>PCDE01000014.1:2400000-3716921 GCA_002778125.1 Dryadomyces quercivorus
CAAGGGCCAGGGCCGTATCCAGAGCAAACAGGGTGCTCGGGGTGCGCCAGTCAAGGTGGCTGCCAAGTCCCGTTAAGGACCGGGTTAGCAGACGGCAGGTGACATAGATGTGTGCAGCAAGGAGCAGGACGACACTTCTTGGTGGCAGGGCATGCGGCGTCTTTGTGGTGACTATTCCTTTGTTTGACAAAGAACGGGAAAAAAAAATACACAAAAATTCAACCAAGAGGTCCAACGTGCCCATGAGCCCATGTGGTTTTGGACAGGCCAATTGGATGATTAGTCACCTGACCAGACGAGGTGCACGGAGGAACGGATGGATGGATGGATGGATGGCCTTGTCCAACGTCCGACAGCGGAGGATGTCATGGGATGCCGGCCGGTTCAGATGGGTCGTATGTATCTTGCGGAGTCCTCTGTGAAATCCAAGCAGCAAGCATTCTGTGTATTCTGTGTATTGTGTGCATTCTGTGCATTCTGCGTCCTAGTGCCCCATACTCCGTAGACGGTCAACCCTCTGGACGTCAGGTGACCTACAACTACCGGTCATGTAATTGGAGAGAGCAGAAAGCGGGAAGCCCTCGCTAAAAAAAGAATAGTTGCGACCCACGCGAACGGCCACCTTACAGAAGGGACGACGGAACTTGCTTTTTTTCTCGATGCATCTCTCTTTGTCCCTCATTCGCAACCATTGACCCTCGGCAGTGTCTCCCTTCGGCCCTCCCTTCTCCTCCAGCACCTCTGACATTGTGTCGAGCTTCCTGCATTTTCTATTTGCCTCCTGCCTCTTCCCAACTATACTTACTAGACGCGTCGGTGACGACACAGACCGCAAGATTCACCGTCACCCAAGATGGTTTACCTACGACAGGATGCCCTCTCCGGGTTGGACCTGTACAAGTACTCGGGAGTAGACCACAGTCTGACGTCCAAGTACATTCTCAAGCCATTCTACAACAATGTCGTCCTGCCGTGCTTTCCCATGAGCATGGCCCCCAACTTGATCACACTCTCGGGGTTCATGTTCGTCGTGATCAATCTCATCACTCTGCTGTGGTACAACCCGACGCTTTCCCAGGACTGTCCCCCTTGGGTCTACTACAGCTGGGCTGTGGGTCTCTTTTTGTACCAGACATTTGATGCCGTCGATGGAGCACAGGCGTATGTACTTTGTTCTTCTTCCGAACGAGCTGATGCTGACACACGATAGACGACGAACCCGCCAGAGCAGTCCGCTTGGCGAGCTCTTTGACCATGGCGTGGACGCTCTCAACACATCCCTGGAGGTCTTGCTGTTCGCCGGCTCGCAAAACATGGGCCAGGGCTGGAGGACCGTGGCCACTCTGTTTGCTTGTAGGTGTCCTTTTTTTTTTTGAGACTTCGGCTGTTCCTGTGTTCATATGTTCTCACGCTAACCCATCGGTCAGCCCTCATGACTTTTTACGTGCAGACGTGGGAGGAATACCACACCCATACGTTGACGCTGGGAATCATCAACGGCCCGGTCGAGGGTATTCTGACTCTTGTTCTGGTCTATGCTCTCACGGGCTTCTTGGGCGGCGCCTCGTTCTGGCAAAAGCCCATGCTGGCTACGCTGGCCGTGCCCGACAGCGCACTGGAAGCCCTGCCACCTCTGGTGCGTGACCTCTCCTTCACCGAGTGGTACATGGTGCAGGGCACCCTGGTTCTCGTGTACAACACATTCGAGTCGGCACGGACGGCGGTCAGCGCGTGGCGCAAGGAAAGCAAGGAGGCCAAGAAGAACGCCGACAGTGACAACGGCACCAACACCAGCCGCCACAACCCCATTCTCGGCCTGCTCCCATTTTTCCTGACTTGGACCTTGGTGCTGGCCTACCTGGTGCTGCAGCCGGAAATCCTGCACGGTCACCTGGTGCCCTTTGTGTTTTTCGTCGGCATTGTCAACGCCTACTCGGTCGGTCAAATGATCACGGCGCATGTCACACACCTGCCCTTCCCGTACCACAATGTGCTGGTTTTGCCACTCGCCCTCGGTGTCGTGGACTCGCTCGGTCCAGTCCTGCACCACCTGGAGCCCACCGTGGCACAGCTGCTCTTCAAGTCCGAGGAACCACCGGCAGGCTTTGCCTTGGGCTGGCCAAGTGCCCTGGGGGACGGAGTCTACCAGGTGGCGTTCATGTTCTGCATGCTGGGTATCGCCATCGGCGTGTATGGCTCCTTTGTCGTCGACGTGATCGTCACCATCTGCGACTACCTGGACATCTGGTGCCTGACCATTAAGCACCCGTATGTCCCGGACGAGGAGACCAAGACTGGAAAGGCAGCCAACGGAAAGGCAAGCAATGGAAAGGCGAGAAATGGAAAGGCAACCAATGGGAAAGCAACCAACGGAAAGGCAACCAACGGACATACAACCTCTCCCGCTCTGGCCAAATAAATCGCGGACAGTTTGTTTTGGCTTTGCCAACTCCCGGCGCGGAGTTGGCGTCTCTTAATGAAGGATTATTATGTGAACAAAAACGGCGCTTGCTTGAGCTTGAGCGCATGCGCAGTAACACAGTACGCAGTATTTATGACATGTCTGGCTCTGGCAGCTGTTGTTTTTTCTTTCTTTTTGGTTCTGACGAAAGTTTTGGGGGCGTTTCGGTGATGGGAGAGGGAAATTCCATGGCACTCTTCATAATACTCGTACTCGTGCACATCCATTGACAGCAGCAGCATTGTATACAGTATGCAAAACATTCCTATTGACAAATGTGGCGGCCTTCAATATTGAATATGAATATTTCTTTGTTTGCTTCTTGGGAATGCAACATTTGTATACAAGCAATCTGTGTCTGTTGGATGTGTTAGCTATTTGCCTCCAGCCTCCCTGGTTGGGTCTGGCTAGCCAGACGAACCATGGAAGACGCCAAAATAAACAAGCCACCAAAATAAGAGGAAAAGAATGGAGGCAAAACAAAACAAAGAGAAAAAAAAACAAAAACAAAAACAAAGCAAAACAAAAACAGGACTAAACAAAACAAAGCAAAATAAAACACGATAAAAATGAAAACAGAGATAAAAAATGAATATGGAAGCGGAGAAAGAATCGAAAAGCACCCAGTCCCACCAAAATCAAGTCATGCACCATTTTTGAACCGTAAATCGCTTCGTTGAACCAAACGCCATTGTTCTCCAGCACGCCCTTGGGGAGAATGTCATCCGATCCTTCTCATAGCAGCGAGTCGCTACCGCTACCCACGCTCTGCTCAATGGCAGCACGGATGGCACGTTCTTCAAAAACGGGGCCCTGCCCGTCACACTTGGCCTGATGCTTGAGTCGGTTGCTGATATCTGCCACATCCACCAGCCCACGCTTGAAAAGCTCATGACTGATGATAAAGTCCCAAGCGGCGCCGGCTGCCAAGAGTCGCTCGCCGGCAGCGGAAGTAGCGATACGGTGGCTCGGTGACTTGTTATCGTGATTGGCCAACAGGTCGGTGTAGAAGTCCGTTGGGTTATACGTCATAGGGCCTGTGGTCATGGGTCCATTGCGAGAAGCGGCAGGGTCGCTATTCATGGGCCCACCGCCATTGGCTGTGATAGCAGCGGCCTGCAGCGAGGACGTTGCGCGCAGGATTTCGTTTTCGGTGTTGACCTTTTGCAGATCTTGGCGCAGCTGCTCGTTTTCGGTGGCGGTCTTCTGCTGGGCGGCCTCGAGGGAAGCCAGCTTCGCCTCAAGGTCCTTGACATGGCGCTCTTTGCGCTCACGGAAGGCGCGTTGCCTGAGGAGTAGTCAGTACACCCGTAGAACAAGGACAAGGAGCAGTGAGCAAGGAGCAATGAGCAAGGAACAAGAAAGCAAGGAACAAGAAAGCAAGAAAGCAAGAAAGCAAGAATGGGGTGCATACGCGGCTCTGTTCTGGGCCTTGCGACGGGACTGGGCAGGGGTCAGCTCGTCGTCATCGGAGTTGGAGCCACCCCGCCGGCTCTGGTCCTGCTGGGCTTGCGCGGTGAAGTCATCGATGCCCGGCTCGGTCTTTGTATAAGACACAATGTCTGCAGGGTGGTGGGGATCGAGGGCTATAGCGGGAGTGACGACGATGGGGGCGGTGGTAGAAGCTGCAGCGGCGGCGGAGACAGTTGGTGGCTGCTGGGGTGTGTGCTGTTGCGGCTGGGACTGGGACTGGGGTTGGATGATGGAGGTCGGCAGCTGCTGTTGGTCCGGCGGCGTGGGCGGGCCGGGAAAGACGGTATGTTGAGGAGCGAATTGGGCAGCATAGCCGTCAAAATTTTGAAAGTGCTCGTTTGGGAAATCCGGGAAGACCTCCTGCAGGAAGAACATGTGAGCAGCGGAGGGAAGGAGTCGGGGCAAAGACGAAACAGCGAAACAGGGACGACAAGGCAAATAATGAATGGCCAAGAGGGTCAGATGGTCTGTGGCCTTGGCGGATGCGCATCGGATCTTCGAGGGATGCCTCGTACCGGCCGTGTGCAAATCATACGTTATGCAGAGTACAACGTACTCGGGGCGCTGATTGCATTGCTTGCAAAGAGCTTGCAAAGCAGACCGAAAGGTGCGGAGTGGGTACGTGGGCAGGGAAAGGAGAGGCCAGCCATCGCGTATAAAAAGAACACGAACTTCCACTCGCCGCAAGCCGCACCTAGACCTGTTGAATCCTTTTGGGGATTCCGATCTGCCCCTCTGGGGACGAGCAGGAAGGCCGACAGCAGGCGGTGAAAGTGCAGCGAAAGTGCAGCGAAAGGCAGGCAGGGAGGAAAACGAGCGACACTCACCGGCGGGGACGTCGTGTTGTAATCGTCAGAGGCCGAGTTGGAGTGGGATGGCGTCAGCGGGGGGATGTTCATGAATTGCTGGTGGAAGGGCTGGCCGCCGGCGTAGAAGGGGTGCGAATAGTCCATGAGGGCGAAGAGGGTCGAGAGATGGCCGACCAGCTCGGGCGAGAATCGAAGGGGCGTTGAAATCGATCGTGGGCGGGTGGGTGAAGAGAGAGCGTAGATTTACTGTGTACGGAGTAGAGAGGGAGGGCGGAATAAAAAGCGACGATGGGCTAGAAAAGAATCGCCGTAGGGAAGAATAGGTCTGGGGCTCAGTGAAGGCTCGGGCTTGGCTCCAGCAGATGTTTGGCCGTTTGCCTACGCACGGGCGCTGTCGGTCGGCTGTCTGTCGAGTGTCTGTCGAGTGACTTTACAGGGCTGTTCCGGCAAAGATTGGGCCTACGCCGTTGCAGGGTTAGCGGGGGCTACACACAAGGGTACAGTACAGTGTGCAGGCCAGCCTACTCCGTACTCCGTACTCCTATATTCCGTATCCGACCAGGGTATCGTAATACTCCGTGCTCCATACCTGGACAAGCTTAGAAAGAAAGAGCGAGGCCAAGGCAGCTTCCTCTTCCATCGAGGCCCGCCGATTCTAGGCCTCGATGCGTCTCTGCTCTGCCGTTCCTTCCTCTTCTTTTGGGTTTCAACGTTTATGACCCTCCCCCCCCCCCCCCCCCCGATCCCGGACTAATCCCCAACAGGTTAGGGGTTCAGGCGTCGAAAATCGCCAGCGCTAAAACGGAACGAGAACACTGGTGCTGCTGTCACAGGCCTGCCGCATTCCTACACTGTACAGCGACAAACAGTCCGGAGTTTCTTATTCGTCCATGGAGTCCAATGACGGCGAATCTTACGAGCACTGCTCACCCTTCTTTTTGGCTACCATTGCGGGATAGCACTCCCCATACTCCGTACAGGCATGAAACGAGACAATGCCATTGTTTGCGCATTTCCAGTTGCCCGGTCGGAAAGGGGGGAGGACACCACCACCCCTGGGCCTGCCGGACATCCAGCCGCTGTGGACCGGATTTGCAGCTTCGCTGTTTCGCTCTTTTGCTCTTTTGTTTCACTGCAGGGCCCAGCTTACGGCATCGATCCTGTACTCCGTACGAGGCCTATTGCGGATAGCCGTGTCACTTCTCACCAACAGCCATGCTCCTGAAGCGGCAAGCTTCGCCCTGCAGGAAGGCGACATGATCGTCCACGGGCAGAAGTCGGAGAGCGAAAGCAAGGAAATCATCGGCATATAAATAGACCAACGCTGACCAAGCCACGCATTGAGCGCGGAGAAGCGGCTAGCTCCGTCGTTTGCTTACGTACTGGACACGAGGGGGGCACAAAAGGGGCATAAGAAAGGCACAAGAAACACAAAGAGGGCACGAGAAGGGCAGATCGCGGGCTGTCTGCTTTCATAAGCATCCGATGATGTGCCCTCGGTTGCAAGCGTGCATAAGAACGTCACAGTACAGGAGCAGAGCCAAGTATTGCAAACGGCCGGCTGTCGCTGCAGGCTGCTAGTTGCATAGCCGCAGGTAAGATGGAGGGCTCTTGGCTTCCACATCCGGTCCCCTCGCAGACATGAGGGCAGGAGTGCTGGACGATGCGAGATGAGGACATGCAAGACATGCACTGTATTGTTTGGTAGCTGGATAGACGAGATGTGCTGTCTGATCACCGTGGTGACAGAATGAGCATGTGGCATAAGACAGAGCGACAGAGCGACAGAGCTCCTTGCGTAAGGATCGACGAGTAGGAGTCGGTATGGTACGGTAAGATACGGCACAGAGTACGGGTACAGGGTAGCAGTACTCCGTACTCCGTACAGACTCCGTAAGATACTCCATACTCGTACAGTCATAGGCAGCCATATTCGTACCCAGCTGGCGGTAGGACGTTGCAAAGACTGCGCGCAGCCTGTTCAGATGGTCGCCGAGTCAGGCGTCTGGACAGGCCGAGCCATGCGCCAATTGCCCACAACGCGTAGTAACAGCAGCACAATGACTCGTAATCACGCGATACTCTGTGTCTAGCCGCACGAGTCTCGTTCGCTACGAATACCCTGTATGGGGCAGACCAACGGCCAAGCAGGCCCATGGACAATGCCCCCACCAGCGAAAATCCTCGCACCTGTAAGATACTCTCGTACAGTGTAGGGACCTCCGTCGTCTAATGCAGGAGGCTGCATTGGCAGTGGGTTCTGCTGTGTGGGTGGAGTGGCCGTAAAGGATGTGCGAGTCGTGGTTGGCGTACGAGTATCTTCTGGGGGATGTTTGTTGGGAACATGGAGGATGGAGTGACACGAATTGGCCAGCCTTTTCTGTCACATTACCCAATTCAGTCATCCGACAGGACTGAGTCGTACGGTAAGTACGAGTACGGAGTAAGGAGTAATACAGGGTATTACTCCATCCGTGGACCAGATAGCCTGGCGAGACGAGAGGGTCTACAGGGTCTACAGGGTCGACAGGGTCGACAGGGTCGACAGGGGCGACAGAGTCTACAGGGTACTCCGTACGGAGTACATACTCCGTACTCGTACTGGTTGCGGAGTCCCGTGCCCAGAGCGGGTACGCGTACAGCTACGAGCAGCAGGTACGCCTACAAGTACCCGAGATACATCCAGGGGTACCACATGGCTGGGAGCCCGCGGAGGGCGGGACAGGGGATATGCCGGGGACCTTTGCGCAGACCTGCAGGAGCTAACGCGCCCACAAACAAAAAACCGAGAAAATTCAAACACGGGAAACGAGTCGGACAAGAATAATAGTCCGGGAGAGGGGACAGTTTCGTTTACTCCTCAGACTACGCGCACAAAGTACGGAGCGGAGTGCTCTGGGCTCGTACGCAGGATGGCTCAAAGAGGCACCATTGCTTCCTCCGTGCAATGGCCGCATCTTACGAGAGAATACGCCGTGCTCGTACTCGTACTCGACTCGTACTCGGAAAATGAATGCTCATTCACCGATCGGCAGCTAAGCCGGCGGTGCAGAAATGCGGGCTACAGGTCAGACGCGACCTGCTGTCTTGGCGGTTGGGAGAATTTTTCAGAGCCGTGTGTCCGCATTGGACGGCGACTTTGCGCTGCCTCAGGCATCGGGCATCGCCCTCGCATGAACGCGTCAGGGAGACAGGCCAGGGGCAGCGACGCGATTGAGCCCCTCGCGCCTTCCAGTCACCGCCCTGTCCAGCATCCTAGCAACCGTTCCAGTCATTGGTCCCAGCAATTGGTCCCTGCCATTGGTCCCAGCAACTGGTTCCAGGCTATGAGTAGCCTCCGCTACGGGTACTTACTAGCTATAGTACGGAGTTCCTGTTTGAACATACTGCGTACAGGGCACGGAGTACTCCGGTCCCCTCTTCGTATGATGCTCGCAACGTTCGTCCTCTAGTTTGTACTTGTCCTGCCGCTTGCTCTAGGTCGTCACATCAGGCCAGGCTAGAACCAGGCGGTATCCCTCCGGTTGATCTTGAGCTTGTATGACTGCTCGTCTGCAGATGAGTTGATATGTCGACGATTTGTGAGCTTGTGAGCTTGTGAGCCTGTGAGCCTGTGAGCCTGTGAGCCTGTTAGCCTGTGAGCAAACATCAGTCAGCACACGGGACTTGTGTGCAGGTGTGCAGACCAGACTCGTGCTCGTGCAAATTCATGCAAACTCGTGTAAACTCATGCAAGCTCGTGCAGGCCAGGCTCACACTTCCTTCCGGACACGAGCTGCATCTTACAGTTCCCGGTCACAGCTTGCTCTACTCCGTACTCCGTACACAGTCCTGTGGATATCACATGCCTAATATGGAGCAACCCTCTTCTCCTCGGCCTTTGTTCCTTGACTTCCTTGACCTCCTTGACCTCCTTGACCTCTTTGACCTCCTGGGCCTCCTGGACCTCCTGGACCTCTTCTCGTCTTGACCTCCTCATCCTCTTGGACTGCCGACCCTCAACCAGTTCGCGCTATCTGTCTCAGAGACCCACCCACACGCACGTCGGTCAACCATGGTCGCGTCAGACCTCCGGCTCCCCCCCCCCCCTGTTCTGCCCAGGACCCGCCCGTTTGGTGGACCAGGAAAGCCCAGATCGACCGCGATCCCCAAGAATTCCTCGAGGCGAAAAGCTGGGGCCAACAGGCACGGCGCAACTCTCATCACACCTCCTCCTCGTACAGACACGGGTCCGTAGGGAGAAGGGGGAGGACACAATGGCATGTAGCTTTTCTCTCCTCCTCCCTGTCTTGCCGCTCCCCACTAGCTGGATCATCTAGGTACGACCGCAAACTGCCCGTACTACTCGTAAGATACGAGTACACTTGCTTACATTCCTGTCCTTCTGTTTACATTGTCATGCAGCCAACATACTCCGTATACGAGTAGACCGTCCCGCTTCTGCAAGTCCATGTGGAGGCTGTCGACATAACTTTTCTTGTTTGTCTTTCTGCCCAACCCGGTCCTCTCTGCCCCCCTTCCAAAAGCTTAAAGATCCCAGACACCCATTTCTTCGTCTCCTTCTTCATTTCCCCCTCCCCCCTCCCAACGGTTCGATTTCTGCCATCCCTAGTCTTCCGGTCTGTTCTCCGGTCTGTCTTCTGCTCTGTCGACAGCCCCAGGACTGGTCTCCTCCTCAAATCTCGGCCAGCAAGGAGAACATACCGGCTTCCTTTTTGCTTCTTCGCTCAAGGCCCGCCTCGCTTGCCCGAGATGGCATCCACCCAGACCCCCAACGACATTATGAACTACTCCTGCCACCCGCAGTCCTCCAACAGGGCCCATCGTCACTATGCCATACATGAGCAGACCACCAAGAACAGCGGAAATGCTGCCACCAAGAGCTGTGGCAACCTGCACGTCCAGTCCCAGTCCCAGGCCCAGTCCCAGTCCCAGTCCCAGTCCCAGTCCCTCGCAGACTCCCAAACCAGCGACTGGAATTCTTGGTGGCACACGGAAACAGCAAACACCGCCGGCCCCTACATCTATGATCGGCACATGGGTCCCCAAGACGCGGTCAGCAGAGGCACGGGCCTGGCCAAACCAAGGCGGGATAGTGGAAGCAGTGTCAGTTCAACCACCTCCGCTAGTACCCCCACGGCCGATTGTGCCTATTCCTGGTCACCGTCTACCACGCCCGAGTCCACATCGCCAACTTCGCCCAATAACAGGGGCCTGCTCACACAACTGCACCACCCAGAGCGCATGCCTTCCAAGATGGCCTATGTCTCGAGCGTCATGGTGTCTCCATCTAGAGTGTCTCAAGATCAGATGCCTAGTCGAGTGACCAGACAAAACTACCCTGCCACAAGATCTATCCCCAAGCGCTTTCCCAACACCCCCATCGAGGTGGCCGTGCCCGAGGAAGAGGACAACCATGAACACCATGAACACCATGAACACCACCCCGTCCGGCCAGAGTTGCGCCTCATCGTACAGAACGCGGCCAGAACTGCTTCCACCCAGGACTCCTGCCCTACTGCATCGGCAACCCTGCACCAGCGCCGGCAACAGCGGTATCAAAAACTGGCCACCTATTCTCCCTTCCCTCAGACCTGCCATACAAAACTGTCACCGCTGCCTCCCCTTCCCATCCAGCAGTGCCAGCAACACCAGCAGCATGAGCAAGATCCTTCTCTCCCCATGTCGGCAAAACTGCCGCGCAAACCCCTGAGCAAAGAGGCCACCCGCTCTCTCCCTCAGTTGCGAGACTTTGTACCCGTCCCTCCGGAATGCCTGCCACCTCTCCCACCTCTCCCCCCTGTCCCGCAACTCTCACCCATGTTCCCTGCTAGCCCTGTCACCGCTGCAGTCCCCAGAAGTCCTGTCACACTGGCCGCTCTGCAGGATCTCCCCCCGCTTCCGGCTTCACCTTCACTACCACCCCCTCCGCCTCCGCCAAAACCACAGCGCCAGTCCAAGCTCCAAGCAACTTCGGATCGATGGGAGGAGGAGCTTCGGCGGCACAAACAGCTGCTGCGGCACTTCCCCCAAAAGCCAGAGCAGCTGGGCGAGCGCCTCAAGATGTCACGGACACACAAGTCGCTAGGCAACCTGCGGGCACGGTCTCGTGCCCACTCCACACCACCCACCTGTGACATTGTCACGACATCCTCGGGCATTGTGTGTGCATCCAGCGCCGGCCGCAGTAGACTGCGAGGCTTAAAGCACACAAAGTCCAAGTCCATGTGGGAAACCTCTAGTCCAAGAGAGGGTGTGCGGCCAGATGCCACCCCACACGTCTCTGTATTCGAGGACGATTCGGATGACGAGGGCGATTCTGTACGCCAGTTTGTCCGCAATCTATTTACACGGCGCACCAAGAGCAGCGAGATGGCACCCATGTCCGCCTCCCACTCGCATGAAAAGCCTAGTGTCGGCCCGTCTTCTGCCAATGCTGCCGGTCACCATAGCAGAAAGAAAAACCACAGTGCGTCTTCTTCTTTGTCGACCACGGCCACGCCTGGTACGACCACTGCTGCCAATAGCAGCGATCCTGGTAGCGGCGTGGATGCCGACTACCATTCAGACTTGTCTCGGACATCCGGTGACAACTCCCGACAGCGCAGTCCGTTATTGGCCCGAATGTTTGTTCGACGCAGCCACTGAGTGGCTATGATTATGGGTTGGTTATTTGGGGGGGTCAGTGTGAAGATATATATATATATGCTTAATGTTTCTGGGTATTCTGGGTACGATTATGGTGTATGGGCTGGATAGAATGATACGGACATGTATAAGAATGAGCTACGCTTGACTGCCGGCAGTACTGGGGGAGAATGAATGAGAAATGAAAACAAATTCATCCCTGGACCGAACACACTACGACACACAACCACAATACGCAGGCAGTAGGTAGTTTTTTATTCATCAATTTCCCTGTCGGCCTGATCTCCACGCACAAAGCTGCATTTCCGGCAGCCACGTGCTCTTGAGCGTCCACAACATGTTTTTTTCCTTGAAAAATAGTGCAGATCCTCTAGTTTTTCTCCGGACCGCCGGCACCCAACTGGTGGAGGACTCGGCAAGGCCAAAAAGGCGTCGGCATAGCATCAACATAAACCCAGAACAGACGAAAAGGAAACCAAGACATTGTCGGATTTATGCGCCGGGGTTGGGGTTCATCTGTGAAGAGCCATTAGTCGGTGTTTCCCTCAGTCTGCTCCTTTCTCTTCTTACCTTGCGCTTGCCGCCCGTCAGGGTGACGTTGACGAACCGCCGGGTGTATGTCAACCGCTTCTTCGCACGGCCCTTGGCTATTTCCTGGTCAGCTCTTGTTCTTTGCATCATGCTAGCAGTGATCAGGGGTGTCCATACGCGTCTTCTTCTTCTCCTGCTTCTCAACTTTCTGTTGTTTGTCAGCATGCATATCCTTTCAAGAGTTCCCCCCTGCTACCAAGAATCGACAGGTCAAGCGATGATGCGACGACGGAGGTGCTTGCGTGACTGTGCCAGGCCGAGTGTCACGTTTCGACGTCGCCGTCAGTCTGCCCACTCTCCGGCCTGGCCAGAAAGCACCCCCCTCAGTCGACCATCTGCCATTCTCTCTCACGACCGGGATGATCAGATGGATGCAGGGAGTCGCAGTGTGTTTCTTACAGGAGTCTGCGACCGGACTATTCAAGGAGCAGATGTGTTAGCGAGCCAAATACACAAATAATATCCCCTCGAAGTGGTTGTTTGTCGAGTTCATGAAAAGTCATACCTTTGCCGGCACGGGCGAGCTGGAAGAGACAAAGTCAGCAGGTATTTTCAAAAAAAATAGAGCACTTCCACATAGGAGCTGATCCAGAAGAACATACCGAGCCGTGAACCTTTCCCATCTTGTGGATTTATTGTTGTCTGCAAAAAGAATGTCGTTCTTTTCTGGTCGGAGAGTTGCCGGGGTGGACGTTTTGACGATGTGGGAATTTTCAGGCAGGGTGGAAAACCGAAAACCTGCAGTTGTGTGCGCGCTAGCCCTGGGAGAGGGGCATCACGTGTTTTAGTCATCCATATGGTCATGTGACTTTTTATTCGATAACGATAAGCGGTTGCTGGTCAGAGCTCCGTCCAGGGCGGCGTCATCATTTGCTTTTCGGCTGCCGAAGAACAGTCCGGCGATTGGAATCATGCCAAAAGAGCGAGGCTACAATCCGGTTGCGGCCCAGCGGAAGGCTGACAAGGCGAAGGCTATCAAAAAGGGTATGCGCCGTTGCAGCGGACCTCGGCCACCTCTTGACTTCGCGATGCTAACCACCATTGTCTACGTGCAGGGAAAGCGGATGTAGCAGCAGCACGCAATGAGCGCCTTGCGAAGCGAAATCCCGAGAGGATCAGGAAGCAGATCGAGGATCTCAAGGCTATCACGGAGGGCGGCGGCAAGCTGACCGGGCACGAAGAGCAAGTGCTGGCGGGTCTCGAAAAGGAGCTGAAGGCGGTAACGAAAGCGCGAGAAACCTTGGGCGAGCGTGCGCCGACATTCGGCAGAAACAGCGGCGGTCCAGGACATGGCTTTGGCAACCAGAGAGATGTTCTCGGCAAGCGGAGGCGATACGACGAGGACGACAGCAGCAGCGGTGACGAGGTACCGGAGGACGTGCGCAACATTCCCATGCCGCGCGACACGCCTCCGCCGATTCCCAAGGAGGTCCTTGACAGGTGGTACGCGAAGCGACGGGCACGACAAAACGCCAACAAGGAGCCGCTGGGAGAGGGACGCGGAAGAGGTGGAGATCAGGGCCACGGCGAGGCGGCTCAGGGAACAGCAGCGCAGACGGACGCGCCAGCCAAGCCCAAACCGGTCGCGGTGAAGGCGGTCTACGAGGCAAAACCAGTTCTCCGAGATTTGCAAAAGGAAGCCGTGGCAGCCTTTGTGCCGGCAGTAGTGCAGCGAAAACTCGACAAGGTTCGTGGCAAAGGCGGTCTCTTGGAGCCGGAAGAAGCGGACCGGCTGGAGAAGGAAGGCTACCTGCCAGCCGCCAAGGTGGACGCCGAGAGACCGCAGGATCGGCCGCAGGATCGGCCGCCGACACCGGCTACGGCGACAAAAATACGTCCTCATGAGGTTACAATTGAGGATGTGGAGGACGAAGAAGGATGAGCGTACGGGTGGAGACAAAAGCCCTAACGGAAAGAAGAGCCATGAACGGCCCGGAGCAAATTTTTTTCCAACGGTTTGGCACGTTGGATTCCTGAGCGTCTTAGTTGCAGGGTGGAGCTCCGGGACCGGCAAGCGGCTGACGAGAAGATGTTGGATGGGCGGAGGTTTTCAAGTAAAGCATGGCGGAAATAGTCATCCATTCATTAGGAACTCATAGCAAAAAAAAATAAATAGAAAACTACGGAATTCATCGGGCTGACTTGCCTACTTTGGAAGACGGCACGGTAGCGACGCCTTTGCGATGACAATCGGTATTATCAGCCTTCTGTGACTATATTAACCAGTTTGGATTTTGGGATTTCCCTGCACGAGCAGGACTGCCCAAGGCAAAATGGTGGAGACAGGTCTTGCGGCCATGGACAGCGACAAAAAGGGCCATGCCGGCGTCGATGCTGCACCCGGCGCTGCTGATACCTCAAAGGAGCCTCTCGCCGTCGAGCTCGCCGCTGACAACCCGTTTGGCGAAGAGCCATTTCCCGAAGGCGGACTGCAGGCCTGGCTGGTGGTGCTGGGGGCCTGGCTGGCCCTCTTTCCCTCGCTGGGACTTATGAACAGCATTGCCACGCTACAGACGTACCTGTCGGAGCATCAGCTGGCAGACAAGAGCGAGGGCACCATTGGCTGGATCTTCTCCGTGTATGCATTTGCCGTCTTCTTCTCGGGCGTGTACATTGGCCCTGTCTTTGACAAGTACGGCCCGCGCTGGCTCGTTCTGTCCGGCACCATTCTCTTTACCATCAGCCTGGTCCTTCTGAGTTTTTGCAAAGGTTTGTTGTCTTTCTTGTCTCTGCTCCCGTTTGCTTTCCGGCACTCACACGCCGCAGTCCTCTGGCAGTTCATTTTGGCATTCGGCCTGCTCGGCGGCCTGGGCATGTCCCTGCTGTTCACGCCGTCCATTGCCTGTGTCGGACACTTTTTTATGGAGCGTCGTGGCTTTGCTACGGGTGTGGCCTCGACTGCCGGAGGCCTAGGCGGTATCTGCATCCCCTTGATGCTGCAGAGTCTGTTCAGCAGCATCGGCTGGGCCTGGTCTATCCGGGCACTTGCGCTGCTCGCATTTGTCTGTGCAGCCACGGCCAACCTGCTCTTGCGGACTCGCCTGCCGCCTGCCCAGGACGCCAGTGCACACCCAGACCCGCGCATCTTCCGCAGCCTGCCCTTTTCCCTGACGGTGGCCGGAATCTTCCTGCTGGAGTTTGCCCTCTTCATCCCGCTGACATACATCTCGAGCTATGCCACGTCGCGCGGGTTTTCCACCTCGTTTGCCTCGCAGGTCTTGACGGTCCTCAACGCCTGCTCGGTCGTCGGCCGTGTACTTCCGGGCTGGTATGCCGACAAGACGGGTGCTTTCAATGCCAGCTTGGTCGGCGTGTTCATGGCCATCGTCTCCTGTCTTGGCGTATGGCTGCCATCGTCGGTGATCAGCGCATGCAGCACCGGACCGGACGAGGGCGGAGACCACAGGAAAAGCGCAGTAGTGCCGCTCATCATCTTTGCGCTCATGTTTGGCATCGCCAGCGGCTGCAACATCAGCCTCGTCCCTGTCTGCATTGGTCGGCTCTGCGCAACGGTCCATTACGGCCGCTACTATGCCACCTGCTATACCGTCGTGTCTGTGGCCACGCTGATTGGTATTCCCATTGCCGGAACTGTCTTGGCATCCAATGACGGCTCGTACTGGGGGCTCATTGTCCTCACAGCTGCCATTTATGCCGGGGCACTGCTAGCTCTCTGGGCAGCCAAGATATCCGTCGTAGGCTGGAAACTCTCAGCCAAGTATTGAGGTGAAGTGGGGTGACCCTGGAAGATACAGAGTACGGAGTACTGTGGTACCCCCTGACGGCCCTGCAGCTGAGCCTGGCTGTTGGCCAATCGCACGTTGTTTGTTGTTGAAACACCGTGGTCAGAACACGAGTTACAAGGGGAGCAGTTACGATTGGCCGGGAACCCTAGCCGATTGTGGGGGACTAACGGACTGGGAGAACGACATACTGTCCGAACATCGAGACTGCCTTTGGAAACAAATGCCCAAACGCATTTCTTCTTTTTCTTCTTCCTTTCTTCCTTTCTTCCTTTTTTTTCGCACGCCTTGTCTTTCGTTTTCCTCCTTCTCTCTTCTGTGCCTCTTGCAAAGCTTTTCCGCGCATTCAGTTCTTCTCGCTCTCGCTCTCGCATTTTTTTTTTTGTTTGTTTTCTCGTCCAGTCCATCCGCAGGCGCAGGCGCAAAGGATGGCATCTCCAGTTGATGTGGCGACCCGGAAGAAGGTCTTGCGGGTCATCGTCGTCTCCCTGCTTCTGGACCTGGTACGTCCAACTGCTAGTTCTTGTCTCCGCCTCGCTAACCCCTGCGCCAGATCTCCTTCACCTTCATTCTTCCTCTGTTCCCCAGCTTGCTCGAGTTCTACCGTCGAAAACCCACACAGCTCTCCACTGTCTTCGACTATCTGAATGCATATAAGGAGTCCTTTTCCAGACCAATCGACTCTCGCTACGATATCGTGTTGCTGGGCGGGGCCCTCGGAAGCCTGTTTTCGTACGCTCCCTTGCGCATCTTACCTGCTGGTCTGCCGAGTAAGATCAATGGCTAACTCGTTGGGGTTGCCAGACTGTTGCAGGCCATAGCCTCCCCCGTCATCGGCCACCTCTCCGACCACTATGGCCGCCGCTCGGCACTTCTGGCCAGCATGACCGGCAACATCTTGTCCGTCTTGCTCTGGGTCATGGCCGTAGACTTCCGAACGTTTGTGCTCTCGCGCATCGTCGGCGGCCTGTCCGAGGGAAACGTCCAGCTGGCCATGGCCATGGCAACCGACATATCCGACGAGACCAGCCGCGGCTCCACCATGGCTCTTATTGGCGCCTGCTTCTCTGTCGCTTTTACATTTGGGCCTGCGCTCGGCGCTTGGCTCAGCTCTATTCCCACGATCCGGGCAAACCCATTCGCCACTGCTGCCGGCTTCTCGCTGTTTCTCATCGTCACCGAAACCATCTACCTCTACATGTACCTCCCGGAAACACTGCCAGCCAAGACGAAGGGAGCCAAACCGAACGCCGACACCAGTAAGAACGAGGAGGACCACAAGGCTGCAGAGTCGGCGCCGACACTCATACGCACCAACTCGCACTTCGTGCTCAACACGGTGCATTTCGCCTTCCTACTGTTCTTCTCTGGCATGGAGTTCTCCCTGCCCTTTATGACATTCGACCTCTTTGGCTATGACTCGGCCAAGAATGGTCGCCTGCTCGGTTTCGTGGGCCTCGTCGCATCGCTTCTGCAAGGAGGCGTCACGCGTCGCCTGCCCCCATTGCTATCTGTGCGCATCGGCATCGTCGCCTGCCTTGCTGCTTTCCTGCTGCTTGGCAGTCTCAACACGGTAGGCACGCTCTACCTGGCTGCGACGTGTCTTGCTGCCACTTCAGCCACGGTCGTCACGGGCCTGAATGCCCTCAGCAGCTTCGAAGCCCACACGGGCGAGCGAGGCGGCAGGCTTGGCGCTCTCCGTTCCTGGGGCCAAATAGGACGGGCCCTTGGACCGATCCTCTTTACTACCGTGTATTGGTGGGCCGGCCGTCAGATTGCCTATGGCGCCGGCGCCATCGGAATCGCCACCGTTTCCCTTCTTGTCTTCTCGTCACTCAAGTCACCTCCACAGTCCGTGAAGCCAAAGCCCAAAACACAATAGACTAAAGAACGGCGGAAGGCAGACCGAATTGGAATGAAATGGACGGATCAGATTGTATAAGAAAATAGCCCCATAGATCAGCGATCAGGGCATTCTTTCATGTTGGTTGTCTCATGTATGTACATCCCGCCTTGGGTTTGAAAAAAAATAATGATAGAAGGCCGAACTTTTAAATCCTCTCACATGCTTTTGTCTCTCATTGGCTATTGTGCAAATGCTGTATGTGTGCATTATGGAGGGAGACAACCTTGGGAACAATACGACTTTCGATCTCGATGCTGGCTGTCAGGTCGGAATCTGATAAGCGGAGCCAGTCAACAGCCTCGGGTGTGATAAATACCACCTCGTGCTTGCGGGTGGCCAAAAGATTTCCAATCACGAGATTGTGTTGGTACCGGTCCAAAGCACCCTTGGCCTTCACAATGAGGAGTTGCGGGTCTGTCTCGAGTTTGAAAGAGATAACCATGCATTGGGGCGACCACGCATCAACCAAGCTCTTGAGGAACTTAGGGACCGGGTCCAGGTCGATGATGAGTCGCTTACTGCGAGGAAATTTGGGGGATCTGCTTTGTTAGAAATGTCCCAGAGTGCAGGGCAACCGAGAAAATCACAAAACATACGAATCAAAATTGTCAAACGTCTCCTCTTCGTCTTCTGGCCGGGGGGGAGGCTTATTCGTATCCAGCTGGATGTCCGTACTCTGGATTTTGTGTTCAGACATCCGGTCGGGCTACCAAGCACTGTCAGTCTGAGCCTGCACGTCAGACTGTCCGGGAGGGGGGAGAGACCAACAGGAAGAAAGAAGTCAGAAACAGCAGCGGCAAGGTAAAGCAGGCCATTGGGACCCAGACGATGCATGGCACGGCTGATAGCGCGCAATTCAAACAAGTAGTCGGTGATGGTGACAAAAGGCAAGGCCAGCAGACGGTCACGGGCAGCACGATAACGGCGCAGTACGCTCAGCATAGCGGCCGCGTCCTGGTCGCGGGCCCGGATGCCATGCTCATCCTCTGTCAGGAAATCCAGGAAGCCATCTGTTGCGTGGGAGTAGTGCCTGCTGTATGGCTGCAAGCTGAACTGTCGGTGCAGGAAGATGACGGCATAGTCTGCTTTGTCATCAAGAAAGTACTCTGCACTTGTGGCGCCGCGCGTTCCTGCCGAGAAGTTGTCGATGAAGCGGACAGTCTGCTTCTCGAGCGGCACCTAGAAGTGGCCGATGCCAAGTTAGCAAAGACCACACGCAGATGGCCAAGGACTAAATCATACGGTTGTGCCTCCAGAGGTGACGAGCACTACGCGTCTGTTTGCCTTAGCATGCCTGTCCAGGAAGGCATTCACCAGAGCCATGTGCTCGTCCAGACACTTTGGAGGCGGATTCGAATTGAAGTAACGGTCTTCATCTGAGAGGACAGCCGAGGCTGTCTGGGAGTTAGGCGGAGCCATGCTTGCTTTCCGTTCAGATGTCAAGCGAGGGCCCCCCGCGAGGTGAAGCCACGAGATAGAGGGATAGGTGTGTGTTTCGTAACGTCTCGTGCAAATAATGACTGCAACACCTGACGTCAATGCCACTCGAACGTAAGATACCGACGATAGGGGCTTGCTCTAGGCGAGATTGGCTGGTGACCAATGGTTACCGGAGCCAATCGAGAAGGAGGGGTACTCGTATTCTAGGTGGTTAATAATGACTAAGAAAAATAAAAATAAAAAACAGGAAAGCCGCGGCTCTATGCGTCTAACTAAAAGAACAAGCCTTGGTTTGGCGCAGAATCAGCTGTCAGCAGAGACAAGGGAATCGCTCTAACCATTCTAAGACAGTGTTCTTTACTCTTCTTTTTTGTAAGCTGAGAAGACAAAGTCCCAACTCGAAAGTTCCAATCCCAATAGATCTCTGTACAGTATCTCTCAAGTAAACAGCCTGTCTCTTATACTATCCTCACACAAATTGCGCATTTTCTTCTCCTTTTTATTCTCAACAGAGGAGGTGCTGCAGAAATGGCAGGGCGACAGGGGTGGCAAGGGCAATAAGCTCATTATCACAAGTGACGTCAGGGCCGAAAGCCATATGCTGCCTCGGCTTCCTCTTTCATCCAGCATCCTTAGCAGGGATCTCTTTAGGATCAGGAGATTACTCATTCCAAGAATGCGTAGTCTCACGGGTCCTCCGGCACCTAGTAAGATGACTGACGCAGGTGCACGGCAAGCTTGCGAAAGTTGCGGAAGGGAGGCACCGGACAAAAGAAGATAAATATGGAGAGGTCGCCGCCCTGGAGGTGGCGATGGTTACACGTCAGAAAATCAAACAAGCAACCAAGTCAACATGTATTATAGTCATGGTACCTACGAGACGTTTGCGCGTCCTCTCAAACCCGAGGGTGTCGACAAAAAGAGGGTGTGGATTGTGGGCAGTGGTCTCGCCGGCCTTGCTGCCGCCGTCTTCCTGGTGCGGGATGCCCAGGTGCCTGGCGAGAATATCACCCTCCTCGAGGAGCTCAAGCTGCCTGGGGGCGCTCTGGACGGCATAGAGGAGCCAGAAAAGGGATTCGTCATCCGCGGTGGACGAGAACTCGAAGAGCACTTTGAGTGTCTGTGGGAATTGTTTCGGTCCATCCCCTCTCTCGAAGAGCCCAATGCCAGCGTGCTCGACGAGTTCTACTGGCTCAACAAGCGCGATCCCAACTACTCGATGCAGCGGGCAACCATCAACCAGGGACAGGATGCAGGCACCAAAGACCTCTTTACGCTCTCCGACAAGGCCCAGAAGGAAATCATGTGGCTCTTTTTGATCTCGCGCAAGGAGGTCGAAAACAAGCGCATCAACGAGGTGTTCACAGAAGAATTCTTCCAGAGCAACTTCTGGCTGTATTGGCGCACCATGTTTGCCTTTGAGGAGTGGCACTCGGCCCTCGAGATGAAGTTGTATCTGCACCGCTTCATCAACCATATCAGCGGCATGCCCGACTTCTCCACGCTCAAGTTCACAAAGTACAACCAATACGAGTCACTTGTGATGCCCTTGAACAAATACCTCAAGGACCACGGCGTTCACTTCCAGTACCGGACCACCGTACAAGATATCGATTTTGCCAAGGGCGAGGGCGATGCCATACGTGCTACCCGCATCCACTGCGCCGTGGATGGCAAAACCAGCGCTATTGATCTGGGAGACAACGACTATGTCTTCACCATCATTGGCTCGCTGACGGAGAACTCGGATCTGGGCGACCAGCACAGCCCGGCTGTCATCCGCGACGGACCTGCTCCCGCCTGGGACCTCTGGCGCCGCATCGCCGCCAAGGATCCTGCCTTTGGACACCCGGAAGTCTTTTGTGAAAACATCTCCGAGAGTAAATGGCAGAGCGCCACGGTCACAACGCTCGACGACCGTATTCCGCCCTACATCCAGAAGATTTGCAAGCGAGACCCCTTTAGCGGCCGCGTTGTGACAGGCGGCATTGTGACCGCCCGCGACTCGGCCTGGGTGTTGAGCTGGACCGTCAATAGACAGCCGCACTTTAAGAAGCAGAAGAAGGGACAGTTGGTCGTCTGGGTGTACGGCCTGCTGGTCGAAACCCCAGGAGACTTTATCAAGAAACCCTTGCAGGACTGCACCGGCGAGGAGATCACACAAGAGTGGCTCTACCACATCGGCGTGCCGCCCAAAGACATTCCTACCCTGGCCGCAGAATCTGCTCGCTGTGTCCCCGTCATGATGCCGTACGTGACCTCGTTCTTCACGCCGCGTGCTGCCGGCGACCGGCCGGACGTCGTTCCCAAAGGAGCCGAAAACTTTGCCTTCCTCGGACAGTTCGCCGAGACGGGCACCATGGACACCATCTTCACGACCGAGTATTCAGTGCGCACAGGCATGCAGGCCACCTACCACCACATGAAGGTCGACCGTGCCTTGCCTGAGGTCTTCGGCTCGACATACGATGTCCGCACGTTGCTAGAGGCCATCAGCTGCCTTCGTGACCACAAGGAGTTGGCTACATGGCTTCCTGGTCGTATTCGGAATTTCCTTATCAGCAAAATAGACGGGACAGCCATCGGGAAACTCCTTCATGAGCACGGCCTCGTATAATGGTGGGTGTCTTAATGAGATTAATTAGGTCACGTGTTGTGTGTGTGAAATGGGAGGGGGATATATATCGTTCTCAGAAAACTCAAAAAAAAGTCTCAAAAAAAAAAGTCGTGAATCAATTTCTTTTCACTCATCTACTATGAAAATGACCGTCTTTAATCCAACCCAATATCGAAAACTCCATGCGCAGCGCAATTCCATCCTGTCTGCATATCCGACCCCATGTTTTCCTCCCAACGCCTTATATTGAATGATGATGCGTAAGCCAACCTGTTTTCTCCTGCGCTTCCCTTCGCTTGATGGACGTCAGGGATCGTGTATCCCACTATGCAACCGGCGTCGAGACAGCTTTAGCCGACCGCGACAGACCCCCGTTGGCAGCAAGGAACTGTGCATACCGGGACTGCTTGTTGTGGATGCCGCACTCGGTCTTGGCACGGCCTTTCCAGCGACCGGCACGCTCATCTTCTCCCTCGCCAACAGGGCTGGTCGAGTGCCAGTCGCCAATCGACTTGTAGCCACGGTCCAGCAGCACGTTGTATGGAACGTTGTTTTCGCGAATGTATGTCTGCACCTGACCAAAGGACCAGTTGGCCAGCGGGTTGATCTTGAAGATGCCGCGCTCCTCATCTACCTCAATGATATCAAGCTGGCCACGCTGGCCACCCTGTGACCGCCGACGACCCGTCAATACGGCCACCACGTCAAGGTTGTTGTATGCACGCTCCTGTGGCTCGACCTTTGCCAGATAGTCATACATCTCCTCTGACGTCTCATACATGCGGCCGTATGTATCTTCGAACTCTTTGGCAGTCTCGAACCCTTCCGGCTTGAATGTGTGGATGGTGAGGCCGGGGTACCGGGCACGCACCCGGTTGACCAAGTCGTACGTCTCGGGGAAATGGTATAGCGTGTCCAGGAAAATGAGGTCGACACCATAATGGCTGCTGCTTTCCGTTTCTTCGTTGGCTGCTTTCTTCGCAGCCTGCTCTTCACGGTCTAGGCGGGACAGCATGTCGATGGTAGCCAGACCGGTCAGACCAAAAGCCGTGGTCTGGTACAGGCTGGGGAAGAAAACCTTGACAAAACGCAGGATGTCCATGGGTTCCATGTTTTCCAGCTGCTTGTTCAAGTGACGCAAGTGCTCATTCGTCAAGGTCACACGCGGAAGTTGCGCAGTGGACGCGGCCGTGGAGTGTGGTGCCGAGCCATAGCCGGACTCTGCAGAAGAAGAAGCAGCATCATCTGCTTGCTTGAGATTCTGGGCATTTTCCTGAGAAGAGGGGATGCTCGTCGGGATAGCTTGCAAGGTAGGTGAAAGAGGGGCAGCCATGATGGGAAGTGAACGTCAACGAACGGGCACAAGGAAGATTTGAGTGGGAAGGAATGTAACAGAGGATGAAAGATGACCAGGCAACAAATCCGTGTCGACTTGAATGATGGTAAGATATGTTGGGAGGGGAAGAACCAGACAAATAAGAGAGGGGGGCAGGACAGTGGGCCTTTAAAGGACAGTATCTGTTGAGAGTCGGTTATGGGCTATGGAAATACTCGCGTGCCTGATTTCTTCTATCCGTGTCGGGACCAACATGCAGTCTTCTTCAACCGTTTCTTCTGTGTTTTGACTGATTTTTGAAGGGAGACAGTCTACAGCCATGGGTCTTACTCTATTGATCCTTTATTGGAATGATTGCTAATGAAAGCACTGTCAATGCATCTACGAGGAGCAGTATGCTCGTACCTTCGATCCAAGGACGTCGTCATTATTAATTGTTGGAGCGGATGTTTAAGGGATATTGATGACATCCAGTTCACACTGTATATTGCGTGCTACTTGGCACTCGTTTTACCGTGCCAGACAGTGCGATAGAACAAACCAGGCTCCATATGGCGCAAGTATCGTGGGACTGGTGCCGATTGCGCCATCGCCCTGGTCACGAATTTGGGCAGAAAAGAAAAAGTCATCGATCACGACATCTGCGCTAACCTGTCTTGGATGCGGCAACATAATACGTAAACGGAAGACAGAATTTTAAGTTCAACCATTGAATTACTAACTATTCAACGCTCTCAATCACATGCACTCTCACGTGATGCTATCAATGCGACAAATAGGGAAAGACGTGCCGAACCCCGCAAGACGCAGAATGGCTTTCTTCACTCTCGCCGACCCATGCCGGACCGGTTCATATCCTCCTTTACTTTCCACACAGCCGCCCTCTCGGACTCGAAGCGCAGACGTCTGTCCGCCTCCTGGAAGTCCACCCACTCCGCCTTCAAGTCTTCATGGTCCTCCTGAGCACCTGATCCCATGGGGGCGGCTGAATTGGCCAATGCTGCGTAAAAAAACACAGTCTTTATGGTCCCCGTGGTGAGAGCCTGCAAGTCGGGATACTGTACAATCCCAATCAATTCGTTGTTGAATAGGTCGCACGTCACATTTGGATCTGCTGTCACATCTCCCTGCGTAGACTTGTGTCTCCCATGGCGGTCGCCATTGCTGCGTATGGTACTACACGTTCCTGATCGGACACATCTTGCACCGTTCGTGATCATGTCGGGACATGGAACAGCCGGTGTCGTTAAGAGGTTTAACGGGACCGCCGTCGTCTTGTCCAGGCTTCCATCACTTACGGCCGGTGGCTGTGTAGAACGTGTGCGGACCTTGAGGGGGAATAGCGTAGCAATCACGCCTGTTTCCTCGTATGTCTCACGTAGGGCGGCAGAATGAAGATCCTCGCCAATGTTTTTGCGTCCTTTGGGCAACTGCCAGATTTCGAGGCGTCTGTTAAATATGATAAGCACTTTGGCAGCGTAAGGGTCGATGCACACAGTTCCACAAGATATTGTGCAGCGCTCGGATGGGACGAAGGTCATTTCTTTGTTGATGACATCCATATCGAGTGTTTCCTTGGTGGTTTTTTCTCCTGTTGGAATTGTTGCCGCCATGGTGACAGACTGACCCGATCGTTTGCAGGTCTTTTGCTGTTCACGGGAGGATTGGAATAAGAGGACTTTGGCGTATGGAAACAGGATGTGTAGTTTTGAAAGGAAAGAATAGAAGGTCGGGAATCTATGAGGCGCAAGACCGCAGTGATTCCGCGGGTGTTTTTTTACTGTTGTAAAAAATGGCACCGGTATTGTACTACAAAAGGAAACAACCTACCCCAAGCCCCTAACGTCCGAGTTCCTTCCATGCACCTTCCCTTTTCAACCTCCTTGTCTTATCCTTGTCCCGTTCCTGAGACTCTCTTCACATGACTGTCACTCTATACAGAGCATCTGCTTCTGTGTTGTGGTCAGATGTTGATATTGGGACACGTAGCAAAAGGCAAAGCACCAGTAGTGGTTAAACTTGACGGTGAGACGAATGGTCTTGTGATGCGGCAGAAATAGAAGGATTATTTTGGCCCGAAGACAGCATTGGTGAATTGTGAAAACAGTCGGCCTGGGAATTCGCAGGTTGCCCGAAGCCGTTATGTTACTGATCCTTATGGGGCTATGTACATGAATCTCAGTTTAGACAAGGCTATGATCATAGTCAGTTAGAAACAATCGTCGTTCAACCGACAGTATGTGGCGAGATGTTAAGCAGACGATTTTTTTGTCACCTCTGAACAAAAACAGTGCTTGAAAATCTATGTTACAAGACTCGACCGACTTGTCAGCCGCTGTACGTGTGCGCGGGCAGTGAGGTTGGCCACGTCTTAATCTTTATCTGACAGGGGTCTGCGCAAGGATCTTCTTGACCGGTGAGAGTTTCGCTGAACGAAAGAGGGAAGAGAAGCATCCTGACAGGGGTATGGGCGGGAACACTCCGTAGATAGTCCGAGAATGGTTTCTATGGCGTATAGAAAGCGCTCGTTGTCTTGGTTGCTTTGTGCATAATCTAGCAGACTAGCATTTTCAAGATGAACCCGTAGAATGGCACCATGTTCCGACCCGTTAAGACATTCTTACGGGTACTTGGGTATATGGCTAGGCCAAAAGCAAAAAAAAAATCTCAAAAAAAAAAACCATCGGGGTTCTGAATAAAACGCATTACCCAACCCGTTCAAACAATTATCTTCCGCTTTTGATTCAACTCCTATGCAGACAGATAGGCAGACTAACCCACCACAGAATGGCGGAGTGTATAATCAGCATGCCATGTGGCTTTTTTGCCCGTTACTTTTCGTCTTACTCATTTCCTCTCTAAATTCCTCCTACGGCGTACTCCAACTCTGGAGAGGGTCTACCGGCACACACCGGGTGATGTAGTATAACTAAAAAAGCCTGGACATATCCACACAATACATAGCTATTGTCATGAGATATAGCATCTCCAGACCGTGTTTATTGTTCCACACGCAACGCACCCCGGGTTTTCTTTTCTATTTTTTAGTGTTCTATAAAAAGAAAAGAATAAGAAAAAAAAAAAAAAAACAGCAAGCCGAACCGGAGACATTTTTATCGGTACATTCATTACACATAGCAGCGACATTATTACATTATCCCGGACACCTTACAATGCGGAAATCATACAATCACATCCAATCATCCCCCCAAGCGAATAAAGAAGAGAAACGTCGTTAATCATGTCGTCGGCTACTTGGCCGGTTGGTGAGCTCGCTATATCGGCGAACACGGTGTATGCCAAGGCGGCGTTCGTCTCCAGAGGCACCCGTTGCGAATATCCAACGAGAGCTCCGGATTGACTTGCCTTCAACTCCCAGTTGGGTGCGAAGAGTGACTTTGTGAAATGCTTTTTTGAATGTTGATTCGCGTGCAAGGTCGTCGTTGGCACAAAAACTCATGATCTCAGCAATGCTCGTTACTGCGTGAGGAAAGCGGAAATATTTTCGGCCTGGCAGCATGGCCACGAGGCAGAAAAAGTACAAGATCAGGAGGGCCAGTACAAAATCATACAGCCCCATATTAGGCACTATGCGAGTCGTGGCATCGTCTGCAGTCGGTTCCTGCGCAAAAAACAGACCGCCGGCGAGAGCGGGAAGAAAGGTAAAGACAGTTGCCATCAGGGATAGCACGGCCACGCGCCAATGCCGATTTCGCACAGCATGAAAGGTGCTCTGCAAAGGCAAGCAAGCTGCATAGTCTGCGAGAATGGACGCCTCTGGCTGTGCGCCTCCGGCATGTTTCGCAAGCTCTGCCCATGGTTGCAGTATCCGAAACGGCAGCTCCAAATCTGCAAATAACATGGACAGCAACTGGCCTAAAATTGCCGGCAAAAAACTGTAGAGAAAGTCGGCCCCAGAGAAAGCACCTGCTTTTGGAGTCGTAGACACCTTGGATGGGAACCCTTCTCTGATGCCTGCCGCAGGGAAAAAGGACACGATGAACAGCGCCACAAGCAGAAGAAGCGCCATAAAAACAACAAACGCCAGGTTGTTGCTGCGCATCCACAGTGGGAGGTAGCGGTAACGAACCGCTTCCGAATGCGGTGAAAGAGCTTCCACGTCGATTGCAGCACGATCATACCTCCCCAGTGTATTGCGGGTGTTTTTCTCCTTATTTGGTGTTTTGCTCTTCAAACCTCCCCCATATCCTTTCGTGCACGCTCTCTCCTGGTGTGTGACACTGTCTTCTTGCTCAGGCTCCAGCCCGTGCCGTACTGCATCCTTTTGTTTGGGGTCATAGGACCAATAACCAAGTCTGCATGAATCTTGCTCACAAAGCATCGTCTGCAGTTCGTCGCGCGTTGCCAAGACCTCTGTTCCGTGGTAATCAGCAAGAGCACTGTTGTCAGTTGCGAGGGCGATGTAATCAGCAATGGACCTCGGATCCCAGATCAGACCGGTTTGGCGGCGATACCAGTAAAACAACAACAGGATAGTTGCAGCAGTAACACACGCGTACAGTCCAATTAGAGTGCACGCAACAGCCCGTACAGTTGCCCATCGTATTTTGTCATTGATCAAAACAGCAGAGAAAAGGGTGCTCTGCAGCGGCACCACAATGTTCATCAGCCAGAAGACCAGAAGCGGCAATCGTATGGACCACATTCCAGGACCAAGAATCTGTGGCCAGAAAAAAGACTGCGGATACAGGTTGTCGAAAACAGCCCCGTCACAATTGCTGGAAGAAGACTGCACAGCACCAGCCATACGGGAAAAAGGATAGATGCGAATAACAGCCAGGGCAACCGAATTCGTGTAGAGGAACAGGACGACGGAAAGCAGGGACGGAAGTACTCGGAATACAAAGAACTGGCCGCCATAGATGTTTCCATCGAAGTCGGTGAGGCCATGATGTGTGCTCGAGTAAATCGTACAGAACATGAGGCCCGCGACCATGAGAAGACACAGGAAAATAAGAGCGGCCAAGGAGACTGGGCGCAAGATGGCAGGCTTGAAGTTATCCCTTGGGAAATCCGATGGGAAGTCCGACAAGAAATGGTCGTAGTCGACGTATACTTGGGTCTTCTTGGGTGGATGGGGTGGTAAGGAGGAGGGAAGAGGGCGAGAGGGGCTGTGAACCAATGTTGATACAGAGCTCGAGGTCGACGTTCGAGACTCGGGGGAACCAGGCACATTCCGGGGGGGCGTTTCGTCAGCAAGGGGTCGGGGCGGACGGCTGCTGATGGTGCTGCTTTGGTTGCCATTGCCAGCCCCGAGTGCCGAGGGAAGGTTGCCGGTCAGGGCATCGAGAGCATAAAGAACATATGGTGTATCATCGACTCCGGGTGTCACATTGGTGGCGTCCCGAGCGATTGGGTCTTTCAATTGCTGCCCAAAATTTGGCAGGGCAGGGTCCGTTCCATCGTCTACTCTGCCGAAATCAAAGCCAGGGAGTCTTTCTGCCATGTTAGCCGATGCTATGCCTGACGGGCCGGCCGTATTTCTCTGCTGGCCAAGAGGATCCAGTGAAGCGCCGAAGAGTCGTTCTGGCCCGTATAAATCCTCACTGGAGCTGGTGTTGTTGGTAGTCAGTTCGACTGACTGGGATGGAGGCGTTGGTGCATGTGGGAAGAGAGTCAGAGCCGATGCGGGAAGTCCAGATGTCGAAGTTGCCTGGTCCTGGTGGGCAGTGTTCTTTGTGGTGGGTAGGCGCATAGCTTGCGGGAGAGGCGATTTAGATGACTGCGGCCAGTCCGAGATGTGCGTTGAACGGTTGTCCATTGGCAAGTAAGCTGTGGCCAAGCTGAGAGCTGGCAGGATGGCGAGTTTGTTATGGCAAACGGATCATCGCTTTGGAAATCGCATGAGACAGTTGACGTGCTTGTCAGGCGGCCGAATCAGCCTGATTGCCTGATGATCGACACCGTAGACCCCAGCCTATGATGTGCAGCGCATGCCACCGCCCTAGCTGTTTGTATGCTCGTATCTTACTCCGTACCCCCTCTGTGGTGTTATTTGTGGTTTTTGCTACCGATTGCGCTGCGAACAAACAAGAGGAGAAATGCGATTGCATAGTGCATGGCCGGGGTGTAACCGTGTGTTAAAAGACATTCTGGCAAAGAGGCTGGGCAACAAGAGCGAGAGCGAGCTGTTCTGAGACGAGAATCGGGTGGTTGGGTTTACGAGTCATGGACTCACTGGAAGATGTATTTACGGCAGTATGGGGCTACCCAACCTCTGAAATAGCGCTGGGATCGGCCCGTGGTTACGGAGATAGCGCCAGTAAAAAATAACGTTTACCCTGTAAAATGGCGCAGCGAGTAAGATATTACGGAGTACTGTGTGTTCTGTACGGGGCACTGCGTGCTGCACTTTGTAAGAACGTAAGATAATACTCTGTACGTGAACGCAAAAGTACAAGAGACGATCAGCAGACAACCAAGATGCCTCCTCCAGCCTTATCGGTTCATCTGTGAAAGGATGACGTCTGATCTTCGGAGTACTCCATATGGAGCAATATCTCGTATTACGTACTCCGTACACCTAAGGTTGTGGACGTGACCCAAAAGGCATCTACCATGTTAAGATACCTAACAAGCATCTTACCAGCCCCCTCTTTCCGGGGGTAAAACAAGCTAAGAATTGCCACTTCACCCACCATCCCTCAATTTCCGCAACTACTATGTACTGCTACTCCGTACTGAATACCCCGTATGTCGTAGCAAGACGTTTCATCTGCTTTGCCGTGTATAGCCTATGCATGAAACCGTCCCTTGTCTGCTTGGTTAGAGCCGAGCTGCTGCCGTTACTGTGCAGAGGGTAGCACGCCAAGTCAGCAGAGGTACTACTCCGTATATAATATGCTACTTACAAAGTATTACGAGTACATCATACGGAGTATCTTACGGAGTACGGAGTACAGGGTAGCCAGAAAGAGCGAAGGAGAGGATTAGGTAATTCGGCAAAAAATACGAGTAGGTCCTGCCAGGCACCGGTAAGGCTGTTGCTGCCATTGCGGGGTCTTGGAAGAGACGTTGTTGGGAGAGATCATCTGACTGGGTGGCCAAAATTTCTCGCTATTTAAGCTCTCTTTTTCCCATCTACCTTGAATTTCCAAACGTATTCTTTGTTCAAGACGCGAGCCGTCGCTGCCTTTGCCACCTGCTTCTGCTCTCTCCTAACAAGTATCCCCCCAAACGTCATCGCTTCATCGCTTCATCGCTTCATCACCATGGCCGACGAACCTGTCACCGCTGCTGCTGTGGACGAAACGCCTATCTCTCCGGTACGCGGAGACCGCTCAGCCCGACGGAACTCGCTGGAGAACTATCTGCAGCACCGACCAAATCGTGATGAGCTTGTGCAGAGTATGCTCGTTCGCATTGCGTCCTTTGCAGCTCGCGGTGAACTAATATAACGTCTCGTCTACAGAAAACATCCTCCCCGCCTCGCACGCAGCTCCCGGTCTCCTGGCACAGCAAAAGGAGCTTGAAAAGAGCATGCGTGCCGATTCCCTAAACGAGAAGATCTCCCACCGGCCATCCCCGGAGGATCTGATCAAGAAGGGCGTGCTGGACGAGGACCCGCGCTCGCCAGAGGAGAAGTACGCAGAGGCCATTGCGGACGAATATGCCAAGCGCGAGGGCGGTGCCTAGATACCATATACTTACTGAATACCTGCATACGGGTGTGTCGGGCACCTTCGTGAAGACGTGGGAGGGATCGGGTTATTAGTCGAATAGCCCTGAAATTATACCTGTGATGTACTCCGTACGTCGTACTTACGTGACAATAATCCATCTTAAGCTACTCCGTACTCCGCTATTTCTTGGAGTTGCCCACGGCATATGGCTGCTGTAGATTCGTCTCCACTTTAGGCAACTAGCCGATTGGCACATGGCCAATGAAGCGATGTCGTCCCCCCCCAAAAGGACAGCAAGATAGCTTTTTGTCCAGCTTGCGTCACTTCGTTTCTCCAAACCTTTCTTTGAAAACAGAGACAGCAATACGGAATAAAAAATGCAGGGCGTTCTTCTCACACTTTCTCTTCTCGCCTCGGCGGCAGTTGGCGTCCTGGCCGCCGATCTTCAGATCGATGTTACCTTGCCAGTTGAGTGCGAGCGCCGCACGCAAAAGGGCGACAAGATACAGGTGCATTACCGAGGCACTCTCCAGTCGAATGGCCAAAAGTTTGATGCCAGTATGTCCCACTCTTCCCAGCCCATGGCAATACTCCATATATACGGAGTAAGGAGTATGAGTACTGATGATGGCAGGCTATGACAGAGGGACGCCCTTTGCCTTTGCTCTTGGCAAGGGTCAAGTTATTAAGGGGTAAGCAAAACAGCAAGACAGCAAAGCACCAAGACGTCCCATGCTGTACGAGTACTCACTTGTCGTTTCGTTGACTAATACGCCACATTTAGTTGGGACGAGGGGTTGCTCGACATGTGCATTGGCGAGAAGAGGTAGGACATCTCACTCTGTGTATAGAGCACAGAGCACTCCGTATAGAGTACCCCGTACAGAACACACTGACTCACACTCTACTGTGCAGGACGCTCACCGTACCGCCGGAGTATGGCTATGGCCAACGCGGCATTGGTCCCATCCCCGCTGGCTCGACGTTGAGTATGCCTGCCCGCAGCCCTGCTTGATTCAACCGGCAGACTCCGTACTGACCCTGGTTCTCCCCCCCCCCCCTAGTTTTCGAGACGGAATTGATCGGCATCAGCGGCGTCCCAAAGCCTGAATCTATCGTCCTGAAGTCAACGTCAACCAGCTCGGATTCAAGCGATGTTGCAGAAAAGACCGCCAGTCAAGTGTCAGATACCCCCGAAAGTGTGGAGACTGGCGCTGCCGGAACAGGTGGCGGTCAAGAGCACAACGAACTTTAATGCGTTTGGCCCGTTGGCATCCATTTCATTTGCGGTCATAGCTAGCTTACGTGATGGCGCCGGTCACTTAAATTGCCTGTTTTGTACTAGTACAGGTGCCATCTCCAAAACTAATGCAACTCCATAATACTGCAAAAATTCAACGAGACGAAACGAAAATGCGTGCATGCTAGATTAATCGGTGAAGAAAAATACAATGCTATTGCCTTGAACGATACAAGGGGCGGAGGACGAGAGGGTAAAGGACGTTGGACGATACGAGCTCGAATACCTCCACTCCTACCGAGCAACCTGATTCACACTCGGTACTTTCTATCCCTGGTTGGTGTCATTGCCACCAGCAAAGTGAGTACCATCTCCATGTGAGCATGCTTGTCGTATAAACATATACGAGTACAGACTACAGACTACGAAATGCTGATCAACCTACTCCAAGGCCAGAGCAAGGCCGCCAACTTAAGTCAGGCACGTGCGGAGAGATTCAGCCAAGATGGCCCTTCCCCAAGATGTCTTCGTCAGACGACAACCTCGGCCTGTCTCTCGCTTATGGCGTCTTCGTGCATACATGCCGCCTATGAATTTTCTCACTGTCCACTATGCATATTTCATCGCTCTTTCACTCGTGGCATCTCTCGTTTTCTGGGGCTCGTCGGATCCGAAATTCAGCGTCTCCTACACAGACAGTCTCTTTCTGGTGGTGTCGGCCATCACCGAAGCCGGCCTAAATACGGTCAACCTCAGTCAAATTACCACATGGCAGCAGATTATCCTCTTTCTTCTTATCATTCTAGGAAGCTCTATTTGGGTGTCTATCTGGACTGTTGCCTTCCGCAAGCATGTTTTCGAGACGCGGTTTGAGGAAATAGTGAAACCCAGAAATGCTCTAAACGCAACCGGCTCTCCTGTCCCGGTGGGCCATTCTCTTTCATCTGCAAGCTCTACGGCCTTTCAGCAAACGCTGGAAATGACGACGCATCGAGCGGAACAAGCCCCAGTCCCGACAACTTCAGTGGAATTCGACCGTGTGGATGAAAAGCACCCCAGGAAGTATGGGCCATGGGCTGCTAATTCACTCTTCTCGCACCGTGGAGCTTGGCGCAACTTCCAGTTCCATGATCTGAGACGTGAGGAGCGTGAACAGCTGGGTGGCTATGAATACCGCTCTCTCAAGTTGCTCTCCATCGTTGTGCCGCTCTACTTCTTCTTATGGCAGTTTCTTGGCTGCCTTGCCCTTGGCGCTTGGATTAACAACCACATGGCCAGCACCACCAAGGCAAATGGAATCAACCCTTGGTGGCTTGGCATCTTCAATGGCGCCTCTGCTTTCAACAATTCGGGAATGTCTCTTCTTGATGCTAATATGGTTCCTTTTCAAAACGCCCATTACGTACTTGTCACAATGGGCTTGTTGATCCTCGCTGGGAATACGGTCTATCCAATTTTTTTACGCCTCATATTTTGGACTGGCCTACGACTCTTGTATCTCTTCTCTTCGGAAGACCGCTTCGGTGATACCAAGGCAACATTGGAATTCATCCTTCGCTATCCTCGCCGGGTTTATACCAATATGTTCCCGTCTCGTCCAACTTGGTGGCTTCTGTTCATGGTTGTCCTATTGAATTGCATTGATTGGATAGCCTTTGAGTTGCTCAATTTGGGCAACACTGTCATCGAGAGTATTCCCCGAGGCTCTCGCATCCTCGATGGTCTCTTCCAGGCGATAGGTGAGACTTCTTCCCAACACGTCATACTGCCTTTTGTTCTCACGCCTCGTCTCTTTCCCAATAGCTGTTCGATCTGGTGGGTTTTACGTAGTATCCATGTCTGATGTGTATATCGGGCTACGAGTACTGTATGTCATCATGATGTACATATCTGTCTACCCTGTCGTCATCACCATGCGCCATTCCAACATATACGAGGAGAGATCGCTGGGAATATATTCCGATGATCTTACAGATGTGGAGGACCTAAAGACCGACAGGAGGGGAAGCCAGGACGCATTGACTGCTAGTTCGCACAATCGGTCTCGATTATCCGCAGCGCGTGAGATTGGCCACATTCTCGGGCAGGCAATTCTCCCGTGGCATGGCGTCGGCGTCGGACCACCACCAGCCAAAAAAGACAGCTCTGAGAGCCATATCGCCTTTATCAGCAGACAAATTCACAGCCAGCTGGCTCATGACCTCTGGTGGCTTGTGTTGGCAGTTTTAATCATCACCACAGTGGAGACCTCTCATTTCAAAACTGACCCAATAAACTACAGCGTCTTCAACGTCATTTTTGAGGTCGTGTCTGGATACGGTTGTGTCGGGATTTCTATTGGCTTGCCATCCACTTCTTATTCTTTCAGCGGAGGGTGGCATGTGTCCAGCAAGCTGGTTTTATGCCTGGTGATGCTCAGAGGACGTCACCGAGGACTTCCGGTAGCACTGGACCGAGCCGTACGGCTTCCTGGCGAACAGTTGTACCGTGATGAAGAGGAGGACTACCAAATACGACAGAACATGGCTAGTCGCCGAGGCAATAGCGGTGGTGTGTTGCAGGCCGTATGAACTCGGACTTCACAATAGTACTAGATACTCAGATCATGAAGTAAGATGATACCGTATCTTATAGAGTATCCCATATCATATAGAGACACGTCCCTATACTCTGTATTCTCTTAAAAGAGAGAGTCCATTTACTCAGTACTATTCCGTCTGACCCCCGCCTTATAACCCATGTTAGCGTGATTATTATGTAATCACCAATTAGTCGCGTCTTCAAAAACACCAACCATACGTACCGTAAGAAAACACTCTGTACAAGTAGTGGACAACACCATCCCAAACGGTGGCTGCCAGCTTTGTTGCTTCGATGATCCAGACATACAAACGATGAGCGACGCGGAAAACATAGAACCGACGGTTACAGAGGATGGCAAACGCAAAGACGAAATACAAACAGAGGAGACGCGCCATGAAACCCTGAAGTACTCTCTGTTGGGGCCGTCCTTGCTCAAGGCAGGCCAGGACATGGTAGATCAAGATAAAGTACGATGCTTGGGGCATAGACCTGTGCCAGCCACTCGGGGAAGGGGGAAGTTCATGCTGACTTGTTAGGTGTCGCACATTATCTACAATGCCTCGAAGGGCTCAAAGTATTTTGATCGGGAAGAAGCAAGGGACAAGGAGCTCTCCTCCAAGATTGATCATATCCTTTCCAAGAAAGCACAGCTTGAACGACTCGACCTATCCCGGGACTTTCGACTTGTCGACACCCTCATCGCCAAATTTGAAGCATCTCGTGATCTCTCTCAATACATTGTGCATGTAGATTGCGATGCTTTCTTTGCTGCAGTCGAACTTCTTAGCCGACCCGAGCTGATAGACGTTCCTTTTGCTGTTGGCGGTGGCGTCCTCTCTACATGCAACTATGCGGCGCGGAAATTTGGTTGTCGAAGTGGTATGGCTGGCTTCGTGGCAAAAAAGCTTTGTCCCAACCTGGTTATTCTGAAACCAGACATGGCCAAGTACAGTGCCAAAGCTAAAGAGGTCCGTAGCGTTCTGGCTCGGTACGACCCTTGTTTCGAGAGTGCGAGTGTCGACGAGGCGTACCTCAATGTGACGGACTACTGCACCGCCAATAATATGGACCCAGGCGAGGCTGTAGCACAGCTGAGAAAGGAGGTAATGGCAGAGACCCAAGTAACAATATCGGCAGGTATTGCTGCCAACACAAGACTGGCTAAAATCTGCTCCAATATAAACAAGCCGAACGGGCAATATGTGCTGGCAAATGAACGCTCTGCCATCCTCGACTTTATGAAGGATCTGGTCTGCCGCAAGGTCAATGGCATCGGTCGTGTATTCGAGCGGGAGCTGGCATCTGTCGGTATAAAAACATGCGGGGATATATACGAACAACGGCAATTCCTTAGCCAGCTTTTTGGCGAGAAAGCATGCTACTTTCTGATACAATGCTACCTCGGAGTGGGAAGAACCAGTGTACTACCGACAGAGGAATATACCAGGAAGAGCGTCGGCACCGAAAGCACATTTTCGAGTATCTCGGATCCGGATAGATTAAAGCAAAAGCTTCAGTCGACGGCAAACGAGCTTGAGAAGGACTTACAACGAGCTGAGTGCAAAGGCCGCACACTGGTTCTTAAGCTCAAATTGGATACGTTCGAAGTGTATACAAGACAGGCTGTTCTTGTACGACCCATGCATCTGGCCGATGACCTGTACAAACACGCAGTTCCCATACTAGAAAAGCTGGGTCAGGAAATGCCAGGCATGAAGGTTCGGTTGTTGGGCTTGCGGTGCACCCATCTCGTCAGTACCAAGAAGCCCGATGCGGCAGCTTTTTTTGGAATTCGACCACTGCATAGCATTGAGCAGCAGCCTGAACAGCAGCCTGAACCGGGCCTACGAGATGACACAACAAAAGGCGAAACTTGCGAAGGAGCATTCGAGCTCAACAGGGAGGATGTTGTGGACACAGGACGAGATACAAGCCTACAGATTGAAGAAAGCAGGTCGGCCCAACAAGAGACATGGTGGCATTGCCCTGTTTGCTTCCGACCTCAGCAGCCAGACGAAAGGCAGTTTAATTGTCACGTGGACACATGCCTGTCACGAAGAACTATTCTGGAGGCAGTTCACGAGCAGGCGAATGATTTCAACAGCAAAGGCTCGAGTCCAGAAAAAAGAAACTCGAGGCAAGCAACAGAGAGGAAAAGAGGCAGGCCAGTAACTGCGGCAGATGACCCCAAGCAGAAGAAGATTTGTTTCAACGGCCTGTAACCAGCCCATTGAACGAAATGCCTACATCGTTCTGGCCGGACTCGACCTGGTTTGGTGCTTAATATAAAACTAATATTCTGCAATGTGAATTATCCAGAGTTGTACTCCATATCGACATAAATAACTCCATACGCCGGCCCGATCAAACAGATCATATGATGTCGTTGACAGTCCGAATCCCACAAGAACCAGTGCACCCCAAATAAGTCATGACTGTAACTAATACCCATTCAATGCATCTCAACCCATGCGTTGCGACTGGCGCATGTCAAGCACCGCCTTTGCTCGCCTAAATTGCTTACAGAACACGAGAAGCACACGACCTTTCCGCACGAAAGGCAACAACGTTCCTGATGGGATTCATTTCCATCCATGTCCATCGTGCAGAAATCACCTTCGCCCCCGACAGGCGCGCTGCAGTCTTCGCAGACAAGCGTGTGTTCTGGGTCTGCATGTGGACGGAAAATCCTGGAAGAGGATAAACCCGTCGCAGGAGATGAAGCAGAAACGGATGGGGGGATATTCCAGAAACTGTGTAGAGATGTCTGCTTAGAGGGTCCCTGAAGGTTTGGTTCACTGGGGGACTGGGCGGTTGAAGACAAATGGTCGATTTGCACCGAATCCGTCGAGGCGGGTACTGCATGTTGCTGTGCCGAGTAAAGAATATTCAAAGTTCGCTCTATGAATCGTCAGCATGGTGAAGGACATACTTATCTGTGGTAAATGAACTCACTGTGCACCTCAGCCTCCGAGGGCCGATTGTTCCGGAATCGCTTCATCGTTCGGCTTGGAAGATGCAATGGTGTGCAGCCAATGTGATACGCAGGAATCGCACACTCGCCATCCGGTCGAGGGGGAGATGCCAACGTTGTGCTGCTGGAAAAGGAAAGCTCCGAGTCGGAGCGCTTGCGCTTCAGAAGGAAGCTGGACATGATCATGAGGCGACTAGTGAGTGATCTACTAGAATGTTTGGTGGCAAGAATGCTCCGTACAATGTTTGTATGTATGGGAAAGGAGAACAAAGTGGTGGGACGAGAATGGATATCAAGGAGGGTGGATTATACGAGTATTAAGTGTTGGCGCGACTAAGACGCGTTAGGAGCGGCACGCGTGCCTAGACCGTGCCGCTCGCGTATAGTTGCTTACATAAGCAACGCATATCGCTGTTCCAGAACATTGACCATCAGCCTTCTCCTGGTACTCTTACATGGTGGCATTAGATGGTAATTTGTAGATGGGCAATAACTACGCTGTGCTTCGTATAGCAAGACCTATAATTGTTTGGGTCGTGAATGCACGTCAACATGCGCAAATGCTAATCGGCATTGGAAGCGAAGATACGGAGTAGATAACAATTCTATCAAACGCCACAATCAGGGGGGAGAGGTGAACTGGCTAAGGCAGGCAAATATTGCATGATCAAATGTTTGGTATAGGCCGCATTGGTTGAAGAGGAGCTAGAGAAATAAGAGAGGGGAAGGAGGAGGCAAGATGGAGATCACAACGATGCACCAAATAAGAAATCCTCTCTGCTCACAGTATTCCTTATTTCGTCTATTTTTCTTCGTCTTTCACAATGAGTGGTTCGGAGGTGCGGACGCGCTGTGCCCATTCTCTGCAGCGGACAGTTAGTAAAGGGACAGAAACGCGTGTAAATAGAATGGGTTGTTACATACGTCCAGCTGCCGTCGTAAACTCTCCTTGATTCAGGTGCACCATACCGTGCCTCATTCAGTGCCGTTTCAATCACACATGCTGTGACCCCAGTACCGCAACTTGCAATGATGGGCCGTTCCGGGTCGACACCCTTTTCATGGAACAATTTCGTCAGTTGCTCGGCCGGGAGGAAGGCCCTAGTGGTTGGGTCCAACACAGCATCAAAAGGGATGCTGATGGCACCAGGCATGTGCCCAGATGAGAGACCAGGCCGTGGCTCTGGGTCTCTGCCTGTAAACCGCCCGTTCGGTCGAGCATCTATAACCTGGATGCTCTCAGCCCCTTCCTTGTCGTGGTTCAAGACAGCCGTTCGAACTTCGTCGTAGCTAGCAACCTTGGTAGCATCCATTTCAGGGATGGGATAAGGGTGGCACTCGACGCTGTACACCTCGCCGGTCTCAGTCGGAAAGCCCTCGTCTACCCAGACGCGAAAGTTGTTTAAGACATGCACTTTTGGGTGGCCAAACGCCTTCAGCATCCAGCCGACTCGTGGCGCAGAGAATATGCCGAGTTCCTTCGAGTCATATACCACTACGATATCCTCTCTGCGAATCCCCAGCTCCGACATGGCCGCTGCGAAGTCCTTTGCGGTGGGGAGCATGTGTGGGTACGGAGAATGCCGGTCGATGACTTTGTCGAGATCGAAAAAGCGCGCCTTGGGGACCCGCTGCTTTCGAAAGACTTGAATTCCGGTTCGCTCTTCGGCATCGTTGGGGAGAAACCATGATGCGCAAAGCGGGATCACCCGGGGGTCTAAGTTTGTGGGGGACGGAGGGTTCTTCTTGAGTGCATCGTTCAGATCCGTGGGCGAAACGAGATAAGAAGAAAAGGATCGTCTTGCTGCGGGAAATCCGCGGATGGCAGTGGTCGAGAAGCCGAGCTCAAAATTTGCTCGAAACAACACTGACCGCACTCCACGCATCATTGTTGCGTATTGCTGCGTTGGCCTAGGAGGAGGTGGGCAACGGAAACGCTTTATCGAGAGGCGCTGGAGACAACACTGTGCGTTGTGCGCTGCGGGAACGTGGCCGTGGCGACTTTTTCGGACATGCGCGTATAATTATCTTCTGTTGTCTTCTCTTTTTGGAGAGGGCCTTCTACTTTCTTCTTGGTGGATAAGTCAGCGAATGCGCTAGCTACGAGGGGGTGTCAGCTTGCGCAACAAAAGCAAGAGAGCAAGGCATCCTACCTTGGGAGAAGGAATCGTGGCTAGTGCTGTGTGACAGCGCTGCTTGTTGCGGAACAGAAATTGAAATTGCGTGCGGCGGAATGGACAGCGATAGCCAGGATGCGGGGTTTTCTTTGCATACGAGCGTCCCGTATCTCAAATCCCCATTGGCGGGCCTATTGCGGATAAAGCTGTATCTTATCGTAGGGAGCTAGGACCACTTACGGAATATTGTGTACGAGTACTTGCATCTTACGAGGTCTCCAAACAGAGAATCGCAACAATCTGCCAGACGCGTCGACAGACCAACCTTTTCATATCTGAGAATATCACATTGGCGCTCGAAAATATGAAGGTAAACATCCGCGAATGGCATGCCGTCGCCACCTGGCGTTGGGATCTTCCAGAAGACGACGTCTGTGGCATCTGCCAGAACCAATTTGATGGCACATGTCCAACTTGCAAATACCCTGGTGATGAATGCAGTCTCTGTAAGGAAACTCGCCCAATCTTCCCTTTGTCTCGGCTACCTTTCTTACCAATCTTTTGCTTAATAGTGTCGGGAAAATGTGGTCATAATTTTCACATGGTACGTCTACGATAATCCTCTCGTCTTGCCTCTCAGCATGCTCAACGAGCATTCGACATCCAACCTTCAATTCTCTATGCGCCTGTTTCTAACGCATTTACGCACAGCATTGCATATCAGAATGGATCAAGCAAGACTCCGCAAAGGGGCAATGTCCAATGTGTCGGCAGAGTATGCATTGCATACCTTCCTTTTCTGCATTTGGCGGCTATACTAACCATTTTCCAGAATTTGAATGGGACGGAGACGATCAATCTGCTCTCCAAGCGGAAGAACCGTCCTAGTTTTGAGTAAAAATGACTCCAGGAACGGGCAGCCTACACGACGAGCAGCAGCGGCGGCAGGTCTAAAAACGCTCGAATACACCTGCATGCAGCTACACGACATACGAACAGGGAACCCCAAACGTACATCGATATCGTGGAAAACAAATGGATACAAGCACATCTTACTCCGTACTGCGTACGAGTTCTTGCAAGAGCATCGTCGATCCAAGCACCGAAGAAAGACACGTGATATACCACCGCGGTATCACGTGCAGATAGGCCGGTCTTGAACAGTAATATCATCCAGATGCAATACGGAGCCTCTTCCTAATCATCTAGGCAGCTCTCTCTTATTGTTACATCTCTGAAAATAGCATAACTGCTATTGTTTGTGCCGACATTTGTACACACATTTCAGCGTCTACCGAATACAACACATTTTATCGAATCTACACCTACGGAGTACTTCACCGCCACGTCCTAGATAATGGAGGACTCGGGTAACAACCCCTCGAATCAAGCTTACGATGCCGGATCCTGGTCTGGCTCGCCCCATGCCGCCTCGCAGCCATCGCCCCCCTTTTCGTATGCTCCGCTGGACCAGGTAGAGCAGAATAAAGATCCGCACTTCCAGCCCCCTTTTCCTAGTCCCCCTACCGACTCAACCCTCTGCACTCGGCCTCCTCTACCGAAGATGGAACGACTTCACCCTGTGGTTTACGACAATTCCTCGTCTTCCTCGTCAGATGTATATTATCCTCGCGTACGGTATATTTTTGACGACGATGATCCCGACCTGCTGTCTAGTGCTTTGTCAACACAACACAGACTCCTCGAAAAAGAATGGTCTGACAACGAACCACCCGCCTTAACAAATCAAGATCGAGCAATTTTGCTTGACTTTTCCCCCAGTAGCAACGGAAGAGGTTATGAAGTTTCAAGGGCAATCAGTCTGTCTGCAGACTGGGTGGTCACTGGTGCTCGTCTAGGCCATATGGAGATGGGATCTAGTCCTTCCGGTACTGAGAATGACACCCAAGATGATCCGTGGATGCTTGCTATCGAAGGAGTCAAGATGCTAGCTGGAGCTGAGACCCATGCTCAAGGGATGCGAACTGCCGTGAATTCAACTTTACCACATCCTTCTGATGAAGGTGGCAAATCTTTACTGAGCAAAGAAAAGAACGAGCCGGTGGACGAGGACTACAACACGCTTATCCAAGGATTTAATGTGCGCATGGATTTATTAAAAAGGATGACTCTAAATTCAGACAGGCAGAACTGTCCGTCTTCTGGTAACATCAGACGAGATGATGTTATACTACTATCGGATGATAACTCCCGGCAGGCTGATTAAGGCATCCGTCTACCAGAAATTTACGTACAATTTTAGCTTGGATAGCAGAAGAACAAACTGGTAAAACTGTAATCCCTTCAAATTGAATCCAAGCAAATAAAGAGTAACTAAACGCCAGTAATGCAACGAGCGGACAGTTGCCAGTAGTGGTCAAACGTACTCGAGTCTCTAAGACAAGCAACGAAACCAACCCAAAGACAATAAAAACAATTAACACAAAGAAAGCGAATATATCACAATCCAGCAGTCAACCTTCCAAACATTGATATCAACCACCACATCACTTTCCATAGCCACACACACTGTGCTCACGGGTCAGAAGCAATCAGGCGTTTGGCAGGATCAGAATCTCCGCCACTGCCAGTGAAATCTGTGTTGACGACATATCGCTTTGGCGTTGCCGAGTCAATGTGCTCATCGAATATGCGCTCTGCCAGGGTCTTTTTATCGTCAACTGAACTGCGAGGCATGATGCGCATGCGAGCTCCAAATACATGGTGATCGTTGTCAAAGTCCGACCCTCGTGCAGTAATGCTGCGTTTCGAGCTAGAGCTGCCGGACTTCGTGACCACCATATACACCACAATAATGATGACAATGACAAGTATGATGGCGACTAGAAGCATACGAGTTAGCAAGATACTCGATACTCTACCGGATGTGCATAAATAAGCGCCCTAGGAAACTTACCGCAGATGCCCAGGCAAATCCACTTCTTCTTCCGGGTCTTCTTCGCCGTTGTTACGGCGACAGCAATCTCCTCGTTGCCTTTGTCAAGGTTATCTGCAGCCTCCTCTGCTTTCTGGTCGATTTGCATGACTTGGGCTTCTTGCTGGATAATGAGTGTATCCATATCCTGGAAAAGTTGCGCCAGCTCCACCATTTGCTGTTCAATCTTTTGTAGAGCTGCATGACGATCCTGCACGGCACTGAGAACAGCACGCGACTGGCCACGGCGGTCGCTTTGCATCATAGCTTGCTGGAATACTTGTCCGCCAGCACTCGTGTCTTCCACAATAGCTCTAACCTCAGACTCGGGAGCATCGGGTCGCACAATACGGTATTGGCGTGCCATCTGATCTTGCGTCTTCTTCCGGAAAGTAGATTCGACTTGTTGGTAGGACTGGATGGCCTGCTTCAGGCGACGGTCAACCCGTCCAATCTGTGGCGAGTTCTTCGGTTGCTGAGCTTCACGCTGGCTCTTCACTTGGCGTACGCGTTCAGTGAGTTGTCGGTACAGTGCCATGGTATCAGATGCAAGCGCGTCTAGCTGTTTCGATGTGGTAGATCCCGACGAGTCTGCTTCGTTGAGCGATCGATCTTGCAGCATGCGTAATTGGTTGAGGTTCTGATCGATCTGATCAATGCCCCGGTCAATACTCCTGCACTCATTTAGGATCGCATTCGGATCGCCCGCTGAAAAGGAGCTGGCATTCTGTGCAAGCGAGGCCATTTCGACGTTGTTCGATGCTGTATCAAAACATTCATTAGGTCGACTCAATAAGACAAGGTTGTATATACTTACACCCGTAGTCATCGTAACCTTGGTTGTAGCGCGAGCCACCGCCAGGTTGTGTTCTCACAGGACCATAGTTGTCTGGTTGTGCGGCTTCGCGCTCGTCGAAGGGATTTTGGTGATCGCTGTATCTGTTTTGCTCTGGTTAGCAAATACGCCTCGGGATAAGGTGTGGCTCGATGTGTGCTGTTCTGCACAGCAGCTTAAATATGCCAACCGGGTGAATTATGCTGGTATACTAACCCGTACTGTGCCATGATGCCGAGGATTTGTTAGCAAATATTTACAATGAATGAGTAGTCTTTTGTGCGACTCATGTGTTGTGGGTTTTTGAAGGCAGGAAAGTTGAAAGTTGAGGGGGGAAAGTTGGAGATTTGGGAAATGACCAAGACAAGAAGACGCAGCAAAATAGCTTGGGAGTGCTGAAACACAAGATGTGGGAATGATGAGACACTTACACTCATTTTGTGTGCCAGCCACTATCAAGGGGAGAAAGGTGCGAAACCGGGCACGGCTATGGATGCCTCCGAAGTAATTATTATCTTGTACGAACAGTGAAAACGTGGCGAGAAAATAGAGAGGAAAGGCAAAAGTCGGGATGGTCGGAAGCGAGAGACTGGAAAATAGCAAATGACGGTAGCAGAATGGCAAGAAAGAAGAATGGGAAGCGAGAGAATGAGCGCGCTTGTTGCAGTTCTAGAAAATAGGAGGTGAAGAGAAGGAACACTCAGGGGCTGTGCTAGATTTGTTTTATCAGGGGTTATCCCGTGTATGCACGGGGCCAGTTACAGCCTTGATCTCATGGCGCCGTTATTTTAAGGCAGGTATCTTACGGAGTAATTCCGTACAACGTCCAGGTACGAATACGAAATCCAATAATAGTACGCAGTGCTAACGCTATTGGCGGCAGTGTATTAGTCATCAGCCGAAGACTAGCCCCCCTGATTCTGTTGCGCGTATCGTACGGAGCAACATAAATTGCAATCTGCAAAGAAAGCTGGGCAGTAAGTCGGTTTGCAATACGAGTACGAGCACTCCTACAGGGCACGGAGTATGGAGTATGGAGTCTGAAACTTTGCTACTGCCCTGTTCACGCACTCCAGCCAATAAACTATCGAGAATATCAGTTATCTACTCCGTAAAGCACGTCGAGTTTCGAGAAGTTGCTTCTATTCTACGAATGGTTGCACGTGACGCATATCCCAATTAAGCGATCACTTAATATCTCTTAATAAAACGGCGTGCATGTTGTATTACGAATATGGATGATTTGTAGGGCAGGGATTACGGAGTAAATTGGAATAGAATGTACGAAATACGAATAGATTATTGACACAGACATGCTAGAAAGCCTCAGAAGACTGCATACGCAGCGCCGTAGCTGACGCTAGAATCAGATGTCGTCTCTGCAAGGTCACTGCGTTCGTATCGTACAAACGCAAACTTTGGATGGCTGTTTTCGTCACCGGAATTTCTGTTTAACGACTCCATGGCAGCCATAATAACGCTGATGGGATGGCGGCCACACACGGTGTTCTCTGTTGTGTGTAAATACTCGACGAAATCGGACTGCGATCCTGTCTCGATGGCTTGAAAGGCTGCCTTGTCCAGTATCTGAATGAATTCGTGGATAGGCGGTTCTGTGGCACTCGGGCGGGTACCACTCCGGGCCGAAAGCGACCGAATTTTGGTGAAATCGGGGCCGGGACAATAGTGCCAGAACTGAAAGTTGCGGCCCCAATGGCAAAAGTCAGAACTGACAACAAATGCGTTTTCTGGGTCTTCTAGGTACGGCAGCAGCAGATGTCCGTATTCCTTCTCAACAGTAGCGTCACCGTCTCCCACCATGATTGGCACGAGTGTAGGCCATTCGGTGCCAGTCTTTCCAGCCCGCTCCAAGGCTTTCCAGACGTATGGCAAATGCATCTCAAGGCTATGTTCACGGGTGTCATTGTGACGTGGTATGTCCTTGAATTTGCCTGAGCTTCGGAGGTTGTCTATCACGTCGGCATCGACTTGGAAGTCTCCAAACGGCGTTGCATATTTCTCAAAGGTTGTCAGGGCACACCCTCGAAGATAATATGTGTGGCTTGGTCCAAGAACAAAAACACGCCGGGCCTTGCTAAGATCGAGTGACTTGTAGGCCCAAGCTGCACAGGGACCAGAGTATCGATAACCCGCATGTCTGGCAGGTGCCAAGAAGACAACGTTAGCGGCCATCACCTGACAAAGATCATCCCCAGAGACGAGCGAAGCTTACGGAGCGATGATCGCCCGGGCGTTGGGAATAGGAAGGTGAGAGTCGTTTATGGTCTCTGGAACATCTCCTAGCCAGTCATCAAGCTCATCGGACAGTGCCTCGGGGTCGGAGGTGTACCAGCTCCCGGCGTGATCAGCTGGCCGAGTGCCTTTTAGTGCCATAACAAAAGGACGATAGAAGTATTGTGGGTGGGAAAGTGTAGTTGCGCCGGGTGAAAGGCAAGATATCTTACGCAGGATGTAGGAGGCAAAATCAAAGTGCAACACGGAGCTGTAGCTCACGTTATGGAAAGAGGGGCACGAGCTTAAACAAAGTAGGTGGGCGAGATAATGGGATAGGTTACCCCGCAGACGGTATTACATGACAAGCGTGGTCTCGGTTAGCCTCCAAAAATTAGACCGATTTTACTGCGGTGTACCCTCGTACGGGCCTTGGCGGCATAAGCGGCAAAGTCGTGTTCTTGAGTATGGACATCCCTTTTTTACGGGGTATACTCCGTAATATCCTTCTGGTACAGAGTAGATCGTAATGGTTGTCTTTTAGCCTAGTACGATACTCGTGCGGTAGCTAAGAAATTACTTTGATCTGTAAGCAACCCTGCTTATTCTCTAAAATCATAGAACACAAAGGACTCGTCCCCTGGATACCAAGAGGAAAACCATGACGCAATTGCAACTTGTTGCGGCCAAGAATGCCAAATGCGGAGTTCGCCTCCGCACGTGGTCCCCCAGGATTTCGGCTTTCCGGCTTTCCGATTCCAAGACAGGGAGAGAGGTCATAGGACTTTTGAGATCACAAAGAAAGACAAGAGAGCAAATCCCACGAAAATAACGGTGTCTGAATAAACCAGTAAACGAATGGATAATTATGGCTTGGCTATTAACCGAGGGAAAAAAAGTTACGAGATGAAGGACCGCAAACAGACCTCTCCCTTACTACCCAATATTTTTCAAACAAAATGTGAGGCTATATACCAAAAAAATAAGAAGAAAAAAACGCTGCGTAATGATAGATTAGGCCTTCTCCTCGCTGGCCTTCTTGCGAGCTTCGTAGCCCTTCTCGGACCAAGGAAAGTGGAAGACGGGGACGACAATAAAAGAGTTGCTAAAATTGGAGGATATGTGAGCATTGGGCAGCAACGGGAGAAGACAAGGGACCAAACTGACCTGCTGTCTGCCATACCGGCAAATGCGTTGTACCATGCCAGGAATGCAGAAAGAAGTCCGAAAAGACCGGCAGCTTTGTTAACCTTCGTGGCGGCGTTGGTTGCGCCGTTGTTTGTAGCAAAGGCACCGCAGGCAAGCAACAGGAAGGTTATATCAAGAGTGAAGAAGAGCAAAAAGAACATGACGGTAGAGCGTAGGGTGCACAGCAACAGGATTGTCGTAAAGATGAACCAGCCGGTAAGGAAGAAACCAAGGGCCGACTCGAGCATCTCAGGATCACCGCCCGTCGCGGTGGCACTGTAAACGCTATCGGAGCCGGTAATTTTCCAAGACGGGTTCATGAGAATGGCATACGAGATCCAGAAGCCGCCGTAGGAGGACAGAGCGGTGGCACCAAAGGTGTTACCAACAGCCATTTCCCTGGCGGTGACGACTGCGTTAATTTCCATTACGCGTGAGGGAAAAAAGAGAAGAGGAAAAACTCACCACATGCCAGCCAGGAGCTGGACGACACCACCATAGCCAAGAGCAAGGGAAGCAACAATGTTGGGCACAGTGACACCACGAGTTTGAAGGTTGATAAGCGACAACACAAAGGTAGTCAGGGCGAAGGCACACAGGCCCAACGGTGCTGGGTTGGCAAACTTGCGATGCTCGATAGGCTTGTAAAGACCGGGCTGGAACTCTCCACCGAAGGCTGGAAGACGGCCATCGGACGCGTGCTGCGGATAAAAGAGAGGGTTCCCGCCATAGTCGAAACGGTGCATCACATGTTCGCCATTGATATGAACGCCCGTGGCACTGCCGGTCTCCTTGTCAATGGTGGTAGTTGGCGTCGCGGTAGTCATAGTGTTGAAGACTTTGGTAGGAAAAAGTAGTCGTAGCTCGAGGGAAGCAGGGAAGAGACGTCTGATATTATATACCCTGGGGATTCTAGGTAGTCTTGCCAACGGGGGGTTCAATGACTCCTTGGAAAAAAGTTTGCTCTTTTCTCTCCTCTTTTTTCCCTTTGTCTAGAGGGAACAGCGGCTGATATACTCCGTACTGTGGAAACAGTTGGCGGCACAGACACTACTTGGCAACTAGCCTAGTAATCGTAGTGGACTACTAACACTGGGAGGGATATACTCCGCAGGATTCTCCGTACGCGTAGTCCATAAGGAGCTTTTTAAGCTACGCGTACCACATATACAAGGATATACGAGCGTGATGGTCTGACAGTACTAGTGAGCTGTGCCTATTATACGCGTCTTGTGGAGTACTGGAGCATGTGTGGGAACTGTTCGCAAAGTACCTGTGGTCTACAAAGCTAAAGTCATGATTTAAGAGGGGGCGGGCTCGCAATACAGCCAATGCTAGATTGGGTAGGATAAGCGGCCAATCCTACGACGCACAATACCAAAAGCCGTTGTGTGCTTCGGAGACAAGGATGACCGAAGGATGAAGGAGCACCAGTCATGATGTGGCAAGATGTGGAGATTATGAGGGGAAGGATGGGATTGGGGAGGGGGGGGAGGAGAATGAGGAGAACAGAAGCCGGGGGAAAGGGAACTTAGTGCGTGCTTTGTTGTCTGGGGCTATGTTGGGGAAGAGATTGAGTGCTCCCTCCACATTTCTAACATCCGCCGGGCCGGTTGTAAACAATTTTCGTCAGCTATTCCCGTTGGTAGGCGAATGCAGCCGGTCCACGGAATACGGAGCACAAATACGCTTATTTTTTATTCTCTATGGTCCGTATTGCCGCAGGGCTGTTGTATGACCGCATAAGCCGTGTGTCATAGGTCGCCTACTCGTATGAGTTGCCTCTGAGTAATACAGGCTGTTCACGATGAATTGATATGCAACATGTTGAGTTTATACTTCGCACCCTGTATTTCTACTCCCCAGTCTGCCACAGACGCCATTCCCCGGATCTCCTTTATTCTGGGCACACTATGTGTATGGGGCAGGTTGCATTGCAGGGCTTGACTGTATCTGGGCGTGCTGATGCTTGCTTGTACAAGTACCAATGAAGGGCACTATTTTGCCATGCTTTGATACTTATTTACCCCATATTTCACACAGAAGTATAAGAGATACTTGTCGTTGCTAGTACAAGTACTCGGTAATCTCACCTCATTCTTGCCAAGCTGTGGAGTATACGCAGTATGGAGTTCCTCATACAGGGAATGGAGGTTCTTACCACGTTCGAGTATCGTATTTCGGCGTAACTCCACTGTCTAGCTTAAATATGGAGTTTGGGGTGGTATCGTCCCTACTAGTCTAAGCCAAGAACTTACGGAGAGAAGACCCCGTTATTGTAATAATTGTAATATGCAGGTAATGGATCTCCCCCATGCACAGTACAAATATAGCAAAGTTACGGACAGTCGTACGGAGTACATTATTTTTTCATGGGGTACCCTCTGAGCGTAGTACTTTCGTGATTGGGCCATTTTTTAAGGAGCCACTTTTGGCTTTTTGGGGTCTTGTGCATAATGCGACGTACAGGGTAACTTGCTCGTACTACGACGTACAGAGTTACAGAGTAGATGAGATGCCGATTGTCTCGGCCACCCGTTGTACCGTCTCCGTTACACTACGAGTACGGGCGCGGCGCACAAGAGCTCCCGCACGAAGGACAGACATGACATAAGCCTGCGATGTGCTGCAGGCAGATATTGTGGGTGCCTTGGTGCCTAGAATATCGTCCGGTTCATCGTTCGACATTGACGGCATCTCGTCATTATCACCTGATCGCCAACCAATCGCTGAGAACGAGAACATGGCCGAGAACCACAGCATCCGAATGAAAAGCCACGTGTAGTATCCTACGGAGTATTATCGCCGTGGACGGCGTTCGTATGTGCCGCGAAGATGGTCGGCATTCTCGACTATTCCGTAAACGAAGCGCCGTTCTCCTTGCGCACTCTACAACAACATGAAAACGCTGCCCACTCTCTACTCCTTCGTGTCCATTTCCCTTGTGATTACGTTCGCTAGTTACCTCTACCGCAACTTCTACGACTCGCAATCAACCTCTCCGATGGCTACCACCGCCCAACCTCGTGCTGTCATCGTCGTCGGAGCTGGCCTTGCCGGCCTTTCTGCCGCCTGGTCGGCCCTCTCGGCCGGCGCACATTCTGTCATCATTCTCGAACGTGCTGCGAAACCCGGTGGAAACAGCATCAAAGCGTCTTCTGGCATCAATGGGGCACCGACCCGGTTTCAAACCAACGCAATCCCCGACACTTTGTTCTTCTCAGACACTGTCAAGAGCGCCGGGAAGCGTTTTTTGCACTCCGAGGCCGAGAAACAGCGACGACAGAGTCTCATTTCTCTGCTCACAGACAGTTCTGCATCCGCTGTCTCGTTTCTCGCCGACGATATCAACGTTGACCTCAGCGTTGTTGCTCAGCTGGGAGGCCACAGCGTCGCACGCACCCACCGAGGTGCCGGCCGAACACCACCCGGTGCCGATATCGTGACTAGGCTCCTGAAAAAGCTCCAGGAGGATGGCCGCCTCGAGCTCAAAACCGGGTGTGAAGTCACAAAGCTCCTGACATCGCCCGCCCAAGCTGGTACTAGCCATGCCACCGTTCTCGGCGTGGAGTACCGCTGTGACAACCAGATTAGTTCCATCAACGGCCCAGTAGTCTTCGCCACAGGCGGTTTTGCGGGTGATGCAACCGGCATGCTGCCCCGACACCGCCCAGATCTTGTTGGCTTGCCCTCCACCAACGATCCCCGGCCGGGAATGCATGACTTGCTCACCAGCGTGGGCGCTCATCTGGTAGATATGGACAGTGTACAGGTACACCCAACGGGATTTATTGATCCCGCCAATCCCCTCTCGCCTCTGAAATTCTTGGCTGCAGAAATGCTTCGTGGAGAGGGCGGTATCCTTCTACGCAACGGACGTCGGTTCGTCAACGAGATGGAGACACGTGAGCATGTCAGCAAAGTCGTCATGAGCCTTGACCCGTCCAACAATGCCCCCAAGCAATGGGACACGCAACTCTTGCTAGATCCTGGGGCATGCGAAGCTGGAGCGTCACACGTTGCATTCTACACGTGGAAAGGTCTCCTTGTGAAACGAAAGATTTCGGAGCTGGATGAAGCAACAAAGGCTACCTTGAAAGACTACTCGCTTGTCGTCGCTGGCCTTCGGCCTGACGACTTTGGGCGTCAAACCTTTGGGAAGTGGAGATTGAAAGGAACCGAGGACGACTTCGACAACCAAGAAGTCTGTGTGGGCAACGTTACCCCAATAACGCATTTTACCATGGGTGGTGTTGTCATCGATGAAAACGGCCAGGTATTGTCCACGCCGCTGGATTCTGATACACGGGCTCCCATAGCCGGCCTCTGGGCAGCTGGCGAGATAACCGGTGGCATCCATGGTGACAATCGGCTTGGCGGATCTTCGCTTCTGGAATGTGTAGTCTTTGGACGCATTGCTGGAAAGCAGGCTGCCCTGTCCATGGCAAGCTCTTAGAATTTTTTTCTATGCATGTATCACACCCGTATTGTTGGTCTTCAGAACCCTTAGAAAATGTCATTATCGACCATACAAGTGCCTATTTCCGTAGTCCATCGGTTTAGCACCTCTTTTTACCAGAAGACATCGCTCTCTGATTCATTTTATTCCCCGCCGTCAACATTCCTATCTAGTAGCGCTTGCCCTCACGGAGCGTGTCTGCGAACTCCTCCAGCGGGCTGCGGATCAGCTTCGTCTCCTTCCAGAGGTTGGGCGTCAGGAAGCCGTATGTGTTGGAGACAGCGGCAAATGTAGCCTTCAGGGTGTTCTCGAGCGTCTTCGTCGAACCGGAGGAGGAAGTGTAGGCATCCTCAATGCCAGCAAGTTGAAGCAACCGCTTGACAGCAGGCGACGCGACAAGGGATGTACCACGGGGGGCAGGGATAAGCTGTATTCGCATGTTAGCACAACGGCTCAGATCCATAAACATTGGGGACTATACATACCCGAACGGTGACGGAACCGCACTTTCCGCTCTCCTTGGTCGGCAGAGAGTGAGGAAGACCCAGGTTGGTACCCCAGTAACCTCTCCGCACGGGAATGACGCTCAACTTGGCAATGATAATAGCTGCACGGATAGCCGTTGCCACCTCCTTCGAGGTCTTAATGCCAAGACCAACATGACCCTCGGAATCGCCAATAATGACAATGGCCTTGAACCGCGTTCGTTGACCGGCACGCGTCTGCTTCTGAACGGGCTTGATCTGTTAAGTGGCGCAGGTGAGTCAGTAAAAAACCCTTCCGGCGTTTCTTGTTGGCATTTGCAAAAACGAACCTTCATCACTTCGTCCTTCAGCTTCGGCAGGAAGAAGTCCACAATCTGGTACTCCTTGATGGGGAGAGAGTGAAGGTAAATCTCCTCCATGCTCTTGATCTTGCCAGCCTTCACAAGACGACCAAGCTTGGTGACTGGCTGCCACTCCTTCTCGTCGCTCTTGCCGCCACGACGTCCACCACGGCGGCCACCACGGCCACGACCACGGTCACCGCGAGAGCCAAATCCGCCGCCGCGGGGTGCGCTTGTTCCTCTGTCCGCCATGGTAACTTTCGACTGGACTTCTTTGAAGAGATTGGTCTTGCAGGTGGAAAGTTGTTGTATGTCGGCGAGTGAACAGAAGGGTTCTGATTTACTAAAACTTCCTATCGCAGGTCCGAAAAAAAAGTTCGTGGAGCTAAAATCCGTTGTGGGTGTGAAGCCCTAAAGTGGGGCTTGAATATGATGACTAATCACAGCACAGGCGCCGTCTTTTTTTAATACAATCTCCACGTGACCTTTTATCCGACACGCCCAAATTGAGTACTCGTACGGGATTCGGAATAATATACCCCGTACGGAGTAAGGAGTAGAAATCTTATTAATATAGTCACGTGAGTGCACAACGAACGAAACTTGACGATCACGTGCGACACTCTACACGGAATATTCACGCCAAACTTTCGGAGAATTCTAACCAACCTGAACCTACCAGACCCACCGAACCTACAGTGTATAACCTATTAATTGTTATTGAAGCGAGCTTCTTTGAATCGGTTTTTTTGCATTTAACATTTACCATGCACGGACCGATTGTTACGGGTAAGTTAAGAGAACCCTTTTAATGTGTAATGGATCACGTGATACTACAATTTTGTGTACAATTTTGTGTAAGATTAACGAACACTTAGGCTTACTTCAGCACATTCATAAGTCGAAAAAACGTAAGAGACAATGCTAGAAAACATCTGCTAAATCGCAGGCCATTTTGTATGGCAAATAATATGAATTGTCTAATACCTTGCTTGGTAGAATGCCGTTTTTACAGTGCTAGCATATGCTGGCCCATACAGAGTAGATTCGGGTACGGTGTGCCTGCACCCTTTTACTTTTGAAGCCTACACTTTCGTTAAGTTTATACCTATTAAATGCACGTAAGGCCTTGCATATGGACGTACAGAGCAGGGGGATATCGGATAATTTGATGGTTAGTTGTATTACCCCTACTCGTACAAAGAGCCCGCATATTGCAAAGCGTCTGTCGGCATCTTTTAGTCCACTCAGTACAGTACCTACATAAAATATCTACCGCAACGAATTTACGACAGGTCCGTAGGACGCTTACGACACGCATGGGACGCATTGCCGGAGTTATATACAAAGTAATTCGTAATGCGTGCAAGAACCTTAAGGACAACCACCTCCTTTAGGCCGCCTATTGTACCAAAACACTTACTTTAGCCCCCCCCCTTTCCAAGCTACTTTTCGTAAATTTCCCATGCAAAAATATGTATTTTTTACCTTTAAACCTCTCTTTTTATAACTATTAAATAAACAGTTCTCACTACACAACAATATAATGTTTTAATAAAATTAGCACCAATCTTTTGTGAATGTAGTTGCATCCTGGTATTAGCGAGGAGTAAGAAAGCTATAAAAGCTATACTCTGCGTCGTTTATGCTATACTTTATTACTATAATTATATTCGGCTACAAAAGCTGTAAGACTGCAAGGCGCCCTAAAACTAAGAACATAATACTGGTAGTACGGTTATAATTATAAGTAAACAAATTACTAAAATAGGAACGTAGATTATATTTAATAAATATTAGCCTAAATAAAAGCCTCCTCTAAGCTGCCGGCACAAAAATTAAAACATACCTAAAAATTCTAAATTCAGTACCTTTATAAACACAGCTATTTAGTATCGTATATAACTTCTTATACTATTAAAATAATTGTAGTTAAAACATAAGCTAGGAATGCTTTAAAGACTTCTAGAAATAGTAAAATATACACATATATATTAAGCTAAACAAGACCACATAGATCTACCGTAGAGTTCTATAGTTACTTGTATTAACGCACCTAAACTGGTTGCAAGCGATTGCAAGCAGCTACTTTCGCTTATAATAATTACTTCTCTTATTTAAAAAAAGCAAATCTTCTTTAAGAAATATTTAGTGTTTATAGCTACTTAAAGTCTACAACACTTTAAGTATAATAGAAAATTGTTTAATATAATTAGCATCCTTATAGCCTTAATTTAAACTGTATTAAAAACTATCTATGAAATAAATTTAAAGTTATGGGTTTTCGCTTATTGTAAGCATTTCTTCTTTAAAACATGCCTAACTATAATAAAGAAAAATATGCGATGTGCCTATTGATCTTTAAAAAACTTAAAGATATAATATTACTAATAGTTTTATGTAGTATATATAAGTAAATATATACATAAGTAGATATTAAATACACAAAATTATATCTAATATTTATTAAGGATTAAAAACTATAACGTAATACTAGCTATTTTTTATATGCTTTCATTACTAAATTTGCATGCACTACTATAATTTATAAGATAATTTATACAACTTTATTCTCTTTAATATAATGTATATAACATATATAGACACAAGTTTTGCGCCCTTAAGAAAAGCGTAGCCTAAAATAAAACGTTATTTACTTTATTTATACAATTTAAAAGGCTAATTAAGAATATTTTATATTCTTTATAGTAACTATATTTAAATAATTCTTATATTGCTTTTAAAGCAACATTAAATAATTATAAATATACATTTTGAATAGTAATAGATATGTAAAGACTACTCTATATGTACGCTTTAAACTATAAATTGCTACCCTTAATTCAAGCTACGCTACCTTTTAGGCTACCTATTTCTACTTAATTACACTTTTTACCTACCTATACTTTTATAACAAAGTGTATAAATATTATTAAAAAGATTGTTTTAAAAGCTTCTTATTTTATTGCATAGGAAAAGTATTTAGGATATAGAATAAATATAATAATAGCTTTTGAATTTGTTACTATAAAACCTTACTATTTATTTTATTACTATCTTATTATTAAGCTATAGTGTATATATTTTTATATTATAAGGATTAATAAGATAAAGCTATAATATAAACTATATGCAAACAAAAATATCCTTTATATTACTGTAATTATATATTTAAACATAATCTAACGTTTTAACTAGAATAATTACTACAAAACGAATACCTAAATATTAAATATATTGTAAAACAAGAGCAAAAGTAGCGTTTCTTGCTGTCTAAGCTAAACCTATCCACCACACACACGTTAGGTGCTTACGGCGGTAGTCCCTTAGTTGGCGCAGACTATTTTTACGTGTCTCTGCAGACGTTTATAATAAAAGTAAGTTTTAATCTTTTCCATACATAGTATATAAAATATTTTGTCTAACTATAAATTTAGCTTTATTATATTAAAAAAGGTATGTTAAAGTGCGCTTAACAATTTACAAGTTTATACATACATAATCTAACATTTTAAATACTAAAGAAGGAAAGTTCTATTTCTTCGCATAATTTTGTAAGCAACAGATATATTATAGCTTTTATGCGCACATTTAGCTGCTACAGAAGGCACAAAGGCAACGATAAGCAGCATTCTAAAGCGGTACTTAAAATAATAACTAGGACGAAATAAACTACGCTTTGCTACTCTTATATCCGTATAAACTACAATATACACTAAATATACTAAACTCTTTTATTTTAGCCTAAAAAATATTAACACCCTTTATACTAGTTAAAAAAGGCTATAGTTTGCAGGAAAATATATTAACAAGCTTGTAAATTTCGAAAAGCGTTCGATTTATTATACTTAAAGAGATAAAGATTAAACTACGTAGGTCTTTTATTAAAAGGTATATATTTAACCTTATTTTATTACTTCTTTAAAAATGTCTAGCTAAAGGCAAAGCTAACGAGGCATTTACAAACCTACTTAGCTATCTTGCAAGCTATATTACATATTTAAAGTGTTTTTTTAGAATAGTAATAGCAAACACTTAGTGCTATTTTAGAGATAGTGCTACAAGGACTAAAAATATTTACGTAGTAATATAAAGTATGTACACAGTATTTTTGTGCTACATAAGCCTAGTTAGCCGTAGTAACGTATCATATATTTGTAACAGATTTAACATATTATTACTTTATACATAATTCTAACTTTTAAAAACGATAAAGAACTATATTATATTCTTAAATTGTGATATTTTAGAATTTACATATCTTTACTAAATAATAAAATAAGTAATAGTAAAACAATGCTTAAACTAACACTCTTACTCTCTCCTCCTACCTACTACTATTATAAATAGTCAAGAGTTTTAGATTAAGTTAGCACTATATTGTAAAGTTAATAAATAAAAGAATTTGTTTATATAAGTAATTCTTAGTAAGAATATTAAGAATAACTTTATTATAGCAAGTATATAAAAAAAACTTAATATATTTTACTACTTATAATTTTATCTTTATATAAATCTTTTATTTTAAATTAATTCTTTAATGCTTTATCTTGTATAAGAGAATTATAAAAGACTTATATTTAAGTTATTATAACATTATTTATCTGCTACGGAATTTTTAAAAGCTTCTTACAGAATAGGAGGGTAGCACTAAGCCGCTGCCTGTATAAAAAGGAAGAGCAGCGTTAGGTTTTACTTGTGATGTCTAGGTAGGAAATAGGTTTAGAAAACCTAGTTCGTGCTCCTAATTTATTTAAAACATTGCTGCTTATAGAGAAAGCTTTTAAAGATAAATATTTGAAATTGCAAACAAGTAAATAATATTAAAATAGGGACTCTGTACCCTATATAGTAACTATATGCTTAAAATTTTGTATTCGCTTAAGTTATTATTTTTTAGAAAGTGTGTATATATCTTGTGAAGATAGTTGTATTTTAAATAAATTAGCAAATAAACCTATATCTTCTATTAGAAATTCTATATATAAAATTACATTACTAGAGATAGTAAAGTTATATAACTAAGGTTAATGTTAGCTTTAAAAAAAATAATAATAGAGGTTTAATATATACTGTTTATATTTAAATATCTGATTTGTCTATTGTACTTATATAAGTTAATCCCTTACGTTAGAAACTATAATATAGGTATTTATTTTTTTAGAGTAAAAAAAAGTATATATCAATTATTAATAATAGTGTACAATACTATCATAATAAAGAGGTCAAATAAATATGCTATAGTTAAATACTTTATAAAAAAACGTAAGAAGAAAATTATAAAGCAATAGAGACCTTAGTAGCGCTCTCCTCTTAGCTAGCAATTATTACCAATTTAAATAGCTATATACTTTTATATATGTTTACCTTAATAGGTACAGATAGTGCGCCCACCTATTTTAGCTACTAGCATTAAAACGATAATTGTTTCTCTTAAATTCATCTTCTCTTCGCCTACCCCTTTACGACGAGACTACCCTTCGAAAGAGAATAGAGTCCTTAAAGAAAGAAAGGACCAGTGAGCCTATGCTAGATATTTAGCTCTTAGCATTGTAGTCTATTTGCGTGTGCTAAAGGCTTTTTTATAAATGGTAGGGTGTTCAGTAAAAACGCATAAATCTAAAAACGCGTATTTTAGCTAAAACATATGTGTAACTTTTGTTAACCTACTAAGTAATAGAAAAAATATAAGAGTGTGCTATATATAAATAAGAAAGAGTATATAAGTGGGTCTCCTTATTTGTATTGAGGCATTTCGCTATATAGAGGGTTTTTGGCTAACAAGTTAATTACACTCCTCTAATCTAAGGTACCTCTACCATACTAAAAAACATGTCTTTTAATAACGACACAACTTTACAATGCTATACTTCTTTTATTTTTCTGCTCTAAATGTGCTATATAAGCTTGGTAGATATGTTAAGTAAGTAGGTATTTTTATTTTATTTTTAATGGCCTTCAAATTTGAAGAAAGGCAAATATATTAATGCATCCTTTAGAGACTTTTATGTGTAGCTTGCGGAATTTGAGTAGGGACGTAATGGAGCATTTTCCTTGTTAACGGATTGTCTAAAAAGGTACTTATTTTAAGCTGCAATGTGAGTGTAAAATAGTGGTACCCTCTATACAAATAAGGAGACCCTATATAAGTATATGGTAATAGTTGTATAGTAAGTAGCTATGCTTGCTGTTATTAATGCTAAAATGTAAATATATAGGCTACTAAAAATAAAGATTTATAACGTCCCCTAATAATATATTTATGTGTATAGTATATATTCTTATAAAAAATTATAATAATGTTACTTTTATACCTTTAAAAAGTAGCCTAAATATATTATTAGTAGTAACTACCTTACTATTACAGAGACGTTAATCCTAATATTTTTGTAGATGATTTCAAAAAATAGTAGTAGATGCTATTAAAAATATATTATTTATTTAATAACTAAATTTATATATATTTAGAAACCTATTTAAACAAATATGTTAAGAGAGACTTTCTTATAGTTTTAAAAGTTCTTAAGTAGGAGTATACTATAATATCTTAATAAAGCTTAATGTAAAAAGTAAATTATTTTGGGTGTAAAGAGAATTATATAGTATTATATATTAAGTTGTTTATATATTCTTAATAATATAATATATTGTACTAGGAGGCTTTTTTTTATTATAGCTTATATTTATTAAAATGCTACGAATAATGTGTTGTAGCAATGCGTTTTAAAATAACCCTGTTTTCTTTTACTTTTGCAACTATTCTACACAATAATCGTGCTCGCCCCTACTTGTTAGCCTCTTACTTATCCTTCGCAACCTACAAGTAGGTGCTGACTAGTCTAACGCGCACACTAGCCTAACGCGCAAGTATTTTCTCTATACATTTATATAGGAGAGGTATAAACCACCAACAGTAAATAACTACATAACCATAAGCTTTAAAAATATATAAAAAACTGTTTTTAAGATGTTTTACTATAAGTAAAAAAATAACAGATCGTTTTTAAAATAAAAAAAAGTGTGTTGTTAAAAAAAACGTAAACAAATATTTTGTATAAAAACCCCTTAATATTTTTTTAAAAAAAAAAATAAAATAGTAATTTTTTATTTAAAAAACGGTCTGTTATTTTTTTACTTATAGTAAAACATCTTAAAAACAGTTTTTTATATATTTTTAAAGCTTATGGTTATGTAGTTATTTACTGTTGGTGGTTTATACCTCTCCTATATAAATGTATAGAGAAAATACTTGCGCGTTAGGCTGGTGTGCGCGTTAGACTAGTCAGCACCTACTTGTAGGTCGCGAAGGATGAGGGAAATAGAAGTGGGTGCGTGGCACGATTAGCAGCTGTATGCATAGAAGCGTTATCTTAAATGAAAATTATATTTCGAGTGTATATTATTAGAAGGGTTTCTTAAAGATTGTCGAGTACAACAAGTCTAGTAGCTCCTCCCCTATATGCAGAATTAGGGTCTCTATGCATTGCATGCAAAGTTGTGCGACTACTCTACGAAAATACTCCTTAAAGTATTTAAATAAATTTAAATAATAAATAGATTTTTTAATAATTATCTTGTACTTCGCAAAGACACAAGCAGCTAGTAAAAAGTAGGCTTCTTAGTAGAAAACGGTTAACTAGGGGGGGGCTAAAGACCCCTCTACGTACGTAGCAGTAAAGTCGGAAGGTAGATAAGAACTAATAGCTCTAAAAGTGTAGTAAAAAAAAGTAGGAGACAATATAAGTAATTTTTAAGATTATTTTATTTATAAAATAGAAAAACTAAAATAAAAGATTTAAAATAAAACAATAAAAGAAAATATTAGATAATTCTTATTGAATATAAGTACAATGTTTTAAATAAAGGCATAAGTTATATTAATTCTCTGCAGTTATTGCTTCGTTAATAGCTATATATTTTAATTGCCGTTTCGGGGACTAGGAGGAAAATAGGGACTAATGGCGGGGTTTGGATAAAGCATAGGATATATATAAATAAATGTTATACTATATAACTTGGTGCGTATCTATTTACATACATATAGCTTTTAGCTAAATTATAGATTAATAAAGTTTATTAAAAGCGTAAATACTTTGTACTTGTAGTATTACTAATAGTTTATTTTTGCGTTATTACTACTAGAAAATGTTTATTACTATTTCCTATAATACTTATTAGTAAATTAAATTAATTACTTTTTACTACAATAAAGGAAATATTACTACCGTATCTAGCTATATTATAGAAAAGACTTTAATCTAGTTATCGTTTTAGTTAAATACTTCTTTTTCCTAGTATAGATAAGTTATGCTACTTTACTTTAAAATAAAAATATTTACAATATCATTATTACTTTGTATATATTAAACAAGACTTATTTATATATACTAATCCTTTTATACTCTGTCTATACTTATTGCTTTAATTTAACGTTATTTATATATCTTTATTCTGTATATAAAAGTATAAAGTAGTAAAAGGGAGGTTTAAGTATTAACGCCTTAATAAATATGGAGTATAGCAGCTGTATTCCTTTATAGTGTTAATAAAAATGGGGTTTAAATGCAAAAACTATAGGTTTTTTTTTTCTATAGGAAATTTGCAAAAAAGTATTTTTTTTAATTAATATATCTTCCTCCTACTTTATATCTTAGAATCTATTTTCTTTTCTATTTAGTCTCTAAATAAGTTAATACAAATTAGGTGTATTTGCTCCTTCTTCTATTCTGTTTTTTCTGTTGCTTATGCTAAACTAACTTAACAAACACCATGTATGTACTTTGCAGTTTTTTTATAGGCAGGGCGTTTTTGTCCCCATAGCACTTCTCTATACGGAGTACAAGCTCTAGATTTAGAAAGTTAACTGTTTAGTAACTATTTACATTACATTTTAAAACTATTAAAAAAAGCAATAATAAAGAAGAGGTCATTTAATGCTTAAAAACATAGTATTAAAAAGCTTTATTATTATACTCTTTAAAAGTATGCGTAACTGTACTAATAAAAGAATAATAATATAATAAATAGGAAAATCTTATTTATTAATTTTTTTACAAAAATTCCTATTGTAGTAGTGCTCTATATTACTATATTCCGTACAGGCAGAGCTTTTATAGTTTATTTTTCTTATAGCCCCTATATAATTAGCTTACACTTAGCTAATATATTTCTCTTATATTGTATATTCGATAATTTACTAGATATAATTAATATAATCCTACCCTAAGAGATTTATAAAATGTTTAGACTTTTGTATTTCGTGTTATAAGTAGTACCTTATTTATGTAGCTAAGTTATGTTAAAGCATATTAGCAAAGAGGGTAATTTAGGATCTTCTTTTATCTACTTATAGTATACGTATTTTCTAAATAGTTATTTAATAGGTAAAAACAAGATTTATTTCTTATTTATATTTATATATAGCTTTTCTTCTAGTAGCCTTCATACTTAGAAATAATAAAATTATAATATAAATCTTTTATAGGATCATACCTTAATTATCTAAGAAGGACCAAAGTTAACCACATTATCATTTTAAATAAAATTGGGTAAAAAAGCCTTTGCTATAAGCTGTATAGAAATTATTTAGTCCTAATAGTATGAAGATAGCTATTGTAGCAGCGTTTATTAAAGCAGATACAGGAGTAAGCAAAAAAAGTGTTGTTATATACAGTTTTATTTATTGTACTATTATAAAAGACATGTTAATTATACAAGTCTTTAGGTTCCTTCGTAAAGCAACATAGCAACATATTTAATAGGATAACGTTTTAGGAACTCTTTATAGACCTACGGGAATCTACTATAAGTCTGTTACCCCTAAAAAATACAAATAAAAGATTAGTAAAATAGATTAAGTATGTAACTAACATCTTATAGAATACAGCAATTATAATTATGAACATGCTAGGGAGGGCTAAATTAAAAATTTAACAAAAAAAAACATTGAAGAATCTTTTGCGTCGGCCGGGAATCGAACCCGGGGCCTGTCGATGGCAACGACAGATTTTACCACTAAACCACCGACGCTATCGGATGATGGATTTCGATTAGTTACAAGGTCTTATCATGCGGTGAAATTACAGACAGCCATTTTCGAAGCCTCTCAGCTTGCTGCAGGCTGTATTAATGCTTGGCCTTGTCTCCCTAGCAGCGTTGTGTCTATGCTATTGCCTCCCATCTAGCCATACTCCATACTCCGCAGGTAAACTCCCACTTATCCTCCCTGTTCTTCATCTTCTTGGACTACACGATCTCTATCTCTCGGACATCTTGTCCAAGCTCGCCAAGGCGCGCCTTCATGTTGGCAAGAGTGTCGTCTATCGGCAGGACATAGGAAGACTTAGTTTCCTCAACTCTTCTAAGAAGAGTCCCCATCACTAGCCCAGACCTATCGTAGACGGCCGCCCCGCTGTCACCTTTTGCAGAAAAGGCCTTGGTCCCACAATCCACCACAACCGCTAGCCGTGCGCTGATAGTTATGCCGCAGCTGTCTTTCATTATGACTTCGTCGCACATACCATTAACTCTCCCCATGGTAAAGCCAGAGGTTCTCCCATAAAGAATGGCCAAGGGCATGTTGTCATCCTCCTGCATCATGACGTCGGCCATTGTGATGGTCATGGCTCTCGCCGGTGTTTCGACATCTGCTAAAGCATTGAGAAGGTGCTGTGCTTCTCTTCGGTCCATGTAGCGTGCTAGCTGCGATTCTTGGAAGATCTGCACACGGATCTGGCTGGACACAGTCGCTTCCTGTCTGCTGGGTGCCAGATCAATGAGAGCCCAGTCCTGCGCCGGTATGGTAGGCCCATTCTGACGGATGCCCGAGGAGGCAAACACATGGCCCAGTTCCAAATTCGGTGCCATCTGCTGGGCCTGGTTCACCGTGTGCAAAAGGGTGTGGTGTCGGTGTTGTGCGTCTTGAAGCTGTTCGTCAAGGCGCTCGCATCGTTGTGCATCTTCCCTGCGTCCTTCCTCGACTGCCTGCAGAGTGCAGCGAATGGTTGCGACTTGGCTGCGGCACGAATCGGCGATCATTTGCACATAGTTGACATATTCTAACAGATCGGGTCGCGCAGGACAGTCCACCACGGGGGGCATCGTCCAGGATGGCTGGATGCCCTCGGCACTCGTGGGCGCAATCACATGGTGCGCTGTGATCGCCGCATAGTACTTTTCCCCGTTACCTAGAGTGATCTGGACGTATGGGCCAAGGCTACCGCACTCGATGTTGCCGTGCACGCCGACACTCGTTCCTGGTGGTGGCATGCGGACAGACAACGAGTGGCGCATAGTGTCTGAATCGGCCAGTCCGTCAGACCCGTCACGGACCTGCGGCAAGGGCCCCGGCCTGTCCATCATGCAGGCGACGTGAACCTCCACGTCGGGCACATTGTAGCTGGGGCCTGTCAGCAAAATGGAGGAAGCGGAATGGATACAAACACGTTACGTACGGCTGCAAATGGGCCACAATGTTGCGGACACACGCCTCGGCCTTGGGCACGAGGCTCTCCGTCATCTTGTTGGCAACAATGATCAAAACGGCCGGGTTCTTGCGAGCCTCTGGCTTCCAGCCTATCCGGCGAACTCCAATCATGTACCAGTTTAGCACCTGGCACATCTTGAGTAGCTCGTTGCGCGCCGTATTATACACCTGATTGATGGGGTGTGCACTTTCGATGGGGTGGAAGCGAACCGGCTGCCTACCAAAGGTCCCCATGCTCGGCCCTTGCTCCATGTCAGCATCGCCGGACCTGGCTATGCAAGTCAAGTTTGCGCTTGTTCCGGCATGGTGGTTGATCGTCCATCCCGGGGGACCGTGCCTAGACGACGCGAGGGGAGACCTCGAGGCATCCATAGTGTGTAGTGAGAGGAGGCATAGGAAGGCAAGCTGCAAAATGCATACATTGAGAAGGCAAGCTGTGAGATACATAAAGAGATCTCTACATAAATTAAGGATCTCAAATTAGGTAGACTAGTGAAAGGTGTAGGCAGGTTAATAATCTCACCGTAACACGAGCCTGATACTAAGCGATAGCATCCTGCGACTGAGTAAGGAGCAACCAACAGGATTGCATTTACAGTACATGGCAGTAAGAGTATTAATATGGTTGTGTAAGTAGAAGGTCTGTGGGCACGAGGGTTGTTGGAAAGCCTAGCTGGGTCTATGGAGTACATGGTATGCTTATTGTTGTTAGTTAAGACAGTGGTCAACGATCGTGTATAGCATCTAGGCTACGGAGAGGTTTTATCGACCGCTAACAATATTCTCATATATAAGGATGAGTACTCATAAGGATAGAGACTATGGGATATGTGTCATAAAACTTACTATTCCATTTAGGTTCTTTAGAACTGTCGTCCTTAATGTAGCATCACGAGCTTTCTTGGTATGTTAACTACTGGATATTTCCACTCTACTCTATGGTATTTCTACATTCTGTGCAGATGGAATACGTATGGGTTGTATTTGGGGGCTTATTCTTGTTATGGTATGCATTTTATACTGAGAACTCTATATTATTGTTAATGAGACTTGTTAATATCTAGAAGAGTTATTCTTTACTTTAGAAACTATTTATTACAGTTTACACATTAATATTTTAATATTCATACAAATTCAATAAATATGTTACTTGAACCACAATAAATTAGATTTATCCGTACGCATTTCGTATATTTACTACAATAGCTTTTGCGGGTTCTATTGTAATATAAAGAAAACCAACTTGACGAGTAAAACATCCGTGGGTATAGGTAGGTAGTCTTGATCATTGCACCAAACGACACCTGCAGAACTTGACACTGACTTGAATAAAAATAAAGCAATAAACATACCTGATATCATTCGACGTAGGCAGAATACAACCAGCTCAATGCTATTGGCCTAGACAATTATGACATTATACGCGCAACGGCTTAATCAACAAGCAATGTAAACACAACGACAACACGTGACTGAATATGGATGGAATCCCCTCAGGGAGTAATCAATTACGTTATCCACGTAGAAACACCAGAATGCCCGTATGTTACAAATACCCCAAAGCAAAGAACAGTTCCCATAAACATCATCACAACCTATGCCGACCAAACCGCGAGAAAAGCGTGAATCATCATATGCTTAACCACCGAAGCCGTACAGGGTGCGGCCCTGTCGCTTCAAAGCGTAGACGACATCCAGAGACGTGACGGTCTTCCGCTTGGCGTGCTCAGTGTATGTGACAGCATCGCGGATGACACCCTCCAGGAAAGACTTGAGAACACCGCGAGTCTCCTCGTAGATGACTGTATTGTTAGAACAGGACGCGTCAAGATGTAGACAAGTGGAAACTTACGCGCAGAGATACGCTTGACACCGCCACGACGCGCCAGACGACGAATAGCAGGCTTAGTGATGCCCTGAATGTTGTCACGGAGAATCTTCCGGTGGCGCTTAGCACCACCCTTGCCGAGACCCTTGCCACCCTTGCCGCCTAGAGAAGGTCAGTTGACTGAAGAAATACAAGTGTAGGCAGGAGTAATACTCACGTCCAGTCATGTTGATGAGAAATGTGAAGAGAAGTAAAAGTTTACAAGTGTGTATTGGCAAAACAGAGCTTGTGGTAATAGTACGAGCTGAAAGGAAGAACTGCAGGGCGGCGGGGAACGGCCGGCTTTAAATGTGGGTGACAGCGCGGCTGATGCGAGCGGAGCTAAAGATCCAGGTGCTGATTCGGAGGGCCCTGAAAGCGATAGACTGGGAAATGGCGCGGAAAATAGCAGCGAAAAATGCGACCAATCAGATTTCGCGCCCGATAAACAGCCCGATAGTCAGAATAAGTCTATGCTTTGAGTATTTGTGGAACATGCAACAAAAATGTGGCAAAAGCGTGTATTGAACAAGCCGACCATGAAAACCTGACAGGAAGGATGCAGGTGCAGTCATGCGGATGCGAGGATGCAGGATGTACTTTGTAATTTGCATCGTGTACGCTGTTTGCATAATGCAGACGAGTGCTCTACGCAAAATTCTATGCTGTTAATACTCTACTCCGTATGCGTGAGAATGAGTTCTTTGTAATACTCCGTAGCCTGTTCGCAGTAAACCGTCCTGGCACGTGTTTTACTCATTTTTGTCCCGTGCACGCTGTGGCCAATCATAAAATGGCACATCTAGAATAACGACACAGCCCAAAAAATACCAAGAAAAAGTTCGGGCTGCCCCCACACAACAAAGCGACCCACCCACTCCGAATTACGCGCTGAATCCACGCTCAGAAAGAAGAGACCCAGAACCCAAAGAAACACTGGCAAAAAAACACCCATTCTTCCCAACCCCCTGGTCGCCCCACACTTTTCGAATCAGCCTGCAACGCGTCCGCCACCATTGCCGCCTACTTAAACCTTTCGCCGCCCACCCCCACCAGCCCAAACCTTTTTCCCTACAACATCCTCTTTCAGCCATCCAATCACCCAACACCACAAACTTTTTCATCAATTTCATCATCACTTCTACTTCTCCATCACAATGGCCCGCACTAAGCAGACCGCTCGCAAGTCCACTGGTGGCAAGGCTCCCCGCAAGCAGCTGGCCTCCAAGGCTGCCCGCAAGAGCGCCCCGTCCACTGGCGGTGTCAAGAAGCCTCACCGGTACAAGCCTGGTACCGTCGCTCTCCGTGAGATCCGTCGCTACCAGAAGTCCACCGAGCTTCTGATCCGCAAGCTCCCCTTCCAGCGCCTGGTTCGTGAGATCGCACAGGACTTCAAGTCCGACCTGCGCTTCCAGTCCTCGGCCATCGGTGCCCTGCAGGAGTCGGTCGAGTCTTACCTCGTCTCCCTCTTTGAGGACACCAACCTCTGCGCCATCCACGCGAAGCGTGTCACCATCCAGTCGGTATGTTTTCTCTCGAACCACCCATGCTTCCTACATATGCTAACAACCTCTGCAGAAGGATATCCAGCTGGCGCGCCGTCTTCGCGGTGAGCGGAACTAAGCAGTGCAAACCTGCCTAGTGCTTTCGTGATGAATGGCTTTTCCGTCGGGGATAATATCAAGGCGTTATGATTGCGTTGGCTCATTTCGGTTTTCTTTTTGAGGGTTGTACACTACGCAGAGACGCAGCATGGACAGCTGCCATCAAGTTATTGATTCATGATGAAAACAAAACACTGTGTCCGTGACTTGTATTTGCACACTCCGTAGTATCTGTGATGCTCCACCAAAGCAAAGACGCGCCTGCGCGCGTCAGAGCAATGCACGCCATCCGCTCTGAACAGACATCCTCAAGCCAAGAAACTGCGCAACCTGTCCCAGGTGATCCACTCCCCAGAAACCCTCGGTCTGTCCTGCTGGATTGGTACAGACCATCCACGGCACGCCGAAAGCGCCGGCCTCGAATGCCATCCTTGTATTGTCGGCCAGAATCGCCTTGCCTTCTGTTGCAGCTCTTTCCATCACTGCTCATTGTTACTTAGCTTTCAGTATGCCGTGTTCCATATAGGACCATTCTTACCCTTGTCGGCTTCCTCTTTGTCGAGCACGCTCTGTAGCGCATCTCTCACCGCTTCTGGATCCTGAATCGCGCAATGCTCAACCCAGAGTCTGCGGAACAGTACATCTATTGTGTTGGTCAATTGGCTACTACCCTTTTCCTTATCCATGAGTGCCAAAATGCAAAGAACACGCATTGCCATCAATGTCTTTGGCGGGAATCCAGGAAGCAGTTCTTCTTTCATGGGTACTCCGAAGGCGTGCGCCCAACGCAGGCGCTCTTTCATGATCCATTTGTCCTTGTCTGCCGTAGCCCATCAATTAGCATTGCATCGATACACAGTAGGTAGACATAGTATGTAGACATAGGATATATACTCTTGATCGATATAGGCGGTGTGTTGCCGCACTTTTTATTGCATGGTTAGTATTGTAATCCTTTAAAGACTCATGCAAACGGCATACCATGTGCATAATCCCACCGAGAAAAATAGGAACATAGCGTATGTCACACGCTCGGAAGACGTCATTATTCTGTTGCAAAATACAGAATACACATGTTAGCGATGCACAGTTTATTCCCATATGGGTATTAGAAGGAAACTCACTCGGAGTACGTAGTATGCCTCATACGCGAATGGGCTGACAACATCAAAGAATAGTGTAATCCGCGGGAGACTGGCCATAACGAATGCGTTTCAGCAATGCTGCGTATGTCTACAGGCGCTACTCTTGTTCTTTCAGCGCTGGATTGCTTAATATATTACTCCGTACACCGTATTCTTCTTCTGAATGCGGGGGCGGCAAAAATACCGAGGTATGAGACAGAATGCAAAACCCATTTTTGCATTTTTCAGCTCTCCATACCATGTCCACAATCGACTGTGTGCATACCAGAAGCGCAGAGGTCTCAGAAACAGGTATTGGCTTGCTGGTGATGGGAAATTCAAGAACACGCCCTGGACTGCGAGTCATACTTGCCAACTCGTGCATAACATGCATGACACGTGACATATTGGCATGCTACAGCGCCCTGAGCTATTGGCGCAGAGAGCTTTTTTTTTTTTTTTTTTTACTTTCGATCCCGTCAGATACAGGCATTGTTGGCCGTCCCACCCCCCCTGTAATTTAGCTTCGGAACACCAATGACGCACGTTTCCTCAACCACGAGATGATCACCATCTTAAGAAATACAACGCAGCCTCTAACGTGCAGACAATCCGCGCTGCATCATTAGCCTTGTCACCCACCTGACTCTTCCTCCTTCGACATGCTCCCCCGACCACGTTCTCGTCGGTAGGAATGAAAGCCGTCCTTCCGGGCAAGCCAGAGCCGCGGCTGCAGGCTCTCTCGACAGGTTTCTGGGACTCGCGGCGTGTGATTGTAAGCTCGATTCCTTTTCGATTCCTTTTCGATTCTTTCTGCTTCTCATCCGTCGCTGCTGCCGTGCTAACACGCATAGACCTATATCACTGGCAATGGCCTCGCGATCCTCGGCGACCACAACACGCTTCACCAGACCATTTACGATGACGACGAGACGCGACTGGAGGCCATCGCCTTTGACGAGGTCTCCGGTAACATTGCTACCTGCACCGATCGCATTGTCCGCATCTACCAGCCCATAGGCCTGCTCGAAGGCTCTCTCCAATGGGCTCTCCGGAGCTCTTTTGCGCCGGACGTGCGCACCGACCCCAGCGTCGATTCGGCCTCTCCGCATCTTCCCATGACCCTGTCGTGGGGCGCCTCACAAGAGCTGGTGGTTGCACAGACAGCTTTGGCTCTCTACAACACAGGCTCGCGGCCGCCGTCTCCAAACAGCCCTATCGCACCCGCCGACGCTTCCTCTCCTCTCTGCTCCTGGCGCAAACAGCTTGCAAACCCGGCCAAGTGGGCCAGCTCGGCTTACGACTCGGCTTACATTGCCACTGCGGGCTACACGGACTCCTTGGTCAAGATCTGGCGGCGGCTCAGCTTTGACACGGACAACGCACGCTTCGACTACGCCTACTTACCGCACCCCAAACCCATCACAGGTTTGCAATGGCGCACCCCCTACCATGTCGGCCATACCATAGATCACGTGCTATACACATTTTGTGCCGACCACATTCTCCGTATCTGGACGTCGTCTGAGACGCCTGGCAGTGCTCACCAACAGCTGTCCCTCTGGGGTACCGTCGATCTTCTGGCGGCTCTCGGTGGCGGTCCCTCGAAAATGCCCATTCTATGGGCCTTTGTCATCCAAGGCCGCGATTTGTCTACGGCCACAGAAAAGGCTGTTCAGGAACGCGACGAACGCAACGTCAAAAGCGACCGTGCCCTTCTACACTTGGTGGCCATTGCCAATCGCAGCTCTGAAATATGCCTGATTTTGGATGCGCAAGGCACGTTGTCAGCGCTGTCGCTGGAGAGCCTCGGGTCTAGAGCACAGAGAACCAACAATGTCTACAACATCACCCAGCTTACCTCGCCCAGCCTTGATTTTTCACGCAACCTGCGCGTGCTATCCGAGCCGGCGAATCAGCCTCCTCCCCATGTCGAGATTTACACGTTTTGCAACACTGGCGGCCACTTGCACATTCTTATCCACTACCTCCCGGACAAGATAGAAGTCTATGAGACAGACATAGCCTATTTACTGGACGACACGCCATCTACAAAGTCACGCCTGTGGCGCAAGGCGATCTGGACGGGACATTCAGGTCCTGTCCGTAAAATGGTGCGCAACTTCAGTGGTAGTGCGGTCGTGTCGAGGACCGGCGATGGAGAGAGCATGCTGTGGCACCACACCTATGGCAACATGGACACATTGTTTCCCCAAACTGCGCTTTCCATGAACGAGCCAATCCACCGCATTTGCGTGCTGCGCAAGGGCCGTTTTGTTGTCTTTATGTGCCTCGAGAGTATCATTGTTTGGGACTGTCGCCGGGCTGCGCCGACTTTGCTGGGCAGCTGCACATATGCTGTCTCGGGGAAGCCACTGTGTTTACTGGTGCTTCCGCGCGAACATGTGGAAGACTCATTTGTAGCGCACATTGCAACTATCACATCCGAGAAGCACGGCATTGTATGGGAGATTGTATTGCCGCGATATACGACCGAGACATACGAGGGAGACAGCCATCCGCAGACCCGCGAGACGGCTGCCGACCCTCCGCCCTCGGTGAGTGAGTTCTGCCGATTTGAACTGGACGGCAGTGGCGATTTGGCCTACGTGTTACCGGTAGACCCGGCCGGAGCCACCCAGACCATTTCCGGGTTTCTCGACGTGTTTGCGCGTGATGTGGCCATATCTTATACCAAGACTGGCGGAGTGGAGTTCTGGACGGCGCGTGTTGACCGCAAGGGCCGGCGAGTCGAGTGGCTATTGACGTCAGCGATGGAGACAGGCGTGCAGGATCCGGCACTTGTCAGTGGCAGCCAGCGCAAGAAGGCAGCGTTGGTCAATGCTTCGCGGTCGACTGTGACCATTTGGGATATTCGCGGGGCTCAGCTTGAGTATGACGGGAGCTTCGCGAGCCACGACAGAGTACAAGATCTGGATTGGACATCCACCCCGGATTCACAGTCCATCCTGGCTGTCGGGTTTCCACACCGCGTGATTCTGTTGTCACAGTTGCGGTTTGACTATCTCAACAAAGGCCCGGCCTGGGCCACCGTGCGCGAGATCAGCACGCGTGAACACACGCCATATCCCATTGGCGACTCGACTTGGCTGGGCGATGGCGATCTCGTTATTGGTACCGGGAACCAGCTGCTTGTCCATGACCGGCTATACAGCGTGCCCAGCTCACTGGCCGCCAGCATGCGACTGCCGCATGCGAAAGAGCGCACAATGGACATGTTTGATGTCGTACAGAGACTCAACGGGCCGCTGCCTGTCTTCCACCCCCAGTTTCTGATTCAGTGCATGATTGCTGGCAAGAGTATACTTGTGCAACGCATCTTACTGGCTCTTTACAAGGTGCTCAAATTCTGGGCTCCAGGCGATGTTGTAGACGACTATCTCGGGCTGGATTTGACCAATTTCTACATGGTAAGCAGCGGCTCTCAGCTGTCTATATTCTGCACGGATGCTTACAATATAGTCCCAATCTGCTGCCCATGACAAGAAACCGGCAGCATCCTTCTTTGCACGCCAGGACTCGATGGAAGATGAAGAAGAGAGTTTCTCCGAGGACGTGGCCACGGCCATTGGCGAAAAGTTGACACATGTGGCTCTGCCACAGCTGTCCGGCCACGAGCAGATTCAGCTGGTGGATATCGTAGAGTGTGCAGGGCTAGTGGAAAAGCAGCGGCGCTCGATGGACGAGAATGCGGCGCGCTTTATGCTCTTCTTCCGGCAGCACGCACTGCGCAAAGGGCGGACGAGTGAGATTCACATGTCGTGGCGCGAGATCAACTGGGCATTTCACTCGACGAGTCAGGACATCCTGGTAGACTTTGTCGCACGGCAGCACCATGGGTCGCTTCTGTGGAAGGACGCGCGCGAGAGCGGCATGTTCATGTGGCTCGCGGACAATGCAGCAGTGGTAGGTCCAGGTCCATGCCATGCCTGGCCAGAGAACGTGGCGTACTAACCGGTGCAGAAATCCCAGTTTGAGCTGGTGGCACGCAACGAATACGCCAAGAGCGAGATGAAGAACCCGGTAGACTGCAGCTTGTTCTACCTGGCTCTGCGCAAGAAGACGGTATTGCAAGGTCTGTGGCGCATGGCGACGTGGAATCGTGAGCAGGGTGCGACACAGCGACTGCTGGCCAACAATTTTGACGACCCGAAATGGAAGACAACAGCACTGAAGAATGCGTATGCGCTGATGAGCAAGCGGCGGTTTGGTATGTGGATTGGCCTTATTGGGGGTTTCGAGCTCTCTGGTTCTCGGCTGACTATTAGAATACGCGGCTGCCTTCTTCCTGCTGGCGGATCGACTGCAAGACGCCGTTGCGGTCATCTTCAACCAGCTCAATGATCTTCAACTAGCAATCGTCGTGGCCCGTGTTTACGAGGGTGACCAGGGCCCGGTTCTGTGCAAGTTTCTCGAGGAAGAAGTGCTTAGCATGGCGGCTCAAGAGGGCAACCGCTGGCTGGCTTCTTGGGCCTTTTGGATGCTTCACCGGCGGGATATGGCCGTGCGCGCCTTGATTGTGTGTCTTCCCCCCGTGTGTTGGTTGCTGCTGTTGCTAACATGTCCAGACTCCGGTCTACACCCTCATTGAGACGCCATGTTCGCCAGACATCAAAGCGAAGCTCTTTCTGACAGACGACCCGGCGCTTGTGATTCTTTACGCCCAACTGCGCCAGAAGACACTGCAAACACTACGTGGTGCATCCAAAGTGACGCCCAAGGTAGAGTGGGAACTGGTGCTGCACAGTGCGCGACTGTACGACCGGATGGGTTGCGATCTGCTGGGCCTGGATCTGGTGCGCAACTGGGAGTTCCTCAACACGAAACCAATGGAAGGACAGGGACTGGGCGGTGGCATGGGTCCGCTGAAAATGTTGGGGCGACGCAGTTCGATGGTGGTGGCTGACCTGCCCGTGTCGTCCATTGTGGATCGGCTGCCCGGCGACCCCAAGATGGGTGGACGTGTGGCTGCAGCGCCGACTGTGTTTGAGGAGCCTGATGCCAACTCACTCTTGGATAGCTTTGGGTTCTGATGCAGGCATAGGAAGCATATTACTCGTACTCGTATATATGATTAATAAGCATAGTCGATACGTACACGTAAGATACTTTAGATGTGCATGTGCACAAACTTGCATGTGGCAGGCCCATATAAAATAAGCCAATCAGAAACTTCTGCATAAGCCTGTCTAACCCACGTCATCTTGCTGATTCCCGATTCGCTGTACTCCGTACATAGCTGTAATTTCCATAATACGGAGACTCCGTAGCCTTACTTGCACAGGAATGCAGGCAGCACTGCAGACAACAGGTTCCCTTTCACCGTCTCTTTGGATTCCCACCCGTTCTGGACCGCGCGGGTGGAGCATACCTGCAGCATATTCATTCTCCTCGCCAACTCGTTCTTCCTCAACCATCAGGAAAATGACCATCGAACTTTCTCGCCGGTGACCTCTGAAGCTTCATTTCACGCCTTCGATCCCAACCGACTTGCACCTCCGGACAGCTTCTCCCACGTCGCCACGTCATGGCTACCGGGCACGCCGGTCGTTCCCATGCGTCGGTGGGTAGCCAACAGGATGGCCGGCACACATATGGCCCGCCGTGTCGCCTGGCGCCCGTGCCGCAACCCGTGCCCGATGCCTGGCTAGAAGGCATACCGGCACCCAATGCCCAATTCTTCTACTCCTCGCCCATCTCGCTCGACGACCCGCTTTCGGCAGCTACAGCACCGACCAATGCCACCGCCGATGCCAAGGCCGGTCGACTGCCGCTTCGGCCGTTCTCACAAGGCGACAATAATACCCTTGAAAAAGCCTGGTTGGCTCTGACAGGAGAAGAGAATCGCAAAGCTCATGGCGCGGCTCGGAGGCACCGCAGTCCAAGCCCGTCCGTGGGCCGGGCCAACGAGAAGAAACTTGCCGTCATTGTGCGCGGTCTGGCCGCCCGGCATCGGCAAAAACATACACAGGAGGAGGCAGGCAACAGGGCTACAACCGTGCGGGCCACGCTGCAGGGCGCCACCACAGACCTGCCGGTTTGCTGCGAGCAGCTACCCAGGGATGCTGCTGCTGAGCTGGCTGCTGTGTTTTGCCCTCTGGCTAGGAGACAGCTTCCATCGCTGCCGAGCACTGACGTGGTAGTGCAGCAGATCATGCAGGCTTTGAGTGGTGGTGACGGACGAGTCAACAGTATATCGCATGGCGGCGGGACTCCCGTGCTGCCTGCCGAATCCCAGACAGGCTGTGGTGCAGCAGCAGCTCCACGCAGCATCCCCAGGGCCATGGCCTCCCAGCGGCGTGACATGCCCTCTCCACGACGCTTTGATCCTCTGCCGTCGTCGTCTCTGACAACCGCCGATGACGGCATATCTGGAAAGCCGTTCCTGAGAGCGGACAAGGTTTTGGAGGAGCTCAACACACCGGCATCTCCTCCTCTACCCGTAGTGGCACAAGAAGCCGTTGGCGCTGCCGAAGAGGTGACCGAAGAGGTGGCTGAGGCATCTCGCATTCTGGACAACCTCAAGGCCACAGCTGCGGTGCCTGTCGGCGTATCCCGTCTTCATGTGGTTGACCTGCCGGCCCTGCAGATGCGGCCGATTTACTGGTCGCCGGTAAATGACATTGCCGTAGTGCAGCGAGCCACATGGTTCTACCGAGACACGATGCTGCCACTGGAAGCAGTTGTGGCCAACCAGCTGGAATCGTTGTATCGCGAGCTGCGGCCCTGGACAGAGACGTGGGCCGACGAGCTGCGCTGTGCTCTGGATGTGGGGGCCGTGGGCGAGGAGAAGGTTTCGCAGCCATTGTGGCCGAGGCCGCCGTCTCGCGGCGGTGCCAAGACAAGAGGAGGCGTGAAGTTGCCGGGGCCACTGGTGTCCAGCGAGATGTTTTGCGCATCGAGATGTCTCCAGGGGGCGGCAGCTGTCGAGGGAATCCTGGGGTCGCCCGAGGAGGATCTGGCTGCAGCGCTAGATGCGGCTCACAGGAACTTCTCCAACTACCAAGTCGTCTTCCAAGACGGGCAGACGGCGTTCCTGCTGAAGCCTAGCCTGAAGCCATCCGCTTACTACGGACGCCGACCGATTGCCAAGATCCGGAAAGGGACTACGGTGGGAATTCCGGTCGTGCGCGGGTTCGACCGCAACCGCTGGGCACAGTCTCACGAGAGACAGCAGAAGAGCGACGTCCCCGTGCAAGAAGGGCAACAGGACCCCGAAGCGGCCGCCGGCCAGGCCAGCCAAGCCAGCCAAGCCAGCTGTCCTGGATGCGAGGCTGAGATGATGAACAGCCAGGTGACAGACTTGGTGCTGGTGGCTCACGGCGTGGGTCAGAAGCTGGCAGAACGCGTCGAGAGCTTCCATTTCACACATGCCGTCAACGGACTGCGACGGGACGTCAACGTGGAGCTATGCAACCCGGTCGTGCAGGCAGTCCTGCGACCGGACCACAACGGCATCATGATGTTGCCTGTCAACTGGCGCCACACGGTCTCGTTTGAGGACGGCGATCCTGGCCCGGGTCAGCCATTTGCTGCCGGAGAAGGTTACAGCCTCAAGGACATTGAACCCGGCACTATTCCGGCTGTGCGAAGCATCATCTCGGACGTCATGTTCGACATCCCCTTTTACATGTCGCATCACAAACCCAAGATGATCCGGGCTCTGGTTCGTGAGGCCAACCGCGTGTACCGTCTCTGGTGCCGCAACAATCCCGGCTTTGCCGAACACGGCCGGGTTCACCTCATCGGCCACTCGCTGGGCAGTGCCATGGCCATCGAGGTCTTGTCCAAACAGCCTACCGTGCCGCCGCCGCTCGACCTGTCCGCCACCTCGCTGCAGTCTGCCTTTTTTGAATTCGACACCAAGAACCTCTTCCTGCTCGGCAGCCCTGCAGCTTTCTTTCTCCTCCTCGAACGTGGCTCGCTGGTTCCGCGCCTTGGCCGCCGCAAGCCCGGCTCTTCTGAACCTTCTGACGGCAGTCACAGTGGCCCTGATTTCCCTGACGGCCTCGACAGCTCAGACAGTCGTGTTGTCGGCGAAACTGGTACCTTTGGCTGCTTGGCTGTCGACAATATCTACAACGTCCTCGCCAAGGAAGACCCCATCGCCTACCTGCTCAACGGGACTGTCGACACAGCCTATGCGGCCAGTCTTAAGCCGGCCTACGTGCCCTCGACGACACTCGGCTTCTTTGCCTCGATCGGCCACTCGTTGCGCAACGTCGTGCCCGGCATGGCTGCCACTCCCCCTCCGACTGTTTCCTCGCTGCCTGTCCCCAATGCACCGCCCATGCCGTCACAACTAGAGCTTGAGGTGCATGACTTTACGCGCGAGGAGATTGCCGAACGCAAGGCATATCTGCTCAATGACAACGGCCAGATCGACTACTATCTACATTCGGGGGGCGGCCCGCTCGAGATCCAGTACCTCAACATGCTCAGCGCTCACACCAGCTACTGGACTAACCCGGACCTTATCCGTATGCTATGTGTCGAGATTGGCCGCCGCCCAGGCCGAAAGCACACGCTCCCGGCCATGCGAGCCGTCAAAGCAGCCAAGAGAGCTATCCCGAGTGCAAGTTGAAGATTGAAATTAAAGACTGAGGGCCATGCGTGTATGATATCCTGATATTCTATCCAAGTTTGAGTCTTTGGGTCTTTTGGCGTTATTTTAGATCCTGGTGACTGCACGGAGTACGGAATAGTTTGCTTATTCTATTTGTCAGCGAGTATTAGATTTCATCCTTGTTTTTCTCTTTTCAATACATGCCATATTCCAATCTATGCATCCAGCTGCATCATGGCATCGTCCATTGCCTGGTCTTCGTAAGCCTCGGTCCCCGTCTCGACAGCCGCATAACGCGCCAGTCCTGCCCCGTTGATTTGCTGTTGGAGCTCAGCAATGCGGTCGTGATCTGCCTTCTCCTGGTGCTTCTTCAAGTCCGCCAGGCTCCATGTGCTGATGCCCTCCTGGTCTCGCGCATGGAACGGCTGTGCCATGTCTCGCAAGAACTTCTTCGCGTTGCTGACCGCCATGTCCGTGCTGAGATTGGCATCTGCTTCCAGCAGCGCCTGGTTGATCCACTTGGGCAGTTGATTCCGCTTCTTCTGGTACCGTCGATCGGCCAGCACCATGATGCCGTAGTCATCCTTGCCACGCAGGACACGGCCCAGACACTGCGCGGCATGGCGCATGGCGTCGAACGAGAGGAAGTCGTTCTCCCGGATGCGGTAGGTCTCACGCAAGAACTCCAGCCGCGCCTTGAGAATGCGTGACTCTGTATACTGGAACGGAACCCCCATCGACAGCACTGTCCGTCCGTATTGGTGGTCAAAGTCGATGCCTTCCGACACCTTACCACGCGCCACACACAACAGAATGGCCCCCCTTCCATTGCAGCAGGCCGTGCGGTATGTCTCCAGCGCCAGCGACGTCTCCTGGGCGTCTGGCGTCTCCACGAGGATGAGCTTGTACTTCCACACCTCGTCCAGGATGCCCATGCCCTGCCACATGCTGATGATCGACTCCATGTACAGGTACGAGGGGAAGAAGACCACGAGCCCGTCCGGTGTGATCTTGGCAAACTCGGTCAAAAGCGTGCCGTAGTTGCGCACCACACTTGGCTCGTTCCGCACCTGGAAGCTCGTCGAGATGGCCGCCTGGTCACTGCCGCGCGTCACAATCATCGGCAAGAAGGACCGCCGCGCGAGCGTCATCGCGTACGACTCTTGCACCACCGTGCTGAAGCCCAGCATCTTGGGGTACATCTCCAGCGGCGAAATCGTACCCGACGTGATGATCACGCTGCTGAAGCGCTCAAACACAGGCTTGATGGCGATCGCCGCATCCAGACACGTAAAGTGAAGGACTGGGTTGGGTACTTCGGCCGTGTCCGACTCAAATGGCTCCAGAATGAGCAGAAACCCCTTCTCGTAGGTGGCCACGAGCGTGGCAAACGTGGCCACCTCCCGTAACGGTTGGTAGTCCTCGATATTTGTGAGCTCCAGCGTCCGCACCAGCGAAGCCAGGCGCTCAGCACAGAACCGCAGCGGCTTCTTCTCGATAAACGTATACTCCCTGAGATGCGCCAAGAACGACGGCGGCGTCTCGGAGATGACCTGCCGCACTTTCATGCGCGTCTACGGGGAATGTCAGACATGAAGACGGGCTGTGATCCGGCGAGGTGGCATGCTTACCTTGAGATACTCAATGAATCGCTTGAGGAAGGCCACAAAATGCTCTGCTCTTCTGATGTTGCCTGGCACGGCTTCCTTGAGCAGATCTTCCGGCAGGGCTATGGCAAGGGGAAACACAGTTGGTTAGCAAAGGAGAAACCTGTTGGGGGTGTACAATACTAACTGGGGTTTGCCATAAAGGCGTCCTCTTGGCGTGCTTCGTCCGCCTCGCGAAGCCCCTGGACCAGTTTTTGGTATTCGTTTTCGAGTTGTTTTTGGTCTGTTTCCCGCATCTCGTTAATCTTTTTCTCCAGATTCTGGGCACCGCGGGTGGCCTTTCGCAGCGAATCCTCCGTAATGTCTGTACTCAGGGACTCGATGCACACGTTGTCGATGTTGTGTGCCTCGTCAAACACAACAATGCAGTCTTTCGAGAGCTCCTTCGACACACGCTCCGCAATTTTAGGGTCCAGCAAGTAGTGGTAGGAGTATATGATCACATTGCAGAATTGCATCTGTCTCGTGTTAGCAGAGAAGTGCGAATCCCATACCAGGAGTCCCGGCTTACCATGCGGCGAGAGGTAAAGTATGGACATTGCTTGTGCTCCTCACCGTAGCGCAGCAGCCCGTCGAGCGTCCATACGCCATTGGGAATGAGATTGTGCGGTTCTAGGTTGTCAAGATTCTGCAAGTCTGTTAGCCTGTTGGAATCCAAGCGGAGGGGGAGACTCAGACGCACGTCGTGATAGATGCAGACATCCACGTTCTCTCCGCGCTCCTTCTTCTCCCGTACAAAGCCGGCAGTCAGGCTACGGCAGCGGGCATCCACTACGTTGCCGCTCTTCTCGCGCTTGACAGACGGGTGGAGACAGAGGTTTTTTCGACTGGTCAGGCCCAGGCCGCGGAACTCTTCCTCATAGCCCAGCTCCTGCGCCCGGTACTTCATGAGGGCCTTTAGCTCTGCCAGGGCTTTTTCAATCTCCGACATGGTACCTTTCCTGATGTTAGCATAGGGAACGCAGGGCTGAACAGAGCGAGCAACTCACGAGAGCAGTAGATCAGCTTTCGCTGACTTGGATAGTACTGCTGGTAAGCAACAATGAGCGAGAGGAGAGAAACCGTCTTCCCCGTGCCCGAAGGCATCTCCAAAACACAGTGGCCTGTTGCATCGAGTGTCCCTACACTGGCGTTAGGAAGAGGTTCAAGTCACGTGAGGAAGGGGCAAAGAAACCTACTCTTCAGATCACACATGTAGCTTGGGGAGAGCTAGTTAGCGATGAGAACACAGTGAAAACAGGAGAGGCCGGCATACAGAGCCCAGACAGGAGGATGGCTTACGCATATTGTTCTGGCTGTGGTCAGTATACGACTTGTAAAGAAAAGAAGGGCCAACTGTACCTGGATATATCCGTGGATACGGAAACAAGACCGGCAGGTCGCTGGATTGTCACAAGTTAGCGAATTTCTGCATAAGAAGAGGTACCCCCGCTCTCAGGACACAGCTGGCAAGAGAGCACATGCTCTCAGGGGTGAGAGCTCGGTCGGGGACAGACTCACTCAATGTTGAACTTCATGGTGAACGCGAGCTGGGATGTGCCCCGGAGTTTCAAAATGAGAGATTTGGTATCTGAATCTATGAGAGGCCGCCCTGCTGCCTTTTGTTTTTCAGAACAAATATGTCGCGGGCGTGGCGGGCCTCAGCGTTGAGGTCGCGTGTGGTCGTGAGGATGTTTTGATGCGAGGCAGCAAAGCTGCGGTGACCTTAAGCAGAACATTAGTCAGCAACGTCATTACACAGTGTAAATTGTTTATTATTCGGGGTTGCACAGTGCCGCCTTGACTCGATAGTACTCCGTACTCCGTACTGATCATCGCTTTTTTTCTTTTTCTCTTTTTCTTTTTTTAGTTCTTGCAGCTCCGTGCTCGTACGAAGCATGCCGCACTCGTACGAAAAAGTTTGTCCTAGGATTCTCTGGGTCCCGCAACTGTGCCACAGCTGCAAGTATGATCATGACAACTTGGAGCCATCTACGGAGTATTGTATAGGGAAACCATGGTGTAGGGCTGGATCAAGGTCCACTAAGGTGAATATGGGCCAGTGAAAGGAAACTTGTGTTGCAATACGGAGAGCCGTACTCCGTACTCCGTACTTTTAAGCAACACGCCTGCCGACTCCTTTTCAGAGAATGGTTCTGACACAGAGCCCTATGATAGACATGCAAAGCTGCCAGAAGCAGACATTCGCCCGAATCCGTCTGCCCAATGCAGGAATACGGCATATTATGTGTGCTGTTGGCTCAGCCCGTCCCGGCCTTTCTATTTTTTTTTTTTTTTTTTTTTCTTTTTTAGGTTCCCAGGTGCTTGGCATTCTTTGTCAGACAGCTGCCGTGTAGGGATGCATTATCCCGTTTGCTGAGTAGACGACTGGCCGCCTCGAATAAGGTCTACGTCGTAATACGGGCTACTTCGTATTTGTTGTGGTGTCGGGCCCGAGATGACAAGCGAGCAAAGGCACCGAGCGAGCGGATAAGAAGAGCCAGGGTGTGTGGAAGAGGGCAAATACGGAGTATATTACCCTGTAGCCTGTCGATAAATAGGGTAAAATAGCCGGGATACGTGTGGGTCTTATGTCGATCCGCTGAACTTACCCAGTACGCTGTGTTCTCCGTCTCGTACTCTGTACTTGTGCCGTACGGAATACCACAAACAGCTGGTGGGCCGTGCTGAGACGCGGTAGTTCTGGTGTGTTAATACAACGGGAGCTCGTATGACGGGTGTCTGTTGGGTAGAGAATCAAACGCGCACGGGGAAGATAGGAGCAGGGCCGGGGGGCGGGTGTGACGGGCCGCCGTCTTCGGCGGCAGAGCGGCTGGGGGCGAGCCTGCATGAGGTGAGCCAAACTCGAAGGATCACCGCCGATGCTGATGGACAAAAATCAGACCATCCTCAATAATAGCCACCCTGGCCAGCAGGTCAGGGGGGGGGGTATGAAGTGGTATTTTTCAAACGGTCAGGAAGACGGGCAAACCCCACCTCCAAGGTGTGAGCACCCGTCGGCGTCCAAAGCGGACTGGAGTGTCTTGTGCGGGATCTGATCTGATCAACGCAAGTGCAGCTCAAAGGGTGGCGGAGACGCGGCCCCCTGACACTTGGAGACGAAGGAAGAAGGTGTCAAATACGCCAACGGCCCAACCCATTTACTCCATACTCCGTACAAACGACGTATTACCCTGATGTCGTATTTGGTAGTGGAGAAAATGCTCGCTTGCGCTTGATGTTTGCTGCGCTTGCGGTTAAGCCTCTGGTCTCGCGGGCGGTCAGGTTGTCGACCAGCCTCGCGTTTGACAGGCACGCCACGGACAAAGTGTACTATCGAGAGCACGGGGTGCTACACTTGGCCTTGTATTTTGGACTATTTTCCTCGGATCCTCCGTCCCTACCGGACTCATCGGGACGCACGTCGTAAGGCTGGGCAGCACCCGAGACGGCAAGCCCGGTTGGATCCTCCTCAGCCGGGACCAGGGGAGGAGGCAGTACGAGTCATCTTTAGTGGGCCAGTCGCCTTTGGGGTTCGTGGAATTCTCAAAGGAAGTCGGCACTCGGGACAGATACAGAGTACGGAGTGCTGTGTAGCGGTTCTCCGTGCTCCGTTCACCGTCCTTGTACGAGTACCTGCGCATGCGGTACCTCTACGAGAACAAGCCACCCCAAAAGGCCCCCAACCTGCAAAAGGGCGGCGTCTCCCTGTCTCTACCCTGTCTCTTCCCTGTCTCTTCCCACCTATCCACAGCCCATCGGCTCAGGTGCCCATACATGCACCCGTATCGTACGGGTACAAAAATACCGTAGCGTTGCCTCCATGCTGGGGCCCAAGGAATCGGCCTCGTCCCGATACCCTCAACGCACTAATTATAATCCCAAATCCACTGCACAGTACAAGGTATCCTGTCCACGCTTGCTGCTCCAGGTTGCGGACCTCCAAGCCGATGCTATACCCTGGCGAGACATCAATACCACATCGGCTCTCTTTCTTGTCCCGGCCCTGTGAGCCCTTTTTGATTTTTGATTTCATTTCATTTTTATTTTTATTTTATTTTTATTTTTATTTTATTTTTTATTTTTTATTTTGTCCTGTTTTTATGACCGCACTGGTCCTCGATGCAGACCTTTTCTGTCTGCTGAGACGTCATCCCCGACTTTCTTGGGCCTGAACAACACATGGAACCACCACGTGCCCTCCTTCGAGGCACTCTACTCAGGCACTCGGTACTCGGCATGGCAAAGCTTCTCCGCGAGTGTGTTCCTTCACTCCGTGCCATCTAGTAGCATCCCGGTCAAAGTTTGTTCCCCTGCCATCCGCTTATGCCATATGCAGACGGATATATCCTTTGATCCCTCCCCCCTGCTTCTCCATCTTTATATATAGCTTCTCTTGTGTATCCCTTGCCACTTACACGGCCTCATCTCCACCACGAAACCCACAAATATCAAATACCCGTCTCCTCTTGTGTACAATCCTTTCAGCCCCTTCTTCATCTGACATATCTTGCCGACATATCTTGCCGACATATCTTGCCGGCCTTGGACTTGTACATAAGACTGTTTCACCCACGCCCTGGTGTCGCCAGTCTTCTCTTTTCTCCAGCCCATATCATCTCGGCTGCCCTTCTCGCCATGGACGTTTTGCCGCCACTCAGTCGATCCCCCGCTTCTCCTCCCAACTCATATTGCTCTTCTGAAGTCTCATCTCTCGGTTATCCTTCCCCAACACTGGGCACTCAACAGCACCGGTTGTCGTCCTTCATCGGCGAGGCCTCTGCTTCCACTTGTTCCATGGCACCTCCTCTCGATCCGGAAATCTCGCTAAGCGGACTCGACACGTTGAGCCAGCCCGAATGGAGTCCAGAAATGGCCATCCAGACATCACAAACACCCTCGTCCATGAATACGAACATGGCATCCAACTACGACCCCTTTGGAGGCTGTGGGTCTTCCATGTCTGTGGCCTACAGCTCCAACCTGTACGCCATGACCCGCAACCCCGGCACACCACCTCCAGCTTTGTCTCACACAAGGCCACCCATTCTGCCGTCATCACGATCGCCCATGTCCTTTGCATCGCATCCCACACCTGCACCACCACGTGGAGCACTGGAAGCTGCTCTTCCGGACTATGGCCGGATCGCCCGAGGCTCACAGTTCCCATCACCGCCTCAACCCGTCCAGGTACCCTATGGGGCTGGGAACAATGACAACATCCCAGGTGGATATCTGTCAGACTGTGTTCCTGCTGCCTGGAGCCAGGCGACCGTGGCCGGCGAATCTCTTTTCCCAGCATCCGGCAGCGGCTGTCAGCGGCCAACCGCGCCGTCCATGACACATCCAGTCCTGCAGCCGCCAGCCGCCGAGCGTCAGCAGTTCCGAGCAGGCAGGCAGCAGCGGCCATGCAGGCGGCTGACCACGAAGGAAGAGGCAAACTTCCGGTGCGAAGTAGAGGGCTGTGGCAAGCTGTTCAGTCGCAGCTACAACTACAAGGCACACATGGAAACACACGACGAGAAGAGGGAATACCCGTTTCCCTGCCAGGTTCCAGACTGCAGCAAGAAGTTTGTGCGCAAGACAGACCTGCAACGACACCACCAGAGCGTCCATGCCAAGGAGCGCAACCATCGGTGTGACTACTGTGGGCGTCTGTTTGCCCGCAAAGACACGCTGCGAAGGTGAGCCCGGAGAGACGATCCGGGACTCCATGGAACATGGAACAAGCTAACACTACTTGGCACAGGCACATGGATGATGGCTGCTCCAAGAGGTTCGACATTGGCACGCTCGACTTGCGCTCGGTTAGCTATGGCAGTCCTGCGGGCAGTGCACAGGGGGGCTTTTGGCGCCCTGAGGCCCCGTGAGAGATCCTACGAGAGGTACTAAAAGACCTGGGTGTTCCCATCGGTCGGCCACGTGTTTGCCTGTTGTATTTTTGTTTCATTTGCTACGTCATTCTTTTTTTCTTTTTCCTCTTCTTTTTCTCTCTTTTTCTCTCTTTTTTTCTCTTTTTTTCTATCTATTTTTCCTTTTTCTCTCTTTTCTCTCTTTTTTCTTCTTTTTTTTCTCTTTCTTTTTTTTTCTAGCCTTTTTCTTCTTCCTTCTTTATTTTTCTTTCCTTTTTCCTCTTTTCCCGTTCCCCTCTTTCCTTTTCTTCTTCCTTCCTTTTTCCTTCCTTTTTCCTTCTTTCATTTTCTTTCCTTCTTCTTTCTTTTCTTTTTCTGTACTCCGTATGGATGGGAGGATTAGAGCGGTGGGTCATTAGGATTACACGGAGTCTTCGGTCTTGACGGACGTTTCGGATGGGTTCTTTCTGTACTCGTAAGACATCAGTCATGTTATACATTGGCCCAGGAATAGAGACTGTGCTTTCAACATGCATGGCATCGAGCTGCCCATTTGAGAAGAATCTGACGAGTCACAACCATGGTTGAATCTCTGCCATTTTACCCAGCTTCGGTGTTCTTATCAACTGGCAGACACTATTATAATACAACTAATACAGGTTAGGCAGCCACTGATCTACGGAAACAGCGCGTATTATGAGTACTTGGGGGTTGGCAGGATGAACAAATCCTGGGACCCATGCACAAAGTACGGGTGCCTGCTCATAAGCACGGATGCTTGCAATGCAGGCACCTCCTCGTACGAAGTGCAGCACCCACCAGGTACGGAGTACGACCCTGTACGAGCACACTGTACTGTGCACGATAGCCAGCCCCTGCTGCGTCGTAAGGGCTACTCCACTGCACTAGTAACCTTATTTGCAACTGCCCGGAGCCCTACGAGCTTACCCTGTAGTACTGTCCGTATAATGCGTGAGCCCGTACGAGGGCTCCATCAGGGCACAGAGTCACAAACGTCTTCTCCAAAGTCACTGTTGAAACGGTTGTGGAGCGGGCACTGTCTCGTATGATCGGTCTCCTGCCCTGGCCTCGGAACGAGTATCGCCCCCCCCGGCCGGGGGGATGGGATTGGAGCATCCGTGAGTTACTCCGGATATCCAACGGTGGAGTACGAGCATTCTACCATTATAGTACAAGTGGCAGGACCGCAGCACTCCGTACTCCGTACGAGTACGCGTAATGGGAAGGAGTGCGACGTACTCGTACAAGATCAACATGATGCCGCTGCTCCAAGTTTCTTCTTGCCTTCGTTTTCTTGCTCAACCATCGGCTCCGTTGGGAGTGGACCCAACCCCAGTTGGCAGCGGGCCCAGTAACTACCCTGTAGGGAGTGTCCGTGCGAACAAGAAGCGTCTGACGGCCACGTAAATACGCGGTGTACTCCGTACTCTGCAAGGAGAACGCAATCAAGAACGGAGTAGCGTGCGCTTACAGAGCGCCAGGTCCCATTCCTGTGGACAAACAGGCTACACAGTGCAATCACCATTTGGGGCAGGTGGCCCACCTCACGGGAGTGTCCCCTGCACTCCCTGCACTCCGTATCCTGGCCAGCTTTCGCATTCGGATCCTGATCGGGTCCGAACTTTCAGCAGGAGTTCCGCCTTGAGCTTCGCCCTGCTGCGGATACGGAGGAATACAAGGAATCTCTCTTGTATGAGGCCTCGTCATCCTGCTGCCTGTCCTGGGTCCTTCAAGGGGGGTTCTCTGCGTGCCGGAAGAGCTGCAATATCCCTACACGCACTCCGTTTGAATTCGCTGATCGTACAAGAAACGGTGAATATCCCGGGCGTGGCGCATGTCTGTCTGTGCCTCAGCGGTGCATATCTCCAGGGTCCAGTACACCAGATACGTCATGCTTTGACAGTGACTTTCCCTTGCTGGTATAGTCCTCGTCGTTTGATTATGGATATAAGTACGGAGTACCTACTTCTTACAATGCTCTGCATCGTGGAGAAATCCACCCCGGCAGCCCATTGATCTTGCACCGCTAATATTAGCCGTCCATTCGAGTGTCGGCTACGATCCCTACACTGCCTCGTTTGCCTATTTCACAAATGATATTCCGATCAGCCGCATGTGGAGGCAATTTGACGCGCGAGCCGGCCCTGCAAAGCGCGCAGAGCTGCGCCTACAATGTACATATACAATGCTCGTCTGCTAGACGCGGTAGGAGACAGCGGGTGTTCTTACATTCTGATTCGTCACAAAGGACTGCAAGCGACACATCAGGTAGGAGTCGAGAAAACCTCGCAAACCAGAATATCAGAGAAGTTGTCTCGACGCCAAGATTGCATCTCAAGACATACGCCTCGGAAATGGAGCCCGTTGGTCATGGATTTCGTCTTTTCACCCTCACGGACAGGACCGAGGAAATTGGAAGGAAATCGAATTTCCCGGCCGAGTACAGAGTACGAAGTAGTATGAGAGTATGAGTACGAGCGCACAGTAAGACCTCCGTACTCGTATTGCAATATGCATGTAACCGAATCCTTATAAACGTAAGATACCAACTGGTGCTAGCTTCTCCACTTGGAGCTGCACGAAAATTCTGCCGCCGACTACCGCTAAAATTTTCCTTCATCGCCAAAGAGAAAAAAAATGAGAATCACCAACCGATAGCCAGGATCACGGCCTCGCCATCAGCCGAGAAACACACTCACTGCATAGCCCACAGCCCAGCGCTGGTATCAGCACAATGAATATCGCTCAGCCGGTGGCATCCGCCGTCGAGAGCGTGGAATTCACCTTTCTTTCTGCCCAGGAAATTCGTGCTGCTTCCGTGCGACGGATCGAGAATGAGAGCACCTTTGACAGCCTCCTGAACCCCGTCCCTGGCGGTCTATACGACCCGGCTCTTGGTGCATGGGGCTCCGCACTGTACGTATGGCCCCAGAGGACAGCCCGCCCCTGAATGCTAACCCTGCCTGTCTAGATGCACAACTTGCAATTTGGGCCAGTCTCTGTGTCCCGGCCATGCCGGCCACATCGACCTACCGGTACCCGTTTACCACCCGATCTTCTTGGAGCAGGTGCTGCGTCTGCTGCGTGCAGAGTGCATGTACTGCCACCACTTTCGACTGCCAGCCAAAGAACTCAACCAATATGTCTGCAAGCTCCGCCTGCTTCAGTATGGCCTCCTGCAAGAAGCCATGAACATTGACGCCATTGGCGAAGAATTCCACAGTCTGACTCTCCCGGGCATCCCAAAAATGGAGTTGGAGGCCGAGGACGACAGCATTACCGTGTCCGACAGCGTGTCCCGGGCACGCAGCGCCTATGTCCGCCAGGTTTTGCAGAACTACAGAGCCTCTGCCGGAGACATTCGCAAGGGTAAGCATGAGGGTGCCTCCGAGATGCGCCGGGACCTCGTCCAGCAGTTCCTCAAGGATATTGTCAGCAACCGGCAGTGTGCTCGGTGCAAGGGCATTTCTCCCAGCTACAGACGAGACCGCTTTGTGAAGATCTTTGAGAAACCCCTGAGCACCAAGGACCAGGCCAAGATGGCTGTTGTTCACTTCAAGGTTCGCGATGCTCTGACCCTGCGCCAAAAGCAGAACCGTTCACGACCGGATGCGGCACTGGACGAGGGCATTGCCGATATCGACCTCGACTCGGCCAACGGAGAGTCCGAGGCGTCCGACGAGTCCGATAAGGATGGAGACGAGCTGGACGAAAGCGGCAACCTGGTCCAACACAGCACGGGGAAAACGGCCGCCGCACCGGATCTCTCGTCCAAGCAGCGTTATATCAGTGCACAGGAGGTTCTGGAGCGGCTCCGGCTGCTCTTTCACAACGAGCAGGAGGTCCTGCAGCTAGTGTACAGCTCCCGACCGCGGCCCAAGGGTGTGCAGACAACACCGGACATGTTCTTTATCGAGACGTTGCTCGTCCCCCCCAACAAATACCGGCCAGAGGCACGGACAGGCGACTCGGAAGTGACTGAGGCCCAGCAGAACTCCCTGTACAAGAACATCCTCGGCGCCTCGTTCAAGGTGGCCGATATCCACCGCGAGATCCTGAGTGCCAATGACCAAGGCAGAGACATTATTGCTCTTCACGAAGCCTGGACCGAGCTGCAAACGACCGTCAACTCGCTCATCGATAGCAGCAAAAACCCTGTCCAGGGCGCTAATGCGAAGCGTGTCGAGGAAGGCATCAAGCAAAAGCTCGAGAAGAAGGAGGGTCTGTTCCGCAAGAACATGATGGGCAAGCGTGTCAACTTTGCCGCCCGCAGTGTCATCTCGCCCGACCCGAACATTGAGACCAACGAGATCGGTGTGCCGCCCGTCTTTGCCCTCAAGCTGACCTATCCGGAGCCGGTCACCAGCCACAACTTCAAGGTGCTGCAGCAGGCCGTTATCAACGGCACGGATAAGTGGCCGGGCGCGTCTGCCATCGAGAACGAGAACGGACAGGTGGTCAACCTGCGGAGCAAGTCTCTCGAGGAGCGTATGGCCCTGGCAAATCAGCTTCTGGCACCCACAAGCAACAGCAGCTTCACCAACATGCGCGGAAAGAAGGTGTACAGACATCTCAGCAACGGCGATGTTGTGCTCATGAACCGCCAGCCTACGCTGCACAAGCCATCCATCATGGGTCACCGTGTCCGCGTTTTGCCCGGCGAGAAGACCATCCGTATGCACTATGCCAACTGCAACACGTACAACGCCGACTTTGACGGAGACGAGATGAACATGCACTTCCCCCAGAACGAGATTGCTCGGGTAGAGGCCCTGCAGCTGGCCGATACGGACCACCAGTACCTCTCCGGTACGCAGGGCAAGCCTCTGCGTGGTCTGATCCAGGACCATCTGTCCATCTCCGTTGCTCTGTGCAGCAAGGATACCTTCTTCCACCGGGGCGCCTACCAGGAGCTGATATACAGCGCTCTGCGGCCCGAGAGCGGCCATATCATGGGCGAGCGAATCGAGCTGGTGCCGCCGGCCATCCTGAAGCCGTTCCCGCGGTGGACGGGCAAGCAGGTGATCACGACCATTCTGAAAAACATCAAGCCCATCACGCACGGCAACCTCTGGATGACGGGGAAATGCCAGGTGGCGGGCAACCGCTGGGGGACGCACACAGAAGAGGGCCATGTCTTGTTCCAGGACGGCGTGCTGGTCACTGGCATTCTCGACAAGGCTCATCTGGGACCCAGCTCGGGCGGCTTCATCCACTCGATCCATGAAGTGTATGGCCCCTCTGTGGCCAGCAAGTTGCTGAGTAGCCTGGGCCGTCTCTTGACGAAGATGTTGAATATGAGTGCCTTCACCTGTGGCATGGACGATCTCCGGCTCACGCCCGAGGGCGAAGCGAACCGTAGACGACAGCTGCAGGCGGCCAACACGGCCGGTCTCGAGGTTGCGTCTACTTATGTCAGTCTGGAGGAGCAGAAGCCGACAAACCGAGACCCTGTGTTGCTGAACCGCCTGGAAGACGTGATGCGGGACGACAGCAAGCAGGAAGGTCTGGATATGCTGATGAACAAGAGGAGCGCGGACGTGTCGAGCGGTGTGACCAAGGCGTGTTTGCCAGACGGCCTCGAGAAGGCCTTCCCGCACAACCACATGCAGTCCATGACCACCTCTGGTGCCAAGGGCAGTGGCGTGAACGCGAATCTGATTTCATGCAACCTGGGCCAGCAAGTCCTGGAGGGTCGACGAGTTCCCTTGATGGTCAGCGGCAAGTCGCTGCCGTGTTTCCCTGCATTTGATACCAGCCTGCGCGCTGGCGGGTATATCGTGAACCGCTTCTTGACGGGCATCCGACCGCAGGAGTACTACTTCCATCACATGGCTGGTCGTGAGGGTCTCATCGACACGGCTGTTAAGACGTCGCGTTCGGGATATCTGCAGAGATGTCTGATCAAGGGGATGGAGGGTCTGAAGGTGGCATACGACACGTCTGTGCGTGATTCGGACGGCAGTCTGATCCAGTTCCTGTATGGCGAAGACGGGCTGGACGTCACGAAGCAAAAGTACTTGACCGACTTCAGCTTCTTGCTCCGCAACTTGGACTCCCAGATGTCCTACATGAAGTTCTCCGATCCCCGAACGGCGGCGCTGTTTGAGCACCGGGACGATTTCGCCAAGCAGACGAAGCGGATGATCAAGAAGGCCAGCGCCAACCCGGGCTTCTCGGAAGAGCCGGTCAACGCGCTCGTGAACCCTGCACGGCACGCGTACGCCATGTCTGAGAAGTTTTACAGCGCCATGTCGAACTACATCCGGGAGAACAAAGACCGGCTTGTCAAGGACAAGAAGGATGCCAAGGGCGACGATTTCGGCTCTGGGCCTACGGCTATGGGCCGCAAGTCTGTTGAGCGGGTGTTTGCGGCCAAATATCTGCGGTCGCAGGTCGAGCCGGGCGAGTCTGTGGGCATTGTGGCGGGCCAGTCTGTTGGCGAGCCATCGACACAGATGACGCTGAACACTTTCCACTTGGCGGGACATTCGGCCAAGAACGTGACGCTGGGTATTCCCCGTCTTCGTGAAATCCTCATGACGGCCAGTGCAGACATCTCGACGCCGTCCATGACGCTTGTGCTGAAGGAGGGCCGGTCGGCGACGGAGGGCGAGCAGTTTGCCAAGTCGATCAGCCTGCTGCCTCTTTCGCACGTGCTCGACCAGATCACGGTCAAGGAGCGCGTGGGCAAGGGCATTGGGTATGCGATTGCCAAGGTGTTTGATGTGCGGCTGCGCTTCTTTTCCTCGGCCGAGTACACAGCGATGTATGCGGTGGAGGTGGACCAAGTGTTGGATGCCGTTGAGAAACGGCTGATGCCGACACTGCGCAAGCTCATGACCAAGGCCATGAAGCAGCACGAAAAGAGCTCCAACGGCGGTGCCCTCCCTGATATTGGAGTGAAGGCTGGCGTGGTGGAGGTGGCAGCAGCGCCTTCGGACGGGGATCGAGAAGGCCCTGCGGATGGCGATGAAGACAGCGACGACGAAGGCGACAACGATGCGACGAGTGCGAAGCAGAGGGCCAACCGGGACGAGGCGGTGTCTTACGGGCCCAACGACGATGACGACGACGCGATCCAGACGCGGATGGACCAAGATGCAGCCGAAGAAGAGGGACTGCATGACGAGGGATATGCTGGCAGCCCGCGGCCGGGCAGCAATGGTGTTACTGGGGAGGCAGGAGAGGCAGAAGAGGCAGAAGAGGGAGAAGAAGACGAGGAAGAGGAGGAGGAGGAGGCAGACCGGATGGAAGGAGTGGAACTGGAGGAGCATGTGGCCAAGTCCAAGGAGCGGGAGGCCCGGGTGAAGGGTGCCAACACCAACGTGACACGCTTCCGGGTGGACGAGAAGTCGGGAGAATGGTGCGACTTCTCGCTGGAGCTGGCGGCGGACGCGCCCAAGATCCTCATGTTGAGTGTGGTGGAAGACGCGGTGCGGAAATCGGTGGTGCGGCAGATCAGCGGCGTGGGCGCATGCACGTTTGTGGAGAGCGACGACGTCAAGGACATGCGGACAGGGGAGACGGTCAAGATGGCCGTGATACACACAGAGGGCACCAATGTGCAGGCGATGCACCGGTACGGCGACTTTATCGACACGGACAGGATCTCGACCAACGACATTGTGTCGGTGTTGGAGACATACGGCGTGGAGGCTTGTCGCAATACCATCATCCGAGAGTTGAACACGGTGTTCGGATCGCACGGCATCAGCGTCGACCACCGACATCTGAACCTGATCGGTGACTTCATGACACGCAGTGGCGGATTTGTGCCGTTCAACCGTTATGGCCTGAAGGGCAATGTGAGCCCGTTCACGAAGATGAGCTTTGAGACGACGGTTGGCTATCTCAAGGACGCTCTGGTGGACGGTGACTGGGACGGGTTGATGACGCCGAGCAGTCGCATTGTCATGGGACGACTGAGCAAGACGGGAACAGGCTCGTTTGATGTGTTGACGAGGGTGCCGATACAGCACTACGACCCGATGCAGGGTGTAGAAGTGGCATAGGCGAGGAGAGGAGGAATAGAAAGGAGAGGGGGAAAGGAGAAGAGGAAGTAGAAAAGGAAAAGGAAAAGAAAAAGATATATCAAAACCAAAATCATCATGTAGATTATTCATAGTACAGAACGTCGGCATATATTTCACGAATTGAGTGGCATCAAGTTGATTACGTTGCTATGAAGACACGACCGGACTGCTGCCGGTTTCATGGAGCCTGTGGAATGTTTGTGATCTTGCCGTTGTCGTCGTATTTGGCCTCTGTATAAAAATGGCGATTAGTAAGCAGAGACGAAGAATGGCAAGAGCAAGGAGACGCACTGAAAAAGGTGTACGACAACGTCACCGTTTCGACGCCCTTCATATTCAAATCGTTCATCAGATCCGGGTCCAGGTAGAAGAAGACCGGCATGTCGACCGTCTCGCCGGCTGCCAGCCGCTGCTCTTCAAAGCAGAAACACTGGATCTTGCTAAAGTACGGCGCCACCTGTGCCGGCGTCACGCTGTAGGTGGCCACGCCAATGATGTCCACGTCGCTCTTGTTGGTGGCCGTGTAAAAGGCCAGGGCCGTCTCGCCGGGCAGCACACGCACTTCACGCTGCTGCGGCACAAACTTCCACGGCAGCACATCGGATACGGACGCGTGAAAGGTCACCTTGATCCGTTTGGCATCCGTCACTGGATGGAGACGACTGGCCAAGTCGCCATCTCCTCCTCCATGGCCTGGTGCACGTACGGGCTGACCGCCCCATCCGGTGGTTTGGCAGATCTACTTGTCAGCATGAATTCTTGAATTGAATTCTTGAATTCTTGAATTCTTGCACTGATCTCACCATTTTGTACAGCGGCACAGATCCATAGGAGAGAGCCACTGTGCCCAGAATGACACTGAGCGTGTAGAACATGGTCGTGCGGTTGCGCGTCTTGTACATGGCCCGCATACGATCCATGTCTGGCGCCGAGGCGCTCTCTTGCTCTTGTTGCTGCTGTTTCTGCTGTTTCTGCTGTTGCTGCTGCTGTTGCCGCAACAGCCTCGCTGCGCCAAAGGACCGTCTGGGCACGGGCAGTGATAGGCCCGCCCGGCAGAGGGAGCAGGGCCGCAGCAAGCTCTGTCCCGGCAGCCGCAACATCGGCCGCATGAAGGATGCCATGGCGGTTGGGCGGTTGTGAATGAGGCGAATGCTGTTGGTCGAATCATCAGGAGAGATGCTAAAGCTCTGACAAGCTAGGATATGACCGATATTGTAATATATGCGTATAAACACTATACGGAAATACGCATGCACATAAGCGGTCGTATCTCGTTAAGCTCGTTCTATAGGTACCAGGTACTCCACCCCGTATGGCAATACGAGCATCCAGACCATTCTATCAGACTTTTGCCAGACTTTTGCCAGATCATTCTACCAAATCATTTCAATCCAATTCCAATCTGTTGGGCCATCGCATACCCACTTAATTTGCCTTCTTGGTCCATTTCTTCCAGGACATGCTGTTGAGCAAGACTGGTCGAGGATGCCAGATCACTCCATAGACCCTATCAAAAGTCTCGATGAAGAAGACCTGAAGGAACCACACCAATAATCGCACCAGGTAATCCATAAAGCTCAGCCGCGGCACGCGCCCCCGACTGTATGTCGAGTCGACCACCCGGAAGGGCACCTTTGCGCCCAGGTATTCCGTGGTCGTCACCAAACCGCTGGTGAACCCGTCCTCGTGGAAACCATAATTGGTCCAGGCCCCGACATAGATGATGCCGCGCCTGTTCTGGATGCGAGGCAGCAGCTTCTGCCCCCGGACGGCCTCGGCCGTGTACATTGGGTGCGTGTAGTGGAAGACGCCCTGTACGGTGGCCGGGTTGGGTTCCGTAAGCGGATTGAGGGTGACGAGGACGTTGCCAAAAACTTTGGTGGGGATGTGCTGCAAAATGTTCATATTGTACGTGAGCGAGACTTGGTCAATGGATTTGCGGCCGGACATGCGGGAGGAGCGCGACTGGTAGTTCCAGCCGGACCAGGCCCTGCGGGAGACCGGCATCAGTGCGGCGTCGGAGTGCAAGACGGCAACATTCTCGGTGGTGTGGAAGCAAGACAATATCTCTTCCTCTTCGGGCGTGGCCGACTCCTTCACGATCGACAATGCCTCGTCGCCATGCGTGGCCAAAATGACATGGTCATACACGTCGGACCGACCGCCATCGACATGGACCCGCACCCGGCCATCTGGTTCGTTGGTGACACTCCGCACGGGTGTGTTGAGAAACATGTGATTCCGAGGGAAGCCCTTGGTGACGGCATCAATGTATGATTTGGCCCCGCTCTCAATTGTAAGCCAATCAGGCTGGCGCCCGGACGTGGACAAGAGATGATGGTTCCATCTGAGCAGGTGGAAGAATTAGCAGGGTGGATGGAAAAAAGAACGAGAGTGAGCGCGAGAAGCAGGGCACGAACAGGAACCGGATCAGCGCGGCAGCTGGGAAATCCAGCGTGCACTTGTCGGACTTGGCGGTCCATACGGCGGCCGTCATGGGGACGAGGTAGTCGTCGCGGAAGGCGTCGGAGTAGCCATTGCGACGCAGATAGTCGCCCATGGATTCTTGGGCATTGTTCACATACGTGACCGGTTCTTCGTCGAGAAAGTCGAGCGCAAAGTAGTTGAAGCGCACAATGTCAAAGAGCATGCGCCACATGCGCGGCGAGAAGAAATTGCGGAACTGGCAGAAGATCGTGTCGAAGTTGGCGCCCGCCCATTCAAAAGCGCCGTGATCGCGACTGACGCTGAAATTCATCTCACACCGCGAAATCTGGACGCCCAACCGGCGGAGAAAGCGGAGGAAATTGGCTGGGATGTGAGCAGTGGGACGGGAGAGCAGTCATGGGACGGGAGATGAGCATTCAGGAATAGGAGTCAGGAGTCAGGAGTCAGGAGTTCAGGAGTTCAGGAGTCAGGAGTCCAGAAGCCACAAGACCACGGGTCCAAGAAACTCAGGGTCGGGAGCTCAGGACCAGGAACTCAGGGCCAGGAGCTCGGGGTCAAGAGCTCAGGGGTCAGGGGCTGGAGCTCATGAGGAACACATACGGTAGGTCGCCGTGTTCATGACAATGAAGCCGGCGTCGACCTGCGTGGTGTACTTTCCGCGACGCCAGCTGACAGTGTTTGTGTGGCCGCCGAGACGATCGGCCGCCTCGTAGATGTAGACATCATGATGACTGCGGTTGAGTGCCCAAAGTGCGGCAATGCCTGAGCAGCCGGTGCCGACAATGGCCACCTTCTTCCGGGGAACGTTGGCGGCCATGGGAGGAGGAGGAGGATGGGGGAAAAAAACAGAAGAAGCAAAAGGGGGGGGAAGCAAGAGGCTCAAATACGAAGCGCTCGTGGATGCGAAATAGGAGAGGACAGGGGTGAGGGGACAAAGTGGAAAGGAGCGTTTGCGACGAAGCTATGAGGAAGGAGCTCGTCGGCTGAGTCCATTAGATGCAGAACTAAGGCAGTGACGTTATCGGCTGTATGAGTAATACGCTTTGCCGGAAGAGATGCCGTCTATTTGTATGAGTACAGCATCGCAGCACCAGCACCAAGTTGAACACGTCGGAACGGCAAGGAACAGGGAGACGACGACGAAGAGGCCAGCAGGCCAGCAGGCCAGCAGTCCAGGCCAGCAGACCAGCAGACCAAACAGGTCGGAAGGCAAAATCACAAGGAAAAAAAGAGCGATAAGATGCACAGTGGGAATAGCCAAGCCATGGCCAAATGAAACGTCTCCGATGCGCTTGGACCTGTAGGATCACCTGCACGCTTCTCGGGCTTCTCTTGTCGCTTGTACTGTGTATCGACGAGGGGCCTTCTGCACATTGCGTGGCTGCTGATGTGGCATTTGACCAGTGAATACGAGCAACGTGCATGACAAAATCAGGAGCAAGACGCCATATCTTGCTGACTAATCATCACAAGCAAATATTCACAACGCTCACAAGATGGCAGCATGGCGGTCAGGACGGCAGACCAGCACGGTAGGACGGCAGGACGGCAGGAGTCCAGGTTTACATACAGGCCGCACAGTCTCGACACAGTTGCCAGGATGTGTCTCGTCCTGCTGACTCGTGTGTGTACGGAGTACGGAGTACTCCGTACCCCTCACACCTTCTTTCTCACCTCATCGCTCATGTCGAGGCTCAACGGGACTGAACACGCATTGATGGCACATCCAATTCTTAAAAAGCACCGCCTGCAAACAACGTCGCAGATCAATCTCCCCGTTTCGTTCAACCCCCCGTGCTCGTGAGTACGATGCGCGCGGCGGGCCTTTTTTATCTGCTTTCGCGGGTGTGAATCAACTTTGGAGAGAAGGAAAGAGAACAAGCCGCGAAAATTCTGCTGCCGTCCGTTTTAAGGCGCTTAGCGCCGTACGAGTACGCAGTAGCGCCGTAGCGCCGCAGCGCCACACAACCCGCTCTCGTCACGTGATTGCACCGCCACACGATCGGCGTTTCCGGAACGCCTTGGATCATCATCCAGGAGAAGAGCAGGCATCAGCATTCCCTTTCATCGTCCCCAGCCTATTCGCCCACCACACACACGCCCGAGAGCTCCGCGAAAGACGCCCTTCCATCGCCCTCCATCCCGCGACAACTCCTGCACACACATCCCACGCCGCAGCCATGGCAAACCCTCTCGACACCGACGCCGGCACCGAGCTGTTCACCAGCTACGAAGCCGAGTTTCGCCTCGTCCAGGCCGACCTGACCCAGAAGCTGGATCAGATCCCCGACCTCAACGGCGAGCCACGCAAGGCGGCCATCTCCCAGGCGGAGCGCGCCCTCGAAGAAGCCGACGAACTGGTACGTTGTCTTGCTCTAAAAAAAAAGAGAAAAAAGAGAGAAAAAAGGGCGCATGCGTCAAGATGCTAACTGTTTTCCCTCCAGATCAGCCAGATGAAGCTCGAGAAGCAGAACATCCCATCGAGTGGGCGGGCCCGCGTCAACCAGCGTTTCCGCAACTACGAAACCGACGTGGACGGCTACCGGCGCAAGCTGCAGATGCTAGCCGACGACCGGGCTGCCCTGTTTGGCAGCCGCTACACGGATTACCCCAACGGTTCGGGCTCAGGTGACGCGCAGCTGGAACAGCGGCAACAGCTGCTGTCGGGCACAGACCGCCTCGATCGCAGCACGCAGCGGCTCAAGAACAGCCAGGCACTGGCCAATGACACCGAGGCAATTGGAGCCAGCACGCTGGCCGACCTCGAGCGTCAGCGCAACGTCATCCAACACACAACCGACATGCTTCTGGAAAGCGAGGGCTATGTGGATCGCAGCGTCAAGACGTTGCGCGGCATGGCACGTAGGTACTGTGCTTCTCCTCTCCCCTTGCCGCGCATATGGTTACAGACCTTCCCTTTGCTGACTAATATAGGATGGCTACGAATCGGGTGATTACCATTGCCATTATCACCGTCCTCGTGCTGCTCATCCTGGCCGTCATCGTCAGCAAGTTCCGGTGACCGCCTTTGCATGTATACAACCGGCGTTCTGAGGAGTTTTTTTTCTTCTTCTTTTTCTTCTTTCGTTTCCTGTTTGATTCTTTCGTCCTGTCGTCTTCCTTTTTTTCTCTGGTAGCCTTTAGTTGCTGTGCAGAACAATTTTCTCTTTCTGTGAAGACAATACAAAATGATATAAAATCCCTGCCAAACATACTCATGGTCCATGCAACGCCCGTCTTGGTCTCTCTCCGCATCTTCCGCATCTACCGCTTATTTGGCCACGACTTGCCCACTCCACTGCCCCCTGCTCTCCGCTTGTCCTCTCCAAGACCCCGTCTGCCAAACGACACGCGGCCGCTGCCCGACCGTCCACGTCCCCCACCGCCTCTCTGGCCGCCCCCGCGTCCTCGTCCGCCGCCCCGGAATGGCTGCTTCTCCCGCCGCCCCCCTGGGCTCTTGTCCAGCTTCGACTTGATCAGCACCGCGTCTCCATCCGTCATGGCCTCTTCGTCGTCCTCATCACCACCCTGGCCCCGTTTGTTCGACCACTTGAGCTTGCCCCGGAATCCACGCTTCGGCACGTCTTTGCCCGACACTGCATCCATGTATGCGTTGACCCCGTTGCCCGCACCGCCGTCCTCCGGCTCGTCCACGTCCATGCTGCCGCTGTCCGCGCCAGCCTTGGCACCACCCAGCACAAGCTTGCCATCCACGTTGAACTGCGCCTTGTACTTGCCCGCCTTGCGCTGCTTGACTGGCTTCGTCGACGAGATGCTGGCCATGGCCTTGCGGTCCAACAGGTCCAGTGGCTCGCCCTCCTCCTCGATGATGTAGGCGTTGCCGCCCTTGCCGCCGCGCTTCCGTCCAGCCGACTGCGCCTCCTCTTCCTCGTCGTCCGAGTCCTCCCCGTCTTCTTCTTCGTCCGACTCATCCGTGCTATAGAGAGCCTCGTCGAAGCCCGTGGTTCCCCGCAGCCGCCTGCGGTCCGGGCGAACCTCCTCCTCGCTGTCGTCGGCGGCGGCGGCTGCTGCCTCTGCTGCCTCCTTCTTCTTGCGCTTGTTGCGCTCCTTGGTCTTGCGGATGTTGGTAATCACCTTGCGGTCCTGCTCCGGACAGTTCTTGTTGACAATCTCAAAGCCAAAGCGCCGCACCATACGGTCGAGGATGTGCTTGACCTTGGAACGGAAGTGGCCCTTGTGTTCATGGCTCCAAACCATGAGGTTGGGAATGAGCGTCGGCAGCCGTGTGCGCACCATCTCGATCGGCAGGCTGATCGTGCACACCTTGACGAAGCCCAGCACGCTGCGCACAATCTCGCGGTTGTTGGAAGTCAGGAACAGGTCGACCGTCTGGACCAGATCCTCGAGCGCCTGCCGGTCCAGCATCTCGTGGAAGTCGTACAGTATGCGCGTGATGGCCGTGATGGACGCCGAAACCATGTGCGGTGTCGATCCGGCAAGACCGGCACTGACCATGGTAAAGAACTCCTCGATGCTGGCCTCCACAGCCGGTGCGTCCGCCGGCATGTTGGGCACCTTGCTGTTGTCAATGCGGTATCCTTTGGACGTCACCATGCGCTGGCCCATGTTGACAAGAAGTTCAAAGGCCGCTGTCCGCGCCCGCTCGTTGTGCTCCTTGCAGCTGATCACCACCTCCGACAGCGTCGTCGGGATGAAGTACAGGCCCGAGTCGGGAATGACCCGCAGCAGGGCGTCCAGTGCTGCCAGCCGCTCTCGTCGCGCCGGCGCGGTCACCCGCTCCGCGCTCGCAAACATCAGCGCCTGAAGCTCTTCATGCCGCTCCGCCAGCGCATCCCAGCCCACATTCGACTCTATCAGTCGCGGAATCAGCTTGTACGCCTTCTTCTGCAGCTGCGGGTCATCTTCCTTGACCAGGGCCAGAGACGCAATCTCGAACAGAGCCGCGTAGCTCTCGCGCGGCAAGTGCGGCGCCATCGTGATCATCAGGTCCATCAGGGTGTGGCTCGTCGACGGAACCACCGTGCCCGATGTCTTCTGCTGGTCTTTCCCGGACGGAGCAGTGGCTTCCTTCAGAGAGACGGCCAGCAGCCGGCACACCTCGTCAAAGGACTTGACCAGGTCGGCTACCGGGGTGATGCTGAGGAAAGCATTGATCGTCTGCAGGACGGGACCACGGGACTGGGCCATCGTCTGGCCGTAGACATTGAAGAGAACGGCAAGGTACTGGCCAGCAAAAGTGCCGAGATGGTCCAGACTGGCCTGCGCTCCTTCTCTGGACAACCGGCCTTGCAGGAACAGGTCGTCTTCGCCATCCGAGAGAGAGATGATCACCTGGTTCGTCTCGATCAGCGTCTTGAGGCCACGGCACACGTCGGGGCGCAAATCGACCTGCTGGTAGAGCAGGTTGGCCAGAAGCTCTGCAAAGCCGCTGTCAAAGGCCGTCTTCACATCGAGCGGCACATCGCAGAATCCCGGCAAGATCGACCAGATCTGCTGCACGATGGTCTCAAAGATTTTGATTTCCGTCGTCTTCTCGGCATCGCCATTGTCGAGCACCTTCTGGTACAGCACGTTGCTCAGCGGCAGAAAGATGGTCTTGAAGTCTTCCAGGTTCGTGTTGGTCGTAAAGTCGCGGAACAGCGGCAGAAGCCACGCCCGTCCTGGGTGCTGCGGCGAAGCCCGCGTCAGGTTGTGCGGCAGCACCTCGAGCACTGTTGCTGGGCCCATGACACGGATGGCCGTGCCAATGAGCTTATCGACCTCTTTCTTGCCGACAAACGCCTCGCTACCACGCAAGTCGCCGAGCGTTTTGGTCACGTCCAGCAGGTATGGAGCCGACCGCCAGCGAAGGGCGTTGTACATGGCGTCCAGCACCCCAAACACCTCCCTGGCAGCTGCCTGGTACCGCACGGTAAGCAGGTTGCCGGCGAGGCCAGCGAGCTTGCTCAGGATTTTCTCGTCATAAATAGACGGCTCCAACACCACCTGTTTGGGGACGCAGTTGGCGAGAAACGAGATGAGGCACTCGGAGGCAGATTCGCGGATGTTGCCAGACGGCGATTCCAGATATGGCATCACCATTTCAAAGAGCTCCGGAAGCTTGTAAAACGTGTCTTCGGGCTCGACCTGTGCCGAAACATCGTACCCACGCGAGAGGACGGCGATCCACGGCGGCAGAAGCTGTGTGTCATTGGGTGCCGGCCGCAGTTCCGAGATGATCTCGAGCAGCCGCTGGAGCTTGGAGGTGGCAATCTCGTCCGTCACGCTCTTGAAGAGCATCTCAAAGATCTCCAGCACAGCTACGGACATGTGGTCGTTGTCAGTGCGGGCAATAGAGAGCAGCAGCTCACACAACGGCTCGATCTTCTTGGCTGGCCAGCCGCTGCTGCCCGCCGCAATGGACTGCACGAGCTGCAGCGCATGCATGAGGTCTGGGTCGTGCGTGCCCGGCGCAGAGCCGCTGTGCTTCCCCTTTTTGCTGGCCTGCTTCGCACGGCTAGCCAGCTCCTTGAGGCTGGCCATGGCCGTCTCTGCACACATGGCGCTGGCTGGGTGGTCCAACGTTGGGCCTGGCGGTGGCGCATCCAAGATATTGCTCAGAGCCTCCAGTGCCCGCTTGCGCACCTTTGGCCGGGGGTCCACCGACAACGTCAGCAGGCCAGCAACCGCTCTGCGCGGGCTGATCTGGGCAGCCGAGAGTTCCCAGGCGGCCGCATCTTGCGCGAGCAGCAACGACTCCAGACAGCCTATGGATGGCCGGATCAGAGGTGCGTCCGATTTCGGGTGTGTGAAGACGGGTGCCAGCGAGGACATGATCTGTGCAAACTTTGCCCGCAGCAGTGCATGGGGTGCGTAGGGCGTGACGAGGTCGAGAAGATAGATGATGGACGTGTCGAGGTTCTTTTTGGATACATCTTCGCCCACCGACTGGCTCAAGAGCGCCAAGAGAGCGGCAAAGTACGCCGTAGGCGTCGCTTCGGCATTCTGCTCCTTGAGAGTTGCCTCGACGGCATTGAGAACGATGGCAGTCTGAATGTCTTCTTGTTAGTCTGAGAATCTGAGAAGATGATATTTAGGGTTCAGTGAATTCTAACCTGTTTTTGGCTCTCCAGATTGGGAGAGCGAATCTTGTTGAATCGCTCTTCCAGAGAAGTCTCGTCCATCTTGTAGAGCTGGCCAACAAGACTGGGGAGTAGTTGCGTGTGTCGTGAACGAGCCGGCTTGAAATATTCGTTCAAAAAAATGCTCCGCGGAAAAAGTTAAACTTTTTTTTGGTTATCTTATCGCAGCAAAAATCGTACTCGTATACAGTTAGCACGACGAGAGCAACCCCTCTCTGCCGTTTATGCTTAGTAAGCACACCAGCTGAGCGGCCGAACAAAAGTACCGTATAATACGGATACGCAGGGCTTAAAAGCATCCTATTCTGTGCGTGCATACAATATCTGGTCCCAAAGACAAAGAGAAACCCGCCCCTCGCAGAAGGAAACACCAAACGTATCCTGCTTCACGCTCAAAAGCACAAACACGCCCCGTCCTCTATGAGAACTCGTTGTCCGCCTCTTCGATCTTCGACTTGACCTGCAGGAGAATTGTCGTCTTCCATCGGTCCAACTTGCTAATTTGGTCGTACTGGAACAACTTCTCGGCAAACTTGTCGGCATCGCCTGCCTCGATGGCCTCCATCAGGTCTACCAGCAGCTGGTGCTCCCTCTGCATGGCGAAGCCCGGGTCCTGCTCCGTGTACTTCTCCACCGCACGCCGGGCGCTGATCAGGTCGCCCGTGGCCAGATGGCAGAGGCCGGCCTTGAGGAAGTAGTCCTTAACCGAGTAGCGCATCAGGTTGCTGGAGATGGACTGCTGCGCCACCTTTTCAAACTGCTCGATCGCCTTATAGTAGTCGCCGTCCAGAGCGGCAAGGTCGCCGACCTTGAGCCAGTTCTTGTTGGCCAATCTGCCAGCTGTTAGCATAATGCAATGGCGGGAATGGGCGGTCCGGATAGAACGCACGCTTGAGCATTGTCGCCCTCGTACCAAGACGCGGCGTTCTCGTAGCTTTCCTGCGCCCGCTTCGTGTCACCGAGCTCCAGCTCATAGATCTCGCCCAGGTCTTCCTTCTGCTTGGCCGCCCGCCGGAAGTTGCCGCGAGAACAGTAGTGCAGAATGGCCTCCTCGAGACACCGTGCCGCGTCTTCTGGGCTCTCTTTCCGGTACACCTTGAACGCCTCGGCCATTGTGTTCGCCGCATCGTCGGGTTCCTTCAGGTTGTTCTTCTGGATGCCGGCAGCCAGCTCGAATGCGCGTCCTGCTTCCTTGTCTGTGCGACAGAAGTCGGCGGTCAGTCACGCCACAGACTTGGAGTCCCGGTATTCTGGTCTTCCTGCTTACTCGACTTTTGCAACCGGAAGGCATTTGCCGCCTGCGTGAAGAGGTCGGCCGCATCCATGTACTTTTGCTCCCGGCTGCCGAAAAAGCCGAAGCCGCCGCCAGCGCCGGCCAGCGTCTTCTCTGCCTGCCAGGTCCCGCCATTAGCATCTGAGACAACGATGAATAGGGTGGGGGTTGATTCGAACCTTTTGGAACAAGGCACGTGGATCTTGGGCCATGATGTCGGGTCTCTCGAATCGAGCACGTCGCTCGTTTGGTTGCTAGAAAAAAGAGTTGTACGAAGCAAAGGCGATGAGTTTGCACGGGAGATGGTTGATTGAAACGGACCGCGCAGGTTGTTGCGATTCTTCAAACGGGTTTGAGGGGCGACAGCTATGACGCTGTCCACTGTATTGGATGCCTGAGATCGAGGTGGGGCACCCGACAGTACCTGCGCACTGTACTCGTACTCCCTCGAGCTAACCCTGTCCGACACTTTATGAATTCCTGTCGGCATAAATTTACAAAGTCAAAAAATACCTTGTTTCTGAACAATACGAGGTGCACGGAGAACTCCGTATCGGTTCAATGACATACAAAACACCCTGCATGGCATCCTTGTCCCTTCCGCTGCGTGCGGCATCTCTCGTTAGGCAAGTCGCGCGCGCGAGACAACAATGCCGCCTCTTCTCCAACAAGAAAACCAGTTCCTCTGGTGAATTCGTCGACACAGCCCAGTTGCTCAAGCGTCCTACCTGGTCTGTCCGCAGTCTGTTGCCCGAAAAGACAATGGGCAATGGCGACATCTCCGCTGCTGGCGATGACACTGCCATCACCCCGGCTCTGCTTCGCCACCTCCTTCGCTTATCCGCCCTGCCATATCCATCCTCGCCCGAAGAGCAGGCAGCCAAGATCGACACGCTCCGAAGTCAGTTGCACTTTGTCCGGGATGTCCAGAGCGTCAACACGCTTGGCCTCCAGCCCTTGCAGGCGATCCGCGATGAAACACGCGAAGCACTCCAGGAACAGACCATTGGCATCAAAGACATTGAACAAACACTGCTCCAAGAAGAATCCTTTGGCCACAATAAGCGTCCGCGTCGACGGAAGACGCAAAAGGGCAAGACAGATATGTCAGAGACAGAATCCTGGGATCTGCTTGGCATGGCGACACAGACCGCCGGACGGTATGTCGTGGTCGCCGGCATAGAACAGGGAGTATCCAAGCAAGTGACCGGAACCGATACTATATAATACACAGTAATTGATTAGGTAAGAAGTCATTTTGCACCAAACATGTCTGTAGCTATGTTGTGCCTAATGCATTGTAGGATACTCCGTACACAGTACAGCGAGGCTCTTGGGGCTTCTTGCTGTAGAAGAGCAATGTCCACACGCTATCCAGAGATGCGCAGTGCCTGAAACTGTTCCTCCAACTTCTTCTTTCCGTTCCTCTTCTTCCCATCCTTTCCTGTCTTGCGGCCTGGCTTGCTGGGAGACTGTCCCTTCTGGTTCTTCACCTGCCGCTCCTGTTCCTTCTCTGCCACCACCAGAGCCTCTTCAGACTTGGCAACCTCTTTCATGTCGAGATCCTCCCACCCCACATCTTTGAGGATCTTCCCGACCAGATGCGCATATCTCAGATGGTTGGACAGCGGCTTGGTGGCGTCGACGTTCTCAATGCCATATACTCCCTGGATCCTCTGCAGCCCTGCGACACCAAACTGTATGCAGCCAGTCCGATGAAGGAATGCAAGCATGCTGTCGTTTTCAGAAAAGACATTGATCACACGACCAAAGACGGCACTGCGCAGAGCCGTCCAGGCGTAAGTGACCGACGGAGCAGGCGTTCCTATCATGATCACATTCTCCACCAGCCCGAATGCCCGCCGCTCCGAGAGGCTCATGAGACACGTGTAAATCACGCGAGCGCCAAGGCCGTACCCGAGAAGAGAGATGCTACGCTCGCCAAACGCTTTGTTGATGATGGCATCGGCCATGGCCTGACCAACCTTGTCTGCACGAACCATTCCCGCACCCCAGGGGTTGTCAACAATCTTGCTGATCTTGAGCAGCCCCTCCGGCCAGGAAAATGCCCCAAGGCCAGCAGAATGTTCTGTCCCTGTCAACACTAGGTCGGGGAACCCCGTTGTATGCGAAGGAGACTCACCATTGGAGGGCCCAATGTCTTTTTTGGCATTCTGCCAGGCTAGGCTTGCCGCCATGACTTTGAGGGCTGCTCCGACTTTCAAAAGCGTTTCGTCCTCCCACCCAAGCGCATATGCTTCACTATTGTCACGGAGTACACGCCATGGGCTGACATCGTCCTCGTTCTGACACGCCCAGCCGCTGATGCCAATGGAAAGCCGAAGTCTTCGGTCCTGTGGCTGGACTTTTGTCCCTTCTTGGATGTCATTCTGTTGCTCTCCGTGGAGGGGAACCAACGAGATGTCGGGGATATCCTTGGTGTAGACATCCAGAGTCTTTGTAACGGAACCTCGGGGCCCGCATAGCCCGAAGAAGATGCACGCTGCTAGTCCTCCGTCTGCCAATGTCCCCATCGATCCAAGCACACCTGCTGTGGCCACGGAGCCAATTCCTCGTTCTGCGGAAACAGAGCCTATGTGTGCCTCGATCAGGGGAGTGTCCAGGCTAGCTGCACTGGAAGACATGGATCCGGAACCACCTCTTGTCCGTCTTTCTTTCCTGACCTCCTCTATCTTCGACTGGTAATTTTCGGTGTATGCATTTTGTGCTGCATGGGAGATACCTCGAGCGATGCGAACCTCGTCACTGATAACGACGTGGATGGGAACGCGGAGATGAGTGGCCATGCGAAGAACAAAGGCACGCGAATAAGCCGTATAGCTCTCGAGGGACAACAGAAGGAGGAGTATGCAATGCAAGAGGAGATGGCGCTTTTCGTTTGGAAATTGCATAATGGTCTCAGAAGATACCGCGGGCATGTTGTTGGTTGCACGGCGGTTTTCTTTTTGAGTCAGTTTGGACTTGTCACCCAAGAGGTCAATGGCCCATTTCTTACCGCCTGCTATTGTCCGACCGAAACGATCACCGATGGCTTTGGATGTTTTGCTCCATGGCTTTCCGTTCGGTGTTCTGGCAGACTGTTGTGGAGGATCCCTAGTGACGACAGAGATCTCAGTGAACCTCTTGGCGACCATGGCTTGCCATTTTTTGAAGGCCGCAATGGCATCCTTCTTGAGCTCGGGCTGCACCCCTCCCGTTTCTTCATTTTCTCCTTTTTCTTCGAGTTCTCCCTTGTCATTCTTGCCATACGTCTTGAAGGTCACGGTGACGGGATTATTCTGGGGCACAATGTTGACGGCCACATTGCTCTGAAGTGGCTTTGTCGGCGGCTCGAAGATCAAGCAAACCTGTTGAAGCATGCCTTCCATGATGGATGTGGCCAATGCTTGCAGCTCATTCTTTTGAGCTGCCGTCAGAAAATAGCTAAAGTCTGCATCACGGCGGAACGTATTAGAGTTTCCTCTTCCGCCGCGTTGTGTGCCTCCTCGGGGTGCCATGGTCTTAGTGGACGTGTTGCGTGAAACTTTCTTTTGCTCGATGCTTTTTGAAGGGGTGGGAAAAATCGGGATGGATTGAGATCAAGAATGCGAAGGCATCCTTTGCGAAGGCAAGTGATGGGAGATGGGATGATTGCTTCTTCCAGGGAAGGAGCTGCCAGCTCTTGCAAGAAAGGGAAAAAAAGAGGGAAAAAGAGTGTGGGAAGCAAAAGCCAGTGAATGGTGACAGGAAAGCAAACCATGCGGCAACGGCAATGGCAGAGGGGAAGGTATGAGCAGGAAGGAGCGAAGAGAAGGACATCGGATCATTAGGTCTTGTGCGTGTCTGCTCCTTCTGTTTTTGGGCGGGCGAGGGGGTCGTGGTTTCCGTTTTTGGCGAAGAAGACATTTTCCCCGGATCGTGGCTTCCTCATCTTGTTTGTATTGGCAAGGTCATCATTTCTTGCTCCGCCCGTGGAACAAAGGCAAAAGGCACACAAGGAAAGCACGAAGCCACGAAAGCCACCATCCATTGCACAGAAGAGCAGCTTGCACTGGGCACGAGCTGAGTATGGGGGGCACCGGTAGTGATTCGGTGCAGTCAGAAGTCAGAAGTCGCAACTGGAAGACAAATAGTACGAATAAGCTCGAATATCTCAAATAAAATAGAAACCATAAAGCATGGAATCATGTCGGACAGTTTTATCTACATGGCATACGAGTGCACACAGCTCTTCGTCCCAGACTCTGGGAACATAAAGTCTGATCGCCCCTTGTGGCTGTCGGCGCGTTTCTTGAGCAAGAGTGACGGGTGGTTTACATGGAGATCGCTTATCGTTCGATAAAGCTTATGGGGGCTGCTCTCCGCAAAGAGATACACCTGCATTAGGCAGTCTGACATGCAGAGGCCACAGGGAATCGCACGTGACCCACAGCTTTCTATATATAGCGAATATCGTGAAAGAAGTCAAACAGCTTGCATATGATTGATCGTCTGGGATCGGGATCATCTTCTACTTCGCCAAGCACCTGTTATATTACGCAACCAATTTCGCTGGGGAAGCCAGCCAGGATGGACGATGCTCCGCCACTAAACGGCCTGCCAGCTCATGCTTCTTACCGCCTGTTGAGTTTTTTATTTAAGTAGCTGTCCGAATCACCCATTTCCTGCCGTCTGCGCTGCCATGGGGATGTCTTCGTATCTCGTCTCTTTTTCCCATGTAAGAGATCCAGGGAGTCTTTTTATTGCAGTCTATTTTTGGCGGCCTTGACCCACCTTACCGCCCGCGTCCTAATTGCCGAGCACTAGCAGCCATGGCGCATCCTCTTTACCCCTGTTCCGCATTCGTTCTTTCCTCTATGCATCCACGGCAAGAACGACACGTCGAACATCGCGGACGCCGCGATCACAGCGAAACCGGCGACTGCGAACCGACTCCTGCTGCCACCTCCTCGCACCTTCCTCATGCAGCTTGTGGCCCATACTCCCGCTTCGCTGACATGGCACGGCCGCCTGTCGGGTCGTCGGGCCCGGCGTCCTTTCCTAGCGACGGTGGCCTGAATTCACGCCACCAGGTTTCGCCTCGCCTCGGAGGCTATTCCAACACAAGAACCTCGAACCTAGACGTCCCGCCCTCTCACCTAGAAGTCTCCAACTTCGGCTCCCTAGATTTTTCCCAGCTGCAGATCGACTCCGACTCCGACTCTGACCTAGAAACCTCTCGTCGTTCCTCACGACGGCAAGGCCACAATCGTTCCATGAGCAATCCATTTCCTTCGCTATTCTCGAACAAGAAGAAGAAAGCCAAGAAACGGGCAACCTCAGGCCTCAGCGACTCCGAGATCAGTGATGACGCCAGCCCTATGCCCCGGTCGCGGAACGGCAAACAGGTCCCGGCGCATACGCAGACAGCTGCCACTCGTGGCCGCACAAACACAAACAGCTGCATGACCGGTCCTTGTATCACCTGCGGTTCTCTCATGCGATGGGCCCAAGGCGTCGAGGCCTTCCGATGCAGCATCTGTCTGACGGTCAACGATCTCGCGTCCGGAGACAAGGCAACAGATGCTGCTAACGCAGGGCGCCCCCATACTTCCGCCTCCTTAAATGGTAAGTGGCAGCAGGCAATCATCCCTTGTCATTGAGCCATTTCCCTCTTTTATAGAGATTATATTGACTCTCCTGCCACGACAAGCTGCTGCCATGTCTATTGAACGCACGCGAGCCCTGGTTCAGCAGTGCATTCGGTCCTACCTCATGGCTGTCTTGTCTGACGTCGACTCTTCTTCTTCCTCTGCTCCTCCTCCTCCTCGTGTGGCACCTTCGATTCCCGGAGCACGAGCGGTGCCCAGCCCAACCCGCCCGCCTCCTCCACCTCCACCTCCTACTAGTCGCCCCCCACCGCCCCCTCAGACCTCCTCTTCCAAGCCCTTGCCTCCGATCCCTACTTCGATTTCTCCTCCGGTGCCCACTATCACTATACAGAATGACTCTTCCGGGCCAGAGGCGCCTCTAGCGGATCTGGATAAGATCCGGAGAGGCATAGAGGCCAAGAGAATCTTCCGCCCTCTCGAGGACGACATTGTTACAAATTTCCTATCCATCAACTGCCTGGATAATTCATTTGTGCCCAGGCAACCAGAGGGCAACCATCGACATCATCGGGAGTTCTCAGAACTGAATCGTCTTGCCCCCAGCGGCCCAGAGAATTCCCATGCTCGCCGTAGAGGCTCGTCACCGTCCGAATCAGATCGCAGGCCGTCATTCGGAGACGGCGCTGGAAAGACTGGTCGCCATGTCATAAAGAAGCAGCAACGCTCCACCCACCATCGCCAGACGAGTGATGGAGGAGCCATCTCCAGTTCCAGCAGCACTACCAGGCCTATACGCATCGACTGGCCCGCCGTGGACAAGTGGTTTGATACAGTCATCAACGCTGGCTCGATCTGGGTAGACATGTACGACCACCTCGTGGAAGCCGGTGCCTGCGTCCCACAGCCGAGAATTATGCTGGAGCAGATTGAGGCCGAAATCTTGAAAGGACAAGAACATGCGCAGCGGGTTCTGCTCAAGGCCATCGAAACTGTCCTCAAACGGCCGGGCCGTCGCATCGGAGAGTCGGGCGACTTTCGGTTCCTCGTCATTGCACTGGCAAACCCTCTTTTGCACGCCTCATGCCGGCCGTTTTCCGGGTTGTTTCAGCGCACCCAGTCTTCGCACCGTCGAAACAAGTCAGAAGCAGGCCGTGGTACAGGACCGGCATCCGGGCAACACTCTGTCATCATCAAGCGTATCCTGGGGTTGATCTCCAACTCATCAGATGAGTGGCAGCGTCAAGTGACTGCTTGCTTTTCTCGGTTCTCAGATGCCCGTTTCGTGCAAACAAAAGACTTGGTCAGCGGCTTCCTGGCCTATCGTCTAGTGCGGCACAATGAAAAGAAAGAGGAGCCCAAAATCAACGTGGCCGATGAGTTTGTGCCCAGGATAGCCGAAGGGGCATCCATGGCAACACTGCAGGCTGCTATCAGCCAGACATCTGGGGCCACCACCCTCGCCCAGACATCCGGGACCACTCCCAAAAAGCCCAAGCCCAAGCCAGAGAAGAAGCTGCTTACGCACGGAGACGACTGGCAGATCAAGGCCGCCGTCCGGGTGCTGGGCCTCCTGTTCAACGCAAACAACATGGCCTACACGCATCCGACCGTGCCGGAACCCTGTCCTACGCATGGCGCCAACAGAGGAACGGGATCGCGCACGCGCATGCGAGGCCAGATACTGTCAACGTCAGACTTTTACATGACTTTGCTGGACAACAGCGACCTGGTTGCGGATTTCGAATCCTGGGAGCTCAAAACGACCAAGTTTACCTTTTGCCGCTACCCGTTCTTGCTCAGCATCTGGGCCAAGATCCAGATTCTGGAACACGAGGCCCGTCGCCAGATGAAAACAAAGGCGCGCGATGCTTTTTTCGACAGCATTATGACCCACCGCAACTATGACCAGCACTTCAGTCTGAGTGTGCGGAGGAACTGTCTCGTGGACGACAGCCTCACAGCCGTCAGTGAAGCCGTGGGCAGTGGCGGCGAGGACATCAAAAAGGGACTACGCATTGTCTTTAGAGGAGAAGAGGGCATCGATGCCGGTGGCCTCCGCAAAGAGTGGTTCCTTTTGCTCGTGCGGGAGGTGTTCAATCCCGACCATGGCAAGTATTTATTCCTGCGTATGGCTGACCGGATGAACGCAAGACTAACAGTCTGTCGTCTAGGCATGTTCATCTACGATGACGAATCCCAGTACTGTTACTTCAACCCCAACTCGTTTGAAACGTCTGATCAGTACTTTCTGGTGGGTGTTGTGCTGGGCCTCGCCATCTACAACTCCACCATTTTGGACATTGCTCTACCGCCATTTGCTTTCCGGAAGCTGCTCTTGGCTGGGCCGGCTCCGCCTGCGGGGATGATTGCCGGACTGACTCGACCGTCCATGACTTATACATTGGCAGACCTTGCCGAGTACCGACCGAGCCTGGCCAAGGGTCTCCAGCAACTGCTGGACTATGAAGGGGATGTCGAGGCTGTTTTTGCTCTTGACTTTACCATTCCCGTCGAGAAGTATGGGGCTGTGGAACAGGTTCCTCTGTGTGCAGGTGGTGACAGACGGCCGGTCACTACTTCGAACCGACAGGAATATGTGGATCTGTACATCCGATACATGCTTGACACCAGCATCTCGCGGCAATTCGAGCCTTTCAAGCGGGGGTTCTTTACGGTCTGCGACTCGAACGCGCTGCTGCTGTTCCGACCCGAAGAGATTGAGCTGCTTGTGCGCGGCTCTGACGAGCGACTAGACGTTGCATCGCTGCGCGTGGCAGCAAGCTATGAGAACTGGGGCCCAGATGGCACTGCCGAGCGGGAACCTACCATCCAGTGGCTCTGGGAGATATTTGAGGAGGCGTCTCCGAAAGACCAGCGGAAGCTGCTGACCTTTATCACAAGCAGTGACCGCATACCTGCAACAGGACCAGCATCGCTGTCCATCCGCGTCCTGTGTCTTGGAGACGATACGGGCCGGTTCCCGACGGCGAGGACGTGCTTCAATACGCTGACCCTTTACCGGTACAAATCCAAGGGGATGCTTCAGAAGAAACTGTGGGATGCGGTGAACGAGAGCGAAGGGTTTGGGCTGAAATAAGAATGAGGCCACAGAGTGTTTTGAGAGCCGGCCAAATCCAGGATATAGCCCAGGTATATACTTAGAAAACATAGATCACATACAACATTCATTGTGTTCCTTAATCGTACAGATATATACGGAGGAGATTCGTCTTTTATACATTCTGTTTCAGGGCATCGACTTCGCTCTTTGCCTGGGCCAGCAGAGCAGCTTCGCGACGCTGGGTTTCGAGATACTTGCGCATGACCTCACGGTCCTGCTCCGAACGGTGGACACGCTCTTTGATCTCCTCCATATCGGCCTGTTCCTCGGCCGTTGGCACGACAGGCACAGCGCCGGTCTTGGCCAGAAAATCTTGCAATATGGCGTCGGACCTCAGATTCTTGACGTCGATCTGGACGGTGTGCTCTGCGGCCGTTGGCTCTGGTGCCTTTGACTGGCCCATAAAGGACGAGCTGGGCTGGTTCTCTGGCGTGACGATGGGCTTGGTGTCTGTCTGCTGCTGGCGGAAGTAGATGGTCAAGGTGGCCGGACCGGTGGTTTCCAAGGTGCGGTTGACGATCATAGGAACGGCCGGGTTCCAGTATTTGAGGCGCGGCATGCAGGACTGCCAGAATTTTCTAGGCCCGTCAGCTCTTGTCCGCCTTCTTCACCCTCTTCTTCTTACCTCGGCCCATAGTTTCCTTCGTTCCACCGCTTGGCGAATTCGAGGTGTATTCTGGTGACGTTGGAGGGCAGAAGCACAGCACCAGGGCCGTGCCGGACATCGAGCACCTTCAGTCCTGTTAGATGGGCATGTCACTGGCGGACCGGGATGGGAGTTAGTCTACCTGCTACAGTGAGAGGGAAAACGTAGTTAGCAGAGGCTCCAGGATCAGTCGATGTCATTTGGGAAGAGAAAAGCTCTTACAGCCTTCAGCCTGTTCATGCGCCGCACGACGCCAACCATCTTGCAGCACCAATTGCGCCGGAAGGCCTTCTATGCCGAGAGGGCGAGAGAGAAACCAGTCAATTGGGGAGGGGGGGCGAGCGTGCGGGAGGACCTTTGTGATTGTCGTGGCTGTCGGCTTTCGTCAATGACGGTCGACTTTTTTTCAATGCGGCACACCCAAATTATAGCACTAACGGCGGCGCTCCGGCAAGGCATGCGCCTAGCGCACCGCCTGTAAGTCGCAAAATGTCACGTGCCGTCCGATAAGAATTTTATCAGAAGAAATACAGGAGGACGAGCTTTTCGACTTGCTGCCAATGGATGCAAGAATCAGCCATGCCACCAAAAACAAAAGCTCTCAAGGCCTGGGCAGAGGCAGGAGCGGCGCTTGCGGTCGAGTCCGTGGCCGGAGGTCCTGCGTTACGGCTGCCTCCCGCCTTTCTCTGCCCAGCCATACGGACCGTTCGCGTGAGACCCTCTTGTCAGCAGGCCTGGACGGTATGGCGACCGGCGGGCCAGCACGGACGATGCTTGTCTAGCACGGCGGCTGTGGCACCCGGTGACACCACTCTCGAACCGCCGTATACGGCAGACAAAGCAGACACAGCAGACACTCCGGCAGTCAAGACACGCAAGCTGCCTCTGCAGTGTCCTGGATGTGGTGCCTTTGCACAGATAACCCATCCTGACGAGCCAGGTTTCTTCGACCTGGAACGGCGATCCACGATGGAGTATCTGGGTACCGTGGAGCCCGTTCAGTCTCGGAAGCGGGACCAGGACCGGGTGGTGGAAGAGGCACTCAGCAGGGTCGACGTGAGCGCACTAGAGGCACAGGGAGTCCATCTGGGTGGCCTCTTGCGTGAGACACACGAGAGACAAAAGCGGGAGCTGCAGAAGCAGAACCGGGAGGGGGCAGAGAAGGAAAACGACAAGCAGGAACATCCGTTGATACTGTGCGCGCGCTGTCACGACCTCGTGCACCACAGCACCGGCAGTCCGATTGCCCATCCAGACATTGATATCATTCGTGAGACGCTTTCCGAGTCGCCTTACAAGTACAACCACGTCTACCATGTGCTGGACGCGGCAGACTTCCCCATGTCTCTGCTGCCGAGAATCCACGACTTGCTGGACACCATGCCGCTGCGGTCGCGCAACCGACGATCGCGGCGGGGACGGTTCTACAAAGACCGCAAGACCGAGCTGAGTTTTGTGGTGACACGGTCCGATCTGCTGGCACCGCGCAAAGAACAGGTGGATCGGATGATGCCGTGGATTCGGGACACGCTGCGCGATGCGCTGGGGCGGATGGGGAGACACGTGCGGCTGGGCAATGTCCACTGCGTGAGTGCTCGACGTGGCTGGTGGACGAAGGAGCTGCGCGAGGAGATCTGGAGGAACGGCGACGCCACTTGGATGGTGGGCAAGGCAAACGTCGGCAAGAGCTCCTTGGTGCACCACGTCTTTCCCAAGGGACGCATGGGCGACGCTGCAGAGATGAAGGCCTTTCTGGCCTTTGAAAAGTCCCAGTCGGGGGTCTACCAAATGGACCCGAGACAGAATGAGGTCGAGCAGGAACCCGAGGACCTGGACGAAATGGCCCTGTTGCCACCGCGGCCGGCCGAAACAAACTACCCGGCCATGCCGGTAGTATCGGCGCTGCCCGGCACCACAGCCTCGCCGATCCGGATTCCCTTTGGCCGTGGCCGTGGCGAGCTGATCGATCTGCCGGGCCTGGACCGCACTGGCCTTACGGACTATGTGGCGGCGAATCACCGTGCAGAGCTGGTCATGAAGACCCGCGTGCAGCCTGAGCAGAATACGCTCAAGGGCCCCTGGCAGTCGCTGCTGCTGGGCGGCCTGATCCGCCTCACACCCCGCACGCCCGACGTCGTCTTCCTGACATACAACTTCACACCGCTGCCGGAACATCGCACGATGACGGCCAAGGCCAGCGAGATTCAGGAGCAGAAGAGCACGCTGCAGGTGTCCAGCATGGCCGAAGAGGGAGCAGGTGCCGAGATGCGGCTGGCCGGCTCGTTTGCGCTGCGATATGATGTGACGAAGCTGCGGGCAGGACCCATCACGCGCAAGGACGCGGTCAACATCAGCGTGGACTTGCTGCCATACCGCGTGTTGGCACTGGATATCCTGATCGAAGGATGCGGCTGGGTAGAGGTGGTGGCCCAGGTGCGCACAAAGGACCTATTTCCCGCTCCCAAGGCCCCGGAGCCTCCGAAGCCCCAGAAGCCCCAGAAGCCTGTCCAGGACTCAGAGTTCCTGCAGTCGCTGGACCTGTCGGACTCGTGGGAAGACAAGTGGGAGGAAGACGCCTGGGAAGAGGCAGAAGAAGCGCCCCAGGAGTACAACTGGCCAGTCATTGACGTCTTCAGTCCTGGCGGCATGTTTGTCGGCGCGAGACGACCGCTGAATGCCTGGATGCTGTGCAAGCCATCTGCCAGTCACAACAAGAGACGGTCGCGGCCGCGGCCCAGCATGAAGGGCGCCAAGAAGCTGAAGAAGGCGGAACGGCGAGCGCAGGAGCCGTCGTGATATGTGCATTGCTTAGTCAGTATATTAGTAATGAACCCCCCCGTACACCCCCGTACACTTCTCGTATTATGACGTATAGCACTACTTGTGTAGGCCTGCGCCACTGTGGCGCTTTTCACTCTTCCCGTTCTCATGAGATTGGACCAGACGCGGTACCCTCGGCCTGATCTCTCCTCAAACCAACCCTTTTTTTTCACGGCTAGTGGTTCCTGACCGCCGACTCATGACTTCTTCTGGACGCTCACGGGCCTCACGGCCAGCCGGTGGCACGTCCTCGACGACGACCACCGTTCCCGCACCGTCTTCTACGACAACGCTGCAGTCGACCGACCAACAGCCAAACGAACAGTCCCCGTCGCCCGTCGTGCGGCTGCGCGGATCCAATGACCCCAACCAGCGGTCCGTGCAGTGGGCAGAAGACGTGGTGGACAACGAGGGGCTGAACCGGAAAAAGTCCAAAGGTGGGTTGCTCTACTCTCTTTCCTCTGTCTTGCTCCTCCTGACCAGCGACCAGTCTGCTGCATCTACCACCGGCCACGCGAGGCTGGCGAGTCCAGTGACGACTCGTCGTCGTCGTCTTCCTCCGACTCCGACTCGGATCCGTCATCCGACGACGATGCCGCCGACGCAGACCACAACCGGCCGCAGCCACGTTCGCACAGGCACGTGCCAGACTGTCCGGGACACGGACACGATCACAACCATGACCATGGCCACGGCCACGGCGACGACGGAGGCGGGGAGGACGACAGACGTGACGGCCGGCCACGCGGCCACGCAAAGGGCCAGCGGAAACCAAGCCCCAACGCCTATGAAAAGATGCCCCGGTACGACCGGCCAGCCAGAGGGGCATAGCCGCCATAGATTTAGAGGTATGGGGGATGGCAATGTCGAGATACGGAGAGAAAAAAGAAGAGGAAGAATACCCCCCTTGTTCAGAAAACGCAGCACCTTCTGTCCAATTGTTCTGGTCACGGCTCCCATGCTAGATGCTTCATTACACAAAGAAAGAGCAAACACGTTCCAAAAACGGCCTCAGCCTCGTATCCTACATTCTCGCTTGTCCACGCCGGTGTTTTGTTGTTGGGTGTCCTCCTGTCGCGCAACGGCTCCAGACAAGCCACAAGGCCAAAGATATTATCAAATAGTCGTACACAGCACCTGCAGTGCTCAGGCAAGGGACCAGAAAAAAGAAGTGCAATCCATGCCTCCCACACACACACACGCACACACACACATAAAAAAAACGCCCGCCCACCTTTGCGTGGCTGGTGGTCTCTAAATCGCCAGCCGTCCCGGTGCCGGCAGCCCCAGCATGCTGGCCACCTGCTTGCGTACCAGGTTGCGCGAGCCGCGCTGGTCTGGCCGGGGCACGCCCTGGATGGCCCGTGGCTCCTTCATGAGCGCCGGGTCCAGCCGAGAGGGCATGCGTGTCGTGACGGCATGGTACTCGCCCGCAAAGCGCGCACTGGGCACCGGCACCGACGCCGTCCGCCAGATGTGTTCCGACGTGTCGGCCAGGTGCGGCGGAATACGGCCGGTCTGGCGGCCGCTGTTCGGCATCAGCATCGAGCCGCTGCCACTGCCCGACACGCCGTGCGATGCCTTGATCGTCGATAGCCGTGACAGGCTCATGCTGCCCATGCCCATGCCCATGCCCAGACCGGAGCGACCACGCGCCTTCTTGGCCAGGATGATCTCGTCAAACAGGCGCACGGCCGGGTCCGACGACGAGTGCGTCTCCCGTTCATGGATGAACTCGTTGAATGCTTGATTATGTCAGCAAGATGATGCAAAGACTCGCTTCCCCCCTAAAACTTGTGAGATGAAAAAGAAAAAAAAACATACCTTGCGTGTTCCGCAGAAGCTGCGCATACTCCTGCTGGTCGTATGGCAGGCTCCGGATAAAGCCGTCGGAATCAAAGGCATACAGCTGACCATTGGTCTTCTGCTCCTTGCTGGGCCGACCCAGGTACTTGCGGTAGGTGTACAGCAGACTGGCCAGACAACGCACAAACGCCGCCCGCACACGGTCGGCGTGGAAGGCCTCGGGACAGACGAGCGACACGTGGCCGAGACAGCGGTTGTGGGCCAAGCATTGGCAGCCGCGGCACCGGTACAGTCCATCGCCGTCGGAGCGGTCGTCGCAGATGGCGCAGGTGCCGGCCGCATCGTCGGGGTTCCAGTTGAAGCAGTGGCCCTCGACCCACATGACAGTGTCCGTGTTGCTGACGGGCTGCACGACCATGTTGGGCATCACCGTCGAAGCCGCCAGGGTTGACTGCGCGTAGGTAGACGGTGCATAACCGGCTCCGCCATACGACGACCGCGAGTCGATGGAGATGGCTGAGACAGACATGCTCTGTCCGTGGCCCTGGCCACCCTGGCCCTGGCCGTTGAGGAACTGCAGGCTTGGCCGGTGCATGGGGTGGTGGCGGTCGACGTTGAACGACGAGCTGCGGCGGGACTTCTCGTCAAAGTGGCCGGAGCGCTTCTCGCGCAGGGTGGCGGTCACGGCGAAGCCCGAGTCGCTGCGCGAGACGGGCGTCATGGGCGCCATGGGCATGGGCGGGAAGCTGGTCGAGACGGGAGACAGCGACGAGGGCGGGCTGTTGGTCCGACCGGAGACGGCCGTGGGCGGGCGCTCGGCGCGGGCAAACTCGTTGCGCAGCTGCACAAAGGCATTGAAGATGGGCACGCGGCGTGCCGACGGGGGGTCGGGCTCGCCAAAGGAGGTAGAGTTCTGCGTGACCCACTTGCCGAGGGTGGCCGTCGGGGCGACGGGGTTGAACAGGGACTCGTTCTCGGCGGAAAAGGCGTCGTAGGGAAAGGCCTCGACGGCATAGGGCGGAGGGCCTGCCGGGACGCCATAGCGCAGACGATGGGGTGCGGCTACCTGCAGCAGCGAGACCAGCTTACGGCGGTGCTGACGAGGCATGGCGACGGAGGGGCCAATGGACTCGACGGTGTCGCGGTCGAGGTCGACGAGGACAAAGTCGTCGTCGGGGAGGTCAATGTGCTCAAAGCGCCGCTCGACGCCGACAATGTAGGGACACGGGGCCTCGAGGACAGACAGCAGGCGGGCCGGCAGGATGGGGATGAAGATGCTGGCCCAGCGCAGGGGGTAGAGCAGGTTGGCCAGGGCATGGCAGGCGAGGTGCAGCATGGCGGCGTGGGTGGAGAGGAAGATGATGCGTGACTCGGCCATGGCGAACTCGAAGAGGGCGACAATGTTCTCGATGGAGAGACAGCGGAAGAGGGCGTAAATGTCGACGTTGCGCGAGCCAGGCAGCTCGTTGGCCGCCTCCTTGCGTGCGTACAGACGCAGCTCGCGGACGCCGAGCTCGACCTGGGTCTTGGAGCTGAGGGGGCTGAAGGCCTCGGTGCAGAGGTTGACGACGTAGCGCTCGAGCGGCTGCCAGCGGCCGACCTTGGGAGAGCTGGCAGGCACGCGCAGGACGGCGCCGTCCGACATGGGCACGATGACGGCGCGCAGCCAGTCCTTCCAAAAGGTGATGCGGGAGACGTCGCGTCCGAGAATGCCATAGGCGCGGGGCGTCCACAGGCCGGTCTCGCCCGAGGTCAGGCCGTCGATCTTGGAGGCGGCGCCGTGGCGCAGGGGCCGCAGCATCTCGGCCATGAGGGCAATCTTCTCCTCGACGGTGCTGATCTGGTCGTCGAGGGCCTCGCGGTCGGCGGAGCCGGAGGGGACGCTGGGCAGCTTCGCCAGCAGCTGGGAGAGGTGGGCGCGTTCGCCGGCGAGACGCATGCCGAGGCTGGCGGCGAGCTCGCGTTCCTCGTCGGACATGTGGCTCTGGCGCCACTGCTCGCAGCGTTTCTCGACGACGTCGGCAATGTCGGAGGGCAGGGCGGTCCAGACGGTCAATGCGATGCCATAGACCTTGGAATTGTCATCGGACGTCATGGTGAAGCCGTGCCAGGTGGTGCGCGGGCGGTCGTCGGATGAGACGATCTGGATGTCGTTGGGGAAGGCAAACATGGGCACATAGTCGGGGAAGCGACCCCGGCGGGCGACCTCTTCGGTGGCGGAGCGCGGCGGATACCGGTCGAGCAGGACGGGTTCGAAGTGGCGCTTGAGCGGATGCATGTCGGGGTCGGTGTTGAGGGGCTGTGGCGGAGGGATGACCGAGTTGTAGCTGCTGATGCGGCGGCTTGTGCGGATGGACGCGGTGCGTCCGGCGCCGTTGTGGGGCTTGCGGACGCTGTTCATGTCGCGGAAGCTCAGCTTGCGGCGGATGCTGCCCTTGATGCTCCGCATGGGGCTCAGGGGGCTGCGGCGGCCATTGTCGGTGTTGTCTTCGGCGCGCAGACGCTCGGTGCGCGGATTGACCATGGGAGGACGGGGTTGCAGCTTCGCGCCGGCGCTGAAGCTCAGGTCATCGAGGAAGTTCTCACGCTCGGCGGCAAACTTGAGAAGCATCTGGTCAAAGTCGAAGTCGGACTGGGTCGAGGTGGTGATGGTGGCATTGGCAAAGGCAGTCGAGTCGAGGATGAGCGGAGCGGGGGGTTCGGTGGCGGGGGTCTCTGTGGACAGCAGGTCGACGACGCCCGCTTTGATAGTAGTGCTACTACGGTTGCTATGGGTGTTTCCGTCGAGGTCTTCGAGAGTATGCAGGGAGATCTTGGAGAGGCGGTTGGCGGAGCTCTGGCGGGAGTGACGGGCAGTCGAGCGGGTGGTGGTTGGGGCCGGTTTGGACGCGTCGGCAGGCTCTTCGGGCTCGCCATCTTCGTCGATTGTTTCGTCGAGCTGCTGGCAAGGCGGGGGGAAGGGGTCGCTGTACGTGATGGACTCTACGCCAGCAATCCAGAAGTAATCGGCGAGAGGGGTTGAGGCGGTGTCGGCCTCCATGATTGCATGAGAGGAGGAGGAAGAAGTGGAGAGAGGAGAAGAAGGGAGGAAGGAGGGGAAAAGAAGGTTGGAAAGGAAGAGAAGACAGCAAGAATAAAGAGAGCTAAGATGAGAGGAAGAGAGGGTCCAGACGAAAGCGAGAAGTCGGTGAGGCGTGGGCAGAAGATCAGACGCCGGCAAGATGGTGATCAGCCAAGAGGAGAAGGGGGGGAGGGGGGGGGCAAGGAGAAAGGAGAAGGGAGACGAGAGAAAAGAGAGAGACGAGAAGAGAAATGGGAGAAGAAGAGAGAAAAGAAGGAGAAGAGGACAGCGAAAGAGGACAGAGAAAACGGAATAAAACAGGAGGAGAAGCGAAGGAGGGAAAGTCGAGATGGCAAGCCGAGGCCACGAAGGGAAGGACAACAACAGTCGAGAAGGGTCAAGAAAAGACAAGAACAGACAAAAGGCTGGTAAAAAAAAGTGAACGAGGAGCCCCTTGAGATCGAGACCGACTGGTAGCGGAACAAGGAGGGCAATCTCATGGCCCAGATGTCCGTGCAGAAAGGAGCGGCCAAGAAACGATTAAAAATTAAGGAATAAAAAAATGGTAAAAAAATGGAATTAAATAAAATGGTAAAATAAATGGTAAAATAATAAAAGTAATAGGAAAATAAATAGGAAAATGATAAAATAAATGATAAAATAAATAAAAATAAACCAAAAGAACCCGTAAAAGGCCAATGCTGCCATGGTGCTGCATAATTGGGCTAGCTAGTGCGTTTAGGGGATGTAAGCAGCCGTTTGGGGCTCTGAAGACGCGGTGCGTGGCCGTGGACGTGCCTGGACCCACTATAGTTCAGGGGATGTTAGCGTGGGAGAGTACGAGGTCAGCCTTGGAGTGAGTAGAGGGAGGGTACAGGACATACTCCCAGTTCTCTGTACTCCGTACTCCGTACTCGTACCGTACCTACTCGTCGCTCAGTCTCCTATTCTTGCTCCTACTCTATCCACGACACGTACGTGTACGCGTATAGTACAGTATCTCGCATTTATGCAGCCCGCGGAATATGTTGCAGCAAGTCCCTGCAGCAAGGTCCCTGCAGGTAAGTCCCTGCAGCACAAGTCCTGTGCACACGTCCGGGCACAGATATCCCTACGCATTCGTACTCGTCCATCCAGCACGCAGTATCGCTCCAGTGCCTTGCAGCAAGCACCCCACGCGTACGCAGTACGCAGTAAGATACCTCGCGTACCAACACAGTGCATTCTCCCGCGCACGGTGCACACCCCTTTCTCGCTTTCTCGGCCCCTGGCCAGCCCCTCCACGCTCATGGCTTCGTCCTGACAAACACACGTCGATCCAACAGCGATCCCCGTTGCAAACTGGCTTACCATGCTCCTTTTGTACAAGCCACCGGGTCTAGGGGAAGTGCAGGGACAAAAAAGGTACTGGTGTGCCAGAAGTTTTCGGCTCTCCGTCTCTCTTTCGGGGGTTCCTTCGTCGTCTTTTCTTGTTCTCTTTGTCCGAATACTCCATTCTCCGTACTCCGTTCTCCGTTCTCCGTACTCCTGTTTCCTTTGCAACACCGACGCCGGTTCAGAATAGCGCTGCTACGCCTCTCGCCCAATGGCCGCCAGCCTCACGCAAGGGCCCGACGGGTACGGAGTACGCCGTGCTCACGATGGGAGCCTTCCCCACAGAAATCCCATGGGGCAACGGCAAGGATCGGGTAAGAAGAATGACTGTTATTCGTTGTCTACGGAGTACCGAGTACGGAGTATACGAGTACGGAGTACGCGCTCCGACGACTGGGTAAATGACTGTCCAGCATTGCCTGTTCCTCTCCCCCCTGAGCGTTCTACCTAAAATAGCCGCCGGGACAGGAAGAGGTCTGCAGAGGGATGAGAAAAGGTAAAAAGAAGGAAAGAAAGAAAGAAAATTTAGAGAAAATTAGAGAAAATTAGAGAAAATAAATAAGAGTCTCTAGAATAAAAGAGACTCGAATAAAATACGCCGTAAAGAAAGAGAACCCCGAAAAAGAAAACCGAAAAATTCAAACAGTGGACCTGCCAGGCATGCGACCTACTAGACTTACACCTACTGCATGCTAGAGCTGCCCGCCAGGGCATTCATGCATAACACTTCCCAAGTACGGCGTAGAAGTACTCCGTACTGCATACTATCGCTCCGGATCGCTAGCTGGGCCAGCTGGCCGCTGGCCAGCCCGACCCCTTTCGTACTCGTACGACAGACAAGCAGCCACACCGCTGTCATGGAGCGTGCATGTACCGAGTACGAGGACGCGAATGCTTCGTCATGCCGTCCAGGGCGTCACTGGCTTGTGGTGTGTGGTGTGTCTTGTTGTTGGTCGGATCTTGTTGCTGACCAGCTGTTGGTGGACTGTCTTTGTCGTTTCCTATTGCTCGCCTCATTCTGGCCCCTTTGATTTACGACTACGGACGGAGTTCGGAGTACCTGTTTTGTCCTTTTATCTATTTCTGTTTTCTGTTTCTGTCTCTGTTCTCTGTTTTCTGATTTTTTTTTTCTGTTTTCTGTTTTTATTTTTATTTTGTTTTTGTTTTCTGCCTCTGCCTCTGCCTCTGCCTCTGCCTCTGCCTCTGCCTCTGCCTCTGCCTCTGCCTCTGTTTCTATTTTCTATTTCTATTTTATCTATTTTCTCCTTCCTTTTCTTTATCTTCCGTTTCTATTCTCGTCCACGCAATTTCTACCTGCATCTCGCCCACCCTCCTTCCTACCCAGGCAGGTCCTTGGCTTTCGTCTCGTATCTTACCCCATCCTCGTATTATCCTCCGTAGTATATCCCCTTTTCCTCTGTGCACAATCCGAGATTTTACTACTCCGTATCGGACCAAGGCTCTAATTACGGAGTATATAGTAGCACGTGGTGACCTCGTCTCCCAGCCGTGTCTCCCTGCTCCAACAGCAACAACAACAACATACTACTCATGCTCCGTACTTTGTACCCTTCGTCTCGTATCTTGTAGTTCCTCTACTCCCTACTCCCTACTCCCTACTCCGTATTCGTACCCTCCTTGACTGCAACTGCCACTAGGTTCTCCCAGGTTCTCTCTCCCCCCTGGTCACCGCGTCATTCGCGTCCCCAGCGTTCCCGTTGTCAGGTATCCCCGGCTGCCCATCTCACTGCGCCACCCAATGCCTAGAACGCCAAACAGAAGCCGGCCGTTGTCTTGCTCCTGCAGGAGCCCTGGCCCCGTCTCTTCCAACACGAAGCACACCTGCTCCACCTCACCTGGATGCAACACTGGCTTCTCGCTGCCCTTGCCCTCCCAGTTGCAGTCTTCGTACACCAGTCCGGGCTCCAGTTCCAACACCACCCGTTCCAGCTGCATCACGTCCTCGCCGCAGTTCTCGAGCTGTGCCTCCAGCACCCAACGCCGTCGTTTTCCGTGGCCACCACCGTCGTCTGCATCCACCCCGTACGGCCCCGCTTTGGTCCGCACGATCAGCGACGTCTTGCAGACGAACTGGTACAGCTTGCGGAACGTCCGTGTCCGCCCGCTCGTCTCCGTCGCCTCGTAGTAGCTCACCGTCACTGCCAACACGTGATTCCCTTCCTCTTTCAGGTCAAAGTACACCACTTTTTGCAGCGTCTCGCCCGCTTGCAGGTCGGTCCCGGCACCCCCCTCCGCGCCCCCGCCCCCGCTCGGCCCCAGTTCCAGCTTCACCGGCCCCGTAGCCGACGGCGTCTTCATCTCCGCCTCGATGCGCACATCGCGGATCGTCGCTCGCGGCTTGCCGTCCACGTCGTGGTTTGCACACAGCGTGCACGCAAACGCCTCTCCCACGTACGCCGACCCAAACGACGGCGGCAGGTTGAGCACCGGGCTCAGCAGGAACGGGTCCGTGTTCGTCCGCGCCGCCGACTCGCCGCCGCTGTACGCGACCGATGCCGGCACCGTCGGCGGCGGAAGCACCGTCGACAGCGGCGCCGATACGGGGTATTGGGTCGCGAGCGATGGGTGGGATAATCTGCACGCGTAACCGGCCCGTCAGAAACACGAGAAACAAGACGTCTGCCTCCCCCTGTGCTTCACCCACCGTAACACTTTTAGCGAGATGAGATGCGGCTCTTTGACGTCTTGCGACGTATACCGTTGGTGACTCATTGCGGTGGAGACGATGACAGCCCTGCAGCCGGCGACATCTCCCCTTGCTGTTGATTTCCGGTGTCGGTGTGGATGATGCAAAATGCAGTGCTCCGTGTGCTGTGCTTCGTCAGATACGCCGTAAGATACTCGCACAGAAAGCTTGTGACAGCTCCCCACATTATGCATAGTATGCAATTAACCGAAGCACGCGAGAACGTAAACCACGACTACCAGCCATCATCCATCGTCCCCTTACAAGATATCTTACACAATACGGAGTATACGGACTACAGTCCTCGGAAGACGCACTCCGTTTACAAAGTTGGTCGGTCAAGCATACGCCCATATGAGCACAACGCCTTAGCTAGCCATTCTTTTCGCACCTCCTCCAATGTATGCATTCTCTTTCCAGGCAGACATACATCCAGAAATGGACTATGCAATGCCAGACCTGCCGCTTTTCCTCCTTGCTGCCCTCCTGCTATGAATCGCGCAAAAACTGTCTCTCCTGTGCGTATCTCATCAAAGAAATCGCGGTGCAAGAATAGTTCCTTATAGACCAGGCGGTGGGGGAACCTTGTTATAATAAAGCCCATAATCAGTATACGGCCATCTCTTAGGCCTCGTTCGGTTCTGACTCACGGCACTGTAGCCACCCGTCCCGGGAGGTCCACTCGGGGGCGGAGGAGGAGCAGAGCCCGAAGGCGGCGGCGGCGGCGGCGGGGGCGCCTCGCCCGGCGGCGGCGGAGGCTGCTGCATGGATCCAGGGCCCATGCCAGGGGGCGCTGGCGTGCCTTCCTGAGGCTGCTGCTGCGCTTGCTGCGCCGCAGCATAGTACTGCTGGTAATATTGGACGTAGCTGTGTATAGAGTAGTCGTCAGCAAGGGTCTTATCTTTTCTGGGTCACAACGCAACAGAACGGCTCCCACTTACGCTGCATAACCGCCGTACGGGGCATACGGGTCCGTCCCGTAGTACTGCGCATACTGAGCCGCATACTCTGCGGCGGCAGCGGCATCGGCACCAGAAGCTCCTGTAGCTGTAGCATCAGTAGGGCTGCCCGTTGCAGGTCCGGTCGGTGGCACACTTGTACCGCTAGGACCCTGCACAGGCGAGTTGTAGTCGTTCTGGCCCTGACCTTGGCCGCCATGGCCGCCGTAGCCGCCGTGTCCGCCGTGTCCACCGTAGCCATTGTTGTAGCCACCACCGCCACCACCGCCGCCATGGCCGCGGCCGCCACCATAGCCGCCGTGGCCGTAGCCGTTACCTTGGCGGTCGCCATAGCCGGACCCGTACGGACGCTGCGGGCGGCTCTTGAACTGCTCGTACTGATCCTTGACATTTGCCAGCAAGTCTTCGCACAGCTCTTTGGCTTGTTCCACCATGTTGGGATCGGGGCCACTGGTCCATGTGTTAGCAAGGAGAAAGGAAACAGAAGAAAAATGGGAAAAAAGGAAAGAAAAAAAAAAAGGAAAAAAAAAACGGCCCATCCTCGTGTCTTGCACTTACGCTACATGCAAAAACATGGGGTCGTTGCTTTCCTGGCCGGTAGATGACTCCATAAATCCAGATCCGCGGCCTTTGATCTGCACACGGCAGCCCGTCTCCTGCTGGATATGCTTGACATAGGCCCCGCCGTGGCCAACCACCTGGGCACGCAGATTGAAGCCGGGGATGGGCTCAAGGTTAACAGGGATTCGGTGTTCGGGCCACTTTCGTCGACCATATTCATCCCGTTCGACCGGGTCCTGTTCACGTTCCCGTCGTCGGAAACGGCGCTCGTCGACAAGCGGCGGCAGCTCTCGATCCATCAGCTCGTTCACTTTGGCAATCGCCTTTTCGAGGCCTTCCTTGGTAGTGCTCGTGATGTGGAGGTAGAGCGGCGGGTTCTGGCATGGTCATTGTGTTAGATGTAGACTTGTTGCGTGTTCCGACCGAAAAGGGGAAGGGAGAGGGGAGAACGTACCGAGGGCGAGGCCATGCTTCGATCGGGCAAGTAACTTCCGCGGGTCGTGACATCTTGAGAAAAAAGGCGTTAATTCGGTAACTCACACAAAACGTTAACAGGGTAAATAGATGGAGCGCGTACCAGCACCAGTCTCATCCTTGATCTAGAATTCATAACGAGCGGAGGTCAGCAGATGCCAAAGAGGAATGTCTGTCCGGGCTATCAAGCTTCGCGTGAGCAAGAGTATCCCGAACAGCGAAGAAACAAAACACCAGTAGAGAGTAGAGATGGCCAGATGCCTGTACAGCATCGGGAGGGTCAGTGGGAGAGCACGCCGAGGCATAAAGACCTACCTTTTTCTGGGTTGCCGCGTTGGTCACTACGTAGCGATTCCGGAGATCGTTGATCTCCATATCCTTAATATAGTCACCGTCCGACATGTAAATCTCGCCGTCGATGTTCGCAGCAGAGGCCGTGGCCGTCGACTTCATGTTCGTCAGGGGCGTCGAGTTCATCGGCGGCGCTTCCGCGTCTCGGCCGCCTTTGCGAGCCTGGAGCTGCTCGCTGATCTTGGCCGCCGCGGCCGCTGAAAGGTGAGCATCGAACAAGAGACAGAAGACAAGAAACAAACGGTAAAAGAGAGAACATACCAGCTGCGGCAGCAGGGTCGACACGGCCGGGTTCTTTATCGCCAGACATCTCGCGGTCGCGCGACAGAGGACTGCGTTCGCGCGCAGCCTCGTGCCGTCGAGACGGCGGCGAGCGGGAGCGTCGGTCGAATCGAGATGAACGCTTGGGTTCAGGTTCGGTCTGGTCGAAGCGCGATCGCTTCACGCTCCGCCGTTCTCCAGAGTCCATGATGACGAGAAGCTGTTGTCTGACAAATGGCAAATGGCAAACGGCAAACGCTCAGAGGGAGACCAAAGAAAGCCGCTCTTGTTTTTCGCGCAGCAGTTTGTGCAGTCCGTTGGGAGTTCGTGTAGCCAGCAGGAAAATAGAGCAAGAAAAATCGATGGCAACGGCTCCACGGGTCCGCGCTGTGCGTTGTTGTGTGTGCGTGTGTGTGTGTGAGGCACAACGTCGTGACTCCCGTAGCTCAGCTGTGCCCTGACAACGGCGAGGAGAAGGCTGCATCCACTTTTTTTTTCACTTTTTCCAGAGCTTTGCATGAACAGCGCCAAACCAGGCCCCCAGCTCCGCAAAAAGGTTTCCCCGCATCCGACTCTCCACAGCTGCCCCGGCCGTACGGCTGGTGTATCTTACTTACGGTGTACGTACCTTACGTAATTTCCCCGAATTTCCAATTCTCTATTACTCCGTATAATTTTTTTTCTTAGTGCGGGTTCGGCTGTCTTTTTTCGTCGCTGGCGGCCCTCCTGTCCCTATCTTCCCTTCTCCTCCTCTTCTTCTCCGGTTCCCGAGACTCTCTGAGTCATACATCCTAGAGGGAGGACTGCATAGGATCCGATTGAGCTTGCAGAGAGCTTTCCGGCCCCCGGCTTCTAGTATTTATACACCCCCCCTCCCTTGGGGTGCGGCCCCCTGCGTATATCACCTTTTGGCTCTTTGGCTATAATTCATTCGCCTCTGCTTTCGGACAGACAGACAGACAGACAGCCACCCACTCGTCATGGCTTCTCGCCGCCTCTTGCTGTCTGCGCCCTGGCGCGCAGCAGCGTCCGGCCCGCTGCGCAGCACCAATGGCTTCGCTGCCGCTCTCCGGCACAACTCCAGCAAGAGCTCGACCTCGGCCATTGCTTACAAAGCCATCCGCCGTCGCCAGGCACCGCTGCCCGTCAGCGAGCAGCCGCCGTCCTGGTCGGCCCAGGCCGCCGTATCCAACATCCTCTACGAGATGCCCATGCCGTCCACGGCGCCACCCAAGCGGCACATCCTCAACTGTCTGGTCCAGAACGAGCCCGGCGTGCTCTCGCGCGTGTCCGGCATTCTCGCTGCCCGTGGCTTCAACATCGACTCGCTCGTCGTCTGCAGCACCGAGGTCGAAGACCTGTCCCGCATGACTATTGTGCTCACGGGCCAGGACGGCGTCGTCGAGCAGGCCCGTCGCCAGCTCGAGGACCTCGTGCCCGTCTGGGCCGTCCTCGACTACACCAACTCGGCCCTTGTCCAGCGCGAGCTGCTGCTGGCCAAGATCAACATCCTCGGCCCCGAGTACTTTGAGGAGCTGCTGGCCCACCACCGCGAGATCACCGCTTCTTCGGAGACCGACGGTGAGTCGTCGACTGCGGCGGCCGAGATCTCTCTCGAGAAGATCAGCGAGGACTTCCACCCGAGCCGTCTGGCGGCCAGCGAGGCTCTGCGCCACAAGCACGAGCACCTCAAGAGCATCACATACTTCACCCACCAGTTCGGCGGCAAGGTTCTTGATATCAGCACGACCAGCTGCATTGTCGAAGTGTAAGTTTTTTTTAATATTCGTTTACGCGTGCTGGTCCTAACGCAGCGACAGTTCCGCGAAGCCTGGGAGAATCGACTCGTTCCTCAAGCTCATCTCTCCCTTTGGCATCCTGGAATCGGCACGGACAGGCCTGATGGCGCTGCCTCGGTCGCCCCTGTATGACCCAGACGAGGACTCGACGGTCAAGGATGCCGACGAGGTTGTGGATGCCAGCATGCTCCCGCCCGGATAAGCTGCTCCGCGCCAGAGTCAAGGAAAAAGGGGGCTGGCTGCTTTCCGACACTGTCTATAGTATTTCCCGTCCAAGCTAACGAGGATGGATGTCCGAGATTGGATGTGTTCGGGAAAGCCTTCGGGAAAGAAAATCGGAAATTTTCTACTTTGTGGGGCATTTTCAAGAGAGTTGGTCTCGACGGCATACTCTTAGAATTGGACAATTGGAAATTGATCGTAACCTTTCAAGACTACATGGACACGTCGAACAGAGTGATCTTTGTATGAAATGCAAGCCATTGTCCCTGACCCCCCACAAATGCAAGCTTTTCCGTTCCGCTACCGAAAGATCGCTTCCATTATTCGTTTAGACAATGTTGCCCTTGTTTACAACAAAGGCCTCAAGGGCAGCTGCAGTACATGTCAGTAGCTGGTGTGAAAATCAAAGAGAACAGAAGCGGAGAGGGAACCCACCAACGGCTGCCCACAGCCGGTTCTCTGCTTCCGGGAAGACGAGGGACCGAGGACCATAAAAGACCTCGTCGGCCACCTCGTCAGGGTGCCGCGGCAGACAGTGCATGAACTTCCAGTCGGGCTTGGCACCGCCACGCTTGGCCAGCTCGTTGGTGATCTGGTAGCCAGCAAAGGCGGCGAGCCGCTTCTTGGTCTCCTCCTCCTGGCCCATGGACACCCAGGTGTCGGTGACGAGGATGTCGGCATCCTTGATGGCCTCTTCCGGGATCGTCGTCTCGATGAGTTTGCTGCTGCTGCCCGACGACTGAATCAGCGAGCGCATCCGCTCGGGGATGCCGTATCCCTTGGGGGATGCCACGGCCACGTCGACGCCCATCTTGAAGCAGCCAATGGCCAGGTCAAACAGGACATTGTTGGAGTCGCCAATCCAGGCCACCTTCTTCCCCTCGAGGCCCAGGCTGGCACCGCCAGCACTGGCGGCAGGGTACACCTCGTGCAGAGTGAGGAAGTCGGCAATGGTCTGCAGCGGGTGAAAGTCGGCCGACAGAGCATTGATGACGGGGACGGTCGAGTTCTCGGCCAGGCCGGTGACGTCCGAGTGCGGGCCGACACGGGCGACCATGCACGACGTCATGGAGGAGATGACTTTGGAGGTGTCGAGCAGAGATTCGTTCACGCCGAGCTGGATGTCGTCTTTGCCCAGAAACATGGGGTGGCCGCCCATGAGGGCAACCGCCGACTCCGTGGACACGCGTGTCCGCGTGCTGCGTTTGCTGAACATCATGGCCACGGCCGGGCCCGTTAGACTGCCCTTGAGCTTGGCTGGAAAGTCGCCGGCCTTGAAGGCCGTCTTATATTCGGCAGCATTGCGGACGAGCTGGGCAAACTCGTTGGGGGCCAGGTCGGCAATGGACATGAGGTGTCGGGGGGTCGAGTAGGCCCTCAGCTGGACAGTCTGGACAGTCTGGACAGCCCGGACAGCCCGCGAGGCCAGCCTCGTGGCACGAAAGAGAGAAGACCGCATGGCTGTGGTGAAGCTGTGAACGGATTCTGGGGTGGTTTGTGGGAGTCCAAGAGAGCAGCAACCGAAGGGTATGGGGGTATGGGGATGTTCCCGCCCGTAAAGGCAATAAATAGCCAGAGAGCCAGGCCAATGGCGAATCAGAAAGACGTACGATACGGAGTATAGGAAAAGCTTTTATCGGCTCTCCCATTGACTCATTTTTGGCGATTAAGTGAAGCTGAAATTTACACAGTGTGTATTTTCTACTTTTCTATTTGCACGGAGAATCGGGCTCGTTCCAGGCTGACTACCCTGTAGGTGCCTTACCGCCTTCTGTTTCAGGTGGCATGCAACACACCTGACGTGTGCAGGTACAAGTGCCAGTACTATAACAAGTATCGTACCCTCTCTTCCTGCCCATTCTTTGTTTCCAGTCTCATTCTTTTTCTTTTGACTCCGCTCCAACCAGCCTTCACCGACGGATCGACAACTGTCGCGGCTTTTCCCCTTCTTTCATTCTCCCGTCGTTTGTTCGCATTGTCTTTTGTTTTGCATCCATACGCTGCGCAATAACTGCGGCGTCCGCTTGAAATGGCCGCCTCTTCGGAACAGGCGCCATTGCTCTCTTCTCCCACAGAAGCTGGGCCGTCCAACTGGCAGATGGCTGGCGAAAACACGCCCCTGCTGACCGACGACGACGACGGGCCCCCGCCCTCTTATCATGGCCGTGACTACGCCACCATCCAGCGACCCCAGTCGGCCGATGACGACAGTCAGAGACCCCCGTCCAAGAAGGGCAGCCCCAGCCGATGGCCTTCGTATATCGCCATCTCGCTGCTCGTCTTGACCCTGTCTGGCATCCTGGTCTTTGTGTACTTTGTCCCCGCTGCTGTCGAGGAATACGCCAAGCAGGGCGTCGTGGTGGAGCCGACCAACCTCGCCCTGGAGTCGCTCACGGCCGATGGCGTGCGCGCTCGCATCCAGGCCAACTTTCGGCTCGACGGATCGCGCGTCAAGAGCGAACACGTCCGCCGCATCGGCAGGGCTGCCACGTGGGTTGTGGGGCAGCTGGGAACCGAGAAGACCACTGTCAACGTCTTCCTTCCCGACTACAACAACGTCTTGCTGGGCTCTGCCGAGATCCCTGCACTTGTTGTCAGCCTCGTGGATGGTCGTACCACTGCCATGGACATTGTTGCCGATCTGACCCCTGGCGATGCCGACGGGATCCGCGACATTGCCAACCAGTGGCTCGAGGGACGGCTCGGCACCCTGCGGCTGCTGGGAAAGGCCGATATCCAGCTCCGGTCCGGCCTGCTTCCTCTGGGAACCCATGCTGTGTCTGAGACGGTTTCTTTCGAAGGTCAATATCTCTACCGTGCTTTTGCGTCGTTGTACTTTGGCGAGAAATACATTCAATAAAGGCGGACCGACTGAGAATGAATGAACAAACCATGAACCCATGCTGATGCCGTGCATAGCCAAAAACCTGCCCGAGATCCCGCAGTATAGCATCGATCGCATCAATTTCGAAGAGGTCCGTCTGCCCGGCAACAACAATGACAACAAAAAGGCCATGGGGGCCGAGGTCTCTGTGTCCGCCTTCAACAAGTACCCTTTCCAGCTGGACATTCCTCCTCTGGGATTCGAGGTCTTGGTTCCCAACTGCAACCCCCTGGATGCGTACATCTTGGTCGCCGATGCCGTCACCGAGCCCATTGCCGTGCGGCCGCAGTCCCGCGTGGTCGTCGAGGTGAATGGCACCGTCCAGGAGCTGCCCGAGTCTCTGACGGCCCACTGTCCCGACTCCGAGTCGTCGCCGCTCGATCTCCTCCTGAAACAGTACATGAGCGGCCAGGAGGCAACCGTTTTTGTCCGCGGCCGAAAGCAGCACGCCGACGGCACGCCCGACTGGATTGGCGATCTCCTGTCCAGCGTGACCGTCCCTGTTCCGTTTCCGGGCCGCACATTTGACAACCTAATCAGAAACTTTTCCATGACAGACGTTCAGTTCACCATGCCCGATCCCATGGCCGAGCCAGGCGATCCGGGATCGAACCCGACTGTCTCGGGGAACATCCTCGTCGTTGCCGGGATGCCGTCGGAGATGAACTTTGCCATCAACGTCACCAAATTTCGCGCCAACGCCAACGTTTCTTACCACGGCAGCAAACTCGGCGAGCTTCCGCTGAACAAATGGCAGGATGCCAACTCGACCATGACCAAGGCAACAGAGCACCACGAAGCGACGCTTACGATCCAGTCACGCATCGACAATGCCTCGCTCATTGTCACCGACGGAGACGTCCTCACGCAGGTCATCCAGAAGCTCTTATTTGGCGGCAGCGATGTCAATTTGGACATCGATGCCCTCGTCGACATCCATGTCGACACAGTGCTGGGGCAGTTCACGCTGAAAGACGTGCCTGCTTCCGGTAACGTCCCGATCAAACGTCCGTACTAGTTCTCTCATTTCCGGCCTGTCAGTCAAGATAGAGGGGCAGTGTGGGCATAACCATTTCTGGTGATGCTGACTGCCGTGAAACAGCACTTCCTCATGGATCCATCAGTGCTTTCGCCCCCAAGGTCAACAGTATTCAGATCCTGGACACGACTGCGAAATCCATCACACTCGAGGCCTCTGTCAACATGACGAATCCCACAGAATACTCGGCCCGCATTCCCTCTCTCCAGGTGGACATTTTATGCAACGGCACCATCCTGGGGACCGCCGAGGCCACGAACATCGATATCAAGACTGGCAACAATGCCAACATTGTCCTGCTTGCAACCTGGAATCCGACCTTGGGCGGAGAAAACGGCTCGCACATTGGACGGGACCTGTTGTCCCAGTACATCTCCGGCTTTGCAACAAACATTACCGCCAAGACTCACCGCGACAGTTTCCCTCGGCAGCCTCTGCTTGGGGCTGCCCTCTCCAAATTCAACTTTACCATCCCCACGCCACGACTGCGGCTGCCCGGCAGCCGCGATAGCGACCCGGACGAGAAGAAGCACAGCTTCATCCGTGCAGCCACGTTCCATCTTATCTCGTCGCGGGCCAATTTCCGTCTCGTCTCCCCGCTGCAGAAGAAGACACTGTATATTGAGACCATCCACGCCACTGCGTTCTACAACCACACCGAACTTGTCGGATCTATGGACTCCAACATTCCCTTTGCCGTCCGTCCCGGCGTGTCGGACTCGCCGAAGCTGCCGGTGGAGTGGTACCCGGACTCGGTCGGGTTTGATAAACTGGTGGACGCTCTTGGCGGCGAGCTGAAGCTGGATGCAGAGGCTCAGGTCGGCGTCAGGCTAGGTTCCTGGCGCGAGACTCTCTGGTATGTCGGCCGGGGCATTGGTGCCCGTGTACGGCCATGAGGACTGCTTGTATTTGCTTTCAGTTTGTATGCATTTCCTTTGGGAGATCTCCATAGGGGAATGGCGTTTGGTATTTCGGGATTGGAAAAGGCGAACAAATTGATGTAACGCCAGGGACTTTCAGAGCTTCAGGAGCTTCGGAACATTGGGTTGGATATTTTTACTTTCAGAGTTTTACAGCATTCAGAATGGCATCACGATTACTCAACAAACCACACACGCGTTGAAGTTTGATGCAGTTTTTTTCGACTTTTCTTTTTACTTGGCCTTCTCTACCCGCCCACGCAATATAAAAAGAAAAGATACCCCTTTGACGTGCCCGCCACCTGAACAAAATAAATAAACTCCCAATCGGCTTTTTTGTTTTCCGTTGATGTGTTATACTACATTCGGGCGCCGTTTGCAATAGGTAAGGGTTGGTTGGCTTCGGAGGGAGAAATTGGTTGCTGCCGCTGCCGCCGCCGCCTTTCTTTCAATTTTCTTTTTTCTTGCAGTCGTCCACCCCGTCCCAGCTCGTACCGAGAGCTTACGACGGAGGAGCGCCGCGGCCACGGCCGAAGCCGCCGCGGAACTGGGGGGCAAACTCGCCCGGAGCACCGCCCTCCTTGCCCTCGCCAGCCTCCCGTCTCCGGTAGCCGCCCTCGCGGTCTCCCCGGTCGCCGCCGCGGCCACGGCCACCGAACGGCCGCCGCTCGCGCTCCTCGCCGCCCATCATGCCACGAGGGGGGGCATGCGATCTCTGCTGCTTGATGTGGGTGGACGGCACAATCTCGGCCGGCAGGTGGAGCCACTCCCGGAGGTAGTCCAGACCCTGTTCATACAGTTAGCTGGGGGGGCATTCTGTGTTGATGCCGCGGGGGAATGGCTTTCGTACCTCAGGCGTCAGAGTGTAGTAGTACCACTGCCACGAGAACTGGGTCTTGACGAAGCCCTTGGAGGTCAGGGACTGGCAAGCCTTGATCACGTAGAGGTTCTTGGTGTCGATCTCCGGGTGAGGAATCTCATAGCTACAAGAAAAAAACAGTCAGCATCTCGAAATCATCACGGACACGCCAGGCTTTGCATTGCTCTTGTCGTCGGCCGCAGAATGGCGTCTCTGGACCATTCTGGGGTGCGCATAGACAAAAACGGCCCAGGGTTTTCTAAAAGTGTTCGCACAAAAACGTACTTCTTCGGAGCAACGAGCACGCCCTCACGGAAGAGGGACTCGTGGATCTTCTTGCGGTCGGCCTTCGGAATCAACATCTTGACTGGTGTTCAAGGGGATGTTGTGTAGTGGTGGTTGGTGAAGGGAGTCCTGAGTGCGGGTAGAGGAAGAGGAGCAAAAAATTGTAGACTATTACTACCCACAGCACACACAATACTGGGTATTTTTTGTGAAAGTTTCCGTTGGTGCACGGGCCAGTAGGGTTTTTACCAGATCACCGCCACAGCCAGCCCCAAGACCCACTTTCTTACTATTCAAGCCACAATGGGGCTGACTGAATTTTTTTCTCTCCTGCCTCAGGCATGAATTTGGTCACTGACTAACATCTGACTTATCGAAAAGGCTCCATGGAATTTCATCTCATATATCTCATAAAATCAACTGCCCTTCATCCAAGTCCACTTCCTCCACCATCCAACCACTTTGACCAACACCCACCCCCAACAACCATGGCATCCAGCATTGTTAATGTTTTGGTATCTGGGCTCCCCAGCAAGGAGGGCAGCACGGCAACCCATGTGCTGCCACTGCCGACAACCACGACCACCGCCGAACTCTGGGACAGACTCTATGAACGTTTGCCACCCATCGAGAGCCGCCTGATCCTCAGCGCGCCCAGACACAGCCATGTCCCCTACGATGCCGACCAAACCATTGGCGACTACCTGCGGACGCCGGAACAGGACATGCTCTCGCTGAGCCTGTGGATTCCCCTGCTCGGTGGCAAGGGCGGTTTCGGCTCGCAGCTGCGCGCGGCCGGTGGCCGCATGTCGTCGAAGCGTAAGAAGAACCAGGGCGAGGACAACGGGTCCAGCCGCAACCTGGACGGGCGGCGGCTGCGCACGGTCACAGAGGCCAAGGCGCTGGCCGAGTACCTGGCCATCAAGCCGGACATGGAGCGCAAGGAGAAGGAGCGGCGGCGCAAGCGATGGGAGCAGATTGTCGAGATGGCCGAGAAGAAGGAGGAGGACATCAAGCACGGCGGCCGCGGGCGGCTGGACGGCAAGTGGGTCGACGACAAGGACGAGGCCAGTGAGCGGACGCGCACGGCCGTGCTGGCGGCGATGAAGAGCGGCACGTTTACGGACGTGGGCACCGGTCTGCATGAGCTGAGCACGTCGGTGGCGTCCAACACGTCGGCGTCGGCGTCGGCAGACTCGGCCAGCGGCAGCAACAACGAAGAGGAGAGCGAGGAGAGCGAGGGCAGCGAGGGCAGCGACTCGGCACCGGAGCCAAAGTCGTCGTCCGCCAAGGCTACAGCAGCGACGGTGGCGGCCGCCTCTACGTCTTCTCGGCCCAGCCAGAGCAAAGGCAAAGGAAAGGTATTTTTTGCCTTTGACGAGGACGACGAGTTTATGAGCTCGGACGAGAGCGAGAACGAGGAGGCCGGGAAGAAATGATGTCATGGCCGTGAGGACATGGAGAGTCGGCTGAGGTCTTGTAGCGACTGGCGTTTTGGGGGTTACTTTACGTTCGGCACCTTATTTCGTGGATTGCCTGGGATAATTCGTTGTGCCCATTCTTCAGCAGTATTGTCCATTTGATAGCAGTACCAGTACTCCGTACTTGTCCTACAGTTGTCCATTTATGCCAGCAGTTCAATCGATGTACTATTAACAGTGCCACCACACCCAGCTGGCGTTACATATCTACCTGTGCTCCTCGTCGTGCTACTGAAAGCCTCCTATCCGCCCACCCAACACGGCCGATCCCGAGCCGCATCTATTCCAGACGGACGGGGAACTGGCCGGCTTCTCTCTGCTCGTCCCAGCGGTTATACTATGTGATTGTCAGCCATTGGCCACTGCAAAGGGGACATGAATCAGACTTACCCAGCCGCTGGGGCACAGGGACCGGTAAGCGAGCCAGAACTGTCACGGTTAGTAAGTGGACTGGTCTGTCGCATGTCAGAGAGACGAACCTGGCGGCACGGGGCAAAGTCCTCGCCCTTGGCCAGAACACACTTCTGGTAGTCGACGTAGTTCTGCCAGCAGTGCTTGGTCTGGTTCGTGTTGGGGAAGCGGGCGTCGACACCTAGACGTGTGTTAGTACTGCGAACGAATGGAGTGGCGTTTCGGCGCTTCAGCGCTTCAGCGCTCCGGCGACTGGACGGACGGCTCGGCGGCCCTCCGGTCTTCCGGCCCTCCGGTCCAGCGCCGTCGCCCCGTCACCGCGTCGCTCTGTTCTTGGAATGACATACCGGCTGCGATACGTTAGTCAAGTTGCGACCCAGTCATACGACAAATTTAGAAAATTTCCAGGCGGCGTCTCCGTCAACCTCGGAAGCAAAAAAACGCACCTGTGACGAACTTGAAGGGCTTGGTAACACGCTCGTCGTCGGACATGGTGGCGGATGGTCGAGAATCAATGGAAGAAGGGGTTGGCGATGTGCGCGGTGGGTGGACAAGACGAATTGGGATGGGGGAGTCGGGGAAAGAAGGAGGGCGTGAGCTGTTTGAAGGGCGGAAGTCGTTCGTTAGCTTGGGATTAGGAAGAGCGCAATTCGTTGGTTCGGAAGAATGGGGAGTGTTCTGCCTCAGATCTCAGGCAGCGAGCGGGCAGTAGTGGGCTGATTTTGCGATTTTGCGATTTTAATTTCCATTTATTTTTTTCGGCGCTGGGCAGTTCTGTGTGGCCCGACCAACCGAAGCTCTTAAAGCCGCAGCGCCGGGCCTGTCAGGCTTACACCCAAACAAAACCCACCTGTTTCCAGCACTCTCCAGTCCCCAATCCCGCCCTAATTTGACTCGATCGCTTCGGCCAAAGGTGACCTCATTTTTCCCTCTCTTCCATCTTCGCCTTTTTTTTCCCTCTCGCCGCCTTCTGACCCGCGCAACAGCTGTTCAGCGTCTAATTCCCTCTCCACTCACCCTATCGCCATTTCACAATGTTTGCCACCCGGGCTCTTTGGGCATTCCGGCCGACGGCCCGCATGATGCGGCCTGCTTCCGTAAGTTTTTGTCTCTCTTGCTGTTGCACAACCATCCGACTGATGCTGACCGCGACGGGCGCAGAACCAGCAGCAAGGCGGTTCGTCTTCTTCCCTGCCAATGGCTCGCCAGACGGCCAATTGATGCAGACCCGTTCGACTAACCCAGGCTTTTCCCCGATTCCAGGTATCCTGAACCGGATGCGCAACATCCCGGCCGAGCTTTACCCTCTCGGTAGGTTTTCCTGGCCGTGGGGCGATCGTGATATCCCTGCCCTCCTGCTAACATCGCAGGCGTCGTCGTTGGCTTTGCCGTGTTCGCTGCCGGCTACTCCATCACCCGCCACCTGTTCGTGGACAGCTCCATCCGCCTCAAGCGCCTCAACCGCGCGGCCGAGCAGGCTTCGCACGCCGCTCATGCTCCGCACAGCGAGCCGGAGCCCGTCGAGGCTGTGACCGAGGCTGCCGCGACCACCGAGGAGCAGAAGCAGTAAGCGCTCGACCCGTCTGGAGAGGGTGTTGGGCGGCGTGGGACCGTGTTGGAAAGGGGCAACATATACGCAGAATGTATGTCGTTGGCGGCCGACCATGGGGTTCTTGTGGATAAACAAACCGATGGAATTGGCATCTTTTATATTGCCTGACCAATCTAAATGCAACAGACACGTGTGTTGCCTCGTAGTAGTCTTGTTTGCTTTCCTTGCTGTCTAGTTTACTCACTCCGGCCGAGGTCCGGCTACATCCAACCCCTCGAGACCCTGCATCGGGTCTGCTGCTGTCCCCGCCCCCGACTGTCCCTGCTCGACGGCCAGTCTGTCCTCCTCGCTGGCCGTGTTGGCCGCAATCCACGCCTCCTGCCGGCGGTTAGTCATGCTCTGCTGTCTCGGAGTCCTGTTCCTCCAGACGAACCTGATTCCACAGCGCTGTCCGGCTGCCCAGGCCCTCGCCCACGTTCTTGGGCGCCTTGGCGGCTGTGACTTTGATGATCCGGCCAAAGAACTCGGACTTGTCCATGTTGTCAATGGCTTCCTTGGCATCGTCGGCGTCCTCGAACTCGACATAGGCAAATCCGCGGTGGACGGGCCCGGGCTCGGGCTCGCGACTGCTCTCCAGCCGGTGGGCATTCGACGGCAGTGACACATCGGCGATGTCTCCAAAGGGGAGAAACGCATCCATCAAGTTATGACGGGCCACCTGGGGTGCCAAACCGCCGACGTAGATGGTGGCCTTCCACCGCGCCGCGTCCGTCATGGTGAGAGTGTTTTGGCAGGCGTATGCTGAGGGTGGCTTACAGTTCTGTTCCGCCCGCTTATCGCTGTGGCCAAGAACTACTGCGGTGGAGTGCCATGCACGGTGTGCGATTGAATGGAAGGCAGAGCAAACACAAACACAAACAAACTCGACCGTTTGCCAGAGCTCCCCAGAAAAAGAATAAGCGAATATTGTTTAAACCGGGTATCTCTGTAACCGTAGCAGCGGACTGCGGGGCAGGACCCATTCTGCGTTCTGCATTTCTGCATTCTGTTGGAGCTGCTGGAATGTCACGTGAAACCCCCTGGTTACAGGCCCAGGCCGCACAAGGACAGGTCAACCAGTTTCGCTCAGCTAAAAGTCGCCTATGCAGGCAACAGGACAAGAACACGCTTTCAATTCGCAAGGGCGGCCTACCAATTCCTGACGAGACGGGCAGCCTTCGTCGAAGCGAGCAGGCGTCTGTTTTCTTTTGTTTCCTGCTCCAGAACAGTCAACGTGGGCTATTGCTACCACCAGATTCAACACCACCACTTTCTCTCTTTCTGTCACTCTTTCTTCGTGTTCTCATCCAGCATGGTGCACTTACGAGAGATTCCGCGCACGGCGGTATTTGCCTGGTCTCCGGGTGCGGGAAAGCCGCTGCTGGTGACGGGCACGCGGGCTGGAGCCATCGATGCCGACTTCTCGGACGAGACCAAGTTGGAGCTCTGGGAGCTCGACCTCGACCTCGACGGCGAGGCGGGCGTCGAGCTGCAGCCCCTCCACAGCATAGGCACAGATTCCAGGTGCGTGGCCTTTTGGCCTTTTGGGCCTTTTTGGCGGATCGAGGGCAGCGTGGGGCGTCACTAACTCGGTGGTTGGCAGATTCTATGACATTGCCTGGGGCCCTCCGGACGAGGACCACCCGCGCGGTGTGATCGCCGGTGCTCTGGAGAGCGGGACGCTGGAGCTGTACGATGCCCAGAAGCTGGCAGAGGGCGCATCAGATGCGCTGATTGACAAGACCACCAAGCACAGCGGCGCCATCAAGACGCTGCAGTTCAACCCGCTGAAGCCGCAGATCCTGGCCACGGGCGGTGCCAAGGGAGAGCTATTTATCTACAACATTGGCGATGTGGAGAATCCCTTCCGGCTGGGCAATGCGGCGGCCTCGCGGGCCGACGACATCGAGACGCTGGCGTGGAACAAGAAGGTGTCGCACATCCTGGCCACGGCCGGCGCCAGCGGACAGGTCACCGTGTGGGACGTCAAGACGAAGAAGGCCTCTCTGACGCTGAACAACAACCGGAAGCCCGTCAGTGCCATTGCCTGGGACCCCACCAACTCGACCAAGCTGCTGACGGCCTCGTCCGACGACAACGCCCCGGTGGTCTACCTGTGGAACCTGCGCAACTCCAACGCGCCCGAGCGCACCCTCAAGGGCCACGAGCAGGGCGTGCTGTCGCTGTCGTGGTGTCCGCAGGACCCGGACATCCTGCTGTCTTGCGGCAAGGACAACCGGACACTGGTCTGGAACCCGCAGACGAGCGAGTGCTTTGGCGAGCTGCAGGAGGGCACCAACTGGGCCTTTCTAACGCGCTTCCACCCCGAGAACCCCAACCTGACGGCCACGGCGTCCTTTGACGGCAAGATCACCATCCAGACGCTGCAGAACACCAACAACAACACGGCCGAGGCACAGGCAGCCGCCCAGAACAACCTCGACGGCGAGGACTTTTTTGCCTCGGCGCATCCGGCGCCGCAGGTCGCCTCCTTCTCGCTGCCAAACCCGCCGGCCTGGTACCTCAAGCCGGTGGGCGCGACCTTTGGCTTCGGCGGCAAGGTCGTGTACTTTACGCAGAACGAGACTGCCGCAGGCCAGCCGACGGCGTCGACGGTGCACATCACACACTTCTCGGCCGACTCGGAGGTGGCACCGGCAACGGAGAAGTTTGAGCAGGCGCTGCAGGCAGGCGACGTCAAGGCGATCTGCGCGACGCACATTTCCGGGGCCAAGACGGACGAGGAGAAGGCCGACTGGGAGGTCATGGAGACGCTCGTGGACACGAACCCGCGGCAAAAGGTGATTGAGCGCCTGGGCTTTGAGAAGTCTGCGAAGAAGGAGGAGAAGGAGGAGGACAAGAAAGAGGAGGAGAAGGAGGAGAAGAAAGAGGAAGCAAAGGAGGAGGCCGAAAAGGCAGAAGACAAGGATGGCGCGAGCTTCTTCGACGACAAGGGCGAGGCCGCGGCCGACGAGGAGGCCGACTTCCTGTCGGGCTTGTCAGCAGCTAAGGACGGCGAGACGGGCAGTCCATTCCACCTCTTTGGCCAGGGCAACACGGCGCTGGAAGACACGATCACCAAGGCGGTGATGCTGGGTGATTTCGCGCAGGCCGTGGACATTTGCCTGCAGGAGAACCGGATTGCCGACGCGTTTGTCATTGCCAACTGCGGCGGCAAAGAACTCGTGCAAAAGGTCCAGGCAGCTCATCTGGCCGACTCCAAGGGCGCGCCCAGCTACCTGCGGCTGTTGAATGCCGTGATCGGCGAGGACCTGTGGGATGTGGTGCGCCATGCCGACCTGGCCAACTGGAAGGAGACGCTGGCGACGCTGTGCACCTTTGCCAAGCCGGACGAATTCCCCGACTTTTGCGAGACGCTGGGCGACCGGATACTGGAGACGGGCGAGCGCAAGAATGCGTCGTTCTGCTACCTTGTCGGCTCGCGGCTCGAGAAGGTGGTGCAGATCTGGATCAGCGAGCTGGACGAGACCGAGCGGACCAGTGTGCAGGAGCACGTCGAAGACTCGTCCTTCTCCGTGCACGCGCGGTCCCTGCAGCAGTTCATCGAGAAGGTCACCGTCTTCCGTCACGTGACCAAATTCACCGACAGCGAGACCGGCCTCACGACGGGATGGAAGCTCGCTCTGCTCTACGACAAGTACATTGAGTTTGCCGACATCGTGGCCGCTTCCGGTCTGATGACCGTGGCCCAGAAGTACCTGGACCTGGTGCCCGCGGCGTACCCGGCTGCCGAGGTGGCCCGGAACCGTGTGCGACTGGCCCTGCAGAAGCCGGCCGGCACTGCCAGAAAGGTGCAGACACGGGCTGGAAGTGCCTCGACGGCCTCGCGGGTCCAGACCGCCGCCTCTCCTTCGGCTGCTGCGGCCGCACGGGCTCCGCTCAACGGCACCGGCTACCGGCCACCCACTGCTGCCCAGACTGCTCTGAACAGCGCCAGCCCGGCCAACCCATACGCCCCGATGACCACACCGGCAGCCCCGGCCAACCCGTATGCGCCCATGACGACCTCGGCCACGCCTGCCAACCCCTACGCTCCACCCGGCGCCGCAGCACCTGCCAACCCCTATGCTCCACCCGGCGCCGCAGCTCCTGCCAGCAACCCGTATGCGCCACCCACCGCCTCCTACACGCCGGCCTATGGACAGCCCATGCAGACGTCTGCGTATGGCCCGCCTACGGGAGCCTATGGCGCTCCTCCTCCGGCAGCCTACGGAGCACCTCCGCGCAACACGACGCCATCGGCACCGCCGCCGCCGCGCGCCAAGGACACCGGCAGCTGGAACGATGTGCCCATGGTCACGCGGGCGCCTCTGCGCAAATCGACGCCTAACGTGGCACCGATCACAGCTCCCTTTGGCACCCAGCAGACACCGGCCGGTCCGCCCTCGGGTGGCGGCTTCCGTGGAACGCCGACGCCGCCTCCGCCACCCAAAGGCTCGGCGCCTCCTCGCGTGACGTCTCCGCTGGCCCAAGGCGTGTCTGCGGCAGGCATTGCATCGCCGCCGCACGCCTCTTCGGCGGCTGCGAACATCTATGCGCCGCCGCCGCCTCCGGCGGGTAGCAATGTCTCGCCGGCCGGCATGCGGCCACCACCGCGGAACCAGTCCCCCTACAACATGCCGCCCACTGCTGCTCCGCCGACAAACCGCTACACGCCGACGCCGGCCCAGCAAGCACCCACGGCTTCGCATGTGCCGCCGCCGCCGCCGCAGAATCGGTACGCGCCATCGCCGTACGAAGCAGGCGGCCAGCACTCGGGCCCGATGAGCCAGCCTCCTCCGATGGCACCACCTCCGGCCGGGCCGCCGCGTGCTGCGTCCAAGGGACCTGCGGCAGTGGCCACACCACCTCCCCCGGCTGCGCAGACGCCGCCGCCGGCACAAACACCACGGCACCCGGCGGGTGACCGGTCGCACATCCCCGCCCACGCGCAGCGGCTGGTGGAGATCCTGAACGCGGATCTGCAGCGGGTGGCCTCCAAGGCCCCGCCGGCCTTTGCGGCGCAGGTCAAGGACACGGGCAAGCGGCTCAACCTGCTGTTTGACCACCTGAACAATGCCGAGTTGGTCAAGGACGAGACGATCCAGCAGCTGCACGAGCTGGCCGAGGCGGTGGCGGCCAAGGCATATGACCAGGCACAGCGGCTGCAGGTGGAGATCCACCGGGAGAAGCCCGAAGAATGTGGAAACTGGATGGTGAGTGGAACGTTGGATCTGGACACCTGTTCCTGCAGATGCTGACTAATCATATAGGTGGGCGTGAAGCGTCTGATTGCGATGAGCAAGGCGACGCCGTAAACACGATGTGATAGGAAACGGGGAGGGGCGGGTATGCGTGGACGTACGGGATGACCAGGGCACGATGAGTAGATAGGTACTTGCAACAGAACACCGAAAAGCATTGTATTGTTGTGACGAGACGAGACGCGGCGAATGCAGATGACGCCATGTATTTGATTACTAAGCATGTAATAAGCACGTGATATTAGAGTGATCAGCTCTTGCCAGCGCACACCTGAGCTACGCCGCGCCCCAATGAATCTTCCCGACACAACTCTTCCCCGACACACTGCACACAAGCAAGATGGCAGAGAGCACGTTGGCACCAGGACCTGTGACGGATGAAGATGCGGCAGCGGCCGCACGGCTGGCAGAAGCTCGCCGGCGCAAGGAACGGCGAGAGGCCAAGATCAAGGCCGGCGGTTCATCGAGACTGAACAAAATCTCCGGCATTGGAGGCGGTCTGCAGCGTGGTATGTCGAGACTGGATGTTTTGAGGAGGGAAGAGAAGCAGAGAAGCATAGAAGCAAGCTGACTGGGTAGAACCACCACCTCCGCCGCCGACGAAGCCAGAAGGCGAGCATGGCGACCCAGCAGAGGTCGACATTTCCGAGCACTTTTACCAGCCGAAGACGACGGAGCGGCCGCCGGTGACGGCAGCCACTTTTGGTCCCGAACGCCCGCCTGTCGGTCCGGATGCAGCAGCCACGGCCGCAGCCGATGCTCAGCTGCGCGAGCTGCTGGCACAGGGACCTGGTGACTTTGCCGCCGGCATGGATGGGTTGCCGGAGAACGACCCGATGGCCGCGATGTTGGCGCAGATGATGCAGTCTATGGGCGGAGGCATGCCGGGCGTCGGAGGACCTGGAGGACCTGGAGGGCCTGGCGGCGGACCCGGCAACGACGTCCCGCTGGCTGGAGGAGGCTTCCCTGGATTCCCCGGCTTCCCTGGTGCCCAGGCGCAGCAGCAACAGCAGCGACCGGCCGCTCCCAGTGCGTCGGCGGCGCTGTGGCGTCTTGTGCATTTTGCCGTGGCCGTGGCGCTCGGGCTGTACGTGGCGATTGCGACGCCGTTTGCCGGGACGCAGGCCGAGCGCGAGCGCGAGAAGGCGCTCGAGGCAGGCGACTACGACTACGACACGGTGCACCGGCGATACTTTTTCTATATGTTTGCGACGGCAGAGACGGTCCTGCTGACGAGCCGGTTCTTCCTGCAGCGCGGCTTGGGTGGCAAGGGCAGTGGGAGCGCGGCGGGCGGACTACTGACGATGGCCTTGGGATTTGCGCCGCCGGCCGTGCGGCGCAGCGTCGAGGTGGGCTGGCGGTACTGGCAGATTTTCAGCACGATCCGCATGGACCTGCTAGTGTGTGTATTTGTGCTGGGGGTGTGCTCGTGGACGCGAAGCGGGACGGTGTAGAAGGGTAGAAAATAGGATTAAATCGATAATGAGAAGATGGTACTTCATACACGAAGAGAACAGAAAAGAACAGAAAAGCTATATATAGCACAGGGCGTCAGTCACGCAAGACCATGTTGAGGATGTTGCCAAGCACGCCACGGACCCGCCGCGGATCCTCCTGGACGGCCGTAAAGACGACGGCTGTGCTGGTGGCAAACAGCAGGGTCTCACGCCACAGGAGAGGCCGGGGGTAGCGGCGTGGCAGCAGGGTGGCGAGGGCGCGGGGCGCGACGAAGAGGGCCAGGTCTTTGCGGCGCGAGGCCCGTTCGAGGAGCACGCTCCAGCCGCAGAGAGCACAGCCGGCCGCCGTGCAGAGACCGCCGTCAAAGGCCTGGCGCGCGGCGACGGCGTGGCCGAGCAGGCGGGGGCCGAGCCGGGTGCGCATCAGACAGACGCCGTAGAAGAAGAGGCTGACAAAGGCGGCGAGGAAGGCGGAAGAGCGGGCGGCCGAGAGGACCGACAGCAGCAGGCGGCGGGCCAGCGGCGTCGTCGTCTTGCGGGAAGACGATTTCGGCGGCGTCCGCAGCGCCAGCGCCAGACTCACGGGCAGGTAGGTCGTCATGGCCCATCGCCAGGACCTGGCCAGCCGCACGAGGCCGTGCCACTCGCACGACGGCCCGCAGCCCATGTGCACCATGTCGCAGGGAAACGGGATGGACACGGCCGGGTTGCCCCAGGCAGCCGGCCAGCCGTAGTCGGCACACATGCCTTCCAGCAGCCGCCCGTCGGGGCTGTTCTCGCAGCCGTACTGGAGGATGCCCTTGCGGCAGCGGCGCAGGGCCTCGATCAGGCGCCCGTCGACGGCGGCGGCGGCGGCGATCCAGCGGTCGTAGGACCGCGGCAGCCGCCAAGGCTCGTAGATCCAGGTCCACATGACGAGGGCAGACGACAGGGCAAAGAGGGCGGGGTCGGTGGCCTGGCCGACAAGCGACTCGGCACGGGTCCAGCGGCCGGCAGCCTCGCGACGGGCCCGACGTCGCGACCAGAGCGCGCCGGCGAGGACATCCATGGCGCGAGTGGCTGCGAACAGGGTGAGGTCAAGCGTGCGACCGGCAAGGGGCGACTGTTTGTCTTGGTCGTCTTTGTCCTTGGCCTTGCCGTCCTGCCCGCCCGGCCCATCCTTGTCGTCCTGCCCGTCCTGCCTGCCTTCCCCATTCTTCTTCCTGTCCTCTTTGGACTGCAGAAGCTGAAGACTGGCATAGGCAGCGATAAAAGAGGCCAGACAACGTGCCAGGCGGACACGTGCCAGCGAAGACAGGTTGGGGGCGCAGCGAGCAAGCAGTCGCCGGAAAGGGATCTAACGGTTAGGACAAGACGAGAGAAGAGGACAAAGGTCCTACCTGAAGCCATGTGCTGCCGCCGACGAGGGCGGCACAGAAGGCCGGAAAGCGGTTCCAGGCAAGGCTGCTGCGCAAGATGTGCTCGATGGCAGCAAGCAGGGATTCCTGAGAGCTGTCTTGCGTCTTTCGTTTCTTGAGATGGCGCAGCAAGACGGTCAAGAGTCGCGGAGCTGCGGTCGAGACGTAGCCGAGGAAGTAAGCCCGGACGACGGGCCGGAGAGGCGGGCCGGCCCGGGAAGGGGCCATGGATGATGATCAAGAAGGAGCGACCGAAGAGGGCCGAAGAGGACCAAAACAGAAGGTACGACCCAGACAAGGCTCCTCTCAGAAATGACAAAATGGCAAAAGGCAAAATGACAAAAGGCGATCAGCCGTCCATTTCCGTTGGGCGATCGTGCTTGTAGACTCGGTGCTCCGTAGTTGGATCTACAGAGTCCGGTGGTAGCGGGTAGGGTGGAACGGGCGGGCGCCGTGCAAAGGATCTCAAAGGCTCGCGAAGCTTCTCGGGCTTCTAGACGAAGCTCGAGTGCATAGCATCGGACGCGTATAAGCTGAGGTTCAGGGGCTCCGCATTCACTGGATCCATATGGCGAGTTCTGATTGGACGACTAGTGGATCGGCGCTAGACCATATTCGGAATGTGTCGGTTCGGCTGGCCTGTTGCGCAGAATTGGCATGTGACAGAGACATGTGACTTCTCTGCGCCTTCCTCATGCGACCTGTTCTCCGGCGCTGGGGCTAAACGGCCCTAAAGGACCGTAGAAAGGCCCTAAAGCGAGCCCGCTAAAACGCCCTGCAGCAGGCTAAGAGACCGCTAACTACCGCTGCTTCCCCGCACCGTCTTGGGCTGCCGTGCCCTGAACGGCGCCAAGCACATGACCTGACGGCCGGAGCCTATCGCAGCTCGCCTGTATGGCGGCGGGCGTTGGCGGTCCTTTTCGTCTTTTTGCATGTGCAAATTTCCTCGCCCCGCAAAACAAGGGCAAAGGCAGATCCTCGCGAAACATCCTCACCAGAGCATTCCCTGGCGGCGGACGTGCGAGTGTACTGCTGACTGTCTGTCGCTTGATCGATCCGCATCGTTACTGAGTCCATTTGTCGCCCACACACCGCAGCCTCGCCTCTTCTCAGCGACCACCCGGATTCCCTTATTCAGCATTTCCACGTATTCAGGTATTCAGATCGTCAGGTTTCGGGTCTTGAGGTCTTCTGCATTTCAGCCCTCTCGTCTTCCTCTTCCCGCCTGCTGCCTGTCAGATGGTCTCATCCTTCTCCCGTCCTTTTACGACGTCCCGTCATGATGGCTTCGGGGCATGGCTCCGAGGACAATCCTCAGCTCATCTTTGGTTGTATGTCTCTTGATTCTTTTTCTTTTTCTTCCTCTCCTTCTTCTCCTTCTTCTCTGGATTCTCTTCGCCCTCTGGCTACCTCTCTTCCTCCGCCTAACACCCCAGACAATGTCGACAGCCTCTACCCCCCCAGCGCCCCCGATCCTCCCCCCGGTGCACCTCTGCTCTCCGACAATGAACAGCAGCTGCTCAACTCCTTCTTCGAGGGCCTCAACTCCAACAACCCCGACTACAATGGCATGCCCCCCGGCCCTACCCACAGCGACGGCTGGATGGATCTACCCCCCAAGTTCATGGGCTCCACCAGCTACTACGGCTACCAGAACGACCCCCGCACCCAACAGCTGCTCCCGCAGGACTTCTCCTACTTGAACTCTACCTTGTCGGCCTTCTCCATGCCGCCGCCACCGCCGCCACCGCCGCCGCCGCCGCCACCGCTACATCCGAACATGCAGCCGCCCGTGCCGCTCAACACGTCCGCTTCCACCGCTGCTGCCGCCGCCACCGCGGCCACGTCCACAGCCACCACCACGCACGACCTCTCCTCCCAGCGCCACTCGGCCGACGTCCTCGAGGCTGCCTCGGTCCTCCAGAGCAGCTCCCGCTCTCTGCACCAGGGCCTCTACGAGGCCGTTGCCCGCCAGCCCGCCCTGCTGTCCGCCGACACGAGCCCCGTCTCCCCCATGGCCCTCTTGCACGCCGCCGGCAACATGGCCTATGCCACAACCTCTCCCATATCGGCGGCCCCGCGGGCCCAGCAGCAGCTGCGCTGGGGCTCCGACCAGAGTTTCAACCAGGTCCAGTACACGCCGCTGTCGGACCGCGAGACCACCGAGGCCCTGGAACAGGAACGCCTCAAGAACCTCGAGTGCTTCGAGGTCGGCAGTGCGCTTACCACGCGGCAGTCGAGCCCGACCACACACCTGAGCCACCTGGACTCGGCCACGGCCGCCATCACTGGCATGTCGGCCCACGGCTCGGGCATGGTCCCCCTGGCGCCACAGCCGTCGGCGTTGCGAAAGCGCCGCAAAGTACGCGCAGCCAAAGACGAGGCGGATGCCCTGGACGACGACGGGGACATGGCAGGGCTGTCGGGTCGGCCGGTGGACGACGGGCCCGACAAGATCCCACGGCGGAAGCGAAGCCGGGTATCGGCATCGCAAGACGAGGGTCAGGGCAGCAATGGCGCCTTTGCCCTGCCCCTGTCGCCCAACTCCCCACAGCGGACACAGCCGCAGACACAGCCGCAGGCGGCGCATATGGCGCATATGGCCCAGATGGCTCAGGCAACACAGGCAGCACAGGCAACACAGAGACAGGGCCAGGCGCCAACACAGCCACTGGCTGGTCTCAAGAGTCCGATGAAGCGCGGCCGTGGCAGCCAGGCGCAGAATAAGAAGCGCGAGAACCTGACGGAAGAGCAGAAGCGCGAGAACCATATCAAGAGCGAGCAGAAGCGGCGGGCTTTTATCAAGGAAGGCTTTGACGATCTGTGTGCCCTCGTGCCGACGCTGGGCGGCGGTGGTTTCAGCAAGAGCGTCATGCTGTCGATGACGGCCGAATGGCTGCAGAGCCTGATGGAAGGCAACGAGCAGCTGCGGCAGCAGTTGCACGGGCAATGAGGCGGTCTACGACGTCTCAGACGACTTGCATTTGCGCTGGAGTTGAAAGGATGGATATTACCAGGATACCAGGCTGGCTGGCAAAAAAAGGGGCTGGCTGGCTGGGTTTGAAAATGGGACTGGGACTCTGGATTTGCTGGCGATTTGCGTTGTTCATGGTGCAGGGTTGGGCTGGATTTCTGGACTTCTGGATATTTTTATATTTTTGTTTTTCTTGACCGCTCAAGGTCGGCCCTCGGTCTGTCATCGTGGTCCGCGCCTTGGATCTTCTTGTATATACTATATTTTCATGAACATAGGATATTTCTCTCGCTTTCTAGTCACCCAGCAGGTGAAAGCGTGCATGAGCGGCACGGGCAAACGACGGTAGCAGACGGCCACATTGTGGACAAGCTTGAACGTCGGGCCAGTCTGTGAGGTCGTCTTCAACTTCGAGGTCTTCGGGGTCAGGGTCCTCAGGGTCCTCAGGGTCATCAGGATCATTATGGTCATCATGGTCATGGTCATCAGGGTCGTGGTCTACTCGTCGGAACAATGCCGCAATGCCGTCACCCTCTGCCATGGGCGCCATGTTGGCCACACACACATTGAGCAGGCCAACGGTCCAGGAGATCTGCCGCGGCATCTCCACGGCGGCCGCCAGTCGTCGGTACAGGGGCGCCAGACAGCCGGTGACGAGGCGGTCGGCAGTGTGTTCGAGGGGCGTCGTCAGACTCAGCACGTAGCCCGGCAACGGTTGGCTGCGGCTGGCGCGGTGGTAGTCGGTCCCCGGGACGCCGGGGTCGGCCGGCTGAGGGCGCAGGGTCAGCCGCAGTGTTCGCGGCCGGGCTCGCCAGGCGTCGCCGTCGTCGCGCAGCAGGTCGACGTGCATGCGCCGCAGCAGGGCCACAGCTAATTTGTGCAGCTCGGCAGCCACGGCAGGAGATACAGGGCCGGCCGATCCGGGCAGAAGCCGGCGACGGGGACCGCCATAGGTGTCTTCGATGCTGATCTGGGCCGGCAGGTCGCTGGCCGGACGGACGGGGGTATCGTCGATGCCGTGTAAGAGAGCCCAGATGCGGGCAGCAGCATCCGTTCCGAGAAGGGTTTCGAGCAGCCGAGGCGACATGCCGGGATGCTGGCGGACGAGGCCGACCGTCAAGGGCAGCTGCTGGGGCTGGATGTAGTCCTCGAGCAGGCTGGTCGTGCGGGAGCCGATCCAGGGAACCGACCGCAGCGGCAGGGGGTCCATAAACGAGGCGACGACATCGTCAGAACTCAGCAGCGTCGTCTGGTTGGCCGGTTTGTTCTGTTTTCCAGCCAGTTTGGCCAAGACTTTGTTGGCGGCGATGCCGGCAGACGAGGTGTAGCCGGCGTCTGCGAGACGGCTGCGCAGGTAGGCGGCCAAGTGCGAGGCGACGAGGAACGCGAGCTGGCCGTCGTCGTCGGGCAGCTCGTTGCCCACAACACAACCGGAAAACGAGCGGCCGTCAAAGGCAAATCCAGGCACGTCGTCGTCGGAGGGAAGTTCAAAGAAGGCTTCTGACCGCCGAGACAGGGTCTCGAGACGGCCCAGGTTGGCCGCGACCAGGTCTGTAACGTCGAGGAAGAGCTCGTCGAGGCCCAAACGCTCGACCGGGGTGGTCGTGGCCGTGGCCGGGGCCGGGGCCGGGGGTATAGACTGGCCGATGATATTTCTGACTAAGCAAAAAAGACGTTTGGAAGCATCGCGGAAGGGCGAGAGATCCTCGCCATCGACCAAGACCAGATCGGGACAGACTCTGCGGGCGTCGGCAATGCGCATCAGCTTACGCACCCCGCGACGGCGGGCTGCATAGTTGCACGTGGCCAAGATGGACTTTTGGGTGACGCCGACGCAGCGGCCAGCGAGGTCGGGGTGCAGGTTCTGGACGACCTGGGCATAGAAGCAGTCGTAGTCCTGGGGGTTAGCACGGAGTAGTAGTAGTCCATGGTGCCAGTGAGAGATCGATCATACAAAGTGCAGGACGACACGTCGGAAGGCGGCCATGATGGCTTCGAGGGAACATGATGGTCGTCGGCGTTCTTGAAATTGTGATGAGCGAAGATGATTGGCTGACTAAAAAGTGGAACATCTGCAGGTTGTGCCGCTTCCTCGAGACTCCACGGACGAACAGCCAACGGGACGACGCTGTCAGCCGCGGAGGAAGCGATGTGCAACAAGAGAGGTAGTCCGACAGGTCTCCGACGTCAGAGGGTCGAGAAAGCGGTCGAGGGGTGACTGACTGAACGTGAAGTTTTTCTCGGATTTTCTCGGATTTTCTCTTTGCATTTGTGATCATAAATCCTCAAAATCAAATGGAACGAGGATTCCATACGAGAATTCGTACTCGCTCGTCCTCGCTCGTCCTCCTCGTCCTCGTACTCGTAACGCCAGAGTGGGCCGGTCCACTCCTCTTCGGGATGTCACCAGGAAGACAGGACGACATAGAGTGGAGGCCCTCGGCTGTCAGCGTGTCAGGGTTCAGTGCAGGGACCAGGTCCAGGATCTCAGCCAGTGTCGGTGTCCAGGATCCTCTGCAGTGGGTGCCGTGGGCCTGGCCGAACCCAGAACCCAGAAGAAACGAAAGGCCCCAGAGAAACAAAAATAGAAATCCGATCAGCCACCCGATCGACCAAGATCAGCATATCCGCCAAAAAGGCCCTGGCTTTTTACCACGGCTCCCAGTCTCGTCTGGCTGTCGTGGCTGTCGTGGCTGTCGTGTCTGGTCGGCCCTGGCCTGTCGTCTGTCCGACTGCCTGCTTGCTGGCCTTGCCACACTCCTGCATCGCGCCAGCACCTCCGCAAGCCCACACACCCCAGAGCCAGGGCATACCGCCAGTTCCCGGCGCTTGCTGTATATAGCCGCTGGGGTTCTGCATGTCGTAGTGTAGCCGTTTCTTCACCCCTCGTTGTTGTCTGTCTGTATCTTTTGTTGAGATCTCCTTTTGTTTTCGGTCTTTCGTTGTCTTGTCTTTCGTCTTCGTCTTCGTCTTGTCTCGTCTTTCATCTTTCGTCTCGTTTCTCGTCGTCTCTCGTCTCGTCTTCAATCTTTCGTCTCGTCTCTCGTCCCTCGTCTCTCGTCTCGTCTCTCGTCTCTCATCTCATCCTCGTCTCATCCTTTCGACCTCGTCGGTCCCGGTGACCTCGACTGCGTTTCTTGTCTCCGTCTCCGTCCTCCTCCTCAAAATGGCCACGCATACTCAGAAACGCCCTCGGCTCTCCCTCCAGATCAAGGCCCTCTCCTCTGGTCCCAGCATCCGCACCTCTCGAACCCTCGCTGCCGTCATCAACCCCAGCTCCCCCACTTCCTTCAACACCCTCTCCAACGTCTACTCCACCGCCATCGACCGCTCTATGCCCTCCGACTCCAGCCGGAAACGTCTCGCGGCCCTGCCCCGCCTCAAGGTCCCCGATGCTGCCGCCACGGCCGCCGCCGCTGCCGCCGCTGCCGCTGCCGCCCCGGCTGCCGACCACCGCTCTCACACCCCCTACATCACCACACAGCTGCCCGAGACCCCATTGACGGCCCAGCCACTGTCGCCCAGCCAGTCCGGCCCTGTCGCCGACGCCATCCACTTCCCCAGCGCCGCCCTCTTGACGTCCACGCCTCCTCTGTCGGCCGGCCCTGTCGATCTCGGCGCCGGCGCCGGCACCGCCCACCCGGCCTTTTGCCTCTCGCCCGACGCCACCACCGACCGCTTCGACAGCATGCCGTCCATGGTCCCCGACGAAGGCCGCTACAGTCGCAGCAGCAGCACCAGCAGCACCGGCAGCACCGGCAGCACCGGCAGCACCGGCAGCACCGGCAGCGTCGAGGCAGCACCCACCACGCTCTTGGCTTCGCCACCGCTGGTCACGGCTAAGCCCTCGCGCCGCATCGCTAACCTGCTGAGCCGTCTGCCGCCACCCTACAAGCACCCACGCTCCCTGCGCAGCATCCTGCGCAACTCGCCGCTGCCGCCGGTGCCGGCCAAGTCGCCCGTCTCGCCACGCCGCCAGTCGCAGCGCCTGGCTGACCGCGCCTCGCGCCACGTCATGTACCATTCGCCCTTGACCCAGACGATCACCACAAACACCTACACGCGCTCGCACATTGACCTGCTCTGCGAAGACGCTTCGCCCGCCTCGGCCACCCAGTCGCCCGTTGCCCAGTCGCCCGTCGCCCAGTCGCCCTCTTCGCCCGCCACGTCTGCTCCCTTGGGCGACGTGCGCCGTCGCATGACCGCCGGCACTGCTGGCACTGCTGGCAATGCAGGCACTGCCGGCTCACCCGTTGCCAACGCACCGCCCTCGCCTGGTGGCATCCGCAAGCGCAAGCAGCCGTCGCGGCGCGAAAAGAAACGTCGTTGGGTCTGGACCCTGGGCCAAGACGACGACGAAGAGAATGAAGAGCACATGAGCGGCGCCATGGCCGCACTGAGGGCTGCACAAGCGGCAGAGGCCAAGCGAGAAGAAGAAAAAAAGATGGAAGCAGAAAACGCACAAAACGCACAAAAACAGATGGCAGACGTGGAGATGCATGACTCTGTCCCCAGAGAAAACATAGCCATAGATTCTCGGCCGCTCGTGCAGCCATAGTCTCGGTCGAGGGGGTTGTAAGCTGGATGGTTTTGATTTTGCATGGCTTTGCTGCATGGCATGGCGTTTTTGTTATATCATGTCGCATGAATGATGACCAATGTATTCCGTTTGTTATACTCCGTTTCTTATATTCGTTTTCCATATCCATATTCGTATGAGATCTCATTCGTATTCCCTTCCTCTGTGTAAACAATGAAATCCAGCCGGCCAACTGATTAGATCGAGTCCGCGCCGGGTCTTAGTGAGCCTTTTGCCTCTTCCGCCGGCCTGCAACAGCCTGACGTCACGGTAAAGTTGCCGGCCTCCACGCCGCGTCTTTGAATTTCCAGACTCCATCTGTTGGAATCAACTGTTATCTGGTGACGTCCATCGGTGACGACACTGCAGGATGAACTGATGACGCTGTATGCGTCGGCGGCCTCATAAACCGACGTCCCTCTTGTTGGCCATTTCTGAATTGACCGTCCTTGATAAACTGTCCTCTTCTGTCGTCAGTCTCACATTCGCTGCCTCCTGTACACTTGCACCACTCTTCCTCATGTCGAGCACCACGAGACATGCCTCTCGCTCCAGACGCGCCCCAAGCATGAAACAGCTTGCGGAAGGTGTCGAGAACATCACGAAACGCCGCGATTCCGAGCATGAACGCAAAATCAAAACCAGAGCCGGCGAGGCCGTCGACCACCAGAATGTTCCCCCCAGTCGATACAAGCATCGCCGCGTCGTGACCGATCCCGTCACAGGCAAGGGTAAGTCTCCCACCTCCTGTCCTGTCTTCCTCTTCTCACTCCCCAGACGTCGAAATCGATGACTTTGACCGGGCCACGTTCGAGGACACGGCAGATCCCCTGCTCTCCGTCCCCAATGCCAACCTCAACAAGAACACTCCCGTCAGGACAGAGCCAAACCAGTCCGGCGAAGAGTACCGCCGCAACCAGGACATCACCGCTCCGCCAGACCCCATCGAGCCCGGCTCCACCAGTGACGTCCCCATCCACGGCGAGAAGACAAACGTCCTCTTCCATCCCACCCCCTCCGTCAGCTATGAACCCATGTACGCCAACATCGAGCTGCGCGCCAACATCCTCTGCAGCTGTCTCTTCATGGCCATCCTCTTCTTCGGCAGCATCTTCGGCGCCCGCCCCCTCGGCCTTTTCGTCCTGGACTGCTGCGTCGTCTCTGCCGTCTTCCTCTGGTCCAAAGACCTCATCCGCCGCGGCCGCAACAACGAGTGGTCCAGCGAGAAGAGACGCGGCGAAACTGCCGTCGTCAACCTCATCCCCGAGTCCGTCGAGTGGCTCAACTCCGCCATCAGCATCGGCTGGGGCCTCGCCAACCCCGAAATGTTCACGGGCATCGCCGACACCCTCGAGGACGTCATGCAGTCCAGCGTGCCCGCCGTCATCGAAAACGTAAAGGTCAACGACATCTCCCAGGGCTCCAACCCCATCCGCATCCTCAGCCTGCGCTCTCTGCCCGACAGCCAGATGACCGAGCTGCGCGACGATATCCACAAGCGCGAGGAGCAGAACAAAGACCCCGAAGAACTCGCTGCCGACGAAGAGGGCGGCGACTTTTACAACCTCGAGGCCACCGTCGCCTACCATGCCCTGCCGGACACCGGCGACGGCACTGCCAAGGCCCGCAATATGGGCATGCAGCTGGTCTTTTATCTCGGCATCAAGGGCCTCTTCGGCGTGCCGTTTCCCATCTGTAGGTGGTCCCTTTCCCCGTCCATGTTCTAGTCACTGATCACTGACTGGCAGGGGTCCAACTCGACGGCCTCATCGCCACGGCCCGCATCCGCGTGGCCCTCAGCCCGGCTGCTCCGTTCGTCAAGACGCTGAGCTTCACCCTCATGGGCGTTCCGCACATCCAGGCCAGCTGTGTCCCGCTGATCGAAAAGGGCGCCAACATCCTCAACCTGCCGCTCATCGCCAACTTTGTCAACTGGGCCATGGCTACGGCCGCCAAGATGTTCGTCGCCCCCAAGTCTATGACCATCGATGTCGGCAGCATCCTCGAGGGCAGCACCAGCCAGAAAGACACCAACGCCGTCGGCGTTTTGTTCGTGCGCATCCTCAAGGCCACCGGCCTCAGCAAGCAGGATGCCGGCGGCACCCGCGGCGGCGGCTCCGATCCGTACATCTGTGTGGCCTTTTCCAAGTTCGGCAAGCCGCAGTACTGCACGCGTGTCATCCAGGATAACCTCAACCCCATCTTTTCGGAATCTGCCGCCCTGCTGGTCACGCCCGATATCATCCGCGTCAAGGAGAAGCTCTCTCTCGAGCTCTGGGACAGCGACCGCTCCACGGCCGACGACGTCGTCGGCAATGTCGAGCTCGACCTGCAGGAGCTCATTGACCAGCCCGGACGCATGTTCTCCCAGGTCTCGAGTCTCTCGGGCGTCGGCACCGATACCACCATGCCGGGCGAGCTGCATTGGGAGGTTGGCTTCTTCCGGCGCACCCACTTCCGGCCGGCCCTGCGCACCGACGGCAAGGACCCCTTCATGCCCAAGCAGCTCAAGGACAAGGCCAAGTCCAAGTCCAAGAAAGACAAGGAAGCGGAGGCGGCCGAGAACGAGCAGAAAGATGCCATCGCCTGCACACCGCCCGACCCGCTGTGGCCGAGCGGCATTCTCAGCGTGACCGTCCACCAGATCGTCGGGCTCGAGCTCGAGAACATCCAGGGCTCCGACGGCAACCGCAAGGGCAAAGAATACGAGCCGGGCCGTCTCGAGGCCGGCGAGCTCAAGGAGGAACAGGGCAAGAAGCTGCCGAGCTCGTACTGCACCATCATCGTCAACGACGAGCTCGCGTACAAGACGCGCACCAAAGTCACGTCCTCGCGGCCCATCTTCGAGGCCGGCACCGAACGCTTTGTGCGCGACTGGCGCTCCACCATTGCCACCGTCACCGTTCGCGACGCCCGCCACCGCGAGCACGACCCCATCATCGGCGTGGTCCCGCTCAAGCTGTCCGAGGTGCTGCTGAAGAGCAGCGAGTGCACGCGCTGGTACCCACTCGACGGTGGCATCGGCTTCGGCCGCGTGCTTGTCAGCATCATGTTCCGGTCGGTCGAGCTGACACTGCCGCCGAGCCAAGTGAGCTTTGGCGAGATCGGCACGTTTGAATTCATCTCCGACTCTCTGACCACGACCGGCTATGCCCCGTCGCCCCATGTGAAAGTCAACCTCCGCACGGGCGGCAGCACGGCACGCATCAAGGGCGACCGGTGCTCGCGGACTTCAGACGGCACGGGCCTGCACTGGGACATGACCGTGCGGGCTGGGCGGATGGCGGACGGGCGCGAAGAAAAGGACGTCAGCATCACCGGTGGCAACGGCATGCCTCGTCCGTGGTTGGGTCTTCCGGTGCAGTACCGGTATCGTTCGCCGGTCTTTTTTGAATTCCGCGTGCCGGGAAAACACAGCAAAGACGCCTATGCGGCTGTCTGGTTGCAGGACGTCATGGACAGCGTCCCGACGTATTTCGACGTGCCCATCTGGAAGTGTGACAACCCGCTGCGGCTGTCGCAGGGCTACATCACCGAGGCCAACTGGCGAGAGGTCCCCGACCTCGAGCTCGAGGAGATTGGCCGCCTGCGCTTCCGCGGACGCTTTAAGCCGGGCGCGGACCGCGAACACCTGCGGTTCGTCAGCGACAACGACTCACGCGAGACCGTGGAAACCTGGGAAGCGTGCTATGCCGAAGGCGTGCGCAGCGAGGAAGTCTGGGCCGAAGTGCCCAAGTTGACCAAGCACATGCACCAGCGGTCGTTGACGGAGAACGGCGATATGACGTCGGCCATGACGGCGGAAGAAAAGCAGCGCTGGATCGCCAAGAACGGTGCCGACTGGACAGGCGCCTTTGGCAAGAGTCCGAAAGAAATGACGGACGCCAGCGGCAAAGGCGACGGCGTGGACGAGGGAGAGACGGAGCGAGACCGCAACGCGAAGCTGCCGCCGCGTCATTTCGGCCTCGTGGGAACAGCAGCCAAGAAACCGGAGGCACAAGAGACCCAGGAGACAGAAACACAAGAAGCACAAATGCCTCGGCCTCAGATCGACGGTGACGGCGAAACTCTGATAAACGATTCTGAAAGCAGTGCCGAGATGGTGGTCATGGATGACGACCTGGACGGCCATCCGGCCATGACCAACGGCCACGGCCATCGACGGTGGCAGTCTGAGGACACGTCCAGCAGCAACACGAGTGGTGCCAGTGGTGGCAGCCGGGCCAGTGGCGTCAGCCGGGCCAGCACCGGCATCAGCACGGCCAGTAGCAGCAGCAACCCGGTCAAGCGGTACAAGGAGTACAAGGACCGCAACCGGGATCTTCATCGGAAACATCGAGGCCTAATGCAATGGTGAGTTTTTTTGAGACTCTTTCTTCTTTTTCTTTTTCTTTTCTTCTCCTTTTTTCTTCTTTTTTCTTCTTCCCTTTTCTTCTTCTCTTCTCTTCTCTTCTTCTCTTCTTCTCTTCTTCTCTTCACTAACTCACTAGGAAACCCATTCGCAATATGGCTTTTGCCAAGGACGAGGCAACATTTGCAGTGCGGCGCATCTTGAAGGCAGGCAAGCTGGAAGGTCGGTCACCAGACGTCGACACGGAGGCGTAAACAAAAATGAGTAACTCATAAATACTGCATGGAAACTTATCACGAGGCTCATGCCGTACTGGAGGCAGGAACGAACATGTACACATCAGGAAGGCACATCCGGTCCATTGTGAACTTATGTAATCTTGATAGAATCCATGGAAAATGGCATCAGAATTAATCAGTTCTACAGTACATTCCAGCCAGTCCGCTCGACGCCGTCCCATGCTCCTCGTCCTTAGTCTAGACGTACTCCCGCCTCCTTGCGCTTCTTCAGCTGCTGCTGCGCCGCCGAACTCATGCCCACGGCCTCGCTCGCATCCAGAATGCCTTCTGCCATGTGCCGCTTCTCCGCCGCAATCTTCTTCAGCATCTTGTCCGTCTTGCCGCGTCCGCTGCTCTTGCCGTGGAACCCATGGCTGAGTGCCCGGAACGCCTCCTTCTGGTTGAGTGCCCGCCCATGCTCATCCGTGTACTCTATCTGGAAGTTGGGCGTGTACTTTTCCGCAAACATATCCTGCAGCATCCGCGACGTCTGGAACTCTCGCTGCGCATTCTGTCGTCGCGCGTGCTCTTCGCGTTCACGTGCCGGCAGCCGTGCCATGGCGCTGCCTGACGCCCGATCCTGCTCGCGCCGCCGCCGGGCGTCTTCCTCGAGCCGTGCCAGCCGCAGCCGCTTCTCGGCCACAAACTGCTGGTGTGCCCGCATCCGCGAATTCAGTGCCGACCCGTTGCTGCCGTCCCCGCTGCCGCCCTCGCCGCTGCCCTCGAGAATGCCCCGTCCCCGCAGAATGGCCAGCGTGGCCCCCATGCCCTCGCTGATCCGCTTCTCCTCCTCGAGCCCGGCTGCTGCCCCGTGCCCGTCTCCGAGGCCCTGCTCTCCCTCCTCGGCGTCGTACTCGTCCTGCATGGCCACGTCCTTTTCCTCTTCGTCGTCGCTGCTCTCCGCCCCCATGGCCGTCACCGACGTCGTCGACATCGACAAGGCCGTCGTCGCCGCCGCCTTCTTGGCCCGCGGCGCCTCGTCCTCGCGGTCTTCCCGTCGTTTCAGATTGCTAATGAACTCGGCCGTCTCGTCAATCACGAGCCCGCCACCGCCACCGCCTTGCCGCTCGCCGTCCGTGTCCATGCTATCGTCGACCTGCGCCGATGCCTCGCGCAGCTGGCGCGCCAGGTCTTCGGGCCGCATGCGCCGACGCTTCTTCAGGGCCTCGCGCCGCTGCGTCGCCAGCATCGCCTGCAGGCTGTCCTCGTCGCGGAGCAGGTCGTTCTCGGCGTCGTCCAGCGCCTGTCGCTTCCTCTTCCTGGCCTCTTCTGCCGCCGCCGCCGCCGCTTCCGCGCCATCCACGTCCATCTTGGTCTCGCTCTCGTCGTTCTCCGCCGCGACAGGGAACAGCACGTCGTCGCCGCCGTCGTCGCCTCCGCCGCCGCCCCGGCGCCGCGTCGACCGGTCGCCCTTCTTGGCCTTGCTCTTCTTCTTGGGCTTCTTGATCTTGATCTCCGACGCGTCAATGTAGTCGGACGACGGGCCGGCCGCGAGGACGTCGTCGAGGTCCACGTGGTGGAGAACGCTGTGCTTGCTGCTGTACCCCCCGGCAGCGCCAGCCGCGTCCAGGACGTAGCCGGGCCGTGCAGCCGTGGTGGCGCCTGCGCCGGCGTCGGGGCCGAGGATGGCGTTGGGGTCCAGCGTAAACGTCTTGCGCTTCTTGCCGTAGATCTCCTCGTCGTACTGGCCCAGGATCGTGCGCGACCCGGGCGCGCTGTCGTCGTCCATGGTCAGCGGGTCGTAGGTCCGGCTCTTCTTCTTGAGGTCCAGCCGCTCCTGCAGCGCTTCGCGTTCGCGCAGCTCCACGTTCTCCAGCAAGTCGCCCTCTTCCTCGTTCTCGAGCACCGTCGAGTCCTTGAGCGTCAGGATCTGGTCGTCGCCGCCCAGGAGCGCCGCCATGTCGTGGCCCACTTGGAGCGCGTCGTCGTCACCGGCGGCGGCCCGTCGCTGCCGCTCCGCTTCCTTGGCTGCGGCCTCGGCCTCGGCCTCGGCCTGGCTCTGCTTCTCAATCTTCCGCTGCCGCTTCTTCTGCCCCTTGAGCCACGCCTTGGCATCGGCGTCTTCGCCCTCGGCCTCGCCCAGCGTGCTTCCTGCCAGCATCGCCTGGCGCTGTGCCTTTTCACGCGCCCGCTTAACCGCCTCGGCTCGTTCCTCGCGTTGTCGCTTGGCCTTCTCGGCATCCTGCACCTTCTTGAAGTTGTCGTAGGCCTGCGCATGTCTGCCGTCGAGCGTCGCCAAGGGGTCGTCGTCTTCGTCTTCCTCATCGCTGCCGCTCTTGGCCGCCGGCTCTTGGCCGGGCACCGGCAGTGGTTTCAGGCCCATCTCCACGCGGAGACGGTTGGCCTCCTCGATCATGGCGAGATCCATGGCTGCAGAGGGGTGGGTAGGGGCAGGGAGAGATGTGTCGCAGCCAACCGATTCGAATGAGAACTCGAAAACAATGGTGCCGGTCTGTCTGGAAAGGCCGTTGCCACTGACAGCTGCGAAAAGCGTAACATACTCGTACAAACCAGGCTTAGGCTTGGGCACGTGCCACCATGACATAATCAGTAAAATTAAAGTGGATCCACCAGCGGTCCATAAAAGATTCTGCTTGCAATTTTTCACAAGCCTTCTTCTTCTCTTCTTTTCTTACCACGGATCTGTGCCCAGACGTCCTCTGCTTGCTTGTCGAGTTCAGAGTCGATGACTGCGGCAGTTCGATACAGCCTATGGAGCCATCGCATCTTCCTTTTGGAATATGGTGTCAATTTTCCTATCGACAGGTCCCAGAACAAACAGGGTCTTCCAGGGAGAAGCTGGGTTCGCCGTAAAAAGCTTGAGCCTCGTGGACTGGAGAGCCCAAGAACGTCATATTCCACTCCGTTGCCAGAGATCGTCGATCTGTGAGGCAGGGGTAAACCATGACAGCTTACATTTATATTCATTACTGGCGTGATGCGCGTATAGTTCAGTGCTCCGTCAAAGTCCCGTCCACCGTCCACCGTCTGTCAGTCAACCTTGGCCAGCACGCGCATCAGCGTGTCCACTGCCCACTCCAACGTCGTCTCCATGTCGAAGTCCACGCCCTTGTCCAGCTGCGTCAGAATCCCATTGGCCTGCAGCAGCGCGTGGTCTGGTTCGCTCTCGACGTCGCCGCTGGGAAACAGCCATTTGTGCGTCGCAACGTAGTTGGGCCATACAATCTTGTCCATGTACCCCGGCGGGTCCTGCCAGAACCCGTCCAGCGTGACATAGCCGTCGCGCGCATGGCGGCGGTGCGTGGCCTTGGCATGGCTGACGCGCAAGAAGAGCCGCACGTCGATCTGGTTCATGACCGGCTTCATGGCCGCCGTGTACAACAGAAAGCCGTCGAGGAAGCACAGCTTCGGCCGGAACGTGCCCGCGGCATCGCTACGGCTCTCCAGCAGGGCCTTGTAGCCCGGCTGGCCCGGCTGGATCCAGGCATCTACCTTGGCCTTGAGCTGGGCAATCTTGCCGTCCGACACAGGACACGTGCCGACGGAGTTCTTGTCTTCCTTGGAGAAAAGATCTGGCTGTAGGGAGCGTGAGGTGGTGAGCGAGGCTGGGGCTGAGGAAGATAAGAGAGGAGGGGGAGGAGAGGGAGGAGAGGGAGGAGAGGAGCAGGGAGAGCACTGGAAGGAACGCGGCTGCTGGCAGCCATGGTCTGTCCGGTGTGACAGATGGGGATTGTGACTGACTGGCAGGATGCCGTGCTCGCGGGTGTATTCCAGGGCTTTGACCATATCAGGAAGAGCAATGGCTTCGGGACAGTCCCAGTCGGCCAGGCCGTCCACGCCGATGGGGATTCTGTTCGTGCAGACACGGGTTAACAGCGGTCACGCCGCACACAAAAGACAAGCCACTTGCTCCTTGTCTGTCTTGTAAAAGTCGTCCTCGTGCAGGATGAAGGCGTTGGGAAAGATGTCGCGCAGCAGCCGCGCCAGTGTCGTCTTGCCGCTGGACGAGCATCCGCTGATGCCGACAATGACGGCCTTTCGGTCGACTGCGGCCATGGCGAGAGCAAGGGAGCCGACGCTGCAGAGCGGGAGGAGAAGAGGAGAGAAGAGAAGTGGGTGGCAAGATGAAACGGGCCTCTCCCAAGACACTCGCTATCTTACGGAGTATCGTGGAATTATAGCGCCTTCAGTGATCGTCGTGAGGTCACGTGTGCATCTCGACAACGTTCTACGAGGACTCTGTAAGATACGACACAGCAAACACCACACGCCCAACCGTAACAGTTTTTGAAAATACGCTTATGCCTCTATGTCTGAACGCCTGCACTTCCTTCACAGCCACGAGGGCCAATGCAACGTCCTTGCTTGCATCCCTTTTATCCAGAACCATCTGGGCCATTGCGCCGTCCCGTCAACACTCACAGCAGCTTCAGCTCGCCCGTCACCTTGTCCACCAGGCTCTTGGGTGCCGGCCCGACACCCAGCACCGTCAGGCTGCCCGACTCGATCTGCGTCCGCCCGGCGTCCGCAATCACCTCCGCCGTGACCCCGAGACTGCGTGCGGTCCCCATCAGCGTCAGCAGCGTATCCTCGCCCTTGGCCTGCAGGGCAATCTTGGCCTGCCCTTGGCGCTCCCAGCGCTGCAGCACACGGGCCGCCTGCGAAGACGGGTCCTGCGAGGCCGCCCGCTGGAGCGTCTTGTAGCAGGCGAGCGTTGCGTGGCCACACTGCGCAGCGATTTTGCCTGCCTGTGTCAGATACAAAGATGGATACTCGACAAGCTAGAGCAGACTCACCCTTGGTCATGCCCAGGTCCGTCCGCACGACGAGGACCAGCTTGCACTCCTCGTTGCTGGTGCTGGCCGTACTCGGGGCGCCGAAGCCAAAGTTCTTCTGCGTCTTGGGGGCGCCGCCGCCTCGTCTCTGCCGCAGGCCATCCCGCACGTCGGCCTCGTCGCCGTTGGACCAGTTGGGGGCGTGGTCGAGGATCTCGTCGTCGTCAATGTCGGACTCGGCACTCTCGACTGGGTCTGTCTGGTTGCGCCGGCGCTGTTCCGTCAGCTCGGGCGGAATCAAGTAGCCGCGAAGCGAGTAGGTGGCCAGCAAAAAGCCCGTCACGAAGGAGAGAATGCTGGTGGTGATCGCGATCGACGTCGCGTCGTCAAACGTCTTGCGTACCCAGTCGTACATGGCGGCGACGTGGGAATGGTGGAATGGTTGAAAAAAGAGAAGAAATGGGCAAGAGATGTGCAGAGAGCAAAAAACGCTGCGGCTGACACCCGCTATTGCGTCGTGGCCTGGAAGCTTCCGGGTTACTAATACGGAGTACGGGGCATTACAGTGGGCTTTTAGTGGTTTCAGGGGCTTTGCATAGCCGTGGGTCACGTGCAGCCACACGTGTAACGGCATGTGAAACGGGCAGCAAAACAAGACTCTTGAGCATTACCAGTGTTCCGTTCTCTACCATGGTACTCCGTATACAAGATATGCCTACTCCTTTCGTGCAAAACGTCCCAATGCCGGCCCCAGGTCCTCCTTGGCCACCCGGAACTTCTCGTTCTTCCGCTTTTGCTGCTCCTTCCAGATCTCGTCCACCTTGAGCCGCTTCTCGTCTATAATGTTCTTCTTCCGCTGCTTCCGCAGGTACTTTTTTAATGCAGAGTTCTTTCCACGCATCCGGTTGCGGATCTCTTCTTCGATGTCCGCCGGCGGCGCGTCCAAGTCCTTGTCTGCCTGCCGCTGCTTGTCCGACCGCAGATCCAGCTTGCCGATAAAGTTGGGGTCCAGCGCAATCATCTCCGGCTGCAGCTTGTTCAGCAGGGCCTTGACCTCTGCCTCTTGTCGCTGCTTCACCGTCTCGTATGGGTTGACCTCGAGCGCGTCAAAGTTGGCCTCGCCGGCGCCCGGGACAAGGATGGAAGAAAAGCCCGTGTTGTGGCTGATGCCCAGCACGTCCTCAAACGGACAGAACCGCACGCGCTCAATCGACTTGCCCTCGCCGCCCCACTTCATGTACGGCTGCATCTTCTCTTCCGTAGTCGAGAACAGGTCCTTCCACATGGTCGTGTACGTGCTGTGGCCGACGGCCGTGACGCCCTTGTCGGAAATGGCCAGCGTCGAGCCGGGGTGCTGGACGAAGCAGTGGTTGAGCTCGCCCTTGAACATGCGCACATCCCACACCGCAATTCGCCGGTCCTGGCCCGCCGACACCATGTAGCGGCCCTCGCGGTCGACCGCCAACGACCGCACCGGGCCCTTGTGCGCCAGCACCTTGACCAGCGGGGTGGCGGCATTGGGCGACCACAGCGTCACCGTGCCGTTCTGGTGGCCAGCATGCAGGACGGCATTGTAGGGGTTCTGGGTCAGGGAGCAGGGCGCGCCGGTCTTGGTGTAGATTTCCGAGACCAGCTTACCGGTAGACACGTCTTGGTACTTGAGCATCCCGGACATGCTCTGATCGGTTAGCCAGGAAACCAGACGCGTTAGGATGGATCGACACGTACCATTGTTGCCAGCAGAAAGTGGTAGGGCAAAAACTCCATGTGGGAGACTTCGACGTGCTTGCGCAGGCAGTGCAGCTCGACGCCGTTCCGGTCGTAGATGTACACATACTTTTTCTGTGCCACGGCAAAGTACTGGTTGTTGTGCAGCCAGCGGATGTCCCGACACGTCTCCCGCAACTGCAGCTCGCAGCCGAGCTTGCCCTCACGCCAGTCCATGGTCGCAACGTGGCCCTTGCGGCCGGCCAGGAGCAGTTCGCGACCGGTTCGCGTGTACTCGCACATGTACGGCCCGAGCTGGCTCAGCTTGAGGTCGAACCGCTTCTGCGCCACCGCCATGGGCGCATCTTCCGTGATTTCCTCCTGCCGCACCTTGTATGTTCGCTCCAGATCCGTCTCGGCCTCGAGGAAGCCGCCTTCGTTTTCCAGAAGCAGCTCGGCATCCTTGGCCTGGACGGCGGCGCGCTGGAAACGCGTCTCCAAGTTTCCCAGCGACCGTTTCAGCTTCTTGTCCTGCACGGCATGGAGCTGGATTTGCCGGCCGCGCCCATACTGTTTCTGTGCCTCCTTGTGTCTTTTTATCCGCTCATGTTCCTCTTTCGAGTGCAGCGACAGCCGCAGATCGTCGACTTTCTTCGCACCATTTTTATGCCGCACCAATTCCTTCGACGTGGACCCGCTAGATCTCCTCCGCTTGGGCGCCTCTTCCGTGGTGGCTGTTGTGTCCGCCATCGTGAATCCTCGTCGTCACGGGAAAACGGAAAAACGGACGTTTTCTGGAGCAAAAAAGTGGACGGAAATTGCGATGGCGAAGGCAACAAGAAAAAAATTCTTATCGCTGACGAGTGTCTTATCGGTCTTATCGATAAGAAAAGAACCCCCACCCTCTTCCCACTTATACGAAAAATTCCCAAAAATTCTGCCAGGCGCTTCCTATAGGGAAAAAAATGCAGTAGAATCCGTCGGAGACAGCCTTGGTCTTCTTCCGCACATCTCGTCCGAAACATTGATCAGACTGCGACGACCAACATGCCTTCCACTCTGGCGCAACACAGCCACCGGGCGACGACCAAGGTCGGCCACAAGCCCTTCAAGGCCGGCAAAGGGCGGAATCGCAAAGGTTTGTTTCTAGGCCGAAGATCTTGTGGAAATGGAACATCAGAACTGACAGGACCAGGCAAAACCATGGATGAGAGACCCAAGACCCCGCACCAGCAAGTGTTGTCGAAACTCGACCGGCGCAACCAGAACAGACAGCGCCAGCTGGAAAAGCAAAAGGAACACCGGCTTGAGGCCTCGCTCTTTTCTGGCCGCGACGGCGCCCCGCGCCATGTGGCTGTGATTCCGCTGTGCAACGGCTGTGATGCGGCGACGGCTGTGCGGGCCCTCAATGGCAGCCTGGACATCGAGGCAGATGTGACGGTCGGGGCCGTGCGGGTGCCCGTGGACCGCTTCAAGCAGCAGCTGCAGTACATTGTGGTGCCGGAAGACCGCGACGTCATGGCCTGTCTGGATGCGGCGCGGGTGGCAGATTTTGTCGTTTTCATCTTGTCGGCCGAAGAGGAAGTGGACGAGCGCGGCGAGCTGATTCTGCGCAGTGTGGAAAGCCAGGGCCTGTCGACGCTGTTCACGGCCGTGGATGGTCTGGACAAGATCGAGTCGGCCAAGCAGCGCTTGTCGGTGCTGGAGTCGCTCAAGTCCTTCATGGGGCACTTCCACCCCGACCAGGAGAAGCTGTTCAGCCTCGAGAGCCGGCAAGAATGCGCCAACCTGATGCGCTCTCTGTGCAGCGCCACGCCCAAGGGCATCCACTGGCGCGAGGAGCGCAGCTGGATGCTCGTCGAGGACGTGCAGTTCGGCACGACGGGCGACGAGGCGGCTGCCGTGCTGACGGGCGTGGTGCGCGGAAAGGGTCTCAGTGCGGACCGGCTGCTCCAGGTGGGCGACTGGGGCACCTTCCAGATCGACAAGATCACGGCGGCGCCGCTCACGACACGGAAGGCCAAGGGCGGTGCGTCGACCGAGGACATGGCCATGGACGGACAGGAAAAGGAGTCCGAGACGGTGCTGGACGAGCCGAGCGAAGACCGCGACGAACTGGCCGAACTGGCACCCGAGGATGCGATGCTGGAGGAGGACGACGACGACGAGGACATGGAAGAGGACGGCATGGACAACCGGTCGCTCGCCGCGTCCAGCCGCAAGGGTGTGTTGCTGGACGACCACCACTACTTTGACGAGGACGAGGAGTACCAGATCCAGCCGGCCAGGCGGCTGCCCAAGGGCACGTCGGCATACCAGTCTGCGTGGATCCTGGACGATGCCACGTCCGAGTCGGGCTCGGACGAGGACGAGGACGAAAACATGGAGGGCGACGACGGCGCCACCGAAAAGGCCGACCCGGCCGACGGCATGGAAGGTCTGGCGAATGACGCGCAGACCGAGGGAGCCGGGCCGTCCGAATACCCGCAGTCGGAGGCATATGTGGAGCAGGACGAAGAGCAGGAGGCAGAGCAGCTGGCGCAGTACCGGAAGCAGAAGCGGAGCGATGCCGAGGACGATCTCGAGTTCCCCGACGAGATTGAGCTGCACCCGCACGTGTTGGCACGCGAGCGGCTGGCACGGTACCGGGGACTCAAGAGCCTGCGGTCGAGCCCGTGGAACACCAAGGAGGACCGGCCGCACGAGCCGGAGGACTGGCGGCGGATGCTGCAGATCCCAGACTACCGGGCGTCGCGGATCCGGGCAGCCCGCGAGGCGCTCGTGGGCGGTGTGGCGCCGGGCACGCGGGTGGCCGTGCACCTGGCAAAGGGAGTGCTGCCGGAGTCCGTGCGGGCGGGTTACGACGGCCGGCGGCCGGTGGTGATGTTTTCGCTGCTGCGGCACGAGCACAAGCAGACGGTGGTCAACTTTTTGCTCAACCTGAGCGCAGACCACCCGCGGCCGATCAAGTCCAAGGAGGAGCTCGTGGTGCAGTGTGGGCCGCGGCGGTTTGTGGTGCAGCCGCTGTTTTCGCAGAGCGGCAACACGCCCAACGACGTGCACAAGTTCTGCCGGTACGTGCACCCGGGCCAGTCGGCCGTGGTCAGTTTTGTTGGCCCGGTGACCTGGGGCTCTGTGCCGACGCTGTTCTTCCAGCGGGTCAAGGGCAGCACAGTGCCGCTGCTTCCGGGTGTTTCGGTGCCGCCGGGACTGCGGCTGGCCGGGACAGGGACGTCGTTGGCGCCGTCGACAGGACGCGTGGTGGCGAAGCGGGTGGTGTTGACCGGCCACCCGTACCACATCCACAAGAAGGTGGTGACGATCCGGTACATGTTCTTCAACCGGGAGGACGTGGAGTGGTTCAAGGCGTTGCCGCTGTGGACGAAGCGCGGACGCAGTGGATACATCAAGGAGAGTCTGGGCACGCACGGGTACTTCAAGGCGACGTTTGACGGGCGGATCAACCCGCAGGACAGCATTGGCGTGAGTCTGTATAAGCGGGTGTGGCCACGGAAGGCGGTGTCCTACCAGGAGGGCGCGGGTGTGGTGGTTGTGGACAAGGGAATGGATGATGCCATGGACGAGGACATGCTATGAGGGAAAGACTGGGACCTGGATGGAATAGACAGAACATTATGATAATGATACATTGTTTCATTGCTATTCATTCGCTTGTTTGATTTGATTCGACTTTGATTTGATTTGGCCTTGATTTGATTTGGCTTTCATTTTGATTCGCTTTGATTTTTAATTCGTCATTTGATTCCTTTTTCCGGAAGTATTTCTTTCTTTTTTCTTCGTTTCTTCTTTCGTCTCGTTTCTACAAAGTCTCAAGTCCTTCTGTCGGGCGCGGGCCGCCCTGGGCTTTGACAACTGTTTCGGCACCACTGGCACGCCAGGCACTCAGGATAAGGTTGATAATGTGGTCGACACCCACATTCTTCTTGACCTGGGCAAAGACGGTGGGCCCACCTTCGCGCATTTTGCGAGCGTCACGTTCCATCACAGCCAAATCAGCACCGACGGCCTCTGCCAGGTCGGTTTTGTTGACGACCAGCAGGTCGCTCTGTGTGATGCCGGGACCGCCTTTGCGGGGGATCTTGTCGCCGCCGCTGACGTCGATGACGTAGATGATGAAGTCGGCCAGCTCGCGGCTGTAATTGGCTGCAAGGTTGTCGCCGCCCGACTCAATCAACAGCAAGTCGGCCTTGAAGGCAGCCTGCATGTCTTCGAGAGCGGCCAGATTGGTGCTGATGTCCTCGCGCACGGCAGCGTGCGGGCAGCCGCCGGTTTCGATGGCACGGATGCGGTCGGCCGGCAGGGCCTTGTTGCGCGTCAAGAATTCGGCGTCTTCGCGGGTGAAAATGTCATTGGTGACAGCGGCCAGCGAATAGCGATCGCGCAAGGCGAGGCAGAGCGCGAGCATGAGAGCGGTCTTGCCGGAACCGACGGGGCCGCCGATGCCAATGGTAAAAGCGCGGTCTTCCCAATTGCGGCCTTCGACGATGGGCATTTCGCGAGCGAGAAAGCTTCCAGGGCCACCGAGGATTTCATGGGTGTGGCCATGTTCAGCGGCGGAATGAGCCTCGTGACCGTGGTGGGCATGCAGGGTGATGCCGCCGTCGTGCGAGTGGAGGTGAGCCATGGTATGGGAATAGCGAAAAAAAAAGGGCGATAAAAAGGGCGATAAAATGGGTTTGGCGATGGAACAGTGAATTCGATGGCGATTGCGATGCAGATTCCGATCAAATGGAGGTCGTAGAGATTATGCGACCCAAGCGCGAAAGCGGGGGCGGGGTTGAAGCTCACCCGCCGATAAGAGGGGTCGGGAAGCACAGGACAGCGACGGGACGAGGGGCAGAGGACAGATGCAGACAGGTACAGGCAGCGGGAGGAGGGCCGGGAAAGGGGACACACAGACGGGAGAGGCCTCTACACTACAGATGAAGCCATCACGACAATGCAGAGAACGTCTACGATAGGGCAATGGGGGCGATAGGGGTCGATAGGGCAGCGGCGACCTGCGCAGAGCTGTTGGAGCTTGCTTCCGTTTTGGGCCAAGGCGGGCCCCATATAATAGGCCCATATAATACGGAGCATGGCCCCAACTATATTGGCAACACGAGGAAAGAGGCCGAAAAAAAGGAGGGAAAGGCGAAAAAAGGGTGACTCAGGCAGATAAACGAGGCCGAGCCCGTCAGCAGTGGAAAATTGGGGAGGAACATGGAAGGCCATCGAAAGTAGGGAAAGTGCTGAGGATAAGCAGAAAAAAAAAACAGGAAGAAAAAAGAGGAGACGTGAAAATATTTTCGTTTGCCTCCATTCAGGCCACCGAGAATTGCGCCGACTGCGTCGCACGTCGGCGTACAAAGTGGTCGGCATTTCGTGGCATCCCTGACTGGGGTGATGTCGGTTGCGCAAAACAACGTGACCATACGATATGTGCATGTGGTGCAACATGGGAATGCCGCATTCCGATGTGGGCATGGTGGGCTTTTGCGGACATGACGGGCTCAGCGTAGGAGGTGCGTTTCATGCACATCTCATGAGTCAGCAAGAACGGTGAGGCATATCCAAAGAACTCATCAGAGCTAGACACGCCCCCCGAAAAAAACGCATCGCCAGCCCCTTGTAGCTTCCTTCCCGGTCTTGCGTGAATTTACAAACGACTCCGTAATACGCCTTTGTGATGACAAGGGCGTGCTCGAGACATCTCAGACAGTCGTGCTAGTCTGCAGATTTGCTCGCTATTTTTCTCGTTTATTTGCCCATCGTTCAGTCGTGCCAGTCGTGCCAGTCGTGCCAGTCCTGCCAACTGTGCCAGTCATGTCTGCCTGTTTTGGAAAGTCCCAAGTCTGTTAGAGTCGACTGGCCGGTTGACTGGCTGACTGTCTGACTGCTTGACTGTCTACCTGTCTGCCTGCCTGATCGCTCCTGCTAGCTGTGATCTGCTGCCGGTTGTCTGATGTCGCTGTCTGCTGTTGCTGTCTGCTTGCACGCTGACTCGTAGCTTCCCTTGCTCCGCCACCGCATCCGGAACATCCAGACACGCAGTTGCCGTCTCGCGTCCATACGATGTAGGGAAAGAGCGTGGGAGGCGTGGGCTGTGATATGCCAAGGCAGGGGCGACGCGGGCATCCGAGCAAAAAAGACGGGGCATCAGCCCAATAACATGCGCTTGGATGAGCAATCCGACCCTCGTTGCCCCTCCAAAATCAGCTTTGCTAGCTTCAGAGCCAGGGAAGGAACGACCCCACCATGCCACCAACACCCATAGACCGCACAACAAACAGACGTGGCGGTATATTTTATTTCATGACTCTCATACCACCGTCATCGTTCCTGCTATTTCTCTCTCCTTTTTTTTCTCTCCTCCCGTCCTTTTCTTCCAGCTCTTCCTCCCTTCTTCATCCTCAGCTTTGCTTCATCCATCCTCCTCTTCCTCTATTCAACCACCACCACCACCACATCCCTTTACCCAAGTCGACTTTGTCAACTTCACATTCTGGTAAGCTCGCCCTCCTTTGTTTTTTACTCAGCCTGTCGTTCGTTTTCGATTACCCCGCTCGGCGCGCGGCGAGGGGAAGCCAGAAATGTCTGCCCTTTTTCTCGCGATGTCCGGCCACTTTGACTTCATTTTTGCTTCATGTTGCAGTCTGTCTGCTTCCAGACCCTGCTTTACCACTTTACCACCACCCGCATGACATCTTACCCACCATTTACCCACTTCCCCAGCTTCCTGGCTACCCCAAGCCTGACATCGTTCCTTCACCCCCTCATCCTACCCGTTTCCACCCTCAGCCTTTCTCTTAACCGACGCTGGCACGGCTCTAGCTTGCTTTTTCGCGGCTATTTGGTCCGGAGGCACCCGCGAGCCGCAACAGACTCCCGAGGTTCCTAGCCATGCACCATACCCTGGCTGGTGGCCAGACACATTCCCATTTGTCCTCGTCTTAGTGTGTCTGGACTTCCAGCTTGCTCCGCCTCGATGCCGTTCTTTCAGCATTGGCTTCCGTGTTTTCGTGTCTTGGTGTTTTCGTGTTTTCGAGTCTTTTTCGTGCTTCCTTCTAGCCGCGGATATATTACATGATCTTGCCCTCTACCCGAGCTTTATAATCGTCCCCTTTCTTTGTTCTATTTCTGCTTTTTTCTTCTTCTTTTTCTTCTGCTTCTGTTTTCATTTTCATTTTATCTATTCATTCTCATTCCATTCAAATCATCTAACATCTCAGTCAAAATGGTCATCAAGGCTGGCATCAACGGTTTTGGCCGCATTGGCCGTATCGTTCTCCGCAACGCCGTCGAGTACGGCGACGTCGAGATCGTTGCTGTCAACGACCCGTTCATTGAGACGGACTACGCTGTGAGTTACCCCACCTGTTTGGTGGTTCGTTGCCACCCTTGCCACTCGCTTCTAACCGCAGCCCTGTGCAGGCCTACATGCTCAAGTACGACTCCACCCACGGCAACTTCAAGGGCGACATCAAGGTCGACGGCAAGGACCTGATCATCAACGGCAAGCGCGTCAAGTTCTACCAGGAGCGCGACCCCATCAACATTCCGTGGGCCGCCACTGGCACCGAGTACGTCATTGAGTCGACCGGTGTCTTCACCACCACGGCCAAGGCCAACGCCCACTTGAAGGGCGGTGCCAAGAAGGTCGTCATCTCGGCCCCCTCTGCCGATGCCCCGATGTACGTTGTGGGTGTCAACGAGGAGAAGTACGACGGCAGCGCCGACGTTGTCTCCAACGCTTCCTGCACCACCAACTGCCTGGCTCCCCTGGCCAAGGTCATCAACGACAAGTTCGGCATCATTGAGGGTCTCATGACCACCGTCCACTCCTACACCGCCACCCAGAAGACGGTCGACGGCCCCTCCCACAAGGACTGGCGTGGTGGCCGTGGCGCTGCCCAGAACATCATTCCCAGCAGCACCGGTGCCGCCAAGGCTGTCGGCAAGGTCATTCCTGAGCTGAACGGCAAGCTGACCGGCATGGCCCTGCGTGTGCCCACTGCCAACGTGTCCGTCGTGGACCTGACTGCCCGCCTCGAGAAGGGTGCTTCCTACGACGAGATCAAGGCTGCCGTCAAGGCCGCCGCCGAGGGCCCCCTCAAGGGTGAGTTTGATGACCCCTCTCCTTTTTTTCTCTTCTCCCTGCTAACCATCCAGGTGTCTTGGGCTACACTGAGGACGCCGTTGTGTCGTCTGACCTGAACGGCAACAACAACTCGTCCATCTTCGACGCCAAGGCCGGTATCTCCCTGAGCCCCAACTTCGTCAAGCTGGTCACCTGGTACGACAACGAGTGGGGTTACTCCCGCCGTGTCATTGACCTCATCCAGACCATGGCCAAGGTCGACCACAAATAGATGCAGCCATTGCGCATCTAAGGCCCATTGGGCTGTGGAGAGGAGGAATGATCACGGAATGATCACGGCAATCTGAATGGAGCCGGTGCAGAATTTGCATGTAGAAATCCAACAAACAAAAAAAAGAAAGCATAGGGATCCGTCGCCTAAGACGCGTGGCCGTTTGATGTCTGCAACGATAGAAGTGTGGCATAATATACGAGCAGCAGGTCCATGACAATTGTCCATTAAGTGATTAACTAGTATGACGCCGTTTGACGCCTGAGGTATCTTGCTAGTCCTTGCGCCTTTGAGGTATCTTGCTAGTTCTTTTGACGCCTGAGGTATCTTATCCTCTTCCTTGACGCCTAGTAATCATCTCGATCTCGCCCCGTTCCTTCCGGTCATTCCGTTCCCTTCCGTTCCCTTCCGTTCACGCTGGCCTTTGGCCTCTGCTACGTGTCAACCCCTTTAAAACGAGGACCCTCCTGGATCATCTCCCGAAATCTTCCGGAGGCTCTTCTCGCTCAGCTCGCTCTTGAGCTCAAATGCCTTGGAATCGCGCTCCATGCGTTCCCACGCCCGCAGTTGCCGCCGCAGCCGTTCCTGTCCGGCCTCGAGCTCTTGGCGCAGCCGTTCTTCTTCCTCGCGCAGTCGGCGGTGATGGGACTCGAGCTCGCGCACAATGCCGCCACGTGGCAACAGCTGTTGACTGTCAAGCCGTCCGCCGGGCACCAGTGCGGGCATGGTGGCCATAATCTGCTGGGCCAGCGAGCCATTGCTCGGGTTTGCACCGCCGCCATTTCCATTGCCAACGGCACCCGACACCGACATGGGCGTCGTCCCTGTGCTGCCGTGGGCAGCCGGTCCGGTCGGCGGGTTGAAGGGACGACCGCCGGGTCCGCCGGCACCCGTGTGGATGGTCGGCGACACCATCGACGGCGATCCGCCACGGCTAATGTCGCTGGCGTTGCTACCGCCTGCCGCATTGGCCATGCCGCTGCCGCCCGGTCCGCCGAGGCTGCCGCCGGCTGCTGTAGCCCGCGGCCCTGTAGGAATCATGTTGCCGCGGACACCACGGGGGGTAAAGCCGGCATTGCCACCCCGATCGCCACGGTCCGGTCCACCTCCGGCTGGGCCACTCACACTGCCGCCACGTACTCCGTAGCCACGCGGTCCCGTAGGCGGACCCGCTGGTGTCGTTGCCGGCATCGTCGCGGGCGAGGCAGCCGAGGGTGTCGAGGGCGGCAGCAGCGGCGGTGCAGGACCTCCTCCCGGTCCCCCAGGGCCGCTGCCCATCTTGCGAAGATTGCCCGTTGGCAAAGCCGACAACGACACGACGCTTCGCTGGGCCGCGGGGCCACGGGGCGGCGACCGCATCGGCGCGGTCGCTCCGGCCAGTGGCGGGTGCGGTGAGCGAGAGTCGCGCCAGGCCGGGCTGTTGCGGCGGGGTGACATGGGGCGCGACGCCGGACGCGACGACGACGCCGAAGGAGCACCGGCCATCGGGTAGCCCCCGCCACGGTAGTCGTCCAGCATCATGCGGTCCGCCGAGCGTGAACGGCCTCGGAAACGGGGCATCGACGACCGCCGGGGACCAATGGAGCGGTTGCGCATCGGTGGCGGGCCCGGACGGTCTCTGTCCCTGTCGCGATCTCTGTCGCGGTCCCTGTCGCGGTCACGGTCACGGTCTCTGTTGTCCCGATCCCTATCCCGGTCTCTGTCCCGGTCCCGGTCCCGGTCGGGCGTGCGTGAGTGTCGTCTGAAAGAGAGCGTTAGGAGTGCCTGCTGCTTCGTGTTGTTGCCGGCCACAAACCTCAGGTCCCGCATGGGAGCGTCTCGGCGGGGGGACCGTCCACGGTCGTTCCAGTCGCGGCCGCCGTCATCGCCGCCACCACCACCGCCGCCGCTACCCCAGCGGGGCGACGGTCGTCGGGGCGAGGCGTGATTGCCGGCGCCAGGACCACCAAGACCGCCGAGGCTGCCGAGGCTGCCGCTGCCCGGCCCGCCGCCGCCTGCCGAGGGCCGCCAGCGTTCGCCCGAGCGGTCTCGGTCGTCCATGCCGCCTCCAAGGCCGCCGGTTCCAGGACCTCCTCCCGGGCCGGACCCGGCACTGCTGCTCACGCCGCCGACGCCAGGCCCGCGAGCGGCCGTGCTGCGGTACCGATCAATGCTGCGGGATCGCGGGCGGCGACCAACGGGCGGCGAAAACCGGCCGCCAGGCACGTAGCTATCGCTGCCGGGCGGCGGTGAAGGGCGGCGGTCGCGGTCGCGGTCGCGGTCTCGGTCTCGATCGCGGTCTCTGTCTCTGTCTCTGTCTCTGTCTCGGTCGCGGTCTCTGTCGCGGTCACGCTCTCGGTCACGCTCCCAATCGCGGATCCCTCCGCGGCCTCGGTCCCAGTCCCGCATTCGGTCACGGTCTCTGTCTCTATCACGATCCCGCTCCCGGTCACGGTCCCGCTCGCGGTCCCGCAGCGGACTCCTATCCCGCCGCGGAGACCCTCGTCGGGGCGACCGGTCGCCGCGTACTGTCGGCCGCCATGACTCGCCGGCTCCGTACCGAGTGACTTCGCCGTCGTCGTATCTGTTCAGATCGTCGGCATTTTGTTCAGCGACAGGGGGGGGACAACCTGAAGAATCGCACCTGCGGGCGCTCGGCCTGTCTCGATCCATGGCCTTGGTCACAGACGCTGTGGCCGTCTTGCATGCAGAACGTCAAAAAAAAAAAAGGGTCGTGAGAAAATTCCGGTGGCCGTGTTGGAACTGCGCGTTTGCAAAGAAGGGCAAACGCAAACGCGTTTTTGCCGTTTAAATTCCCACCGCCTTGGCCCCTATAGTCACGTGGCATGCGACGTTACATCGTTACATACGCTCTTTACGTAAGCATGATTACCTAAGCACTCTGAATTCCGTATTGGTATCTTACGTCTAAAGCTGCTACATAGTACTGCATTCGAGTACGCATACTCCAAAGGCCATGTACGATACAGCTCCAACCGGACAAGGTATGCAAGGTGTGCGCCTCTGGTCACGGACAGGCACGCAATACAGAAAAGAACCAAGGCAACATGGCCCAGCTGCGCCAAACGTCTCAAAGGAAGACCTGCTCACTCCAACGGAACCCACCCGAGTTCGGCATCCTACGTCTCCTCTTCGGTGGTGTTACCGTGCTCGTCGGGCAGACGGTCGAGGATCCATTCGTGGGCGTCGTCGGCGTGCTCGCGCAGCATGCGGGTCAGGCCGGTAAACGGGCTGCGGACAACGTCGCCAAAGCGGCGCTTGTTGATCTTGCGGATGAACTCGCTCGTCTGCCAGCAGGCATGGTCGCTGCCGACGTAGACGCGTGAGTGGGTTTTGTACCACTGGGTGAGATCGGGGTCGGCGTCGCTCTTGACGGCCCGCAGACTGCCGCTGACAAAGTTGAGGACACCGGTGATGCGGGACTTGCAGTCGCGGTTGACCAGGAGCATCTTGACGCCCACGTAGGCCTGGCCAATGCCGAGGACGACAATCTGCTGTGCGGCATCGGAAATCTGCAGATAGTTGTCCCAGATGTAGCACACCAGCTCCTGGATCTGGCCCTGCATGGCCTCCTCGCTCATGCGCGGGATATGGGGTTCGGTGTCTTCCGGCTGCGTGTTGTAGTGCGGCACGTTGATGTCGATGACGCCGAAATTGTTCGCAATGGCCCAGTCAATGTGTGGCATCACGCCGTCCGTCATCCACGTGTTGTGGGCGTCCAGCGAGTTGTCCAGCACGTCCGGCTGGCCGACAAGTTCAGGTCTGTATTGTTAGAGGAAAAAGAATAAAGGAAAAGGGAAAAGGGAAGAAGGAAGAAGGAAAAAGGAAGAGAATAACAGAACAGAACAGACGTACGGATCATGGATAATCATCATAATACGTGGCGCCATGTGCAGTTCACGCGTCACGAGGACCTGGTTCTCATATGCCTTATAGATGGTCGCCCGCTGCACAAATAACGGGAACATGCCATGGCGTTTGGCCAGCTGCTCGTGCTGATAGGCTCGCACGATTTCGTGCATCCGCACGCCTCCGTGGGCCTGCAGGTCGGGCACGTCGACGACGCCCGGCCGCATGCACTCCCAGTACGGCGCCTGGTGTGCCTGGACGCGGGCTAGCAGACGCGCCGCGGCACGGCTCAGCTTGGGGACTTCGAAGCGCGGCGGCGGTTCGCCCATGAGGGTGCGGGCGACGGCCAGTGCCGAGGCCGAGATGGCCTTGAGGTTGTAGCCGCCTTCGAGACAGACGGAGAGCTTGCCGCCGGCCAGGGACATGAGCATGTGGGCCATGTGGGCATAGCAGGTGGGCGAGACGAAGCAGCCGCCGAGCTCGTCGCCGTCGGCCGCGTCAAAGCCGGCCGAGAGAATGACGAGGTCGGGGTCGAACTCGGTGGCAATGGGCATGACGATCTTCTGGAAGGCGGCCATGTACTCGGCATCGCCCATGCCCTGGTCGTCCCAGCCAATGTTGACGTTGCGGCCGATGCCGGCATCGGCTCCGCACTTGTCAATGTCGCCGTCGGGGGTGGACGCGTTGGTCGGCGTGCCCGGGTAGAACTGGCCGCCCATGAAGACGTGCAGGGAGATGTACAGCACGTTGGGGTCGTCGTAAAAGGTGTTCTGGATGCCGTTGCCGTGGTGCACGTCCCAGTCCAGGATCATCACCTTGCGGCACAGGTCGGGATACTCCTTCTGGCAGACCTTGACGGCGATGGGGACGTTGTTGAAGAGGCAGAAGCCCATGGGCTGGTCGTACTCGGCATGGTGGCCCGGCGGGCGGATGACGGCAAACGCATTCTTGACGTCGCCACGCACGACGGCCTTGCAGGTCTCGATGGCGCCGCCGGCCGACAGCAGCGAGGCCTCGTAGGTCATGGAGCCCACGTACAGCGAGTCGCGGCCCTCGTCCATCATCTTGCTGATCATGCGCAGCTCGTAGGTCGGCTTGCTCGACAGGTCCTTGACCCAGCAAAAGTGCCGCGGATGATGCACCAGCAGGATCTCCTCTTTGGTCGCGTCGCGCGCTGCGATCCGCCACATGTACTTGGTCGGACAGTCGCGGATGATCTGAACCAGGTCGGCCTCGGAGCCGCCATAGACGAGACCGGCCCGCTTGAAGGCGCCCATGATCTCCGAGATGCGCGCCGGGTCCTCGGGATGGTGAGGGCCAGGGCCAAAGTCGGCATTTGCATGCAGCTTCATGCGGTCGTCGTAGCAGCAGCCCGTCGGCAGAAGACCTCGCCGCTTGAACTCTATCGGGTACCCCAGCGACTCTGGCTCTCCGGCCTCCTCTGGCCCGGGCGCCGCCTTGGCCTCCTCGTCGGCCTTGGCCTTGCCGTTGGCCGCCACCGCCGTACCATTTGCCGTCACCCCTGGCGGCGGCATGTCTGTGCCGGCCATCACCACATCGTTGTCACCCATGACGACAACAAAAACAAAGTTGGGAGAGACAAAACGCCTCTCCCGCGGGCAGAAATCCAGACGATCACCTACTGGTCAATATGGTGAGGACAAGACATCATGAGACGAGAGCCGAGAGCCGACATGTTGAAAGAGGCCTCGAGAACTCATCTCAAGAGCATCGACTAAGAAAACTCACAATTCCCAAAGTACTCGTACAGCTTGTCTTGCTGTTCTCCTCCCGCTGGCTTGGCTCTTCAAAAGAGATCTCCTTCAAAAATACGGCTGATCTGCTAGGTTTCTGATCCGCAAAGCGACTAGGCCGTGCTCGTCCAGGTATCGCCGCTGGTGGAGCTGCGGCGTGTTGTTGCGTCTTGGTGATGGTATTTTTTGGGCGAGAAGAGGCGACGAGTGAAAACAAAGCGCTGGTTGGCTTTTTAGTCTCAGCAGGGGACGCCTGGTCCGGGCCTGATTGGTGCGTCGGCTGATAGCGGCTGCCAGGTGGCGCCAGTGCCCGCCTTAGTGGCTCTTTCAGCGCTGCGCCCTGTAATCTACAGCGATCGTTTGCTGACTAATCGATTGACTAACACCTCTGCTCTACGAAGTACTCTACTAATTCTCCTACTCGTACAGCTGTACACAGCTGTACACAGCTATACTCACAGATGATTCCTCCCTCCCCTCCCCCCCCTCCTCCTCATGCATCTAACAACCCCGTGGGAATCTCCGGCCGGAATCCAAAAAACTCCTCCGGCTGCCAGTCCAGTCCAACTCCCGCCATCTTCCCAATCTTCTCCAGATTCTCCTCCACCTCGTCGTCGTCCCAGTCCAGTGTTCCTCCCTGGAACTGACTCATCATCCGTGAGTAGACGGGCAGAAACACTCGCGACCCCGTGTCCTGCACCAGACCCGGGAAGTGCTGCTGCATCTGCCGCCACCGCTCCATGCTCACTATCGACAACGCCTTCGTCAGGCTCTCCGTGTCGGCCTCAATGTGCGGGATTCGTCGCCGGATGTCTTGAATCAGACGCACTTTGGTGAACTTGTGTCCGTTCTCCAGGTAGTACAGCAGCTCCTCCGGCGACAGCTTGCACATCGTCGCCACCACCGTCCGGTTCTCCCGCTGAGAGCCCCAGCCGATCTTGGCCGCGTCTTTCTCCGACAACTGGAAGTCCTGTCTAAGTCAGTAACAAGGTCCATCATGGCCTTCATCCCCCGCACCCCCAGGCTTACCGCTCCCATCCGTACAATATCCACCGACGGACACAGCGACAGCTCCACAATATCTTCCACCGTCCGCCACAGGTCCTTGAGCTCGCTCAGCTGGCTGTTGCACAGCGTCCGCAGCTGGTTGACCCGCACGTCGCGCCCGGCCGGCACAAACACGTTCGGCCGCGGCAGGTCGCCGTGAAAGTAGTACGCGTACCGCATCCAGTTGTACAGCGCCCGCCGCAGTCGCCAGTTCTCCCGTGGCGACAGGCTGCGCGTCAGCAGCGGCGACGCGTTGAACCGGTGCTGCGGAAAGATGTGCTCCCAGCCGCGGACCACCCGGCACGCTGCCAGCATGCGGTCCACGTCGGCGTCTGTCAGCTCGACCTCGGCACACCGCAGGTTCGCCACGGACTGGGCCACGTTGCCGCCCACGCTCCGTCGACCAGGGCCGGTCGTCGTGAGCCCGCCCGGACAGAGCACCACGTTCCGGCGCCGGATCCGCTTGTCCAGCCAGGTGCCCCAGGGCAGGGCGAGGTCGGCGGGCGAGGCCTTGACGAACTGCAAGAGGCCGTTGAGAGGCGCATAGTCGCGCTGGACAATGTGCAGGACAATGGCCGTGCGGTGGCTGGCAAAGATGCCCTCGAGGCGGCGGTTGCAGAGGGCGAGAGAAAAGGCCGTTTGCAGGTCGAGATACTGGAAGACCTCGACGAGCATCTCGACGGGGGCATGGGCCAGGGCAGATGGCTGTGCAGGTGCAGACAACGGCACAGCCGGCTTGGCCTCGTCTATCGGGATTGCAACGTCTGGGAGTGCGGTGTCAGGAATGGCCCCGGCTCCTCCGGTGGTGCCACTTGCCGATGGTGGCAAAGCCATGCAGGCTGCGAGAGGCATGGAGACGGTGGTAGTGCTAGTGCTAGAGTGGTAGAGGTAAAATGGAAGGGTTTGGAGTTTGGAGTGAAGGTATAACAGAGAGGAACAAGTCTGAAATGGCAGTCTGGATGCAAGTTGTCGTGGAGTGGAAGCTGCTGTTGTATTAGTGAAAGCACCGACCTGAGTCATGAGCATGCCACTCACGGATGCACCTTCACAAGTATGCCAATGCAAGCACAAATAATGAAATGTAAGAGTCGATGTCGGATGGAATGGGTCCCAAGAGTGTAATAGAGAATGAAGCAATGCAGGAAAGAAACCGGCAGATCGCGAGCGGCCCGGAAATGACTCGATTGGGCCCTGCAATATTACGCAATCGATCCGGCCAGGCTGTTCGTCCAGGCTGCCCTCTTAGACAACACTCACTCCGCTCTGGGGGACTGGAACATAATGGAGCGTCTTGTTCTCGATGGAGCTGCTGGTGGTGCGGCTGTTACGCACCAGTCGACCTATGTGATGGCCAGTCATGGCATTTCTGGGGCGCCAGGACATAGTGTAAAGTCAAGAGAGCGAACAGAGGAGTCAGCTGCCGACAAGGAGAGAGTCGGGCAGCAGCAAGGCGGTGCAAAAGGAAGGGCAACCGCACAAGAGGCTCTGGCGTGGCAAACGAAAAGGAGTCAGGGACGAGGCGCGTCTGCGCAACGATGCGGGTCAGAATGCAACGTGGTCACGTGGATGATGAGTAATATTAGACAGAGATGACAAGCAGACAAACAGACAGACAGACAGTAGAACACAGAACACAGAACGACAGAACGACAGAACGACAAAAGACAGAACGACAAAAATCTAACAGACTCCGAGACCAACCTCATGCAAAGACTTCTTTTGTGTCCAACAGGTCCTGAACGCCCGCTCCGCCCTTTGTCTGCAGCCCCAGACGGCTCTTCTTGCTCTGCAGCTCCTGTTGCTGGTCCACGCGCACATTGTGCCGCTCTGCCTTCTTCTTGCGCAGGTCCGACCGCACCTGGTTCGGCGACACAAACTGCTTGTTCTCGTAGATGATCGGCCCGCCAAACGCTCCCTCCTGGATCACAATCGGCGTCAACACAAACCGCGGGCCGATCTCCACAAGGCTGATGTCCGTGTCCTTGGATGCGGCCTTGCCGGCCTTGCTGGCCTTGCTCACGGCTGTCGTCTCCTCCTCCTCGCCCTCGCCCTCGCCCTTTGCGCTCGCCTCCACCTCGCTGACCTGGTAGTTGCGCACCCAGATCTTGCCGTCCGCCAGCGTGAACCCCATGACGTGGTCGATGAACGGCTTCGACCGCCGCGCGCCCTGCGGCACGCCAAACGTGTGCGTGAACATCTCTTTGAGCAGCCGCAGGTACGGCTCGGTGTCAAAGGCCGAGTCAAACGAGAGGATCGGCCGCGAACCCTTGAGGCAGTTGCCCGTGAAGTGGAGCTCCTCCATCGTGTGCACTGGCATGTTAGGATAGATCCAGCAAGCATCCAGGGCACGTCCACTCACTGTTCTGCACGTGCATCTTGACCGTCGGTCCGTTGGGCACCTTGCTCATCCACATGTACAGGTCCTGGCCTTTGCGGGCCTCGAAGAACAGAACATTGTTGCAGTTGTACAGCTCGGCCAATTCGTTGAGCTGGTACAGCTTGGACTTGGAATCGAACTTGACGTCTTTCCGGCTGTGCGGCATCATGGACGCCAGGTCGTTGAGCAGGTGGCGATGTCTGCTGGTCAGAGAATCGAGAAGCGACAATCAAAAGAATCAAAAGAATCAAAAGAACGAAACCAACCTAAAGGTAACACCGCGCGAGGACAGGATCAGCACCCGCTGCCGGTTCTTGCGAACGGCCACCACCTTGTCATCCGACTTCTCCCCCTGGACCTTGGCGAGCGACTTGTACACGGCTGCCATTGTGTTGGATCTGGTTCTTGCTGTACTCGTCCTCCGTTCTCTCGAAAAAGTGGTGAAGGAACTTTTTTTCTATGGACGGCAGTACGAGGGGCTAGTCCGTTTACAGAAGGCGGTGAATAAACACCACCCCGATTAATGCACATGCAAATAAGCGTACTACTCTGTACTCTGTACTACGTACTCAAGTGGACATTTCTGATAACGAGAGTATAGAACATTGGGAAAACACCATCCTGACAATGTAGACGAAAAAACAACGAAAATTGGAACAGGGAGAAAGTCGACAAAAGAAGAAACCCGCCAAGGACAGTCTCGTAACGGTGGCAGGCAGAGCTCGCATGCCCCTTATGCCACCTCTCCCCTTGGGCAGACAGACATGCACATCGTTGCCGACCAATCAATACACGATACGCCATGGATCGAGTCCCAATCCCCGTTGCCCAATACCATACCGCCTCCACACATCCTCCAAGATTGTCCGCCGGCAGTGCCCCTTTGCCCAAAAAACGAGCCACTCAGCAGCATCCGCTCTTTGCCGACGCGTCCTCCGCCGGCTTGCTGAGTGAGATGTTGGTGCCCGCGCCAATCGTGGCCTGGGCGTCGCCGCTGTCGAGGGCCTTGCTCGACACAATGCGGTAGATCTCTGCAGGGGGGTTAGCCCTGTACCGAGTACTGTAGCCTGTCCCAACCTAAACTTACCGGTCAAGATGTTCTGGAAGGCCAGCTCAACGTTGCTAGCATCGAGGGCCGAAGTCTCGATGAAGGACAAGTGATTTTCACTTGCAAAAGCTTTGGCCTCCTCTGTGGGTACGGCCCGCAGATGCCGCAAATCGCTCTTGTTGCCCACCAACATGATGACAATGTTTGCGTCGGCATGGTCTCGCAATTCCTTCAGCCACCGCGTGACATTTTCATACGTCTGGTGCTTGCTGATGTCGTAGACGAGCAGGGCGCCCACGGCACCGCGGTAGTAAGCAGACGTGATGGCGCGGTACCGCTCCTGACCGGCCGTATCCCAAATCTGTGCCTTGATGGTTTTGGAGTCGACCTGGATAGACCGCGTGGCGAACTCGACGCCGATGGTGGACTTGGAGTCGAGATTGAACTCGTTACGGGTGAACCGGCTCAACAGGTTGGATTTACCGACGCCCGAGTCTCCAATGAGGACGACTGGTCTGTTAGTAAGGAGAGTGGGAGGGGCGGGGGAATGACGGAAGAACAAAGAGAAGAAGATGGGCAGATAAGACGAGGCAGCCGCGTCCAGAGCCAAGGGCCTCTGGGCTTCTGCTTGGAGTGGTGATGATTCTCTCCATCTCCATATCTGGCCATGTGTCCGTTTCTTCTTGGGGATGTCCGGCGCAAGGATCGATGTAGGTCTCACCTTTGAAGAGGAACTAGCGAAACGGGCAGTGTCAGCACGATGCCTATCCAAGAACAAGACATCTCGAGTCGCCCGATGCGTCTGTCGCGCGGTCGTCGGCTGGCCAAGCTGGCACGTCGGCCGGCTTCGACAGAGCCCATTTCCACGACAGAAGGGCGGTGGAGGGGCATTGCAGAGGAGGGGAAGAAAGGCCATGCTTACATCGTACTCGTCGTTAGCCATGATCGGTTGCGTGATGAATCGATGGAAGTAGAGGTCGGAGAAGGCGAGGTGTACGGTGTGGGGTGATGCGACAGAGGTTCGACGGGTGGTGCAGTGCGAGGAGGCGTTTGTACTTGAAGGTTTTGGGAATTGTTCGTTGTATTTTGATTGGAAAAGGAAGGGGGGGGGGAAGAAGAGGACCGGCCGGCGCATGCCCACTGGATCTGGACAGGCAGCCGAATTTCCCACCAAAGCCCCCCCATTAGGGCCCGCCTAGCCCACTGTAGCAAGCTCTAGATTGGAGGGGAGTACCCTGTAACGTCTACTAAAGCTGCCCGATTGAGGAGCGGTATGGCTGGTGGGGCATCGTAGCGTCTTTGTTCTGGATAAACGCATATCGCGACACTGTGCTCCGTATAAGAGATATTAGCAGCAGTACGTAATACACGTAACGGCCAGCGTTGCTCTTCGCATTGGGCATTCCTGTCTGGGCAAGGCTGGCTATGCTACAGAGTGCCGTATTTTTCTTTTTTTCGTCCATCCCAACTCGTACATCTTACCTGCATTGGATCCTCGGTAAAGACCCTGTCCATGCAACGTGGTGAAAGGGGCTTTGACGAGGATAACACCCTGTACAGGCATTCGACGTCATTCAATTTTAGTCGATTACAAGATACGGTGAGGGCATATGGGTCTCCTCTTTCGTCCTATTGCAAGTTACCGAGTATTCTACGGAGGACGAAGTCGGAGCACTCCGAACTCGTGGCCAAATCCCATACTTTGGACACAGTAGCAAATCGATTCGCATTACGGAACACGCCCAACTGCCTGCGTAGTACAGTATTCTGACTAAGCAGGTCACCTGGGAGACACATACGACATGAAGAACCTTTACGTCTGTTTATGTCCGGTCACCCACATGAAAGAAAAGGGAAAGAGCAAACGGCGCAGTGGCTTCCTCCTTGTTAGCGCTCTGCACCTAAAAGCCCATTCGGCATGGCTCCGGGAACTAACTGCTTAGGCGCTCCTGCTGCCTGTTTGCTGCTGTATTTTTCGTATCGTACGGGGAAGGAGGGCGGCCCAGGTCGCAGCTTCCCGATCTACTCGTATATTGCGGACGGCCCACTCTGGACAGCTTGAAATTACGACATTGACACTTTTGGAGCTTCTCAGAGTATCCTTCTCCATATTGCCCAAAAATACCCCGTATCGCGTACGGAGCACGGCCACAAGACGCGCAGACGGCAGGGTGTTTGGCGAATCGCACGACTGCCCTATCATTTGTTGTGCCACCACACGTGGCTGATCCGACAGCTGCACGTTTTCGCCCAGCCAGCCTCGCCAGAGCTCCAGCCTTTCAAAATGGTCATCGTCTCGGCCAGGCGAAAGCGACGGGCCTATGTGATCGAATCCAGCAGTGACGATGATGACGACGAAGAAGACAACATCTCGGTCACGTCGACGGTCGACGAGAATGCCGCCTGCGACCAGGAATACCTCGTCAAGGGCATCCTGGCCGAGAGCGTCGAGGAAACCTGCAAGCTATACCTGGTGGAATGGGCCGACTATGCATTGGAACACTGCACGTGGGAGCCTGAGGAGCAGCTCGGGCCCGAGATCATCGAGGAGTTTTGGACAAAGCCACGCCAGCAGCCCGACTACAAGCCCTTTGACCTGGACGTCTATTACACAGCCCTCGCCGAGTGGGAAAAACGTCACGAGCGGCGGAACGCCAAACGCAAGCGATGCGGGCTGCCCCAGACGAAGCTAGACAGAGCACCCCAGCCCGAAGCTCCCGAGGACGACGACGACGTCGTGATCGATCCACTGCCAGAAACGACCAAGCAGGCGGATGCGCCCAAGACAACAGAGACGGCCGAGACGGCCGAGAAGGCTGAGACGGCTGAGAAGGCTGAGAAGGCCAAGAAAAATGAGAAAGCTGAGAAGGCCAAGAAGGCTAAGAAAGATGAGAAAGCCGAGAAGGCTGAGAAGGCTGAGAAGGCTAAGAAAGATGAGAAAGCTGGGAAAGCCGGGAAAGCCGGGAAAGCCGACAAATCTGAGAAGGGTGGCTCTTCCGGACCGCCCAAAAAGAAGAAGAAAACGTCTGATGGAGCAACGGTGGCTGTGCCGATACCACCAACGAAAAAGGCATCGTCTGGCGATGCGGTGACCAAGAAACCCGACGATACCGCGAAACCCAATGAACAAGAAAATGAACGACTGCCAGCGCGAAGAGAAGCAAAAGAGAAAGAGGCCAGCCAGGCCAAGAAGCCAGCACCTCCGCCAGCTCCCCCGTCGGCCAGCGCGGGCCCTTCACGACCGGCACCGGTGGTTAGACGGTCAGCAACAGCCGTGCTGCGGAAGGCGTCCTGTCTAAGAACCTCGACAACCAGAACTGCAGCCAGGTCAATGGTCCCGGCTACGGCGCACCGGACAGTAGCGCCGACACGTCGGCCCGGCATCAGCTCGCACACGGGGTCTGGTAATGCCTTTGTCGAGCCCAGGCCAGCCCGCAAGACCACGTCGTCGACAGATGCTGCAGCTGATGCAGCTCATGCGGCTGCGCTCTTAGCGAAGCTCTTTCCGATCGCAGCTGGTCCGTCGTCCAAGCCTGAGACGAGTGCTCAGAGACAAGAGCCGGCAGCAACAACAGCCGAGGCAGAGAGTGAGACCACGAATAATCCCAAGAAAAAGAAGACCGTCCGGTTCTCGGATGATGTTGTTCACAATCCGGGAGGAAACGCTACTTCTAACACTGCCAGCAGCCTCGAGAAGCATGTTCCGGCGGTGCCGATACAGAGCGTCAGGAGGACGCTGGTGTTGGGTCCGCGGAAAGAGTCGGTAGCTGTGGTGATGGATGGCAAAGTGCTAACTGAAGGGGCAGGACGCTTGGCCAGCATCATCGAAAGCCGGCCGCTGCACTTTGAGCATGCGTGTCTGGCGGAGACGCTGGCAGCGCGATTCAAGCAGATCCAGAGAGGTATTGTCTTCCATGGGAATGTTTCGGCGGTTCCTCTGAGCAAGGAAGAACAGGAAAACCACAGCGGCAGAAGTCCGGAAGAAGTGCTGGCAACGGTGGCCACGCGTCTGGGGACGATGTCGTCGGGGCTCTTTTTGGCAGGACCGCAAAAATGCATCCTACTGTACCCAGCACGAAGCGAAGAGTGGAAAGAGGAGGAAATGCTTGGGCTGCCGGTGCTGCAAAACACGGCCGAAGCCCCGCTGCGATGTGTGGTCTTTATGAGCCAGTTTGACATGACGCCCTTTTTGCGGTTGCCGTCAGAGAAGCCGATCGACGTACCCAACGTGCCCATCCGAGATTATCTGATGCAGCAGCTCTTCCAGTTCGATCGCGCCGACTATCTGCCGCTCTTCCCCGCGGCCGCACGAGATCTTCAGTCCGGCCAGCGGAGTCTCTTTTTGGCCTTCCCACCGATGCTGGGCGAGTCCATGTTTCAGCTGGCCAAGTGGTTGCGGATGATCGACCCGCAGTGTCAGCTGTACCTGTGTTCGCAGCCGGGGGCATGGCAGGCCTTTCGGCATAGAGCAGAGATGAGCCAGAAGAAGCCCAGGTTTGGTGCCGTCGTGATCGTCCATGAGCTGGTGACTTGGGCGGTGCGGCGGTTCCCGAGAATCAGCAGCCTGGCCGAGCAAGCCAACTGCCGGGTCTGGTCGCTGTCCCAGGCGATGACGGAAACGGCGCTGTTTCCACTTCCACTGCAGGCGGATGTCCATGTCCGGCCTGGTCATGTGCGGTGGACGCAGCTGTTTCCCGATGGCCTGGCCATTCTGCTGACGCCGAGTTTTGTGGTGATGGAGCCGGAACGGACCCTGGAGCTGCTCATGTGGTTTTCCCAGGTGCGGCTCAAGTTTCCCCAGGCGTCCTTCCAGATGATGGTGCCGGCCAGCTTTGGCCGTTTTCTGATGGATCTGGCTGAGGAGAAGACAAGCCAACGGGAGCTGTTGCTGAACAACCAGACGCTTAAGAAGACTCCAGAGCGCGAAGAACAGGCATCTCTGGAAGGCGTTACACGTGTCTTGTGCCACTGTCGTTTCAAGACGTGGCTCTTCTTCCGCCGGCAGCAGCGGCTGTACCGGGCGCACCGACACCGCGAGGGCATCATTTTTGGCAAAGAGGAGACGGAAGAGGAGGCCGAGGCCGAGGACAACGAGGACGAATGTGGGCCGTATGTCTATGCGGACACGGCCCTGGACGGCAACGACGAGCAGAGTCTGGTCAACTACTTTGCGTGTTGGGCCACGGAACGGTTGCACCGATTCCGCAGCTTCTGTGTTGTGGGGTCTAACAACTCGGCGACGCAGCACTCCTTGGCGAAACGACGCATCCGCATCCCAGACTTTGATGACTTGATGGACGAGTCAGGGGCTCGGAGAGAAGAGGAGGCGCCGACGCCAGAGGTGAAGAAAAGTTGGCGACTCTTTACCATGGCCATGAATCATGTTTCGGAGTGCATCAGGAGCTACAACCAGGGGAGTAAAAATAGGTCTGGTCTGAATATCTCCTGGCGCATCTACGGCTTCCCGATTCTCTGGGTCGATCGTGAGCAGGCATCCAGTTTTGGCGTCGTCGGACCGCCTGGGGTTGGTAACAACAACAACAGCATCCAAGACTGGTTCGGGTTCACGTGGTCGTTTCTGATGACGGCTAGCAATTTCCGCATTTATATAGGCCTGTTCTTCACGTTGGACGACGATGCGGCAGTCGACACGAGCCACCGGGGCGAGCCACCGCCACGACATCCCTGGGTGGCCATTTACCGGCCGGTAGATGCAGACCTGCAACCGTTGAAGCAGACGGAGGTGATCATTTGGGACCTGCGGGCGCCGGAGCGGCTGCACGATCTGATGAGCCGCCATCGGACACCGGAGGACGAGCAGCTGACGCCGGCCCAGTGGCGACTTGTGGATCATGTGCGGGAATTTGGTCCTGAGAAGAATCCAGGACTTGATTTGACACGGGTGTGGATCGGCGGAAGTCCGTTCACGGCGAGCAGATCGGCCAAGGCGGCCGTGCCGAAGCGGCGCTCCTTTTTGCCGTCTAGTCACCCCGGAAGTGCGGAACTGGACGCCACCATCGCCTATGTGCACGCTCTGACACAGGACGTTTTGGAAGCATTGCCGATGCCCGAAAGAATGCTGAAAACCCGGGGCTTTCAGCGAGTCAAGCAGTTTGATGGGAAAAAGAAAGACCGGGCGGCCGCGGAGACGGGAGAAGGGAAAGACAAGGAACAGCAGCGCAGCGTGGTTGTGCAGCCGCCTCGAGCGCTGGCGACGCTCCAGCGGCCGTCCAAGTGCGAGAATGTATTGCTGGCGAATGCTCAAAAGGCGCGTCTGGCACATCCGGATACGAAGAGCATGTCATTTAGGTTCCGTCCGACGGCCGAGTGGTACCGGGAGCAGATGGACGAGGGCCGGGGGTTTGAGCATCTGCACGCGAATACGTGGCAGATGTTTTTCCGGAGGTACAACGTTGGGGTGCCGTCTACGTCACGTGACTCGAAAAAGTGAAGCAATACAGAGTATGTGAAGGAGGAGTAGTACAGTGTAGAATAGAATAAAAAATTAAAAAAAAAAATCAAACTAGGCTATCGTGACAAAACAAACTGGACGTGTCCTGGTCTCACGGGGTCCACCGCGCGGTGGGAAAGGTCCGCGTGGTCAGCAGGGCGCCCTTGACGCGGCGGATGTTCTCCTTGGCGCGGCGGATCTCGTCGTCGGGCTCGTTGCGGGTTGTGCTGACATAAGCAGGAGCTTTACTGGCGGAGGAGGGATCGGAGACGCCGTAGATGCCGTAGGCGCCGTAGCCGTAGTTGGGCTGGTGGCGGAGGCGCTCGACGTCGGCGCGCAGGCCGTCGAGGGCGTTCTGGGTCTCGCCGAGGACGACGTCGGGGCCGGACCAGTCGTCACAGAGGCGTCTGACGGAGTCGGCCATGGCGGCGAGGTTGGCATAAGGGGCAGAAGCGGAGGCGGAGGCGGAGGCGGAGGAGGAGGACGGCGTGACGACGCCGGAAGTGGCGGTGGATGTCTGGACGGCGGCATCGCGCGAGAAGACGGCCGGAGCGACGTCGTCGTCGCCATCGACGTCGTCGGCGGTGGTGCCGGTGGCCAGGGTGGCGGCATGGGCGGCGGCGTCTTCGTCTGGGTTCTTGGCCGGGGCGTCTTCGAGCTGGACGACCTCCTCGAGGGCGTGGACGACCTTGTCGAGGCCGTCGCGGGTGGTTTCCTGCAGCTGGGCGCGGGCGTCGGTGAGGGACTCGATCATGGGGGCGAGGACGAAGCGGGCAGAGCCGTAGACGAGCGAGGCGGCGGCGGCGCTGGCATAGAGCGTGGCGAGGAAGCCGCCAGGGGTGACGAGGGGCGGCGGACGGGGGGGCCGGGCGAGGAACTCGGGGTAGGTGACGATGGGAGGGGCCGACGAAGAGGATTCCCAGACAGCCTCTTTCGATGTGAGCTCCTTGTTGGCCTTGACCTCCTTCAGCTCCTTGTCTTTGACCTTCACCTCCCTGATCGTCTCGGCGTCTGCTTCTGCCAGGACAGCCTCGATTTGGTCATTGGAAAAGCCTTTGGTCGTGAGAAAGGCGGCCTTGCGAGCACGCGGTTCATTCTTGACGGCATCGTCACGCAGGAAAGCGCGTGCCCGGTCGAGTGTGGGAGAGTCTGATGGCGCGTCCATAGGGGGTGCCGTAGTGTGTGTTTCCGTCGGCTCCGGTTCTTTTGTTTTTGTTGTTTCTGTCGAGTCTTTCGATTCTTTCGTCTCTTTCGCTTCTTTTGATGGAATCGTCTTTTCTTCCACCGCTGGCTTGTCCATCTGTACGGCCTCGGGCGCGTCGTCCTTCACAGCCATGGTCGCGACAAGACGGTGTGGATGTCGTCTGGTTGCTCGGTGGCCCAGGTCGCTACGCACAACTCCATCGATACGAGCACTGCTCCTTGCGGCTGCAGCCTCGGCCTGCGCTGGCGCTAGCACGCGGTCGCTAAAAAAGTTGGTGCCTGACCATCCAGGCAGAGATGCGCGTACCCATGGCACATGACCTGTCAGCTAAGCGTTGCTAAGGGAGGTGCGATGCTACCAGACACAACATCTCTGCCAGACGAGCAGCCAACCACCGGCCCGCCATCACGGACACAAGACCGCAAGCCGAACGCGTACTCTGGGGAGCAGCGCTACCAAGTACTCTCCGTATTACGGCGCCCGCAAGCAAGACAGCAGTCGGGCCAGCGCTGACGGCCATAGCGCTCCACAATCGCCCCAATCGCCCGTCGACGGCATCGGACGACCCATAGGACCGAATTTTGGCCGTTCTTCTTTTCAGGTGTCATTCTCCGCTGTCCTTCAGTCAGCACGGAGCTTGCTCGGGTGGAGACCGGCGACTACAGACCAATTCTCTTCCATTCCTGTTTGATTGGTGAGTTGTCCTGGCCGGAATCGGCTTGTCCATTTGCGACCGGCCGAGCCAAGCGAAGCAATGCAAAAGGCAAAGGGCAAAATGACAGAAGTCACGACGCGCAGACGGGGTTTGGGAAACTGCGAGGACCTCGCAGGACCTCACAGGACCTTCCCAATCCTCTTACGTGAACGTTGTCAGCCACGGAAAGACTGCGCTGCTGTGCACTGGCCTTGTGCACTGCCGTGTGCACTTTGCAACTTCCGTGCTGCCACCATCCATGGCTGACTACTCTGTACGAGTACGAGTCCTCTTGGCTGGCCTCTCTCCTGCTCCCCCTGCCCCACTCAATCTTTCCCAGGCACGCTGCCCCTGCCTATCTCCTTTGCAACTGATCAGCCTCTTTGCCACGCTGCATGCATCGTAAAGTTTTGCGAGCCTCCTCATCTTTTTATTTCCTCCTGCCATCATGTCCTCCCGCCCGCGTCGCTCAGCCGCCCAGCGGGCTTCCGTGGCCATTACTGACATGGCCGACAGAGACTCTGCCATGTCGTCCCGCCCTCGGCGACAAGGCGACACGCGCGCTGCCTTTGGCCGCGCGCCCTCAGCCGACTCCAACGTCTCGACGGTCCGCGCGTCCGGTGTGCGAAAGCGCCGCAGCGGCGTCGCTCCCGCCACCCGCGAACAGTCTGTCAGCGACGGCGTCGTGCACAGCCGGCGACCGACTCGCGGCCCCAAGAAGCGGTATGTCGAGTCGGAGTCGAGCGACGACGAGGACGTCGAGGTGGACGACGACGAAAACGACGACGACGACGACGATGACGAGGAGGACGACGACGACGACGACGAAGAAGAGGAGGAGGAAGAGCGCCAGGATATGATCAAGGTCGGCGACAGCGACGAGATGGACGGGGTCGGCGACGAGGACGCCGAGGGCGAGGCCGACGACATGGACGTGGACGCCGAAGGCGAGCCGGACGATCTAGGCGATGCCGATGCCGATGCCGACGCCGACGGCGACGTCGACATGGACGTCGTCACGGCGACCGGCCGCGCTCCCTCGATCAAGGTGTCGCGGCCGTCGCTCGGGGGTGGCGCGGCCGCCTCGTCGTCGCGTGCTGCCGGCGGCCACGGCAAGCTGCGCGTGACGGCCAGCAAGGCCAAGGGCCGGCGGGCTACGGGGGCCGGCCGCGGACGGCCAGCAGGCTCGCGCAACGCGCGACGCGACGTGGACGACGACGACAGCATGATGGAGGGCGACGAGATCAACGCGTCGGTGGAGGTGGCGGGCGACGAGGATGACGCCGAAGGCGACGAGGACGCCGAGGGCGAGACGGAGCTGGGCGGTGCCGAAGACGCCGAGGGCGACGAGGACGACGAGATCGAGGTCGTGGAAGAGGACGAGGACGGCGAGGGCGAGAACGAGGGCGAGAACGAAGAAGAGGGAGCCGGGCTCAGCGACGACGAGGAACGCGGCAGCCGTGACGGGACGCCGGACCTGTCTAAGATGACACGGCGGCAGCGGGCACGGTTCGAGGAGACGCCGCAGGAGTACATGAAGCTGTCGGATGGTGGGTTCCACGTCTACAGTGGGCTTACGACTACGCTAACCAGAGCAGAGGTGCAAGTGAAGAAGCACTTTACGGCCGAGGAGCTGAGCATGCGGCGAGCCGAGATGGCACGGCGACGACGGAACCTGAGCGAGAAGCGGAATGAAGAGGTCAAGGTGAGAGAGAGGGAGAGAGAGGGAGAGGGAGAGGGAGAGGGTGCAGAGTTCAGAGAGGGAGGGAAAGAGAGAGTCAAGTCAGACTAACAATACAGGCGGAAACGATCAACAAGCTGTTGAAGCGACAGGCACCAAAGACGACCAAGAAGAATGCACTGGGCGACGAGGACGAGGACGAAGATGGAACGTCGCGTGGAGATCCGAGGATGATCCGGTGGGTGAGCAACAAGCAGGGCAGCCGGGTGGGAGTATCGGGGGATTTGCTGGGAGGGCCCGTGGGAGCGGTGTTTCGAGTGGTGGAGGAGGTGTCGTAAGGCGGAGTATGGCACATGCGAGCACGAGAACAAAAACGATAGAGCTGGATAGGTCACGGAATCGGGAAATCAGGAATTGCATGCTCGTACGACGGTGATGACTAAGCAAAGGATAGGGTACATTGTACTCGTACTCGTCCTGGGCACCAGTGCCTGAATGGCGTCTGGGGAATACCTGGGGAAGGGAAAAAGTCTCTTGCACGCGGTATTCCCCTGTATTCCCCTGTATCCCCCCCCTGTGTGGTACCCATCGTTCGTACGAGAAGGCCTGCGGCATGGGCTGATTTGCTGCGTGGTGTGTGACGTGTGCGGCGGGCCAGCCAGGGCGGGCGCTGCAGGTTTTATTCAGCCCTTAGTAAGCCGTGGTGCGAGGCGAGCGAGGCGAGCGCGTCGAGCGAGGCGAGCGGCCGCACAGCCGTGGGACGTGGGACGGCGCACGGTCGGGGCGCGCGAGGCGGCTGTTGCCACCCTTGGCGCTGTACGGAGTAGTGCCGTTTTTTCCGGCTAATGGCCACTGAAGGTTAGGCTCTGTGTTAGGCGATAGGCCCCTGTCCGTTTTCGTCTTGATCTTTGGTCTTTTTTGGGGGGATTTTTTTCTTCTTCTTTTCTTTCCTTTTTTTCCCTTCCTTTTCTTTCCTTTTTTTCCTTTTCTTTCCCCTTTTCCCTGTTCCTTTTTCCGTTTCTTTTTCTCCATTTTTCTTTTTCTTTTCGTCTGTGTTTATCTTGTTTCCCTAGGAGAATCTCGTCTCTCATCTTTTTGACTTCAACTGATCTCTTCAGACACAACTCTCTTGCCACTATATCTGGCCGCCACCCTCTGGCCACCATCTACATCCTCTCGCCACCTATCCTCTCCTCTCCTCTCCTCCCCACGGTCTCCCATCTCCTCACCCTCCTCTTCACCCTCCACCTACCCTCCACTTACCCTCCCTACCCTCCACTCCCCCATCACACCACATTCATCACTGGACCAGGCTGGTGCACGGACCACATCACCCGCCTCTGCTACGGCGGCTACTATCCGTCCACTGTATTGGCAGCCAGTCCAGAACCTGCACGACCAACCCCGCAGAATTGCTAGTGCGGACGCTGATCCACAGCGCACCGCCAATAAAAGAGTCTTCTCCCCCAGTTCTCGCAACCTCGAACGCTCGCTGCTTTCCGCCCTTCCTCGCCGCCCGCGTCTTCCCATGTCCAAGATGATCTTTTCCGATCTCTACAAGTCTCCGAGGTCGGCCTTCTCCAAACTGCGCATCAGCTCCCACAGCGAATCGCAGCAGGTCCAAAATACCCAAAATGCGCAACAAAACCCGCAATCCACCACACAGCACCCCCATCTGTCGGGCCCTGCGCTCGCTGCCGAGCTCGAGTACGGCGATGCCGAGCTCGTGAGCCAGAACAAGACCAAGCAAAAGGAAGCCGTCCGCCGCTTCCTCGCCGCCCATGTTCGCCACGATTGGTCCTTTGAAGGGCCCGTCCAGACCACAGCCACCGCCACCGCCGAAATCGCACGGGCAAGACAGCTGCTGGCCGACGAGCCCAAGGCCAAGGAGCGCAGGGATGAGCAGGGCCAGGGGTCCACCGTGCCGCTGTCGGCCGTCACGGCCGCCATGAGCGCCATGAGCAGCGCCAGCGGCAGAGCCAGCGCCACGGGCAGCCGCCATCACGGCAGTCTGGATACCGAAGACCTCGACAGCGACGGCGAGTCGGACGGCGAGTCGGACTACAGCACCGTCTCTGAAGACCCGGCCCATTTCCGGCCGCGGGCCGAGTGGACCTCGGACGTGTCCGACGAAGACGACTTTGGCGCCCCCCTGGTCAGCGCCACGCATTCCCCCCTGTTATATTCGCCCCTGTACTCGCCCTTCCGCTTTGACTCGCCCGAATCGGTCGGCAAGACCGTCAAGACGACGTCGCTGGCCCGGCGCACCAAGATCCGCCGCGACCTGCGCGCCGAGATGGCCTGGAACACGGGCCTCGCCTGCTTCACGGCCCGTCGCGACGCCTGGACGGGCGCGCACACGGTGCGCATCAAGCCCAAGGAGACCGCTTCGGCGACCACCTCGCCCCGTCGCGGCCTCTTCCGCTTCCACTCGCGCGCCGAGTCGGCGCCGGCGCCCGCCACGTCCACCCATACGCTGACACGGGCCATTACGGCGCCCGCCATGACTACGACGGCGGCCACGACCGCCTCGCTGTCGCCGGCCATGTCCAACTCGCAAAATTCCCAAAATTCCCAGTCGGCGGGCGGGGCCGACACGCTGGAGACGTCGCCGGTGACGTCGGACGGCAGCGGCGGACGCGAGCGGTGCCAGTCGCCGACGTCGGGGTTCTGGCCGCTGGCGCAGGTGCCGACGTACCGCCAGCGGCGGGCCCACGGCAAGGCGCACACCGAGTATGCGGTAGAAACGATGCTGCCGCTGGCCCGGCCGCTGCTGCCGCCGGCCAACCCGATGCGGTCGTCGATCACGCCGAGCCTGTACCTGAGCTTGTATGACAAGGTGGTGTTGAGCTCGCTGCAGCCGTCGTGTCCGGTGAACCTGGCGGATGCGGTGCGTGCGTGTGTGTGCGGGTGGAAGCGGGACGGCGAGTGGCCGCCGCGGCCGGACGTGATGTCGATGTCGGCACGGCGGAAGCGGGAGCAGGACCGCAAGGAGCGGGAGCAGCGGGAGCGGGAGCGTGAGCGGGAGAGGGAACGCGAGAAGGAGCGCGAGCGGGAGAAGGAGAAGGAGCGCGAAAAGGAACGGCGCAACAGCATGGCGTCACGACGCAACAGCATGGCGTCGCGACGCAACAGCAGCAGCCTGTCGTCTCCCGGGTTCGGCCGGCGGATGAGTCATCTGTTGAGCGGAGGGCGGCCGGCGGCCGCGAGTCTGACGACGAACGTGGCGGCAGGGATCGGTGGCCATGCGTCACCGGCATCGGACGGTAGCGAGGACGGGGCCGGGCGGGGGATCCGGCGCAGTCTGCAGCGGGTGCTGGGGCTCGGCCAAGGGCATGGAGGGCAGGGCAGCCAGGGCAGTCAGGGCAGTCAGGGCAGTGCAGCGGTCAGGGAATAGGCGGAGATGATATGTGCACGGAGGCGTTTGGATTTGTCGTCGATGTTGCAACATATACCCCATGTTTTGGAAGTAGCCGTGGCATGAAAATGATAATGAGGAGCGAATGAGCGAATTGAACGAGCGAATTGAACGAGCGAATCGAATGAGCGAAGCGAATGAGATATTACGTATAAGCGAAGCGAATGAGATGAAGAAGTACGGAGTAATACAAATAGGCTTATCATGAGACCCACTGAACCCTGAATCACTGTCCACTTCCACTGTCCCTGTCCTGTCCCTGTCCCTGAGTCCACCGAGTCCACTGTAGATAACTGACTGTCCACTTCCACTGTCCACTTCCACTGTCCACTGTCCACTGTAGATAACTGCCTGTCCACTGTAGATAACTGCCTGTCCACTGTCCTTGAGTCCACTGAGTCCACTGTAGATAACTGAACCACTGGATAACTGAACACTAAGAACCCTGGAAGAACCCTGTAAGCTGTAAGAAGCTGTAAGACCCTGAAGGGCCCTGAAGAACCCTGAAGAACCACTGTAGATAACTGAACCCACTACGGAGTACTCCGTACTACAATAGTACCAACTGTAACTCGTATTCACCTGACCACTACTGACCTATCGGCATTCACCTGTGCACCTGGTCTGGCCTCGGAATCGATTCGCACTATTCCTATTCTCCACGACGACGACCAGCCCAATACGGCGTACTCCGTTCACACACCGTCGCTTCGGAAGCCCTACTTTTCCCATCTCCACTCTCGCGTTCTTTCTGCCTGTGTCCCTCCCGTCTCTTCTTCTTTTCTTACCCCCCCGTCTTCGATGCTGCTGGACTTCGACGGCCAGCCTCGACGAATTGCGACCGAAGACAACGGAGACCACAGTCACTCCCAGACCTCTGAGCCCATCGAACTCCTACCTCTGCGGACGCCCCGTGTCCACGCCGACTCTGCCACCGAGAAAGACCGCCGCCGCGCCCAGAAGCGCCGGTGGCTGCAGCAGCAGGACGAGATGAAGTTCTCCCACAGCCTGCAGTTCAATGCAGTGCCCGACTGGAGCAGCCATTACATTGCCTATAGCAATCTCAAGAAGCTGTGCGTCTTTCTTCGTCGCTCCGTTCCCTTCTCTTCTGACCAGGCAGCATCTATCAACTGGAAAAGGCAGCCAACCATGCCACCCAGGAACACGTCGATGCCGAGTCCCGGCCGCTGATCGCCGACGACCTGAATCCCGAGACGGTCTTTTCGCGCGCGCTCGACGTCGAACTCGAAAAGATCTGCTCGTTCTATGCCCTGAAGGAGCGCGAGCTCATGGACGAGGTCGACCAGGTCCTGCACGACATTGGCGCCCTGAGCGAAGAGGAAGAAGAGCTGCAGGGCCGCCGGAACGGCCATGCGATCGCCGAAGACGACACGGCCACCGCCACCGCCACGGGAACGGCCGGGCCCAGTCAAAGCAACCTGGACGACGACGACGAGGCCGAGCTCGAAGAGCACGAGAGCACACACCACTCGAGCGACGAGGGCGACAGCGAAGACGAGCAGCGGCCCCTCCGCCCGCTGCAGCCACAACAGCCGCTGCGCTATGGACGACGGCCGCTGAGCGGCCCCGGACTGGCCCGGCGTCAGCGCAGCCGGCCCGGGACCATGGGCGCGTCGACGGACCTGACGACGTCGACGGAGCTGACCCGGTCGCGTCGGTACAGCGCCACCATCTTCGAGGACGACCCGGCCGACGCCGTGCTGTTTTCGTCGAGCATCATGTTGAAGAAGCGCATTGTCACGACGTACGTGCAGCTGTGCGAGCTCAAGTCGTACGTGCAGCTCAACAAGACGGGCTTCCGCAAGGTGCTCAAGAAGTTTGACAAGATCCTCGACACCAACCTGCGCCCGACCTACATGGCCGCCTTTGTCGAGCCGGCCTACCCCTTTGGCTCCGACACCTGGGATGCGCTGCTGCAGAACATTGCCCACATGGAGGCGGCCTATGCCGACATTGTGACGAGCGGCGACCTGACGACGGCCCGCCGCGACCTGCGCTCGCACTTGCGCGAGCACGTCGTCTGGGAACGCAACACGGTGTGGCGTGACATGATCGGCATGGAACGGCGTGCCGAGGCCGCCAGCCTGGGCGGCAACGGGCTGACCGGTGGCCTGGGGCTGCTGGCCGCCGGCGGCGGCAACGGCGTCACGGCCGAAGACGGCTGTGATGCCGACCACAGCATCAACGGCAAGCCGGCCGGGCGGCTGCGGCAGGGCGACGAAGAACAGCAGGCCATGCCGATGCGGCACTTCCACCTGCCCGGCCGACACGGCTCGGTCATCCAGGTGCCGGCCTGGCTGGTCAGCAGCTCCATGTTCATGCTGGTGGGCGCCACGCTCATCTTCTTTGCGCTGCTGTACGCGCCCGGACTGCTGGTGGGCCGGCCCGAGCAGCAGAACTGTCTGGCCATGCTGGTGTTTGTCAGCATGCTGTGGGCGACGGAGGCGATCCCGCTGTTTGTCACGTCGCTGATGGTGCCGTTTCTGTGTGTGGTGCTGCGGGTGGCGCGCGACGAGAGCAACGGCGAGCATGCCTCGCGCCGGCTCGGGTCCAAGGACGCGGCCTCGTTCATCTTCTCGGCCATGTGGACGCCCGTGATCATGCTGCTGCTGGGCGGGTTCACGCTGGCGGCGGCGCTGAGCAAGTGCCGCATCGACAAGCGGCTGGCGACGTTTGTGCTCAGCAAGGCCGGCACGCAGCCGCGGACGGTCCTGCTGGCCAACATGTTGGTGGCAGCGTTTGCCAGCATGCTGATCAGCAACGTCGCCGCGCCTGTCTTGTGTTTTGGCATTATCGAGGTGAGCTCTCCTCTCCTCTCTTCTCTCTTCTCTCGCCTCCTCTCTACTCTCTGCCTGTCCGCTAACCTTTAGCCCATCCTGCGCAACCTTCCGTCCGACTCGGACATGTCCAAAGCCCTCATCATCGGCATTGCCCTCGCCTCCAACATTGGCGGCATGCTGTCGCCCATTGCGTCGCCGCAGAACGTCGTGGCCGTCGGCATCATGACGCCCGAGCCGCCATGGCTGCAGTGGTTCTTTATTGTCATCCCCGTCGGCGTCGTGTCGATCCTGCTCATCTGGCTGCTGCTGCTGCTTAGTTTCCAGCCCGGCCGCGGGTGCACCATTGTGCCGGTGCGGCCCGTCCGCGAGCGCTTCACGGGCGTCCAGTGGTTCGTGACGCTCGTGACGCTCGCCACCATTGGGCTCTGGTGTGCGAGCCACCAGCTGGAGACGACGTTTGGCGACATGGGCGTCGTGGCCATCCTGCCGATTGTGCTGTTTTTCGGCATCGGCATCCTGTCCAAGGAAGACTTTAACAACTTCCCCTGGACGATTATCATCCTGGCGGCCGGCGGGCTGGCCCTGGGCAAGGCCGTCAAGGCGTCGGGGCTGCTCGACACCGTGGCTGCTGGCATCACCGTCCGCGTGCAGGGCATGAGCCTGTACGGCGTGCTGGTGGTCTTTTCGACGCTCATCCTGGTCATTGCCACGTTCATCAGCCACACGGTGGCGGCGCTGATTCTGCTGCCGCTCGTCTTCAACGTGGGCGCCGACATGGCCGAGCCGCACCCGAACCTGCTGGTCATGGCCGGCGTGCTGATGTGCAGTGCCGCCATGGGACTGCCGACGAGCGGATTTCCGAATATGAGTACGTGCCTGATTTCCTACCGTTTCTGTTTCTTTCCAAGCTAACCATCCAGCTGCGATCATGAAGGAGGACCCGGCCGGCCAGCGGTACCTGCAGGTGAAGCACTTTATCACGCGGGGCATTCCCAGCAGTATCCTGACGTTGTTTGTGGTGTTGACGATTGGGTTTGTGGCGATGCGGGTGACGGGGATGTGAGATCTACAGAGAATGTAAGGATAGACATAGAGGTAGATTGGATAGACGTGTACGGAGTATGAGAAGTACGGAGTACGAGAGAGTAGAGAGTACAGAGTACGTCTGTTGATGTGTAATCATGTATCTTATATGATGAGTCAGCAGACTCATTTGAGCCGGTCATTTGACCATGACACGTGACCCACATATGCAGCTAAGAGCTCCGTTCAGACTCCACAGCTTCGCCGGTACCTAAACATCACCACAACTCGGGCTGCAAGCTGTCGCGCCAACGCCTCGCTTTTTCACAGAGACCCATCTGCGCGACCGTCTGCACAGGGCCTGCTTGTACTCCGTACACGATATGGCCGGTCTGGCCGGTTGACCGCGACCCGAGCGACGAGGACTGACCTCGTTCCACCGACTGATTTCGAGATTAAAGACTCTCGATTTATCTCAACTGCAGCTCTGCCCCAACACCCCTATATTTCTCTCCGCCTCCTCCTCTCAGCATGGCTTCTGCCACCCCCCTCACAGCTTTCACAGCCTTCACGGCGCGGCCGATCGTCGAGCTCAAGGCGCGCGACAAGTCGCGCGTACAGTCGCTCGTGGCCTACGGTGACCGCCTCTTTGTCGGTCTGCACACTGGCGTTCTGCGCATCTACCGCGTCAACGAGGAGGGCGCGGCTGCTGCCGACGGCCCGACCCATCTGCTGCGCGAGGTGGAAAAGTTCGCGTCCCGCTCCATCGACCAGCTCGCCATCATCAAGGAAGCCAACACCCTCGTCTCTCTCGCCAACTACGCCGTCTCTCTCCACGACCTCCAGTCCTTTGCCCCGCTGCCCGGTGCTGCTCCCCTGCCCGGCACCAAGAACGCCAGCGCCTTTGCCGTCACCAGCAATATCGTCAAAGACCCCGTCACCGGCATCCCCGAAATCGTCTCCCGACTCGCCGTCGCCGTCAAGCGGCGTCTGCTGCTGTGGACATGGTTCGCGAGCGAGCTGAGCACGGGCGCGGCGCCCCCGAAAACCCCTGACGACAAAGATGGCAAGGCCACGCCGCCGCCCGAGATCGTCCTGCCCGAGACCATCCGGTCGGTGACGTGGGCGAGCGCGACAAAGCTGGTCGTCGGCATGAACGCGGGCTACGTGCTCGTCGACGTGCTGGAGCGCACGCTCGAGGACATCGGCACGGCCGGCAGCGAGGGCGACGACAGCGAGGCCGGCAGCGGCGGCGTCGGCGCCAACGACTTTGGCAGCACCAGCCGGTTCGGGGCCCTGAGCAGCGCCAGCATGGGCTACATGGGCCTTGGCAGCTACATGCCGAAGCCGATGGCGACCAAGCTGGCCGACGGCGCCGTGCTGCTGGCCAAGGACGTGCACACGCTGTTTGTCAGCGACAAGGGCCGCACGCTGAACCGGCGGCCGATCCCGTGGCCGACGGCGCCCGAGAGCGTCGGCTACAGCTACCCCTACATCCTGTCGCTGGCGAGCGGCGGCACGTCGACGGCCGCGGCCGCGGCGGCGACGCCGCCCACGCCCATTGCCGGCACGCTCGAGGTGCGCAACCCCGACACGCTCAGCCTGCTGCAGACCATTGAGCTGCCGGTGCCGGGCGGCAGCACCAACACGACGACGAGCGGGCCGCTGCAGCTGCACGTGCCGCCGCCGTCGGTCAGCCTCGCGCACGCCGGCAAGGGCTTCCACGTGTCGTCGGAGCGCGGCGTCTGGAAGATGGACGCGACCGCCTACGACGACCAGATCGAGGCGCTCGTCGCCGCTGGCCGCCTCGACGAGGCCATCAGCGTGCTCGGCCTGCTGGAAGACGCGCTGCTGGGCGACAAGAAGGCCCAGACCCTGCGCTCCGTCAAGATGCTCAAGGCCGAGCAGCTGTTCCGGCAGCGCAAGTACCTGGCGTCCATGGACCTGTTCAACGAGGAAGACGTGCACGCGCCGCCGGAGCGCGTGCTGCGGTTCTTCCCGCGGTCCATTGTGGGCGAGCTCTCGGAAGAGCCGGAGGAAGAGGACGACACGGAAGAGGAAGAGGGCGGTGCCGCCGTGGACGCGGACAAGAGTGACAAGAGTGACAAGGCCAAGAGTGACAAAGGCGAGACGGACGAGGCCAAGGGCGAAACAGAAACCAATGGCGAGGGCAAACAGCATGAGCAGCCAGGGCCAGCAACAGCAACAGCAACAGCAACAACAGCAACAATCACACCGACAGCGACACCTCCTCCAGAACAGAGCTATTACCGGGCCAGCGGGTTCACCAAGATGTTCCTGGGTCCGCGGCGGGCGAACTCGGACGCAGCTTCGATCCCGCCAGCCTCGCCGGCCAAGTCGGCCGAGGAGCCGGCCAAGTCGGCGACGACAGAAGCGTCGACAGCGGCGGGGACGACAGCGACGACGACGACAGCAACGGCGACAACGGCCGACGGACCCGTGCGCCTCGAAGGCAAGGAGCTGATGCGGGCGGCCGAGGCGCTCAACAGCTACCTGGCGGGAACGCGGGCGCGGCTGCAGCGAGAGATCGACCCGGCGACGGGCAAACTCAAGGAGCGCAAGTCGGTGGTCGACACGGATGTGGACTCGATCGCCCATGCGAGTGCCAACGGCGACCAGAAGACAGACGAAGAGGACGAGGCGCGCGAGAAGCGGCTGCGCGAGACGTTTACGCTCGTGGACACGACCATGTTCCGCGTGCTGATGCTGATCCGGCCGAAGCTGGCGAGCTCGCTGTTCCGCATCCCCAACTTTTGCGACCCGGCCGTCGTCAACGAGCGGCTGTTGGCCAGCAGCCGCTACAATGAGCTGGTGGACTTTTTCTACGGCAAGCGGCTGCACCGACAGGCGCTGGAGCTGCTGCGGCGGTTTGGAGGAGAGGCGGCAGCGGCGGCGGAAGCCGAAGCGGAGGCCGAGGCCGAGACCAAGACGGACGTCACCATTCCGCCGGCACTGCGTGGTCCTCGACGAACAGTGGCCTACCTGCAGAGTCTGCCGCCAGAGATGGCCGACCTGGTGCTCGAGTTCTCGGCCTGGACGCTGCGGGCAGATCCCGTGCTCGGCATGGACGTCTTCCTGGCCGACTCGGAGAATGCCGAGACGCTGCCGCGGGACCGGGTGGCGCGGTTTCTCGGCGACATCGACGCGAAGCTGGAGATCCAGTATCTGGAGCACGTGATCAAAGAGCTCAACGACCTGACGCCCGACTTCCACAACCGGCTGATCGAGCAGTGGATCCAGCAGCTCAAGGCAGAGCAGGGCACGACGGCCGAGGCGCAGGCCGCGTGGGAGACCAACATGGACAAGCTCGTGCTCTTTCTCAAGACGAGCCGGCAGTACAGCCTGTCGCGGACGTTTGCGCAGCTGCCCCGGGATGGTGAGTCCGGCGAGGAGAGTGACTCCACGATGTGTGTGCTTACTAATCAATCCACAGAGGCAGCGTTCTACGAGGCGCAGGCGGTGGTGCTGAGCAACATGGGCCAGCACAAGCAGGCGCTGGAGATTTACGTGTTCAAGATGAAGGACACGGCCAAAGCGGAAGAGTGAGTGCAGTTGCCATGTATTTTGTGTTCCAAATTCCATCTAACGAGCAGATACTGCAACCGGATCCACGCGGCGCGCGATGCCGTGCGAACGGCGACGCAATCCGATCTGCCGGTGTCGCCGCGTCTGGCGGCCATGGCGGCGTCGGACCGGCGGTCGCTGGCGTCGGTGGGCGACAATGTGACGCTGGCGGGCAGCGGGCGCGAGAGCCGAGAAGAGATGGCGGCCGCCGCCGGGTTTGGCGAGGCGCTGCGCGACGACGACGACGAGAGCAGCGTCTTGGGCGGCAGCGGCAGCGGCAGCGGCTCGCCCGCGTCCATCTACCACACGCTGCTGTCGCTGTACCTGACGCCGCCGCCGCCGTACAACGGCACGACGCCCCAGCTGGAGCCGGCCCTCGACCTGCTGTCGCGGCACGGCGCGCGGCTGCCGGCATCGTCGACACTGCGGCTGATTCCCGAGACGCTGCCGGTGGCGCAGCTGGAGGCGTACTTCCGCGGCCGCATGCGGGCAGCACACAGCGCCGTGCACGCGAGCCGGATCGAGAAGGGGCTGCGGCAGACGGGGGTGCTGGCGGCCCAGGCGTCGCTGCTGCTGGGCGAGGACGGCGACGGGAGAGCGGGACGGAGTCGGCATGTGGTGGTGGGCGAGGAGCGGGCGTGTGGCGTGTGCCATAAGCGGCTGGGGGGGAGTGTGGTGGCGGTGTTGGCGGACAATGCGGTGGTGCATTATGGGTGTTTGAGTCGGGCGGGCGGTCGTCCGAGCCGGCCATCATGGCAAGGGAGAAGAGAGTAGGGGGGAGGAGGAGAGATGAGGAGAGAGGAGAGAGGGGGGAGAGGAGAGAGAAGAGAGAGAGGAGGGGAAAGAGAGGAACGAGGAGAGAAGAGAGAAGAGAAGAGATGAGGGAGAGAAGAGAGGAGAGGAGAGAAGAGAGGAGAGGAGAGAAGAGAAGAGCGAGAAGGGAAGGGAAGGAATACAGAAGATAAACAGACGCAGGACATGTATTTGTATGACTAGAAGCTGAACCGAGCGATCCAATTTGAATAGAGCGTTTCTGTTTGTTGGCTGAAGATTGGATTGTCGAGTTCGACCTACTCCACCATCTCTTCCCCGTAGTTGGCCTCCTCCTTCTGGGCTGCCGCATCCTGGGCCCGGTCAGCATCGATCACCATGCGTGCTGTCAGCTCGCGATTGACGTCGGCCTGGACAGCACGAATGGCCGTTCGAAGAGCCTCGAGATGTTGAATTTTGGTTTCCGTCGATGCCGTCTCTGCGAGGTCGACCAGGTCTGCCGAGGCCTCGAATGGTTCATTATCAGGGCTGTTATAGACAGCCCGAAGTGTTTGCTTCGCCATTGTGTTCAGGCCGACGATAATGATCCTTGTGTCTGAGTATTGTTAAGTCTTTGGGTCTTTGAGTCTCGAGTTCGAGTCTTGTCTAATGTTCTCTCGCTTTGTCAGCTTTATAGTGGGGCGCGGGGCGGCGCAGTAGCGTGGCACAGGGTCTGGTTTCGCAGGAAGCTGCTGCTGACTACTCCGTATAGTGTCTGCGCCTTCCGCCGACGACGGCCGACATCTTCTTCTCCGAAGTTGCAAAACATTGTCTGACGACACATTCACTCCATCCCGACGACCATCCCGACCGATTGTCATTAGACGCGCATTTGTCGCCCGATTCGCTGGTCTACCTTGTCGTCCCCTGCCGTTGCTGGGCCGCCACAGCTGGGCTCCAAGAGCTGACCCTCTTTGGACGATCTACAAAAGAAAACAAAGAAAGAAAAGACAAACAGAAAGACAGAAAAGACAGACAAACAGAAAGACAAACAAACAAAACAGCAATCCTCGAGACGATGCCCGCCGTCTGTGCGCGATAGCCGTCCGCAGCGCAGCCGCCTCCTGGCCGCCGCACCATGCAACAGATGCAACAGGCGAACCAGATTTGCCCCTGCTGACCTCCCACGGCTCAACCATCCATCTTCGCCCATCATGCAGCCCTCTCGACCGCCACGCGGCCCCGGCAGCTTCTCGCCCCTGCCCGTGCAGACTGCCGTCTCGGCTGCCTCGTCCTCCTCCTCGCCTTCGCCCACCCTCGACCGTCCGCCAAGACCGGCGGGTGCCAACTCCCCTTCGTCCATTCGCGCGCCCGGCCTTCCTGTCCAGCGCTCGCCTCGTCCTGCAGGCCACATGCGGTCACGCCGCATGGGCTCCGATGCCAGCGACGACTCTATACCTACCATCCCCTCTCCCCTGGCCATTAAGAGGCCAACGGCCGCCACCACGTCCTCGGGCATCTCCACCAGCGCCTCGGCCGGCGCTTCGACTGGCTCTTTAGGCTCTCTGCACAACTTCTCACGACCAGCCACCCTGGCCTCAAGCGCCGCCGCCGCCGCCGCTGCCCGCCAAGTCGCCGTCACCGCTGCCGCCGCAGCATCCTCCCTCGCCGCTCCGTCCAGCCATGACATGCCCCGTGCCGTCTCCCCCCTGACGGTGCCAAACACTTCTACGACCACCACTACCTCCAGCCGCCACGACGCAAGCCTGCCCACGAGCCCCGTCGCTACCTTCAAGGCCTCGGGCCACTCCCGCAAACACTCGCAGACGGCCGGCCTCTTTGACGTCAGCATGCCGTCCACCAACAGCGGAAACAACCTGTCTCAGGTCATTATGGCCCAGCAGCAGCAGCAGCAGCAGCAGCCGCAACAGACAACACCCACGTCCGCCACATTCAAATCTGCCGGCAGATCGACGTCTTCGCCACCTCCACCGTCCATCTCCACCATCCCTCCACGTGAACTCAATGCCAGCCAGATTGCCGCTCAGGCGGCCATTCTCCAGCAGCAGCAGCATCAGCATCAGCAACAACAGCAACAACAACAGCAACAACCGCAGCTACAAATCCCTCAAAATGAACAATACCTCCAACAGCAACAACAGATCCACCACGCCCGGCAACGCTCGCAGACGGTGCCCACGCCCGGCGAGTCCTATGACACCCCGGTCGTGTCCAGCAAGAGAAGCAGTGGGCCCATGGCCATGCCCATTCTCAGCTTGACCGAGGCCAGTGCCCCACGTGACACCGGCTTCGAAAACTCGGCCTACCACAACGGCCTGCTCGGCAGCCACGTCTCGGCCGCCCAGGCTGCCGCCAGTGTCGTCTTTTCCCGTTCCGGCGCCGCGCCCGCCTCGCCCAAGGCCATGGGCACACCGCAGGCACAAGCACTGGCCCTGGCCCAGGCCCAGGCCCAGGCTCAGATACCACAGGCATCCATCCAGTCTTCCCAGACGTCCATGCCGCCCCCGCCGCCCCCCAAGTCGGAGAAGAGCAAGGTCAAGCTGTTCTCGCGGCCCGGCAAGATCATGGTCAAGGGCGACATCAAGGACAAGCCGCTGCCCAGTCCTAGCAAGATGGGCCTCTCGTCGGCGCTGGCATCGCTGCAGCGCGGCAACTTTAGCACCACGAGCGTCGACGCCTCGGCCCAGTCCCCCTTCTACAGCCTCAACAACTCGTCGGCCGCTACCATCCGCCCGTCCGAGTCGTCCATGGGCTTGGGCATGGCGGGCAGTGGCGGTATTAGTAGCAGCAACAGCAGCGCCACCCTGGTCGGCGGCGGGTCCAATGTCAGCGGCCTTGGCAGCAGCAGCGGTGTCGGCAGCAGCAGCGGTGTCAACATGGCCCTTCCCGAAAAGGAGTCCAAGGAGAAGAAGCACCACTTTCTGTCGCGGCAGAAGCACAAGCTCAAGGACAGGGACGAATTCCACCTGCCGCTGTCGTCGGCCGCCAGCAACTCGCGGCCCACAGACCCCAATGCTCCGAGCAGTCTGTACAATTTCAGTCTGCCCGTCAGCAGTCCGGGACCGGGCACGACGACGTTCAAGGGCAAGAGTGGTCTGGATCTGCGGCACGGTGGCCGGGCCTTGCGCGAGAAGAAAAAGGACGACAAGGCGGCGGCGGCGGCGGCGGCCATGAGCGAGATGGGCGACGGCAGCGTGGCCGGGTTCACGGGTGCGGCCACGGGGCCCGGCAGTGTGGCCGGCGGTGCCTTGTCGGCCGGAGGTGCTGCGGGCAGCGACTGGCCAGGGCCGGGCAGCTATGGATCGGGCGGTGGATTCTTGACGGAGCCGACGGCCGACGCGATCAAGTTTGGTCTCAACAATATGAGCTACGACGATGCCTGGCCCTACCTCAAGGCGAAGCTGCAGGTCATCTTTGAGGGCGAAGATCTGCGCATTCCCGTCGAGCACCTCAACCGCATTGTCGTCATGCACATCCAGTACTGCATTCAGCGACGGGCACCCAACATTATCCTCGACGACCTGCGCGACCTGCTGGCCAACGGGTTTGCCTCGCTGGACCGGACGCTGCGCCAGACACCCGAAGACCGGCTGATCCCGGCACTGGTCGAGCTGTGGCTGTTTACGTTTACGAGCATTCTGCCGTACATGCAGGCGGTCTTTCTGCCGCTGGACCTGGAGTTTTCGGGGACGGGGACGTTGTTGACGCCCGAGAAGGCGCGAGAGTTTTGGGGAGGCGTGACAGGAGCAGCGAGTGCGGCGAGTGCGGCGACCACTGCCCCAGGAACTGCCCCAGGAACTACCCCCGGAACAGCCCCCGGGACAGCCCCCGGGACGACTCCGCTCGCTGCTGTCCTGGACGTCCGTCGACTCGTGCTGGCCTCGTACCGCGACTGTGTCATCCTGCCGCGGTACGACACGCTCAAGCCCATCTTCTCACGGCTGTCGCTCGAGTTTCTGCCGCAGTCACTGGCCGGCATGGCCAAGGCACACAAAGCCGGAGGCAGTACCAGCAGTATCAGTGGCGGGCCGACGATGCCGATTCCCATCCGGCAAAAGAGCCGTTCGAACTCGGCGCTCGCGCAGCAGTACCAGGCAGCGGCCGGCGGTGGCGGTGGCGGCGGTAGTGGCGCTGGAGGTGTCGCCCACAGCTACGGCAGCTTCGGCAGCTTCGGCAGTATGGGCAACGTCGGAGTGCTGCCCGCGCAGAACGTGTCGACGTCGCCTGCTGAGTCAGCACCCGTGCGGCCGGGCACGGCGACGAGTCTGGATCCGAGCGTGGCGGCGAGCAGCAGTGGCAGTGGTGGTGGGGGTGGGGGTGGTGCCGGTGTCCATGATGGCAACAGCCGCAGCCGGGCGATCAGCAATGTGTCGTTTGGCAGCAACAGCGAGCGGGGCATCGGCAGCATGGGCGGGTTTCTGAACAGCAACAGCTACAGTTTGGGGGGCGGCAGCAGCATCCATGCCATCGGCCTGCCGAGTCCTGGGCTGCGCGAGCAGAACGTCGAAGACAGCAAGCAGGTGACGGAGATGGTGGGCCGGATGCTGCAGTGCATGAGTGTGCTGGCCGGGGTGGGGGTGGCCGGGGTGACGATGACGGCGGACGGGGCGGACGACGAGGGCAGCCGGATGGTGGAGGAGCTGAGTCGGCTGCTGAAACTGAACTGGCTGGGCCGAGGACGAACCGGACGGAACCGGCGCGGGATGGTGGGCGGGCGCGTGAAGCGAGGAGTGCCGGTTGGGGGGATGGGGATGGGAGGGCTGAGCAGCATGACGGAGGCGGCCATGCGAGAAGGGGGCACGAAAGAGTGGCTGGGGGTTGTGTAGGAGAGAGAAAAGTCGAGGCGTTTAGAAATCTATCATTGGAAGTCTACCGGATGGACAGGACGGAGGCGTTTACGGTCATAGCAGATGCAATAGTCAAATCGATATGCTATTATTTCTATATAAGCTGAACGCTGAATGTTGAACACTAAACGGAACGCTGACCACTGATAAATCTCAACCTGAAATGTTAGCTGTGACCACAAAGAGAATAAAGCATCAAAGCAGAAACAGAAAGAAAGCTCTTCGATCAGACATCCAAGGAAGAATTGCCCTTCATTTGCATCCTGTAGATTAGGCTCAAGCGGATACTCAAGTGGAAACTGCGAATGTAGGAAAAAATTTCATCATGAAGAGCGAAACACGAAACACGTTGACACAAAAAACGACTAACCTTTGGTGATGCCGTCAATGATGTCGTCTGCCGTGCTCCGAACCTGTCTGCACGCGTTAGCTGGGCCTCTAAAGGACTGCATAGCGAACGAGAGAAATGCGGCTCAGACGTAACAATACTGGCAAGTAACAGGAGTGCCCCGAGAGGCAAACCCGAGACAGACTATGCTTCGTCATGGTCGATTCTGTTGGGAAAAGAAGACATGTGTTTTTGGGTGTCATCAGGGCCGGGGAGGAGAAGGCAGAGGAGCTTACCGGAGAGACACGGCGGGACAACACTTGTTGCCACAAAACGAAGACGGCGAAGAATGAAGACGAGGAATGAGGACAAGACAAAAAGACAAAAAAATGAATGCAGACTCTGCCGGGCTATTATTTTATAGCTCTGGGAGTGGAGCCAGAAAATTTGCAGTCCCTGCACGGCCGGAAAAACAATGGGCCGAAGGATCCAGGTCCTGGAACTTGCAGGTGCCAGCACCAGCACCAGCAGCTGCCAACAAGGGCCGAGAGCACCGTTTTCTGGCCCAGCCATGCGGGTAGGCAGGCCTATTCGTATCTGACATGCATCTTATCTCTATATCTGTTATGCAGAGCGGCAGCTTCCAGGATGGCGTGACCTGATCGACGGGAGGGGTAGGAGCAGCACGCGTACGAGTACGAGGAACGTTTCTAGTACGAGTATTCGATCGAATTATTCAGACCACCAGTCCTGTGCTCCATAGCCTACGGAGTATTCCGCTTGCTATCTTCCGCGTAGGCCCTATTGCTTATGCGGATGAGGACCGCCTCGTAGATCCGTCTGCATTCCAGACAGTGCGAATTCCTTGCCTGCCGCTCCTGTCCGCCTACTCGCTCCTGCCTGCTTTCTCCTGCCAACCTGCTCTTGACACTCTTACTGCTCTCGCCGCTCCTGCCTGCCTCACTCGCTCTCCCTCGCTTTCGCTGTTCGCTTTCGCTTCTTCTCACTATCCTACACCCCTGTTGGCGGACGGTCCTTCCCCAGACCACAAACCACAAGCTCCAGTGGATCCCACCTGCCGCCGTCGTAGCCAAATCCGCTTTTCCCCCCTCCTCTCTGATCAGCAGTGCCGACCTGGCGTCCAGCGTGCCTTCCCGCCTATTGAACAACGTCGCAGCTTCCTGGCCGCTCCTGCCTGAAAATCTAAACACGCTCGGTGCCTCCATACTTTATTCGTTTCTGTCTGTTTCTCTTCTCTTTTCCTCTTTTCCTCTTTTCCTCTTTTTTTCCTCTCTTCCTCTTTTCTTTTCCTCTTCTCGTCTTCTTCTCCTCTTCTCCTCTTCTCCTCTTCTCCTCTCGTTTTCTTTTCCTCCTCTTCTCTTTTCCTCTTCTCTTTTCTTTTCCTCCTCTCCTCCTCTCCCCTCTCCTCCCATCTGTTACATGCATATTGCCTTATCCGAGACCCACCACGCCACCAACCAATCATATCCCGTCATCCGCCCTCCCGAAACTCCTTTCGCCGCCCACTGTCGATCGACGCCCTTTTTCTCTTTCGCGCTCCTCCCCCCGACCTTCTCTTCCCTCCCCTACTTCCCGTATCTCCCTGCATGGCCTGCCAATTTGGTTTCGGTTTCTTCCTCTGAGCTGCCGACCTCTCCCAGCCTGCCTCGCCTCCTGTGGCCCTTTTCCCGCCGTTTCGTCCAGAGCTTCCACCAACCGCCCAATCTCCTCTTCCCGCCCACCAAAGTTCCCCTTTTCTCCCTAATCTTCAACCGCCGTCGCGCTCGTTGTTTTTTTTGTTTTTGTTTTTTTTAATTGCGGGCTGCCCATTTCGTTTTTTTTTTGCCCTTGTCCGCAATCGACACGATCCCCAATACCCGTCTCGAATCCACTCTTGGGTCCTCGCACGCTCCAATACCGGCGCGCCGCACACCATTTTCGGTTCCTGCTTTCATCAACGACTTGCGAACGCGACATTCCTCTTCTTTTTTTGCCTCATTGTCCACCTCGTTGCATCCGCTTCGTTTCTCAACCGTTACATCGACCGAATCGCCTCCATCATCCCGGCTTTCCTCTTCCGCCCCCCTCCCCCCTTCGAATCCTTTTTCTCTGCTCTCTTCTCTCTCTCCACACCTCTTCGAATGCGATAAACACACGCCACGTCCTCGTCTGCCGTACTCCGTACCGCTCTTGTGCTTCTCTCCCCCCCCTCCGCCTCCTCCGCCTTCCCATTCGGCCTTGGCACTCTCGCTTCGCGTGTCGTCGTCTCCCGTCGCCAGCCTGCTGCGGGCTGTTTCACCACGCGCAGAAAAATGATGGCCAGCATCGGCGCGGCTTTCTCTCCCCATCCGGGAGCCATGCAGCAACATCCCGGCGTCCCTCAAGGCCATCCAGGCTTGGCACCCGGAATGGCCCACAACCCGAGCCAGCCTGGTGGTCCTCCGGGCTCCGTTCCTCAGCACCTCGCCGCCGCTCACATGGGCGTCTCCGGCCCCGGCCCCATGAACCCGGCCATGATGGCCGCCATGCCACCCGGCCCCAATATGCATGCCATGCAGCATCTCAATCCTCAGCAACAGGCGCAGCTGCTACAGCAACAGCAGCAGATGAATCAGATGGCCCGTATGTTTCTGGCTCCGTTTCCGTGTCCGCTTCCGCTTCCCTTATCCCCCCCTGACTAACCTAACTGTCCAGTCAACAATCCGGCCCTCCAAGCACAACTCCAACAGCAACGGTTTCATCAATTACAACAGCAGCAGCAGCAGCAGCAACGCCAGAACCAACAGCTGCTCATGCAGCAACACGCCATGTACCCCAACGGCATGGCCATGAACCCGATGCACATGAACCAGATTGCTGCCCTGCAAAGGCGGATGGCTGGTCCAGTAAGTTTTGTCATTGTCTCTTTTTCAGACCTCTTCATTTGCTGACGACACAGCACGGCCCCGACCCGCGTGCCCAGGCCTACATGGCACAACAAATGGCCATTCACCAACAGCAACAAAACGCTGCTCAAGGCCAGAGCCCCGGCGTCGGCCAGCTCGGCATGCACCAAGCCCAACAGATCGCCGCCCTCCAGCAGGCACAGGCACAACAAGCCCAACAGGCTCAGCAGCAGCAGGTCCAGCAGGCACAGGCCCAACACGCCCACCAAGCACAGGCAGCCGCCGTCGCCGCGCATCAAGCTCAGCAGCAGCAGGCCCAGCAGCAGGCCCAGCAACAAGCCCAGCAGCAAGCTCAGCAGCAGGCGCAACAACAAGCAGCACAACAGCACGCCCAGCAGCAGGCCCAGTCCGGCCAGCAGACACCGGGCATGCCTGGCCAGCAGCAGGGCCCACAGCCCACCCCCGTCCACTCGCAACCACAGACGCCGCAGCAGGCCGGCCAGCCGACCGTCGGCCCACCTCCCCATAGCAGCGGTCCCCAGGGCCCTCCGATTCAGCTTCAGCCCCAGATGCCCGGTCAGCAGCAGCAGCAGCAGCAACCGCAGCAGCAAGGCCCCGGCCCCCAACAGCACCACCCTCCACAGCAGCTACCACCGCAGATGCAGCCGCAGATGCCGCCGCAGATGCTCCAGCCGAACGCGCTCGCTCTGCAGCAGCAGGCACAGCAGCAGCATCTGGCAGCTGCCAACGCCGCCCTGCAACAGCAAAAGGGCCCGGCACGCATGGTCTGCCTGGTGCGGCTCAACCAGTTCTTTGAGCACGTGGCTGCCTTCCCGGGGTCCAAGGGCAAGGACGACTTGTCGTACTGGCACGACCTGATCCCCAAGTACTTTTCCGTGACCGGTGTCTTCCGGCATACCATTCACATTGTCGAGGGCGAAGAGAAGACGACCAACAAGCAATACGAGATCCCCTTTTCGGCACTGCCGCGCTACTTCCACACCTACTTTGAGAGCGGCGTCACCAAGCTGCAACTGATTATGGACCACCCGGCCATTGAGAAGGCTTTGCTGGGCGACCGGTTCTATCTGGAGAACTACAAGTCAAGCCTCGTGCAGTGGTTTGAGAATGGCGGACATGTGAGTTTTGGTTCCGTCTTTCGTTTTTCGTTTCTCGTCTATCTTGTGTGCACCACTAACAGCCCAGGTCGTGTCCACAGGCGCCATCCGCGTGCAGTTCGACCCCGAAGCCAAGATTGAACTGTTCGAGTTCTCCTGCGACGGCCACGAAGAGTTCATCCCGCGCAAGATGGTCATGCAGGCAGCACTGCCTGGCCATAACTGGCTCAAGGAGTGGCTCAAGGTCAACAGTCCGCCCGACAGCAAGCAGTCGCCCGAGATGAGCAAGAAATCCAAGGCGAAGCAGTTGAAGTCGCCCCAGTCGCAGCCGCCACCGTTTAACCTGCCGCAGACGCTCATCAAGAGCAGCGTGGGTCTCACGGGTGCCATGAGCCAATTTCTCGAGGTAGGTTTGACGGAATTCACAGAATCCACAAGATTCGCCTAGAAAGCTGGAAGGACCCGGTTCTGACGCCTCCCAGCTCGTCGAAGTCATGGACAATATGAACTCGCTCTTCACCTTCTCCCAGGGTGACCCGAAGCTGACGGCGTTTGGTGCACTGGACCAGTTCGTGCAGAACATTTGCACGCCCCTCCAGAACGGCACGCCGCAGATGATGATGACGCAGGTGCCGCGCACGCCCGCCATGGGCCAGTTCCCCATGGGCGCCAGCCCGCACTTGGCGCACATCCAGCCGCCCGGCTCGCCGCACATTGCGGGCAGCCCGGTCACGGTGGTGATGCAGGCGCCCGTCATGCACCCATCGCAGAGCCAGCAAGGAACGAGCTCGAGCGGGCCGAGTGCCAACACATCGCCGGCAGGGACGAAGCGGCGACGGCCGTCGGGTGTCAAGGTCGACGACGACATGAACGGCGGGCCGACATCGGCGCCGACACCGGTGATCAACAACGCGCAGGTGAACGGGCTGAGCAAGACCAAGTCGCCGACACCAAGGGCGCAGAAGAAGCAAAAGGTGAACGCTGCATAGGGCCTTGCGCGTTGCCCGAAAACGAATGATTTCCGGATCCGGAAGAGGCACTCTGATGTCCTTTCTTGACGTCAGGCGCCACAAATGCGCTTGAGCATTGTATGGTTTATTTGCCCGGCTAGATTTGTTGGGCGTGTTTTATTTCCCGACTCTTGCTCTCTTGGTGTTTCTTTTTGGTTGAAATCTAGCCATGATATCTTTTTACTATTCCTTTGCCTTTTTCTTGCGTTTGTCTGCGTTTCTCTATTTTTTGCTATTTTGTCTTTTGCTCTGCCCTTTTCTTTGCTTTTTTTCCACCGGGGTTCGGTTGCTTCTTCCCGCTCATACTTGCTGGTTCTGGGTTCTCTTCCACGGTGCGTTAATTGCCCAGGATATCTTGCTTATTTTTGATTCGCGTCACATTCAGGGGCTTTTTTGGAAAGGGGTTTGGTTATTTAGATATTGAAAATTATGACGCATTCGATTGAGTGTACTACGTAGGCTCGCCAAGATCACCAAGCATTGGCATCGTCATTGGCATCGGTCAGTATCGTCATCATCATCAGCATCAGCATCGGTATCGTCATCACCATATTCAAGACAAAAATGTGATTATTCTAGGACTAAACATGCATCGGTGGAAACTGGGCAAAACAAGACGGAAACCAGCAAGGGATAAATAGACAGGGCTTTCTTCAGTACACGAAAGGAGGACAAAGAATACAGACCACCACACCGGTCTTCTGATGTCTTTCTAAACACGGTCGCCCGTCCTCCACTGCGCGTGCCAACAGAAACCCCTCTGGCAAGGAACGCGACACTCGCATGCGGTTCTTCCCTCCCGGTCTCCTTAATCTGTCCCCGACGGCCGGTCTAGTCTTATCCGGAGTTCATCAGAGAAGCAGCCCGGGCAAGACTAGAGGGGCCTGACGAGGATGCGAACACCAAAGCCAAATCGAAGTCGAAGTCGAAATGGAAAGCGAAGATGAAAATAATAAAAAACCCTCGAAGCAATCCCAACGCCGGAAAAGCCACAAGCCGTGGCTGGACGCAACCGAGACCGAAAACAGGAACGGAGAGACAACGGACAGGCCGGTTGTCACGCTGTGCGCATTGTGTCATGTGCTGTGCGCGCGATGCGTTGTGCGTTGTGCGTTGTGCGTTGAGCGAGAGTAACGCTCAAGCATCGACGCCGAACGTGTTCTCGCCCGAGTACTGGATGTACAGGAATCTGAAGGGGAAGGTATTAGCGAGGGCTGACAGAGGATGACTGAGACAGGCAGACGATGGGGGGAGATGACAAGAGGGATGACAGGCGATGGCAAAAGGGGCAACTCACCCATCCTCGTCCTTGTGTTCTTCGTAGATGCTCGACATCAAGGCGGCCGTCGGTGGCAGGGTCTCGTCGACAAAGATGAAGATAGCCTTTTCAGGTGCCAGCTTGATGCGCTTCCGTATCACGTAGACGAACTGGCCGACGGTCAAGTCTGCGGGCACGAGATACTTCTTCTTGTCGATGGTGGCGATTTCGCTCTTCTCGATCTTCTCGCAGATGACCTGGGAGGCGTTAGCAAGAGACAACAAACAAGCGGACAAGTCCAGACAGGGCAGAGACGCACCGGAATCCGATCCGCATACTTCTGGCGGATGCGCTCGGCCTCGGCCTTGCGCTTCTCAAAGGGGTGCTCGTCCTTGAACTTTGAGCGCATCGTGGCGGTGACTTGGACGGTTAGGCGGGATGTACGGCGAGCAGACGACGGGCGCGCAGCAGATGCAGTCGCAGGGTCGAAATCGAACAAAAAAAAGTCCAAGGGAATGGGGAGAGGAGAAGAAGGCGCTGGGCGATGAAAGGGTTGGTCGATAAGGGGGGGGAAGAGGAGGGAAGCGAGAGAAGGGAAGAACAGCGCCTCGGGGCTTTTGAGGCGGGAAATGGCTGGTCAGGTGATACGGGAGGATGACGAGTTGGCAGCCTAATTGTCGGTGGTAGAAGTGGGGGAGGGGGGGGCGGCCAGCGTTCTCCCCCGTAATCAGCAGGGAGGGCGGCTGACTTGGCCCCCCGTGACTCTTACGGGGTATCACGTGACTTTTCCTTGTGATAACATTGCTGAATGAGGGCGGTGGCAAGGAGTGGCGCAATTGGTTCGATAAATTACGGAGTTAATAACTGGGATGTTGTATACAGTGTACGAACTGTGTTGGTACTGTCCTGGTTTAGTCCTGTAAGTACAGAGGATCTCAGAATACCCGTTCTACAGAACATATCATAGCTACGAGGAACAAAAAGATATATACTATTTCGCAGGCTGTAAATCATTTTGAAATGTACGATAATTATGGCCATCTGAGGTTTTTATTGGACGTAGGAATAAGGCATAAATCTCACTGCCCAAAATATTACCTCGCAAGGCTGTCGAGAATATTCAAGAAGAAACATGATACACCACTCCACCAGAAACCAAACAAGACAACAAAAGACGGAAAATGAGCACTGACAGTGTTGGCTCCAAAGGAAAGTGGAAGGCATCAGAACTGTCTGACAAGCCGGACAGCTCTCCAGGCAACACGGTGGCGGATGTGGGCCTGTCTGTGGTTTATGAGAGTGTTAAAGCGACGCCGGTTGTAGAGTATGTTTTTATGTTCATATTCTCTTCGCTCCTTGCTGACCTGCTAGGATTGTCTTTGTTCATGGCCTACAAGGCCATCCTTTCAAAACATGGGCCTGTCCAGTGGATGGCGAACATTCACAAGCCAAGCATCGTAAGATGGTCTCCTGGTCTGACCGTGGTGAAAAGCCCGAGGCATCAACAGAAGAACAACACTCGTATGCCTTCTGGCCGCGGAATTTTCTTCCCCAAAAATGTCCGCGAGCCCGGATCTGGGTCTTTGGTTATGACACGATCGTAGCCAAACTGCCCTTTACGGGTGCGGCGAACCAGAACAGCATCTTTGCCCACAGCAAAACCCTGGCCAACGAACTGTCCCGACATCTGGAGCGTGGCCGGCCTATCGTGTTTGTTGCACATTCTCTCGGGGGTATTATCGTAAAGGATGTGAGTAAGACAGAAAGTCTGTGGACTCGACCGCATGGGCTAATAGGTGGCAGATGCTCACGATATGCTCAACTTCGAACTTTGAGGGTTTTTTAGATGTTGTGAAGTGCACACGGGGCATTGTCTTTCTCGGGACTCCTCATCGGGGTAGCTGGGTGGCAGGTATTGGCAAGATTGCGCGCAAAGCTGCCAGCCTTGTTCTGATGGACACAAATCAGCGGATTCTGGACAGCCTCTCTCTGAAAAATTCAGACCTTGAGCGTTGCCAAGAAAGCTTTTCTTCGCTTTGGCAGAAATACAGGTTTTCTGTTAAGACGTTCCAGGAAGGCCAGCCGTTGAAGCAGCCATTTCGGCTAGGATATCTGAACAAGTCTAAAGTACGGAACCGCAAGATGCGTGTAATTTATAATGAGATTCCCCCTGATTAACCATTCTTTAGATTGTGCCAGACACATCTTCCTGTCTCGGGGACTTCCGGGAACGTGCAGAGCTACTTGATGCAGACCACCGGGAGATGTGTCGGTATGGCAACATGTCTGATCCGAATTACGAAAAGGTGTCTGGAGAGCTGCAAGCCATTTATAGGACTCTGCTTTCTACAAACAAATCTATGCTCAGTGAACTGCCTTCTAAACAGCAACTGGGCCTCTTCACAAAGGAAGTGGTGAATTCCTTGCAGTTCCCGGAAATGAATCGAAGAGAACATGCGATCAAATTGCCGGCCGAAAACACGTGTGACTGGCTATTTACCAACCCCGTCTTCCTTGACTGGTCGACACGTCAACACATCGACAAGAACTTTGGCCTTGTTCAGATCATAGGACACCCCGGATCTGGAAAGTCGACCCTGATGAAGAAAACGTCTGAGCAGCTGAAGGCGCAGCACAAGGATGACGGCACATGCATTGTGGGCTTTTTCTTTAACAGTCGCGGCCAGGAACTCGAACGCACAACAACCGGTCTCTTTCGTTCTCTGCTGCATCAGCTGGTAACCCAGAATCCAGTTATCCTTAGTCTGCCTATAACGGATATGTTGGATGAACTGCATTTGCGGAAAATGTGGCACTCCTCGACAAACAGGGACGAACTGTCCAACATTCTGACCCTCATCTTTTCGGGATACCACGCAGCCCCAAAACGGACCATTATCCTTATAGACGCCCTCGACGAGTGTGTCGACGCCGCCTGGACGGGATACTTTTTTGCTGACCTTACCAAGACTGCCTACAAAGCTGGTGTCCAGCTGGAGGTCTGCTTGACACGCCGGGAATTTCCCCCCATCACGCTCCGCAACAGCCTCGAGATCAACATGGAGAGCTACAACACGGCCGACATCCAATGCTACAATCGCCAGAAGCTGGGACTCATGCCTCTATCACCAGCCGATGCTGATATTCTGCAGAATCGCATCACCCAGCGGTCGCGTGGCATTTTCCTCTGGGTCGTGTTGGTTGTCGAGGACATATTGGAGGATATCGAGAGCGGGAAGAATGTGCAGTTGATTCTCCGACGGACCATGAACCCTCCCAAGGCCCTTGATGATCTCTTTGTCACCCTGCTCAGCAAGATCGACGCCAAGGACCGTGAGGTCGCCCTCAGCGTCTTCCAATGGGCCATCCTAGCTGAGGCACCACTTCGCCTGCGTGAGTGGCATCATATCTTGGCCTTTTGTCACACTCCTGGGCCCTCTTCCCTACATGAATGGCGCCTATCCGATTATTACACAGAGAACAACGACCAGCTCGAGCGCCAGATCCGCTACCTGACCCAGGGCCTCGTGGAGTTCAAAAGCGGCACTGAGATTCCGCCTGTGGACCTTCCAGAACCTACCAGCGACGACAAGTCACTCGCTGCCACTGCTGGCTCCCTCGACAGCACCATGGGTGAAAGTCGCCCAGTGCAGCTCATCCACGAAACTGTCGCGCAGTTCTTTATCAGCGGAAAGGCCAACAAGCTGTTCGGCCGCGCCGCCACGTATGACTTTGTCGGCGAGGGCCACCTCGCCATTGTGAATACCTGTCTCGACTATATAGGCCTGAGCGAGCTCGACGACTTCGTCGCCGCACGGCTTACTATGCTCTCTCGAGCCTCCAAAAGTCGCCACCCGCTGCACCGGCATCAAAGCATCGCCAGTTTCATGTCTTCAGCCTCGTCCCACTCAGGAGGCCGCCGGTCCATCCATAATAGTCACGATCCAGACTCTTCTGACGAAGAGCCTGTCAGGGCCTCTCCGGAACCAACTCACAAATGGCCGTCTTCTGTCAACAGCAGCGAAAGCGACCTCCAATGGTTGACTCAGTTGAGGGTCCTCGAGGACTACCCGGCCCTGCTCTCCTATGCGGTGAACCGAGTGTTTGACCATGCCCATGCCATCCAGGAACACCATATTAGCCTGAAGAGAATCTTCTACAAACTCATCAACGAGGGACTGTGGTCGCGGTGGAAGGCCCTGCAAGAGGGCAGGACGTCGTGTGAGACATGGCCGGAATTTGCTGAAGAAGAGGGGTTTCAGGAGTGGTACGACGCACTATGAACATAATCGAAACCAGGAACCCTAGAGTATAGCATAGATTTGTATCTTGCAGAGAATGGAGCACGAGTAGATGCTGTCGTGCCGGGCGTGCAGGTTCTTCACGATGACTAAGCAACCACCACCATTACTAAGCAAGAAATATGTGATGTATGGGGGATAGCTGGCTGCCAACCGTTGAGCTTCCAAGACACGGAAACATTCGATTTCCCGTCTGGCCTTCTTCGACTGCCGTAGGCTCCACCCTTGGCGTGTTCCAGCCACCCACCACCCTACTCTGCGCGAAAAGTGGCCGCACTGGTGACGACAGGATCGTGTGGTTTCTCTGCCCATTTTTGCCATTGGCCAGTCAGATCTTGCGAGTTTGTCTGGCTGCCTGCCTTCCGAGCTGTCCATTGCCGTATAAGAGGCGACAACGCCATGACCTGTGCACCTCGTCTGCGTCTGCTTGTCCACGGCCGACAGAGAGCCATTGCCTCCGTCTTTCGAACCCAACGGGCCTCCTATACTGCCGGACGAGGCATTTCCTCCGGCCGGACAAAATTTCCCTTGATTGCTTGTGCCTCTGTGGCCATTGGAGTCGGCAGTGTGCTGCTATACAAAATGGTGAGGAGAGCGAGCGACGTCCTGATTCTCCCCATCTCTTCTTCCGCTGACCGACAGGATCCCATCCGGTGTGACTCGCCGTCGCTGGCCGAACGGGACGAGCAGACGCGGCGGGACACGGGCGGCGTCGTCACCGACCAGTCGCCCATGCGGCTGCGCATGGAGAAGTTCATCAAGGAGCAGCAGCAGCTCATCATCCAGGGCCTGGCCGAGATCGAGAACAGCGGCGGCGTCACGGCCGTCGGCGGGCCTGTCGAGGGCCGCGTGGCCGACGGCAAGGTGGCGCCGCGCTCCTTTCGCCAGGACGCCTGGCAGCGCAAAGAGGGCGGCGGCGGCATCACGTGCGTTCTCCAGGACGGCTTCGTCTTTGAGAAGGCCGGCGTCGGCGTCAGCGTCGTCTACGGCACGCTGCCCAAGGCCGGCATCCTGCGCATGCGCGCCAACCACGCGAACCTCGGCGGCACCGGCGAGATCCCCGACTCGCTCGAGTTCTTTGCCGCCGGTCTCAGCATGGTCGTGCACCCGCGAAACCCGATGGCGCCCACGGTGCACCTCAACTACCGCTACTTTGAGACGTCGGACCCCAAGAACCCCGACCAGCCCGGCTCCTGGTGGTTCGGCGGCGGCGCGGACCTGACGCCCTCCTATCTCTTTGACGAGGACGCCATCCACTTCCACCGCACCCTCAAGGACGTCTGCGACAGCCACAACAAGGCGTACTGGCCGCACTTCAAGAAATGGTGCGACAAGTACTTTTGCAACACGCACCGCGGCGAGAGCCGCGGCGTCGGCGGCATCTTCTTTGACGACCTCGACGACACCTTTGCCGTCGGCGACAACAAGATCTGCCCCGACAAGGAGAGCCTCTTTGCCTTTATCCAGGACGGCCTGCGCTCGTTCCTGCCGTCGTACACGCCCATCATGATGCGCCGCAAGGACATGCCCTTTACCGAGGCCGAGAAGGAGTGGCAGCAGATCCGCCGCGGCCGCTACGTCGAGTTCAACCTCGTGCACGACCGCGGCACGTCGTTTGGCCTCAACACGCCCGGCTCGCGCGTCGAGAGCATCCTCATGAGCCTGCCCGTCACCGCCAGCTGGAAGTACATGTACGAGCCGGAGCCCAACACCCGCGAGCAGCGGCTGGTGGACGTGCTGCGCACGCCCAAGGAGTGGGTGTAGGATAGGACGGCGGAGGGGCCTTGTAGAATACTGTAAGATGGCGAGGGGATCTCTCTACTCGTACCCAGATTATGTAAGCAATGACAAATGTATTCGACTCACTTCGAGAAGAGTAATGCCTGTCCTCTACGGAGTACTCCGTACCACATCACCTTTCATCCCTTTCTGCCATGGACACTGCCGGCTTACCCCCGCCACATCGCCTCATTGCAGAGCTCGTCCGGTCCATCGGGGCCATCCCGGCAGAGGTTGGGGAGTCGGTGTCCGTCGGAGACCAGAAAGGCATCCCGGCTTCCCCGACGATTCTGGCGCGCCTCCCTGTGGACGACCGGCCCCTGTTCACCACGCTGCACGTGCTCTATCCGGCCGTGCTGCTGCCGGCACTGGACCTGCTGGACCGGCGGCGCGTCGTCCGGTACGGCCGTCGCGACGACGTCTTGGCTGTCTATCAAGTGCTCGGCGACACGACGCATGTCGTGCACTTGCGCGCATGGCACTGCACGTGTGCGTACTTTGCGCTGCGGGCAGCAGGACAAAGCCTCGAGGACGCAGACGACGAAGACAGCCGCCACTTTTCCAGTCCGCCCTGTCGCCATCTGCTGGCCTGTCTGCTGGCCGAGCGGTGGCCGGCGCTGCGGGATCACGTGACCACGGAGGACGGCGACGCCGAGACGCTGGCCGGCGTGGTAGCCGGCGTGGAGTGAGGCACTACGGAATACGGAGCACGGAGCACGGAGCACAGAGCACAGAGCACAGCGTGCACTTGAGCATATCATCATGTTGCCTGCAGGTTGTACATGGAGAAGACCGTTCCCTGGGTCTCGCCTACTTCTTCTCTTTCGCGGTGCCGTTGACCCCGTTGGGGTCCTTGTCGCTGCTCTCCTTCTTCTTGTCGTCCTCCTTGTCCTTCTTGTCGCCGTCCTTCTTGTCGGCGCCGTCCTTGTCCTTGCCATTGGCCGCTGCCGCGCCGTTTTCGCCCTCCTTCTTGGCCGCGTCCTTTTCTTCCTGTTGCTGTCGGTTCTGGATCTTGTTCTCGATCAGGTCGTGGAAGGCCGTGATCGCCCGGATCAGACTGCTCAGGTAGATAGCCATCAGCTGGTCGTTGGTCTTGACGCTCATGGCGTAGGCGAGGTCGCCGTCGCCGGGTGCTGGGGCGCCATTGGTGGCGGCAGCAGGCGTGGTGGTGGACGTGGCCGTGGCGGCGGCCGAGGGGCCCCGTGGCGTCGAGAGGTTGGGCAGCAGGTTGAAGAGGTCCTGGAGGTTGCCGAGGATGGCGTGGTTGACGGGCAGCTGGCCGTCCAGGACCTTCTTGAGGTAGGCCTGGATGTCGCCGAGGCGGTGGTGCAGGCCCTGCAGGGACTGGAGCTGGTTGGTGACGCGGGTCGACAGGGTGCCGACGGCGACGTCGCGGATGTCGCGCAGCAGGTGCTCGACGCCAATCTCCTCGGCCTCCTCGGCCTCGATGATGGAGGGCGTGTGGACAAACGTCTTGGCGGTGGTGGTGCCGTCCTAACGATTAGCTTTGGCGGGAGAGACAGGGGTGGTCACCACTCACATCCTTGATCTCCTCGACGGCAAAGTAGGCGTCGGTGGGCACGCCCGACTCCTTGGGCTGGACGTCGATAATGACCAGCAGGGGGTGCGGCGTGTAGCGCTTGAAGAGCTCGTTGATCTCGAGGTCGGAGGCGCGCAGTTTCGGCCCCGAGTGGTACCATCCTATTAACTTTTCACGCGCATTGATCTTCTTGAACATGTCGTTCATGGACTCGATGTAGTTGTGGTCCAGATACCAGACGGACGGGTCCCGCTCGTCCTCCTCAAAGGGTACTGTTGATGTGAGAATTTGATAGAGTTATAGCAGAAGAGAAAACCCCACCTGCAAAGCTGTTGGACACCCGCACGGTCTTGCCGTCATTCTGTCCTAATAAGACGCCGACGACGCGCTTGTTCCGGGTCTTGGTCGCGGCACTGCGGTTGAAGTGGTCGACGGCCGAGAGCAGGACCAGCGGCGCCACGGTGACATTTCGGGTCACCAGCGACAGCGTTTCGGCGGTTGTCGTCGGCATGGCTGCGACGGCACGTCGGGTCCAGGGAGCTGCAGCTTCACGAGGGGGTGCAGTGTAGGGGGGATGGAATGGTTGTCGTCGGGCAGGGCGAGGAGAGGAGCGCGCGTGGTGAGGCGGAGGCGAGAGGACGAGGTGGTGGGCGCGGAGGGGTGGTGGTGCTGGCTCTGCTGCCAAAAGGCGTCGTACTGCTGAGGCTGCCTTTTTGGCGCTGGAGGTGAATTCCTAGTCTGGCTAGTGCGTCACGTGGGGTTGTACGTGACTGGAGAGAGATCACGTGACATATAGAGTGGACATTGAACGATTGGACATGGAAGGTTTGGACATTGGAGATACATTGGATATAGAGTTCACGTGACTTCGGTGTAAACGGCGTCCATGCGGACGACCGTGGGGCTGCAGGATATCGTGCGCAGTACGGAGTACTCCGTAGAGACTCCGCATCTGAATCCGAAGCTGCCAAGAGACAAGAGGGGAAAGCGATCTGCCGTTCACGTGTGTCTGGTTGCCATTCGCCCGATTCTGGCTGGAGGGAAGGACACGTTGGCTTGGTCTCAGTGAACTAGAGAACAATAGACTCGAGACTACAGACGGAGGCAGTACTCCGTAGTCTAGCAGTAGTAATACAGTGTATTACTCCGTAGTCTCAGTGGAGTTGGCTGCCATTTGGAGCTCGGGCAACTGGAGCACGCAAATTTAGCCGCGGGTGGGGCTGGCGTGGATGTATTACAGGCGATGGCGGTGTATTTTCTGGTAGTTGACTGGCGGTGAACTACCTGAAACAGCGTCACGGTACCTTCGCCTCTCCATTGCCGCTGTAAGGGTCCCCTGTGGTGGAGCACAGCCAACCCTGGAGTTACAGGCGGTCTTGGGCTTGTCTCTAGCACGCTCCGGAGGAAACGGTCTTTTTTTTCCAACCCCGAAGTCGCATTCGCGGGTTTTTCCTACTTCTCCTCTTCTCTCCTGCTCTGCTGCTCTGCTGCTTTCCAGCTTTCGTTTTTCTGATTGCCCACGCCACCGCCACGACCTGCCATCCCCTTCTCCCCTGTCGTTCTCTCTCATTCTCATCCGACCAAAATGGGTGCCATTGAAGACCAGGTGCAGCGGCTGCACGACGTCGTCGCCAGCCTCGAGACCCGGATCAAGGGCCTCGAGCAGCGCAAGTTTGGCGAGGTGGCCACGCCCAAGCAGGACATCCGCATGATCCTCATTGGCCCTCCGGGTGCCGGCAAGGGCACGCAGGCCCCCAAGATCAAGGAGAAGTTTGGGTGCTGTCATCTGGTGAGCTGCCTTTTTCTTTATTCTTGACTTCACATACTCACAGACAGGCCACGGGTGATATGCTCCGGTCGCAGGTCGCCAAGAAGACCCCCCTCGGCCGCGAAGCCAAGAAGATCATGGACCAGGGCGGCCTCGTCAGCGACGACATTGTCATTGGCATGATCAAGGAGGAGCTCAACAGCAACCCCGAGTGCAAGGGCGGCTTCATTCTCGACGGCTTCCCGCGCACCGTGCCGCAGGCCGAGGGCCTCGACTCCATGCTGCAGGAGCGCAAGCAGACCCTGCAGCACGCCGTCGAGCTGCAGATCGACGACGCCCTGCTGGTCGCCCGCATCACCGGCCGCCTCATCCACCCGGCGTCGGGCCGGACGTACCACAAGCTGTTCAACCCGCCCAAGCAGGAGATGGCCGACGACGTGACGGGCGAGCCGCTCGTGCAGCGCTCCGACGACAATGCCGAGGCCCTGAAGAAGCGTCTGGCCACGTACCACGCCCAGACGACGCCCGTGGTCGACTACTACCGCAAGACGGGCATCTGGACGGCCATTGACGCCTCGCAGAAGCCGAACCAGGTGTGGAGTGCGCTGCTGCAGATTTTTGACGGCGATGCCAAGAAGGCTAGTGCGTCGAGCAGTGGTCTGCTGGGCAAGCTGAGCGGCAGCAGCTAGAGGCATAGACGGGAAACGGGAGACGGAGACGGGAGACAACCATTCCTTGACTCTTGTCACGAGAAACTACGATAATTCAACATGGACATGGCGATTGGGGTTCTTTGGCCGTAGGATTACGATAGGAAGAGGAAAACGACGGAAAAGGAGGAAAGCCGGAGATTTCTGTCGGCCATGTATATGTAAAATACGAGAGTATTGTGTTGATGTTGATTGACTTATTGACTCTTATTAACTCTTGTTAACTCTTGTTAACTCTTATTGACAGATTCTCGTCTGTCCGGTCAGCTGTTCCACCACTGCACAACAGCGAATGAGAATAGACCTGACAATTACATGCAGCAGACCTTAGTTCAGATCCCGCATCCCCATCTGTCTGCGGGTTCTCAGTCCTGTGCATCGGTCCCGCATCTCCACAGATATCTTACGAGTACTCCTCCTCTTCTCTCCTCTTCTCTCCCCTCCATCCCATCGCCATGCCGACGCCGTTTCTCTTGACCGCGGCCACCGTCGCCCCGGCCTCCGTGGCCCCGGCTTCGGTCAGTGTCGTCACCGCCTCCGGCAGTACCATCACCAGTGTATCCACTGCCTCCACAGCTTCCGTCGTCTCCACGGGGTCGACCGCGTCGACCCTGCCGGCCGTCTCCTCAGACACCGCCTCGTCTGCGCATCCCGGCACATCGTCTGCCTCCTCCCTCTCCCTGCAGACGCCACATCGACCTGCCATCCCGGCCGGCCTGCCCCCGGCCCCCCCGGCCACGCCGGCCACGCCGTCCGTCACAACGGCGTCGGCGTCCGTCTCGGCGTCCGTCTCGGCCTCCACCGCGGCGTCCACCCGCCTCCCCTCCTCCAGCACCCAGCGCGACATCGCCGAGGCCCGCCAGGCCGTCGACGCCAGCATGGCCAACCTGCTCGACACGCAGCTGCGCGACCGCGCCGCCCTCATGCACGACAACATGCGCGCCATCCACAGCCAGCAGCGCGACCTCGGCCGGGCCGTCACCGGCCTGCGCAAGGCCAACGACGGCCTCGCCCGCCTCGTCCACGAGTTCACCGGCTCCTACAAGGAGATGGGCCACGTGCAGAACTGGGCAGAGATGCAGTACCAGAACATCTCCGTGCTCGAGGAGACCATGCGCCTCGTGCGCGAGCGACGCGCGCGCCAGGAACAGCGCCAGGAACAGCGCCTGCAAGGCCGCGACAACGACGACAGCTGGAGCTCCAGCAGCTACAGTTACAGCGGCAGCTACAGCGGGAGCAGCCGCAGCGCGAGCCCGGCGAGGAGCGCGGCCGGCGACGACGCCGTCGGCGAGGCCGTGACGGTCGACGAGCACGTGGACTTGTCCAAAGGCGTGGCCGCTGTCATCCACGACAGCCAAGGCGAGGCCGCCGCACGCGACCCGAAAGGCAAGGGAAAGGCAGTGGACACGGACGCCAGGCACGAATCTGCACTGGCCCAGACAGACCCGGACAATCATAGCGTTGGATAGTATTGCTATAAGGATACTTTGCTCCCTCGTCTTTCAATCTCCCAGTCTTCCAGTCCTTCCAGTCTTCCAGTCTTCCTGTCCTTCTTTTGTCTATTCCCAGCTTCCAGTGTCCCGTGGGACTGCATTCGCCCGTCTCGTACAAAGCCTTCAGATCAGACCCGGCAGCATCGTGTACTGCTTCTTCTTGTACTTGTCCGGGAACAACCGCCGCAACGCCCGCTCCTTGTCGCGTGACCAGCTGCGCATGTAGCTGATGCCCACCAGGATAAACGCCACCACCGTCACGTCGCGCGAGATTAAAATGACACCCACCCACGCCAACACCTCGAACATGTAGTTGGGAGACGTCACCAGGCTGCTGCCAATGCAGCTCGGAATGCCCTTCTCCGTGCTGCCGGGCTTGCGCAGGTGCGCCAGGTGGTAGTGCACGCTGAAGTTGCACAGCTCGCTGACGGCAAACAGGGCGAGGCCGAAAAAGTCGACGGGCGTGCTGCCAAAGCCCACGCGCGCCGGCGCCGCCACAGCCAGCCGCTCGCTCAGCGGGAACGACACACGCATCGGCGACAGCGGCGCATACAGCGACCAGGCACAGGACAGACCGGCCATGAGCCAGTAAAAGGCCGAGTTGCGGAAGATGTTGAAGGCCGGCATCGTGTTGGCGGCAAAGCGGTGCAGGAAGAGCGTCTCGAGCTCGCGCTTGGCAAAGTGCAGCAGAAACAGCACAAACACGAGCGTCTGCACGTCCGTCGGCGCGTCCACGCTCGTCGCCTCAACACCCGCCGTCCACGAGGCCGGCAGAAACGGAATGGCCGGCCGCAGCCAGTAAAAGAACACGTGGATCAAGATGGGGCCGGCATATTCGACGGCGAAGACGGTCCGCCACGCAATCTGAGGGCCTGCCCACGTTAACAAGCCTTGTCCTCTCCTCTTGTCGTCTCTTGAGACAAACCTAAATCTTGCACCAGCACGTCGCCCGTCACGGCAATGTTCTCCTGCTGGCCGAGCACGGCGCGGCGGTCCCGCAGGATCTTGCGCGTCGTCGGGTCAAAGATGCCGATGCGGTTGAAGTCGGACACGCGCGCCTCCTTGGCCAAGGCAATCTGCAGCTGTTCAATGGTGCCGCTGGCCGGAATGTCGATGGATGCCGGCAGCGTCTTGATGGCGCCTCGCTTGCCGCGGTTGGCCACAGCCAGGTGGAGTACGTTGGGAGTAGCCATGCTGGATGGAAGGCGGCGGGCTGCAAGAGGGGTGGTGGAGATGTCGGCAGCAGGCCAGAGATGTCAAGAGATGCGTAGACAAAAGGACAAGAAGGATCTCAACGGATTCCCAGCGAATTTGACATTTCTGTCTTAGAAAAACGTCTCTCCTTCTGATTGGCCAGCGAACACCGCTCCTTCCCGGTAGCGCAGACAGCTGCTGAGCTAGGGGTTGCTTTTGTTGTGTGGCGTTTTATTGCATACGGAGCATATGGTGGCACGGCATATCCTTGCATTTCGCACGTCCCAGAACGGCAACTGCCAGAGGGGGAGAAGAGGATGAGGTAAGAGGGAAAGAAGGGGTGTGAAGAGAAAGAAGGGGTGTGAAGGAAAGAGGGGGTGCGAAGAGAAAGAAGGTGTGAAGATAGGAAGAACAATGCTGTCTGTATCCGCACGATAGACCTCACGCGCCTTCCTGTAAGTGCCGAGCTGCTGTCAGGGAAGGAAGGGCCTGCGCTCCTTCCCTTTTCATAGTTTCGTCTTAACTCATCTACATTATGTCAGATTCTGCTTCCTATTCTGCTTAAAAGACGGCCGGTGGAAAAATTCGTTTTTCTTTTTTCCTCTCTTTTCTCTCCGCATCACAGGCTCATCCGTTTCCACCATCAAGTATGTTCGTCTACGTGAGTTGGGCGCTCGGGCGCCTGGCATTCTTCACTCATCCCTCGGCGATCGTGAATGCCCAAGATCGATATCCACCATGCGGAAGGAATGATGAAAGCCCTCTCGTTTTCGTGCGCGGCAGCGACGATGGCTCTTGTGTTTTCCTTCCGGATGCTCACGATCCAAACAAACGACGCTGACTCAGACTTCCCCAGACAGCAGGCATCCGTTCACTCCTGCAGGAGCGACGGAACACAAGACTCCCATTCTCATCGCCCTCGACGCCGACACATTCAGGCTACCAGGGTAGCCAGCATCCATCCCTTTCTACTCATTCTACCAGTATGTCATTATGGTGCCTCATCTATTTACAGACCCCCTTCATCCATCCTTATCCCTTCCCATGGCCAGCAGGCAGCCAGGCCGCGTCGTGGACGGAGAATCTGTTCCGTCGATTGGCCCGGGCGGTGTTCTCCGTTTGGGACACGGCCGGAGGCCCTCGCCTTCCAGGCACAGCCAGTCGTTTGCTCCGACTCGGCGTCGCCGCAGAAGTCAGCCGAGCCGAGGACGAACGCGCAGGCTTTCGGTAAACAGACCGAAAACTGTCATCCCTCCAGCATTTGCAAATTTCATTGGCCCACTGCCCGCGCCTCTGCCAAACAGGCAGCCAACCTCTTTGACGAGCCAGGCAACCCATCCCACCTCTTCTTCTTCTCCACAAACAAACCATATTCTCAGCCCCCTTTCTCCCCCCTTTCAACCCACCACGCGTCTTTTGTCTCTTTTGTCCCCATTCGGACCAACCTATTCCGATGATAACAACAGGACAGGCCAAGGCCAACCGATGTCGAGCTCTAACACATCCGAGCTCACGGTTTACACGGGTAACCGCCACCGGGCTTGATCGTACATCGAAAAGTTTTACCTCTAACCTCGCAACAGACGCCCGGTCGCACATCTCGAGCAGCCCGGACCTGGCAGATGTGATCGGCATGCATAGACGCGCCAAGATGGCCGGCTTTTCCAAGTCGCCCTTTCTCCCGGAAGACCGCCACGAGTTCCTGGTCCTGCAGAGACACGCCCTCGCGTTTGGTATCAAGAACACCGAAAAGCGCCTCGCCACGCTCGAGCATGGAGAGCGAGCCGGGCGCGCGCAAGAGGCCCAGCTCCGGGTCCAGCCCAAGGACAACCTGTCTTGCGTGCTGGCCTTGCCGACCAGCTTCAACAACAGCCAGGTGAAGGGCACGCGCGACACGCCGGCTCGATGGCCCACGGCCCAGGAACTGCAGGCGAAGGGCCGGCCTAGGGTGCTGCCGAATCCCTCGCAGTTTCTGCACCTCGAGAACAAGATCCTGCACCAACTGGGCGACAGTGCTTACTGGGAATGGCCTCTTCCGCGTGGCGCTGTGCCCGTGGAATCCATGCCCGCGCAAGACTCGTTAGTCTTCCAAAGCACCATCCACTCGATGGAAACGCTGCTGACGGAGATTTCCCGTGACGACGCTTGGAAAGAATAGGGTTCTGACAAGAGCCGCGGTTAAGTCTGCCGTACAAGACGGTACAAGCTGTACAAGCTCTACAAGCTGTACACGATTCTGCAGACAACATCTGGACAGAAGGATCCCGCCGATTCCTCACATATTGCGTACTGGCTAGCACAAGTTTTGCTTTTTGGAAACCGAGAATGGTGTCTCCAGGGTTATCCACCACCGCTAGTTTAGTTATTGATGCATTTGGTATTTCCCCCTTTTCAGACAGACAATAGGAAATCAGAGTCAGGAAAGACGTCGTCTTCTTGGTGACATAAGCAATTTCGACCACGTGACTATAAACGTGACGTCCATTAGTCATTGTAGGGTCGCTAAGTGTAGGGTCTCTGTCCAGCCCCACTTGTGCGCACCATTTTTTTTAGGTCTATTACAATTTTCCAGAGAAAAAAGCCCTGCATCTTTTTCGAGCTTCTCTTTTCTCCCACCACCAACCATCACGACCACCGCCCATTTGTTCCACGCCCACACGCCGGACGTCAGGTAAGTCTTTGATGTGTGCGAGACGGCAGGGACAATTTCGATTGTCTCTTCTCTGTCTCGTCTCTTCTCACACTCTTTTCACACTCTTCTCTCTCTGTTTTTTCGCACTTACTGACACTTGACTGTCTTGTCTTCCAGACAACCACAGCCATGGGTATTTCCAGAGATTCTCGCCACAAGCGCTCCGCCTCCGGTGCGAAGCGTGCCTACTACCGTGCGTCGAACCCCTCCGAGTGAATATTTGTTTTTTGCGTTTCCGTTTTGAGGGGGATCTTTCATTCGAAAGCCCGTATCGGACTGGGAAAGCGTATTTTTTTGCACTTTCATCCAGGACATACGTTCTGACCTTTGGCAACAGGGAAGAAGCGCGCTTTCGAGGCCGGCCGCCAGCCCGCCAACACCCGTATCGGCACCAAGCGCGTCCACGTTGTGCGCACCCGCGGCGGCAACCACAAGTACCGGGCTCTCCGCCTGGAGGCGGGCAACTTTGCCTGGGCCTCGGAGGGCGTCACCCGCAAGACCCGTGTCATTGGCGTCGTCTACCACCCGTCCAACAACGAGCTGGTCCGCACCAACACCCTGACCAAGTCGGCCGTCATCCAGATCGATGCCGCTCCCTTCCGCCAGTGGTACGAGGCCCACTACGGCCAGCCCCTCGGCCGCCGGCGGCAGCAGAAGCAGGGCGGCGCTGCCGAGGAGCCCGTCAAGAAGAGCAAGTCCGTCGAGAAGAAGCAGGCTGCCCGCTTCGCCGCCAACGGCAAGGTCGACGGTGCCATTGAGCGCCAGTTCGAGGCCGGCCGCCTGTACGCCGTCGTCTCCAGCCGTCCGGGCCAGTCCGGTCGCGCCGACGGCTACATCCTCGAGGGCGAGGAGCTCGCCTTCTACCAGCACAAGCTGCGCCGGTAAGGGGTGAGAGAGGGATGTGAAAAAGCTGGGGTGTACGAGGCGGTGGATTTCACAGGAAACTGTTGTGTGAAGGCGTTCTGGAATGGCTGCAAACCAAACGAAGACCAACACAATGCGAAGAGAGGCCCGGGGCGGCGTTTTCTGGCCGCCCCCGTGCTCCTTTTCCCACTCCTGTTCATTTATACCTTGTTTGACAAAAGGGCTATGGAATGACAAAAAAATGGCACAACCGCGGCTGCATGCAAAACGTAGATGACTCCTCATGGAGAAAAGTGCGGTCTAACCTCGACGTCCCCTGGTATCTTGAATTTTATTACGTCACTGTCTCTGGGACATGTCTCCTTCACTTATAACCACTTCTGGACCATCTTCTTGAGATAGGCCGGGACAATGGCCGGCAGGGCCTCACGAGGCTGTTTGGTTAGCAGTGGATTCGTTTTGAGGATGAGACACCAGGATTCGGGTTGGGGATGAGAATGAGACAGCACTTACCAGACCGCCATTGGCCATCTGCGGTGTGCGCAGGCGGGCCACGAGGGCGACGAGCACGCGGCGCAGCGGCTTGAGCGCCGAGAAGCGCTCGCTGATGGACGTGATGAGCATGGAGCACTTGTTCAGCAGGTCCGTCGTCTCCAGGATGCTCTGGGGGTCGAGCTGGTGCTGGCGCGGGTGTCCGCCGACGCCGTACACGCGGCTGTGCTGCGGCTGCTGGCGTGCCATCAGACACAGGTAGACGACGCCGGCGGCAAACAGGTCGTAGGCGTCGACAAAGGAGCCGACAAACAGCTCGCGGTCGGCCCGGGCGTAGGCGCGCTCGATGACGCCGCGGCAGTGCTGGGCCGTGTCGTCTTCGACGTTCTGCAGCAGGTTCTGGCCCGACAGCAGCGTCGGTTCGCTGGCGGCGGCGCTGTCCTTCTCGGGCGGCTGCGGCGACTCGGCGTCGAGCCAGTTGGCCGTGATCTGGATCAGGGTGCGGCACGCCAGCAGGTACAGGTAGTCGGCCTGGGCGTCGCGGACGTCCGGCGGCAGGTGGTCGAGGGGCGGCGGGTAGTCGTGCCAGAAGCAGAAGTTGCTGTAGTCGAGGAGCGGCGCAGCCCGGGCGCTCGTGCGGATGGTCGACACCAGCCGGGCCTGGACCACGAGGTGGTGGCTGAGTGAGAGCAGGTGCGGCGACATCTCGCGGGGCGTGTCTTCGGGCATCTGAAGCGGGTGAGCACAAGACAGACAGACACAAACAGAGACAGAACAGAGACAGGCAGAACTTACATTGACCAGCACATCTTCGTCTTGGATGCTAAAAGGCCGATCCATGACGAGGCCGAGAGACCGGTCCAGCAGGTACACACTCCAAAAGAGGCGTCGCCGTTCGTCCAGCTCGGCCAGCGACAGGCCGGCCTGGGCGTCGGGTTCGCGGCGCAGGCCCAGCACAATGCACCGCTTCGAGGCCATTCCGAGCAGATGCCAGGCCGAGCCGCCGTCTGGCGACAGCGTCGCATAGATGACGAGGCCCAGGATGGCGCGGATGGACCCGAGAGCCTCGCTGCCCGTGGCTGCGGTGGCGTTGCTGTTGCCGTTGCCGTTGATGTTGATGTTGATATTGAGATTGGCGCCCGTCCCGCCGGCGCAGTTGCCGCGCTGCTGCATCAGGATGGCCGGCAGAAGCCGTACGGCGGCCGCATGCAGCCGCTGTCCAAAGCTGCGCAGCCGGCCGGCATCGGGTGCCAACAGCGCGCCCGTGGCCACGGCCAGGTAGACAGAGAAGCGCCCGAGAGCCGGCATGGCCTTGTGCGCCTTGTCGTCCATGAGCGCCTCGTACTGCTCCTCGAGCTGGTCGGCCGCCGCAGCACCGGCCAGATGGGGGTACCGCGCGGCGATCTCGTCGAGGAAACAGCGCAGATGGGCGGCCGAGGCAGCGCGCGGCGCCAGCAGGGCGGCCGGGTCGTCGGGCGGCGCCATGAGCAGCAGGTCGGCCGATGCGCGGCCGCCGTGGTCAGCGCTGCCACTGCTGACGGACACGCCGACCGAGGCAGCCCCGGGGGTCGAGCGGGACGGGTCGTGGCCGTCGAGGGCGAGGGCGGCCAGGACGACGCGGTCGAGGGCGAGACGCAGTGGCCGGGAGGCAGCGGGCGTGGGCTCGTCGTCGCGCGGCTCGCCCAGAGCGCTGCGGGTGAGAAGGCCAATCTCGCCCATCATGGCACGGATGGAGCCGTCGGTGGTGGCGGCTGTGTTGGACCGGACGGAACCGGAGCCGGAACCGGAGCCGGAGCCAGAGCCGGACCGGGAGCCGGACTCGGAGCCGGACTTGGTGACAGCCCCCGGCCGGGAGGTGTTGCTGCCCCGGGTACAGCTGGTGCCAGCCTCGGAAGCCGCAGTACGGACGCGGACAGGCGAGGCGTGGCCGGAGTCGGGCAGAAGAGAAGGATTGGGGCGGCTGTTGTTTTTGCCATCGTTTTTTCCAGGATGGTCTCCTCCGGTGCCGGCGTCGCTGTGATGTCTTGGATCCAGACGTCTCTTTTTCTGGGGACTCTGAAGAGTCTGCTCGAGTTCCTGGACTCGTCTCTTGAGGGTTTTGACGTAACTGAAGGTCAGACAAAGACAAGACAAGGACAAGGACAAGGACAAGGACAAGGACGAAAGACAAAGACAAAGACAACAAAGACAAGCAAAGACAACTCACCTCTGCGTGGACGCATGAGACAACAGACTGTCGTCGGTCAACAGGTCAAACTGGACACTGCGCGGATGACAGGCAATGCCCAGACCGGCACAGGTCGAACAGGACGGCAGCTGGCGGTCACACTGTCAAGAGGCCCATGCCTGGTCAGCACAAGAAGATGGCGATGACTCTCATCGTCTGTCACGTGCTTGCCTTCTGCTTCCGTTTCCAGCACCGTTCACAGGCCTGATGGCCCTTGGCCGGACTTGCGGCCGATCTCGGTGTTCCGACCGACGGCGAGTGGCCGGCGTCGTCTGAACTAGGGGCCATTGCTGGGGGCCAATCTTGCGGTCCAACTGCCGCATGGCACGTAGCAACTCTTTGCAAGGAAGACGAGTGGACAGCCGGCAGGCGCCCGACAGCAGGCACAAAAAGCACGATGGCGAGTAACTGAGAAGTTTCTTGATGAGTCAAATTGGCCGTCGGAGTCTGTCCGAGATAAGCCTGCAGATCCTCATGGTCACGTGGATGTCATGTGATCACTGTCTGTTGTACTGTCCTCTGTACTCTTGTATTAGTACTCGTACTGTCCTCTTACTCTCTCTGTACTGCTATCTTACACTACGGCCCAAAATCAAACCCGGAAAATAGTCCCATCGTCTCGTTGGGATCTCCATACACATACTCGCCCACCACGTTCCACATGGTGTCGTCACTCAAAAACGCCCACGGCAATACCTCGTTGCGCACCGGGGCCGTCGAATACGGCGCCAGCCCCGTGTGGGCGCCGTGGACTGCGTGGGCTGCGTGGGCGTGGGTGCCGAACCCAGAAGACGGCGCCAGGACGTCTGTGCCAAACGGCTGCGGCAGGGGGGCCGTCACAGGGCCGTAGTAAGGCATGCCCGAGGGGCCGAGCGTGAGGCCGCCGTCCAGCGCCCCCGACAGCGCCGCCGTGGCCGAGACCTGCTGCACGGCCAGCGAGGAGAGGTCGAGCGAGGCCGTGTTGGCGGCCGTGGCCGCGTGGTCGATGGCCAAGGCGGCCGCGGCCGAGGGCTCGGGCGTATTGGGCGGCGAAGCCGTGCCGCCGTCGCCGCCGTCGTCCTGCAGGGCCTGGTCGAGCTTGAGCGAGACGCTCTTGTGCAGGGCCTCAAAGGCGGTGACGTAGCCGCGGGCGTCGGGCAGCTGGGCGCCCATGTGGGCGAGCGTCTCTTCGCAGAGGACGAGGACGGCGCGGGATTCGCGGATGCGTTCGCGTTCGGGGTCGAGGTCTGGTCGGTCGAGGTCCGGTCGGTCGCCGCCGCCGCAGCTCTTCTCGCCGAGCACAGCCGGCGACGATGCACAGCAGCAGAACATGACCGACAGGCCGGCCGTGAAGACGGTGTGGAAGTAGCTGCGCGTGTAGGTCACCATGTGGCTGCGGAACAGGCCGGCGTACAGCCGGATGGTCTTGGTGGCGGCGTCCAGACACAGGGCCAGCAGGTGGCGCGCCGGCAGGCCGCTGCCGCTGCCGTCGTGCTTGGGCGCCAGGTCCATGGCCTTGCGCACGGCGTGCAGCCGCTCGCGCGCCAGCAGCAGGTCGTACCACTCGGCCATCTCGTAGAGGCTGCGCGGATGGGCATAGACCGGCGCCCCGCGCCGCCAAATGTCCATGACGCGCAGGATATCGTCGAGCAGGGCGTAGATGCGGCCCGTCAGCAGGAACGGCGCCGCCGTGGAGGAGGCCGAGGCATGCGCGCCGGGGCCGCCCAGGACCAACTGCGAGAACTCGGTCTGGATGCGCGACGAGATCTGGCGCAGGCGGATGCACAGCAGAAAGACGCTCATCTCGGTCGGGCCCGGGGGCGGCGAGGCGCGCGTGCGGCAGAAGGCGTCGAGGTCGCTGCAGCCAGAAGCCAGCAGGTCCTCGTCGTCGGCATCGGCCGGGAAAGGCACGGTGATGTCGCGGTCGGCAATGGCAAAGGGGCGGCTGATGGTGGTGGAGCTGTAGCGGTCGAGCATAAAGTACTCCCAGAAGACGCGGCGCTCAAGCTGTTCCTGCAGCAGGCTCGTGGGCGTGTCGCGGGGGCGGTGCAGGCCGAGCTCGATGCAGAGACGGCCGCAGAGCTGGATGGTGTCCCAGATGGATATGCCTTTGATTATGTAAGCACTGAGAGATCACGACGGGACACACCGCACGCACCAATGTGATAGTAGACGCCGAAGCGGCAGACGAGCAGCAGGTCCTGGACGGAGTCGAGCTCGGTGGCCAGGTAGTCGCTGCCAAAGTACTGCATGGCAGACAGGTAGTAGCCAAGGGGGTGGTGGGGATGATGGCCGAGACGGTAGGGCACGATGGTGGAGATGGCGAGGATCATGTAGGTGCGAAAGAAGTCGCGCATGCCGGCGCGGTCGGTCGGCTCGGCCGGCTGACGCGTGCCGTCGCCGGCAAAGACGCGCGCATAGAGATGGGTGACCTCGTGGCGGAGGAGGAAGGGGTTCTGCAGGTGAGAGCCGGAGAGGCTGCAGAGGTGAGCAGCCACACAGATTGAGAGATTCCCATATTTCAGGCATCCACTCACTATTTCCCAAAGAGATAGCGCACGTCCTCGGCCGAGGGCATGGCATTGGCCTCGACCTGGGCCTCGGCGGCCTCGGCAGCCCGCGCCGACCGGCCCAGCGTCTGCAGCAGCTGCGCGTGGCTCTTGCGCCACTCGGTATCCTTGAACAGCAGCGTCATGAAGCTGCCGCCGCCCGGTTTGTCGGGCGTGGCCAGCGAGCCGGCCAGCGTGCTGCTGGCGGGTGAGTCATGCCACCCGTTCTCGGGGGCGCCCTCGTCGGCCGTCTGCGCGGCCTGGACCAACGCCTGCTCGCGCTGTTCGAGCTCATAGAGGTCTCTGCATGGTCAGCGTCGTGTTCCTTTTTCTTTGGAGATTTGCTCGCTTCATGTCTCACTCTCGTGATACTTCCTGCTCGTGGCCCGGGAAGATCAAGATGCAGGGCGCGCCGTTCCGCGTACAAGGCGCGCACTTGGGCCGATTGTTGTCGCACTGAAGACGTCAGCAGATCGTCTCTGGCATTGTCTCTCGTCTCATCTCTTCCCACCTTCACTTTGCGCTGGTGACACGATCGGCATGCAGGCAGTCGTGGCACCCGGCGCCCGGGGCCGGTCGCCCCATTGGTCCGCACTTCTCCCAATGCCGACATGCCCGGTATTGTCCCGGATCTGACGCCTTCACAAGAATGGACGGGCAGTTCAGTCTGCGCAATCAGGCATATTCAGTCGCGAGGCCATGCTTGGCGGAAATGCACCAGCGCGATCGGACCTGCCCCGATATCTGTCAGCAGCACGTGTGGTCACGTGATGTTCATCATATGACTCATCTGACGAGATCGTGAGGAGGAAGAGGGAGTGTATTATTGAGAATTATTACAGAGTACAGAGTACAGAATTATTACAGAATTACAGAAGAGACGAAATTCCATGAGTCATGCTGCCCCAATCTATTCATATCGCATCACACCATGGTCGCCTGTCATTGGTGGACGTTACATGCCGACAGGCCTTCCTGATCGGGCGAAAGCGCCAGGCTTTGCCGACGGCTCCTCCGAAATAAGAAGACGGCGACAACGGCAGCACTTCTTGTGCAGACGACGTTCCTCGTGCGTGAGGATCGCCTCGTTCGCTTGCGTCTTGCCAGATTGGTCTCACGTCTCGTCTGTCCTCCTCGCCAACATGCCTGCTCGTCCTCGTCCGATCCGGTCCAAAACAGGTAAAAATCCGACTTTCGGATCGGCCGAGCTGTTTCTTTTTGAGTTCTGACTCGTGCAGGCTGCCAGTCCTGTCGGCGCCGCAAGGTCCGCTGTGATGAGCAGAAGCCCGTGTGTCGGGCCTGTGAACGGCTACAGCTGCCGTGCTCTTTCCTGCCCGGCACCGGACCGGCCGTGGCAACGCCGCGTTTCCGCGTTCGCTTCATCAACTCTTACTCGCCGTCTCTGTTCGGTGCCAAGGCCAAGGATGCCCAGGCTGATGCGTGCAAGTCGGGGATGGAGCCGGCATCGGAGCCGGCTCCAGTGCCGGAGCCAGAACTGAGTCCATACACGCCAGAGCCTGTGTCGATCGACAAACCGCTCGACTTGCAGCTGGCCGAAGAGCTGTCGCCCGAAGTGCCGTATGATAGCCAGGCTGACATGGCCATTCCGGTCCCTGTGGCCCAGGTGCCGACGTTTTTTGACCTGAACATGCACTTTGACCAGCTCGACGAGACATGGCTGGCCCTGGATCCGTGTATTGTAGCTCCTCTGGAGGGTGACAACGGAATCTCAAATGGAAATGGAAATGGAAATGGTGACAACGACGCCGAGCCTGTGCCTCTCATAGCCGTGGCCCCGTCTCCGCCGCCTTCGCCGCCGGCGCCCATTGTCGTCAGTGCCAGCGACGCCGAGCTCGTGCAAAACTACTTTACGGTCCTGTCGCAGTTTGCAAAGATGCGCGGCTCCAACGACGACAACATCTACACGCACATCTTCCGCAACATGGCCCTCTTCTACAAGCCTCTCTACACGGCCATCCTGGCCTGGACGGGCCTGCAGCTGGGCCAGACACACCCACAGCCGCAGCCGCAGTCCCAGTCCCGCCTCCGACAGGCCGAGCGACGGTACGAGCGTGCCGTCGCCCTGCTGCACGCCGACCAGGACGTCGCCCGGCACTTTGAGCAGTCGCTCGTCACCATCTGGTTCTTTCTGCAGTACGAGCTGCTGGCGGCGCGCGGCGTCGACGCTTTTTTCAGACACCTCGAGTTCACGGCCGACCTCGTAGACGCCCACCGGCGACACCACCGGGCCGGCGGCGCGGCCGTCAAGCTGAGTCCGGTGGGCGCGCGCGTGCTCGTCTGGCTCGGGACCAGCGATGCCCGGGCCACCTGGATCGGCGGCTCCGGCCGGCTGCTGCAGAACCTGGAGATGTTTGCGTACGAGCATGACTTTCTGGCCGCGGCTTTTTCGAGCGAGGGTGAGGAGGAGGAGAAAGGGGACAGAGGGGACAGAGGGGACAGAGGGGACAGGGACGACTCCTCGCTCGAGACGTGTCTGCGGCAGTCGCTGCAGTTCGACACCGTCGAGAACCGCATCGCCCAGCTGCACCACCAGCCGGCGCCGGCGCCGGCCGCCATCTGGCTGGCCCTGCAGTCGGACCTCATGGCGGCGCAGATGCGCCTCGAGAGCCGGCCGACGGTGGTGCCGGTGCTGGCGGCGATGCTGGGCGAGCCGGGGTCGCCGTCGCCGTCGCGCCGCCTGCCGACGGCCATCTCGACGTACCAGTTCAACGACCTGCTGCTGCTGTCGGCCTGCTACGCCAGCATCATCTGCTTCCACCGCGTGCTGCCGGCCGCCGTGGCCCGGGACATGCCGCTGGCCCACCGGCAGCGGCTGCTGCCCGCAGACACGGCGGCGACGCGCATCATCCGCATCGAGGCGTGGGTGTGTCGGCTGCGGCCGCCGTCGCCGCAGAACGTGTGGGTGCGCATCCTGTTTATGGCCGGCATGGAGACGTCGGACCCGGTGTACCAGGACTGGGCCGTGCGGACGCTGACGGAGGCCGAGCAGTGGGGAGGCAACATTGCCAAGACGCGGGTGCTGCTGCAACATATGATTGGGCGGCAGGTGAGAGAGGGCGTGCGGATGGACCTGCTGGCGGCGATGCGGGAGACGACAGGCCTGTTTATTATATAGGCGTTGTGTGCGATAGTAATGACGATGACTTTATGAGATCTCTTAATTATTGTCCTTCCTTTGGAATAGGTTACTCAAGTATCATGTTGGGTCATGTAGACCTGTGAATCCATTCATGCGAGATTCATTTGAGAATTTACTTAAGAACCTACTGTTAACCTACGCTTGATCTTTACTGAACTGAGCTGGCAGAAATCATGTAGTAAATACTTTCTGGCTAACGCAGTGCTATTTTATTGACTTTCATGAGATTCCTGTTTAACAATGAGTCTCAGCAATGCTCTTCTATCCTATTTTCATCTCTACCCCGGACCTTGAGTTCCCGAGATGGGCTGCCTTTATATGGGATGTCAGGATGAAACATGTCTTATGGGAAAATGATACAGATGCCTTGTTTGATCTCTTGTTTTGTGTGGCTGAGACTAAGTGACATTTCCCAAATAGGAAATTCCGTCGCTTCGCTTCTCGCCTGTTTATACTGCCTTTTGTAGCCTTGGTAGACTGGATAACTGCTTCGCCATAATTCGACCGACACTCCGGTGCCATTGCTCCTTCATACACAATCATCAGAATACAACTACTGACCATGGAGAAAACGCCCGTTCTGCCCACGGCAGCCCGGCGGCCCAAGAGCACCGCCTGGCTGCTCTCTCTGCGGCAGCTTTCCACGGCCCTCGGCCTGCTGGGCCTGCTGGGTCTCGTGGCTCTGTGGCAGCCTGCCGGATCGCTGCTTGGGTCGACTCTCGCCACGACAGCCGCAGACGGCTCGGAAGGCTGGTGCCCGCTGCCGCCGGTGGTGAGCGTCAGCGCCGCCGAGGACGGCCTGCTGCCCAGCGAGCACCTCATGAGTGCCGCGCAGCGTGCGCTGCAGGTGCGCCGGCTGGCGGCGGCCGTGCAGGTGCCGACGCAGAGCTACGACGACAGCGGCGACGTGGACACGGACCCGCGCTGGGCGCCGTTCTCCGTCTTCCACCAGCTGCTCGAGGACCTGTTCCCGCGGGTGCACGCGCGGCTGCAGCGCCGCAAGGTCCACCGCTACGGGCTGCTGTACACGCTGCGCGGCAGCGAGGCCGCGCTGAAGCCCATTGTGTTCATGGCGCACCAGGACGTCGTGCCGGCCGACGCGAGCGCGCCGTGGACGCATCCGCCGTTCGAGGGCTACTTTGACGGCGAGTTTCTCTGGGGCCGGGGCGCGGCCGACTGCAAGAACGTCCTGATCGGGCTGCTGTCGGTGCTGGAGGACCTGCTGGGCCAGGAAGGCTTCGCGCCGCGCCGGACCATCGTGCTGTCCTTTGGGTTCGACGAGGAGATCGGCGGACCGCAGGGGGCCGCCTGGCTGAGCCGGGCCCTGGAGGAGGAATGGGGCCGGGACGGGGCGCTGCTGCTGCTGGACGAGGGCGGCATGGGCGTCAGCGCGGCAGACCGCAGTGACCGTAACGAGGCCAAGATTCTGTTTGCTTATCCGGGGGTCGGTGAGAAAGGCTCGGCCGATGTGCAGCTGACCCTGGCGGTGGACGGCGGCCACAGCTCGCGGCCCCCGCCGCACACGGGCATCGGCATCATGGCCGACGTGATCCACGCACTGGAGACGCCGCTGGCCGGCTACGACCATCCGTTTGTGCCACGACTGCCGCGCTGGAGTCCGTTCCGGCGCGTGCTAGAGTGTCGGGCCCAGCATGGACCGGCCGGGACGGTGCCGGCATGGCTGCGGGCGGGACTGTTGCGGGACAGCGAGGAAGGCATTGCACGGCGGCTGGTGGAGGCGGCCCGGGGCGTGGGCGGCGAGGCGGAGGACGAGCGGTGGCTGATGCAGACGAGCCAGGCTGTGGACGTCATCACGGGCGGCTACAAGGTGAATGCGTTGCCGGAGCTGGTGACGGTGACGGTGAACTACCGGGTGGCGCTGCACGAGACGACGGAGATGTTGTTGGAGCGGGCAGCAGAAGTTTTGCGGCCCGTTGCAGAGAGACATGGGCTGGTGTTGAGAGAGACGAGAGAGAGAGAGACGAGCGAAGGGAGTCCCTCGATGGGCGGAGAAGAAACGAGCGAAGCGAGGACTGAGACGAGCGAAGCGAGGACACAGAGCCGGGGCGTGTTGACGATCACACCCCAGGATAGCCTACAAGTGGCTCCTCTGTCCCCAACAGGCACGTCTGATGGCGTCTGGATGAGGTTTTCGGGAGTCTTGCGATCTGTTTTTGAGTCGACGGAATCTGGACGAAACGGGACAGTGGTGCCGGTGGGCAGCATCATGACGGGCAACACAGACACGGCACACTACTGGGCCCTGAGCCGCAACATCTACCGGTTCACGCCGTCGCGGGAGGGCACGCGCGTGGCAGCCCACGCCATTGACGAGCGGATGGAGATGACGGCCCATCTCGAGGGGATGCGCGTGTACTACGGTAAGCTGACTGATATATTACTAAGCAAGACTCAAAACGAAAGATGCTGACCGACAGATCTGATCCGCAGTTTTGACGGGTGGACAGAGGAGTGATCGGCAGGTTGACTCGCTGTCGAGTCGTCACAGTCGTCACAGTCGTGCACAGTACAAAGTACGAGGGCAGGACTGGACGGGACCTGTCCTGCATGTCTGTCTGATGGACATCACGTGCTCACGACACCACGGCAACCATGCGTTGTCCGCGCAGGAATTGCGAGAAATAAGACAAGGAAAAATGAGAAGAGGAAAAGAATAAAAAGCTAAAATAGACGGCCCCATTCCTACGCGCCCTGCTACTCGTGGCTGCTCCGTAGCGAACTCGTGGCTGCTGCGTACTCGTGGCCGCTGCCCCGTAGAGCTCCACGTTGTGGCAGCAGGCATAAGATACACCGAAGGCGAGTGACCAGCCTGAAGCAGGACGGGTTCCGATCCGGCATCTTGCTCGTGGCCTGGAATACGAGTTTGGCAACGTCTTCATCCTTGTCAATGACGAGTAAACTTTATACGATCCTGGCCTCGTCGACATTGCGGAGAACGGGCATCATGGGTCCCTGGTCGTTGGGATTGGGATTGGGATTGGGAATGGGAATGGGAAGGAGAATGAAAATTGGGAGATGGGAAACGAGCACGGTACTCTGACGCTGCTCGTACAACCCCGTATACGATGGAGACAGGATCAACAGTCTCTGCCCAGTCACGGCCTCAACTGCATACCGCCTGCCTCTGGCTGCTGACATCATCACAGTGCGATCAGTGCTGGACCCACTGTACCCCCCTCCATCAGTGCTCATCGCCCCGCAAAAAGAGCGCTTGCTCCTGAATGTGGGCCTAGCCCCTGCCGTTTACAGCAGACCCGTCGAGGAAGCAGCCACCGGAAGACGCCTGTCGCGTTTTCTGGCATTTTTTGTCGAGGCACAGCTTCGACTTCTCTCACCACTTTCCGCCTCCTTTCTCTTCCTTCTTCTCTTTGTCCTCTTTTCCACACGACCGCTTGCTGTGGCCACCTCCCAACACTTTGTCCTTTTTTTTGCCTGGCGCCTCTGCTCTTCGTCCTGTTCCTGTGTTCTTCTTCGCCCTTCCATTCGCTGGAGCCCCCCTTCGGACTCCCCCTTTTTAAAGAGAAAACGTCCCTTAAGAGCCACCCGCCCCTTTATCCGGCCACTTTTGCTCCCTCGACTACTATTTAGTATTCTTTCCGCAACTGCGTCTGCGTCTGCGTCTGCCTACCTCTACACAGTATCTTTCCAACGCGGAACATGTCCGACTTCAAAGACGACGTGTCCACGCCCGAGACTGCCCCCGAGACGGACATGTCTGATACGAGTTCCGATCAAGAGACGGTAAGTCGAAGCTGAAATCTGGCAAGACGACTTTTGGGCAGAGCCAGGGCAGAGCCAGGGCAGAGCCAGGGCAAGGCCAGGGCAAGGGCCAGGGACCCAGGCCGGATCTCAAGACCCAAGACCCAGGACCCAGAGACTCAGGCTTCCAGCCAGGGCCAGGACCAGGTCAGGACGTCAAGTCTCTTCCTCTCTTCGTCTTGTCTCGTCTCCTCCACTTCCTGGCCTCCCACCCTCCCGCCTTTGTTTACCAAACAACCACCTATAATACCCTCCCTATAGACGGGTCGTCCGTTGTGCATGACAAGAGATTCATCCAGCAATATGCTGCGTGGCATGCGGAGTGGGGATTTTTATGACACCGTTTTCTTTGCATTGCCGCTTTTGCATAGCCGTGGCCTTTGCTCGGATTTGGTTGGCTGACAGCTGTGGTACTACAGGAAACTTTCGAAGATGCCCCCGACACCGCCTCTGTCCGTTCCCTGACGAAGCGGTCGCGTCCTTCGATCCACTCCCAGTCACCACTATCTTCCGACACCGAAAAGTCGGAGCTAGAACAGGCCTTTCAAAAGATCCGCCACCACACATCTACCCACGCCATCGAAGACTCCGACGAAGACCCGGAGACTACTCCCAAAGAGAATCAGGATCAGGAAAGTCAAAAAGAGGAAGAGAAGGACCAACAACAAGAGCAAAAACAAGAACACAGCGAGCAAAAAGAGGACAACGAGCACAACGAGAATAACGAGCACAACGAGCACAACTCCCCCACCCAAGAGGACAGCCAACACGTTGCCAAGGACGAGTCTCCGGAGGCCGTCGAGCCCTCTACATCGGCCCCAACTGCCATTGAAGACGCTGCCGATCTCGACGTCGTCAGTCTCGACGACGACACAGCTCCATCGGCAAAAGAAGCTGTCGTCGATTCTCCCCCTCCACCGCCCGAAAAAGAGACTCCGCCCGCTGCCCCTACCACTACCACCACTACTGCCACTGCCACCACCACTGCTGCTGCTCCTCCCACTGCTCCCACTCCCACAGTCTCCAAGTCTCTCTCCCTGAGCAGCATCACCAACGTCATCCCCTCCATCCCCTGGTCACCCTCTTCCAACAGTGACACAGCAAAATCAGTTACCTTGCCATCTGGTTCTGCTGCAATCAGCACTCCCGCTCCCACACCGCCCTTGTCTCGGAAGTTGACGAGCCCTTTTTCGTGGCTGTCACGTGGATCTTCCAAGGATTCCTCCCCACCTCTGCAATTGCCAGGCAAGCGGAGGAATACTGCCAGCTCCGTCACCACCATGACGAGCAACCCGGAGATGATGCTGGGGAAGCTGGACGAAGAAGGTAGCCTGAAGAATGGTCCGAGTCGGAACAGTCTCAAGGACCGGTTCAAGATCATCCGCATGCGGGAAGAGGCCGGCATCACTCTCCTGCCGGAGGAAGAAGGCGGTGGCCCGGCCTCGCCCGTCTCCGACGGCCCGGCCATCAAGGTGACCCGGCTCAGCGTGCCTGTCCCGGGTACAGTGGAGGAACAACTGCCGCCGTCGCCGATTCTGACCAGCCCGAACCCGAGCCTGGCCCCCGGCACGGCGTCTGGTGTGACGGCCGGACCGTCGAGCGTGGTGGACTCCCAGGTGGACTGGGACTTGTGGCAGGCAGTCATCTACGAGGGCCCAGCGGCCGTGGCGCGCTCGAGCCCGGAAGAGCTGAGCAAGTCGATTGCGACAGGCATCCCTAGTGCCGTGCGCGGCGTCATCTGGCAGGTGCTGGCACAGAGCAAGAACGAAGGACTTGAGGAGGTGTACTTCAACCTTGTTGCCCGGGGCACAGACAAGGAGAAGAAGCGGCAGAGCAATGGCCACACGAACGGCACCAAGGAGACCGTGGCGTCGGCGTCGTCGTCGGTGCACTCGGGAGACTCGGTGTCGGGTGGCAGTGCCCCCAACGGACGGGCGGCGTCGCCGACTGGGTCGGGCGAGAAGGACAGCGACAGCGTGGCGGAGCGCAAGAAGAAGGCCAAGGAGGACCTGGCGGCGCTGCAGCGGCTGGAGAAGGCGATCCGGCGGGACCTGGGTGCGCGCACGAGCTACTCCAAGTTTGCGGCGGCGCAGGGACTGCAGGAGGGCCTGTTTGGCGTGTGCAAGGCGTATGCGCTGTTTGACGAGCCGGTGGGCTATGCGCAGGGCATGAACTTTTTGATTATGCCGCTGCTGTTCAACATGCCGGAGGAGGAGGCGTTCTGTCTGCTGGTGCGGCTGATGAACCAGTACCACCTGCGGGAGCTGTTTATCCAGGACATGCCGGGGCTGCACAAGCACCTGTACCTGTTTGAGCGGCTGCTGGAGGATGTGGAGCCGGCGCTGTACTGCCATCTGCACCGGCGGGGCATCTCATCGCACCTGTATGCGACGCAGTGGTTCCTGACGCTGTTTGCGTACCGGTTCCCGCTGCAGCTGGTGCTGCGGATCTACGATTTGATCTTGTCCGAGGGGCTTACGGCAATACTCAAATTCGGGATTGTGCTGATGCAGAAGAACGCGACGACGCTCTTGGGGATGACGGACATGTCGCACCTGACGACGTTTTTGAAGGACCGGGTGTTTGACGTGTACATTGACGCGAGTCCGAGTGCGGGCAGCATTCTGGAGAACGGGTTCTTTGGCAGCTCGTCGAGCAGTCTGGACAAGGAGGTGTACCGGGCCGACCAGTTTGTGCGGGATGCGTGTGAGGTGAAGCTGACGCCGGAGGTGGTGAAGGCGTACACGGCGGAGTGGGAGGAGAAGACGCGGGGCGAGCGGGAGCGGGAGGCGGAGCTGGACAATCTGCGGACGACGAACGCGAGCCTGGCGATCCGGGTGCGCAAGTTTGAGGAGCGGATTGAGAGCGTGGACCGGGAGCAGGCGGCGCTGGCGACGGAGCTGGTGCGGACGAAGGTGGAGAACGAGGAGTTGCGGGATGAGAACGAGAGTCTGAAGGGACAGGTGCGGGAGCTCAAGGTGGTGATTGAGAAGCAGCCGGAGCAGCTGGAGAAGGCGTGGCAGGCCGAGCGAGACGACCTGATGGGACGGAACACGCGGGTGCACGAAGAGAGTCAGCGGGTGGAGAAGGAGATGGCAGAGCTGGAGGAGGAGCTGGTGCAGACGAAGATGCGTTATGCCGAGGTGAGTTTTGGGGGGGATTTTCCTTTTCGGTGGGAAATCAGACTAACAAAACAGATCAACTCGCAGCACGAATCGTTGACGCGGAAATGGTCGGATCTCAAGCGGCAGTTTGAGGCGGGAGACCGGGACAAGTCTTGAGGGCATGGGGGACACGCGAGAAGGGAGGCTTCTCGATCTGCATGGGCGGCGTTGACGTGCGGACGTGCGCTGTTGGAGATGCGGCCACTTATAGCCCAACTGCTCAGACTGCCTTGTCTGCTTGATTCTTGTTTTTTGTCTGCTCTGATTTTGGGTCATTTCTGTTGTCCGTTATGGAGACCGTTATGGAGACACGACTATTTATTTGGGGGCTGTACCATAGATCAATGAAAGTCCCAGAGTGATGAGTATGAACGTAGGAGTATGAGTAGTGAGTGTATGAGTAGTGAGACTAGATGAAGGGATTTATGATGATGATGCTGACTAATCATAACAGTAGTCGAGATAAGAGAAGAAACGGGTTAAGATGACCTGTCACGTGTGACAGACAAGGAGGACAACAAGGAAGGAGCGATCAAGGGCACGTCATGCGGATTCAAAAGGCAGTATTTCCCCGGGAAAGTGGCCAAAGTAGCCAAAGTGGACAGAGTGTCCAGAAATGGAACATTGATCTGGAGGACGGCGTGGTGACGAGGGTGGTACCGGCGGACGAGGACGAGGAGGATGCAGACGACAATGTGGCCTCGCGGCTGGTGATGCCGCCGCTGTGCCATCCGCATCTGCACCTGGACAAGGCCTATCTGTTGACGGGCCACGGAGGAGAAGACGACGGACTGGACTACAGCGATCTCCTGCCGCGGACGGGCTCGTTTGCGGAGGCGCTGCAGACGACGGCGGCGGCCAAGGCGCGGTTCACGGCGGCGGACCTGCGGCGGCGCGGGATGCAGGTGCTGGCGGCGAGTTTCCGGCAGGGCGTGACGGCGATGCGGGTGTTTGTGGAGGTGGATGCCGGGGCGGCCAGGGGGGGGCGGACGGCCGTCGAGGTGGCGGGCGCGCTGCGGGCGGCGTGGGCGGGGCGGGTGGACGTGCAGGTGTGTGTGTTTGCGCAGGAGGCATTGTTCGGGGGAGCCGGAACGAGCGGCGAGTCCGGAACGAGCGACGAGTCCGGAACGAGCGACGAGTCCGGAACGAGCGACGAGTCCGGAACGAGCGAAGCGAGTGGAGGACGAGGAGGGATCGAAACGAACAAAGTGAATGGAGAGGAAACGAGCGAAGTGAATGGAGAGAAGACGAACAAAGTGAATGGAGAGAAGACGAACAAAGTGAATGGAGACGAAACGAGTGGAGGACGAGGAGAGAAGACGAATGAAGTGAATGGAGACGAAACGAACGAAGCCAGAAGAGACAAAGGAGAGCGAAAGGACGCAGGAAGAGACGAAATCAGAGAGAGAAAGGCGAGCAGAGTGGCCGTGCCAGCGCTCCATGCCGGCACCCCCAACCAACGCGCCATCGAGTCCGTCCTCGCCGACCCCGAGCTCGCCCCGTCCATCCACGTGCTCGGCTCGGCGCCCTACGTCGAGCAGACGGCCGCCCTGGCCCGCCGCAACCTCGACTGGGCCGTCTCGACGGCCCTCCGCCACGGTCTGCACCTCGACCTCCACCTCGACTACACCCTCGCCGACGGCCAGCCGCTCGTCTGGGACCTGCTCGACGCCCTCGAGCGGCACGGCTGGACGGCCCGGGCACGCGACCCGGCCGGGCGGCTGCGCACGGTGGCCGTCGGCCATGCGACGCAGCTGACGCGGCTGGGCGCAGCGGGTGTGCGGGCGCTGGCGGCGGCGGTGCGGGCGCGAGGACTGCCGGTGCATCTTGTGGGGCTGCCGATGAGCGATGTGTATATGATGGGGAGGAAGGGAGAGGAGACGGAGGCAGAGGATGAGAGCTTCCCTGAGAACTATCGGAACCCTCAAAACCCACTGGGCTCTCTCTCTACCTTGGCTCCCCGCGGCACTCTCAACATCCCAATGCTCCTCCGGGCCGGCCTGTCTGCCTGTCTCGGCGTCAACAATGTCGGCAATGCCTTTACACCACACGGAACAGGCGACCCTTTGCAGATGGCCTGTTTCGGGGTTGGACTATACCATGCGGGCACCGGAGAGGATGCTCGAGCATTGTACGGAGCCGTGAGTTGGGGAGCACGAGCAGCCATTGGAGTCGAGAGAGACGAGCAACGAACCCTCAGCGAGCGAAGCGAGGACCCAAGCGAGGACCCCAGCGAGCCATGGTGGAAGATGGATCCTCCTGCGTTGGTTGGAAGATTCATCGGACCGGTGTTGGTCTTTGCCAACGAGAAATACATCCAACTGCCCGACGACGACCAGCCTTGCCTGGCCATTCCAGCTCGTCGCCGCACGGGATTCCGGGACGTCGTCTGGGACCCGCCGGACGTGTCTCTTCGCAAAATCATTCACTGACAACTTGACTCAATTTACTCGTCACGCAATCTACCTCGTTTTCTGTCGCCCGACTACCCTGCCAGAGGCGTCGCGTCGCCTCCTCCCAAAAGCAGCCCAGCTTGCCCGTTTTGAATCCAAACGCCCTCCGCTCTATGCATCAGGTTTGCGAATACTTTGCTGTCCCGTCGTGTCTGTCCTGCAGCCCCAACGCCATGTGTAATGCAAAAGGGTAATAGACATTAAAAATCAGATACCTCTTCTTCTTTTCCTTCTCCTCCTCTTCAGATCGCCACCTTGTTCCCGTTCAGCCGAAACGGCATCGTCCCGCCGCCCATGCCTCCCGCCGGACTCGCCACCGACGCCGGCGTCAGCGTGCCCTCCTGCGACGACAGTGACCCGTTGAACGAGCTGTTCAGCGTGCTGTTCAACGAACTCAGACTGCCCGACGCCGACGCATACGGCCCTCCACGCACCATCGACAGTCCTCCGCCCGAAATCAACGCGTCCGCTCGCTCAAACACGTTTCCCGCAAACGCATTCGCAAACGCTGCACTCTGGGGCGTCGACGGCACCGTCGCCTGCACCGCCGGTCCCAAGGCCGCACTCTGTGGTGTCATCGGCAGCTGGGCCGCATGCAGAACTGGTCCCGGCCCTGGCGGTCCTCCTCCCAGACTCGGACCGAATCCCGGGCCTAGTCCCGGACCGAATCCTGGTCCCAGTCCTGGTCCCAGTCCCGGGCCCGGTCCCAACATCGGCCCAAATCCTGGCCCCGGCCCGCCTCCATCACCACCTCCGGCACTCAACGGACTCGCAATGCTGCCTAGATGGGATCCAGGCCCGCGCAACGTATACGCCCACGGTGACCGCAGAATCAGCCCCGTCGTCTCCTTGACACATTGGTACAGCGGCCGCATCCGAGGCCGCGTGTCGGCCGGCAGCGGAATCGTGTTGTGCGACTCCCGCACGGCTCCGGCAAAGTCCACCCAGGCCTCCAGGAATCCACTGCACGTATTCCAGTACGACGACTCCGACCGGATCCCGGGCTCCTTCAGCTTCACCGTCGACAAGCGGTGCTTCAGCGCCTCCGTCTGCTGGATCGCCACGGCACACTTGGCCAATAGCATCCGCCAGCAACGCGTCGCCTGTTCCGGCGCCCGCTGGGCCATGGCCGACCGCAGCGCCATGGTGTACTGTCCACTCAGCACGGGCAGCAGCCGCAGTGCCATATCTGTCGACCGCTGCAGCGACAAGAAGATCTTTTCAAACAACCGGTCTTCCTCTGTAAACTCGGCCTGCATCATGCCTCGGCTGCTCGTCGACGCAAACGACTCGCCCGACCGCGGTGTCGCCATGATCGTCGCCGTCCGGCCGCTGCCGTTGATGCTGCCGTTGATAAAGGGCAGCACCGGCGGCGGCAGCGGCATGTCTGTCGCCACCCGCAGATTGTTGGCGTTTGGAAACAGGATTCGCCCGTCGCGCATATCGCGGCCGTCCCGCATATCGCGGCCGTCACGCATATCCCGCATATCCCGCATGCCCAGTCCCGGCCGCTCGGGCGTCGGCGTCGACAGCATCGCCGTCGTCATGTCGCGTGGCATCGGCTTCATCGTCTCGCCTCCATTGGCCATCGCCATGCGGCCCATGTTGGCATTGTTGGCCGGCGCCTTCCGCTGGTTCTGCGGCATCATCTTCTTGTGGTTCCCGTTGGTCGCCACCCGCAGCTCCATGATGCTGTGGTAGATCTGCAGCAACAACGTCCGCATATACCGCGGGTCGCCATTGTCCAGAAACAGGTCCACATTCGCCTTGAGCAGCGAGCAGATGTGGTCGTATGCGTGCAGCAGCGTAATGCACGCCCGGTGCACCGTCTCGTTCTCCTTGACGCGCTTCTCCCCCCCACCCTGCTCCTCTTCTTCCTCTTCTTCTTCCACTTCGTGTCGCTGAATCTCTCGCTCCAACTGCTCCACGTGCGAGTTCGTGTTGTAAAACACAATCTCCAGACTCGAGTGCCGCTGTGTCCCATCATTCGACAGACTCATCAGCATCTGGATCATTGGGTGGATCTGGAATACCGAGTACAGAATCCCCTTGGCCGTCTCGACCACGGGGTCGTAGAACTGCGATTCGCGTCGTCGTTCCGGCAGCACCGACAGACGACGCACGTACACCGGCCGCTGCAGTGACACATCCGACGCCGGACTGGCCGGGCTCTTCGTCTCCGGTGCCACGGCTCCGCCGTTGGCATTCGCACCCTGCATGGCTGATCCGTGGCTGAGCCCGCGGTAGTGACTGAACCGGTTCGCGTTGGCATTGTGCACCTCGCCCTCGTCCAGCGTCATCAGCTCGTTGGCCTTCTTCGGCATCGCACCACCCACGCGCCGTGGCCGCTCGCCCAGTCGGTCACCCAAGCGGTCACCCAAGCGGTCGCCCAGTCGGTCGCCCATCCGGTCACCCAATCGATCCACCAGTCGGTCTGCCAGCCGCTCACCGGGTCGCTCGCTGTTGGCGCGCGCTCCCGGACTCAGGATGGCTTCCGAGTTGCTCCGCGCGCGCTCGCTGATATTTCCAATCGTCAGAGGCATCACGCCCGGTCGACGCGAGGCCGTGTTCTGCTGCGATAGTCCGCGGTAGTGTGACCGGGACGGGATCGGAGGTGGCCGAGGCTGCGGCGGAGAGCGGAGGTCGCCCAGCTCGGTGCCGTTCACTTTGATGGGGAACCGGCCACTCGTCACGCGTTTGGGTGGCGGTGGCCGGGGCGGTTCAATGGCGTCGGAGGAGTCTTCGGCGGCCGAATCGATGCCGCCAAACGAGCCCATGCTGCCGTTGGCTGCCATGGCAAAGCCGCCGACGCCGTTGAGGGACGACACGCTGCCGGAGCTGCCAGCCGTCTCGGATCGGCCATTGATCATGATCTGCTTAAGATATCTTCGAATGTGCGACGTCACGGTGACTTCGGTGACCTCGTTGTCCTTGAGGTATCCTTCGTTGGGGGGAGTGTGTGCCTGGACCTGGAAGACCTCGGGAGGCGGAAAGCGGATGGGGTTGCCGGTGAGTTTGATCATCTGCAGCGAAGACATCTCGGCCAGACACAAGGGCAGTTCTTCGATGCGGTTCTTTTGCAGCGCGAAGACCTTGAGCGAGGTCAGACGGCCAATCTCGGGGGGGAGGATACGGATTCTGTTGCGGCCGAGATCGAGGATTTCGAGGGATCGCAGGTTGCAGAGCTGCGATGTTAGCCTGAGCAGAGAGAGTAGAGCAGAGGGCAGAGCAGAGCAGAGAAGAGGGCAGAGAAGAGCAGAGCAGAGCAAAGAATCTTACGGGCAAAGGAAATTCTCGAATATCGTTTTCCCGGACGTTGAGGTATCGCAAGGATGAGCATTCGGAGAAGCGGGACGGGAAAGCAGTCAGTTTATTGTGAGACAATGCCAGCCTGCCGAATTGTGTCAGCAAGAGGGAAAACGAGCCCCTGATCCATGGGGGATCCACCCACCGTTCCAGCTTGTTCATGATGATGTCCACCACCTCCTCGGGCAGGCGCTGGATGTTTTTGCGGCTCAGGTCGATTGTGAGGCCGGGCGTGAGTTCCTTGTTGACGGCGCCAGTGCCGTCGTCGCCGGCCTGTTGGTCGCTCAGTTGCAGAGCATCTTTCATGGCCTCGCGGGCGAGGGCGATGACCTGGGCGGCTGTGAGCGGTGTCGAGGGACCCAGGCTCGAGCTGCTGCGGGACGAGGAGGAGGCGGGTATGGGCGGTGGTGGCGGGATGTTCATGGACGCAGGAATCGAGGCGAGGCCCAGGGGCACCGGCATGGTTGGGCCATTGGGAGGGGGCACGCGACGGCCTTGGGCTGGGTTTTCGGGGAGGCCACGGCTGGCGGCCTGCGAGGCCGAGCCGCCAGGGCGGTCGAGTCGATCGGGACGGTCCATGGAGATGGAGAAGGAGGAGGTGAAGAAGAAGGGGGAAGGAGGAGGTGAAGGAGAAGGGAGGTGGAAGTTGGAGGACGGCCAAAGTCGATCGAGGTCGGTCGAGGTCGGTCGAGGTCGCGGTCGATTGTCGATTGTCGATTGTCGATCGTCGATCGCTTCACCCCTGAATACCGATTGTTCTCTCGCTGCTTGTCGGTCAGCTAGCCAAAGACGGCTGCTTTAGAGATGTGTTGATTCTGCGGTTCCCATCCAAGAAAAAAGACGAGGCCTCTGGTCCCCAAGAAAAAAAAAAGGTCTCGTGGATGTTTGTGGCGAAGGGGCAGAAGAGGGGAGCGGCGTACAAGGACCGAGACAAGCCAAGAATCTGGAAAAAGAAAAGAAAAAGAGACACGAGTGGCAAGAAAAAAAAACAAAAGGATATCAAGAAGACATGTCGAAGAAACCGAGACGAAGACAGACAGAAACAAGCAAATGGGAGATGAGAAGCGGAGAAGGAAAACAGAGAGACGTGGGCGTTTGGCTTTGCGGCGACGGAGAGGAAGGTGCGTATCAGGATGGCGAATTAAAAAAAAATAAAGCCCGGCGACGAGTAACCTGACCGTTCTACGGAGTAAAGATACGACTATTACTGACTTGGCGTAGCGAGGCGGCAAGCGTACGGAGTACGGAGTAGGAATTAAAAAGAAAAAAAAGAAAAAAGAAAAGAAAAAGGGAAAAAAGAAAAAAAAAAGAAAAGAAGGAGAAAAAAAAAGAAAAAAAAAGGGAAACCCCTGAAGGATAAGGGCGGGGTGGGCCAGCCGAGAACGGTCAGCCAAGCGAGGGATGGCGCGCGGGATGGCGCACGGTGTGGACGGCGGAGAAAGTGGTGGCGGGACAGTGTGCAGGGCCGTGCGTACTGTGACGTAGTGCGTGGGCCTTACTGCAGGTACCCTGGCTGGAACTCTGGGACCACGGGGACGCGGCAGTGTCAAGAGGAGGGGCATGTGTGCAAGCGGTTCTGAAACGGGTTTGAGGGGAGCGGGCAAACTGTTTTTAGATCAGAGCGGGCAGAGAACTGTTTTTAGGTCAGAACGGAGGCAGCGGGCAGAAGAGCAGAACGGAGGCGGGACGGCAGAGACGGGACGGTGCCTGGACGGTGGACGGTGGTGGCCATACGGAGACCGTACGGAGACCGTACAGAGACGGACGACAGACCCGTGCTTGCCTTTAACGTTAAAGTTTATTAGGAAGGGGTGCTGTGTGCAGCTTCCTCGAGTGACTTGTCTCCGAAGCAGCACATATTACGTACTCTGAACGAAACGTCGTACTCGACAGAGATGCTCATAAAAACCATCGCCATCCCTGTCCCCAAGGCCACCAAGGCCCCCGGCTCCGGCAGCTCGGCCCCTTTGTCGATCTTGATTTGGCCTCAAGACGGCAATTCAAAATGGCATCCTTCCGGTGGGCTGCCCGACAAGACTACGGAGTACGGCCGACAGTTTCCCATGAGAAAAACATCCACTGCGGGAATGGGAAATCATCGAAACCGCACTCCAAGGATACGACGTCGTCCCAGCCGCTACCGGCCTCGGCAAGCGCATGTGCTCAGCTGCCGGCGTCATCGATGCGGTGAGTCTGAGACAGATCCCGGCCATGAGCCTGGTCCTGGTAGCCTGGTCCTGGCAGCTGGCAGCCTGGCAGCCTGGGAGCCTGGTAGCCTGGAAGTCCTTGCAGTCCTGACAGTCCTGATAGCTGGCAATCCCGGTCTATGTAGCTATGGCTATGTAGCTATGGAAGCTCCTGGCAGCTCCTGGCAGCTCTTGGCCCCTGGGGGTGTCTTCACATCGTCTCCTTCGAGTTCATGTGTGTTCGAATTACGGAGTACTCCGTACACATCCATCATATGGATCTTGAAACCCCAGACCAGCCAAATTCAAGACTTCCATCTGCCTCAACACTCAAAGGCCATCTACCTCTGCCCAGATGTATGCCTCGTCGTCCACTGCCAAGAGCTGGGCGGCCGCGGCAGCCACCCGGCCACCTGCATCTCTATTACAGCCGTGGAGACGCCGAGCCTGTGGCCATTTTGTGGCCCGTGGCAGCGCCAAGGCAGAACCCAGCCACCGAGTCGCCGCGCCAGCCTCGCCACGTCTGAGGCCACCCACGGCTGCCGGCATCAGCCATCTGCACGGGATACTCTCAAAGTGTCCAGCGGCGAACAGGTCGACTCATTCCTCCTCGTCAGGAAGTTTGGCTGCCAGCAGAGCTTCGGCGCCGTCTTGCGCCAACATTCGCAAATTGGCCTCCCACTCCAGCCAGACGAGACCCTGTGTCACGCAATCTGCAAGGTCGTCGATCTTGGTCAGCCGCAGTGCAGGCTTTGTGCTTTGTTCGTCTTGGGCCTTCTTTCGTGACCGCGTTTTCTTGGCATCCCAGCGCCTCAGGTAGGCGTCCACCATGTCGCCCACAGCGCTGTCGGCGTGGTACGTGAGAAGCCGACTGGACGATCGTGCATCTGACCGCAACACGGACGCCATCAGAGTCTCCTTGACCTCCTTGATTTCCTTTTCCTTCTTCACTTTGGACAGCGCCGGCAGCGGCAGAGACGGCCTGCCGGCTGTCAGACCGCCGCGGACGACAAACTGAGACACGCGCCGTGGACTGACGGCCTCGATGGACTGCAAAAGATTGTCGTCGCCGGCATGGAACAGCTGTCGGGCAGCCAGGATGCCGTGCAGAATGGCCTCGAGCGAGTTGACGCGCACCGTCCACTCCAGCACGGCCGCCGCACCCCCCGACCGGAACCGCTGTCGCTCAATGACAATGTGCGTCGGCTGCAGGGGCAGCAGCCGGTCGTAGACGAGACGGGCGGCCACCGCGGCCATGGCCGGAGGCGAAAAGGGCGAGCCCGCCGGAGCAGGCCTCTGCTCGTCTTCTTCGGCGGCGTCGCCGTCGTCGATCAGCGACAGCCGCTCCCAGGCCAGCAGTTCGGGCACGGCCTTGCGGGAGCCGACATGCAGCAGACAAAAGGCCAAGTTGCGCACACCCATGTCGATGGAGAGCACGCGCCGGTCTGTGGGGGGGTCTGCCGAAGTCATTGTCTGCACGGCTGCCTGCAGGTCTGTGCATAAGACAGCCTTGGTGCCGGCAGAGTTGCGGCCGCAGAGCAGGGCGACATCACGGAGCTGACGCTGCAGGAGATCAGGAAGAGCTTTCGAGCTGGAGCTGCTTTTGGAGCTCTTTCGAGGTCGTGCATAAAAACGAGAGAAGAGAAAAAGACTTTTCCGCGGCAGAGATATACGAGGCCGGGCGGCAGCGAGCATCAAGCGAGGCAGCTTTGGTTGTGCCATGGAAAGGGCAGACATCGTGGCATGGCGCAGAAAAGTTGGCTGGCAAAAAGCAGGAGAAAAGGATGCAAAAAGCAAGATGCAAAAAGCAAAAAGCGAAAATCGCGAAAATCCGTGAGGAAGTGTTTGTGTTTCTTGTTAGCCCTATTGGGAAGGACACTAATGAAACTGGCTACAATTCCTTGTGCTACTGTCTCAGTCATTGTATCCCTGCGGCAGCGAAAAGGGCCGATCCATGTCTTCGAAAAGACGAGTTTTGTTTACAATGAGAACCGTTTTGATTTGCCCTCATGTGATTACGAAATGTTGATTAGTAAGCAACCTCTAACTTGCAGAGCCTCATTCGATACATCGAATTCCATGGTTGATGCTAACTCTATTTGATCTTTCACATTTCATCTTACATTTCATCTAAATCCATCGCATCTGTTATCTTAACTCAAGTCATGCACTCCACGTTGAAGCACTTCGACTCGAATCGAAGTATAAATGTAGATCTCAAATCTAGACATTTCTTCACTTTCTTTCTCTACAACCCAGCAAGAAAAACCGTCAAGACGGCAACGACGACGAAGATAACAGCAAGAACATCATTAATAATGTTTGCTTCCTGCTGGGTCGAAGACTGGCTCAATAGTCTGAGATACCGGGTGATGGATTGACTGCCGAAACATCCAATAAGCTATTACTCTGGCGTCGACCTTATTCTCACTAGATGCCGCGGCAGATGGAAGAAGGCCTGGAGATGATCCACGGCCAAGGAATCTGGCCCAGTTATCAGATGGATCCTGTCTGTCTAAACTTGTTACTGAAATTTATTCTCCATATTAATCAACAAGGATTCCACCAACGGAGAGATCGACAGACAAATGCCCAACGCGGACGAAATCTGGGGACTGTGGACTACTTCGAAACGTCGCTTAAACGACTGTCAACGAGCATAAATACGCGTATTGTGTTCTGTATAATAGTGCTTGTTCGATGTACACTTTGGCAGCAGTAGTGCCAGATAAGACTATTGGGTTTCTGGGGTTCTTGGCCTAGACCAATATTGCAGAGTAGTTTAAACTGCCTTATTCAGTTAGCCATGGTTCGACCTTTGCCTTGTAGTCTTGAAATCCGACTCGATCTCTTCTGATCTGCTTCTGATCTTCTTCTGATTCTTGTTTCTCGCTTTCCACTTCTATTTTTGAACTCTTTGGGGCCAACGGCTGCTGTCGTTTCCAAACTTCTTCCAGTAGAAGTGTCCCGATACTCCACAGACCCCTTATATCCCATCCGACTTTGACGATCCTCGTACGAGTATTCGTCCATGGTCCGGTCCACGTGCTGCAAGGTCCAAGCACACCGTAAAATTCTGCCGCACGATATGCATCGCAAAAACTACGTACTCTGGTACGCCTACTCGTGCCCGTCCTCGTCTCGTACTCGTCTCGTACTCGTCTCGTCCTCGTCTCGTACGCGTCTGTAGCACTGCGCAATGGCCTATGACCTCATTGCCTTTCCCGCCGGCTTCAGCTTCCTCGACCTCATCGGCTGGGGCACCACCAGCTTCGTCGTGCTCGACCGCGCCTCCCATACCGTCGTCAAGAAAGCCTACGGCGGCGCCAAAGAGCCCCGCGTGGCCCGCGAGCGGCTCGTGTACGAGCGCCTCACGCAGCGCGGCGGCCACCCGGGCGTGCTCGCCTACCACGGCCCCGTCGAGGACGACGGCCTGCGCCTGCAGTACGCCGTCCACCACCACCTGCTGGCGTTCCAGCGGACGCACGGCGTCTGCCCGGAGCGGCAGGCCCGCTGGATCGTCGAGCTCGTCGAGGCCGCCGCCTTTGTGCACGACGCAGGCGTCATCCACGGCGACCTGACGCTGGCCAACGTCTTCCTCGACGAGACGCTGCACGTGCGGCTGGGCGACTTTGGCAGCGCCTCGCTGGACGGCCTGCCGCTGCTGGCGGCCGACGTCCCGGCGAGCTACGCGTGCCCGGGCAGCCGGCAGACGGTGCGGGCCGACATCTTTGCGCTGGGCTGCGCCATGTACGAGCTGCTGACGGGGGCGGCGCCGTTTGCCGCGCGGCCAGACGACGAGATTGCCCGGCTGTTCGGCGCGAAACAGTTTCCCGCCACGTCGTATTTGGGGGCTGTCGGAGTCGTCATTGGCGACTGCTGGTTGGGCCGGTATGCTGACTGCAGGGCCGTGCTGCAGGCACTGCGGGCGCTGCAGACGCTGCAGGTGCCGCAAGGCTGAGGCACGAGATTTGGAATGGCTGGGACGGCATCAGCGTGGCATTGGGAGGAATCCTTCGGACTTCGGAGTGCTTATTAAGCAACATCACAAAAGATGGGATATGACGGGATGACGTTCTTCTGGATTCCAGGTGACTAAGCCGTAAGCTGGAGCCATTGCTCATTGCCCCACTTTCCCGCGCAAGAGCTGCCGCCAAGCTGCTTTGTGCCGTATTGCGTATGACAAATTGCGGCCGTTCAACTTTTGTACGAAAGTATAAATTCCTCTTCTGCCGCCGATGTCGTCGCTGTCGACTCGGCTCTCGAGACCACGCACGCTCCCGTCTCTCCTGCGCCCGGCACGACCGTCTCCCCCGTCTAGAGCTCTTTCCACTCGTATGCAGTCTTTTTCTGCTCTCTCGCGCACTGTTTCTCCCCGCTTCGCCCTGTCTTCTCTGTCTTCTCCGTCTCCTTCGGCCCTGCGATTGGCCTCTCTTTCCAGACATCTGTCCTCCTCGTCGTCCGCCATGGCTCCCATCACAAAGGAGACGGACTACCTCGTCCTGGGCGGCGGCAGCGGCGGCCTGGCGTCGGCGCGCATGGCCGCTTCCAAGTATGGCATCAAGGCCACCATTGTCGAGGGCGCCCGGCTCGGCGGCACCTGTGTCAACGTCGGCTGTGTGCCCAAGAAGGTGACGTACTATGCGGCGTCCATTGCCGAGACGCTGCACGAGGCCAAGGCTTACGGCTTCTCCTTTGAGGAGACCAAGGCCTTTGACTGGACCACCTTCAAGCACAAGCGCGACGCCTATGTCCAGCGGCTCAACGGCATCTACGAGCGCAACCTGAAGAATGACAGCGTCGAGTACGTCCGTGGCTGGGGCAAGCTGCTGAGTCCGACCGAGGTGGCGGTGACGCTCGACACGGCCGACCCGGCTTCGGGCAGCAAAGAGGTCATCATCCGGGCCAAGAAGATTTTGATTGCCGTGGGCGGCCGGCCGGCCGATCCGCCGGCTATTCCGGGCGCCGAGCACGGCATCAACAGCGACGGCTTTTTCGAGCTCGAGACGCAGCCCAAGAAGGTCGCCCTCGTCGGCGCCGGCTACATTGCCGTCGAGTTTGCCGGCATGTTCAACGCGCTCGGCTCCGAGACGCACTTGTTCATCCGGCACAAGACGTTTCTGCGCAGCTTCGACCCCATCATCCAGGAGGGCGTGACGGCCAACTACGAGCGTCTGGGCGTGCACCTGCACCGGCAGGCCCAGCTGACGCGCGTCGACAAGGACCCGGCGACGGGCAAGCTGACGCTGCACTACGGCGACGGGCAGACGGTCGGCGACGTGGACACGCTGATCTGGGCCATTGGCCGGACGCCGCTGACCAAGGACCTCGGGCTCGCGGCGGCCGGCGTGGCCACGAACGCCAAGGGCCTCATCCAGGTGGACGCGCTGCAGAACACGTCGACGCCGGGCGTGTTCGCGCTGGGCGACGTGACGGGGCCCGTGGACCTGACGCCGGTGGCGATTGCGGCCGGCCGGCGGCTGGCCCACCGGCTGTTTGGGCCGGCCGAGTTCTCGACGCTGTCGCTCAACTACGACAACGTGCCGTCGGTGGTGTTCTCGCATCCCGAGGTCGGCTCGATCGGGCTGACGGAGCCGCAGGCGGTGCAGAAGTACGGCGCAGACAACGTCAAGGTGTACAAGACAAGCTTCACGGCCATGTACTATGCGATGATGGAGCAGGCCGACAAGGGCCCGACGGCCTACAAGCTGGTGACGGTGGGACCGGAAGAGAAGGTGGTCGGGCTGCACATTCTGGGGCTCGGCAGCGGCGAGATGCTGCAGGGCTTTGGCGTGGCCATCAAGATGGGGGCGACGAAGAAGGACTTTGACAATGTGGTGGCCATCCACCCGACGAGTGCGGAGGAGCTGGTGACGTTGAAGTAGAGAGGAGTAGAGATGATAGAATTGGTTAAGAGTGATATTGATTACATAAGCATGCAACATACTCCGTATTGTGGCGAGTGGACAGGACCGTGACTAAGCACTAAGTCAAGCGGTCTCCGTCTCGCGTCTGAGGCAGCCACGACAACGATCGACGACCTCGCCTGGCTGGCGAGCCGACACGAACCAAGACGCACAGGGACACGGTGGCACGAGAGATTGATTGACGCGAACGAAGAACAAGGCAGCGGACAAGATGGACGGTCCGGCCGTGAAGCTGGCGGATTTGCTGCGCCATCCCGACGACCTGGACAAGATCGCGACGCTCAAGGATGACTTTGCGCGGAAGAAGGCGGCGGTGGACAGCCAGCTGCGGGCAGGGCTGCGGGAGCAGCTGGAGACGACGCAGAGCGGGATGACGGGGCTGACGGACGGGCAGAAGACGGTGCAGCAGATCAAGGAGGAGATGATGCAGATCGACAAGCTGTGCTCGGAGAGCCAAAACATGATCAAAGACTTTGCCACGATCAACCTGGTGTCGCAGGCGCAGCGGAACTTTGGGGCGGTGGAGGCGATGCGGCGCAACCTGGAGACGTTCAACGAGCGGCTGAGCGCGGTGGAAGCGATGCTGCGGGCGGACGACGACGACCAGGAGAACATGCCGAACCTGTTGTCGGTGCACTACGAGCTGACGCAGCTGCGCAACATCCGCGACGACGCCATGGAGCAGATCCAGCGGGCCGACGACGCGAGCCTGCAGTCGACGCTCGAGGACTACTTTGAGCGGCTCGACGGCGCCATCGACTGGTTCGACGAGCACGTGGGCCTCGTGGCGACGAGCCTGATCTCGCTCGTGACCTCGGAGAACAACGGGCTCGTGGTGCGGTTTGCGCTGGTCATCGAGGCCGAGGAGACGAGCGACCAGCGCGTGCAGGCCCTGCAGGAGGCCATGCGCGACCACAAGGAGATGGCGTCGCGGTTCCAGGGCATCGTGGGCGCCGACGGCGCCAAGACGGTGCGCGGGTACAAGGAGAAGTTCCTGCAGGCCATCCGGGCCTACGGCGAGGCGCAGCTGGAGCAGACGCGGGCGGCCTTTGTGGAGGGCGACCCGGCGCGGCTGGAGAAGGAGCTGCGGTGGTTCTTCAACGACCTCAACGCCGTGCGGCTGGGCATGGCGCCGCTGATGCCGCGCAAGTGGCACATTATGAAGACGTACACGGGGGCGTACCACGACCTGATGCACGGGTTCCTCATTGGGCTCGTCGACGACCCCGAGACGAGCTCGGCGCACACGCTCGAGATCATCAACTGGCCGGACAAGTACTACAAGAAGATGCAGAAGCTGGGCTTCCGGCCCGACGACGCCGTGCTGCAGCCGCACGTGCTCGACAACCGCGGCGGCGAGCTCGTGCGCGAGTTCCGCCAGCTCATCATCCAGTTCCTCGACGAGTGGATCGAGCGCATCGGGCGGCAGGAGCGCAAGGATTTCGACGAGCGCGCGACGGCCGAGCCGGGCACCAGCGGCGCCGGCGCCAACCTCGACCAGGACGAGTACGGGTACTTCCGCACGCGCAACCTCGTCGACCTGTGGCGCATGCTGCGCGAGCAGCTCGACGTCGCCGCCAACTCGCAGCGCGCCGACGTCGTCGAGGGCGTCGTCGACGCCATGTTCCTGCGCCTGCGCACGCGCCAGCAGGCCGTCCAGAAGATGCTCGAGGACGAGGCCGCGCGCTACGAGGACGCCGCCCTCGCCGACAGCAGCAGCCCGCCGCTCGAGGGCTTCCAGGCCCTCCAGGACTGGCTCGTCGCCGCCGCCAACGACCAGATCGCCTGCATCGACGACGGCGAGGAGCCCGGCGGCGGCGTTCGTCTTGCTTACGTCAGCAGCTTCCGGGACAAGGTGGAGCCGCTCGTCTCGCCGCAGTACATGCAGCAGCGCGTCGAGGCCGAGGTGGCGGCCCTGCGCGACGGCTACGTCGACCTCAGCACGTGGTGCATGGGCAAGTTCGCGGCGCTCGTCTTCGCCGTCGACTTCCGCAACGTCCTCGCCGACTTCTTCATGCCCCAGCGCTGGTACGGCAGCACGACCATGAAGCAGATGGTGGCCACGCTCGAGGAGTACGTCGGCGACTACCGCCAGGTCCTGCACCACTCGCTCGTCGACGTCTTTGTCGAGATCTTGTCCGACACCCTGCTGGCCCGCTACCTGCTCGCCATCCGCAACAAGGGCGTCAAGATCCGCCGCTCCGACCCGTTCCAGGACCAGATCTTTTCCGACGTCGCCGCCGTCTTCGACATGTTCGAGACCGTCAGCGGCGGCGCCAGCCCCGACCTCGTGGCCGGCCTCAAGCAGACCTGGCGCGTCACCGAACAGTTCTTGGCCCTCCTGTCCGTGCCCAAGGAACAGGTGCCCGACGCCTTTGTCGCCTTCAAGACGGCCTACTGGGACGTGCAGATCGGCTGGGTCGAGGCCGTGCTGCGGGCCCGCGACGACTTTGACCGCGGCATGCTGAATGCCGTCAAGGCACGGGCGGCCCAGGTCTATGTCGACCGCGGCCCCGAGACGATCATGAGCAAGGTGAAGTAGTTCGGAGTACGCAGTAGAGAATGATTAGTCATCACGAAGTTTTCAGCAATGTGCCTCTTCCAAATCAGTTTATATGTAGTTATCAAAGTCCATACACGGGTATCAACAAAAGAAATCAAACATCCGCAGCCATGGTCCTATCCGCGTCGGCCGTCTGGCCGCCCACGTCGCTGCCGGGACCGTCCGTGTGGGGGTCCTGTCTAAGATTGTCTCCTCCGCCTCCGGCTCCGCCTCCTCCGCCTCCGCGCCGCCCCAGAGCTCTCGCCTTGGCCTTGGCGCGGGCCTCGACGCGAGCCTCGGCCCGCAGGCGCTCGGCCTCCATGGCCTGTGCCCGGCGGGCGTCGACGTCGTCGCGGCGCACGAGCCGACGCAGGGCCTCGGACGCCTGGACGAGGCCGTCGATGCTGATGGCATGATTTGTCATCTGATGGTTGATGTAGGTATAGACGGCGGCGGCGGACTCGCAGCGCAGCAGGGCGGCCTCGTTGAGCTTGAGCAGGGCGAGGGCGACGGAGAAGAGAAAGGCGCTGCCGTCGCCGAGACAGAAGACGACGTCCCACACGCGGAACAGGGCCTCGGCGCTCAGGCAGTCGGTGAAGACGGACAGGAACCACGGAAAGGTCATGGTCTCGAGGTCGATGCTCAGCGCGTCAAAGTGCTGCGACAGCCGCGGCAGCAGCTCCGACACGTACGCCCGCAGCACCTGCTGGTCCGCCCGGCTCGCCGCCAGCTGGTGGCCGTAGTAGCCCGCCGGCAGGATCGTCTCGACGATGCTCGCCAGCAGCCAGAAGGCGTCCTCCGCCGACGGCGTCACCAGCAGCAGGTTCGCCGCGATCAGGTTCATCCCCTGGCAGTAGCCCACCTCGGGATTCCGCCGCGCATACGCCAGCAGCACCTCCCGCAGCTTCAGCGCCCCCGGACCGCCCCGGAAGAAGATGTTGTCCGTCAGCGTCCGGTGGATGTCCGCCTGGATCTGGCTCCGGATGTCTTCGTCCGGAGCCGGCGCCGGCACCGGCCCGGCCTCCGTCTCGCTCGCCTCGTCTGCCTCCTGGCATTGTGCCACCAGCGCGCCGTACTCGCCCGGCACCCGCAGACTCGTCGACCCCGTGCACTCGGCCCATACCTTGGCCCGCAGCGCCAGCGGAATGCCGCCCAACACCAGCATCCGGAACTCGCTCCACTTGGCCCGGCCCAGCTTGCCCTTGTTGCCCAGCCCGGCCACGCCCACAATCTCTCCGTCCGCCAGCCGCGTCTCCGGCATCACCGCCGCCGCCCGCAGAAACCGCGCCTCGGCTGCTGCCGCCGCCGTCGCCGCCGCGATCTCGCCCTCCCGCCGTCGCTCTGCCCGCACCTTGCGCAGAAACTCGTTCCACCGCACCGTCCGCTCCTTTTGCAGCTTGTCGTGCAGCTCACTCAGCTGCTGCAGCAACAGCCGCACCGGCTCGTCATCGTTGCTCGTCGCCGTGCCCTTGGACATCACGGCCGTCTGCAACCCCGTCCCCGAACTGCTCGACCCCGACTCTCCTGTCATCCCGGAACGGATCGAGTCCGTGTCGAGGGTGGTGGTGGTGGTGGTTGTCGTAGTAGTAGTCGTCGTCGTCGCCGCGGTTGACGGCACAAACCCGCGCCCGTCAGCAGTGATGATTCCCGGCGACTTGGGCGCTGACGCCACACCATCGCCTCCGCCTTCGATCCCGTCGTCGTCCGCAATCACCTCGATCCGGTCGTCGCTCATCGCCGGCGTGTGCGACAGCAGCTCCGTCGGGAACGTGGCAATCTTGAGGTAGTCTTGCCACCGCTTGGCCGTCGCCTCTTTGGCATCTTTGGCATCACTGCCGTCCTTTCCGTCCTTTCCGTCTCCCTCTCGCCCTTCTTCCCCCGGACTGATCGTGCCTGGACCCTGACCCTCTTCCCCCACCTCTTCCGGGTCCCTGTCTTCTCCGTCTTCTTCCAGCAACGACGGCGTTGCCCGTCCAGACCGCGCCACGCCCAGCGTCTCCGAGTGCCGGCTGCCACGCTTCATGCGCCGCGCCATCTGCGCCGCCTCCCGTTGCCGTCGCTTGCGTCGCTGGTCGTAGATAAATCCAAACCGGTCAATCAGATAGCCGCCCGTGTTGTAGCGCCGGTACATGTGCGTCAGTGTTGGCGGCTGGATTTCCAAGGGCAGGATCGTGTCCATCTCGACGGGCCCATACGACTCCGAGTCGGCCTGGCTCGGCCCGTCGCCGCCGCTGCCCCCCGGCCCAGCGCCTGCGCTGCCCGGAGCCGCATCGCTCATCTCTCCCCACCGCTCGGGGATCTGACGCCGCATCGTCATTGCTCCGCCGCCATTCCTGGAGGCGCCACCTGTGCTGCGTGTGCTGCGTGTGCTGCGCACCGAGAGAGCCGATGGCGTCCTACGCATCGTCATCAACGCCTTGGGCCCGGTGCCTTGCGTCGTCGCCGACCGTGTTGTGCGTGTGGCCGGCATCTTCTTGCCACCATTGGCTGTCCCGTTTGTGGCTTTCGGCACCGCCAGCATCCCCTCGCTGATGCTGTTGCTGCCACTGCTGCTGCTGCCGCCGCCACCGCCGCCCACGAGTCGCAGCGCCATGCTGGCCAGCGACGTCTTACGTCCCGACAGCGGTGCCGAGCTGACACTCGACGCGCGGCTCTGGGTGCTCTGGGTGCTCTGGGTGCTCCCCGACTCGCCTTCTGGAGGCGGATGGAAGACGTCTTCCGAGAGAACACTGCGCCGTTCTGTGCCGGGCGGGACGCGTGCGCGGACCACCGTGGCCGAGGACTGCGACGGCTGGGAGGTCTGGGAGGTCTGGGAGGTCTGGGAGGTCTGGGACGGCTGGGACGAGGGTTGCAGGTCGCTGCCGGCAATGCTGCTGGCGCGGCTGCTGTTTTTCCGGCCATTGCCACCGCCCCAAAAGTATTCTTTCCAGCCTTTGGTGGTGCTGGTGCCGGTGGTGCTGGTGCTGGTGGCGCCGCTGCCGTTGCTCGTGGTGCGCTGGCTCGTGCTGGAGGCCCGGATGGTCGACTCGTTGTAGGCCCCGAACGGGTCGAGGCCGTCTTCGTAGAGCCCGAGGCTGTTCTCGGCCATGGCGTCGCTCATCATGTCGGAGACGCGGTGCGTCAGCGACGGCCGAGAAGCGCCAGTGGCCTCGTCGCCGCGGGCGTCGCGGGCTTCCTGTTCCTGCTGTTCCATGGCGCGCAGGCGTGTGGCGAGGTCGAGGCTCGACAGGCCGCAGTCGAGGATGATCTTGCGCAGGAAGCGTTCGCGGTCGGTGGCGCGGGCACGCAGGGCGACGACCTGGGCGTCGCGGACGGCGAGGTCTTCGGCGAGCTGGCGGACGAGGGTGATGGCGCCGTGCTTGCCGATGAGGCGGGCGAGGTGGGCATCGTCGGTGAGGTGCAGGGATCCCGGCAGCACGCGGCTGTTGTGGCGCAGGGTCGGCGAGTCGTCAAAGAGGGCATTGCGAGCGGCGGTGGTGGCGGTGGCGGTGGTCGGAGTGACTTCGGCGGCGCGGTCGGCGGTCAGGCTGTCGACGAGCGAGGTGTGCGAAGACGCCGGGGCCAGCCGGGGTCTCTTTGTCGTCGTCATCATCTCCGGTGTCGGCGTGGGAGACGAGGACGACAGGGGGACTTCGGGCGAGAAGGAGGGAAAGGAAGTCAGGGATTTGTTGTCGTCGGAGGTGGAGGTGGCGCTGGAGCCGGAGGTGATGGAGTTGGCGACGCCGGCAGCAGCAGAAGAAGCCGTGGCCAGGCCAGGACGGACCCGACTGCTCCCCCGACGTCCCGTGGCTCCGCGCACCGATCGATGACTCCGGGCGGAGGCGGCAGATTGTTGCGACACGGAACGCGAGAGGGCGAGGGGGGCTGTGGCGACTATAGCTGTAGAAGCTGCAGACGGCGCAGCTGCAGGCTGCATGGAAGAGACGGGAAGATCGTCGCCATCCATGGCTGTTGGGGCATCGTCGAGGCAGCAGCCAAGTCGCAAAAAAAGGGCAGAAAAAGAGAGGACGAGGGGTTGAAACCGTTGCAGTTCCTACCGGCTCCTGGACGCGGATGGTTGCAGGGGTGTGTGCATCGGGGGATGTGGTGAATTGTCGAGCGAGGAGCGGGCGAGGCAGAGGGCGGTGTCGCGGGAGAAAAGCCAAAATACGCAGAGGGCCTCAGGCTGGAATGCGAGGCCGTCGCGAGTGAAGCTGCCGGCAAGAATGGGCAACTTCACGTAATTCGAGTCGCAGGCAAATACGCCAGGAGCTAGTGAGTCACGTGCATCGTCTATTACGTGGTGTCCACAGGAGTGACTGCTGCTGCTGCTGCTGACTGTTTTTTTGATTTATTCTTCGTATTGCCTCTGATGGATTGCGTTTGATTGTAGCTTACAAAGTCGGAGTACGAGTACGGAGCACGGAGTACAGAGTACGAGTATCATTTGTCATTTTGTCATTTTATATTTTATGCTTTATTTTATATTTTATTATTATTTTAGAGATTTCTCATTTTATTCTTGAGATCTCTTTCATCCACCATGAGTCAAACAGCAGGTGACTTGTTTCCAAAGACATCACGTGTAGAGATGAGAAGTGAGTACGTGTATCTATCGTGTTCGCATCGCACTCTGATCGCTGAAGAAAGTCGGTCTGGTCAGGAGAGGAATGGGCATATTGCTTACTCGACGGAGATCGATGTATCACATCTTGCAGGAACAACTATTTTAACGGTCACTATTTTAACGGTCACTATTTTTACACGGTCACGTGACCGTACATTTATTTCGGCGAACATTATGAGAAGATTATGAATTATGAGAATTATGAGATTTATACTCACGCTTGTGCAAGTACTCCGTACTCGTACTCGTACCCCGTACAGACCCCTGTTTCTCTACTACACAAGAAGGGGAAATGGTCGTGTGAGATGCCAAGCCCCCCAGACAAGGATACAGTGTCAGGTCGACCGAGGAAGCTGGAGAAGAGGAGAAGAGGAGAAGAGGAGGAGTAGAGGAGTAGAGTAGGGTACGGAGTACGGAGTAGGGTAGGATACTCCGTACGAGTACAGGCATAGACCGTACAGGCATTAGTACGTACCTCCCTACTCGTCTACTCGTCCACTCGTCTACTCTCCCACCCGGCATCCGTCGGGTAGGAAAGCTACCCAAAAAGGCATTGGCACTTCTGCACGAACCGTTCCAACAGAGTGGATGCGACATTTTGTCGACACCAGCTGCATGGACAGCATGGCCCAATTTGCTGATATAAGCAAATGTGGCGTGAGCTGCTGGCGCGCGTGGCTGACGGAGTCCGATGGTCTCTAGCTAATTAAAGTTGCAGCGCGTCACGCGGCTGCCATTCCGGGGGGCCGCGACCGATCGTTCTTGCCCTGTGCTCATTTCCATTTCTTTATTTTTATTTCCATTTATTTTATTCTTTACTCGTATTTCTCTATTTCTTTATTCTTTATTCATTAATTATTCTCTTTCTTCTTTATTCTCGCTAGCCGACCATGCGACCATGCGACCACCGTTTCCTGCTACGGAGACCTCCGTAGCGCCTCCGTAAGTACTCGTCGACGCACCGTAACAGATCCCCATAATACAGTGGAGTGACCCACTGAACTACAGGCCACCCATGGGGTACCTCGCCCTTGTACCCTCTGTTGGTCCCTACTGCGCACCGTGTACCGTGTGTTGAAGGAACAGGTTCTCAGGCTCTCAGGCTCTCAAGTTCGCTGGTTCGCTGGTCGTGTGCTCTCTTCCCATCTCGTATTGCATTCGCATAATTTATTCCTACCACGCATGGCCTCGCGTGGGCGGCTGCTCCTCGGCCACTCAATAAGCGCGCCTCCTTTACGGAGTACTCGTACACTCACCAGCAACGCTTACGGAGTCTTACAGGGCACTACTCGCTAGCAGCCCAGCTGCCACTTCCACTTTCCTTACCGAACAGCCCCTTAGCTTCGCCCACGCACCACCGGGGAAAATCATCTTCGACGCGCACCTATGGTCCCCCTCTGGCTCTCTTTCCGCCACTCTCTTAGGCTCTTTTTCTGCTCCCACACTTTTCTTTCTGCTGGCCACCTTTTTTCTTTTTCTTTTTTCTTCCTCTTTCTTCTTTCTCGGATTACCATTCTCGTCCATCACACCCTCTTCCCACCTTGCACTTCCATTCGTCGACAAGATGATCTGCCGAAAGTCGACGAGAGGAACTCTTTAATAAGAGTTCGAGCCATAGCTCGACTAGAATTCTGGACTTAAGATCTGGACTTCTGAACTTTTGAACTTTTAGACGTCTAGACGTCTGGACTTCTGGACTTGCAGAGTACGGAACGCTCCCTGTCAACGAACGCAGTCTACGACTCCGAGTTCGAGCCGAGCACTGTCTACGACTACAGCCAGCTCTACTCGCCAGCCCACTCTGACCGGCTTGGGCCAATCTTCTTGCAGCCTCGTCTTCCCTCCATCAGCCATGGTGACGAAGCGGAACACACGCTCCTTTGTCAACGAGGAGCTCACGGCCGAAGAACGCGAGGTCCAGAAACAGTGTCAACCACACGCTCAAGCCCACCACGCCGCAAGCCACACCCTGCTGCTCGAACCCGGCCACGGCCACAGCAACGGCAACGCCTGCACCAGCAGCACAACCAGCACAAGCACATCTCTCTCTCACCCGCCAATACCCACTACCACCACTACCACCACTACCACTGCCACCACTGCCACCACCACCACCACCACAAACCCCAACCCTGTCACCGCCCATCCGCTCTCTACCGTCACCATGGAGCGGAGCACGTCCTTTTCGAGCAGCAACAGCAGTAGCAATGCCAGCATCTCATCCTCCGCTTACTCCTCCGCTTCCTCCAATATCGGTGTCGTCGATTCAGACCTCGCTGCCGAAGGTAAGAGAGATCTGGCTCCACTCTTTGATACCCCCCCCCTTGAATTCCCCTCCCCCACGCTTTGCCTCCTGCTTCTTCTTGACTGGTGGACTGACCCGAAAAGAAGCTTTAGCTCCCCATCAGAGCGTGAATCTCGCGTTGGGCGCACCAGTCAACTTTGGCGAGGTGGTCCCCGGCATGTACCGGAGCAGCTACCCCAAGCCTGAGAATTACACCTTTTTGGGCAAGTTGGGTTTGAAAACGATTGTGTAGGTTTCGCTGTCCGCTTTCCGCGGGTGAACGTCACACTAACTCGAGACGCAGCACGCTGGTGGACAAGAACTTTACCGAAGGATACAGCAAGTTTATGGAGGCCAACAACATCCAGCACCATGTGTTTGGCATGAAGGGCACCAAGAAGGAGGAGATCCCCCTGGCCACCATGGAGGCCATTCTGCGGCTGGTGCTGAACCGCGCCAACTACCCGCTGCTGATCCACTGCAACCACGGCAAGCACCGCACCGGCTGCGTGGTGGCCGTCGTGCGCAAGATCCTCGGCTGGAACAGTGCGCGCGTCGTCCAGGAGTACAAGAAGTATGCCGGCGTCAAGGAGCGGGCCTGCGACGTCCAGTACATCCGGGCCTTTCAGCTCACGAGCCTCAACCGTCTGCTGTCGGACGAGGCCCTGCACGTCCAGGACCTCGTCGACCATGCCGGCCCCGACAACGACAGCGGCCCCGTGGTGGCCACGACGTTTGGGTTTCGGGTCCCGCACTTTATCCGAGCGGCCTTTGTATCTATGACGGTCCTGTTGATCTGGATGGTGTCGGGGTCCAAGATGCCACAGCATCAACGGCGATGAAGAAAGGGAAAGGGAAAGGGCAAAGGGGAAAGAGGAAAGGGGAGTGTGTTACTGTCGGCGCTGGCTGGACCGGACCACACGGGCTCGGGAGAAGAGCTGCATAGAGGTTGGTGCCAGGCGTTTTATTTGTCTTTTTTCTATTCGTGCCTTGTTTTTCTTTTACTTCCCCCTTTCCTGTTTCCCGTTTCCCGTCTCCCTTTTTCATGTTAACGGGGTTTATGGGGTTTGGGTGTGTAAACGGGCATTCTTTTTCTTTTTTCTTTTTTCTTCTTTATTTCTTTTCATTTGTACTGAACAGGAGAGACTTATCAAGAGCTGAGAAGTCTTGGTAGAGACTGGGCAAGAGGGTAACCGGAGTGGATGGGTTTTCAATTCTCGATTGGGTCTTTTTGGAGGGACCTTTGGTCGTGTCTGGTCTTTGGCCTGGGACTTTGGCCTTTGCACTCTTTGCATCGAACAGTGCCTTTTTTTGATATATTGTTCCTGCCATATTGCATAGCGTGTAAAACTAGACAACAAGATCAGGCATTTGCGAGTCCGATGACTCATTTCCATTCCTACTTTCCATTCCTACTCTTCAGTCCTCAGTCCTCTCCATCCCCCATCGATCACGTTCTCGTCGGGCTTCCGCCTCGGCTGCCCGGTCGCCCGTGATGCCATACTTGACGGCGCCGGCCACGCAATTGACCGTGCCGAGGGCCATGGTGACGGCGCCGACGGCGCGACGGGCAGGCGTCTGCATGCGCCGCGTGGACGTGCGCATGGACGCGGGCGAGGACCAGAGGCGCGAGGCTCCGCGAGCAGCGCCACGGACGGCGCCGGCAGCACCGCCGCCCGGCCGGCGCAGCGACAGCAGCACATAGAGGCCGCTCCAGGCAGCGGTCATGCCGGCGGCGTCAATGGCATAGCCGGCGACATTGACGTAGCCGGAGAACAGCAGGGCGGGCGCAAACAGCAGCGGCAGGGGCTGGAGGGGGCGCGTGTGCAGGGAGGCGATGAGGGTGGCCATGGCCATGGGGGGCATGGCCGAGGCTGGGGGTCAGCAGGTGAGGAAATGCTACAGAAGTCACAAACTCACATCCCCAAGCATCCAGCTTGGTCACCAGCGAGGTGGGCTTCTCGGGCGTCTCGGGCGCGTCCGACATGGTGCGTGGTCGTGGTGACGTCGTGGAGGACTTTTCTCGATGACTAAGCCTATAAAAAGTAGAGGGCGACTCAGCCACAGGACGGGCACGGACGCCACACTTGGCTACAGTGGCCTCAGACTCGTAATGGCTCGTAATATGGCTACGCTGGCACGGAGCATTTTTCGATTTTCGATCTCCAACGGCCGACCGAGGCACCCTGTCTCTTGGAGCACTCGCACAAACGCCCCAATCTCTCGCGTGGCATCTTCCGGTTCACGCGGCGACCAAGACAACAACTCGAAGCTTCTGCGGCGCCATCCCTGTCCGGCAACGCCACGCCGTCCTCCACAGCCCCTATTATTTTCTTATCCTCTCGCACGACCTCACCAACCACATCACGCCTTTTTTTTCGCCTCCTCACCTATCGCAATCCGGATCCCCAGCCGTCCCAGCAAATCGTCTTGTTTTCCCACCCGCCCATTCGGCGTGTCGCTGCCCATACGCCTGCCGGCACACCTCTTGGCTTCCGGGCCGATTGCATCGATACCTGTCCTTTGCACGACTCTACACTACACTCTTCTCCCCCATTCTATTCTACACTCCTGGGCCATGCCCAGCGCCACAGCTTCCGGGGCCGATGGCTCGGCGGGCGGCACTGCCCGCCACCGCGAACACAACCAGGGCAACCAGGACCGGACGTACACGCCGGAACAGGCGGCGGCGGTGCTGCGGATCCGGCGATGCCAGGCCACGGCCTTTTACGAAATCCTCGACATCCAGAAGACCGTGACGAGCGGCGAGGTCAAGAAGGCCTACCGCAAGCAGAGTCTGCTGACACACCCGGACAAGAACAGCCACCCGCATGCCGACGAGGCCTTCAAGATGGTCTCGCGGGCCTTTGGCGTCCTCGGCGACCAGGACAAGCGCGACAAGTTCGACCGGTTCGGCACCGACCCAGACTCGCGGTTCGGCGGCGGCGCCAGCGCAGGTGGTGGGCCGGGCCCGGGCATGCAGAACCCGTTTGCCTCGCGGGCCGGCGGCATGGGGGGGATGGGTGGCATGGGCGGCATGGGCGGCGGCGGCATGTGGGAAGACGAGATCAGTCCGGAGGAGATGTTCCGGCGGTTCTTTGGGGGTGGCGGATTTCCTTTTGGAGGTGAGTTCGTTTCTTCTGTTCCTCTTCTTTTCTTCTTTTCGTTCGCTTCGTTTTTTCTGTTCCTCTTTTTTTCTCCTCTTCTTTTGTTCTCTTCTTCTCCCGGTGCTAACTACTTCTAGCCGGCTTCGATACGGGACCGCAGTTTGTCTTTAACATGGGCGGCGGCCCTGGCTTCCGGGTGCATCAGTTTGGCGGCGCGCGGCCACGGATGCGGCCACGACAGGCCAACATGGGCACGGGCGCGGGCGGGCAGCAGCAGCAGCCGGAGCAGAGCCTGCTGTCGACGCTCATTGGGCTGCTGCCGATCCTCGTGCTGTTTGTGCTGCCGCTGCTGTCGTCGCTGTTCTCGGGCGACGGCGGGCCCGGCGGCACGTCGCAGCCGGCGATGCCGCGGATGGTGTTTGACGCACCGCAGGCGCCGTTCACGCTGGGCCGGCAGACGCCGAGCAACGTCAAGTACTATGTGGACCCGCGGGAGTTTGCGCCGTTCCAGGACAACGCGGCGAAGCTGTCGCAGCTGGACAACTACGCGGACGTGACGCTGGTGCGGACGCTGCGCGGGCAGTGCGAGCGGGAAATGGTACAGCGGCAACGACTGCGGGACGACGCGCAAGGATGGATTTTCCAGGACCCGGAAAAGATGGCGCTGGCAAATACGTACGAGATGAAGTCGTGTTCGCGGCTGGATCGGATGAACCACCGATAGGAGGGAGGGGAGACCAGAAGAGAGGAGAGGGGGATAATAGAAGTGTATGAGGTATGAGAAGGAGAAGAAGTCTCAGACAGGTTCGTCCTCCTGTCTGAGGCCACTCGAGCTCGACTTTCCTGCCACGCATGATGTATATAGCCTGTTTCTTGTGACGTGTCTGCGGCTGTGTATGCGTTTTATCATTTGAATTATGATTGACTTGACCTTTGACCTTTGACCTTTGACCTTCGACCTTCGACCTTTCGACGGATATCTAATGAGACTATCTAATACCGATGAGTACTCCTCAAAATTGGTTGCCTCGCTTGGCAGTGGCTCAGCTGTGGCTACTGCTAAGACGTCACCTATGCACTAAGCCATAGCGCCGGGCTGTGTTGTTCCAGGCAGCCTTATAGAGGGGCCTTTTGACTGGTTGCCGCCCGTCTCAGCTCGTGTCATTCGCTTCGCACCTGCCGCCCGCCCTCCGACTCCATTACCTAAGCACCTTCCATGGACCTCTTCTGCAAGCGTACGTAATCGGACTGGACTTTGTTCTCCTGTTCTTCTCTTCTTCTCATTCTTGTTGTCTTTTCATCTTTTGTCTTCTGCTCTTGTGCATCTCTTTGTGGACTCCCATCGGTCATTGCCCTCTCCATTCTCGCTCTCATTCCCTTCCTGCTTCCCCGCAAAAAGACCCGCTCTGAAACCGGTGACGACAGCCAAAGTGACGCAATTCGTTGCTTTCTTCTCTCTGAACACAACAGACTCTCCGCAACTTTGGCCGGCCTCAGAACCAGCGCCCGACTCTGCATTCGACCGTGATCTCTGCGCCAGGAACCGCTCTGTACCGGCGGCCCTGCGTCACGCACCCTTCCTCCGCGCCGCCCACTGCCGGCGGTCCTTTTTCCCTCCTCTCTCGCACCCACTCTGGAAAGCATCGTCTCTCGTTCAACATCATGATCTCCCGAAAACCATTGCCACAAACGTACGACCCCAGAACGGCGGCGGCCGCGCGCACGCCGACGCCAAATAGCGCGCCAGACACCTTGGCGCCCCCCGCAGCGCCCGGCGACGCCACCGCGTCGGTCGAGACAAACCCCTTCAAGAAACGGCTCGTGGCCTCTGCCACAGGTAGCAGCACCGCCTCGGCGGCCGGGTCTGCTTCCGGGTCCACGTCCGGGTCCGCTCCGGCGCCGCCGCCTCTCCCCAAGGCGCCCCGTCCCGAGTCCAACCTGCTCATCTTTGAGCCCGGCGAGCTACAAGAGGCCGCCCGAGCAGAGGCCCTTGCCAACAGCCAACCGCCTACCATTCCCGAAGGCCCCTCCGACGAGTGGAATGTCGTCGGCAATGGCGAGCAGCCAGAAGTGATTCCCCTCTCCCGGCAGAGCTCCTGGGAGAACTTTACCGACGACGACGACGACGACGACAAGGACAAGGACAAGGCCGACAAGGGCAAGGCCAATGCCACAGATGAGACACCCGCAAAACAGGCGGTGCCAGGACCGTCGAGTGCGCCGGAAGTCGTGCAGCCAGACCAGCCAGCCACGGCGCCCGAGCTGGTGCTGACGGCCGTGCCGCCCATCCCGATCCAGTCGAGTGCGCCCGAAGTCGTGCCGTCCCGCCAGCCGACGCCGGCACGGAGTCTGCTGGACGACGCCGACGACGTAGCACCGCCGCCCGGACCTCCGCCGACCGCCCCGGCGCAGCCGCCACGACCGGCCGAGACGGCCAAGACGGAGACGTACCAGGTCAAGATCATCCGGTGGAACGATGGGCAAGGCAGTGCGAACGGCCGGGAATCGCCGATTCTGCTGCAGAACAAGAACGGGCCGTGTCCGCTGGTGGCGCTGGTGAATGCGCTGTCGCTGTCGACGCCGGCGGCGTCGCCGACGGCGCTGGTGGACATTTTAAAGTCGCGCGAGCAGGTCAGCCTGTCGCTGGTTCTGGACGCCATGTTTGAGGACCTGGTGTCGGGGCGGACCAGCGGGGGCGACGGCGACGGCGACGACCAGTCGGAGATGCCAGACGTCGGCGAGCTGTACAGTTTTCTGCAGGGGCTGCACACGGGGATGAACGTCAACCCGCGGTTCCTGCCGACGACGGCGGTCCTGAATGCGTACAAGCGGACGTCGCTGCAGCATCTGCACCCGAGCATGCGGGTGCGGGCGATGCCGGGGACGTTTGAGGACACGCGGGAGATGCAGCTGTACGCGACGTTTGGCATTCCGCTGATCCACGGCTGGCTGCCGTCGCGCGAGGCCGACGCCGTCGTCTGCGAGGCGCTGGTGCGGCAGTCGGCGCCGTCGTACGACAGCGTGCAGAACTTGTTTTTTCACGAGTCGGAGCTGGAGACGAAGCTGCTGACGCCGCGACCCGGCGCCGACAGCGGCGACAGCGGCCTGACGCCCGAAGAACAGACGCTCTACCAGGACGTGCTGACCATCAAGGCGTTTCTGGCGCAGTCGGCCACCCAGCTGACGCCCTACGGCATCGAGGCCGTGGCCACGTCCATGCGGCCCGGCACCATTTCCATCCTCTTCCGCAACGACCACTTCTCGACGCTCTACCGCCATCCCGAGACCATGCAGCTGATGGTGCTCGTCACCGATGCCGGCTATGCCACCCACGAAGAGATTGTCTGGGAGACCCTGGTCGATGTCCGCGGCGAACGGGCCGAGTTCTACTCGGGCGATTTCCGGCTCGTCGGAGGCGCCACGCACGACGCGGCGGCAGCGGCAGCTACGACAGCTACAGATACCACAGCAGATACGACAACAGCGTCCGCGTCCCACGACGCCGGCTGGACGACCGTACAGAACAGCCGGCATGGGCGGACGAGCCAGTCGGCGGGCAGCCACGGGAGTCTGCCGACGCTGACGGTCGAGACCGGCGGTCCGTCGCTGGGCCGGCAGCTGTCGCGCGACGAGCAGGAAGACCGGGACCTGGCGCTGGCCCTGCAACTGCAGGAAGAAGAGGAGGAGCAGCACCGGGCCGAGGAGGCCAGGAGGCGGCGCGAGAGTCAGCTGTCGGAGCAGTTTATCGAGCAGCAGGCGCGGCAGCGGCCGGCCAGCGGCGCGAGTCCGAATCGCGTCGGCAGCGACGGCGGCAACAGCGGCAACAGCGGCAATGGTGGCAACAGGAATAGCAGCCGGCCCGGCAACAGCAGCCAGACGCATGTCGGGCCACGGCACAGCTCGGCCGGGCACAACTACTACCTGGGCGGAGGCTGTGGCCCGTCGTTGTCGCCGTCGTCGTCTTCGGGCCGGACAGGAGGAGGAGGCGGGCCGCGGCGGTCGACGTCGTCGGTGGCGTCGTCGCCGGCCGCGGCGTCGGCCGGCAGTCTGAGTGCGACGCCGAGCCGGTACCGAGGGCGGTCGTCGACGGGCACGGCAGCAGCAGCAGGGGCGGGCACGACGTCGAGCTCGTCGAGCTCGGCGGCCATGGCGGCCCTGACGGCGGCCTCGGGACTGCCGCTGTCGACGGCGGCGGCGGCGTCGATCTCGCCCCAGCCGCTGCTGGCGATCCGGCCGAGTCCGCGGCCCGCCGTCCACCGGCCGCCGGCCGAGGACGACGACGAGGCGCCGCCGTCGTACGAAGAAGCCGCGCAGGAGGCGCCGTACCATCCGCCGGGCGAGGAGCTGTCGCCGTCGCAGCAGCGGGCGCAGATGCTACGGGCCAGTGCGAGTGTCGGCGGCGGTGGACGGGGACGGGGAAGTGGCAGTGTCGGCAACACCAACAACCTCGCGTCTACTACCGGATCAGTACGGCGGACGGCGCAAAACAGCTTCCCCGGAGCCTCCATGATCCGGCCGGGCGTCTATGCCCAGCAGCCACTGGCCGGGCGGCAGCAGCAGATGCAGCAGTACCAGCAGCAGCAGTACCTCCGGCAACAGTACGAAGACGCGCAGCTGCGGGAACGAGACCGGGACTGTGTCATCATGTGACCTTGTTGGGGTCTTTCGTCTTTTCTTCCGTCATTCGTCTTTTCTTGGGTCTTTCCTTGGCTTGGTCCTTTTTCTTCTCCAATTTACCCCTTTATTTCATACGGGATTTCTTATGAACATCTGACGACGACTTGGGTTCATGTGTGCACTTGTGCAGTATATAGTGATAGCGTCTTAATACTGAATCTTTCAAGTACGCCTGGGAGTACTCGTCCCCTTGAATTTGAATCAGCAACAGATAAAAAGTACTGTTTACACCTGTCTGGCGGCAATGGGTCTATTGACAGCTCCGACAACTGCTTAGACGTAAACCACTATTCACTGCATTTTCTTCACGAAAAAAGTCCTCCCTCTTTTCTGTCCTTTCCCCCCTTTCCCCTTCCTGATCCTTCCACAACGCCATCACACAGCTTCCAATGCCCACAACATGCCGTCCACAGCACCGGCTGTCCGTTGAGTCAGCTCCCGTGCTTGGCTCCCCGCCCTCCCCAAAACAATGCAACACTTCCCACTTCCTCATGCCCTGCGTAAATGTCCTTCGCTGTCTTCTCACATCTCTCTCATGGCCAGGGTCCTTCGGCCATCGAGACGCTATACACACACACTTCACATCGTGAACCCTCAACCCTTGGCTCGCCCTGGGTCCAGAAACTCTGCTGTCTCATCCGCTCGGCTTCGTGCCGCTGGCATGCCGGAAAAGGAAAAGAAAATGCCATGTTGGATAGCTTGGTACTTTTGTTTGTCGCCCTCGCCTCACTTCTCCTGCTCTCTCTCTCTCGTCGTCCCCACCCAGCCAAATGCCAAAATGGAGTGTCGAGCCGAGTGCCGGAGCAGTGCGGGTGCAACATCAAACCAAGTCAAAAAATATAGTCGGACGCCGGCCGCTTTGGCCGTCTGTCCGTCTGGTGTGCGCGCTCTCTTTCTCTCCTTTGCCAGAGTGCCCTCTGGCACACGAGGGCGAGCCCAATAGCGAGACGTCATCTTTCGGAAGAACATGCACCGGATTGGGTGAATCTGATTTGGCAGGAACTCTATATATAAGTAGACTGCTCTTCATTTCGCCTCCTCGGCACCTTCACCGCCCGAACGGTTCTTGTGGTTCGAGGATGCCGGCGCCGGGTGGTGCTGCACCGGCCCCTGGTGCGCGTTGTGGTTGTGGTTCTGGTAGTTTTTGCCACCGTAGTTACCACTGCCGTTGCGGTGCGGCGGCCCGTACTGATGCATTTGCTGCGGGCTGGTCCCAAATTGCTGGGCGCCTGGGTTGTTGTAGCCACCTCTCATGGGTCCTTTTGCTATCACGTCAGTTTCGGCCTCGTCAAGCATTATTAGACAGGGCAGCCACATACCCCCTTGTCCAGGGTGCTGAGGCCCAAAGGCTGGCTGCTGGTACTGCATGCTCGGGCTCATCCCATACATGGGCTGGCCCTGCTGCGACCCTTGCTGCGCCATCATCGGCGCCGTCACCGGCCGTCCTGGACTCGGATACCCATTGGCACCGCCCATCGGCTGCTGCGGCGCCACGCCACCCACCGGCCCGCCGGGTCCTGGAGGCGCCATGTATTGATGCGCGCCCGGATACACCGGCATTTGCTGGCCTGGCGGGAGAATGCCTCCCGGAACCGCCACAAATGGCTGGGGCGGCATCATGGGCATCATCGGGCCCGACTGAGGAGGCATGTACTGCTGCGGACCATTCGCATAGTTCCGGTAGTTGTTCATCTGCGGCGTACCCGGCATAAACGGCATCACGGGCTGGTTGAACGCCATCTGCGGCGTGCCGCCCACCTGCTGTGGGTACATCGGAACCTGCGCCATGCGCGGCGACGCATACGACTGTGCAGAAACCGAGTGCATCATCCGGTGATCATCGTTGCCGTTGAAAGGCACGTGCGCTCCAGGACCGTGCGGCCCGCCTCCCGCATGCATGGGCATGGGCGGCATGTGTGACGCTCGCGGACCCATGTGCCCTCCGTGCTGCTGCATGTGAAGCGGCAGCTGATGCTGGTGAACCATGGGCATGTTGTGCGGCATCGCGTGGCCCTGAATGGGCGTCGCCATGGAAGCCACCGTAAACGCCAGCCGCTCAAAGTATTCCTTGTACGTCAGCTGCATGGTCGAGTCTGGCTTTTCGTCGTCCTGGGGCTGCCGCCACGTCGGAGGCGTGTCGTATGACGGTCGCAGGCCCTCGTTGTCGTCCCAGCTGCGGCCCTGCGGCGGCTTGATCGTGCGAACATGCACCAAGATCTGGCATTTGTTCGCATCAATGCCATTCACCTTGCGCCGAATCGGGCACTTGGGAGCCGCCCGCGGCGAAGATGCCGTCACAATGGTCGGCGCCGTCGAAGCGGCGCCACTGGGATGCACCGACTCCGACACGTTGTTGATGGCCGACCGCGGGCTCGAGCCGGCGCTAGGGCCAGCCGGGCTGAAAGACGCCGCAAAGGGGCTAGGCCGGAACTCGTGAATGGTCGGGTTGAGCTTCTGTCCGCCATGCGCACCCGCGGGGATGGTGCTGATGCGCCGCGCATAGTTCGGGTCGACAGCATTGGCAGGGCCCGTAGGAGGTGCACGCATCTCGCCCATGCCATTGTTGTAGTGGCCGTGTGGACCGCCCGGCTGCTTGGGGTAGCGCGTCTGATCAATGTTGTTCCGCAGCCGTTCGGCAAGATGGCCAGTGTTGGGACCCTGAGACATGTGGCTGGCAGACCGGTCATTGCGGTAGGGCTGCGACTGCTGGCGGTAGCCTTGCTGCATGTAGGAAGCACGGGCATTGGGATGCCGGCCGGCCACAGCAGGCGTGCCGCTGTGTACAGGTCCGTGCGGACGAGCATTGTTGGCTGGCGCAGCTTTGTCGGTTGCCGGGCCACCAGGACCAGCGGTGGGACCAGCAGCAGCAGCAGCAGCGGCGGCGGCGCCTGACGCCGGCACGGCGGTAGCAGAGCTGGTGCCCGAGGCAGGAGAGGTGGCGGCGGCCTTGTTCGCAGCAGCCGACGTGGCTGCCTCCTTGGGCTTGGCCTCGGCCTTGGTCTTGGCCAACTCCTCGACGTTCTGCAGGGCCTTCTCCTGAATCTGCTTCTGCTTGGCGGGATCCTTGGCGATGATGGAGATGAGGTCGCTAGGAACCGGAGTGGACAGCTTGAAGCTCGTGGCGAACTTGCGAAGCTCTTGCAGTTTGACCTGGGCATCGGCCTTCATCTTATTATGACGAGCCTTTTCGGTGTTTATGCGTTCCTGAGATGCAAAGTTCTTAAAGTCCTTCAGCAGGGCCTTTTCGACACCGTCTGCTGCGCTGACCGGAGCAGGGCCGTTGTTGGTCACCGACGGAGTCGAGGTGGACGTGGTGGTCTTGGGGTTGTGCGCCAAGGGGGGCCGTGTCGTGGCTGGGCCAGACCGCAGAGCAGGCGAGGAAGACGTAGTCGGAGGGGTGCTCGTGTTGTTATGGACGGCAGCGTCTGCACCGGGCAGCTTCAGAGTGGTGGTGCTGTTGGATTTGGCATCAGGCAGTTTGGCGTCGGACTTCGGCTCCGGCGTTTTGGTCAGGGGAGTGGCGACAGCGGAAGGAGAGCGTGCGGCGACGGGGGCGACAGACGCAACAGACGCAACACTGGCAGCAGCACTCTTCTGATCGTCGGGCTTCGCCAATGGCTTTCTGTTGCCCTGGCTGGGTCCTCCCTTCACTTGCGACATAATAATGGCCGGATCGACCGGGGCACCGACAACAGTGGAGTGGCCAGTGGGAGCACGTCGAGCAGGCGGTGTATACTTGTTGTCACGGCCCGAAGAAAGCGGTGGGAAGTCTTGTTGTCGACGAACACCGCTGTATCTAAACAGGGGGTTGGTTAGCAGGCGATGGGCCACAGGGCAATTCACTCTGGAGGGCACTCTGGAGGGCACTCTGTAGAGCACTCTATAGAGCACTCTATAGAGCACTCTTTAGGACCGTAGGGCAACGCACTTGTCTTCTTCGTCTCCGCCCTTGTCTTCTCCCACAAAATCCATCATGCGCTCTTCGGCGACATGGGTGGTAACGGCAGCAGATTTCTCAATCTCGCGGGCCTTCTTCTCGGCAGCTGCCAGACGCTCGGTATATTGCGGGTGGCTCTTGTCGATGGCGGTGGTGTAAAAGTTTTCGTTGTAGTCTGTCTTGAGACCAAACAAACGCTCGTTTGCTGCAAACTGGTCCCATTCACCACCCGACTTGGACGACGCCTTTTCCAGAGACCCATCGAGGTCACCCGGTGCGTCGGGAACCCATCGCTTGAGGACCCGCTCGTTTCCAGGGCGGTTGTTCGAGATGGCCGTGTCTGTTCGAAAGCCAGAGCGAGCGCCTGCATATGCATGTTAGCAATGTGTCACGAAGCCAGTAAAAAAAAGGAAGAAAAAAATAGCAGACAGGGGGATACAAGGGAATGAAACTTGCCGTTCTGTGTCTTTCCGTCTCCCTTGGCGGAGCTGCCGCCATCCTTCCGCTGGTAGGACATGTTGGTCGAATCGCGTTTTCCTGTTCCGTTCATGTTTTCTCCAGGCGGCCTTCGGGGCTGGACCATTTTCAGGTTGCAGTTAAGCCACCGAAAGGAGTGCTAGCATAAATGCTGGCGTGTCTGCCGTTCTAAGGAGGGTGTTAGCAGATGCGAGTAGATGCAGTGAGAATCGCAAGCAGAGGGAGTGTAGAGGCGCCGACGACATACCCCAAGGCAAACGCTGCGAGATCCAAAGGGGGGTTCCTGGATCTCAATGGAGTTCTCAGGTTAAGCCGTGGATATCCAGTGGATGCTTCCGCGCGATGGTGACGGCTGACGGCCGACGGATGACGGGTGGCGGGTGGTGGATGGCGGATTGCGGATGGCGGATACCAGACGGAGATGGAGAGGATGGGCAAAGACGGTCGAAGGAGCTGGCCGAGCAAAACGGGCAAACGGACAGCTGCGAAAAGGAGGTGGCCAAAGATGCGGACCGCAGACTTGGTCGGAGAGAAATCGGCAGGGCAAACGACACCAAGGAAAGAGGATGTCTAACCGTTCTGGAAGAAGAGCGACGAGCAAGATTAGAAACCGAAGGATTGCAGTGTTTCGATGGACATGTCCATGTCGAATCGAGAGAAAGGGGTGGGAAAGAAGCCGGGATAAGCTTCGAGTCTGCAACAAGGACAAGGGGAAGAAGCGCTGCAGCTCCCAGGAACTCGGAAGAGAGAAAGCGGATTGGACAACGAGAGAGGGGGGCGAGAAAGGAAGAAAAAAAAAAGAGGGCCGAATGGCAAAAGGGACAGAGTGACGACAGAAAAAAAAAGAGCCAAAGCGGATGCGATGCACTTCTTTTTCTTTTCTTCTCTTTTTTTTCTTTGGCTGCTGGACACAAAAGGCAAAGCAAATGGCGGGGAAGAAGACAAGACAAGCTGTGCAATGCAAAGCAAGAGAACCACGACCACAAAAGAAAAAAAAAGGGAGAACCACGAGGGGAGAGAGAGAGAGGAGAAGGGGAAAAGGCAAAATGGGGGAGAGGTGAGGTCGTGTTGTTTGTTGGAACGTTGTGCTGTGGCTTTTTTTGGCTGGATAAAAAAAAAAAGGCTCGTGGAAAGATAGTGAAGGACAGACGATCGAAAATTGGAGCGGAAGTGGCAGTCAGAGAGTGAGACAAGGGCCCAATGGGTGAAGGAAGGCACAGTGCCAACAAGACGGGGAAGGAGAAAATGGGCAAGTGCGAGTGCGAGTGCGCCGGGCAAGAGTCTCGTGTCTCGCTGAAAAAAAGTGGAGAATGGAGTAAAAACGAAATAGTGGCAGGAGCGACTGATATAGAGGCAAGGCGTGGTGGCACGGGCAAGCAGAGGCAGGCGCACGCCAAGCTCTTTCTCTCTTTCTCTCTCGCTCGCTCCCGGGAAAGAGCGAGGCACGAACCCACGAATCTCTCCGCAAGGTACGCCGTACTCGCAGCCCCCCTCAGAAACTATTCGTACACTCCGCAACGGTGCTTACCTGTGGGAACGCGCCGGGCGTGCGCACGGGCAGCAGCAGCGCGCACAAGAGGATCGCCGTCCTATGCTGCTATGGACTGGACCTGGCGGTAAGGGAGAGGCGAGCGGGGAGGGGAATCGAGAAAAAGAAAAGAAGGAAGGGGAGGAGAAGGAGGAGGAGGGTTTGCTGGTGGGCGGATTTGGTGGTTGGTCCTCGAAATACACAGTAGAGGGAAAAAAAAAGAAGGGAAGGAGGGGGGGAGAGAACAGGGAGTTTGTTTCTGATTGTGGAAAGAACGAAACAGTGGGCGCCTGCTAGTGGTCAGATTTTGTCTAGCGGGCGCGGGAAGACGTGGGACCGGGAAGGAGTGATGGGCGGCGGACTTTGAAGGGAAGGGAGGAGCAGGCGGAGGAGGGTTGGCAGAAAGAGCAGAGGGAAGGAGAGAGGGGGGGAAGGTCAGAGTCGGGGATGACGCAACGTTTTAAGCAGCACCGCCAGCGCAACGGTTTAGGGGATGCGACTGCACATTTGGGCCGAAAGAGGCCAAAGGTGTATTATTTTCCGGGCAACGAGGAAAAGTCCAGAGAGCGCCAGAGTTGTGAACGAAACACATGTCGAATTGGCGATGGGGCAATGCTGGATTCGGGCGCAGCGGGAGCTACACTGAAGGAGCAAGGGCGGCAGTTCTACCGGCAGAATCACAGAATCACAGAATCAAAGAATCACAAACCAAATCCCAGAACCTCAAAATGCCAGAATACAAAAATACAAAAATACAGAATACAAAAATACCACATGCAGGGGCCGAACACGGCAGCAGGACGTGGCTTCAGCGGTTGCGCAAATCGCATCTGGCTTGTCATGCTGTCTGCCTCGCTCCTCTCCGCTGTGCAATGACGCACATGCTGGCGCAAAGGAGTAGAGATGGAGGATTGCACTGCTAGGCTCTGACTAGGGCACGCTGGCGTCCTGGCGTCCTGGCGTCCTGACATGCTGGCACGCTGGCATGCTGGCCTGTTGGCCTGCTGCCCCGTCGGCCCGCTGGAGCTATGCCACAGCTCCTGGCAAGTGCCACGCACCTCAGAAACCAGATACAAGTGCACCTGCTGCGCCGCCTGCCAGCACCCCCCTGCCGCACAATGGGCTTGTCGCCGCCGGCAGGGCTGTGTCCGCTGGACGAGGCTCTCGTCGGGGGCGTTTCCCCGTAAGCTGCAAGGGAGCTTCGCCGGTAGCGGCACAGTGAGGTTAGCACTATGGAACGGAGACTAAAAACGTGGCCGCCTTAATTGCCACACTGACCAGCTTTCCCCGGAAAATAGTCACGTGCCAGTCATCCTGCCGTCGTCCCTCCCTTCGCCGTCCTGCGAAGGGGGGGGCGAGAGGCTCTGGCCAGGGGACCTCCAATGAAACCAGGCATGCTGCTGTCCTGTGTGCGGCGCGGACGAATGACAGCCGGATGCCGGCCTGCTAGGCCTGGCCGATGTGAACAATCACATTTCCCCTGCGAACCATGGGGTATCTGCGAGACCTGCAGACCGGAATGCATGAATGGTTATGCGTGTTCATGGCTCACTGCTTATGGCTCATGGCTATTGATCTGGTGCAGGCTTGTCACTCTATCCAGCGAGCCAGAGCTGCCGAGGGACGGCAGGGTAGCAATGGCCAAAGTGGGCGAGCCAGGGCATACCTGCTGATTATTGGACCCAGAGAACTCTTCATGATTGCTGACGGCTGAGATTGTGACAACCGGCTGGAGACAGTCCTGCTGCCATAGAATCGTGAGATCAACCTAGGTTGTCTGTCGAAACAAGGCCCTACTGCAACAGTGTTCACTCGACCACGCATGGCACGTCGGGATTGCCTCCAGGATTGTGGAAATGGCAAAATGGCAATAATACCACTTTATCAAGATGGAGGTCCTGCCAGGGGGTTCTTTCGAAAGATCGCCCAGCCCTGCCGATCGTGACGATCTGAAGCTGTACCCAAACGAGCAAGCTTTTCTGCCCGATAAATCAACGACTACGACTATGAAGTTGAGAACTCTCATTCCTACGGAGTACTTCCTGACAGAACTGCGAGAAATCCATCTTGCGACTCTGTTCGAGAGAAGAATAACCTCGGTTGTCGATACGGTCGAAACACAACAGCGCCACCTCTCTCCACGTGACAAAACAAAATGACTCGTAATGTCCCAGATCGTTTCGTTCTGCCAGACGGAGCTCCAGCGAGATCCGGAACCTCTGAGATCTCAAACTCAATTCAGTGGACCCGGAAGCACAGACACGCATCTCTCATCTCTCATCTGATGTGTATTGCGGACCACTATGTACAGGAATCGTATGCCTGGCTCAGACCTGGAGGCGTTTTCGTATTTTCTCATCTTTCCTTCGTCCACTTGCACTTGCACTCGCACTCGCACGCTTACAAATCGCAGTAGTCGTACGTGCTCGTCACCGTGACCGTCGGCGTCGCCGCCGTCGAGACGCGCGCAGTGATGCCCCAGCAGCTGCAGGCAGACGAGTAGGCAGCCACCGACGAGCACTGCGTGGCGTACGTCGGCAGGATGCTCGGGATGGCCGTGACGGCAGCCGAGGCCTTGACGGCGCTGGCCGCGCTCTTCGTCGTGCCGTCGATCCACGTGGTCGAAGTGCTGGAGAGTCAGTGCATGCTCCTCTTGTTTCGGTTGCCCGCACTCTCTCTACTTACACCGGAGACGGCGTCACGACCGTCAGCATGAAGCTCGAGCAGTCCGACTGGCGCAGCGTTGTGGCCGGCAGACCCGCACGCGTGCCCGTAATGGCACGGTTGCAGTTGTTGCCGGAGCAGTCGCGCTCAAAGATGTTGGCCGCCAGGGCGGCCGACACAAGCGAGAGAACAGCAAAGACCTTCATGGTGGATTGGATGGAGACGAGAGAACTGGAACTTTGAGGATCCGAGTCAAGGGCACAAGCCAGAACGGGAACCACATGGCGGAAGGGGGCCACACCACTCCTATATAGGCACTGCCCGCAGTGGTCCTCCCAGCCGCACGGGGGCCCCGGAAATGGAAAGCGCAGTGTATGCGTTTATCTGGGTGTGGGCCATCCGAATATTGGCTCTCCTGGTGGTTCTGTCAACTGTCCTGGCTGTTGCCCGCGGCGTGGACGGGCCCTGACGGGCCCTGACTGGCCGTAGCCGCTTCACGAGGTCCTCGCCGGACCTGTTGCCAAGAAACAATCCGCCAGGAAGTTCAAGTAAGGTCGGACTGCTAGGGTAACATGGTGCCCGTCCTTTTGTTGGATCTCTCGCCCAGCCTATGGCAGAAGGCCATGCGACAACGGGATTGCGTTGGAGAGGGAGATGGGTTCTGCTAGCTCGAGGCCTATCTCTCGCAGAACTATCGAGCAGGGGAGGGGTGGTTCCTCTATTGGGGCTAGCTGAGATGGCCGAAAGCGCTAGAGACGAATAGGTCGCTAGAAGGAAGAGGCAGTCGAGGTGACACGAGAGATGTCCGCAGGTGAACAGGCATGCGAGCATGAAATGTCGGTCTTGATGAGGTCCTTTATTCGATACTGCGTACAGCATCGCCAGCTCAGTTCTCCGTTGCGATGTGTGGTTGACCGTTGCGTGGTTCGGCGGCTTATCAGAGGCTTTCCAGGGTTGACAACTCCGAATTAGACTCTAAAACCACTTGCATAAATTGCACCCAGGGTCCCTTGCTCGCCAGAACACGCCGAGTTGCCCTGTAGTCTGTCCAGCCGTTCTAGATGGGTCTATTGCGCAGAAAGTCGTGCATGTGTGTATGCTGCTGCCGTCCGCTCCGATGCGACGTGGGTGATGGAGAGGAGTGGGCCAGCGTGTGCTCGTTGCTCGTCTATTAGAGTTAGACCCGCTAGGTTGGCCGACCGATGTAGGCGCACGTGGGCAAAGAAAAAAAAGAGGAAAAGGGCAGAGGGCAGATTGTCTTTCCAGAAGGTTTGACCGAGACTGGGAACACCACCGATAGCCACTCCGCCCCCCCTGAAGCAGAGTATTTCCGTCTCGATATGGGTCTCTAATTCGCTCCGGCCTCCACCCACGTGGCCTTCTCTCTCGCAAAGATGGGATCCGATGCACATGGGGCTCGGACTCTTTTGGTCAGTCAGCAGTTTTTGACTTGTGCTTTATTGGCTATACAGTCGTATCTTACCTCACAACCATATCTTGCAGAATGTGGTATTCATTTCTTTCTCCATCATGGGTCCAGATTCCGACTTGTTTGCTCTGTTTGCTTCCTTCCCATGCTCTGCCACTCCATGCCAGAAGTCATCTCCACATTCGCGGCTGCATCGTGCAGGTCGGGGTTCTCTGACACGGCACCGAGTTTGTGGTGGTGATGCCACCACCGCCACTGCTGCTCCAACGCGGAGTGTCGTTCGGTCGGTGCCGTGCCCGCCTCGTCTGGCCCGTCGGTCGGGAGTTCGGGGATGAATCCGCCGTCCACGTCGAGCTCGGCCGGCTTTCGAGGACCCCCCCGGACGCTGGAGCCTGCTTCCGACGTGCCATACCGACTTTCCGCCGAGCTTGGTGGCACTTCGTGGAAACGCTGCCACGCCTTTCTTCGTTCTTGCTCCTGGAAGGAAGCTAGCATCGTCGTCTGCACGTCTATGCCCTCCAGCTCTCCTTCGGCGGGCGGCCCACTCAGACGTCGGATGGAGCCAGACTTGACACTGCCGCCGGGCGAAGCCACAAGAGATAGGTTGGCTATGCTCGGTGGGCCTCCTGCATCGGACGCCCCAGAGTTGGGCACGGCGGCAGTAGCCTCTGCAACGGTCGCAATGGTTTCCCGCTCCAGCAGATCGTCGTAGTCCAGTCGCTCGACCTGTGAAGGCGTCGGCTCCATCTTTGTCTGCCGCGATGTTCGGCGTCCGCTGCTCACATGGCCCGCAGAACCACCGGCAGACCGCCTGTGCCCATGGTGGCTGGAAGTGCCGTTCTTTCGTGCTGCGGCCAGTTTGTGCAGGTGTCGAATCACCCAGACGGTGGCGACTATACACACGAGAAGCATGCCGACGATACCGCCGACAAGACCGCCAATCTGGCCATCCGTAAGGCCCGTGGACGACGATTCCCGGGCCACAAGCAAAGAAGGCGTCTCGGATGGCTGATACACCAACATCGTCGTATCGAGCGCCGGCCGAAGCAGGGCCCTTCTTCTTGGAGGCATCATGAAAAGTGCTGAATGTCGCGGTGAGGGGCTCCCTCTGCTCCGTCGAGACAAGTTAATAAAATCATGAGAAAGGGGTCACGCAGAGTAAATCATGTGTGAGACTGTTGCGCAAGGCTGAAGACAAAGGCGGGACGAGGCTTGCGCGGCCGAGGAAAAGGGGGAAAAAAAGACGAGAGGCTGGTTGATAGGCGGCTAACGCAGACGATGGGAAAAAGAAGAAATGAAAAGAGGAAACAAAACAAGACATCGAAATCGAAATCGAGGATTCCCATATCGTCCTCCACATCGACCGGCAGTTGACCGTATGCAATAACAAGGATGCGAGAATGCTCTCTGCGGCTTAAAAAAGGCACAACCCCATCCCTCGCCCTGGTCGACGTCCTGGACAACGTCCTGGGCCACGTTCTCAGCCACTGCCACTGCTGCGGTGCAGAACACGGGTTGGGCTGCTGATGCCTGTCAGCTTTCGACGACCTGCATGCGTGGCTGAGGGAGGAGTCGACCCTCGAATGGTACCCCTCCCCACCTGTGTGCGGACATCCGACCAATCAACGCCCTGCTCGGCACGGGACACGGGTCGTGTGCAGCATGGGGAAGGCACAATCGGGGACAACAAGGCCACAACGACAGTGTGTCCCTCTGCCCGGGCGCACCTGCTGGATCCGTAGGGCTGCGTCACACTGCGTATAGAACAGGAAGTCACGCTGGGAACGACGCGGGCAGAGGAAGGAGGAAGCAGACCGAGGAAATGGAGTGCATACATACGAGGTATGGCGCTGTGCCGATCGGGAAGGAATCAGGCAGTTCAGCGAGAAACCACTACGGAGTACTCCGTAAATCCCATTTTTGGGGGCCAGCCGTGGTCAGCAGCCACGCGTCAGGCAGACGGATCTGCCGTACGGGGGTATCTTACGGAGTACAGTGCTCCATCCCTCGAATTCTCGGCGTCACCGCCTATCCACTTGCCTGTGGATTAGGGATCTCCTCGCTGCTTTTGATGCTGCCAGCGATCGTCAGACTGGACACTGCCTACGACTGCCCTGCTGACGCTGTCCTATTTTCAGCCCTGGTCACTATAAGCGAGGGCCAAGGGCCGGTGAGAAATAACCGACTGTCCACAAAAGGATTCTGTTGAGTGTTTGGCCTCTGTACTGTGCATGCCTGCGCCTCGTTGCCGGCTTATGAGACAGCAGCTCAACTCTAGTATGCTTGAATCGCTCGGCAGTTCTCGTTCGTCTCTGCTAATGGCTACAGGATCTGCTTTGGCGTAAGCTGTGGCTTGGCCGGTTGGTCTGAACAGGTGAGTCCAAACAATGAGACTCAGAGTTTGGCTGCAGTGCTCACGGGTTGTTCGCATGTAGCGGGCAAATCTCTCATGATTGAACGGTGAACGGATCTAGTGAAATGATGTTTATGAAAGACATTTATTAAGAGACTCTTTATTAAGAGATCTCTTTATTAATCGGCCTCTCTCTGATTGCAGCCGCCCGATCAAACTATGCATCTCCAGTTCATCGATATATCCTCACGTCAGACCAATGGAGGAGATGCCGGTCGGCAAATATCTCCGCAGTGCAGCAAGGAACCATCCGCAACAGCACCACCCTACCGTTGTTGGAACGGCAGTTTTCTCATATAATTTCTGAATAAGTGACGGCATAAGCAATTGGGTGATCTTGCCACAGGCGTTGCATTGATGCATTGATATGGGCAACCATCTGCGGGAAGAAGTGATACATCCTTTCTCCATGGCAGGAAAAACGGAAACGAATTCCGAATATGCCGTAATTACCCCTCAACAGATACCAATAGAAGGGCACAACTGTGGCCGCCGGCCTGCAGGAAGTGTTGGTGGAAACCCACAAGAGATGCGGGTCTCCCTTGTACTCTGTACTTTGGCGCTTGCTTGTCTTGCTTGCCTCTGCATCTCCTGCGCGCCTGCCTGTGCCGCACGCATCGTTCGATCCGTTTTCACGGAGACGGTCCGAAATAGAAAAGACTGCCTGATCGGAAGGAAAGACGCAGAGAATCGAAAGATACGAGACGAGGAAGGCGCAACGCAAAGCTGTGCTGTTGCCGTTGGCTGAAAAGTTCCCCAGCTTTTGGGCCAAAAAAATCTCCAAAAAAGACACGATCGTACTTTCCTGTCTCAGACACATTGCCGCCCGGCCGTTTTGCCGCGTTCACTTTTTCTACATGACGTTATTTTTTACTTTGCGTTTTTCGGGGGCTCTCCACGTACTCCGTATCCCATACTCCGGCCCTGGTCTGGAGTCACGCAGACCACTGACACAGCATGCGGGCAGGGTCAGAAGATGCGTTGGATGGCCATGGCGTTGGGTAGCATGTGTGGAAGACCAGGATGGCTCGTATATTTTCCCCATCCGGTTAACTCTCCCCCATTCTTTACCGCTGTTCTTTTGTTCTTTTCTCGTCGACTTCGTACTGCACACGCAGTAAGCCATGCTGGATTTTGCGATATCGCTCCACGAGCGCCAAGCAGAGCATAGTGCGGAGAGCAATACTAGATCAGCCGTCCCGGATCACGATGGCACGATGGCACGGGGTAGACAGCCGCCAGTATTTTCGTGACAGCACGAAGAACAGGACCTTTATCATGGCTCCAACACACAATGTACACGTCACTGCAACTGTAAGGAGACCGTGTCCATAGATGTGTGCAGACGTGCGAATACTATTCGTACAAGTGTTCACGTCGTCGTGTTCTTTCCGTGTGTACGGAGGAGAAAACGGAGCATTCCGTGCTAGTGGCCATCGTCCTCACCGTCTTGTCTCGACCGATGAACCCCCGCTAGATGGGTTGGTCGCACTTGCCCTTCAACCCCAATGTACCTTCCCCCACAAACTATTTCATGGCATCAGGCTCCCCCGGTCCCACCTCCCCTTCCCTCCCTTCATCCCCGCTTTCTCCGAACTCGACCCATTCACGGCACCGACTCTGGCTATTTCCGCTCCTCCAGCCCGCCCCCATCACTCTACCACTCCTTCCCCCCTCTGCTCTCACGCACCTTCCCTCTCCCGTGCTTCGTGGACTGAACACGGATCCCCACGTTTTATCCAGGGTTATTTTAAGCTTCTTCTTCTTCCTTTTCCACGCACACGTCCTCTCCCACTACATCTCTCCATCCATTCCGTGTATAGGAAGAAAGATCCTCGATAGCAACCTCCGGCACTTATAGTTAGCCTGCGGCTATTGGTCCATAGCTGCTGTAACGGTCTCTCGGTCTGGCCGCACACTCCTTTTCTTTTCTTTTTTCTTTTTTTCATAATTTGTCATTTCTTTTCTTTTCTATGCCGCAAATATCAGTATTTCTCTCTCTCTCGGCTTCTTTTGGGCCTCCTGCCCATTTCCTCCCCTTCCACCAACCGACCATGATCACGCCGTGAGTGTGCTTCCAGTCCTTCATGGCCACCTCCATCCAGTCGCCGTTCTGCGGGCCCAAGCAGATCCGGTTTGTCAACAACCAAGGCCAGCCTCCGTCGAAAAGACGGCGAATCAATGCTGCGTGAGTCTTTCTATGCAGGGGATCCGCCCCGTACACCATGCTTACTCCTACGGTTTATAGGTGCTTAACATGCAGGAGGCGAAAGACCCGTTGTGCCGGCGAGCGGCCGTGGTGTTCCACTTGCGAAAAAAACGGCCACAGATGTCTGGGATATCCGGATGCCGTCGACAAGAAGGACGGTGGCGGCAGCGGCAGTGAGGACGGCACCGGCAGCGCCCAGGCCATGTCTAGCTCAGGCACCTCGACTCTGGAAAGGAGCTCCACGGGAGGTCTTAAGAAGGAATCGGACAGCAATCATTGGGGGGACCAAGATCTAGGCGACCAAGGGATTGTGAATAAGGAAGCAACACCCCGCCGGAAAGATGTCGATGGCTTTATAGAGGTGGCGCAGACATCGCCAGGCCCTCAGCAGGAAGCCAAGACGCGGCCAGTAATTTACCGATCGGCTTCGTTTGCCAAAACACGGGACATTGCTCGTTCGCCTACGCAGCCGCAGCTGGAGAGCCATCGAGTCCCTTACTTTCGATACTTTGGTCCGACGGCCATTGTGCCCGGCTACAAGCAGATGGTCGTGGATGTATCGGCACGCGACCGTCGTCGGAGCCGCGAGAGTTTCTCGGTTTCGTCTCCCGGGTCCTCTCTCTCTCGCCACCAGTGCCACAACCAGCCCGACATGGTATTCGAAAGCGCCGACGACTTGCCTGTTTATGACCCGAGCGACCACGAACCTGTCCATCCGCTATTTTTGAATCTTCTCAAGACATTTTTTGTCCACCTGGGCTGCAGCTTTCCCTTTCTCAGAGAGGCTCACATTCTCCGCATGGTGTCTGAGAAAAGAGTCGAGCCAATTCTAGTGGACGCCATGTGTGCTCTTGCGGCACGCTTCTGTGATCCTCCACTCACCATAAAAAATGACGACGGCGAAGTTCTCTCGCGTTCTGCCTGTGGAGGCACTTTTGCCCAGCGGGCAAAGGCTGCCACCGTCGACACATTTCTGTGTCCTACCGTGGGCGCTGTCCAAGCGTGTTTGATTATGGCCTACGAAGGGTTTGGTGCCGACCAGGACAGCGCTCTGTGGATGTATCTGGGCATTGCCATCCGTATGGCCGTCGACCTCGGCCTGCCAAAGATTGTCAAGGTTCCGTTGCAGGGGGGAAGTGGTGCAGAGGAGAGTGATTCCACTGCAGAAGAGGGCACCGGGCGACTTCTGGCGAATGCCAAGGACACGAGAAGCCGTCGGGTCCAACCAGGCAGCCTCGACGAGCAGCGTGCTGTGGAGCAAGAACGAGCAGACACGTTTTGGGCCGTCTTCTTTCTGGACCGGGTCATCTCGTCTGGTACCGGACGGCCTGTTACGTTTCGCGACGACGACGTGGACCTTGCACTGCCAGAGCCAACGCTGGATCCTGTGTCCAACTGGCCGGCGCCTTTCCCGACGCTGGTGCAAATCATCAACATCTATGGACGTGTATCCGACGTGCTCAACCACATCCACAATGCAGACGACCTGAATCACGAGAAGATGCAAAAGCTTGCGCAGATGGAGAACGAGCTGACACGGCTCTACCAAAGACAAGACCCGCGACTGAATTTCAACGCCACCAACTTCCAGCAGTACGTGCATAGCGGCCAAGGCGGAAATTTTATCTTGTTGCATTTCTGGTTCCACGCACTCATCATCATTCTGCACCAGCCGACGCTGCTGGCACCCTTTGGGGGCCTGCCTCGAGACCATCAGCTACTGGCGAACAGTCATGTGTTGTCCATGTCGAGTGCGAAGACTATAGCGGACATTCTAGCCTTTGCCGAGCTGATTGACCCGAAGAGCTTTATTGGCAACCCCTTTACCTCGCAGCCCATGTACATTGCCGCCTGTGCGTTTTTGGCCGAGTCTATTGCCAACGCTTCACTGCCAACCTCACGGGATGCTTCGGTGCTGCCGCCGGACGAAGGAGGTGGAGGGGCACCCAGTGAGACGAAGCTGTCCACGACATCGAAGCACTCGTTGCTGGCGGCCAATGCGAACCAGAACTACCAGCGATGCTACAAGTCGCTGCAGCAGATGCATACCTATTGGGGCGGCGTGCGGTATATCCTGACGGCGTTGGACCAAAAGGCCAAGGGGATCTGGGACTGTGAGACGTTTACCCTGGAGGAATATGAGAGCACGCGTTTCCCGCGTCGTCGCGGGTCGTTCCGTCAGCTGCCGATCCTGGAGCATCCCAACGCGCCCGATGTGCCACCGATTGCCTGGTCGCTCACAGGGACGTCCAACTCAGAGAGTCCCAGCCTGACGCTCCTGTTCCAGAGCCACGCGAATCTGGTCAGCTCCACTTCGCAGGATCAGCAGACGTTGAAGCAGCGGCGAGCACTGCAGCGGCGGTCTCTGGGCCGGCGGCACTCGCAGCAGTCGCCAGAGCCCATCTCGGCCAGGACGCCGCCACCTGGCGGCATGGTGTATGACCCCATCCGGCAGAATCTTCCAGATGTGCCTGCGATCTGTGCGTCGGCGTATCCACAAGCCACAGAATCCGCCGTGCGGTACTCGAGTCATTCTGCAGCTCAGCAGCCACAGCAGCAGCAAAAGCAGCCAAAGCGGCCCGAGTTTCGCCACTCGGTGCCCGTGTTGTCAGGCTCGCTGTCGGCGATGCCGTACGAGTTTAGCCAGGTGCACGCGGATGAGCTGATTGCGCGGCCGTATGGAGGGCTGGCCCTGTATGAGTATGGGCAGGGCGACGGGGACTATGGTGGCCCCATGCAGGGTGGCGAGCTGGGCCCGGCACAGGCACAGGCCCCGGCACAGGCCCCGGCACAAGGCCAGACGCAGGGCAAGGCGCAGACACGAGCACAAGCGCTGCAGGCTGGCGGCAGTCATTCGTATGGGAAATCGACGGACCGAGGACGGGCTGGGAGTGCGAGCGTACAGCAGGAGAATACGTCGCCGGCGGACAGTAGTCTGGCCGAGTCTGGGCAGACGGTCAGCAGTGGCTCGTACATGAACCACCAAGGGGTGTCAGGCGGTGTAGGGCTCTACGGTCCAGACGTGGTCGAAAACGGCTTTGCTGGCAGTCCTTTCCCATCCTACCTGTCTGGCGGGTCCATGGGGGACGTCATCACGCTCGACAGCCAGGAGATTGACCTGAGCTCGGTGACGCTGCCGGACGAGATGCCACAGCAGTGGCTGGCGTATTTGCCGGGGGATGTGAGCAATCTGTTTGACAGCAGCATTGTGTAATGTCGTGGCTGGACTAGATACAGGGTAGGTGATAGAGGGACTACGGGAAAGGACACAACCATAGGGAGTACAGCTGTACGGCTATACGGCTACAGAACGGAACAGAACTGTACATTTGACTATGCGAAGAGGACGGATAGCATACTCGCAAAGACCACTGCACAGGATGGCGGCACACATTCTCTGTTGTCCATTTTGTCAAGAGAAAAAGCGGTTTGATTGGTGTCTCACCCTCCGGTATAGGATTCCTGTCCAAGAGTAAAAAAAAAAAAAAGAAATACAGTTGAAACAAATGAAAAGATTGGCAGAGAAACAGGCGCGGTAGAAAAGGAAATAAAAAAAAAGAGAAAAGCCAGTGCTTTCGTATCATATCATGCAGAGATGGGTCATTACTTTAAAAGTCCTCCAGACCGTCTGCGTTGGGCGGCGCTGGCCATCGCCAAAGGATGAGGTCGATGTTGGTTGAGTTGGGTCGATGTTGATGTCCATGTGGACTGTCCCTCAACCATCCCTCGATTCGTGTCTGGTCTTTCGTCGTCTGCACATCCTTCATTGCTGCCCACAGCTGCCCATCCCGTCATGCCGCCATCATCATTCTTGGGGTGCATTGGTTTGCTTTGCTTCGATTCTCTCTGGGCGTCGACGCTCTACAACGGAATGCACCGCCGCTTTTTTCTCTTGAGCGGCGCCGGTCCGCCGTAGGCGGCGCTGCCGCTAAAAGAGACGCCGGCACTGCTATTGTTGCGGCCGCTGGTGCTGCCCTTGCCGGAAGCGGTGGCAGCGGCGGCAGCCTGGCTCTCGAGATTCTTGCGGTCGTTGGCGACGACGGTGAGGATGGCCTGCTCAAAGATCTCGTCGACGCCCTTCATCTCCTTGCTGCTGCATTCCATGTATTGGGCGCGCATTTTCTTGGCGACGGCGAGGCCCTGTTCGGTGGTGACGGGGGTGAGGCCTTGGGTCTTGAGCATGTCGATGCATGTCTTCTTGAAGCGAAGGTCGGACTTGAGGCCGACGAGGACGAGCGGCGTGTAGGGACAAAAGTGGAGGACCTCAGGGTACCACTGGAAGGGTCAGTGGGAGGGAGAGAGAGAGAGAGGAAGAGAGAGGGAGAGGATATAGAGAGAGAAAAGGATAGAGACAAAAGGATAGAGAAGATAGAGAAGAGAGGATGATAGAAGATAGGTTACCTTATCCATCACATTTTCGAGAGAGTTGGGACAGTCAATGGCAAAGCAGACAAAGATGAGATCTGTCTCGGGGTAGGACAAAGGTCGCAGACGGTCATATTCTTCCTGACCGGCAGTGTCCCAAAGGGCGAGTTCGACGGTTTTGCCGGTGGGCGGGTGCGTCGGGTAGGTAATGTAGTTTTCGAAGACAGTGGGCACGTATTTCTGGCGGTCAGCAGAGAAGGAGGAAGAAAAGAATAAAAGAACAAAAGAACACACCTCTGGAAAATACCCCTGGCTGTAGCTGATCAAAAGACACGTCTTTCCGCATCCGCCGTCGCCGACGACGACGATCTTCTTGGAAAACGACGGCTGTTCCGTCATGGCTGTCGCGGCCGACTCGCGCCCCGACGACGACGACGACGCCGTGCTCAGTATCGTTCCTTCGCTCGACCGTGTCGTCCGTCCGCGCCGGTCGCTGGCCTGCCTCCGTACTCCCTGGTCGTATTGTTCGCGCGCCGGTGCTTGTCCGCCGTAGTAGGAATTGCGATACTGCGTAGCCATCGGATGCCGGAAAGAAAAGGAAAAAAACAGAAAGCGAGCGACTCAAGGAGAGGGCGTCCGAGAGGAGGGGGATAAGGGAGGAGGGGGAAGGGGGAAGGGGAGGGGAAGGGGGGGAGAAGGAGGAGAAGGAGGAGAAGGTAGTAGGAGGTCAGAGTTGGGTGAAGAAACACAGGCAGGGGGCGAGAAAATAAAAGGGAAATAAAGGAGGAGGCTCCTCTGGGGGGGTCCAGACGAAAAGGGCTGCCTCTTATTTTGCGCCCCGGTCGTTTCGGGAAAAAGAAACAACAGGAAAAAAAAAAGAGAAAAGGGGAAGAGGGAAAATAAACAGAGGACCAGAAATGGTCAACTCTCTCGTGGGTGTGCTTTTTTTTGTGTTTTTCTGTGCGGATGGGGAGGAGAGGAGAGGCGGGAAATGGGTGGCCAGCGTAAGAGAGGAGGGAGAGAAGAGGGAGAGGCGACAGGAGAGACAGAGGCCGCGGCGTTGACTTTTTGCCTGTTTCGGGTTATTGCAAATAGAGGCCAGTCGCGTTCGCCCGGCAACGCTGCTGTTGCGGTGGGTGATCGCCCGTTAGGCAGTGGTCTGTGCGCTGGGGCCACGAGGGCGCTGCACCGTAGCATTTGTGATTGCTGACTAAGCACTCCGGCGAGGCTTAAAAATTTTAGAGCGTGTTTTGCCTATTTTTTGCCTTTTTTTGCCTTTTTTTGCCTCCTCTGCTTCCTGTCCTCGCCGTGTTTCATCTAGGCTTGTTTTCCTGCCTTCTCGCGCACGCCATTCGCCGTCGCACCCTTGCCCCGTCGCCGCCCTTGCATCCCTGCCCACCATCATGGCCGGCCAATACGTGACGCTCGTCTCGGCCGAAGGCTTTGAGTTTGTTGTCTCACGCGCCTCCACCGACGTCAGCCCCGTCATCAAGCGCATGCTGGACCCCAAAAGCCAGTTTGCAGAGGCGCAGTCCGGCCGCTGCACCTTTCCCGAGATCAGGTGCGTTTGTTTACCTTGTTTACATGGCTTCTTCCCGGTGATGATCCAACGACTCGACCGAAACCACTGCATCGCCTTTTGGTTTTCCGTGGGATTTCATTTCTACACTTGATCTGAGGATGAGCCCTGACGCTGTTTGCTCTCTTCTTCTGGCTTGTCCACTGCTAACCGGCCAGTGCTCCCGTGCTCGAAAAAGTCGTCGAGTACTTCCAATACTGGCACGCCAACCAGGACAAGGAAGACGTGCCCGATATGGAAATCCCCACGGAACTCTGCCTGGAGCTGCTCATGGCGGCCGACTATCTCGGCCTGGACAGTGCGTTTCCCTGACATAGCCGCCGTATAGCCGTGGCACAGCCGTGGCACAGCCAGGCCTCCCCCGCACGTCCACACGCTGACCTCGCAGAACTGGCATAAAAACAGTCTCGATGCTGTACCCAAGCCCGCCTCATGGAGCCGTGACGGACAGGAGAGTTCTCCAGCCGTTTGCATACGCCCGTGGATCGACAGTGTCGTAACACATGCATGCTGAAAGGAAGTCAGACATCAGGCCACCAGGATATTTTGTAGATCTTGCCTCTAGACTTGTTGCCCGGCACTGCCGGACGTTGCCGTCCTGTCAGACGTTGCCAGCACTGCCAGACATTGCTGACACTGCTAGACAGTGTCAGACAGAGTCAGACCTCTCAGCTCTCCATTCAAACACTAAGGATGTGTATGCAGTCGACCTCTCTGGACTGCATGCCGTGCGAAGATGGAAGATCAACCACCAGTCCCCCACACTCTGCTTGACTCTTCGCTCCCCCAGAGTTCTCGCTTTTTCAGACGGGGACACATCCTATTGAATGGGTATCTACTGTTATGCCGTGCCTTTTAACGCCGTACTCGTGATCTTGTCCATTTGTCCATGTCAATACCGTCCACCTCCGCGTCCGCGTCCACCGCCACGACCCCCGCGGCCCCGGTATCCTCCGCCCCGACCTCCACCCCGACCTCCGCCTCCGCCCCGCCGCTCGAATGGTCTGTCCGACACTGCCGGTCCTCGCTGCTGTCGCTCTGCCCGCTCTTCGGCCGACGCGTCCCACAGATTCGGCACGCCCACGAGCGCGCAGAACGCCGCCGTCTGCGGGTTCGTGTACTCCTCGGGCTGCCCGGCATTGTGGGCAAACGAGTCCGGCTGATCCGGCACCAGCGGTGTATGCACCGGCGCCGTCACGACGAAATTGTCCGGCACCGTCAGCAGGTCCTTGGCCACGATGTTCTCCTCGACCCAGCGACGCTCTGCATCGATCAGCGGCCGGTAGTGTTCTTCGCCGCGGTCGGGCGGCGTCGCCTGCGACGGGTCGCCAATGACGAGCTCGTTGGCAAAGACGCGCGTGATGGCCAGCCACTCGGGGTCGTACTCGAGGCGGTAGGGCCGCGCGGCGTCAGACGCCGTGGCACCGCCTACCGTCGACGGGATCTCGCACAGCTGCAGGTAGTGGCGGCCCGGCAGACACTTGTCGAGGGCGAGGAAGCGGACGGTGGTGTTGGTGATGGACGGCGGCACCGGCTGGCCGGGCTGCTGGCTCTGGTGCGGAGCCGGCCGTGCAAACGAGGCCGGCAGCTGGGCCAGCAGATCGCTGGACACGCCGGCGACGCCGCTCGCCGGGGCCGTCTCTGCCGCCTGGGGCGTCTCTGCCGCCTGGGCCGTCTCTGCCTTGGTCGGAGCGCCTCCTGCGTCCTCGTCGAGGTCGAGGTCGATCTCGTCGGGGTTGTCCACGGCCGCTGGGGCAGCCCTCTCCTCGGCCGGCGGGACATCTTCCTCCTTGGGCTCGGCCGCCGCCTCGTACTGCCGGATGGCTGAGAACTTGCAGTGCAGATGCGCCGAGAACCAGTGCGGCGGCCGCAGCCGGTCCATGATGTACTCTGCGGCGACGCTGCCGAGGCGGCCCTCTTCCGAGTCGGGCCGGAACAGCGGCTTCTGCCGGAACAGCCGCGCCTGGTCGCCGTGCCGCTCGATGCCGCGCGGCCAGTCGTGGCTCAGGCCGACGTCCACGGGCTCCCGGATCTGCAGCAGCCGCCGCGCGTCGATCTCGCGCACGTGGTAGAAGCTCTTGACGTCGTCTGGACTAAAGGGCAGCCGCTCGTGGTGCGGCCGCCGGTAGTCGAAGCCCTTCCAGATGCCGCTCAGGCCGGCCAGCCGCAGCGGGCCCAGCCGCAGCACGTTGGCCGCGCCCCAGTAGTAGATCTGCGGAGCCACCCAGCCGCCGTAGAACAGCTCCCACAGGTGGCCGGCGGCCTCGTGGTTGCCGCCCACAAAGACGGTCAGGTACGGCGCCCGCCGGGCGCCCGAGTAGTAGGCGTGGAAGTCGCCCATGGCACGGAACTTGGCCGGCACAGACATGATGGACAGGTCGGCGGCATTGCGCGTGGCCTGGAAGTCGCCGCCGATGATGAGCAGGTCGACGCCGCTCCAGCCGCGGGCCTGGCACGACCGCTTGACGGACGCGTAGATGGCGTCGAGGGTGCCGTGGCCCTGCAGCCGTCAGGGATATGTCCAACGATCAGGGGGGGATACTTACACAGCCTTCAATAGCGATACGCATTCCGCTGGTGTTGTGAGTTTGGATCGAGGCAGCTCTGCATTGTTTGGCGGGTTGTAAATTTATGTAGTCACGTGGGCGTGCTTAGTAATCACATACAGGTCAGCATGAGTACAGAGCTGCTTGTGTTCAGTGAATATTGCATTGTACTGAGTTCATTCACTATTTAATTCACTATTTATCAGAATTAATTCACTTTATTAAACAAGAGATCTCTTAAACAATGTATTATCAACACGGAAGTCTGGGCTGAAATTACCGTCCCAGCTATGAATTTTCTCATGAATTGAATCTCAATTTAATTCAAAGTTCTTCGAAATGTACAATTTGACTACTCTTTGACTACAGGACATCTTTTCTCATGCTTCAGAGGATACGTTTAAAAACGCACTGAAGCCAGACTGAACGACGGCTCATGGAAGAGCTCAAGACGGCTTCTGTCCATAGACGGTGTGGTAGTTGAGGTAGGAATGGATGGACTGATCCCGCAAGGACGCGCGCACGTCCACCAAGAACATCTCGACCTCGGCCGGCGTCCAGTGCAGCCCGCGCGTCAGCGGCGCCATGCAGACGGCCTGCAGGCCGTCGAGGATCATGGCGGCATTGAGGCGGCCGGCCATCTTGAGGGAGGGATCGCGGGCCCAGCCGCCAATGGGCACTTTCCAGATGTGCTCGGTGACGTTGATGAAGCCGGCCTCGGTGACGAGGTCGTGGTTGTGCTCCATGGCCATGGGGTTGACGCCAAAGGAGCGGTAGCCGCGGTTGCAGGCTTCCGTGAAGCGCCTGAAGCCGTAGTCGTCCGGGCAGGTGTCGTCGTCGCAGGCCACGTGGAAGCGCAGCTCCTGCAGCTCGACCCAGCCGCCCGGCCGGACGGCCTGGTAGGCCCGGCGCAGCAGGGCCGGCCAGTCGTGGATGGCCATGCAGATGAAGCGCGCGTGGACGTAGTCGAGCGAGTCGTCGTCAAACGTCCACTCGGCCTCGGCGTCGTCGACGTAGAAGCGCACATTGGGCGGCACCCAGCGGGACTGGATGGGGCTGAGGTCGATGCCGATCACCTCGGCTTCGGGGTACAGTTCGCCCACTGCCTATTAGTTTTTTTTCTTTTTCTTTTTTGTTCGTCTTCTTTTTCTTTGTCGGGCTCCCCCTCGATACGTACTCTCCATGGCCCAGATGCCGGTGCCGGTGCCAATGTCGAGCATGCGCTGCGGGCTCTTGAGGGGCGCCTGGTGCAGCTGTCCCTCGGAGACGCTGACAATCATGGCGTGCTTCATGTTTTCGCGCTCCTGCTCGGGCTCGTCGTTGGGCATGAGGTAGCGGCCTTCCTGGAAGCGGTGGTAGCGGCGGTTGTTTTCATAGACATAATCGGCGATGCTCGACGCCAGCGAGGTCGACGCGGCCACGGACCGGTCGTCGGCGACCGACAGGCCCTCGTCGTCCAGCGCATCCAACGGCTCGTTGTCGGGCTCGATGACGCGCGGGGGTTCTGGCTGTGCCACGTGGGGCGAGAGGCTCTTGTTGCCTGTGGGCGCAGGCGCAGGCGCAGGCGCCGGCTTCGTCTGGATGCTGGTCATGGCGTGGAAGAGTGATCTTTACGCAAAACGAACAGGCGAGTGTCTGTGCCTACGAGAGAAGGGGCACACGGCACAGGTGGCAGGCATGGTACGGAGTACAGAGGACATGGCAGAGCATGAAATACAGTGTAGGCGGGTAGCCGACAGTACGTGCGAGGACGGAGCCGAGCCGACGGAAGAGAGGAGATGTGACGACAAGGGGCGGGAAGATCCTGGCAGAATGGCAGGTACGTATGTTCTGTACTGTAGGAATGGTGTGAATGGATGGAACACTGGACGGGTATTGGGACTCGGCCGGGGATTGGCCGTGGCGGTAGTCTGTGCACCCAGGAAGCAGAGCAGCGAACCCTGTCGAGGCCGGGCACGATGCCTGTTCTGTCCTGTGGGCAGGAGGGTATTCTCCGGACAGGAGGCTGTGCTCTGTTCTCCGTACCCTGTACTTACACCTCCGTGCTTACTAAGCAAACAGAGTGGTAAACCCGGACCCATCAGGCTGTCGTGAGTGGCTGGCGGAATAGTACTGTGTAACGAAGTATAGGTTGATGGGACGGTGTAGTGGTGGACGTACACCGTAGTCCGTATTCGTACAGTCCTTACCAGAAGCCAGATCCCTGTCACCGACGGCGGCCGCCGCCCTTCTTTCGAGGCCTTAGTGGTGTCCGCTGCGGGGAATCGACGGCGGTCGCCGGAGACGGACTGTGATTGGCGAGACCGGCTGATTCAGCAAAGTGCCGAGAACGGCATGTAAGAGACCCTCCTTATCTCTGGGTCGATGGATTTCGTGTCTTGGTGTCTTGGAAAACTCTTTTCTGGTCAGCAGGCGTCTCCGAGCCTTTTTTTCGAGAACTGCTGCATCGACATTGGCAACATGGCTCCCATGGCTCTCTCGCCGACGCGGGCGGCTGATGGGCCGCTCGCCAGCCTCACGACGACCTATGACGACACTCTCCGGTTCTACCTCAATGGGACGCGCGTGGTCTTGGATGACATGGACCCGGAGGTCACGTTGCTGGACTATTTACGAGGCATTGGCCTGACCGGGACAAAGCTGTATGTCTTCTGCCTTCTGCCTTCTGTCTTCTGTCGTCTTCTCGTTTCTCGTCTTCTGTCTTCTGTCTTTTGTCCTCTCCTCTCTCTTCATTGTCATCTTCTCTGTCTGTCCTCCTAACCTCTCAGTGGCTGTGGCGAGGGCGGTTGCGGCGCGTGTACGGTTGTGGTCAGCCAATTCAACCCGACGACACAAAAAATCTACCATGCCAGCGTCAACGCGTGCCTGGCGCCTCTTGTCAGCGTCGACGGCAAACACGTCATCACGGTGGAGGGCATTGGCGACATGCGGACACCACACCCGGTGCAAGAGCGGATTGCGCGCGGCCACGGCAGCCAGTGCGGCTTCTGCACGCCGGGCATTGTGATGAGCCTGTACGCGCTGCTGCGGAACAACGACCGGCCGACGGAGCACGACGTCGAGGAGGCCTTTGACGGCAACCTGTGCCGGTGCACGGGGTACCGGACGATCCTGGACGCGGCGAACACGTTTACGGTGGAGGCGGCGGCGCGGGCGGGCCAGCCGGCCGTTGGCTGTGGGCGGGCGGGCGGCTGCTGCATGGAGAAGGGGGGTGGCGGGTGTGGGAAGACGGAGGAGGCGCCGGTGGCGGTGCGGTTCACGCCGCCCGGGTTCATCGCGTACGACCCGTCGACGGAGCTCATCTTCCCGCCGGCGCTGCGGCGCCAGGAGCTGCGGCCGCTGTCGTTTGGCAACAAGCGCAAGCGGTGGTTCCGGCCGGTGACGCTGGCGCAGCTGCTGGAGATCAAGCGGGCGTATCCGCAGGCGAAGCTGATCGGCGGCAGCTCGGAGACGCAGATCGAGATCAAGTTCAAGGCGCTCGCATACCCCGTGTCGGTCTACGTGGGCGACGTGGCCGAGCTGCGGCAGTTTGTCTGGGGCCCCGACGAGGTGCTCGTGGGCGGCGCCGTGACGCTGACGGACCTCGAGCACCTGGCGGGCGAGGCGGTGACGCGCTATGGCCCGCAGCGCGGCCAGGTGTTTGCGGCCATGCGCAAGCAGCTGCAGGTGTTTGCCGGGCGGCAGATCCGCAACGTGGGCACGCCGGCCGGCAACCTGGTGACGGCGTCGCCGATCTCGGACCTGAACCCGGTGCTGATGGCGGCCGACGCCACCATCCTGGCGCAGGGCGTCGAGGGCGACAAGGCCATCCCCATGGCCGAGTTCTTTGTGGGCTACCGGCGCACGGCGCTGCCGGCGGACGCCGTGCTGGCGGGCATCCGGGTTCCCGTGACGGCCGAGCACGAGTACTTCCGGGCGTACAAGCAGGCGAAGCGCAAGGACGACGACATTGCCATTGTGACGGCGGCCATGCGCGTCCGGCTGGACGCCGACGGCGTGGTCGAGCAGTGCCGGCTGGCGTACGGCGGCATGGCGGCGACGACGGTGGCGGCCACCCAGGCCAGCGCGTTCCTCACGGGCCGGCGGCTGGCCGCGCTGGACACGCTGGAGGGGGCGATGAGCGCGCTGGGCGCCGACTTCGACCTCAGCTTCTCGGTGCCGGGCGGCATGGCGTCGTACCGGCGGGCGCTGGCGATGGGCATGTTCTACCGGTTCTACCACGAGGTGATGGTGGGCGAGGGGGAGCGGGAAGCGGAGCGCGACGAGCCGGAGACGAAGCGGGTGCGGCGGATGAAGAGCGAGGACGGCGAGGACGGCGAGGACGGCGAGGACGGCATGGACGGACTCAGTGAGCGCGGGGATTCTGCGGACGACTCAGCATATACAGAGATCGAGCGGCAGGTGTCGTTTGGGCGGACGGACAACGACGCGACGGCCGACTACGTGCAGGAGGTGGTGGGCAAGGGGCTGCCGCACGCGGCGGCGCTCAAGCAGACGACGGGCGTCGCCCAGTACACGGACGACACGCCGGCGATGGCGCGGGAGCTGCACGGGTGCCTGGTGCTGTCGCAGCGAGCGCACGCAAAAGTGGTGCGCATCGACTACGACGCGGCGCTCGAGGTGGCCGGCGTCGTGGAGATCATCGACCGCCGCCACATGCCGAGCGACGCCGCCAACCACTGGGGCCCGCCGCACTTTGACGAGGTGTTTTTGGCCGAGGACGAGGTGCACACCGTCGGGCAGCCGATCGCGATGGTGCTGGCGACGTCGGCGGCGCGGGCGGCCGAGGGCGCGCGGGCCGTCCAGGTGACGTACGAGGAGCTGCCGGCGGTGTTCTCGATCGAGGAGGCCATTGAGCAAAAAAGCTTCTTTGATTTCGAGCGGACGCTGCGGCGCGGCGACGCCGAGGCTGCGTTTGCGGCCTGCGACCACATCGTGACGGGCGAGTCGCGCATGGGTGGCCAGGAGCATTTCTATCTGGAGACGAACGCAGCGGTGGCGGTGCCGAAAGAGGACGGCGAGATGGAAGTGTTTGCGAGCACACAGAATCCGAATGAGACGTGGGTACCTTTTTTGTTTTTGTTTCTTCGTCTTTGATTTTTTGTTTCTTCGTCTTTGATTTTTCGTTTTCTTCTTCTCCTTTTCTTCTCTTTTCTTCTCTTTTCTTCTCCTCTCTCTTCTCTCCTCCTAACACCTTTAGACAAGCCTTCGTCGCTCGGGTGTGTGATCTCCAAAGCAACAAGGTCAACGTCCGGGTGAAACGACTCGGGGGCGGCTTCGGCGGCAAAGAAACACGGGCCATCCAGCTCAGCGCCATTGTGGCCCTGGCGGCCAAGACGATGCGTCGGCCGGTGCGGTGCATGCTCACGCGCGAAGAAGACATGGTGACGTCGGGCCAGCGCCACCCGTTCCTGGGCCGCTGGCGGGTGGGCGTCAGCCGGACGGGCGAGATGCAGGCCCTCGAGGTCAACCTGTACTGCAACGGCGGCTGGTCCTGGGACCTGTCGGCGGCCGTGTGCGAGCGGGCCATGTCGCACTGCGACAACTGCTACCGCGTGCCCAACGTGCTGGTGCGAGGCCGCATCTGTCGCACCAACACCATGAGCAACACGGCCTTTCGCGGCTTCGGCGGCCCCCAGGGCCTCTTTGTCGCCGAGTGCTACATGGCCGAGGTCGCCGACCGCCTCGGCATGCCCGTCGAGGAGCTGCGCCTGCGCAACATGTATGCCCCGGGCGAGCTGACGCACTTCAACCAGGCCCTGACCGACTGGCACGTGCCGCTGATGTACGGCCGCGTCCGCACGGAGACGGACTACGACCGCCGCCAGGCCGAGGCCGCCCGGTTCAACGCCACCCACCGCTGGCGCAAGCGCGGCCTCGCGCTCGTGCCGACCAAGTTTGGCATCTCGTTCACGGCGCTCTGGCTCAACCAGGCCGGCGCCCTCGTGCATATCTATCACGACGGCTCCGTGCTCGTCGCCCACGGCGGCACCGAGATGGGCCAGGGCCTGCACACGAAGATGACGATGATTGCGGCGCAGGCGCTGGGCGTGCCGGTGGACACGGTGTTCATCAGCGAGACGGCCACGAACACGGTGGCCAACGCGTCGGCGACGGCAGCGTCGGCGTCGTCGGACCTCAACGGCTACGCCGTGTTCCACGCGTGCGAGCAGCTCAACGCGCGGCTGGCGCCGTACCGCGCCAAAATGGGGGCCGACGCCAGCATGAAGGACCTCGTGCACGCGGCGTACTTTGACCGCGTCAACCTGTCGGCGCAGGGGTTCTACAAGACGCCCGAGATCGGCTACAGCTGGGAGCACAACCGCGGCAAGATGTTTTTCTATTTTACGCAGGGCGTCGCCGCCGCCGAGGTCGAGCTCGACACGCTGACGGGCGCCTGGACCTGTCTGCGCGCCGACGTGCTCATGGACGTCGGCCGCTCCATCAACCCGGCCATCGACTACGGCCAGATCCAGGGCGCCTTCGTCCAGGGCATGGGCCTCTTCACCATGGAGGAGAGCCTGTGGCTGCGGCGCGCGGGCCCCAATGGCCCCGGCCACCCGTTCACCCGCGGCCCCGGCGCCTACAAGATCCCCGGCTTCCGCGACGTGCCGCAGGAGTTCAATGTCGAGCTGCTGCGCGGCGTCGAGTGGGCCGAGCTGCGCACCATCCAGCGCAGCCGCGGCGTCGGCGAGCCGCCGCTGTTCATGGGCAGCAGCGTCTTCTTTGCCCTGCGCGACGCCCTCAAGGCCGCCCGCGCCGCGTACGGCGTGCAGGCCCAGACGCTCGACGAGGCGGCCGCCGCCGGCGTCGACGGCAACGAGGACCCCGGACTGCTGAGGCTCGAGAGTCCTGCCACCGCCGAACGGCTGCGGTTGGCCTGTGTGGACCCCATCATGCGCCAGGCCCAGGTGACGCCCAAGGCGGGCGAGCAGAGTTTTTTCTTACAGGTGTAGGGGGGCAGGCGAAGGCAGGCGAAGGCAGGCGATCAGGCAATGGAAATGGAATGGAGGCAAAGGATTTGTAGATGCTTACTGAATGTCACTCAGCTTAGTCTGACTCGGCCGATCTCGATGCCGTGACGCCCAGCTGACCCAAGGACAGTGCGAATATTAGTCATACTGTGTCCATGCCTCGGGCGCGTCGGGCAGGTGTTGCCGAGGCGCAGACTGGTCCGCGAGCCATTAGAGCATCGCTGCTCGACCTGTCGTTTTGCCTCTTGCCGTCTCGTCGTCGTGCCGCTGTTTCTGCCTGTTTCTGCCTGCTTACTTGGTTGCTCTTGCCTCTGCCGTTTCTAGTCCCTCGTAGTCCCTCGTAGTTTCCTCTTGGCCCTGACTCGCTCCCTCGTAGTTTCCTCTTGGTCTGACTCGCTCTAGTCCCTCGTAGCTTCCCTTCCTCTGTCTGGCCCTAGTCCCTCGTTTCCTGTTCTTGCTTGGTAATAGCCGCTCTTGCCTTCGACAACTAGTAGCCCCTCTTTTTCTCTTGGGCGCTTTTGCGTTTTTTGTACGCAATACGGACTATTTCTCTTTATTCTCCTATTTTTCTTTTTCTTTTTTTCGGCCGTTCCCTGTCTGCCACAGATACCCCGTACCTTATTTGCTGCTTCCCCTCCAGCCCCTCAGGTGAGGAAGAAGAAGGAAGAAGGAAAAAAGGAAAAAAAGAAAGGAAGAAAGGAAGAAAACAAAAAAGACAAACAAAACAAAAGAAGTCAAAAGAAGAAGTCAAAAGAAGACAAAAGACAAAAGACAAAAAGAAATACAAAAAGAAATACAGAGTACAGAGTACGAGTACTCGTACGGATTACCGACTACAAAAAAATACTGCACAAAAGAATTCACCCCCTGTCTCCTGTCCCCCAGACACCCCAAACTCCCCAAAGCCACCCCCCCAAAACCCCCCCAATCCTCCCCAATCCCCCAACCCCAATTGAACCGCGCTGTCTGATTTGCCGAGAGCCGCCTATCCAGACCGCCTACGACGCTGGGGGCTCGCTTGGCTGAGCCTATCGTATAGGCGCCACCGCCTTTCGTCCGCTGCCGGTCACTGCTGCCCTTTTGCGCGAAACTGCCTTGTCTGGCTCGCCGGCCGTCCGCATCCACCCATTGAGTCGGCACGCGCACACCGCTGACGCGCAAGACGAGAGCGAGCGAGAGAACGACGACGACAGCCGGACAGGCGACCACCGACCCGCGACAAGACGTCCGCGCCTACGAAATTCAAACAAGTCCCGAGAACTGCCTGCCAGACGCGGTCTGCGTAACCTGCCGCCTGGAAAAGCGCCAAGAGGGCAGGGCGCTTCCATGGAGTCGGCGTGAGGCATTGACTGACAGGAGATCGATCGAGCGATCAGGCGACCAGGCGATCGAGCGACCGACCGACTGAGCGACCGACGCACTACTGCGCACCCTCGACCGTGACTCGATGGACGACAAACGGGCGCGCATCGCGCCGGCCACCGACAGGACCGACCGAGGCGAAGGCCATGCCAATGGCAATGGAAACAAAGTCAGCAATGCCAATGGCAACGGCAACGGAAATTCCAACGGCAACACCGGCAACGCCAGCAGCAATGGCAATGCCAACGGCAACGGAGTGAGCAACGGCAATGGCCACGCTCACGGCCACGGCCACGGCCACGCCCACAACCACGCCCATTCCCACCTCAAGAAACACGGCAGCATTTCCGGCCACACGACTGCCGGCACCGTCGCCGCCTCCGATACCAATGCCAGCGAGGCCGGCCGCTCCGGAACGCCCAAGAAACGGCGCAAAGTAAATCACGGTGCGTGTTTTTTTTTTTTTTTTTTTTTTTTCCCTTTCCTTTCCTCTCCTCTGCGCGTTGGATCTGCGTGGGGTAGCGGCCGACCTGGACTGGGCACCAGAGCGGCAGCCAGACCGTCTGGGCCTGTGCGCCGTGGTGCCATTGCCGCGACCCTGGCTGCGTGGCCCTGTCCGCTGGCTGCCGGCTGCTCTCCGTGGCTGCAGGCGCCTGCGTTACGCTGCCGTTGTGCTGCCGCACGGCCACCGTCGCTGCCGTCGCCGCATACCACCGTTGCAGAGGGTCAGAGAGGAGAGAGCCAGCGAGCCAGAGAGAGGGAGGGCCAAAGCCAGAGCCAGACTTCCCTCAAATCCCATCCAGAGTTCCTCTGCTGACTGAATAGCATGCGTCTATTGCCGCCGATCTGTAAGTCTTTTATGCCAACCACGGACACCTGCAGCCTGTGCGACCCCGGTCAAGCCCGTCTTCCTCCATCCTGCTGCCTGCTGCCTGCTGCCTGCTGCCCGCCCGCTGCCCGCTGCCTGCTGCCTGCTCCACGTCGATCGGCCCCTCCTCTCGGTTCCCCTCTCGCCCCTCCCGATCCTTCCCCTGCCACACCACCCTATCGCTGGCTGGGCCTGACCTGCCCTGGCCTGCCCTGGCTTGGACTGGCTCCCTGCGTGCCGGGCCGACCGCGATAGCCGCTGCCGGGTGAGGTGACGGCGACGGTGAGAGGAACGGTGACGGCGACAGGCGGACATTACACGGTGGCTGCGGCTCGTGGCGCGCGTTCGCATGCGGATGGCGGGAATGCACGTAGCCGTGGCCGGCGAGTTGCCTCGGTTTCTTGTTCTTTTTACGTCTTGCTTTCTGTTTTGGCTTCTACTACTCTGGAATGGGCCCATTGCTAACTTGCGGCTGCAGCACATGACATGCGATCTTGTACGTTGATCTTCCTATCTGCTGTTCTACGGCTGCTTCTACGCTTGCCTCTGCTGTTGTTTTCCTCTCCTCTGCCTTTCCTCTGCCTATCTTTGCCTCTCCTCTCGCACTTGCCTGTCCTCCCACACAACTCTCCTGTTCGTTACTTCTCGTTTACCTCGTCTTCTTCGTCTTCTTCCTCTCCTCTCGCTTTCCTCCTCTCGTCTCTCCTCTCTCTTCCTTCCTCTCTCTCCTCGTCTCTTCTCCTCTCCCTCCTCGTCTCTCCTCTCTCCTCCTCTCTCTCCTCGTCTCGTCTCGTCTCCTCCTCTCTCTCCTCTTCCCCTCCTCTCTCCCTCTCTCCTACTAACTAGCCAGGAACGGCCATGCACACGTTGCGTCAAGCGCAACATCGGGCACCTCTGTCACGACGAGCCCCGCGACTCCGACTCCAGAAAGTCCAAGAGCGTCGTCGGCACTTCCGTCGCCGACGAATCTGAAGACTTCTCCGACCCGCGCCGCGCCTCCATGGACCACAAGATGGCCGCCAACGCCATGCCGCCCCCGTCTTTTGACGCCAACAGCGCTAGAGACGCAGCCAAACCGGCCTTCAATGCAGCCGTGCTGGGACAAACCAATCCAATGCACCTTGTGCGACCAGGCGTCGTTTCTGGGCTCCAACCAAATCCCACCGACGTGACCAGCCAGTGTATGTGTTCTCTACTATTTATGCGTTATGCGTTCTTTTGTGTTTTTTTTTTTTTTTTGTTCTCTCTTCTCCTCGCTAACTCTCTAGTCGCCGGCTTCTCCGACGCTTGGTTAACCGCCCAGAGCCATTTCGACATGCACAACCACAACGGCTACATGATCGTCCCCGAAGTCAGCGGCGAATTGCAGTTCCTAAACGACTTTCTGCACAGCAGCATGGTGGACGATGCCGCTTTTGTCGACGACCAGAACGCTCAGCTGCTCCGGAGCGCTCCCCCAGACGTCGCCACCAGTTTTCTCACAAGTCCCACCAGCAACGACACCGGCAAGACCGCCGGCAGCACCAGCGGCACCACGGCTGCCAGCCTGGACGGCGGCAGCGGAAACAGCCGCAACGAAGCCCTGATATCGCCCAGCACCGTCTCCGGCTCCGGTGGCGGCGGCAGTGGCTCCATGCTGCCGCCGAGTGCTCTGGAACACGGCAGCAGCAACGCCGGCGCAGCGGGTGCAGCCTCGGCAGCGGGCGCAACCGCTCCACGCACGCCTTTGCGCGGGCTCCCCGCCGCCGCCGGCACGGCTCCGGGCACGACCCCCTCGGCCGACAAGGCACGGGACTACTATCTGACGGCGGCCGACCCGTCCGGCAACGACACGCCCGAGCAACGTATGTCGGATCTGCTCAAGGCCAAGTATGAAGCCGGCCTGCTGAAACCATTCAACTACGTCAACGGCTACGCGCGACTACGCGCCTACCTCGACAGCCACCAGATTGCGCCCAGCTCGAAGCAAAAGATCCAGCGCCAGCTGGACCGCTTCCGGCCCAAGTTCCGCGAGAAGATGCAGGCACTGACCGACCTCGAGCTCGTCTACGTGGAAATGTGGTTTGAACGTACCCTGATGGAGTACGACCGCGTCTTTGCCAGCATGGCCGTGCCGGCGTGCTGCTGGCGTCGCACGGGCGAGATCTTCCGCGGCAACAAGGAGATGGCGGAACTGATCCACGTGCCCGTGGAGAATCTGCGCGACGGCAAGATTGCCATCCACGAGATCCTGACGGAAGAGTCCGTGGTGCGGTATTGGGAAGAGTTTGGCACCATTGCGTTTGATCCGCAGCACGATACGCTGCTGACGGCGTGTTCCATCAAGCGGAACCTCGACGACGACGACGGCCGCAGCAGTACGGGAAGCAGTACACACGACGATGCGGTGATCAAGTGTTGTTTCTCCTTGAAGATCCGGCGAGACGACCATAAGATGTAAGTGTTTCTGACAGTTCTCGTGTGCTCTCGCTAACTCTCCCAGCCCCAGCTTGATCGTCGGCAACTTTTTGCCGCACGACCCAATACCCCACTGAGCCTTGTATGGATGCTCCGACTACCTGCTTATAGACGTATACGTTCGGGTCACGGAATGTCTTTGCTGTCGAGTCTCGTCGAGTTTCGTCGGCAACCCAAGCCTTCCTGTCGAGCTGGAGTGCCGCCTTGGTTTTGGAGTGTTTTGTGTGCTTGTTTTGTTTGTTTTGTTTTGTTTCTTGTTGCGTCTTCTTGTTTTCCTGTTTTCCTGTTTTCCTGTTTTCCTGTTTTGTTCTTTTTGTTAACCTTTCTTGCTTTGTGTTTTCACCTATTCTTCATTCCCCTTTCTTTGATCCCCTTTTGATCATTTTTTGATCATTTTTATCCCTTTTCTTGTCCATTCTTCACTTGGTTTCTCCTCGTTTCCTTCGCTTGTCTTTTGTAAGATAAAGGACCTCTGGGCGGATCTGGAGTTGGGTCAGCGGCGATTTGCTGTACATTTTCGGGGAAGGCATGGGTGTATTCGCTAATGGTATTCTATTCGTTTGTTACTGCTGTCAGCAATGCCAACAATGTCAACAATGTCAATCATGGGAAGGTGCCACCCTCGTAGCTCGACGGACCGTCACATGACCCTTTGCACATCGCTCGGACAGGGAAGCTGCGAACACGCCCTGCCTCGTTCTTTCCTATTCGAGTCGTTTGTCCTACCGGACGAAGACTCACACAGGCTGCCCATTTATTTTATTTCCTAGGGCCCCCCGGATTTTTTTCACCTTTTTTTCTCCCTCTTTTTCACCCTCTTTTTCACCCTCTTTTTTACCCTTCTTTTCACCCTTCTTCTTCAGCCTTTTCGTTTTCCATCACAACCCCATTTCACGTTCCATTGTAAAAGCATCAGCCATCAAGATCCTGCTTCTGCAACAGCATGCCTAGCTTTTTTAAACGGTGTGAGCGAGGCCGGCCGGCCGCGGGCCAAAAACGCCTGCGAGAAGGGTTTCTGGGTAAGTCAGAGAGACTCGACTCGACTCGATTCGACACCATGCTGACTGCCAGACTTCTGCATCGAGGTCACCAACCGTCTGCCGCAGCTGCGTGCCGACACGGTCGGTGCCACGGCCTTGGCTGATGACATCCGCCACCGGCTGCAGGGGGACCTCTCGAGCCACGAGTGCAGCCCAGAAAATGACGGGGCCTGTCGGGAGGCAGGCGTCCGTCTGTGGAACACGGCCCTGTCGGTGCATCAGAACTCCCATCCTGCCCGCACGCCGCCCGTCTATATGCGGCTCATCATGACGGCGCGGGCCTATGCCCTGGCCACGCTTCACCAAGGCATCTGGGATGTGGACGTGCATCCAGCCCGTGAGCGGAACCCAGAGATGACGCTCTACATGTTGGACGTGGCCGTTCGGACAGCCGTTGCCTGTAATGGTGAGTTTTTTTCTTCCTTTCCTTTTCTTTTTCTTCCATTCCTTTCTTTTTCGTTTTCTTCCATTCTTTTTCTTTTTCCTTTCTTTTCCTCGTTTCCCCATCTCCTCCTCATTTCCTTTTTCTTTTCCTTTTCCTTTTCCTTTTCTTTTTCCTTTTCCTCCTCGCTTTTCCTCCTCTCTTTTCTCTCTTCCTATTTCCCTATTTCCCTATTTTATTTTCTCTGTATCTTTTCTTCCTCTCTCTTTTCTAACGAACTCACCAGATGGACGCGACTATGAACTGGAGCGTGGCGTGCTCGAAAGAGCCGAAGAATACAAGAACTATCTTCAACGATGGCTCAACCGTCAGTCCGACGAGGACGAAGACCCGACACAGATCCGAAAGCGATTCAAGGAACTGCGTGTCCGGCTGTTCATTATGCAAGTGAAACATGTAAGTTTTGTACTCCACTGAGTCTTCATCTATGCCACCGATCCATAGATGCTCACAACATAGTTGGCTCTCGGAAATAAACATGACGCTATAGACTCGGCATACCTTGATTTCCAAAAGTCTATTGATGTCAAGACGCTGGAACACCAGTGTGCAGACATCCTCGCCGACTGGCTCTTTGGCACCGGCAGACACATGCTGAAGGGGCACAAGTATGAGATGGCTGTCACCTGGTTTGACCGAACCACCGAGGTCATTGAATCTCAACCAACTCCGCTGTCCGAGGCCCGGAAACTGTTCAGAGCGAAACTCTACCATGCGCATATAACTGCCATGTGCAACCTGACGCCCGAAGAGGGCAATGAGCACAACGACGCCGACGAGACGATCGAGAAGAGCAAGAAGAAAGCTCTCTCGATCGTCCAGAAGCTGCAAGACCTGGTCGGAGCCGACGATCCGCGCGTGCGCCTTGCGCGGCTCGATGTGCTGGCCCTGAGCCGAAGTGGGCCTTTTGATGCGATCGAATACGCGCAGGTCCTGCTGCACGGCATTCGGACATATGAAGGGTCTTCGGTGGAGCTCTCCATCTTGGAGAGCAACATCAAGACTCTTCATAACAAGAGTCCCAGCAGGGCCTGCGACGCCCTGGACGCGCTTTTGCTCCGCCTCCGTCAGCTGGGCAACCCATCCCACGCGGCCGAAAGGCTCGTCATGCGCCGCGTGTGGATGCTGGCTGACCAGCGGGACGACGAGGAGAGCATCAGCGCGGCAGGGCGTACGTTCGCCAAGATGCACATCACCGTCAGCGCAGATGACGCCAGGGCCACGCAGACGGTATGCCATCTTTCCTTGCTTCACTCTTCTTCGATCCCTTTGTGAGATACATGAGACCTAACTTTGATCCAGATGATTTGGAAGAAGGTCCAGGACGCCTACGGGGAGGCTCGATACCCCACAGCCATCCAATAGTGCCGCCTTGCGCTGTGCCGGGTGTTTGATGCCTCTCCGCGGGCGTCCCAGGAGCTCATCGAGCGGTAAGTGTCATGAGAGGAGATGGCACATACTCCCGACCTCTTGAGTGCCAACTTGAGATGGATTGAGATGACTAATGAGAAAATGGTATAGAAAGTTGTTCATGTGCTACGTGGACATGGGCGACATTGAAGCCGCGCAAAGGGCATACGAAAAAATGCCCGAGACCATGCAGGATGACTCGGCAACCAAGTACGGGCTCTTCCAGCTGGCGGTGAAGACGCAGGACATGGTCCTGGCCACCGACTGCCTCAAGAGCCTGTCGCAGTCTTCCGATTGCAGCGAGATGCTGCACGCGTGTGTCATGTTTTCGCGAAAGGCCAAGTCGCGTGAGTTCACAGTGAAGGCCCTGAAGAGACTGGCCGATATCATCAACCATGCCGAGCCGGGATATGTGAACAAGCCGGCTCTCTTTCGTTGCACGATATTGCTCTTGTACGACCTCATTGAAGAGCTCCGCGAAGCGTCCAAGGAAGAGGGCGACGAAAAACATGTGCAAATGATGATTTTGATGCGCGATCTCTGCAGCGTGTGTGAAGGTGGTACGTATTTCCCATTTTCCATTTCCCATTTCCCTTTTTCATTTTCCATCGGTGTCCGGGACGAGACAAGACAGAATGCTTACTTTTCATCTTTAGTTGCCGAAGCCATCAAGATTTCTCGTCACCCTGACACGAGGACGGAGAGGCCCGACTTCCCCCTGGAAGAGTTGGAGTGGTTCGTGACGAAAATATTCACGATGGGAACCCACTTCTCCAAGACGTGGAACCTGCGCAACACGGCGGACATTATGATGACGTGTGTCAAGATCATTGAGCAGTTCCCTGCGGATCTGAAAAGGGAGATGAGCGATAGTTTGGTGGAGAAGAAGTTGAAGAGCCACTTTGTGGCAGCAGCGGCCCTGGGTGGCTTGGCTTGGGAGTCGTTGGATTCCAATTCTATGGAACAGGCGAGGGAACACTTCCAGGTTGTGCGTGAACACGTGGCAATCTTCGAGACCATACTGATGCATACTGGGCCTCCGCATCTGTTGATGGACCATCGAGAAAAGCTCTCGTATGCTCTTATACTGGACTTTGAGGCAGCCATGGCTCTGGACGAATGGGACGATCTCGAGATGATTTGCGAGATGTCGGGCACCTGCAACAGCGCCAAGACATGCGGTACACTGGGAGATTATCTGATACGGTGGAACTCCAGTATTCCGGGCAAGAGTGAGTGAATTTGGCTGGTGCTTCTTTCTTATTTCCTGTCCTGACATGCTCGCCAGACTTTGTGAACTCGATGGGCTTCATTATAGACCATCTCCAGGGGATGCCTGGGTTCAGCAACATGGAGTTGATCAAGTACTTCCGCTGCCTGTTCCAGGTGGCGCTGTACCGAGAAAACGAGATGGCCCTGGAGGTTCTGGGACAGGTGGTCCAGGTTGCCAAGAAGGAGGTTGTGCACCGGGGCGAGAACGAGTGGCCGGATGATGAGATGTGCTTCCTGTCGGCGATGGCCTTCAATGAGGGCGTTGACTGGTTTCTGACGGGAGACGTGGTCAAGCTGCGGAAGTGGTCGATGCTGGCAAAGGACCTGGCGGAGATGTGCAATGATGGAGTTGCTCGCAAGAACATGATCATTGTGCGGTTTGCGCTGCTCGGCGTTGGGGAATTGGAGATTCAGCCGTCTGTGGAGGTGGATATGTGAGTGTCGAGAGGATGGCACATGGCAATGAACGAATAGGGATCGGATTGATTTGTTTTATGTAGTGCACATATGGGATGTGGCACATGGACGGGATTGCTCTTATGAACGGCAGCACTCTACTGAAGCAATGCATATATTATTCCAAGAGTATCCAAAACATGCTATCCAACTGATTCGAAACACTATCTTAACTTTGTGCAAGATCATTCACTGTCTGTTCCAATGGTTCGAAAAGACGACGGAAGTCTGTGCCATTGTCTTTTGTCTGCATCAGATCGGAGACAAAGTGCCAGAAAGATGTAAAGATGGCATTTCGTCTGTTTGTTTGTACAAAATCCTCGGCACTGACATTCTCAGACGGACAGCCCTCGAGGACCGTCATCAGCGGCTGGCTGGCGGTCCACTGGTGTACAAAGTAGCGGGCGGCGAGGTAGTCCCGGAGGAGGGGATGGACAAAAGTGTAGACGTAGGCGTCGGGGTCGGTGGTCGTGAGGAATGAGAGATGGGGCAGCACGACGTCGGGCAGGATGATGGTGTCCGGGACGTGGATCTGCATCGACACGGCGTTCAGCTGCTGCGGCTGAAACTCGACGAGGCCGTGGCAGAGGCCCGTGAAGGCGAGGCTCTTGACGAACTGCGTCTCGCCCGGGGCGAGATTTTCGAACTGGTCGAGGTCGGAGTATTGGATGTGCTGAAAAGTCAGCAAGCGCGAGGCGAACCTCTTTTGGAGCCGCAGGAGGTCTTTTCGCCAGAGCGACTGTTCGATGGCGACGAAGACGGCGGCCAGCGACGGCGTCGGCACGGGCCCAGGCCCAGGCCCAGACCCGGAGCCCGTCTCAGCCAGGTCCTGCCAGGCCTGCCAGGCCTCGCAGAAGGCGTCGAGGTAGAGCGGGATGCGGACCAGTTCTCGGAGGCGCGGGTGGTCCTGGAGAAATGCCTGGGCGCTCTCGGCGATCTCGGCAGACGGCCCGGCCCGGCCCAGGTAGGCCTGCACCTGGCCGCCGCTCCAGGGCGCCAGGTCGAGCTCGGCGTCGAACGGGCCGATGCCCGTGCCGGCCAGGCGTCCGCAGGCCCGCGACGTCACCAGCACGCACGGCTGGTTGGCCAGGTGGACCAGCAGGCGGTACTCGTCTGAGTTGCTCGGCAGAAAGCGCAGGACCTCGTCGAGCCCGTCGAGCAAAAACAGCGTGCGCCTGTCCGCACCGCCCTCGAGGCTGCGCCACAGCTCGTGCGCCAGCACGGCACCCTCGCTCGTCTCGAAGAAGAAGACGGACCGCAGCAGCTCGCCCAGCGTGGCCAGGAGCGTCGGCGGCCAGGTCCGCAGCCGCTGCAGCGGCACCCACAGCACGCGGTCAAAGTGCGTGCGCCACAGGCCGCGCTGCGCGTCGCGCACGATCTTGGCGCACAGCGTCGTCTTGCCGGCGCCGGGGCCGCCCTTGACCAAAATGCGGCGGACGCTGCTGGCCTGGCCGTCGGGACCGCGCGGGGGGAAGAGGCTGTGCAGGTGCAGGTGCAGGGGAGGGTCGACGGGCGTGGCCTCGGCGGAGCAGACGGTGCCGCTGCTTGTGGAGCTCGGGTCGCTTCCGTCGCTGCCGCCTCTTCCGTCTGACCTCCTGACCAGGCTCACATCCGTGTAGTACTGCGCAAAGGAAGCCTGCTCGCCGGAGAGGCGCTCAATGATCAGCCTCTCTGGGGTGTAGAAGTTGTTGTGGATCCAGGCGTCGGCCTGCTCGAGGGGTGTTCCTATGCAGATGGCCTCGACCATTTCACGAAGCTTGCCGGCGACGAGCTTGTAGTCGCTGCAGTCGGGGCCCGAGAACTTGTTCATCGAGGCGTGATCTCGGGTCAAAGGCAGCGGGTCGGAGACCATTTGCAGAGTTGCGTATCTCCAGTCCAGCAGCTAGAGGATGTCAACAACTGCCGAATTCAAATTGCAAAAGGGACTCGGGAAGCGTGTACAAAGGTTTCCTTGGACAATGCCTTGGGAAGCCATGGCATCCGTTTCCGCGGCAGACTCGTCGGTTTCATTTCGTAAAAGTTGAATAGCTGGAAGTGAGGGTCGTGCATATACAGCGCCGTGAAATTGCGCACGAGCGAGACCAACCCAAAGGCTGGATCTTCCAGTGCCCGCAGCAGATGGACCGCTTGCCAGTGTTGCGCGGAAGCTCTGGATCCCAGCGCCAGGCGTGCCCAATACGTGACCATCCCGAGTGATCTTGCGTAGAACGGCGTAGACAGAAATAAGATGCCTCGCGTGGCTTGAAAGACGGAAACATAGGTCTCTCTGGCTTGGACAAGCGCCTGCATCAGGAGAATCCCCCCCAGACACGAGGCAATGAACAGGATTGGCCGCTCTTCCAGGTCCTCGTTGCCCACGGGCGGCCGCTCTTTGATGCCCTGGAACAAGAGTATGGCGAGATCTTCCAAGGTCCTCTGATTAGTATCCGACGGCTGCCACAGACTCGACGGCCAGTCGCAGGTAAAGATTCGCGCCCGCTTGGCCACGCTCGGCAGCATGTTCTTGTCGGCCAGCCAGTTGACCGAGCTGCCATCTTTGTTCCGCCATGTCCACGTCTCGGGCGATTTTGTGTCGAGGCCGTGGATGGCAATGATATCCAGGTCGGTGTCGACGTCTGCTTCCGGGTACACCTGGGTGAGGTAGACGCCCTGGTCGTTGGGAGGACTCCCAGGCCTCTCGGGCTTCCCCTTCGCATCTTTCCACTGCATCTTCATCTCTGTCGTCTGTAGGGATTCAGACGTGACCGTCCCAGAATCATTTCGCCGACTTTCCAAGAGGCCGCCGCCTGCCAGGCTGCGCCCAAATTAAGCGCCCATGCCTGCAGGTGCCTGATCATGAAACTCTGCGCCCCATGCTACCGCGTACTGCTACCCACGGCGGCACCCCATAAATTCTCTAAATAGAGACCCAATCATCGCGGGCGGCAGGATGAGGTTGCAGTCCGCTGTCCTCGGCGGCACTGGACCTGTAGCCAGCCGACGGACAGAAGCAATCGTTTCATGCAAGTGGGACGCAGTATGGGGAAGTGGGCCGATCGGTTAGTGGTTCAACGACATATATACAGCGGAGGAGGACGGAGCACTCCGTGGCCCTCGTCGCCGTGGCACGCATGCTCCAGACATGCTCCCGACATGCCTCCGCAAGGCTCTCCGTTCGCGACGGATCTCCTGGGCGTTCCCGGCTACGCATGGAAGCCCCTGGACGAAACACAGCATGGCCACCACCTGCCGGCGGCCTACATGGCGGCGCCCGCCCGGCTGGCGCTGCCCGGCCGCCACATTGACGACTTTCTGCGGCGCGACCTCTCGCTGGAGCGCCTCGAGCGGATCAGTGGCTACCTGGGCTTTGCCGGCAGCCGTCGGCTGGCCTTTCCGCTGCACGCGCAGATCTGCATGGGCCGCACCCTCGTCATCTCGGAGCGCATGGACCAGCACCTCGTGTGGTCGCGCAACGGGACGCTGTTTGTCAAGCCGCTGCCGCGCTTTCTCCTCGACGCCGCCTTCTGGCGCGACCACCTGACCTGTCCGGCGGGCTGCGGCGGGCCCGAGTCTCCCGGTTGTTGCTGTCCGCCCGAGTCCCCCCGCTGCCGCCAGCGCCTGCGGGCCTGCGCCCTCGGCTTCCTCTTCAGCTACGCCTGCCTCGTGGCCTACGAGCAGAGCGACTTTGTCCTCGCCCAGAGCCGCCACCTGCTGCCGACGCGGGCCGACCAGTCGCCCATCCGCTGGCAGGACTGGCGGCGGTTCGCGGGCGAGATCGTGGCCGCCCGCGACCGCGAGCAGATCCACGACCGCTTCGACCGCGCCGAGCTGCGGCTGTCGCGGCTCAACAACATCTACAACCTGACGCAGTGGCCGCTGTTCACGCCCTACTTCCGCACCTGGCGCGACTACAGCGACCTCTTCCGCAGCAACGCCCAGGTCCTGGCCACCATGACCATCTCGGTCGCCCTCGTCCTGACCGCCATGCAGGTCGGCCTGGCCACCGACCGCCTGCAGTCGAGCGAGGCCTTTGTGCAGGCGGCCTACGGCTTCACCATCTTTGCCATTTTCGCGCCTATTGGCATCTTGTGTGTGGCGGTCGGGGCGGCTGCCTACAATCTGATGAGGGATCTGCCGTATATTCTGACAGCGTTTAAGCGGCATCCGGAAGGGGGTCGGACTGTGGGTGGCAGCGAGGTGTAAACAGCTATGAAGGTAGGACAAGACTGAGGACAGAGAGGTCTGATGACAGAAGTCTGAGGTCTGAGGACAGAGGACAGAGGACTGATGACTGGTGACTGAGGACAGAAAGAGGTCCGAGAACTGATAACAGAGGTCTGAGGACAGGACTGGTGACAGGTCTGAGGACAGAGAGGACTGAGGTCTGAGGTCTGAGGTCTGATGATAGAGAGGCCTGAGAACTGACTGAGGACTACTATGAATACAGTGGAGTGGACCGAGAGCTAACCGACTACTCACGTGCACGTGCCATCGGCAGTGACGAGCTGGGGCTCGATATGGAGGGGAAGTGCGGTTGTGTATCGCTCCTGCCGTTTGCGAATAGATTTCTATACTATCTTATTTATTTTTCTATTCCCCTTTTTCTTTAATCCCTTCTCTTTTCATCTCCCTCTCTATTTTTCATCCTCATTCTTCCTCTTCCTTCTTTCTCTTCGTTTCGTCCCCTCCATTCCTTTATCATCTCCCCTCCCTCCGCAGAACCCACAGTGTTGAATTGCCACACTGGGGAAACTAGTCTCCACCCATTATTGGTGCTTTTCCCTCGTAAAGCGCCAGTTGGGTTTCGCCTCGCGGCTGCAGCCAAAGCCATTCACGCATTGCCTTCGACTGCCCAAGCACGCGCACGCGCACGCGCACTCTGCCTTTGCGACGAAGCTGTCAGTCCTCCCGTCCGAGCGGTGTCACCGGGCCCCCCGACCACCTCTATACCAGCACGGTTACACATCGCCTCGACCTCCACGCGTTTTCTATTTAATCTCTTTATCTCTTCGTCCTTTTGCCGTTTTGCCTTCTTCTCTTCTTTCCTAAACCAAATGAAATCATGCCGCCTCCCAACACGCCAGAGGAGGCCGTTCCGGGAGACTCCCGGCCGCTGCGGTTGCCCGTGCCGTCGATCGGGGGCTCAGAGGCCCAGCAGCAGCAGCTTTTGCTGCAGCTGCAGATGCGCGACGGCATCGCTCCGCCGGACGAAGGGAGTCTCGCCGGCACCGAAGACTCGAACAGCCTCGCCGATCTGGACCTGGGCACCAGCGAGGACAGCGACCGGGGCGGTGGCTCCGTCGTGCAGCCGCTCTCGGCCGCCTCGGCCGTCTCGCCCGCCTCGCCCGTCGCCATGGTCTCGCGCGCCGTGCCGCCCTCCCCGCCCCCCACCAAGCTCGACCTGCGCGCGCTCGACTACGTCGGGCCCTACGACGAGCATCTGGACTGCGCCGTCTGCCAGGCCCCGCTGGTCGAGCCGCGCATGACGCGGTGTCTGCACACCTTTTGCCGCGAGTGCTTCGAGCACATGCTGCAGACCGACGACCGCTGCCCGCTGGACCGCAAGCCGTTTGAGCCGTTTGACGACGGCCCGGGCGTCGTCTATTCCTGTCCCGCGCCGCCCATGGTGACGAGTCTCCTCGATAACCTCCAGGTCCGTTGCCCGAACGCCCGGTGTGACCACGTCTGCGCCCGCTCGTTGATCGAGCACCATTACGAAAAGGACTGTCCGTTTACCAAAGTGCCCTGTGCCGACACGTCCTGCGACAAGTTCGTGGCCCGCCACGACGCCATCCGCGGCCGCTGTCTGCACCGCCTGGTGCAGTGCGACTACTGCAGCAAGTCCGTTGAGCTGGCGAGCATCGAGGACCACTACGACACAGACTGCGAGCAGAACGCCATCCGCTGCCAGCACTGCACGACGGCCATCCCCAAGTATCGCTACGGTACGCACGTGGCGAACTGCCCGGATCGGCTGGTCGACTGCCTGCACCGGACAAGCGGCTGCACGGCCGTGCTCAAGAAGAAGGACGCCGCGGAGCACGAGCGGACCTGTTTGTATGGTCTGATGGTGCGTATGAAGCGGACGCACGACAGCGACATGGAAGACGTCAAGGCGGCCCTGCATGCGTCGAATGTGCGTGTGCAGCAACTCGAGGTCGAGCTGGCCATGCGGCCGGCCCTGCCGGCCGAGCACCCGTGGAACCTGACCAACATGGCACTGCCGCCGGCGCCGGCGGCGCCGCCGATGACGATGGCAGACGGGCCAAACGGGCCAAACGGGCCCAACGGGCCAAACGGGCCGGCGTCGTTCTTGGACACATTGCCGCCGTTGCCAGACTACTATAACGGAGTAGCGGCAGCGCAGGACGCGTTTGGGACGGCCAACGGGCCGGAAGCAGAGACGGAGAGCATGGAGGACAGGGTGGCGCGGCTGACGGCCGACTTTGCCGCGCTGTATACGCGGATGGAGGGGGTAGAGCGATACATGGGCGATGCCGAGACGCGGCAGTCACTGCGCTTCCTGAACGAGCTGGCACCGATGCGGGAGCAGATTGGCGACCTGTTCAACAACCTAGGGCTGATGAACATGCACGTGCGCCGGATGACGGAGAGTTTCCGGCAGACCCTGCGCCCAGGCGGAGGCGGCAGCGAGGTCAGTGATGCGGCCGTGTCTCTGGACCGCCCGGGCAGACCAGGGACGGCGACAGTCTCTGGACTGGCCGGGCCGGTCGGGACAACGGCCGGACCCGCCGGATTTTCCGGAACCTCTACCTCCCCGTCGGCGGCTATGGACTCTAACATGGCGGGCAAACAGGAAACAGGACGCCGGCAGCTTTTTCACGGGCAGAGCCGCAGGACGAGTGACCGCGAGACCTCGCCGCATCTATGAGCAATGAGTGGACGGAAGAGCGAATTTCAAACTTTCAAACATGTCGAGGACAACGGTTGTCCATTTTTGGCGTTGGGGTTATGCATACGGTACAAGAGGTTCACGAGAACATGGCACGGGGGGCGTTGCGAGATAGGAAGGAGGTCTGTTTATATTCAAGTATACGAGTAATTTACCTCGTCGGATGATGATGGAGTACTGAACGAGATGTAGAGTACGAGTACTCTACGAGTACGTAGACTTGGCATTAGTCAGCGCCTTCCGTGAGGTTCTGTGCAGGTCTGCAGCCACACAAGTGGACACACCGCCACAACTCGCTAAATAGACTCCAACAACGAACGCGGGGCTGAATGCTGTAAGAGGCACCTGCTTCACTCTCGAGCGACACGTCGACCACGCGAACGCGACCGCAGCAAGGAGACCGGCTGTTTTGACGGAAGAGAACGATTGGAGTGAAGGAAAGAGGCCGAGTGATTGTCTTCTTCTCTGTTATTTCTTTCGTTATCTCTCTTCCTTTCTATCTTCTTTTCTATCCTCTTTTCTCTCTTCATTTCTCTCTTCTCTTTCTCTTCCCTCTTCTTTTCTCTATTCTCTCCTCTCTTCTTCTCTCTTCTCTCTTCTCTTCTTTTATTTTCTTCTCTCCATCTCTATCTCCTCTCCTCCTCACAATGGACCCCAATGAAGAGCCTCCCGAGCCGACTCTGCCCAGCATGGAGCAGGTAAGTTTCATGAAGCAAGACAAGACAAGACTGACTCGTTAGATGAGGGCGCGACGACTGGCGAAGCTCGGTGCCAACATGGCTTCGGAAAAGGCTGAGAAGGCTGAGAAGGCCGAGAAGACGGACAAGACCGACGGAGGAACTCCATCGACACCCACCAAGCGAGCTGCGAGCTCTTCGGGGACGCCTACTGAAGCACCGGCTCGACGGTCAGGATCGACGGCGGCCTCGGCAGCAGCCTCGACAGCAGCCTCGGCAGCAGCCTCGCCCAAGATCACCCCGGCAGCTTCGACAGCCCCGGCCACTCCGAAAGCCGCTCCCCCACACATCTCGGCAGCCGACTCCCTGGCGGAGTGGACCGACCAAATCATCTCGAGCACGCTGCGCGTGACTGTAGACTCGGAAAAGACACACGACCGGCATGGACACCACCTGGTGTATCTGCCTGGTCTGCGGAAGGAAATGGAAGAGCGCGAGGCCGAGGCCAAGGCCGAGGTCAAGGCCGAGGCTGCGGCGGAAAAAGAAGACAAGACACCTCGCCTCACCTTTGACGACATTGACCCGGCCATCCTCGAGGCAGCCACCGAGCTGAACCATAAGAGGCCTCTGCTCGACTACCTGCTGCCGTGCTACAAGACGGCCACGCGCCATCTCAAGTCGCGCGTCACCGGCCAGGAGCGCCTGAACGTGCTGCACGAGCTCAAGCGGCTGTGCATGAGCAACATTGTCTTTGCCCTGACCATGCCCGAGTACTTTGGCCGCGAGGCCAACCTCGAGCACGACTCCCTCGCGCCGTATCTGCTGCGCGGCGTCCGGCCCGACGACCCGCTGAGTCTGGACATGGACTTTATCACAGACGCCGTCGCGCGGTTCGACGACGACGACGACGGCCAGGTCCAGGACATCTTCACGCGGGCCATGGTCGAGATCAGCGGCAAGCTGGCCGGCCTCACCATGAACGACGAGTACGGGCCCTACATGGAGGCCCTGCTGACCTATGCGCGCTTCAAGCCGCTGCTCGTCAACCTCGCCCGCCACCCGTCCTTCCAGATGGCCCAGTCGGCCCCCAACATTGAGCGCTTCACGCTGCTCGGGCCCTTCTTCCGCATCTCCCCCCTGCAGGCCGAGGTGGCCAAGGCCTACTTTGGCGGCCAGCACAAGGTGGAGATGCCGCGCAAGGACACTGTCTATAGTGCGCTGCAGATGACCCTCCAGACGCACCAGGCCAACCTGCACACCGTGGCCATGGCGCTGGCCCGCGCCGGCGACGGTCCGCGCAACCGCCTGCTCGACTGGATGGCCTATGCGATGAACATGAACCACAAGCGGCGCGCCATGCAGGTCAACCACAAGGAGGTGGCCTCGGACGGCTTCATGATGAACGTGGCCGCCGTGCTGGACCGCATGTGCGAGCCGTTCTTGGAGGCCAGCTTTGCCCGTATGGAGCGCATCGACATTGACTACCTGCGGCGGCAGCCACGCATCAACATTGCCGACGAGACGAAGCTGAACGCCGACCAGGCGCAGTCGGACGCCTTTTACGCCCAGACGGCGCCGGGCGAGAACAAGTTTGTCAGCGAGCTGTTCTTCTTGAACATGGCCTCGCACCACTACGGCAGCGGCGCGGCCGGCCAGCGCTACAAGGACATGGACCGCGAGATCAAGCACATGGAGGGCCAGCTGGCCATGCTGGAGGAGGAGCGGCGCAAGCTGCTGGCCGGCGGCGCCGTGGCCAACCCGCGGGCCATGGCGCTGGTCGAGCAGCACCTCAAGACGTTTACGGAGGCCATTGACCGCCACGTGGCCTACAAGTATGCGCTGGAGGCCGTGCTGTCGGACGAGAAGATGCAGCAGCGGGCGCTCATGTTCATGCGCTACGTCTCCGTCTGGCTGCTGCGCGTGGCCAGCCGCACCGACTACACGCCCGACAAGCAGCTGCAGCTGCCGCTGCCCGACGACGAGCCCGAGGCCTTTAGCTGCCTGCCCGAATACGCCCTGCAGAACGTCGTCGACCACTTCAAGTTCCTCTTCCGCCGCGTCCCGCGCATCCTGCCGTCGGCCGTCGGCGACGAGATGGTCGCCCTGTGCGTCACCTTTCTCGAGTCGTCCGCCTACATCCGCAACCCCTACCTCAAGTCCTCGCTCGTCTCCCTGCTCTTCTCCGGCACCTGGCGCATGTACCACCTGGCCAACGGCGTCCTGGGCGACGCCCTGACCAACAGCCCGTTTGCCAACCGCTACCTGCTGCACGCGCTGATGAAGTTTTACATTGAGTGCGAGAGCACCGGCGCCCACACCCAGTTCTACGACAAGTTCAACATCCGCTACGAGATCTTCCAGGTCATCAAGGCCGTCTGGCCCAACGACCTCTACAAGCAACAGCTGACCCAGCAGAGCCGGTAAGCGTGATCCCTATGTCCTCTTTTCTTCGTTCTCCCTCCCGCATCCCCGATGTCCTCTTTTTTCGTTCTCCCGCTAACCGTCAGAACCAACCGGTCTTTCTTTGTGCGGTTCGTCAACATGCTGCTCAACGACGCCACCTACGTGCTCGACGAGGCCCTGTCCAAGTTCCCCAAGATCCACGACTTGCAGAAGGAGCTGCAGGAGAACACGTCGCTCACGCCCGAGGCCCGCCAGCAGAAGGAGGCGGACCTGCACCAGGCCGAGGGCCAGGCCCAGTCGTACATGCAGCTGGCCAACGAGACCGTGGCCATGATGAAGCTCTTTACCGAGGCCCTGGGCGAGGCCTTTACGATGCCCGAGATTGTCCAGCGCCTGGCCGGCATGCTGGACTACAACCTGGTCACGCTGGCCGGCCCGGCCTCGCGCAACCTCAAGGTCGAGAATGCCGACAAGTACTTTTTTAACCCCAAGGTCTTGCTGCCGCAGCTCATTGAGATCTACCTGCACCTGGCCGGCCGCCCGTCCTTTGTCGACGCCGTCGCCACCGACGGCCGCTCCTACAAGCCCGACATCTTTGACAACGCCACGCGCATCCTGACCACCAAGGCCCTCATGGACCCCGAGAAGCTGCAGGCCTGGGAGCTGCTGAAAAAACGCTTTGCCGCCGCCAAGCAGGCCGTCGACCAGGCCGAGACCGACCTCGGCGACATCCCGTCCGAGTTCGAAGACCCCATCATGGGCGACCTCATGCGCGACCCCGTCATCCTGCCCTCGCGCCACACCGTCGACCGCTCCACCATTACGCAGCACCTGCTGTCGGACCCCAAGGACCCGTTTACGCGCCAGCCCATGACCATGGACGACGTCGTGCCCGACATCGACCTCAAGGCCCAGATCGATCAGTGGAAGGCCGGCCGCATAGCAGCGGCCAAGGCCAAGCATGCAGCCGAGGGCGGCGAGGCCATGGATACGCGGGAGGAGTAGGCGGAGGAGCCGGAGGAGTAGCCTGATGGACTCGAGGAGTAGGCAGGCCGATGGATGCGGAGGAATAGGACAAGGCTCGACATGGACTCGGAGGAGCAGGCTCGACGGACTCGGAGCAGGCCCGACATGACTCGAGGAGGGTGGCCCGACACTCGAGTAAACCCCACATGTCGTGTAGCATTTGGAGGAGTTTTGATAATGCAATGTGATCGTACCTGTACCGTGTCGTACAATACGAATACAATTGAGAAATTATGTCTTACCGTCTTACCGTCTTACTGATTAGTAATGAAGTCTGTGTTCCTGTGTAAGCATGATTACTAAGCACTCAACCTCACTTGTCTGCCCCCCTATTTCTTTTGACATCCGGCCGACGCGCCGCGTTTGCCATCATCGGATGGAGTGAAGAAATTTTCACCCCTCGCCACTCTTGTGCGAGGGTCATAGCGGATCCGTGCCCATAATCGTACGGCCGCTGTCGGAGTCATCGTCCGGTAGTCATGTCGCCGCGTCAACCGGCCACCTTGTCGGCCCATCCACCTTTCCGCAAGCGGAAGAGGCAGACGCGTGACGAGGTCTCGTGGCCATCGACAAACGCATCTAGGGATCGATGCACTGACGCTACTGGAGTGTGTGCTACCGCGAGGGCAGCGAGGGAGGCACATGCGGATCCGCGGGCGAACGAGGGCGGCGAGAGGCGATGCACGGCCATGACGAATTTTTACTCTCTGGCTATGGCCGCAGTTCCATGCATTTTACGGTAGGGACATTGTGCTGTGTCGCTTTGGTCGAGAGATGAGCGATGAAAATTATTTCGTCGCTCTTGAAGAGGTTTGACGAGAGGCGACGGCGGCTCGTAGTAGAATGAGATCTATGAAAATGGAATAAAGAGTATTGTGTCTACGAATTTTGTGACAATCATGACTGTAGAATGGTATTGATGAGTCGATGATGCTTAAACATTTACGATGCAGAATGGGGAGGATTGGTGAGAGATTGGTGGGAAATAAATGGGAAGCGATTGGTGGGAGGAGATTGTTGGGAGGAGATTGTTGGGAGAAAAATAATGGGAGGAGATTGTATTGTACTATATTATTCTAAGATACATTTTCGCCATGGAGAAGAAGGGGAAGGAGAAGGGGAAGGGACCAAGGAAGAGAGGAGGAAGGAGAAGAACAAGTGAAAGAGGGGGGGAGGAAAGGCGAAGAAGAGGAAGGGGAAGGGGAAATGGAATGGGAAGGTGGGGAAGAACAATAGAGGGGAAGAGAGGGAAGAGGAAGAAGAAGGAGAAGGAGGGGAAGGAGAAGGGGAAGGGGAATGGGAGTGGGAATGGGAAGAGGGGAAGCGAAAGAGGAAGAAGGAGAGAGAAGGAGGGGGAGAAGAAGAGGGAGAAGAAGAGGAAGGAGCAGGGGGAGAAGAAGGGGAAGGAGCAAGGGAAGGAGAAGAAGAAGAGGGAGAAGAAGAGGAAGGAGCAAGGGAAGAACAAGAAGAGGGAGAAGAGAGGGAAGGAGAAGGGGAAGAAGAAGAGGGAGAAGAAGAGGAAGGAGCGGGGGAAGGAGAAGAAGAGGGAGAAGAGAGGGAAGAAGAAGAGGATACAAAGAATGCGAAAATTTTTATGAGGCAAAAGATTGTATTGATATTCTATTTATTTCTATGTATTGTTTACGATGCTCATTGTTGGCTTCACCATAAAGGTTACTAGACCCAGCAACCACGATGAGGTCATGAGCACTGCTGGGGCCCAGCGTACATCACCGATGCGATGCAGGCCTGCACCTAAGTAAAAGTTAGCATGTATTCATTTCTGGGAAGGGGTATGTCTTGGGCGGGGTATAATCTTGACCGAACACCTATGCACGTCAGCCCTTTTTGGTAGGGGGAAAAGTTAGAATTGGACGTACCTGGAAGCTCTCTTTTGCCGAGGCTGATGATACCTAAAATGTTAGCAAACGGGGGGGGGGCTGGACGTACCTGGAAAGCTCTCTTACGCCAAGGCGAAACCTAAAATGTGTTAGCAAAACTGGGGAGGAAGACGTACCTGGAAAGCTCTCTTACGCCAAGGCGAAACCTAAAATGTGTTAGCAAACTGGGGAGGAAGACGTACCTGGAAAGCTCTCTTACGCCAAGGCGAAACCTAAAATGTTAGCAAACTGGGGAGGAAGACGTACCTGAAAGCTCTCTTACGCCAAGGCGAAGCCTAAAATGTTAGCAAACTGGGGAGGAAGACGTACCTGAAAGCTCTCTTTCGGCCAAGGCGAAACCTATAATGTTAGCAAAACTGGGGAGGAGGACTTACCTGGAAGAGCTGGCCCCGGTGAACCGACCTAAAATGTTAGCAAACTGGGGAGGAGGACTTACCTTTTCACCACCACACCACCACATCATTAGCAAAAGTCTTTGCCTGAGGAGGGAGGACGCACCTAAAAAGTTTCTTCCTGTAAAAAAGTCAGAGAGGAAAAAAAAAAAAAGGAAAGGCAAGACTTGTCTTTTATTGTATGATGGTGAATGGTTTTCGAAGTCTCGTAGGGTTCGTGGAGTCGAAGTATTCGGTCGAAGGGTACGGTCGAACGAGGAATCTGTCAAGAAAGAAGAGAAAACAAAAATGCAAAAATGTAGCAGCCTTTTTTTATTCAAGTTCTATGAAAGAGAACAAGAATCTGGTCAGGCTGCCAATTTGACAATATTAATCTGCGGACAAATTGATTAAACAGCATAAGCATTGGTTTGCTTGGCTGCCAACAATCTTGTCCGCCGGTCTGGCAAAGTTAGAAAATTTGTCACAAGGGAAGGGGATAGGAAAGGGAACGATTTGGAAAAGAACTTAAAATTGTTTTATAAAAAACGGCGCGGGCAGGGGAAGGGGATCGATCTAGAAAAGAAGAAGTTAGAAGATCTAGAAAGAAGAAGAAGTTAGAAAATTCACACAAGGGGGGAGGGGAGGGGAAGCCGATTGACCTAAGAAGAAGTTAGAAGACCGATCATAAGAAAATGGGGAGGATAGGAAGGGGAACGATTTTGAAAACTTAGGAAATTGTCGTAAAAGCGGCGAGGGCAGGGGAAGGCGACCGATCTAGAAAGAAGAAGTCAGAAGATTGTTCATAAAGAAAAGGGGAAGAGAGAAGGTGAAGGTGAACGATACTGGAGAGAAGAGAAGAAGGGAGGTCAAAGGGGGGAGGGAAGGCCTCCTTATATACAAAAGCTGGAGGTGGTCCGAGTGTCGAGCCTGCCAGTAATTCTTACCGCCTTTGCACCTTTCTGTCCTCCCCCTCGCGGGCAGACTGGATTCTGCCGCCTCCAAGGTCCGTGGGAAGGGGGACTACGCGTCGGAGAAAATCATAGATGGGTCGGGGGGGCTGGGCCACGTGTGGTAGGCAGGCAAACGGACGTGTATGGGGGGTCTGGACTGTCTATCGAACCACTAACCCGGATGTCCAACCATCCGCCCCGGTATGACTCCCCCTCGTTCGTAGACTCCTGCTGCCTTCTGCGTGTTCTTGCCCGATGCCGGCTCGCTGTTTGTGTTTTTGTGTTTACACGCACCCCCCCGCCGTGGTGCCCTTCCCGCTCGGTGGCCCCGTCGGCGATGTGCTCGACGCAATGTGGCATTGGTGCACTCGCGTTGTTAGCACGACTTTTCTCTACGCGTAGGCCAAACAGGACCCAACCTACTCGATCGTGATCCGAAGCTCGCAGGATACCCAATGCCGCTATGCAAAACGCCCTACACAAATCAGAAAAATCAGCAACACTGATCGTAGAGAATAAAACATCTACAACACCATCTTTAGACATCGTTTACCCAGTTATTCCACACGACAACGTCGCCCTCGACGACTTTCGGGGCCAGAATGTACTCGGGACGCAGAATACGATCGTACAGCTTGTTCAAAAAGACGCGAATCTCTTCGAGATCCTCTACTACGCGTTCTGCCTCGTCGGGCCCTGTTCGTAAATACAATCGACGCACCGTGTCGGGCATCACCTGCAGTCCTCTCGCTCCCGTCTCCGGGTTGAGCCAGACGAGGGGATACCGTCGTAGTTGATTCGTTGTCCACGACGGCAGCTCGTCGAGCGACACGGTTTCGCCGCCGGGCTCGAGTCCCAGGCCACTGGCGCGTGCCTTTCGCGTCCCCGTCCAGGCAAACGGGTGCGGCGCCGGCTCCCACGCGCTGTGGTCGACAGTCTGTTTTTCTTCGTCTGTAAGCATCCCGTAGAGCTGCGTGCTGCTGAGAAAGGCCGTGCTGCCGGGAGCACACGAAAAGGAACGGCTGTCGTCGTCGAGGTCTTCGCTCAGATGAACGGTCAGGTCGGGACCGCAGGGCGCGCGGACACAGCGAAACGTCGTAACGCGGGAGGGAAAGGCGTCGTGGAGAATACCGTCAAAGTGGAACGTGTTGGGGCGCGAGTGGCCGGCCGCCCGCTGCTCGTCGGTCAGCGGACGCGCGTGGAAGTTGAGGTGGCCAAAGGCGTGCATCGTGATGTTGGCGAGGCCAAAGTGGTCGTCGCCCTGGAAGCCGTTGCCCACCAGAGTGACGCCGCCGCCCGAATCTGGGATTACATAGTACGGAGATTTCTGGAGAGGGCGTAAATAGGACGTGATCAAAGGAAATAGCAATAGCAAAGAGCAAAGAGAAAAAGCACAAACCCCCAATTCGCCCAAATCCTTCTTTGTTTTCCCATAGCCGAATCCGTGTTTTGGCTGCGCGTCAGGATCAAAGCGATGGACAAACTCGAACTGCTTGGCCGGCAACAGCTTCTGCTGGTCTTTGATGATGATCACGCTGTGTTCGTAGACGGCCTGGCGAATCTTTTGGAAGCTCTCGTCGTCGAGATGGTTCAGATCCACGCCGCACAAGACAGCCCCAAACTATTGCGTTATTTTCTCTTTTCTCTTTTCCGATTTCCTATTTTCTCTCTTTCTCCACCTACATTCGTCTTTTTTTCTTCGCTCGCCAGAGGCGTCACGATAATTTTGTTCATCGCGTGAGGCATTTACGTTTTTCGATTAATTGACAGGAGAATTGACAGAAATGATGCCAGAAATTCGACAAACGAATTGACAGAAATGAATTGACAGCAGAACCCAAAACGAGCGAACCAAGATAAGCCTGCGACCTCCTACTCGACCTTCCACTCGTTATCTACCGCAAATGACGGCGATCGGCGACTCTGCAGGCCATGTGGACGGGATCCTGCATTGGATCGCTTCCGCCATCGCTGCTTCGTCGTCGAAAAATGAACGTCGCACGTCGACAGGGATTGTCGTTGGATGTGGCGACGCACGGATGGGGAACACCCCAGGCACACATTCCTTGGCACGACATCCAACTGCCGGGCGGCCCGCTGTCGATCGTCAGCCCTACAAATGCATTTTTTCCGCATCTCCGCATCCTAGCCTGCATGCCCCTTTCTTGCGCCGCGCCGCGGTTTCACAGCCGGCGTTGAGAACTATTGGCCGTTAGTGCTTAGAGCCCCGTCTAGCCGACGAGGGCAAATTCACGGCAAGACGTCTGCCCGTGCATCGCCTCCATATCGTAAGATATCGTACGCGTACAGATCCTGCACGTCAAAATGCATGTCTTGGATGGTGGTATCCGCAACTTTAAAAATTAGTGGATCGCGCGTCCTCCAGTCGCTGTGGCGGTCCACTAATTTTGGGGGCTACAGGCAAATTCTATAGGGCACTATGATTTCCCCCAGAGACCCTAAACCGCCCGAGAAAACTCTGCCAGACGCGTCTTTCGTCTTTGTTTACGCAGCCCCAAGCAGGCATCCACAGAGACGAAAACGGACACCAACGGGACGTCTCGAGCAGATTCTCGAGCAAATACTCGTTTCACAAAGAAGCCACTATTTTCTACTTTCTTGTTGAGATCCTACCTCGCATATTGCTACTCGAGTTTGTACGATAACTAACAGAACACGATTGAATACAGAAAGTCCACGTTCCAAATCGACGCCGTCGACGAACACATTCACGCCGCTTGCAACGACAACACTCTCCGTATTAGAACCCTCAGAACCCATAGGCCGAAACTGTACTCTCACAACCGGGCCTGGAAACTGCCATGCAGTGATTCTTGTCGAGTCAGCATCGTGTCTGCTCAGTTGTGGCTTCCAGAACATTGGGTAGGCTGACCACTGGAGGCAGCCTCAATATCTATAACGCAGGGAGAGTCGGGGACGGTGGTCGGCCGGCTCAGAGGCTGGCCGTTTTGTGACAGACGTATAGCCAAGTTTGATTCTATACCTGTTAATTACGCGTCCACACGCGTCCACGTCCCAGAACTGAAGCGTGGATGCCATCAATTGAATACTTATATCGACTGTTGTATGTTCTTTGGTATTAAAGAGTGACTATTTGCAGGCTGTAAATGGCACCATATTAGAAAAGATGACTATCCTGGTGGATGATAGAATATTGCAGACAACTTTTCAAGATTCTTAGACAGTTTATTTCGTAGTCGAGTCTATGCATCGTGGAGCAGAAGCGGCAGGTCTTGGCTGAAGCAACAAGTTATGGTCCATTGCCTCTGTAGGACTCCGAGGTCTCAGGCCCGCAATGTCAACAGCTTTCAGTCAGAGCACAACGCCGTTTGAGTTCGTGAGGATGTCCAGCGTAAAGTAGCAGAGTCAGAGTAAATTGTCGATGGTTTATTTTATCTGTCTGCATTATTGTGTTGAAGAGCAAAGGAAGAACATATATTTATTAAATATATTAATATATATGAATTCCAGTTGATAACCAATACAATTGTTTATGTTTATTTCCAAGTTATTAAAGTTATTCTACTTGAATTATATTTCCTACAAGTATTTGTATGATATCAACAATTAATAGTAATAAGAATCAGAAATAGTTAAGTAAAAACAATACATATTAAAATAAATAAAGTAATACAATAGAATTAAATAAGAGTCTCTTAAATAAATCAAACGAGTAAAACAAATAACCAAAATAATAAATAAACTACTCTATATACTCTATTCAATTCAATACCAGGACCATCATTACCGTACAATCATTGTTGCTGAGCCAAGCTTTCGGCCGCTCGCCGGAGATATCGGCTTAGTCAAGAATCCAAGAAACTATCACCAAAAAGTGGAATCTCCGCAATTCGGCCTCCTTCTCTCTTCTCTGCCCACCCTCCTCTGTCGCCATGTCCCTCCACGTCCTGTCCGACGGCGACGTCCGCGCCCTGCTGGCCGGCCTCGACGCCGCCCAGCTCGACAGCCTCTTCAACACCCTCGGCAGCGCCCTCCAGACGTATTCCACGGGCAACGAGAAACAGTACCAGTGCCATCGCCAGGGCGTCACCCGGCCCGGCCAGGCCACCATGCTCTTCATGCCGGCCACCCTGCCCGACGGCTGCTCCGTCAAGGTGGTCGGTGTGCCGCCGCCCAACGATCCCCAGGCGGCGGCAGCGCCAGCGGCAGCGGACCCCGGCAAACCTCCCAAGGGCCTCACGGGCGTCGTCCTGGTCTGCGACGAAGACGGCCGGGCCGTCGGCGTGCTCAATGCGGCGGCCCTGACGGCCTTCCGCACCGCCCTCGGGTCCATCCTGCTGTACCGCTTCCGCGCGGCCACCCGCCACGTCGTCGTCTTCGGCGCCGGCAAGCAGGCGCTCTGGCACGTCCGGCTGGCGCTGCTGCTGCGCCGGGCAGACATTGCCACGGTGACTGTCGTCAACCGCTCGGCCGCCCGGGCCCACGACATGATCGCCGCGTGCCAGCAGGCGCCCACGCACAGCCGCGGCGCCGCCGACTGGGACACGTCGCACATCGCCTTCCGGTTCGTCGAGGCGGCCACCGAAGAGATCGTGCGGCAGGCAGACGTCCTCTTCTGCACGACGCCCTCGAAAGTGCCGCTGTTCCCGGCCGCGTGGCTGACGTCGACGGCCGCCCGCCAGCAAAAGACCCGCTTCGTGTCGGCCATCGGGTCCTACAAGCTGGACATGCAGGAGCTGGACCCGGCACTGCTGCGGGCCGTCGCCACAGACTACCCGGGGTCGTACCGTCTGGATACCGCAGCCGCCGGCAGCACGCTCCTCGTCGACAGCCGCGACGCGTGCGCGGTCGAGGCCGGCGAGCTGGTCCTCGCCCAGATCCCAGACGAGCAGCTGATGGAGACGGGCGAGCTCGTGGACTTCCGGAGCCGCCCCGACACCGACGCCGCCGAGAAGCAGCGGCTGGACGCGTGGCTGCGGGACGGCAATGTGGTCTACAAGAGCGTCGGCATTGGCATCATGGACCTGTCGATCGGGCGGGCACTGCTGCAGCTGGGCGCATCGCTGGGCGTGGGCACGACGATTGCGCAGTTTTAGATACGTGTTGCTCTTGGATTACTATTCTAGCTAAACAAAAAACGATCTCTCTCTCTCTATACTGCTTCCTTCCGTCCTGTCCTCTCCTGTCCGTCCCCGTTAGTCCTACCAGGCTCCGTTCCGTCCAGTACGAATCCTTCATCCGGATGGGTTGACTGAGTCAAATCTCAGTGTCGTCCAAGAAAACACGGACCCGGCCATCCTGTGCCGTGGCATGGACCGTCGCCCTTCCGTATTCCGCATCGCTGGCGAGTATTAGCTGATGTACCTGCAACGGCAGGCAGTAGTAGTGCATGGCGAAATCGATATACTGCACGCTGTCGAGGGACGGAATCACGGTTCCGCAGATGACGGCAACTAACTGTGGATTAGTGTCAGCACTGAATTCCGCACGGTGAGCCCAAAAGAACTCGCGGAGGCTGCGGAGTTTGTCCTGTACATACCAGTCCTGGTAGACCGTGTCGTCGTCTGGCACGCCGACCTGCGCCATGATGGCGCCCCTGTCCGACAAGATCATCACCACGAAGCAGGGCTCCTTGATGTAGGCGGCGATGGCAGGAAGGGTGTCGAAGTCAAGGAACTTCATATCCCCTTCGACAACGCGCTCGACTCTCTGGAGAGCCTCAAGCGCCGTGACGCGGTTCATGGTAACGAGAGCCATCGTGTTCGGTGAATGTCGTAAACTGGTGATCGTAGAGTCGGGTGAATGTCGTGAGCTGGTAGTCGTAGAGGTGATGTAGTCGATGTAAATAATAAAAGCCTATCCTGTGAAGTTAATAGAGTCAGTGGGTTTATATAAGAGCTCTGTTGTGACAAGTTATTTGAAAAGGGGTTTGTTTTGAGGCTCTTTGTTTTTTGGAAGAGTTTTCTTTGTTTGCTGAATCTGAAACATCGGGGGCAGTTAAATCTCTTAAATAGAGAGAAATAAAATGAGAAAAGATCCGGAAGCAAATGATTCCGATGCCACGGTGTAGTGAATCAGTGCAAACACAGTACTGACACGTTGGGCATGAAGTTGGGCATCCGTGAATGGAAACATAATAATGTCATGGCTGCCTGTTGTCCAAGATTTTAGCATCACCAACTCGGGCTCAAGGCTCTCTCTGGCATCGATGCAGTGCAACAGATGAATTGCTACACGAAATACTTTCTGATGAAATCCACGCTGGCCAAATAGCATGATCTCCCTGCTTCGTCCTTCATCCTTCCTCTCTGGCAGCTAGTCCACCTGACGGCCGTCCACATACAGACGCAAGCTAAGCTTGTAGAATCCGGCAATCACGTGTCCTCCTTCGGGCTGCAGCTCGATGCAATGAAGGCTGCCCTTGATATCTTTACCGGTCACGTACGGGGTCGGCGTGTTCCACCGGGACTGAAACTCTTTATTGTAAAACTCCGGCGTCATGTAGCAGAAGCTGAAGGCCTTGGTGCATCGCTCTCCCGGGAATCCGGCGGCGACACGCTCGTACCGCGCGAAGAGGAGCTCGGTGGCAGGAATGGTTGGCAGGATATGGCACGTCTCGTCATCCTGTTGGATAGGAATATGGGTCATAAACGTGCCCACGTTGGACAGCACGACAACAATCATGGCAGAGGTGTGCACGCGGGTGCCGATGACATCCTGGCTGTCGTATAGGACTCTTCCATGCCTCCCCGGCGGCACGAAGAAAAACCGTTCCCAGCCTTCAAGGCTCTCAAGTTTCGGACACACTGGATAGGCTCTCTTCATCAATATGCCCAATGTTAGCTGCATCATCCTTTCTTGCCTTGCTCTGATGGCTTCCCGTGAGATATCCATCTTTTTCTTGGAAACTTTTCTTGGAAATTGATAGAAGATGGACAGAACAGTCTGGGAGGTGGAATTTGATCAGACGAGATGCTTCGGAATTTTCAGTCAATGCAAAGGAGATAATAATAATAATACTCGAAATACTTGCTCTGGACGGATGTCGTCTGCTTAGTAATAATTGTTAACGGGATACAATTGTTGTTATTGTCAGGTGACTCTTCCCTCACGTGGCTTTACACGATCTGAAAAGATAAATACAAGGCTGTGAAGCTTTTTATTTTTAGGCATGGGTGGTCGGGTTGAGTATACCAAACGTGGTATGTGTTGTGCTGGTTTCTTACATACTAATGCTCACATTGACAGATATATGAACGAAGTCTTATCCAACATAATACAAACACAGAAACAGAGTCATCCACATTTAATCTCGGCTTAATGCAATTCCTATTCGAATACAATACAAAACGATTCCTGTCCTCCATGCACCCAAAAATAATGAGAAATATACATCAAGCTGGCCGGGGAGACGGTGGACATCACCATCTCATTCCGTATTGGAATCTGCATCTTCCGTGTCTCCACCTGTGCTTTCGTCAGTGTCCTCGTCTGCCTCTTGGTCTGAACACTGGGGTTCATTGAATAATCGACACAACTCGCAGGCTTCCATTCCCTCCACGCCAGCACATTTTTCGACAAGAAGTTGAGTGATCTCCTTATCCCCATTGTACACAAAGCTCAGAAGGGTTTTGCCGTTATTGGCTCTTTCATGAATGTCGGCACCGTTTTCGAGAAGATCCCGTACAGAGGCTTTGTCTCCCCACCGACAGACATGCATCAGAGCCGTCACGCCGTCGTCGTCCTTCGCATTAACATCGGCACCTCGCTCGAGAAGAAGTCGTATCGTTCCAACGTAATCCACTACAGTCCCATCACCGCTGTCGATTTTCCCGTGGGCGAAGGAAAAGTGAGGCTGAAACTCGGACATCTGTATGCAACCGTACATCAAAGATGTCTTTCCTGTCGACCCCTTCGCTTCCATATTGGCACCCCTGTCTAAAAGCGCCCGTGCATAGTCAGTGTAGCCACAGGCACACGCATAGTTTAAAGGAGACATGTCTTCGTTGCCCATATCATCAATACCACAGCCATGATCCAGCAGAGTGCACAGGGCTTCCATATTCTGTGCTGAAATGGCGAGATGCAACGCGCAGAAGCGAGTGGCCATGCTGGCAGTGTATCGTCTGTGCGAAAGAAAAACGTCCAAAAGACGTGAACTTTTTGCCTCGATGATTTCCAGTAACAGCAGGTACAGTTCATCCATGTCTATGTGGGCATCGTCATCCATAATTGCTTGTGCCAGGTCGGATGCCCATGTCGACGTCTCCAATTCCAGCTCAGAATTGGCCATATTGCCGCATTTTGCGCCGTGGCGTAAAAGAAGCCGTACAATGGCAACATCTTCAAGAGCAATGGCCGTGAACAGAGGGAAAATGCCTCCTTTACCATTCGGATCAGCGCCGTTGGCAAGAAGAATTTCCGCCATATCGATATTTCCATGCCGTGCTGCACACCACAGCGGCGTGCATACTTTCTTGCAGCCCTTCAAATCCAAAGTGGTCAATTCATCCACATCATAGTAGCCAGAAGCCACAATATACGATGCGAGAACAAAATCTCCAGCATTCACTGTTGAGAACAAATGACAATCCGAAGAGTAGACAATCGGATAACGGGACATGCTGTGATCAAATTCCTTGTACAGAGTGCGTAGTGAAGATGTTTCCGGCTGCATGTCGGCCAGTGCCTTCAGTAATGACCGTGTTGCCTTCTTGCTGTCTTTTCTAATGGAAATGAATATCGGTGCTCCGTAGGATTTTTTGGCGGGTTTGAAACCTTGCGTCTTTGCTTTGCACACTTCGATGAGGTGTGCACAATCGAATGCTGCCAGTACCTGCAGCGTGAAGCCCTCGTTACACAGACTTTCGGCACCACACTGGACATCGCCCAGACAGTCCTTCCACTTCCGCATGTCCAATGTTTCTAGAAATCCAGTCTGGTCGATTCCATGCTTCTGGGCCTTCTCAGCATGGTAGAGAATTTCCTCAATGTCCATTCTTATCGCTGGGAGGAATGTTGAAAGTCCAATGTAACGAAGACAGTGTTGTTTCAACTTTTCATGGCTCAAACCCTCCAGGCTGGTGTGGTTTTGTGGTGTGGTATATTCCGGGAATGCATCTCTGAGTCCATTTTCACGAAGTAGGAAATCTCTGACAGATTCGTGGATGAATTCGACACGGTAACCGACAGGCCATGCGACCTCCACCAGTCCTTTGGAGCAGTTCAGCAAGAATCGACGAATGTGATCATCTGTCATCTTGCCCACGGGGTCGGCCTGGCCTGGGTGGAGCTCCCGGTGTATTTTGCGATACAATTTATGCGATGTCATGATGCAGTCTGGATATCGAAAAAGCATATGTTGGAGGCACACAAACGATTCTTTTCGGGACGTTGTGTTGTCTTCATCGCAGTCGCCGGGATTGTCGTTCCGTGTCAACAAGTCGCGAAACAGTTGGTGAAGGCTGGCGGGAATCCGGTCCAATTTTTTGAGCAGCTGGGTATGTCCTCGGTCGTATTCCTTGTTCAGCATTCTGACGACCAAAACCACCCATAGAAAAACGCCAGAGGCCTTATTCTGAATAGCAGTCTTGATCTGATCGGTCTCTCTCGTATTTCCAAGCTTGAGTTGACTGTTGATGTAGAGGACGATGTCGGTATCATGGCCAGACTGGTTGTCGAGGATTACACTGAGGCCACTTGCTATGGTGATCTCAGGATAATGGCGTCTCGACGCACAGAAGCGAAGTCGGATGTTTGCTTCCATGGCGGTTTTCGAGAGTTGCTCCCAGAACTCCAGCGTGTCTCGAATGTCGTCTTCGTCACATTCGTCCAGGGCATCGATGTAGCACACAATCGCGTCTTGGCCGGCGTGGAGAATAGCTTGTCGAAAAATTGATTTGAGTTCCTCGACATGCCAGATAATATCGGTTTCCGGAAGCAAATAGCTTCTGAGAACGGTGGGGGTTTTAATGGTGTCCAAAAGTCGTGGATGTGCCTCGAAGAGTTGGAAGAGCAGGGAGCGGTACATGCCGACGATGCACTTTTCCATGAGAGTGCCACGGGAATGGAAGAAGAAGTGGATCGGGGTCCATCCACTCATGCTTTCTCTCTCCTTTTCAAGAAGAAAATTCAAGAGTGTTGACTTTCCGGCACCTGGCTTTCCCTTGATCCAGAGAAAGCCATGGTGTTGCTCCATCTTTTCGGGGTCGCCCCAGTCGATGAACTCGGAGGTGTGAAGAAACCACGTGCATGTTTGCTTCTGCGCCGCCGCGATTGTGCTCTCGCGGTATCCGAGTTCTGGAAAATATAGCAAGCCCTTCATGGATATTTGTTCTTCTTCTGTCAAAGATTGCTCCCTGACTGTTGTTGATGTGGGATTCCGGAGAGCGTTGGACACGATGCGGTCAAGGGCACGAGAGACCTTTTTGTATTCGGGGTCGGTGGTGGATGCGAACCTGCACATTCCTCTGTGGTCTTGCAGGATATGCTCTGCTATTTCTATAGATGCGTCGCCCACACATGACGAGGTGTCTTCCACCACCTTCCCGAGAACATGAATAGGTGAGTTCTCCAGGAACGAGTGAATAGCCCAGCCATTCTTTCGCGCCATAGGACCAAACTCGTCTTGTAACTCCTTCAGTCGTTCTGATGCCGGATGCAAGGCAGTGGCAACGTTTTTATTGTAGGAGGCCAGTGGAAGTGCGATCAGCTTCATGCTCTTCCGCCACCTGTTGTCTACTCCGGCATGTGGTGTTCCAAAGAAGATGAAGCCAGCAATTGCTTTGTAGACATTGTACAGATGTGGATGTTCTTCTTTCCCGAATCTTTCAGCCTGACGAACTGCCTCCTTCACGACGAGGCCGCCATAGCTGTGTGTCACAAATACAAGGGGTCGTTCGGGGTCTTGGCGGCGTTCGGCTTCGAGGGCGACGAGGAAGTTCTTGGCAAAATCGTAGGTATGGGATTTAGAAGAGTTTTGGGACTGGCGGAATCTTATGCGTACACCGTAGCCGTAGGTGAGTACTCGAGCGTCTGGGATTGTTTCTGGGACCAAGTCGCGAGGCCAGAAGATCTGGCTTCGTTTTGCAGATTTCTTGGGCGATGTTGACCAAGTGTTTTGCGGATGGCCATTGAATCCGTGAACAAAGACAATACTAAGGGTGTCGGTAATTTGTAGCAAAGTATAAGAACAAAGGATACTCACTCAATCCGTGGATTCTCTGGGTTGACCACGACGGTCAGGCCGTTTTCCGGAACGCGGGCCATCTTGGAGCTGAGGCATGGTCAGGGTAAAGATGTAGGGAGGAGACGGCAGGAAAGAGGGAAATATATGGGAAACGAGGCAAGGCATTGTGCTGGCTTTGTGGTCTGCAAACGCAAAAGATTTGTCGACATGGAGGACATTCGATATGCAGTATCACGAAGAGACACGAAAGGATTGGTGCTGGGCATAGACTCGAGCATTGTGAAGAGACACGTGCGGTCACGACAGTCGTACATGGCAGCGCACGGTATGGCTGCCTGATGGTAGCGAGGCAGAGGGAAATGTTGTCTCTTCCGTGTCGGGCGAAGTTCTGTGATGTTTTGGAAGAGGAAGTTCAAGGCGGAGAAGAGAAGGAGAGACGGTGACTAATAAGAGTGGGCGAAAGGAGGGGTTCTGGGATAGGAAGGCAGGGCCCAGATAGGAAGGAGGCGCTGGATGCAAACAGAAGGAGTCGACGGATGCCTTGTCGCACTTTCCCTCGCACGGCAGCAGCTGTTTCAGGAAAGATCAAAGGACACAGAATTCAGTGGCTCGATTACGAATATACGAATATCACAAAATCGGTTCCACATAAACACGAAAACAAAAAAAAAGAGAAAAGAAACACAGAAACACAGAAACACAAAACCACAAAAACACAAAAACACAGAAACAGAAACAAAGCGACCTCCCCTACACAGCGACCAAGACCCTCACGACGAACTGCTGTTGTCGGCACACGAAAAGGCCTCACTGATCTCGCCATTGGCATACGCGTCGATAATCTGCTGCACGACGCCGTACGTGCCGCCGACGGTCATGAAGAGGCCGACGAGGGCCATCAGGCAGTGGCCATAGTACAGGGCGGCCTTGGCCGTGCTGGCTTGACGGTACGGCTGGTGGTCATAGATCCACAGACAGGCGGGCAGGACGATGGCGAGCGGCGCAAAGCACAGGCTGCCGGCGAGGGCGATGAGGTAGTTGAAGATGGGAATGCCAGAGGCGATGACAAAGGCGACGGCGCAGAGGCCGCCGGTGCAGCCGAGCCAGACGGACCAGTGGACGAGGGAGTTGCTCTGGAGGTGGCTGGAGTGACGCAGCAGGCGGACAAAGAGGTACTTTGCGGCGACGTGGACGTACAGACAGGCGCTGACGAGCAGGCCGAGCAGGGCGACGCCGTACGAGACCTTCTTGATGGTGGGACCAGCACTGCCGAGGGAGGGCGAGGCCACCCACTGGCCGCACCAGCGGTAGACGACGAGACTGAAGGTGAGGTAGGAGGCGGTGACGATGCCCATGCAGAGGTAGACGGCCTTGGGATAGTCGCGGGGGCGTTTCATCTCGGAGATGACGGGCAGAAAGGCAGACGTGCCGGCGGCCGAGACGAAGATGGTGGCGGCAGCAGTGATGCCGCTGACGAACGTGGGCGTGCCGATGACATGGTAGCCGAGGTCAAAGTCGCCGGTCTGGGGGGCCGCCGCCGGACGAGATCGCGTGGTGACGCCGACACTGGAGGTCAGAACAGCTCAGAGGTGAGGCCAGCAGTCAGAAGTCGACACTCACACAACAATGAACACGCCAATGTATACGGAGAGAAAACCGGCCCAGGTCAGCCAGGCGATTTTTTCAAACTTGCGGACACTCGCGAGAGCAAAAATGACAAACGCAGACACGAGAGAGAAGTAGTTTGTGCAGATGGCATGGCTCGACAGGGCGTTGAGGGCCGTCGAGGCGCCGATGATACCGGAACCAGCACAGATGGCATAGGCCGCGAGAAAGAGGACGCCGACGATCTCCCGCAGGACAGCACCGCCCAGCACTTCGGCCATGTCGGCAATGGAGTGGCAGTGGGCATGGGCATTGCGGAAGTTTCCCTGGACAATGGCCGAGTAGGTGTTGAGGGCCTGCCAGGCGAGCACGTTGACGGCTCCGGGAAAGGCACCGAGGACATACATGGCCGAAGGGATGGAGAGGACGCCGGTGGCAAAGATGACTGGAGGTCAGTGGAGGAGATTGTCAGCAGTGGAAGAGATCTGAGTCTGAGTCTCTGAGAAACCAACCCTTGAGAAAGATGACAGACGCATGAACCCAGCCGACGGTACGGAAGTCCACCTTGCCCTCCTGTTTCTGGAACACTTCAAAGGCATTTTCGGCATCGTCAATCTTGACGGCCTCGACACTGACGCTACTCCGCAGAGGTGCCGGACGAATCTCGTTTTTCTCGTCCATGTTGGCCTTGCAAGAGACAATGGAAAGAGGCAATACCTCACCGACCACCACAACTGTATCTTCCAAGACTGTTATCTATCTCAGTCGTATCGCATCGGAAGGACGCCTTCCCAGAAAGGAGATCTTCCCCATTCTCGGTCGCCCACTCTTAGAGTGGGTGTTCTTCAGCTTCTCCTCTACTTATTCCAAACTCCTCAATCACACTCCGCGGCTCTACATACTCTCCCAGAGCCTTGTACTCCATCTCGTATCCAAATGCACGGGGGCCGCCAATCGCCAGCCCGGCCGCCGTCTCTGTCCACCGTGGCGAACATGTAATCCCCAACACCGTCACCCGGTATCCGTATTTGAATTCCGGCACCCCCAACGCCCGTCCAGACCCGTCGTCCAACACCGCAATCAGGTCCGGCACACATGCCAGGATCCGCTTCGTCCCCTGCTCGTCCGTGTGCTCTGCATAAATGTTTTCGTTCTTGAACGGAATCTGCAACGTTCCACCGCTGACCAGTGGTGCCACCTTTTTGTCTTCCTCGTCCTCCTTGCCCGACACAATGTGCACCGTCCCGTAGGAGTGTCCCTTGAACAGCCGCCGCTCCACGGCCGTGATCTTGCCCCGGAACAACACCTTGGCCGCCCGCGGACCGCCGGCCTCGTCAATGATGGCTGCCGCCACGCCGCCCAGGTCGTGGGCGGCCTCGCACCGCGCCATGGCCCGCCCGATCCGCCAGGCCAGCGAGCACGTGTGCGAGACGCCGTACTGCCGCACGAGCACCGGGTTCGTCGGCTTGGCCGCCATGCCCACGCGGCTGCCCATCTCGCTGCACGAGGCCCGCAGCGCGCGGTCCACGATCTCGTCGTCGGGCGCCCGCATCATCACGATACTCTTGCCGTCGCCGCTGTCAATGGCACACGGCACCAGCTCGCCCGGCACATGCACGGCCAGCGTCGTCTGCCAGTACGTCGGGTACGCCCGGCCCATCCAGTCGGCATCGATCACCGGCGCATCAAAGAACCGCGACGAGCCCACCAGCAACGGCTCCAGCCCGTTGGCGCCCCCAATCTCCAGCCCCATCACCGCGTCAAACGACCGGTGGCCCAGGTACGCCATCAGCGTCCGGAACGCGTCCACCGTCTCCACCGACTGCAGCCGCTCCACCGACACCGCCGGCGACCCCATGTGCCCGCCCCAGTACACCAGCGCATTGTCCGCCAGCGCCGTCGCGTCCACGATCCGCACGCCGTGCCCCGCCCGCAGCATCGCCCCCAGCTGCAGCACCGTCGACGCCGGACTGCCGCCCCCGGCACACCCCAGCACGTAACACCCGTCCGCCAGCCAGACGAGGTCCGTCTCGCTCACGTGCCACTCCCACACGCCCGCCCCGTTCTGCTCGACCCGCGGCCGGTACGTCGCCGGGTCCACCGCTTCGGCCACGACTGCTTCCACCGACAGATCCTTGGGCTTCTCGGCCCCCTCGTCTTCGTCCTCTTCTGTGTTGTTCTCCTCCTCCCCCTCGCTCGACGCAGGAACCGCCCGGAAGTCCACCTCGCCCACGGCCTTGACAATCGTGCGGATCTGGTTCGCCACGTACTGCAGCGGAATGCTCTCCACCTCCGCCACGGCAATGCTCGACGCCAGTGCCCCGGCCGCCAGCGCCCGCTGGATCGCCAGGTCCGTCGCATACTGCACCGCCTGGGCCTCTGTCTGGTGCGTCGTGTTCTGCACAATGTCCACGGTGCCGCCCACGCGCGAGATGGCCGCGCCCACGGCATTGGCCACGTCGTGGAACGGCGGCCGCACCACGTTCGACGCCCCGGCAATGGTGTCGGGCGCGAGCACGGCGCCGCCGCCCACCAGCAGCACCGGCATCGGCTCCGGCGACGTCTTGATCACGTCCACGGCCCCGTCCAGCAGCGTCTGGATCCGCTGCCGCGCTTCCTGTACAAACTGCGCGTCCAGCCCGGCCACCCGCCCGGCCTCGCCCATCTGCGTCCGGCCCAGCGCCACGGCAATGTCCGACGCCGTGCACGTCGTGCCGCCAAACACGAGCGCCGCGTCCGTCAGCAAGTGGCCCACCGAGTCCGGCCCCACGTGCACGGTGCCGTCCTTGCCCGTACGCACCACCGACCCGCCGCCGAGCCCGATCGAGTGCAGGTGCGGCATCGTAAAGTTGACCCGCACGCCCGCCACCGTCACGTAGGCCGACGCCTGGCGCGGCAGGCCGCCCGGCAGCAGGACGCCCACGTCCGCCGTCGTGCCGCCAATGTCCACGACAATGGCCGACGTGCGCGTGGCGTCGAGGTCGAGGCCCGACAGATGGGCGGCCCCGCGCATCGAGTTGGTGGCCCCCGACGAAAAGGTCCGGATGGGGATGCGGGCGGCCGCGCCGGCGTCGAGGATGGTGCCGTCGTTTTGCGTGAGGAACAGCGGACAGGCCAGGCGCAGCCGGCGCAGCGCCCGCCGGACGTGGGCCACGGTGCGGCGCGCATAGGCCAGGATGGCCGCGTTGAGGATGCTGGCGTTCTCGCGCTCGAGGAAGCCCAGGTGGGCGACCTCGTGCGAGCAGACGACGTCGACGCCGGGCAGCTCGCGCTGCACGATGCTGCGGACGCGGCTCTCCTGCTGGAAGGACTCGTCGATGGGCGAGAAGACGCCGGCCACGACGACGGCGCCGAGGCCGAGGCGGCGGATGGTCGCACACTCCGCCACCACCTGGGCCTCGACCACGGGAGCCTCCTCGCGGCCGTCAATGTGCAGGCCGCCGTCGACCACGGCACAGTGGCCGCGCAGCAGGTCGGCGAGATCGGAAGGGAAGCCCGAAAAGGGCGGCACCTCACGCAGAAAGGCCCGCGACAGCCGCAGGACGGCGACGCGGCGCAGACGACGGGCGTCGCGCTCGACGACGGCGTTGATGAAGTGGGTAGTGCCGACAGTGACGCTGGCGATGCGGGCCGCGTCGACCTTGCCCGAGGCCAGAACGCCCTGGACGGCCTTCTCGATGCCCGTGGTGACGTCTGGCGTTGTCGGCGTCTTTTGGCAGCAGAGGACGCCACGGGCAGCATCGCCAGCCGCGGCCAGGGCGACATCGACGGCGACGGCATCCGTGTTGGTGCCGCCGACATCGACGCCGATGCGGATCGTCTTGTCGACTGTCTTGTCGATCTTGTCAGCCATCTTTTCTCCTCTTCAGTCATGAAAGTCTGTTCGGATCAAAGACGGCTGGCCGTCCCGGTCATCGGCGTATAAATGGCCTCGAGTTGGCCGATCGATCGCTCAACATCTTATCAGGTCGGCGGTCGACTTCGCCCGGGGTGGGTGGGTTCATGGCGCCATGCAGTCGGCAGGCTTGGCTGGGTCGAGTATTTGCTTCACGATGTGTCGGAAGAGCCGAAGTCGTTTCAGGAGAGATGATTCAGCAAACGAAACAAGGCCGTAAGAAACGGTAGGAGCGAGCGAAACGGAAACGTGCCGAGAAACAGGTTCGGGAAGGAACTCCAGAACACAGACCACGGGTTCACGTAAGCAAAGGACGGAAATAGATCAAGTCGATCAATTGTTTGCTATGGACGACAGAACAACAGAAGCCCATACGCTCGTTTCATCCGGACCATTTGAAATAGCTTTGATAGTGTTACATGTGCTCACGGATACAGACACCATTTCCTCGCCTCGCCTCGTCCGTCCATCCATCCATCCATCACCCATCCATCCATCATCCATCCATCCCTTCCTTGTCTGTACCGCAGCTTTTTTCTGTATTTTCTTCCCTGTGCCGAACCGAATGTGGCCTCTTCCTCCCGTAGTCCTCCATCCCTTCCATGTGTGCGGTCCTTTCCCTCCCTCCGCATTACCGAAAGGCATTGATCATCAGCTTGAAAATGCCCAGGTGCGATCCTTTTCTCGTGACGCCGCTTCGTCAACAAAAGAAAGCAGAGCAAAACAGTACGAACCGACCGAAATAGCAAACCGAGCAAACAGAGCAACCGGAGCAACCGAAACCGCAAGAGCAGAGCCAGCGAGCAAAGAGCAAAGAGAAAAGAGAAAAGAGCAAAGAGAAAAACAAATGCAGCAACCGTCGACGTCGTAAGGACTCTTGCAGAGTCGCTCGGGGGAAATGCGATTCACAGGCAGACACAACACAATAGGCTCTGGCCGCGGCCGTTGGCGTATTTTTTTTGTCCTTCGTTTTTTTTTTCGTTTTTTTTTCCGTTGAGGGAGCATTATGTCGAAGAGTCGTGGGTCAAATATGCAGCGATGGCACATCATAGCGAGACGCATTAAGCATGGCCAATGGTGGAGGCCGCCTGGCATTATTGCGATGCAGCAGGAAACATTGAATCGCAGGCAGAAAACAAATCACGAGAGCCACTCGAGAGCCACTCGAGAAGGTATGAAGAAAACAAAGTCCGAGAGAAGTGAAGCAAGCAACGCAAGAGATGACATAGGAAAGACATAGGAAAGACATAGGAAAGTAGGAAAAGTAGGAAAAGAAAAGAGAAATGAAACGAAATGGGGAAAGAGAAAAGAAAGAGAAAAGAAAGAAGAGAAATAGGAAAAGAGAAAGAGAAATCAAATCAAATAGTAGTACAGGGGTCTCTGGAGACTGCAGTCCTGTGAACGCCGCGGGCAGGGAAAAACTGCCATCAAAGACCAGAGCCGGAAGGAAAAGTGCAGTCATGAGAATCGTTCACATCTGTCCGATGCGGGCGCTCGGCATCTGGATACCGGCCGTCTCGAACTCGATCTTAGCTTCGTTCCAGGGGTCGTACACCGTGGATCCATACGTCGGAAGCTGCGTCATCTGCGGCACCTCGACGGGCGACTGGTACGGCACGCTGCTGTACCACGCATCCTCGACCGCCTGGCCGTGCTGCTGGGAAGCCTGGGCTTGGACTTGGACTTGTGCCTGGGCTTGAGCTTGGGCTTGGGCTTGGGCCTGTGCCTGGGCCTGCTGAGCCTGTGCCTGGGCCTGCTGAGCCTGAACATGGGCCTGAACATGGGCCTGAACACGGGCCTGAACCTGAGCCTGCACATGCTGAACGCGAGCCTGGGCCTGAGCCTGAGCCCGAGCCTGAGCCTGGGCCTGTGCCTGGGCCTGCTGAGCCTGCACATGGACCTGAGCCTGAGCCTGAGCCTGGACGTGGACCTGCTGCTGGTTCTGCTGCTGCTGGAACTGATCGTGAGCAGTGGCGCCCTGGTTCGGCTGCTGCGGCACCTGGGTGGCCACCTGGGTGGACACCTGGGTGGCCGGGTAGTGGCCCATCTGAGCCTGTTGATCCATGGCCGCGGCGTTGTGCAGCGCATAGGTGGCCGACTGCGTCGCCTGGTGCGTGTAGAAGCCGTCCTGCGTGGACGGGCTACGTCCCGAGGTCGAAAAGCTGCTAGGGCTGCTCTGGATAGACGTGGCCAGGCCGGGGTTCGCCGAGTAGGGAATGTCGACGCCAATGCGCTCCACCGACTGACGCGGGATCTGGTGGTACGAAACACCGGCAGCACCCATGTGCGAGCCCGTGTTCATCGTGGCCACGCCCGGGTTGTTGTGGTCCGTCACATAGTACGAGTGCTGCTGCAGACCGGCGGCGGTGGCGCGCTGCAGCATGAGGCCCGAGTTGGTCGCGGTCGCGGTGACTAGGGCCGCGTTGGCCACAGCCGCGTTAGCCTCGGCCACGGCCCTCGCGGCTGCCGCCATCGGATCATTGATAGTCTGCTCAGACTGCGCCGACTGTACCGAGGGCGTACCAAACTCGTCCGCTCCCGAGATGCTATGACGGTGCGTATTGTCGTACATGTTGTAGCCGACGTGCTGGCCAAAGTCGGCAAAAGAGGCGGCGCGGTGCAGCAGCTGGCCTGGATGCGGGCCCATGGCGCCGACGGTCATGCCAGGAAGAGCGGGCGGCCACTGCATGGCACTACTCTTCGGCGTCGACGGAGCCTCGTCGCTACCCGAGTCAGAAGTGCAGTCGTCAAGCTCCGAAGAGTGAATGCCACGCTGGTGAGACCGCCGCTGGTGCTTAACCATGGTGGTCTTGCGGCAGAAGCTCTTAAGACAACCGTCATGAGAGCACTTGTAAGGACGCTTGCCGGTGTGAATGCGTCGGTGGCGAGCCAGACTCGAAGACTACAGAAGAACCAACAGGTTAGTTTGGTCGGGTGGGTTCGTGGATTCGCGGGTCTTTTCTTCCTCCCGCCGGGCAAAACCCACATCGGAAAAGCGCTTGTTGCAGCCGGCATGTTGGCACATGTGCGGCTTCTCGCCAGTGTGCGTGCGGATGTGCACAGTCAGAGCACTGCGCTGGATGAAGCTCTTGCCGCAGCCAGGTGTGTTGCACTGGTACGGACGCTCATTCGTGTGAATGCGGTAGTGCCTCTGCAGATCCGACTTGCGGTTGAAACTCTATGCGGGTTAGAAGGGAAGATTTTTCCGGCAAGGGACGAAAGAAAGAACGCACTTTGCTACATGTCTGCCAATCGCAGCGGAACGGGCGAGGCGCGGGTTCGTGTTCGACAAGTTCCATGAGCTCCATGTCGTGGGTGGAAAAGATGGGTTGGTTGTCGGGGGGATGTGGAGGCACGGTCACAGACCAGACCGATGGCAGAAAATAATGTCCTGGGAATTGCAGGCAGGCGAAGTATTGGTCTTCTTTTCGTCACGGGCGTGAAATTGTGATGGTGCTGAGAAAAACGATGGCGAATGGCGCAAGAACAGAGAGAAGAGCTAGATCGATGGGAGACCTTCCAGGATCAGTGGTGTTCGAATGTCTGGAACCAGAGACAAAAAAGGCAGAGGCAGGGACAAGTGATCTTTCGCCAGGAAGCAGTCACGGAAGGATGGGGAGGTTGGATGTCGAATGACGAATGACGAGTGACGAGGAGGTAGAGAATGCAAGGGCAATAAACAAAGTAGTGATTGCGTGGGAGAGAGGGGACAACACGGTGAGAAGGTGTGGCGAAGGGAAAGACTAGGACAGGATGTGGGAGTCAAAGGGAGAGATCATCTCCATGAAGATGAAGCAGAAGACAAGATGGAAGAAGAAGAGGGCGAGGTGGTCCCTTTATGAATACATGAGAGTGAGGGGGGGTGTGGGCAAGAAGAGACGGTAACAGCTTGTGCGATATGTATGGGAGTATTGAATGTGAAAGCTGGAAGGTAGTTTCTGACTAAATAGAGAACAGAGCGAAAAGGCCCCTGTCTCTTTTTAGGTCGGGACAAGGAAAAAGAAACAACGTACCTTTGTAGCTGAGAGAGGTGAAGGGGGGGGGGGGGGGGGGCAAAGGGTTGCTCCCAAGGTCGTGCGCACAGGTAGCTTTTTTTACTTTCCCACGAGGTGTCCAGGCTAATGCTCAAAAGCCGTTAGTGGACTGCCACAGGCTGGCTAGGTCAGGGATTGCCTCACTAAGGGCCGTTGTACGTTGTAGAGGTTTGAAGGGGTAAGCGTCTGCGAGAGTGGAGACACACCTCTCGGAGAGTTGCTCGTGTTGGTGGGTGGTGGTCGCGAGGAGCCGCTGCACGTCTGGTTGGTTGTTGGAGGCCCTGGAGGCCCTGGTTGTTTCGAAGTCGAGGCTCCTCTTTTTTTGGTGGTCTTTCTCTCTCTTTTTTTTTGCGGCTTTTTGGTTTTTTTGCGTCTCTTCGTTGGATGGAAAAGCTCCTTTGTAGCAAGGTGGGTTGCCGGGGGGATCCGTTATTCGGTTTCCGGGGTATTAGATAATGTTTGTCTGATGTGCAGTGCTGAAAATTAGTTTTTGGCTGGACAGAGGGGTAGAGAAGCAGGACAGAGAAGAAAAGACTAAGAACAAAATAGAAAGGACAAGAACAAGAACAAGAACAAGGAAAGGGAAAAGGAAAAGGAAAGAAAGAGAAAAGAAAGAAAAAGAAAGAGAAAAGAAAAAGAAAAAGAGAAAGAGAAAAAAAGGAAAAGGAAAAAAAGAGAGAAAAAAAGAGAAAAGAGAAAACCACAATGGCGAGATCAGATGCAGGAACAAAACTGCTGCCGTGGCTGCAGTGGCAAGAGGGGTGTGGAATGCGTGAGAGAGGGTGTGCAGGATGAGGGATATCGAAAAGGCAGACGGTGAGTGCGGCAGAGTGGAGAGGGGGTAGACAGAGGCGATCCTGGTATAAGACGCACAGAGGAAGACAAATTGGGAGGGGATGAGCACTGGACGGGCATTTCCCATGCCCGAAGAGGTCGGATTGTCACAGGATGATCCCTCCGTGGCGTATTGCACGAGGTTATAATGTGGGCGAGGCAGGCAAGAAAGAGAAAAAGAAAGGAGGGCAGTCGGCAGTGGGAAGTGGGAAGTGGGAAGTGAGCAGCAGGAATGTGTGTGCACAGTGGTCAAGAACAAGCAGACTGAGATGAAGGATGTGCAGAGGGGCCATGCGGGATGGCTGGGTTGCAACGAACGTACCTGTTTCGTCTGGGCCTGTTTCCGGGAGGTTTGCCGTTTGGCAGACAGTGGTAGACAGTGGTAGACAATGGTGACAATGGTGACAATGGCCAAGGATGGAGCGAGACAAGAGTGCTCGAGCACTACCACATAAACAGTGCAGGTCGTGGGTAGGCGGGAGTTGAGAAGAGGATGCCGAGATAGGGCTTGGTCAGAATGCAGGCGACGATCTTGTCATATAAAAAGAAACAGAGCTGGTCGGTGCAGGGAACAGCGTAGAGAAGATGGCGAGCAGGTGGAGCGGGCTAGGCAGTCTGGTCGTCTTTCAGGGAAGCGCAGGGAGTCGGGGGCGTGTGTGGAGAAAGAAGCCTTGTAGCGAAGAGGGTGAGCCTTGTTGCGTCGAGAGCGGCGAGGGAGGCGTGTTGAGAGCGCACAAGCATTCGACGTGCATGCAGCACGAAAGCACGAAAGAAAATGGGTCCGGGAGAGGAAGAAAGAAAGCGAGGGGATGCAGGTCACCGCAATGGAGCAGAGGTGAGATCGAAAGGCAGAAGAGAAAAAAAAGGGCAGGACGGCCAAGCCTGATATATATTGTACGAGGAAAGAGGGTCAAGAGGGTCAAGAGGGTCCCAGGAGATGATAGACTCGTATATGTCATGCGTGCCGAACCCAGAAGCCGGCGTGCAATTGCCAGAAAAAGGTCGGCCGAGAATGCAGTGAATGGCTATTCACAGAGAGAGGAGTGAGGAGGCGGCAGGGAAGTACGAGGAAACGAATGCACCGTCCTGAATACATACGAGTAGTAATGAATAGTATAATACGGAGTACGAGTACGGGCTAAGGGTATAAGGACGGTTCCTAAGGGTTGCAGGTATCCACTCGCTGCCATTGTCGTGGTGGCTGTCAGGGCGGAGCCTAAATGAGCCAAGCTACTTTGTTGGCCAGAGGGACGAGGCAGTCACTGAGAAGGAGGCCAGAGGTGGAGAGGCTATTCAGGTACCGAAGAGGGAACATGGGGGAGGAACTACGCAGTAGGAGTGGATAGAGTGAATAATAAAATGGTTGGTAAAATGGTAAAATGATAAAATGATAAAATAGTAAAATAGTAAACCATTAAAAGATTAATAGTAGGCATAGAGCACAATAGGAACAATAGGAAAATACAATAGGAAATAATACTAAAAAATAAATTACGGAGTAGTAAAAACCACTAAAAAATAACAGTAAAATAATAATATAAAAAATAATACAAAAACAATTCCAAACAATTCCAAAAAAAAAAAAAAAAGAGAAAAAAATATCCAAAAACGAGACCCGTCGAGAGAGGATGGGGGTGGATGGAGCAAAAGAGAGGGCCTGACCCTGGCACCCTGGAACCCTGGGAATCCTTGTCCGGCTGCATTTTATCTTTTATCTTCTCATCCTTTTATCTTTTTATCGTTTATCGTTTTATCATTTCTTTTTCCTTCTTCACCGTCCTAAATCTCCAATGGCCCAACAGGGGTGGACGGAAAGGGAGAGTCGGGTAAGGTGCAAGGAGGCTAGCTGACCGAAAAGAGGGCGGCGTCTACCACACAAGAATGGCTCGCCGTGTGTCGTACTGCGTACTGCGTACGGGCGAGAAGAGCGTGCTGCGTATTCCGCACTCCGTACTCCGTAGGGTCAGGTCGAGTCGAGTTCTCGTCGCCAGGCTGTGCCTCTGCAGCGCCCGCTGCTCAGACCGTACGCCGTCCACGTCTGTGTCTGCGTCTGCGTCCGCGTCTGCGTCCGCGTCCGCGTCCTGTACTCGTATCAGGACCAAGAAACGGAGAAGTGTCGAAGGATACAACCGTCCCGGTGAAGACGCCAAGGGCGAATGAATGGGGCATTTTGAGATCTCACACCCCCTGTCCAAACAGGATCCCTGTCACCACCGTCTCCATTTGTCGTGGAGCGAGACGATCCAACACACAACTCTCTCTTGCTCTCGGCCCTCGCGCTGTCCCCGTTTTCGTGCTGCTCTTGTCTATTTTTGATTTGGGGCCTCTGTCTTTGCTCTGCAGAACTCCGTATCGTACAGGGTACGCAGCAGATCCATGGCACGTCCGCCCGCGAAATGAGATTCGTCAGCAAGCGCCTCGCCAGGGAGAGATAAGCGGGCGGGCAGGCGGGCACGAGCAGGCACGGGCGGCGTTGGCGGGCGCTGATGGCGTTGGTGGGCGCTGGCAGGCGCTGATGGGCGCTGGCAGACACTGAGAGGCGCTGGCGCTGGCAGACGCTGGCGCTGGCGCTGGCGCTGGCAGCACTGCCACAGGCTGCCTTTTCGCCATTGTCGCTCGCATTTCGCATTTCGCATTCGCATGATGGCCGCTCCTTTCTCGTCCTACCCTGCGGGCAACTTCTTATTTCGGGGGGGCCAATTTGTCAGAACCACCGTTTGGGCAGTCTGCCATTATGACAAATTGCCTGTTCCGGGGGGCATCGAGACCGACAGCGTCACGACCAGGGCTGCCTGCCTCCCAGCGGGGGCTCTTGCTCGTCAGATGTGACTAATCACAGCCACGGCTACGCCGTACATCTTGCATTGTGCTCCGTCTCCTCCGTACTCCTCCGTACTCCGTCCGCACACGCCGCGCCCACCCGCCCTGACCACGTTTACGCGCAGCTGTTCTTTATTGGCATAATTTGCACAGACCATCTCCATGCCCAAGGGGACAAGAGCGACAAGTGCGGTGGGAGACTCTCCACGACTCCGTCCAGCAGAGCCCGAAAAGTCGCCACCCCGAGAAAAAAAAGAGGCGGACCTCTGCGAGAGAAGCAGGCAGGATCGACTCTCCGCGCGCCATGTCTGTGTTGAGGGACAATGGCGAATATCCCGCAAGAGTCGGTCTGTCCTCTCAGGAGGTGTGGAGCATCTGAAATGCCGACCCAAGCGGGAACGACAGCAGGACGGCAGAGGGGGGTGGAGAACGGAACGAGAAAGTCAGCAAGGCGTGTCCCCCTCTTCTCCCCCAAAGGGGAAACCCCAAGGACTGCCAGGCCACCCAGAAGGGAAAGGGAAGGGCAGCGAGAACAAGGCGTCCACTCGGCGGTCGGCGGGATCGACGGCAGAGGCTGCACCGGAAACTGCCTTGTCTCGTTGTGTTTTCCTCTTTGTCTTTCCTCTTTGTCTTTTTACGTTTCTTCTCTCTCGTGTCTGTCTCGTACTCGTGTCTTCTTTTTCCTCTTTCTCCTCACAGGTTTGGATGCAAGGAGGCGGAGGACGGAGGACGGATGGCAGATGCCGGTGCAGACAGACTAAAAACCGGTCTGGCTTACGTCAATGCTATTTCATGCTTCCTAGAATTTGGAGTTGGAGTTGGCCTGCCTGCTACTGCTGTATGGCATCGGTTCCGTTCCAGTAGTCCGGCCTGACAAGTGGGTGGATCCTCGACGGCGGCATCTTCCCTGTCCGCTTCCTGAATAGTAAGATAGATGGAAGCCCAAGTGGAAAATAAAAGAGGGTGACCACAGCCAGCCATTACAACGATATGATGACTACTCGTACGAGTGCTAGGGTCTGCCCATCGACCCCTCCAGGCGGAACGTCAGCCGAGCAGCAGGAGGGACGTGGGCTGAAAAAGCACGAACAGGCGATCAACCGGGCCAGAAGTGCAGATCGCCCTGCCGCCTTTTGGGCCTTCCTTTTGTCGACTGCCGCGTTTGCCTACTGTGTGATGTGTTCCTGTTTTTTTTCTTGGTCCTCTACCACATTGCCCCTTGTTTGCCCAGTCTGGCGACAGGAAAAAAAAGGGAGATGCAACACAAGGTAGTATAGAGATAAATTGAATGGAAAATTGAAATACGGGAGATATAGTACAAAGTATTCGTACGATACGGGCTCGTACAAAGGACAGCCGGCCAACCATGGAATGGGGGCGAAGGGGGTCGCTGAAGAGAGAGGAGCCTCGGATGACGTCAAAGCTGCCCCAAGCTTGGAGCAGAGCCCGGCCTGCTGCACGCTCTTACTGTGTCGCACTCCGTGCTCGTAGTCTGAAATGAGCCGGCAGCGCACGTCTCTTCCGGCAACACGGGCGCCCGAAATACAGTAAGTAACTACAGGGGATCGTAGGCGCCGGAGCAGTCCAAGTCGAGGCATCGGGGAAATTGCAGACCACCGCATCGCTTGGAGATACGAGCGCGAGTGCGAGTGCTGCTCCGTACAATAGAGCACGCCTCACGCTGCAAGTCCTCTGCGAGGACTCCGTACTCCATAGAGTCCTCGACGGAGTCCTCTCCATACCCCTAAACGTTAAACTACTCCCCGGCTAGGCTGGATAGGGTTATTCCAGACGAATTGAGGGGAGACAGGAGACCAGGAAAACACTGTAGCGAATTGTCGGCCGCCCCTGAAAAAGGAAAACAGCCCCAAAAAGAAGACAGCAGGACTAGGAACAGAGGCTAAGAAGGAATGGGCTAACCAATATCCCAGCCTCCGAGATCGAGCAGGCCGCTATCGACGACCCCTGACCCCAGTCGCTGGCCGGTTCGTAAAGAATAGAAAAATGGGAAAAATACGGAGTACTGAAAGTGCGAGTACGAGTACGAGGAGTACTCCGTACTATGGAATAGAATGGTAGCGTACTCGTACCCGCTACGATCCCCTGTACGCTGACAGTGCCAGTGCCAGTGCCAGTGCCAGTGCCAGTACTCCGTACGAGTACAACCCACCCAACGGGGTATCGCATCCCCCTTTGGCTTCTCGGGTCTCCTATGGTCTCCTATGGCCTCCTATGGTCTCCTCTGCTTGCTCGAGGGGCCCCAATGTTTCAAACACTGTGAGAGGCAGCATTCGCTGGCCAGCCGGCTCCAAACCCTAAACCATATTTGGCGGCAGATGGATGCATGGGATGCAACGAGCATACGGACTGAAGAACGAGTCCGGCAAAAAGCCTCATTCACTGTCACCGTTGCTTTGCAAAGTCTGCAAATACACCCAGAGGCAGGGGACGGGAAAGCCGGTGGCTCGTCACATGCCATTTCCCCCTCCTTTTCCTGTTCTGCCGAGTACGGAGTAGCCCAGCATGCGACGTAACGACGTTGTAGGTACGGAGTATTATCGTCGCCTCCGCACTACAAGATGGCTTTTTACACAACTTTGCGGTAAGGTAAAATAAACGCCCCTTGATCAGGAGTGGGGTTGGACGAGCATGACCGGGGCGGAACAAAACAAGCACCGACTAGTCAGACTATGAAGAAAAGAGGCAAGAGGGAGAGAGAGGACAGAGTGAAAATTCAAAACCCGGATGCCGCATCGTAGACGGACAAGGGATGCTCCGAAGATCATCTGAGCTAAAGTGAGTGTACGGAATTCGGACTCGAGTACGACTACGAGTAGCTTTGCAAGATGCATGCTTGGCGATCCTTTGACAGCCGTTGGCGCTGTGCGAGTGAAGAGAATGATTAGAAAATGAAAAAAAGAGAAAAAAAGAGAAAAAAAAAACATTTAATAAAAAAAAAGAGAAGGTAAAAAAAAGAGAAAAAAAAGGAGACAGATTGTTTCTATTGTCCCTGGTGTGTTTGACAATGGCCAGGCAAACACGACCCCTCCAAACCGCCAACATTATCACCATAAGGAAACAAAGCTACCCGCTGAGAAAGACGCAGGAGTCAAGACGAAACAAAGGCCGTGGGTGAATTGCTTGTCGCAGAGCCCGGCACGAGGAACCATGGAGAACAGACCACTGCTTTATTCTCCGTCCTCTGTACTCCGTACTCCGTGCTCTCGTCTTTTTTCCATTGGGTGGGGCAACCTCGTACTCCGAGGGGCGAACGAGAACAGAAAATCTCAAAAAAAAAATGGTACGGAGTATTACGGAGTACTTTGGCAGGCGTTTGTAAGATGGCAGTGGCTGGGATCAGCCTCAATGGGGCTTGTTTGACCACTGTTTGATTTCAGGACGGCCTGCATACGCAGTACGAGTACTCCTGCTCCGTCCTCTGTAGTGGCTTGGGTGGCTGACCAGAGCAGGTGATCCCTGGCCGGCTCAGCCAACAGACAACCGGGCCGTTGATGTAGCGGGCCGGTCTCATTGGCTGCCGACCGTTGGCAGTTGGTCTCCTTCTTCTTCACCGTTGAACGGCGCCTACGCAGCGCCTGCGCCACAGGGTTGCACCATGCCGCCACACCACTGTCTCACGCTGTGCTCCGTACTCCGTAATACTCCGTACGCGTACGGGGTTCTACAGAGGCTCCGTACGCCGTGCTCATTACTCGGACTCGCACGCCTGCTTGTCCTCGTATGCGTCCTCGTATGCCCTCGCGCAGATTGTGCTCGACCTCTGCCCCAATCCACTGATGTGCATGCACTAATTCCACTTGCTGCTGCTTAATTAGCGGAGGTCACGATAAAGCACAAGAGGCGAAGATCCAAGGCTTATTTGCCCTATTTGCCCTATTTGCCCTCGAGTCCTCCACCGCCCCTCTCGCCCTCCCCACAGTATGCTGTGATACGTCGAAAACGGGCGGCATCACGAGTGCAGAGGCCGAGTAGGGAGGACTCGCGCGCCCGGCTGGGGTCTTCTCCAAGAGCCACGGAGAGCTCTTTCGCCGAGCCATACGGACACGGACACAGGCTTGCTTAGCCGCCCAAGTTTTGGTCTTGCCGGGTCGCCCCTCTCATGATCTCCATGCTGACTAGGACGCCTTGCATACGAAAGCAGATTGCACAGGAGCAGCAGGAGCAGCAGGTGCACAGGTGCAACAGCTGATGCTTCTTGTCATGCATGCAGCTGCACACCGTATTCTCCGCCGAGGACGGCGAGACGGCGAGCCGGACACGGCGACGGAGGAGATGTACTCGTAGTCTACGAGCACTCGTACTGCAAACGGCGCAACGATACGCCGCGTTCTCTCCAGCATCCAGCGTTAGCTGCAAATCAACACTGCCGGCTGCCAGTGAGGGGCTGGCGTCTGGGCGGCGTGGCCCCACTGCTCGAATACCGCTCTGGAATACCGCTCTGGAATACCGGTGTGGCTTGCCCAGGGCAGAGCCAAGACCGGCGGGCGCAGATGGCAAAAAAACAGCCGGTCGCTCCCCGCCGTCTGGATGTACGGGGAAGTGCTCGCTGAATTCTCCATGGCATTGAGTTGCGATGGCCTTGACTGTCTCGATTCGCCACTTGTGAACACGAGGACATGTTTTCGCAGTCAGCATGCATATTCATGCCACCTTGAAATCGACAGCGTGCTTCATGTGCTTCATCCCACATGCACGACTGCCCTCCGTTTCATTCATTAGGAACAGCACTACGACCATATGGTGAAACCCGCTACAGGCGATCTGCTATCACAGGACACATGAGCAGATACCCGAATCCCTGGGTTTCGTATCATGCCGCCGATCGTGATAAAGTCGGGGTTGAGGGAAAGAAAGTTTAGGCAAGCCAGTCGTCTTGGGCCTGGCCCAATAGGGCAAGGCTTTCGCCTTCTGTGGCGGTGGACCACGGTGTCGGTGCCCTGGTCCGTCTGCCAACGGACACGATAGTATGCTGTCCACGTAAAGACGAGTCCTTGTACACGTGGGCGCTTATAACCGAGGGTAGACGGAGCATGCCAGCATACTGAATAGCTGCGTAGAGCGCATACTGCATAGCACGCCTACGTCGAAAGCCATGGACACATGACCTGGATGTAACGTGAAGCATGTCGTTTTCGTGTACGATACGAATATGCAGTCCTCTGTACGGAGGGCTCCCGTACATTGGCCAGTCGCATTCCGTCCTCGTAAACGACGTTTCTACCCCGGCTTTCTCCATTGCGCCGAGTGGGCGAAAAATCAAAACAAGAAATGGCCACTACCAAACACGGGGCCGTCGAGCGAGGGCCCGCCCAAAACCCACTCCCTAATCAAGGGCTTCTTTGTCTGGCCTCCGTGCTACCCGCTCGTGTGTAAAATCGAGCATGCAGACGGAAAATGCATCTGACAAGTGATGTGTAGCACGCAACGGCATCCCGTGCCAATGGCGAATCATGCATCCCACCTTACCGTCCGCCATTCCACTTTCAAAGAGCTACCGTTCCCAATCTAGAAGCTGGCAAAAGGCATGCTTAAAACTAAAAGTATACTGCAACTATATGTCACAAGGCAGAAGTCGGCGAGCTTTTCAATGCGACCTGCAGCACGCCGGACGGACACTATGGAAGCCAAGAAAGATCATGTTGAAAAAGACGTGGCCAATGATCCATTGGCCAGTGGACAGTGGACAATGGCCCGTAGTCCATGGCCCATGGCCGGTTATGGCTGGCCATGGCCGGCCGACGGCCAATAACCCAGAGAGAGGCCTCGGCTCCGTCTGCAGCAGCGGCAACATGCAGGAGGACTCATCAGTTCTCATTTTGTCCCCCGTGGCGGTTCTCTTGAGTATCGAGTGGATGCCCCACCTGTTTATCAATCTCGTATTCTCGGGCGGGCCGCATAAATACCACCTGCGAACGTGCAAGAGTGCGGAATGGAGGGAGCACGGAACGGACGGGAGCACGAAATATGAGAAGAACAATGCAAAATATGAGTGATGCAGAAATCCCCCCACGCCGTCGGAGCAACTGCTCCCAGTAGGGATTTGATTTGTAACAGAGTACAGAGTATTCTTTGTGCACACTGCAGTCTCCTCGCCCAACACGGAACAGAGGAGACGCAGGTGTGCAGATGCTCGGATTCCTTGTGCTGGCGGCAACAAAGGGCTGCCCGAATGGACCCCGGTGCCGCAGTCTGCGTGCCGCTAAAATTAAAGGTTCTCACTGCATCGGACGCGATGGCTGCCGTATCTCGAGGGAATCGATTTGTCACAGGCGATAGGGCGTTACCAAATGGAATACGAAGTTGCTCATGGGCTCCGTCAGTGCTCAATCGATGCTCAATAGGTCGTAGAAGTGCTCAATAGAGTTGCTCCATGGAGTGACTCAGTAGGTGAAGGTTGGTGTTCCACGCACAAGATATAACATGTGTCTGTGCGTGGAGGGCAGTAGAGTTGCATTGCATGGAGAGAGATAAAGAGCGTGGTAGAGAGATAGACAGCGAGGCAGAGGTACTGTACTCCGTACTCCGTAGGCAGCGACAGGATACGACTGCTCTGGCATGATTTCTGGCAGCAGCCGTTGGCTGCGGGGGTTCGCTCCCCCCACATTGCGCCATCGATGTTCCTGCCGCCCGCTGCGTCAGCTTGTGCCTTGCACCTTCCCGCTGCTCGTGCTCGCTGTTCGTGCTCGCCACATCCAATGGGGAAAGAGGAAAGAGAAAGAGGAAGGGGGAAAGCGGAAAGCGCAACCGTCTTGCGGCATCAGCACCACTCTGCTAGGACCACATGCTTGTCCTGTGTCGTCGTGGCCCAAAGAAGCCTCGCTCCTTCCACGTTCAGAACATGCAGGCGCGGCTCGCAGCCAGCTGACCTGCGCCTTCCTCATCAACTCATCGTAAGGATCAGATACTGGGGATTTTACTTCTCCTTTCTCCTTTCTCCTTTTTTTCTTTTTTCTTTTTTCTTTTCTTTTACTGTTTTCCTCTTTTTACCTTTTCCCTATTAATTCCTCATTACCTTCGCCACCGCCTCATTTCTTTCAGCTTCATGGACCCATCCTTGTTCGATTCGCATATTTCTGCCGTTTTGGGCACTGCATGATTTGCTAGTCCTTTCATGCGCCAGAACAATACATTGTAGAGCGCCCTTTCATCTATCGTCTCAGACGGCGGCCAAACGGCGCGGACCCCATTTCGGGATTTGTTCTCTGATCTGCAGGTCTGCAGGCACAAAGAGGTCGTCTGGCTCCCGGAGTAATGCTCTGTCTATTTCGCGGCGGTAAGAAACTGGAAAGGCTGCGAACCTAGGAAGAACACGAATTCCATCGTACGAGTACGGAGTACAACCCCATTGTACCTCTGCTATCCCACATCCCACATCCCACAGCTAGTGCTTTGCTCTAGTGATTTAGCGATTTAGTGATTGTGATTAGTGCCTCGACCCCTGTCCAGGCAAAGACGGCAGGGCACTGACATTTCCCGCTCTTGCATCAACAGTTCTCGATTCTCGCCCAGCACGTTCGCCAAGGGCGACGCCCCACTGATCCGTTTGTCCACGACCAGACCTGTTCCGCCACACATGGCCAGAGTTCGGTGTACTTTTTTGTTTGGCTTTACAATACGAGAATAGAAAAAGGCGAAAGAGGCAAAAAAAGCAAAGAAAGGAAGAAGCAAAAAGCAAAAACGGCAAAAAAAGCAAAAAGAAAAGCAAAAAGAAAAGCAAAAAGAAAAAGAAAAAAGAAAAAAACAAAAACGAAAATACACGACCAGCACAAGACACGATGAGGCCCATGCATGCCGCTCGGACGGCGTTGTTCTTGATGGTGGAGGCTAATGGCATTCCCCATCTTGTGAACTCGAATCCTTGAGAACTCGAGACGTTTCTGGCGCGAGTACGCGAAGGCCGAAGCCTCGCAATATGCAGCATACCTTGCTGCCAAGAATAACAGAACAAAAAAAAGAGACCCCCAAAAAACAGAAAGGATGCCGCGGCACAGGATCAGCCACGACAGGAGGCAATGGAAATACGGATCTATACGACAGATTACGAAATACGAATACGGAGTACGAAGTACAATGGCATGCACATCACTAGCTACGGATGTGTTGATCAGACGGGGAATACCGAGGGCTCTAGAGCTCTAAAGTCTTGGAGGTCTCAGGTCTCCGTCTCGGCCTCAGAGCCTCAAACCAGTTGCAGGTTGCAGGCTGCAGATGCATGTCATAGCCTTCCAGATCACAACCGTTTTTCGCAGATTCTGGCTGAGAGATCCCCCGAACAAGGCAGGAAAGGCAGAAGGGCAGACGAGGCAGAAAGACAGCCAATACGCCGCCTGCCGAATGCAGCCACCAGGGCGGAGCTGAGCTGCGCGGGCCAGGAAGATCTCTGACGACGCAGTCTTTTTGGACACGCCCCCTCCATAGCACGGCCATGCCGATGCATGTCAGGGACGAATTTCGAGGCCAAAGACAGCCCTGATCAGATACGAGTCCTTGGCGACGCCGTTCTCAGCTCAACCAGACATTGTCGACTGCCCCAGTCTGGATACATTCTGCAGGTCTCCCGTGCCGCCCGTCTCTCTACGCGTACGGAGTACGTGCTTTGCCGTTTCCATCTCCCCACTAGCGCTGATCTCGACACGGCACTTCTGCAACGCCGACCTGAAACCGTCACGAAACCGCCGCTGTTAGTGGCAATTTTATTTTCGTCTTTTTGTCAAATATTGGGCCGATCGGTATCTTGGTGTTCCGTGATATCTCTTTCTCTGGTGACACACAGGATAGCCCCGACGTTGGGACCTGCATGTTATCGGCCGAGCTGCCCAACGTCTTGACAAGTGCGTACTCGTACGAGTGCGTACGAGTGCGTACGTGTGTTTGCGTGTGCCACTGGGCTGTGCTGCCCACCACGAATCCTTTCAGCTCCCCTCTTGGCTGACCTGGCCACAGCTCGTTTTATTTTGGGTATATCAGAGATTGGAAGACGCCGAACACCGGGCAATACGAGCGTGCCGTGCATAATGGGATCATATTTGCAGCGTGACACAGACCCGGCGTCGTACGGAGGATTCCATACTCGTATTCTTCGAGTTACAGAATACACTATTCGCACAAGCATTCTGGGGAAGACGGCGAGAAGAACGGGAAGCCGGTGTTATTACAGGGTATAATCTCTGCTTTCTGCTATTGCTTACGTGCAGGAAGCCGAAACCACACGGGAAGACGGGATCTGTTGTTTGGTTTATGTTCTATTTAGGGCTCCTGCAATTGTACGAGCATTCCGTCTTCCAGATATGGAGACGAGCACGAAGTACGGAGTACATGTACCCACAGTGTGTGCATTGTTGGCACTGTCTTTATACGGACTCGCATCTGCACCTCTTCTGTCTTTGGTCACCGGCCTGCGGGCCGTGATCCCGCTGAGAAAGACCTTTGATAATGATGACAACTGCTTCAAGCATGTATCGCCCCTTCTGGCCAACGCCCCCCTTGGCCTTCCCTCTCGCCTAAGCGGTTGTTCGTTGCCCGCTGGCCCGTGATTTGGGGCTTGCAAGAACCATGCAGGAGAGAGAGAGCGCCTGTCCGACCTGGCCAGTCCTCCCTTGTTCCCTTGTTCCCTTGTTGCATTGCAGCAGGGGGAGGAAAAAAATACAAATACAAATAGAACGGAAGCACGACGGAGAGTCGCATTGCCCAGGGTATATTGTACAAGATTGCTTTGCCAGCACGTCGTTGTCCGTTGATTCCAGGGTCGGAACGCATTCCGGTGTCGACCATGACCCTTGTCCAGGGATTTCGGCTCCAGGCTCCAGTCAGGCTTCCTGGGGTTCCAGGGATTCGAGGGATTCGAGGGATTCGAGGGACTCCAGGACTCCAGGACTCCAGGACCCCAGGACCCCAACCCTACCGGGCCTCAGGCTCCCTGCGACTCTCTGACTTCGTCTGGGCTCTGCATCGCGCATACGGAAGCCCCTCCGACGACGCAGTTACTCTGTACGGAACTTTTTTCTCAATAGCTCGACGGCGCAGAACGGGGGTCGCTGGTGCGTGTGTGGGCATTGGCGCCCGGCGTCTCCTCCGCCTGCAGGGCCGCTACTGTACGAGCATGTACGACGCAGGGCGGCGCCCGAGCACGAGCGTTCCTGGACACAGGCCGGCCAGCAGACGGGGAAGAGCAACTGTCCGAAGGGGCGCGCGGACGAGAAGGGGCGGCGGCGCAGGATGGTACGCACGAGTACTCGTTACGAGTAGTCTGGAAGAGCGTCCAAGACGAGGTCAAAATGCACATGACATTGTACATCTTACGTCGTATGTCGTACTCTGTAAGGCTCTTATCGTCATCCCCGATCGCCGTGGTCGGTTCCGATGCTCTGTCTGACGGTCTCCCCCCACGGCAAGAATCGCTGTCGATCAGATGGCGATGGCCGAAAGGGGGGGGGGGGGGGGAGGGGAGGGAAGGGGGGAAGGCGAGGCGAGGCGAGGCGAGGGGGGCGGGAGGCACGCCAGCCAAGAAGCCCCCAAAGACCCGAAGGCAGAGAGACCTATTTCAGGGGGGGATTTCGTCAAATGCTGCTAGGCAGGGGGCGAAGACGTGAGTACCGGGGATTTACAGGGTAGCATCTCCCCCCCCATCACCCCCTTCTCGTTTCTTTTCCTAGCCTGGGCAAGCGCGGGACACTTCACGGTTGGTGCACGGCCGTCCAGAAGAAGAAGCAAAGAGTGCGAGTTTAGGACGAGAAGACGTATCTTACAGGGCAGGGGGAGACCCACACCGCTGAAGAACGGGTTTCTGAGGAAGCCCTGGAGGCCCAGAGGCACTCCGTACTATTACTCTGTAGGTTTGGTCATTTCCTACACCGCTCTCCTGACCAGAACAAAGGAAACGCAAACCCCGTTCTAGCCTCCGTAAGGCCGTCTTGGCACGGCGAAGGGGAGGCACACCTTGCAGAGGGCCAGGCAGCCTGGCAAGGCAAAGAGGCAAAGCAAATCATCAGGGGCATATCACGTCTCGGATACGTTGATCTCTGTTCTCTCAGCCTTTGTCACAGCCTTCTGACGGAAGAAATTAATTAAAAAAAAATTAAAAATTAAAAATTAAAGAAAAAAGAAATGGAAAGGGGCGACAGGAATCCATCTCTGTGCGCAACCAGAGCTTGATCAAGTTTGGTCCTCCAAAGCGTATCTGCCGCAGGGTGTCCTTGGCGCATTGTTCGTATGCACAGGTTGATTCTGCAGTGCTCGTACGAGCAAACATCTTACGAGCATGCAATCGTGGATATTCTACTCGTACTCGTACTGTCCTGGACGGATTCTATCATATTTTGACAGTCTCGTGCCGGGTCTCCTGGCGGACGGCAGAACTTCCCAGTTGGGCCGTCTCCAGCAGTATGGAGCACTCCGTATTCGTACTCATCTCATACGCATAGGCAGAACGGCAGTGACCAAAATAAGCACGAGGCTAACGCTTTCCTCTCGAGAAGAGTGTTAGCTCCCCCCAGATGTTTGAAGTGATTATCAGCCTGTTCTTATTATTTCCAGATGTTCCAGAGTCTCTTACGTACAAAGACCTTGCCCCTGGTATCTCGGGCTGGTTGCCTGCCGGCCTGGTAGTGGCTCCGCGAATGTTGTGTCTCTTTCAGAAGTAGCGTCTGATAGGGAGTTTGGGAGTTTGAGAGTTAGGGTGTTAGGGTTCAAGAGCTGTGTAAGAGTACGTACAACGTACGGAGTACTCCTCGTAGCCTGCCGGTGCGAGATTGCGAGATTCTGAGATTGCGAGATTGTAAGATTGCGCGTTCCAATATCGATAACAGACAATACGAGCATGACCAGACGCGAATGTGCCTCGTCACGGCTACATCGCACGCTAACACTTCCCATCTACAGGGTAAGCGTAGGCGTTCCCTGGGGGGTGAAGGGGAGGGGTACTCGTAGACGGTACTCCGTACAGAGTACACACACTCACTCACTCTCGCTCCTTCGATCCCTGTCGTCCACGAGGAGGAACAGTTCACGCCAACCCAGCAGCGACAATGATCAACCAGAGCGAGCACGCGCAACAGGACAGAAACGCCGGACTGTTTGTCTGGTCTGCCGCATTTCTTCGGTGAGTTCGGTCGCATCTGCCGAAACAATTGCTTGTTTGCACCAAGTACGAGTACGGAGTACTCCGTACTCCGGTACGTACAGTAGCTCTTTTTTTATGTTCCTTCTCGCCGTCTGCGTCGCAGAGAGCCGTCTGTGCTCGCCTGGGACCCCTACCCTCAGGGTCAGCGAGCAAATTCACCGATTGGCGGAGGCCCGAGCAGGCATCGCCCGAGAGAACAGCTGCTCGGTTCCGACTGGGTTTCCCACTGGGGTGCTCGTCTGGAACCTCGCCATCTTCGATCGTGCCCTCGCTGCCTCAGAGACCGGAGACCCTCTCTTCCCCGTACCCTCGCACCCTCGCACCCTCGCACTTCGTTCCGCGTACCCTCGCATGCGAGCCAGCATGCGAGCATGCCAGCATCAGCATCCTCGCTCACCTTGGTTCACCTTCGCTTCCACGGCTGCAAGCCTGTGACATCCCGGCCTGCCATCGCTAATGCGACAGGAACATGGATGGGTCGATGCCTGCTCGCCCAAGCACCAGCACTAAGGAACAGGCACCAGAGGTCAGGATGGGTCCAAATAGAGTCCCAGTGGGCAGCCCGTCGTAAGATGCCGTCACGGGTTTCCAGTCGCCTGTGGAATGCCGGCCAGCAGCGATGGGCAATTGGCATTGGCCCAGTTCCGAGCTGGAGACGCGCACTACGCGTAAAACGGTCGGCAGGTCCCTGTTGAGAGAGTACGGAGTACAGGGAGTAGAGTTAGCAGGGTCCTTAGGTCCTTAGTAGGGTCCTTAGTAGGGGACCGCAGCAGGACCAGCAGGACCAGCAGGACCAGCAGGGACCGTAGCAGGGGGCCCCGTTCAATTTCCGGGTAGAGACGCACTACGACCAGTTAAGGCGCTGACGGGGTGCAGGCGGGGGCAGACGGGGCCAGACGGGGCCAGATAGGCTATACCAGATCGATATTGGTCGGTGCACGCCGCCACTTGCGCCGGCATGCCAGCAGACGGTTCTGCTACTGTAATGATGATGTAAGGGAGCCGTAGTGTGTTGGTTCGATCGTGTTGGTGGCGGACAAATTACGGGCAGAAGGAGGAAAATACAGTCCGGCTGATCTACGAGTAGGAGTACGGCGTCTGCTATCAGAGTACGGGTACGAGTAGAGTACTCGACTACTCGTAGACTGTAGACTACTCGAACTCTACTCCCCAGCCAAGAGGTCTAGCGAATACTAACGGAAAATACCGTCCCCTTCTTCCCTTGCTCCCTCTCCCAGTGGATTGGTGGAATCAGGGGTCGGATAATTGCGTTATGTGTCAGTGCTCGCCCGTGTTCGAATCAAGATGCCTGTAAAACATTACTACCCTGGAAGAACAAAAAATCATTATTTCAAATGCAAAAAAAAAAAAAAAAAAAAAGAAAGAAAGAAGAAAAAAAAAGAGAAGGGGTCAACTACGGAATGCCTGGATTCCGTACTCGAGGGGAACCGCTAGCCCGGCAAGGCGAGCCCATGTTGTGTAGTGAGACGGATGGGATTGCCTGTTGTGCGAACAGACCCTGTGGATCGACGGCTGGCACACCTGAACAACAAGCATGGCGAGCATTTGTACAGGGGACGAGGGTGCCGCAGCCTATTATTAATTGATTTGATTTTCTGGGGAGAAGAGACCAATCCAACACGTTTTAGGTATCTCTTCCGCGATGATGAGCAAGCCTGCAGTCTGGTACAGCATGGTACTGGTCGGCGTATTCGGAGATGAGCTTGCTGAGCAGATCAGAGATCTGCAGGTGTAGAGAGGGTTGAGTGAACACAGGTACGAACACAGGTACGAACACCGAGTAGAGTACAACAGGGAGGAGTACTCGTAGAGACGTAGGACGCCCCAGATACGCTCCGAGCAATAACCATACGAGAAGACGATACCAAGGACCGGATTCTTCCTGACGTCGCAGTCCGTCCTCCTTCTTTTGCTACGAGCCACTCCATAATACGACGTGCGAACTCTTTCGCCACCCCTGCCGACGACATGGGTGTCTGGTTGGATGGCCAGCCGTTCATGCCTGTGCTGGCCACCATGTTTGCCTCTCGTTTTGGGTTGTTTCAGGACCGGCCGGCAGACAGGCCGGAGGACCAGGGGGCAAGACAGAAGGAACAAGAAGAAGGATGACAGATTGGGAATGGATATCGTGCTGGCCAAAAGACTCGCGCAACTCGCGGCTTGGACAAGCCCGCTTCGCGTCACCGGCATCCTTGGAATCCCTTCTCGGCCGCTGCCGCAGGAGCAGCCGACGACGATCGGCCTGCATCTGCGACGGATCTGTTTCAATGGAGCGGTCAGGCGGTTAGGCGGTTGCGAAGGGGATGTGAAGAGTACGGAGTACGGAGTACGGACGGACGCTGACCGCAGGGAATGCGGGCGCTGATGGCATGTGTTCGCAGCAGATCGCCATTGCATTCCAGGGAGGCCGCCAGCTTCGTTGCCTGAGTAGTACGGAGTACAGGACTTTCAGCTCGGCGAGGTCGGTAGACTTCGAGAGCGTTTTTTGAGAGCGTTTCTTTGAGAGCGTTTCTTTTCTTTTCTTTTCTTTTTTTTTCTTTTTTTTTCTTTTTTTTTTCTTTTTTTTTTTCTTTTTTTTTCTCTTTCTTCTCTTTTTTCCTCTCTTTCTTTTCTCCTTTTTCTCTTTTTCCTTCGTTTCCTCTTTCTCTCCTGCCCGCGAACATTCCCTCCTATGGTTAGCTTCCCCGCAACCCAGCCTTTGACCGGGGGATGCAACAGCCGTGTTCAGGGGCTCGAGAATGAAAACGAAGAAGAAAGAAACCTTTAATTTGAAAATAAAATATAAATAATAAATAATAAATAAATAAATAAATCAAAAAGAATCAAAAAGAAAATCAAAATAACGGAAAACTCCGTCTGTGAAGCCAACTAGGATCATGGATGAATCCTCAAACCCAGGACCAGTGACTCGGAATACGAGACAAGCTCATACTCGTGCAGTCGTCTCCTCATACGAGTTCCTCCAACGTGAGGCGCCAATACGAGCCCGTCGGTCAGCCGTTACAGCAGGGCTACAGCCTAACAGGCCAATATTCTCCTTTGGGATAGCGTGCGTTCGTGGATGCCCCAAAGCGGCAAGTCTCAGAATCCCGGTGCTAGACGGCGGGGAGAGCTGTCAGGGTGTCAGGGTGGAAGCGCTAAGACACACAGGCGGGTAAGTGGGTAAGAAGGCCTAGAAGCCCACTAAAAACGAAAGAATCGCACCGGCATGGCGACAAAGAACCGCGAGCCAGACCAACGGCCACCGGTGGCCCTACAGCAAAGAGCATGATACTTTCTCGCATTCGCCAAGGTCGGGCCGGTCAGGAGGAAGGAGGACGGGGGGCCAAGGGAGACAGGGGGATGCTTGCGGGCTCCTAGGAGGACGGCGATGTCAGCAACGGTCAGATAGACATGTATGGGAGGCATGCGAGGAGGCATGCGAGGAGGCAAGCGAGTTAATGCCGCGTCGATCTGCATGGGCCAAGCGAGTGTAGACGGCGAGCAGGTGGGCTAGGAGGCGAGCAGGCCAGCCAACAGACGAGACCAACACTGTCAGTGCGGTGGGCACGAAAATCCCTTCTTCTGCTGGCCTGACACCTGCATCGGGGAATTCGGAAGGGCGGGCGCAGGTCATGCTTGGTCATGTCTGAGAAATACAAGAATACAAGCAGGTCTGGCCAGACAGACGACAGACAGACGGCGGACAGAAGCCGGGCGAGGAAGCATGGAAGCAGCCAGAGGGAGGGCCAATGGTCAGCAAGATGACGGATTCCGGCAGTCTGAGATCTGCTCGAACCAGTGGTTTTCCCGTCTGGTGTCCCGCCGTCACAATATCAGATAGCGTCTGCTCTCGTTTTCCCTTCTCGTCTTCTCGTTCGCGGGGGCCACCCGCGGCAGCCTCATCCCTTTCCACTCATGTCATCCTCCTCGGATCCTTCCTCATCACAAAGGCGTTTCCGCCGCTGCCGCTGCATAGTACGAGTCCAAGTACGTGACCTTTTTTTCGTGGCTGTTCCGGTGCTGGTGCTACGTCGACGTTGTGTTTGCTGACCCCTGGCCCGTCGAGCCGTTTGCATGACCATGTCCATGTCCACCGCATCCACCACGTCATGACCTGGCAGCCTCGCTTCGTTTTCGTGTCCGGTCAAGTTTCGCCCCCAAAGAACATTGGCGCACGGCCTGAGAAGTTGATGACGAAAAAGAAAGGAAGAAGGAGGAGACGAAAAAAGGCGAAAAAGGCGAAAAGAGACGAAAAGAGACGAAAAGAGACGAAACAGGAGACGAAAAAGAAATAGTGGACAAAGAAGGAAAGACGAAAAGACATAGAAAAAAAGAAAAAGGAAAAAGAAATAATGGGCCAAAAGGAAAGAAAAAGAAACAACACCGTAAAAAGAAAGAAGAGACGAAAGACGAACGAACGAACAAACGAAAAGACAGACGAAAAACAACAGCCGTCCGAGGCTTCAGACGGCTCGGATCCTCCAAGCCTTTTTTCAGCCAAACGGAATCACGTCTCCCATCCGCCGGTTGCTCAGCTGCTGCTGTCCGACCTCCCCAAGACGAAAACAAGGAGCGAGGAAGAACGGAGAATAGAAAATATGCCGTCCAGGATGCACACATCAGGGGTTCTCTTCCCGAAGATGCCGTTCAGGACCTTCCATCTGCCAATGTCCAATATTTCGCCCCTTCCCCTTCCCCTTCCCGCCCCCTTCCCCGTTCCTCCTTGTACGAGCTCGTCGTATTCCGTACGCGTATGACTGTATCAATGCAAGAATTTGCTCGCCCACGTCCCTCCCACGTCAACGTCACCAACACGTATACCCCCCCAAGATGTGGCCAACATCTCGAGGCCTGCGTGCCGTCATCGGACGCCGAGCCGAGATCCTGGCCATTCTCTTCGCCTTCCATGAAGGATTTTTCTCTACTACGGTCTACGTAACACTGCATCCACCCGTGGTAGGACGGCAGGCGAGCCAGAAGCAGCCAGAAGCAGTCAGCAGCAGCTAGGTCAACGAATTTCCGCTGACTGATACTCTCAGAGGCCTTGGCTTCTTGTCCTCGCCGTCCTTTGTCTTTTCGTGGTCGGACCGTGCCCTGGGGAGTCCCGGCTTCGCTATGCGTTCGCACTCGCTCCTCTGATTAGGGATGCGTCCGTCCATGGAGAATGGAATAGCTCGGTCGTTTCAAGAGACGACGACAAGATTACAGCAGCGTGCTAATAAGCGACAGAGGCTGCATCCGTATGGAGCACGCACTCGTTCCTCGTTCCTCGCTCCAGGCACTACTCGGTTCGTATTCGACGATCATGGCGTTTTGCCACCTTTGGGCCGCTCGGACGTCTATCCAAGCACGTGTACAGAGTGGCAGAGGGGGGCAGACTGGCAGACTCACCCCCTCCTTAGTCCCGGCACATCCTTTGGGAGTACATCCGCACAATGCGGTGAGCTACGGGCTAGTCAACGGCCGTCAAGTGCTGGCGTGTGGACGGCGTCCGTTGGGCGTTGAGGAAGAAAGGGAGAAAGAAGGCAGGGAGAGTGGGTGTGGAGTTATCTGATGGCTGCTCAGCTGGGCTGTGGCGAGGACTAGTATGATTTGAACAGTGTAGAAAGTGAATACGGGCGTTTATTCTTGAGATCTTTGTGTAATGTAATTGTATGTATTTTTTTTTACTTTCTATACTTGCCTTTTCTTTTTTTACCTTTTTTACTTTTCTTTTCTTTTTTCTTTCTTTTCTTTTATTCTTTTCTTCTCTTCATGCTTTCCTTTCTTTCCTTTTCGTTCATTTCCACAAACGCCTCGTTTCACCGAAAAAAGGCGGTGACTGTTCCAGTGGCAGGAAAGGAGGGTGGGAATGTCCTCCCGTCGATGACGGCAACAAGTGAAGAGGGGCACGAAGGGGGTCTCGCGGGCCAATATCGGAGATCCGGTCTTGGCTCTTGTCCTCGAGCTTGTCTTTGAGCTCGTATCCTCGTATTCAGCCGCGTTTGCCCTCTGGTCAGCAGCCCAGGGCCAGTTGTGATCCGTGTCTTCGGATATGAAACGAGAAAGGCATTGTTGGGTTCATCTTCCCCTCTTGATTGTATTATTACTTTTAAGCTCCCGCGCCGATTGCGTGACGTCTAAAATTAAAATGAACATCTACAGTAGCGGCCACCCGTAGACAAACAAGTGCAATACTCCGTGCTCCATACTCCATATATGGCAGACCCAGCCAGCCAACGGGCCAGCCAACGGTCCAGCTAGGCAGCCGAGTCAGCCCAACGAGACCAAACCAGACAGACGCAGCGCCGTTCCACCGGGAATGAAGACCGACCAGCGGACTGGGAGGGAACATACGGCGTATGTACAGTCCCCAATCACACCCCTCACTCTGCCGATCAGCACGTTCGTGGCCTCGTTATCTCATATTACTTGTTATTAGCCCCAAATAGAGCGAGCCACTCGCCCTTTGTCCACGGGCAACCCCCCCCCCTCTGCGCTGCTCTCGCGGGCATGGGCCGGTCATTTCCTCTTTCGACCGTTGAAAGACACTACGCTTCCCCAACGTGTCCAAATTGGCCCGTCTGAGACCCAAGTGGGCTTCGACGGCCTGTGGCCTCCCCCTAGTCCTTCGATAGGGTCTCCACACACCAACCGCTTCGAGCCAGGCAGGACAGCATGAACAACGGAATCCTCCGCACGAAGTCCGCCGTCCAGGCTCGCCTCGACAGATCGTCTTGACGGACGGTCAACGAGCATTGTCTGCGGACTGCCAATTTGCCTCGCGTGCATGCACCCCCCCCTTCCGCCAAACCAACCCGCTGCTGAAACGGCAGACGCCGTGTGCCCTTGTCCTGCAAGTGATTTTTGCGCTTGGTCCTCATGCTGCGGACGAAGCCGGGCCAAGCGAGGAGGACCCAGGACCTCAGGACCTCAAGACCCCAAGGGGAAGAGCTGCTGCCGGATCTTACGAGCACTCGACACTTGTGCCCACGTTCTCCTGCCTCCTCCTCCTCACGCTAGTGGCTTGTCCTCATGACCATCTGCTGCTTCGTGGGGGCAAGGCGTTGCCGGACGTCCATGGCCCAACCCACAAGTGGCCAGATCTCACGGCTTCGCTGGTGGTGGAGATCAGCTTGACCCATCGTGAGAAGGAAAAAGGATGCTTCTCGGCCCCTGGCTGGCGGAGCAGTCATGCCATTGTGATTCATGCTCTCCATGCTCTGTGTCTTCTATTGATTCTCGGCTGGCCCGCTGCTTTGCCACCACAACAGGAAGCCATGGCCAGCTCTGGCCGGTCTGTTCGGTGTACGGGACTCCATCCAGGTGGCTCTCAGAAGCCTGAGACATGTGGGCGTGTCAGTCTGTCAGTCTGTCACTGTCTGTCTGTCGTTTGTTGCTTGTTGTCGGTTGTCGGTTGTCGGTTGCCGGTCGTCGGTCATCTGTCGTCTGTCGTCTGTCGTCTGCCGTCTGTCGTCTGCCGTCGGTCGTCACTCAGTCGTCTTGGTGACACGGACGACAAGCTTCCGACAACAAGACTACCATTCGTCGCTCGTCACCGGTCAGATCCTATGCCGTCATGGATGTGCTGGCATGCCGTGTCGAGGCCTCGTCATACGTGTGGCAGTGTGGACAGAGTACCGGTCGGGTTGTCTTGTCTGTCCGAGAGGTCGCCTTGGCAAACGCCCCTTTTCCTCGGTGAGGTGATGATACTGGTCATATTTCCGTCGTAGGACAGTCTTCCGTCTCCCTCACCGGACTCCTGGATTGGCAGGCTTACCATGGACAGCAGAATATCACAAACGAGCAGTCATCTCGCAGAACGGTGAGGCCTATAGTACAAAAGGCCGGTCTATACCGGCTGCTTCTTTTCACCCCCCTTCTAATTGGGCAAGGCCTCCGTGGGGGAGATGGCATAACACCCGTATTAAGAAGGCTCTGGACCAACGCACCGGAATACCGGTCATTCGATGCCGACCAAGCCGTTGATAGGTTGCTAAACGACTATCTACGGAGTACGGAGTACTACCAGACAATGGCCTCCCCCTTATAACACCGTCTGCTATTGTGTGTGGCTGGGGCGACGGGATATCCAATCTTCTGCCCACCGGCCAACAAAAGTCCATATTGGCAGAACGGGGCTCTATACTCCGTCGAGGAGCCCATCAGGACCCTCTTCTCCCCCCATGGCGGAAGCAAGGAGTCGAGGCATCCGAGCGAAGAGGCGTCTTGTTGTTGTTGCTTCATTCGGCAGAAAGGGATGTAACTGCTGTTCGCTTTCGCTTTTATGTACTCTTTATTTCTTTTTTATTTCTTTTTTATTTTCTTTTTCTCATCTCTGGTCTCTCTTCTCCCCTTTTCTCTTTTCTCTTTTCTCTTTTTTTTTCTTTCTTTCCGTTCTCGTCTCTATTGCTGACAGAACCTGCAGTAGCCTCCTGGCGAGAAAGTGGTTATTCCCACCAGATAACGTTCCAACGGTGCCAACTGGCTTCGCTTCCGCGCTGGGGGGGTATATCAGAGAGGCCCCTGCCTATAGCAAACAGCAAATCGGGACAGGCAAAGGGGGGACGCAAGGGAGGCCAAACAGGAAAAAGAGGCGAGAAAGGCAAAAGGTAAAAGAGGCATTGAGCGCGGACTCGGTAAAGGGAAAAGGGGAAAAGGAAAAAGGGAAAAACGAAAAATGTCCGACCTGTAGCTGCCGGGCCACCCGCTGCCTTGCGTACGGAGCACTCCGTAAGTGTGTGCGTGTTGATCTGACTCTGGGCAGCCGATCGATCTTCGTAAAATAAATCGTGCATGTTTTTAAACCATTTAAATCTCTTAAAAAAAGAGAATATTTTTGCACTGGCCTCACGATGACGGGTGCCTGCAGGAGTACGCAGTAGTCCTGCACGCCGGAGAGCTACATACTCCGTACGGAGTACTCCGTACTCGTAGACGAGAGGCGGAATGCAACGACGTGCTCGAGTCGACGTGCTCGAGTCGACGTGCTCCGTTCTCGTACATGATATGGAGTCTAGCGGGCCAATCTGGTCGGCAGAGGCGAAGGCAGCGTACTGAGAATCCCCCAGACGTGAAACACCAGGTGACCAGACGTTGGCCTTGCAGCCCGGCCGGTCCTACCGTGACAGAGCTACTCGAAGAAAAAGCAAATATGTACCATTGTCCACAAGGCGAGGCGGATCGACGGGCACCGGAATGCTACTCGCAGACGAAGTGCGGCGTATTATTCAGGAATGAGGATTTGACGTGAGCCCAACAGACGTTTGCCCCCTTCAATTTGAGTTTCTGTGCCCCTTTATTGATTCTTTTTGGTTCTCGGGGGTTCTTTGTTTTTTGCGTTCTTTTTTGCGTTCTTTTTTTGAGTTCTTTTTTTGTCATTATTCTGCAGGTGAAAAATCGACATCAATACGACGTCAAACCTACGCGGCGGCTCTATTTTTGACAGATACGAGTAAGAACGACTCTATAGGTCATAGACCGTAGTCCGTTGCTCGTAGTCCGTATTACTCGTACTCGTAGTGGCCAAAGGGCAGAGGGCAAATCTCGGTCGTGGTCTGTTTACGACGTACGGAGTCGATGCAGGGGCAAATTGGAAGAGAGGGGCCGTCTTGTCGACCCGTCTGTGAGTCCTCGGGCTGCCCCTCTTTTCTCACTCTCTTGGATGTCGTGTTTCTGAGGGTTTAAAGATTAAAATAAATATAAATATAAATATAAATATAAAAAAATAAATCCAAAAAAATACCAAAAAAACACTCTTCTTTTTTTTCTTCTCTTTGGCTGCTCCTCCGTGGGTCTCCCCTCCCCCATGAGGTTGCACTCGCACGTCCCATACAGGGCCCAGAAATCCACGAGTAATATCCGCACAAGACAAGAAGGGAAAGGATGGTAAGTTCTGTCCATGGCTATTGCGGGAAGAGGTCCAGGATGGCGTTTTGTTCGGGCGGATGACGGGTGGCCCTGACACGCAGTAGCCGTGTTGGGGCAGACATGGAAGATGCGGGCAAGCAGAAAAAATACGGAGTATACGAGCACTCTACGCGTCTATACTCCGTACTCGTACGGAGTACTCCATACTCCCCCTATAGGACAGGTGGTAAGATAGAGTACGAGTACATGTTAGAGAAACACCCCCCAGGCTGCCAGGGCCACTGGTGGCCCTGTCTGGACGGCCGGCCCGCTGTCACGGTGGTCTTGGGTTTGCCTCAGCATAAGAACGAAGTGCTATTACTGCCCCTTTGGGTAAGCACCAGACGACGCGTTCTGGTTCTGACGGAGAAGGATGGAGCCTCTTAGTTGCCGCAGTATTTCTTCCATTCTCCAGACCCCATTCTTCTCCCTTCTGCGTACGAGTATGCATGTATCGTACAGCAATACGAGTCCGACATACGAGGCCGGTCGACAGACCTTGGACCAGACGTCGTGTACATCCCCACAGACGCTCTCGGGACACAGGCTCGTCCCAACTCGTCGGCAGGTGTGCCGGCACAGCCGCCCAAGGCTTAACAGACAACCTATATAGCACTCGTACTGCCTATGTGTTGGCAAGTGCCCACGGCTGCGGGTACCACGCACTGTACGACGGCGATGTTGGCAATGCGACGTCATCCGCATGGGGCCATTTTGAGCAGGAAATCAACACGAAATCAACACGAAAACAACAAAACGACGAAATAACCCTTTCCCAACACTTGATTTCACCTCCGGTGGAGCTGTTGCGGATCTTCGGAGGCGGAGACGGTGAGGGTCAGCAGGATGATTTTCTCTGCAGGGCGTTGTCACCTTGACGGGAGTGCAACGTTGGCGGTAGCCGATCGCACTTTGCCACTGTCAGACTGTAAGCAGTGGACAGACGGTAGACCGGACAGTGGACGGTGGACAGTGGACAGAGGCGGCAGAAGCCGTCTGAAGTCGCGTATTGCTCTACGACGCACAGCACAGACAACAGGCACAGACAGCCGGCGCAGGTCCTTTGGTGTTTCAGCGTGAGTAACCGGTAGAACACAAAGAATTCAAAGCCTGTACGAGTAGTGGCAGACTGAAACCGGATAGCGGAATCCAGAGAAACAGCCGTGAAGCATGTTTGATGACAGCCCCTGAGGAATGGAATGTGGATGAGAATTGTGAATTGTGAAGGGAATCGTGAATCATGTTTGGTATTGTAAGAATATGAGAAGAAGAGAAGAACAACAGTCATGAACAGACAGTAGACAGACGAGTAGACGAGTAGACGCAGACACAAACGCACACAGTAAACGCAGTAAACGCAGTAAACGCACACAAACAGTCCATCTTAGCCTTCTGTGACCCCTCAGCCTTCCACCACCGGCCGCACGTAGACCACCACCCGGCCCTGCTCCCTCGCCGGCGCTGCCGTCGCCACCTCGCCGCTCGTCGTCAGCGCATGGCCGTAGACCGAAGACGCCAGGCTCGAGCGGACACTGCCGTAGGACACCTCGCTGTCGCTGGCGCCGTGCAGCTTGGCGGCCACGGGCGGCGGCGACATGGACATGGACACCGGCGACACGGCCGTCTCCTGGGACCAGTTCTTCTCCCGCCGCGGCTCCAGCTTGTTGGTGGTCGGCGCGCAGATGGGCGAGCTGGGGAAGTAGTAGGGGATCGGAGGAGCGGCAGCCGCTGCTGCTGTGGGACTGGGCGGCGGCGACAGCGACGTCAGCGGCGGCGAGGCACTGCGGCCGCCGCCTTTGGCACGGAAGAGCTTGCCGGGGCCGCTGGGCGGATAGGCAGCCCAGGCCGGCGTGGTGTCTGAGCGACGTCTGCCGCTCTTCCGCCGGACGAGAAACAGGACCAGCGCGGCCAGGACGAAGAAGCCGGCAACGACGCAGACGACGACGGCCGCCAGGAGACCGGCCGACGTCTTGTGGGTGGAGGAGTCGGCGGATTCGGCCGGCAACGACGGCGTGGGCGTGCGGAAGGAGCCCGAGGAGCCCGAGGAGTCGGCAGTATCAGAAACATCCGTCACAGCCGCCTGGGCGGTCGTCGTGGAGGCCATGGCCATGGCAGGCGTCGTCGGGCTGACGCCGATAGTGACGCCAGCCGGCAACATGTACGTATGGTTGGGACAAGGAGCGCCGGGGCCGTCGGTGGGCAGGCCATTGCAGGAGAAGGTGGAAGGCGGCGGGCCAGGATCGTAGATGGAAGAGTAGCCAAAGCTGAGGGTCAGCGGAGGAGAGACAGAGAAGGAGGAGAGGAGGAAGTCAGGAGAAAGGAGAGGCGGGAGAGGTGGAAGTCAGGAGAGGAGGAAGGCAGACACTTACTTGGCACAGCGGTTGATGATGCGGTCGACATTGGCTGGATGTCAGGATGTCAGATGTCAGATGTCAGATGTCAGAGCTTCATAAAAGGAACCAGACTCACGATCTTCTCCGGTCTTGTTGGGCGGCAGCCAGAGGCCACAGAAAGCCGTATCACACCAGTAGAGCTGCCAGAACTGCGGGCTGAAGCTGTGGCCGGTGACCTTGGAGCAGAACTCTTGGAAGGGGGGAACCTGGGCAATATCGATGCTGGGAAAGCCGGTGACGAGGTGGAAGAAGCTCTGGCGGCAGCTGTCGAAGCAGGCGGTCGGGTTTCCGCGGTCGTGGAGGCGTGGAGAAGTGCCGTCGAGGGCGCGTCTGGCAAAGGGTCCATGGGGACATATGCATTCGTTTGCTGCCTCGGCTATGTCGTCCATGGTGAAGAGCGGGTGAAATTAGGTGGCGAAGGACAGGGATGAGAAGAGGGGAGGAGGAGGGAGCAGGGAAGAGGAGAAGAAGAGGAAAGAAAAGACGAGAGGAGGCGTCGATGCATGTTGGGCAGTAAGCGAGGTGTGACGGGGGAGGACGGGAGGACGAGGAGGGACGAGGAGGGACGAGGACAGGGCGAGAGGAGGAGGACAGAGCGAGAGGATGAGGAGGACGAAGGACGAAGACGGCGAAGAGGACGAAGACAGACAAGTGGTTATCTGAATATCAAAATAGTCGATGAATAGAGCCGGAGAAGGGCCTTTACAAGAGGAGAGGAGAGGAGAGATGAGGAGGAGAGAGGAGAGAGGAGAGTACAGAAGAGATGGAGGACAGAGAAGTACAGAAGAGGACAAGAGGACAAGAGACAGAAGAGAGAAGAGGACAGGAGGACAGGAGGACGGAGGACAAACATGTTACACATGGCGTTTTCTGCAGCCGACGAAAATACAGACAGCAGACGCAGACGCAGACGCAGACGCAGACGCAGACGCAGACGTCCGTGCCATGATCAGCATGTCTCGGGCATCCGAGAGACAAGTCGAGAGACTGGAGAAGGCGGGAGGTCAAAGAGTCGGAATGATGACAAATCAAATGATAATCCATGAATCCATGATGAGAGAATCAGACAAATCCTCGTGACAGCTGCACAGAAATCAGACACATCACAATCCGGCCTGTGCCTGTGCCTGTCCCTGGCCGCTCGTCCCTCCCCAACTGCCAATCCCCTACCGGCGTAGGCGAGACGTAGCACGGCTCTGGTGCTCGCCCTGGGCCACAGACACATCAAACACGCAGTGCCACACGCCCGGCGCATACGTCTTGACCCGTTCCACATGGTCCATGGCCGTCTTGCGGTCCGCCGTCGCCGCCCACACGGACACCAGTGCCCCGATCTCCGCCCCCCGGCCGTCAATGTCCCGGACGGCCACGTTCTCGTGCAGGTGCAGCCACGCCGTCGGCTGTCCGCCGGCCACGGCCGCCTGCCACGCCGTCGCCCAGCTGTCGCGGCTCGTCGGCAGCAGGCCGCAGTTGACATGTGTTACTGGCAGCGCCTGCCCGTCGCGCAGGGCCGCCATCTCGGCCAGCCGCCGGCCGGCGTGCCGGTTGTCCTCGACAAACAGCGTGATGTCGGCCGTCTCGTCGACGCGCGTCGCCTCGTTTTTGGTGATGGTACACACCCGCCAGCCGTTCGCGGCAGCCCCCCGGCGCAGCGCCTCGGCACTCCACGGATTCAGCTCCCAGCAGACCACGCGCAGCCCGCGCCGCGCGTACGAAAAGACAAAGTAGCCGATGCCGCCGTACAGGTCGACGGCCCACGGCGGGCTCGCTTTGCCCGGAGGCTGCTCCCACGCCAGCAGGCGCGCCTTCTCCTTGATGTTGCCGCGGCTGAACATGCTCCAGCGCGGCGCCCACGTCTGCACGATGCCGTTCTGCCGCGTCTGCACCCACAGGGCGCGCCCCAGGTCCTCGGCCGTCGGCGGGCCGTCTGTCTGCGCCGGCCCAAAGTCCCCGTACAGCACCCGCAGGCCCGTGGGGCTGCGCAGCACGTTCTCGCCGGCGCCGTCGGCCCGCGTCAGCGGAATGCCCTCGTTGACGGCCAGGTGCGTCAGCGGCGGCGTGCCGCTCGACAGCGCCGCCAGGATCCCGCGCCACAGCGCCTCCTGCTGCTCCGGCGTCGTGCGCGCCAGCAGCTGCGGCCACGGCGCCGCCGAAAAGCTGCCCGTCGGCAGCAGCGCCATGGGCTCGTAGAGCAGCCAGCGGCGCGGCGTGTGGGCAACGACCTCCGACACGTCCACCGGGAGATCGGCCAGCGACAGCCCCTCCAGCCAGAGCCGCACAGCCGTCAACACCCTGTTCTCGGCCCTCGGCTTCTTTGGCCGATCCGTGGCGACGGGCATGGTGGAGTGAATTGTCGTGAGTCGTAATCGTGAAAGCATAAAATCGTGAATCGTAAATCATGAAATCATAAAATCGCAAAGCGTGACAGAAGCCAAAGATTTAGTGCATATGCGCTAGATCTTAGCGTGCACTAGTGCTAATCGCCGCTGTGGGGAAGCCGAAACTGGGGAAGAAGGAACATCGACTCCAACATCCTCGGCATCTCGGCCTTCTCTCACAACCTCCCTCATCACCATGTCGGACACTGCCCAGAGACGAATGGACGCGGTCTGCCAGCAGCTGGCGGCCAGTCCCGCGAGCACTACAGACGCTGTCCTCCCGCCCATCCACCAGGTCGCCTCGGATGTCTCAAAGCCGCGAATCCAAAACAAAGTTGTCATCATTACAGGTATTTGATCTTTTCGATCTTTCTCTTCTTGCTCTTCCTCTTCCTTCCGCTGACCTCAGGCGCCAATTCTGTTCTTGGCATCGGCCGGGCTGCTGCCAACCAGTTCGCCCTCGCCGGCGCCCAGGCCATCTACCTCTGCGACTTTGCCGACGACCATCTCGCGGCCCAGCAGCAAGACCTCAAGACACGCTGTCCGGCCGTCGACGTCCACGTGCGCCGCTTCGATGCCGCCGACGAGGCGGCCGTGCGTGCCGTCGTCGACGACGCCCTGCAGCAGTACGGCCGGCTCGACGTCTTCTTTGCCAACGCCGGCGTCATCGGGCCCAATGCCCTCTTTACCGACATCGGCGCCGACCAGTTTATGCAGACCATGCGCGTCAACGCGCTGGGCCCCTTCCTGGCCGCCAAGTATGCCGCGCCGGCCATGCGCCGCACCTCGGCGGCCAAGCCCAGCCCGGGCGGCAGCATCGTCCTGACGGCCTCCGTGGCCGCCCTGCGGTCCAATGCCGGCGCCACGCCCTACTCGGCCTCCAAGGCGGCCGTGGTCTCGCTCGCCCAGACCCTGGCCTTCCAGCTGGTCGGCACCGGCGTCCGCATCAACGCCGTCTGTCCCGGCCTCGTCGAGACCGGCATGACCGCCGCTACGTTTGCCGCGGCTCGGGCCCGCGGCACCGCCGGCCGCATTGGCCAGCTCAACCCGACCCGCCGGGCCGGCCACAGCGACGAGATTGCCCGCGTGGTCTTGTTTCTGGCCAGCGACGAGGCCAGCTACGTCACTGGACAGGCCTGGGCCGTCGACGGAGGACTGAGTGCCGGCCATCCTTTTGTTCCGGGGAAGATGGCCTAGGAGTACGGAAGAAAGCTGAAGCTAACCTGGAATGACTGAAGAAAGCCTGGAGACTGAAGAAGAGATCTCACTCTTGAAGAAAGCTGAAGCTAGCCTATGATGACTAAGCAAACCTGGACTGAAGCTAGCCTAGAGTACGGAGTACTGAAATGAGAGTTGCTAATCGTACCGTAAAAAATTGCTATCCGTACCGTAATCCTCCGATAAGGAAAAAGATACATCGAGTGGGGTCAATAGCTTCACCGCCTTGGACCCATATTAAAGAGGAGGATTTGACCAATCATATTGCACTCTGTTGCCTGGCCAACTATTGAGAAACAAAGTGAAAAGAAAAGAGAATAGTCTAAGTCCGACCCCCCCCCCTCCAACCCCCCCCCCTTATCGTTACCACCTCGCGGACCTACAATAAAATTGTGGTGGACTAATTAGCGTTTAAGTTCCTTAGCCTAATTAATGCGCCTTTTGCGCGGCCGAAGTATATACCCCCCTCCTTTAGCACTACTACCTAGCACTCCCTCCTCTTAACTACCCCTTACTACTACCTCTTCTGCTATAGTTATCTCTCCTTTGCTAGCATTATCTTGCGCTATTGCTGCTAGCGCGGGTGTAGGCGTAGGCGTAGGCGTAGGCGCAAGTGCTAGTGCTAGTGCTAGCACAATTATACCTCCTTCTTCTTTGCTTTGCATTAAAGCGTCTTCTTTATCTATCGCCGTTAAGCTTGGTTTATATTCGAATGCTAAAAGTTGGCGGCGGGCAGACGGAGGAGTTGGCTGCACGCTATTATCTCTGCTTGAAGAGGATAGCTGTGTAAGACGTGGTTGTGCGCTTGAAGGAAAAACGCTAACTTTGTTGCAGCTAAAAGGTTTTGTATTACGTAGCCTGCCTCTTGTATTTGTTACAATACGTAGCTTATTAATTAAAAGGAGAGGGTTATTATTAACTTATATAGCTGTTAGTAAACGTAAAGAATAAGTAAAGTAGTAAGACGTACTGTATCCTTTTCTAGCTACTAATAGAAGTTAATATTAGTTTTTAACACTGCTTTCTCCTTGTGTATTAAGCGTTATATTTTGTGTGAGCATAGTATATTATGCTATAGTTAGAAGTTGCTTATGTAAGGGCGTAGAATAGGTGTAAAAGGCACGCCTCTTTAAGTAAATTTAAGACTAAGCGTAAGTTTATATTACTTAACTATTAGGTTTAAGTATTTTAATGTAACTTAATAAAGGTACTGCTTAAGCTAAGAGAAATTTATATAGTCTTATTTTCTTTTCTCCTTTTGTTTAGTAATATTATAGCTAATCTTACGCTCCTTATTATAAAGGAGGTTTTTAATCTTATTAAATAGTGCCTTAGCATTCCCTTTGCTATAAGCTAAGTACTACTTAAATTTACGATGCGCTAACTTTGTTAGAGAGGTAGTCTGTTGCCTAAAGTTTTAGCGTCTTAACGTAAAGCAAGCAGCTTATTTGTAATAGTATAGCTAGTATTTATTATTAAGGTACTTAATAATGCTTAGCTAATTATTAAAGTCCTTCTTAATGCAGTCCTATACTTCTTAAAAGTACTCCTTTATCTTTGCGTATATAATAAACTTTTATAAGTTATAAATACCTTAGCGCGTATATAGTATTATTTAAGGTAGTAGGTAAATTAACGCCTTGCTAAGCTAACAGTTTAACTAGGTTACGCTTATATCGTTAGCTTTATTAAGGACTACTTCCTTATTATTATTAGCGTCTTTATTACTAGCTTTATTAGAGAGATAAGGCTTTTTTTATTTTCGTTTAATATTTAAGATAATGTTAGCGTTAATATAAAAAACATAGATTTGTTAAGGTATAGTAAGTATATACTTTTTAAGGGCGGACTTTAGTATAGTTTTAAAGTTAGTAATTACTATAGTTAGGAGCTTAATTCTATGCTTTTATCTAGCCTTCTTTATATAGGTAATAAGCTAGTTAAATCCTTTAAACCTCTTGTTATTAATTAGTGTAAAAAAGAGAGGTATTGTATGCCTTATATTTGCTTAGTATATCTTTTTAAAAAATAGTATATAGTACTTGTTTGTTTAGTAAGTATTATTTATAAATAAAACGTGCGGATTGCGCTTTTATAACTAAAGTTAAAAAGGGAAGGAAAAAAATAAGCTAGCTACTAGCCTAGTAGTTTAATTGCTTTTATATTTAATGTAGTAAAATATCCCTTTATCTTAGAGCTGCTTAACAACATACTAAATAGGCGAATACCCTTTAAGGGAGTTTGTTTAAAGCTTTTAGCAATAGTTATAAATATCCTTTTTAGTAAATATAGCATTAAAGAACTCGTTGTATAAGGTGTTAATAATAAGCTAAGGCTTTGCACTATTGCTTGTTATGTTGTTAATAAGCTACACTATGTTGTTTATAAGGTTACAAAGCAGTAGCATTGCTACTAGATCTAAGAAAGCATTATAATTATTATGCGCTATATTAGAAGAGATAGTTAAAGACTAAAGCTACTTGTTTTTGTAAAGAGACTATATTACGCCCTTCTACTTGCAGCTAGCCTTAATTATCGTAGTATAGCAGCTTTGTTATACTAAATCCTAAATCCGCCCTTTCGCACAGCCTATTTCGATGCGGGTAGGCTTACCCTTTACGTTGTTAAACGATTAAATACAATAGTAAATAAAGCTAACTTGCGTTGCTTACTGCGTAAGGTTGGCTTTAAGCTCTTCGAGGGTAGCATAGAGTAGTCCTGCGACAAGTCTGTAATCGTTAGGCGGCCTTGCAGGCACGACTAAGGAAGATTCTGTTATTTTCGGTGTGCTTTTGGTTGAAAAAGTAAGGAAATAGTAGCTGAATAGTCGACACGTTAATAGGAAGCAAACACTGCAAAATTTTAACCTGGCAGAATAAACACACTAGGCCTAATATGGCATAGTGTATTCGTATCAACCAATAGGATGCTAGTAGTAAGACTAGCTCGATGTATCTTTTTCCTTATCGGAGGATTACGGTACGGATAGCAATTTTTTACGGTACGATTAGCAACTCTCACTGAAATACTCAAGAAACTCAATGACTTCTAGTCTAACACACACCTGGAAGTATTGCCCATCGCTTGCCCACCTTGTCTGCGCCAAACCGGTCCACATACCACTGCCGCCCCTGGACGGCCCGCGGCAGCATGGCAGCCACCTCGTTGAGGAGAAACCAGCGCGCCGGCACACAGCCCCAGCCGGCCGCCATGTAGAAGCCCGTCCACTCGACCCACTCGGCCAGGTAGTGTGGGTACAGGATGTAGCGGAACAAGCCCGTCTCGGGCATCTCGTAGTACTTTCCGGGCGAGGCGCCGCGGCGCCGCCGGATCTCCCGCAGCTCCTCGTCACAGATGTAGTTGGTCACGAGGCCGAGATAGAACACCGTGATGCCCACGACAAACTGCAGCGTGGGCCACGGCGCCAGCTGGGCCGACCAGTCCGCCGCCGTGCGCGGCCCATAGCCGCCCAGGAAACCGCCCAGACAGGTGGCGTTGACCACCTGGAAGACGATGGCCAGCAGCATGACGTAGACATGGATGGGCGACATGGACGGCGCCATCAGCGGGAAGAGGATGGCGCGGTAGGTGTAGTGGAGGACAAACAGGCCGGCCAGCACGCGGTTCTGCCACGGCAGACTCAGGATGCCCTCCTGCAGCGGCAGCGTCCGCGTGATGTACAGCAGGACCGCGAAGCCAGGGCATTCCATGATCATCCAGCCGAGGCGGCCGGGCACGTTGAACCGGCTCTGGACAGACGTCTTCCCCATGCCGTACCACCTGTAGATCCATTGGACGGAGGAGATCTGGAGGTCAGCCATGGACGTAGAGGTAGACAGACACGAGAACTCATCCACTCATGAGATCTCCAACTCATAACTTACGAGAGGATAAAACTGCCACCAAAAAATGACCCGGTCATACGTTTCCCGGCTGGGCGGCAGCCAGGTTTCGAGGACCATGTTGGCGGGACAGAGGAGACTGAATGCAACGCAAGACCCTGGGGTTCGCCGTCCACCAAGCCGAGATGTCTACGTATGAGATCTCCTACATGCACTATTGAGCCAATGGATACAACAACAACAACAGACTGTTGCAGACTCCGGGTCGGAGAAACATTGTTGCGAGCTGCACGTGATGAGCGGGTTTTGTGCTGGGCTCCCCCGCTAAGCCCGAAACTGACGGCCCAGGCTCCAATGGGATGGCGTCCAAAGTCTCTTTTGCCGCAATCGTCTCGTTTTCCCTCGTCCTCCTCCTCTCCCCAACAACCCACCTCTGTCGCGCGGACATCAGCCATGCACCCACGGCAGCCATAGCATGCCGACCAGTGCACGCGTCGGCCGACCATCATCATCTAGAGCCATCCCCCAGCGGGACAGCAAAGGCAACGACGGACAACCGTGAAAGAGTCCTTCTTTGCCTCTGTTTGGACTCGACAAACGGCCTCGTGTCTTTTGCCCTCCAGAACGTTCTTTAACCCGGCCTGTCCCGTAGCCGGAGCCGGAGCTTTGTTTCTTGTCCATTGTTCCTTTTGTTTCTTCCTCTCTACTCTCTTCTGCTTTTCTTTTCTTTTCTTCTTTTCCTCTCTGCTTTCTTCTCTGCTCTTCTCTGCTTTCTTCCTGTCTCTGGGTAAGAGCCGCCCTCTCGAGCTCTCCTTTGATGGCATTCTACGCCCCGGGACTGCCGGTACGTCTCCACGCTTTCTCTCCTCCCATCTGCCTCTAACCCCAAAAGTCCATCGCGGCAGCCACCGCCGACCTCGTGCCATCCATCGGAAACTCCCTCCTCGTTCCATGGCGATCCTCTACTGTGACGCGGCCGCGGGCTGCTGATGCTTCCGCCGCCGTCGCCACCGCTGCTCCCACGACACTGCCTGATTTCCTCCTGCACGCGGCCCTCCCGGAACCCGCGAGTCGGTCGCCCCCACGGCCCACCGACGTCCGCTCAACCTTTGCCAACATGTCCCGCTCGTCGCTCGTCGCCGCCAACCCGCTGCTCCGCCTGACCCTCCACGGTGTCGCCATGGCCGGCGCGTCCAGACCGCAGGCGCGCAACCTCTCGACTGCCGCCATGGCCCTCAACCGCGTCTTCCGGCCCGTCAACCCTCAACAGCCCCGCTTCTACAGCGCCACCGCCGTCGCCGGCCATCTCGGTACCTCTGCACTCTCCACTCTGTCTACTCGGTCTTTTCGGTCTCCTCTGTCTCTGTCCGTCGCTCAACGCCGCTTCATGGCTGCCGGAGGCATCTCCCGGAACCTCTTGGAAAACCGCGAAGCCGCCGCCAACCGGAACCCCACCAGCGCCACGGCCCAGAACGCCTTTTACCAGGTCCTGCTCAAAGCCAACATGCCCATGATCGTCATTGAACGCTACAACTCCGGCCGCTACGCTGCCAACGATGCCACCACCGAAGCCTACCACCGCGCACTGGGTATGGCCAGTTCCATGCCGGGCACCACGGCCGGTCTCGACGGCACCGTGTCGGCGAGTGGGGCCGGCGCCGGCATCGCAGCCAACAACAACACGCACTTGACTACGGCCCAGCTGCAGGCGGTCGGACAGGCCATTGCTGCCCAGAACCGCGGAGCCACGGTGGCGGTCGGCAAGGGGGCCCAGGGCACCGGAGCCAAGGACGCGCCGATCCATGTGGTCGTGGACCAGCCGATCAGCGACGTGCTCTTCCGCTGGGTCAAGTTTGTGCTGTGGTTCTGCCTGTTTACGTACTTTAGCCTGGTGGTCATCACGATGCTGATTGAGGGTCTGAACACGTTCAAACGGCCTACCGGCCGCGCCGACAACGAGGTCAAGGCCGAGAGCCAGAAGACGCGCTTCACCGACGTGCACGGCTGCGAGGAAGCCAAGGAAGAGCTGCAGGAGCTGGTCGAGTTCCTCAAGAACCCCGCCGGCTTCTCGACCCTGGGCGGCAAGCTGCCCAAGGGCATTCTGCTGGTGGGGCCTCCGGGCACGGGCAAGACGCTGCTGGCGCGCGCGGTGGCGGGCGAGGCGGGCGTTCCGTTCTTCTACATGTCGGGCAGCGAGTTTGACGAGGTCTACGTGGGCGTGGGTGCGAAGCGCGTGCGGGAGCTGTTTGCGAGCGCGCGGGCCAAGTCGCCGGCCATTGTGTTTATCGACGAGCTGGACGCCATTGGCAGCCGGCGCAACTCGCGCGACGCCGCCTACGTGAAGCAGACGCTGAACCAGCTGCTGACCGAGCTCGACGGCTTTGAGCAGAACAGCGGCGTCATCATCCTGGCGGCGACCAACTTCCCGGAACTGCTGGACAAGGCGCTGACGCGGCCCGGCCGCTTCGACCGGCTCGTGCAGGTGGACCTGCCGGACGTGCGCGGCCGGCTGGCCATCCTGCAGCACCACGCCCACAAGATCAAGTCGAGCACGGACGTGGACCTGCAGTCGATTGCGCTGCAGACATCGGGCCTGTCGGGTGCCGAGCTGGAGAGCATCGTGAACCAGGCCGCCATCCACGCGAGCAAGGCCAAGTCGCTGGCCGTGACCAAGAAGGACTTTGACTGGGCCAAGGACAAGGTGATTATGGGGGCCGAGCGCAAGAGCATGGTGATCAGCCCCAAGGAGAAGGAGTTGACGGCCTACCACGAGGCCGGCCATGCGCTCGTGAGCTACTTTAGCCCCTCGTCGCCCAACAAGCTGTACAAGGTGACGGTGCTGCCGCGCGGCGGCTCGCTGGGACACACGTCGATGCTGCCCGAGATGGACAAGTACTCGTACAGCATCCGGGACTTCCGCGCCATGATGGACGTGTCGCTGGGCGGGAAGCTGGCCGAGGAGATCAAGTACGGCAACGAGATGGTGACGGGAGGAGCGTCCAGTGTAAGTGGTCCTTTCTCTCTCTTCTGATCTCTTCTAACTGTCAGGACCTCGAACATGCGACGGCCATTGCCTACCGCATGGTGACGCAGCTGGGCATGTCGGACAAGGTGGGCCCGGTGCAGTTCTGGAACCGGTACGACAAGGTCAGCTCGGAGACCAAGGCCGTGATCGAGGCGGAGGTGCAGCGGACGTTGACGGAGGCCTACGAGCGCGCCCGCCAGCTGCTGCAGTCGAAGCGCAAAGAGCTCGACCTGCTCGCCGCCGCCCTGCTGCAGTACGAAACGCTCGACAAGGACGAGGTGCTCAAGGTGATTGCGGGCAAGAAGCTGACGGACCGCATCCCCGTGCCCGAGGGGCCCATGCTGGTGCCGAAGCCGACGAACCCGCTCGAGGACGACGACGACGACGACGTCCCGGGCGGCCTGTCGCGGCCGGGCGGCAGTGCCGATAGCAAGGCGCCGCCACCAGTGCAGCCGGAGACGCCGTGAGGAGTAGGAGGCAGATCAGTTTCTTACCTGTATAGTATACCATGATTACCGTCCATGGGCCATTTGGCCACGTTCCCTGGTTCCCTGGTTCCCTGGTTCCCTGGTTCATGTGTGACATCCCGTGTGACATTGATGACTAAGCACGGTTGGAAGACTGCACATGTTGGCAGCCGTGCCGTGTGTGCGAGCCGTGTAGGGTTGATTGCTGCCTGATGGTACGGGCCATTTCTTTATAAACAGCCATACCGTCCCCGCGGGCTCAACCAGGCCTTGCCTTGCATTGACAACATCCATTTCCACGATGGCCGACAGAGAATATTGTCCCACACTGCCATGCATGGCTTGTTTCCGTTCTGCCGTGGAAACAACTCCACCAGAAAAGGAGTTGGTCATGCCCAAGTGCACTTTTAACGGAGGAGCAGCCCAGTGTAGGGCCTGCTCTGCCGGAGGTTTGGACTGCAACCCAGTGAGTTTGAGCGAGTGGTTACAACTCGGGCGTATTCCATCTTGTATTCATGCTGACAGCCCAGTGTGCCGGCCTGATGAGAGGGGATTTCCGCAGACTCTCGGACAACTTAACCAAAGTGAAAAGAATAGATCAGGAACTCCTGCAATATCCCAAGGCTATGGCAAAGCTCTGGCGGGCCACAAACAATTTTGTGAAAACTTTCCTCGCCGCGGAGATTGAGCACTGCAGACTGTTCAATCCATGGGGCACCGGTTTGGTCGGAGTTGCCCATCGGCAAGCGTACCAGCAGATGGTGATTTCCATGCGTCAAGTCATAGTCACCGAGATGAGGGCTGGCGTAAGTATCCTTTCGCATCCTCTTGGAATGAAAGACTAACTGCCCAGCCCCAAGAACCATGCCTGCGTTCCGGAGATCCTCTTTATATGCGGCTGAGGGCGGCACAGAAAGCCTTTGAATATGATGTGAACGCCGCGATCGACGAGGTGCTGGCCGAATTGAAGACCACGGATTACATGGATGCTTATAAAATCCGCGATATTAGAGCTCGGCGCTTTCCGGAGTTCAATATGTATTATGATTAGTTTTTCCTTTCAAAACAGATAGTATTTCAAGATACGGAAGATGACTTGGACAGAAACAGGCGGCAACAGCATGTGTATGAGTGGCGGGAGATACGGCAGACATGTATTCCATACTGCCAACACGTCCATGGGGAGATTTCCAGGACCATCTGACCAGAACTCTTGCCGTTCTGTTTCTCTGCGTGCATTAGTGCCGGATCTCAGCTTGGCCGTCACATCTCCACTGCCGTTTACACACGAAACAAGGGAGACTCAGCTGCCCCGTTCCAGCGTTGGCAGCCACGCTGGCAGCCGCATGGAACTGTGGACAATGCACAGTACAGAGACAGTGCATATAGAAACCATACAGTCCGGCTTTAGTAGGCGATAGCTGCTGGCAGCGATGATATCCCCGATGAAGGAGTTAAGAGGGGCTAGCGTGATAGGGGATCGCAAGCCCCGCCTTGCGTGCTGCCGGGATGCTGCGATCCGACGGCACGACGACGCCGGCCAGACGTATAAGAAGCCAAGGCCAGCCGGAAGGCGCTCTGGCTAGGCAGGAGCATCCGCCACCGTCTCATTCTTTCTGACTAAGCATCATGACCAAGGTTCTTTTGACAGGTGAGTTCCCTGGCTACCTCGCTCTGAGCTTCCCTTCCATCCCAGCCTTCTCGACCTTCTCTCCATCCCAGGCCTCTCTAACGACCAGGTGGCTCCGGCTTCATTGCCTCCCACATCCTCAAGCTGCTGCTGGAGAAGGGCCACAGCGTCGTCACGACGGTGCGGTCGGAAGAGAAGGCGGCTCCGATCCGGGCGACGTATGCGGACGTTGCCGACCGGCTGCAGATTGTGCTGGTGCCGGACGTGGCCCAGCCGGGTGCCTTTGACGAGGCCGTGCGGGTGCCGGGCATCGAGGTGGTGCTGCACACGGCCTCGCCCTTCCACTACCGCACGACGGACCTGAAGCGGGACCTCGTCGACCCGGCCGTCGAGGGCACGACGGGCATCCTGCGGGCCATTGCCGCCTATGCGCCGCAGGTGCGCCGCGTCGTCGTGACCTCGTCCTTTGCCGCCATCATCAACCGCCCGCGGGCCAACGACCCGACGGCCGTCTTCTCCGAGTCCACGTGGAACCCCATCTCGCTGGCCGACGTCACCGGGGCCAACAACACGCCGGCCAACGCCGGCCTCGGCTACCAGGCCTCCAAGACGCTGGCCGAGCACGCCGCGTGGGACTTTGTGCGCGACCAGAAGCCCAACTTCGACCTCGTCACCGTCAACCCGCCCATGGTCTACGGCCCCGTGCTGCAGGACCTGGGCCCGCGCGGCCTCGCCGCCCTCAACACGAGCGTCGAGCGCGTCCGCGACGCCCTCAACGGCTCCTGGAAGAAGCTCGGCCACCTGCCCGACACCGGCGTCTCCCTCAACTACGTCGACGTCCGCGACGTCGCCCAGGCCCACGTCCTCGCCGGCCTCGAGCGCCCCGCCGCCGGCGGCCACCGCCTCTTTGTCACCCCCGGCCTCTACGACAACCGCATCCTGGCCGAGATCCTGCGCCGCCGCTTCCCCGAGTTCGCCGACCGCCTGCCGCCCGCCGACGCCCCCGGCGGCGCCATGGCCGACCCCCACTACAGCTTCGACAACTCCGAGACCAACAAGATCCTCGGCATCCAGTGGATCAACTACGAGCAGTCCATCGTCGACACCGTCAACAGCATCAAGGCGCTTCTGTAGATAGAACCATAAACAAACGCTGGTCAAGTCTATAAAAAATAGAGACTCAAAATAAGTCTTAGACACGTACATCCATGGCCTCGCCCGGCACGGCCGCGCTCAGCTGCTGCAGAATCCCCTCGCGCCACACGGCGTAGTCTTGTCGTCTGGCATCGCTCAGCACGTCGTACCGGGCCTGGAACATGCTGTCGGCCCGCCACACGTGCGTCGGCAGAATGGCGCCCTCGCTGTCCTCGTCCGGGTTGCCGTCCGCGGCCGCGCCGTCGCTGTCCACGTCCTGCTCCTGCAGCCGCTGGATGTCCCGGAACCAGTCACTCTGCAGCCAGTGCTGGGCCTCGACGACCATGAGGGCCTCGCGGAACCCGCGCCGCGTCAGCTCGGTCCAGCCCGCGTCTTCCCAGGCGCCCCTGTCCTCTTTCCCGGCACCTCCCCCTTCGAGATGCACGTCTGTCCGCGCACGCTCAAATGCTCCCAGGATCGCCCGCTCGTCCGCCTGGTACCGCTTGTTGGCGCGCTCTTCTTCGCCCGCATCCTTTCCGGGCTTGGCCCCCTCGCCGCTGCTCTCGCGCCAGGACACCGTGCAGTAGTAGCACAGGGCAGCCGTCAGGGCCGTCTGGTTGGTCGTGATCCACGCCGGCAGGGCCGCGTCTCCTTCGCTCCCGTCGGCGCCCTTGCCCAGCGCCGCCTCCCGCTGGATGGCCGACAGGCCTGCTGCGACGGTCGGTGCCAGCCGTGCGTGGCCGAGATCGTGGCAGACGAACCGGAGGGTGGGCCGCAGCCAGGGGGTTTCGACAGGTGCTTTGGTCCGCGGTGTCTTGGCCGGGGTCCGGGTCCGGCTGGGCGTCACCGCCCCCGGAATGCGTGTTCTGGGCCGTCCAGGCTTCCTCTTGGGCGTGTCCTGTCCTTCCGGCCGGTCGGCCGGGGTCTTGTTCCGGCTGCTGGGCGCCGGCTGCAGCACGGTGCCGAGATGGGTGTAGAGTCGCTTGTAGAGGCGTGGCGGGATGGGCGGGCGCGGCTCGATGGGCGGCAGGTTGAGAGACGTTTTGAGGCTGTCTGTCAGGGACTGTCTTGGGTGTCTGGTTCTGGCCGTCTCGACTCACCGATCACACGCCAGATGCGCGCAGGCATAGGCCCGTGCTATGTCTTCGTCGGCCTTGAGCGTGCTGGCGCGCTGGCGCGACTGGGCCAGCAGCGAGCCGGCCAGGTCGACCAGCTGGGGCGGAAGCGCGCCGTTGTGCGTGGGCAGCAGCGAGTGCAGGGCGAGGTCGGTCGAGCGATTCATGGCGATGGGTTTCTCGGCAGTCGTAGTTGTACGGAGTACTCCGTAGTGAAGAAAGAATCACGACACGTTAGGACGCGACGCGCTATGACGTAGGGCCGAGCCCACTATGTGCAGAGCCTAGCGCCGGCTGTTCCAGTGGCCGACATGGCCGAAACGGTTCTGGGCCGCCCTAAAAAAAGAACAGGTCATTGCGAATGGCGGATTGCGAATGGCAGATTGCGAATGCACTGCGTTCTCCATCGCTCCATCGCTCCATCGCTCCATTGCTCCATTGCTCCATTGCTCCATCTGCCCATTCGCCCTCGCTTCTCCCTCTGTCGCCATGCTTGCCCAACGGCTCCTGATCGTCTCGGCCAGCGCCCTGCTGGTCGCCACAGGCTGTGCCCACGGCGATCACAGCCAAAAACCCATTGTCGATTCAACCGACTGGGCGACTCTGCATATGGCTGGTAAGCCCCTGTCTTTCTTTTCCCTGTCCTTTCCTTGCTTCTCTTCCCTCTCTTCCCTGTCCTCCCTGTCCTGCCTGTCTCCCTGTCTCCGTCTAATCATCTAGAGGAACATCATGTCGACAACTTTGACCCTGCCTCCTTCTTTACGCTGCACGACTTTGACGGCGATGGCCTGCTGTCGGGCACAGAAATCGAACGGACCTACGGCCTGCACGACCCGGCAGCCACGGACATGACGCCGCAGCGTCGCGCCGAGGCCATCGACCGCGTGCTCAGCCTCTTTGACAAGTCCCGCGACGAGCGCATCAGCCGCGACGAGTGGATGGCCGCCTATGCGGCCGGCACGCGTCTGCCCGACCTCGGCACCGGCCCTGGCCACCACGGCGACGACGAGTACGAGTACGAGATCCACCACTGGGAAAAGTACCACGACGAGAACACCAAGCTCGAGGACCTCACCCATCCCGAGGACATTGAGCATTTCCGGCACCACGAGGAACTCGAGGCCGAGGAGGAACGGCTGGAAGCGCTGCGTCGGCTGTCGATTGTCCTGGAGAACGTGCCGTCCAAGTTTCGGCGGCAGTAGGAGATGACAGAAAACAAACAGACAGTAGACCGTAATGTGTTGGATATAAAATACAATTCCCGTCCAAGAGGAAAGAAAAACAGGAAACAACGTGCCAATGCAGCGCCCAGGCCGTTCAGTCCGGCTCATCAAAATCGTCTATGCAGCAAAAATGGAAGAATGGCCCAAGACGGCAACGAAGCAATGAACCATGAGCCCCTGTCCGATCCGATCCCATAAAGCGTTCTCCCATAGCCAAAAAAACAAGGGAAACAAGGAAATCGTCGCCTCACAGAAAGTAGTCGCTGGGCCCGCGTCGGTCAAAGGGCGTGTGCCGGAACTCGTCCGGCACGGCCGAGAAGATGCGGAACTTGGACTCGAGGTTGCTGTCCACCGTCATGATCGACGCCACATTGCCACAGCGGTAGCAGTAGTTGGGCGCCGACCAGACGGTGACGACCGATTTCTCCGGGAAGTGAAACTGACGGTCAGCGAGGAGGACGAACAAAAAAAAAAACAAAAAAAAAACAAGAAAAAAGATCCTCACCTTGTATCCCTCGTTCACCAGCTGATGGGCCCGGGCAATGGTCGTCAGCCCGTTGACGTAGTTGAACTCGTTGGCCACCTTGTCGCCAAACAGCCAGCCGGCGCCGCGCGGACTGACGGCCCACGTCGGGATGTCCTCGGGGTCGCTCCAGACGAGATCGCAAAAGGCGCCCTCGTGCGGGATCTCCTGGGCCCGCGCCACCACGCGGATCTGGTCAATGGTGCGGATCTCCGGCGACAGCCCGCCGTGCACGCACAGCACCGTGCCGTCGACGATGGCCGCCAGCACGAGAAAGTCAAACACCTGGCAGCAGGCCTTCCACACCGACGCGTTGCCGTACTTTTGCTGGCACTCCTCGTAAAACCCATACACCTGCGTGATCTGCCGCGACTCGTGGTTGCCGCGCACCAGCACGATCCGCTCCGGATACCGCGCCTTGAGGCACATGAGCAGCGTGAACGTCTCGAGGCTAAAGTATCCCCGGTCGACAAAGTCGCCCAGAAAGACAAACCGCGTGTCTCCCGACTGTGTGGCCGCGAGGCCCGACGCCCCTTCGGTCGTGTCGCCCGTGTGGCTGTCGTTGTCGTTGTCGTCGGCGTCGCGGGCCTCGATCGTCTCGTCGCCGTCGTCTGTTGTTGGTGCCGTGGTCGTTGTCTGTGTCTGTTCTGCTGCCGCCCCGCTGCTGCCGGCATCCCGCATCTTCCGCCGCAGCCGCGGGTTGCGGATCTCTGTGGGCGGCTCAATGTCTTCGGACGTGATGACCGAGGTCATGGTCTTGGGCGCCTCGACGTCCGTCTCACCCGGCATGCCGCCGGCCACGCGGAACAGCTCCAGCAGGTCGTAGAACTGCCCGTGGATGTCGCCGCAGATGGTCACGGGCGTCGACACCGGCTGGATGTTGGACTCCTCCATCAACACCTCCTTGACCATCTCACACAACTGCTTCATCACCGATTCCGGCAGATAGTGGCACTGCTTCGCCTCGGCGAGCCACTCGTCGAGCCCGGCGCCCGCCGTCAGCTTGGCCGGCCCGGGATTGGGTACGTCGAACATGGCGGGGAGGGCCGCGGGCGATCGGCAGAGCAATGCAGACGAGCACGCACGGAAGGAAAAGGGAAAAAAAAAAGAGCCCAAGAGCCCACAGTGCGAAAACACGCGTGCGGGCAGTCGTCTGGGCGGGCGGAAAGGCGGGTAAAGAAGAGGGACAGTCCTTCTCTCGGTGCTCGGGCGTCGTTTGGTCGTGTGCGCGCCTGGACGCTCCTCGGAAAACGCTTCGCAAGCAGGACGGCCAACAAGAACGTCTGGGGATTTCTTCCTTCAGCCATGTGGCTCGCTGGGCCCTGTCACAGTGGAGCGAACGTCAGCGGGCGGCTCGGCCTTGTCGGCCATACGTTTCTCCGCTCCGGATTCTCGACGCGTAGCCCCGCCACGTCCATCACTAATACGTCCACTGAAGCTGGACTGCAGAGCTTCCACGCCCAACCAATGTCGTCTTCACTACGGCAAGCCAACAGTTGATCAGAGTTACCAACAGTTGACCAAAGTTGACCAGAGTTGACCAGAGTTGACCAGCAGTTCAAACAGGGCTGGTCTTCAGCTGTCTGTCTCTTAATTGTCGTCCTCATCTCTCCATTCATCGACTCTTCATCGCTTCATCACTTCTTCGCTTTCTTCTCTCATGGCTGCTCCACAGTCTGTTCTATCTCGCAAGGCCAATGGCGTCTTGCCTGTTCCTGCGGCTGCCACAGCTTCGGCCGGCAAACCAGCAACCACAGCCGCCGCCGCCGATGCCAAACCAAAGGCCAAACCGGCCGCGGAAGGCGACAAGGTCGTCATCCGGCGACTGCCGCCCGGCCTGACCGAGGACGAGTTTACCTCCATCCTGGGCGACGAGTGGAAGTCGGGCAACGGCAAGGTCGGCTGGCTGTCGTTTCACGCCGGCAAGATTTCACGAGAGTAAGAAGGACCGAAGCGCAGGAAGAAGAGCCTTGACCACTGACGTCCAACAGCCCTTCCAAGGCCTCGCGACCTGCCTTTGCCACGCTCCACATACTGCACCATGCCGACCTCACCGCCTTGGCCGACGCCGTGCGCGCTGCCCTCTGGGTCGACGCCAAGGACTCCTGGTCCAACACGACCCTCGTCGGTCCTCCCGTGGCCGAGTTCGCGCTCTATAAGAAAGTGCCCAGCGGCAAGCGCCGCGCCGACAGCCGCCAGGGCACCATTGACCAGGACGCCGAGTTCATGGCCTTTCTCGAGGCGCTGGCCAACCCGACGGCGGCCAATGGCGCGGGCGCCGACGGCAGCGGAGACCCGGCCCTGGGCAATGGTGTCGGGCCGGGCGGGGCGGCAGCCGCCGCGGGCGGCGACGACGATGCCACGACCAAGACCAAGGCGACGTCGACGCCGCTGATTGACTTCCTGCGCGAGAAAAAGGCCAACAAGAGCAAGGACAGTGCCAATGCCAAGTCCGGCAAGCAAGGCCGCGAGTCCAAGGGCAAGGGGGGCGCCTCGGCCCTCGACGACGCGACCAACACCAAGAAGAAGTCCCGGGATGGCAAGGGAGATCGGGGCGACCGCGGTGACCGAGGCGATCGGTCCGGCCGCGCCAAGGGCTCGGTCAAGATCCTCACCAAGAAGGCCATTGCCGAGGCCGCCGAGGCCGCCACGCTGGCCACCGGGGCAGCCGGGACGTCCGGTGCAGCAGCGTCTGCGGGCGGGGCAGCGGGCACGGGCGGCAAGGAGGACATGCCCAAGAACCGGCGCGCCGGCATTCTGGCGGCGGCGCGCATTCTGCAGCGGGATCTGGGTCTCAGCCCGGGCCTCGCACACCGGCGAGCGCGGGCGGCAGCGGCCCAGCAGGCCGCCCAGACCGAGGGAGAGCCGGCCCAGACGGCGGCGTCGGCACCGCCCAAGACGGGGGGTGGCCGAGCCCGCGAAAACAGCAACGGCAGCTCGGCAGCAGCAACAGCGACGTCGGATGGCTCGGCAGCGACGTCCAAGGCAGCGTCCGCTACGGCATCCGCAGCCGCGAGTGGCGCGAGCAGCAAGGGCGGCGGGTCGCAGGGCGGCTCGTCTACGCGCGGCGGCCGTGGCAAGCGAGGCCAGGGCGGCGACGGGGGAGGCGGCAAGGGCAAAGGCCCGGCTACGGAGGGGGGAAGAGGCGGCGAGGCAGCGGCCAGCGTGCCGACCAAGATCTTGTTGAAGAAGAAGGACGACGCGGGTGAGGTAGAGTCGATGACGGCGACGGCGACGACAGCGACGACGCCAACAACAGCGACGACAACAACGACAACAACAGCTACGGGCGGCCGGGAAAAGACGCGGGCGGCAGGCAGACGAGGTGGGGGTGGGGGTGCGGCTGCAGGAAGTGCGGCAACCACTACGTCTACGAGTGCGACGCCCGGCAGCAGTGCAGTCGGCGGGGCGTCGGCGGGAGCGACGCGGGCGTTTGTGAAGCACGCAAGCCCGTCGCAGGGCGTGACGGAGGCGCTGTTGCGGGAGGCGCTGGCGGTGTTTGGGGCCGTGACGGCGGTCGAGCTGGACCGGCGCAAGGGGTTTGCGTTTGTGGACTTTGCGGAGCACGACGGGCTGGTGCGGGCGATGGCGGCAAGTCCAGTGACGGTGGCACAGGCGGCCGTGCAGGTGATGGAGCGCAAGGAGCGGGAGGGGAAGAAGGGGGGGAGTGGAGGAGGAGGAGGAGGAGGAGGGGGAGGGAGTGGTGCAGGGACGTCGTCGGCTGTGAAGGGTGCGGGGACATCCAAAGCCAGCGCCACAGCCGCCGGCAGTGTGAACGGCAGTGTATCAGGCGAGAAGGCATCGAGTGTAGCAGGTGGTGGTGGTGGTGCAGCTACAGGGGCTGGCGGGGATGGAAAGCGGCCGGCTAGACGGCGAGGAGGCCGCCGACGAGGCGGTGGAGGAGGCGGTGAGGGCGAAGAAGGAGGAGGAGGAGGAGGAGGAGGAGGTGGTGGTGGTGGTGGTGGTGGTAGTAGTGGTGGTCATGTTGGTGGCGGGAACGGCAAAAAGGAGCATAGCGGTTCGGGAGGCCGGCGCGGCGGCGGCGGCGGCAACGGAGGAGGAGCCGGGGGTGGTTCCGGTGGAAGTGGGCCTGTGGAAGGAGGAGGAGGAGGAGGAGGAGGATCTACGAGTACGTCGACAGCGACGGCGACAGCAACAGCGACAGCTGCCATGGCAGCCAAGAGTGGCTGAGGTGTCTGTACACCCTCTCGACGAGTAGTTGGCAAAGTCTGGCCAAAGGATGCAGCCTCTACGAGAACGAGGACTACAGGGGTGGCCCTCGGTAAGACAGCCATCAGTCATGGGACGAGAAGGCGAGTCGGCCGATACGACATTGTCGAGAAGAGCAGGGAAGAGCAGGACAGGGAGGCAGGGAAGCAGGGAAGCAGGGAAGCAGAGGCAGACAGAACAGCAGACCTTTGAATATCCCCAACAAAGAGATTCCTTTTTCGCGCGCGCTTTCTTCACCGTTTTTTCGCACGTTTTTCAACATGGCATCGCTCGTATGTCTCGTCGGTTTTGCGCGAGCCGGCGGCGTGCGGAAGATACCCTGCACGCACGTGGGTGGGTCTCTCTGAAATTGGTCCAGACTGGGAGGAGGCCAGAGTCAGAAGGCAGGCCAGAGTCATAGAGTCAGGGTCAGAAGGCAAGCCAGAACAGCAGGCCGGAGACCAGGCAGCGGGGCAGAACCGAATAGGCAGGCAAGAGACTTCCCAGGCAAGCAGGCAAGCAGGCAAGCAGGCAAGCAGGCAAGAGAAGACAGGGCAGAGGCGGGTCCTGCGCGTGCTACTTGTCGCAGTGCATGACGAAGAGGAGGGGGGGTGAGGGAGGGTGGAGGGTGGAGGGTGGAGGAGGGGTGGGGAGAAGAAGAAAAATCAAAAACAGGAAAAAGAGAGAAGGAGAGAAAAAAAAAGAAAAAAAGGAACGAAAAAAGGAACGAAAAAAATCAGAGACGGCAGACGGCGATTTCGGCCGATGGATGGGCCTCTCGCTGGACAGAACGGAAGATGGACAGGAGACGGACCCAGACGGGCAGGACAGACAGGGCAGACAGGACAGACAGGACCAGGGGACCACGCAGGGCCACAAGGAAGGATGTCCGGTCGCGCAGTCCAAAGAGAGAAAATGGCCGTCCCGCTCTGCGGGTCATACATGCAGAGTGGCATCTGAGAGGAGGAGGCGAGGAAAAGGCGAGACGGCGAGACGGCGAGACGGCGAGTACGAGACGACAAGACGACGAGACGATCAAGACGGACGACTCGGATGAGGGCCTGGAGGAGACTTGTGAAGATCACAACAGACCACAACGGACCACAAGTGAGAAGTGAGAAAAGCAACACGCAACACCGGAAGCCGTCCGTCGTGTCCGCGAAACAAGACGATCACTTGCGCCGGCAACACGTGCTGAACCATCTCGTGTCGGCGGGTTTGTGGGTTCTCATGTGGAGGCCTGTGGACTGTGGGTTGTGGACTGGGTTGGACTGGGTTGTGGACGGTGGGTTGACTGGAGTGGATTCACCTATCTGTGGGCTCTGTGGACTGTGGACGGTGGACTCGACCTGCAGAAGGGACTAGACGAACGGGAGGGAACACCCCACATCCGGAAGACGTCAGCCCATGCAAGCCACCGGTCACAAGACGGGAAGCCTTGGAGAGGGGGTGCAGGTGGAGGTGGGGGGGTGGAGGATGTCTCGGGGTTTGTCCAGCGGGCCAGAGGACTACAGGGCACTTCCAGGGTGAAACGCCATCGCATAGCAGACCCCTAACCCCTAGCCCCTGGCCCCTGGCGCCTACGAGTACTGGCCTAGACAAGGTGGGCATTTGCCCGGCGAGGCTGCAGGGCTGCTGGCCTGGCCTACAGTTGTACGAGTACGGAGTACTGCGTAAGTCGTCACTGGCCTACAGGCTATGGAGTACTGGCCTACAGGGATCATAAGAATAGCTCAATGCTGAAGATTCACTGTTGAAGTCGCCTTCTATCTATTGTTCCCAGGGCCACTTGGCACGTCCATCATACATGAGTCATATACATGAATCCTGCTTTTCCGTCTCTTTTGTTTTCCATCGCTTCGTTTTCACTCCTCCGCCCGTTAACGTACATGTTCGCTGGTATACAGAAAGACCCATCGTAGACGCAAAAGACGCAAAAGACGCAAAGACGCAAACACATCCTCCCCCTCGTCCCCAACACTCTCCTGCGTCCTCTATACATGCACCGTACACGCGCGCAACATGATGTTTTGCCGACAGCTCGTGCTTCCATCAAGTGGCTCATAAAACGCCTTTGTTCCCTCTATGTTTTCCCAGTCCAAATCAAGTGCAGTCAAGAGGCCGAGAGGCCGTAGACCAAAAAGAAAAAGAAAGAAAAGAAAAAGAGAAAGAGAAAAAGAGAGAAAAAAAGAGGAAAAAGAGGAAAAAAAATCAAATCAAGTCAGGTCAAGGAAAAAGGGAAAGGAAAAGGAAAGGAATAAAAGAAAAGGCGACATCAGTGAATAAACAAGGTGGTACAAACGTAAAACACGACACACAAAGTGGTAATGAGGCTGGCAGCTCAGCGTCAAAACAGGAGAAGCGAACGGTCTTGGCCTTGCGGCATGCTGTAAGTTCGGGGTATTGTTGAAACAGTTGGCCGTACGCAGCGGGAAGGAAAATGAAGTGAAAAGAAAATGTGAAATGTGAAAAGTCGAAACGTGAATGTGAAATGTGAAATATGAAATGTCGAAACGTCGAAATGCAGTCAACGTCAAGATCAGCGCGGGTGCCGCGGACGAGGCGGCGCATAGAAGCCGTCGCCCTGGTAGGGGAAGTCCACCGCGGTCTCGTCGTAGATCACCACCGTCGGCCGCGACCCGTCCAGCATCTTGGTGTCGCCGCGCGGCGAAATCAACGACTGCTGCGGCGCGCCATAGTACGGCGGCTGCTGCATGGGCCCGTAGGCCCCAAAGGGCGTCAGTCCACCGGGACCTGGCATCACCGACATGGGCGGCATCGGCATCCCCTGCCCCGGCATCACCGGCGACGCGCCCGACCGCGGAGGCGCCACCTTGAGCTGGTTCGACGGCGGCAGCAGCGGCGCCGCCATCGTCACCACCGGCCGGATATGGCCTGCGCCCGGCCCAAACGGCTCCACGTAGCAGCCCATGCTCTGGCGACGTCCGCCCGGCTGGCGCGTCCCGCTGATCTCGTTGCCCACGTTGCCGCTCATGCTGCCGTTGCTGCCGCTGCCGCTGCCGCTGCTGCCGCTGCTGCCCTGGCGCGTGCTGTGGTGGTGGCTGTGGTGCACTGCCGTCGACGAGGCCGCGCCGTTCATGCCGCTGCTCGCGTTGTTCGTCCCGTTGCTCGTCGCCCCGCCGCTGCTGCTCAGGCCGGCGCTCGTGCCGCTGGTGCCAATGTGGTTGCGATGCGACGCCGACGACGCCCCCGACGACGACGACGCGTTGCTGTTGCTGTCGCCGTCCTTGGACTCAAAGCGCTTCAACAGCCGCTTCTTCTGCTCCTTGGCACTGTTGTCGTGCTTGCTGTCCGATCGCGACACCTTGGCCGTGCCGTTGCTGTTGCTGCCGGCCTTGACCGACGACGACCGCTTGCCGTCGCGCGGCTCTCGTGTCTCGCGCGACTCTCGCGTCTCTCGGGTGTCTCGTGAGTCTCGCGACTCTCTCGCTCCGCCGTTGCTCGATGCAAGACCCGCCGACTTCTTCTCCGGGCTTCGGCTCGCCGTCGTCTCGGCCGCCTCCGAGTTGGCCGCACTCAGACCCGGCGTAAAGGGAGGCGCAACATTGCACTGCAGCTCGTTGCAGCGCGCGTTGGCATTGGCAACGTCCTGGCGAAGCGAGCTCACTTCATCCTCGAGTTTCTCAATCTTGTCGGCCAGCGCCTTCTTCTCCCGCGTCAGCTTTCGGCACGTCTCCTCTTGCTTCTTGGTCTCCTCTTCCGCCTTCCGGACTTTCTCTTCCAGCTTGTGGACGCTTTCTTCCAGCTTGTGGTTCTTGTCTTCCAGTCTGCGGTTCTTGTCTTCCAGCTTCTGGTTGTCCTCTTCCAGCTTCTGGCTCTCCTCCTCGGCCTTCTCGTTGTCGTCGGCCAACTTCTGGTTCTCGTCTTCGAGCTTCTGGTTCTCGTCTTCCAGTTTTTCGTTGTCGTCTGCCAGCTTCTGGTTCTCCTCCTCCAGCTTGTGTCCTTTTTCCTCCAGCTTGTGGACCTTTTCTTGCGCCTCCTCCAGCTGCGTCTTGTCGTCTTCGGACTGCCGCTTGAGTCGGTCCATCATCTCGTGGCGCCTGTTCTGCTCCTCCTTGAGTTCCTTTTCCAGCTGCTTCACATCGTTGTCCAAGTCCTGCGCGCGCAACTTCCATTGGTCCTTGGAGGTCAAGGTAGCGTTATAGGCTACCTCTAGGGTGGCCATGTTCGGCCACTGGGTCACGCTCATGCCCACGGTGTTGTCGTGCCCCGCAAAGGCGGTCCGGTCCGAGCTCGAATAGCGACTGCTGCTGTTGCTGCCCACGCCGGCCGCACTGCTGCCGGGATAGTCGCTCATTGAACCAGCACCTGAGTCGCTCGCATAGCGAGACGAGGCCTGGCTGGACAGCGGCGACTCGCGAAAGTTGACCCTCCTACGGTCGGACATCATGGTAGGCGGGTTGGGTAGTGGGGTCAGGCCGCCCACAGGCAAGTGTTTGGATAAGTGCTTTTTGCTTTTTGCTTTTGTATCCCTCCTTCTACAAGGAGTCTTTCCGCTTTTGGGGCGACCCTCTTCGGGTGTTCCCTTCTAAATTTTTTTTGTGCGCAAATCGCCAATGCAATGCGCTGTCAAGCTGCTGCAATGCGCGCGCGTGGGGTGTGGTGCAGGGGAATGTCGAGTTGCTGTTCGACGAAGGAGAACGATCGAGCGAAGCAGATAGAGTATTCGAAAGGGAATAGTGCTTAATGCAGTTTGTCGTGGATTTGACTGGATGGCGGAGGAAAAGAGGAGGGAGGGGAGAAGTTTGGACTGGCTACTGTTGCTGCAGCGGTGCCCGAGGGTTATAAGGGTTTGCGTGAATACCCGGGGGGGCGAAAAGGGGGGGGCTTCGCAAGCCGCAGGACCGTCAGAGCGAAGGACAGGCGACAGAGAGGGGGAAAGGTGGGTTTCTGGAGGTGCGGTTGGGCTCTGGGGGCGCGGCAAGGCTGCGTGGAGCGGTTGGGCTCCAACGTATAAGACAGGGTATTGAGCCTAATGGCGAAAATTTTTCAGATAAAAGGGGCGCGCGACGAAAAAAGAACTGGTCCGGGTAGAGATTGGTTGCATGTGGTCTTTTTTTAACCCGTCGTTTGCAAGAGGAAGAGGAGCAAGGGCGAGTTTGGCTGAAACAGGGACGACAAGGGGGGGTTTTGTACAGAGTACGGAGTACGAGCCGTTCTTTTTCTGGCGGTCTGGGGTTCGCGCATTCGGTTCAAGAGAGAGTCAGAAGGTGGGAGAGGAAAGAGCCGGGTGCTGTGAGGGTTATATGCACAGAGCAGGCGGGCAATGCTATAACAGGGGTGTGTGATATGGTGGATGGGGAAAGCCGGCCGAAATTGTTCTGATTATGCTGTGCTTTGGGGGGGTGTGGAAGGGGGGGACCGCCCGCCATGTTTCCTGTGTCTGTGTCTGTTGTCTGTGTGTCTGTGTGTCTGCGTGTTGCGTATTGCGTATCTGCTGCCTCCCCTGGCTGTGAACAGGTTGTCCACTCGTTCAGGATGGTGTGCAGGACGTGGATGGACTGTGGGCGCTGTACTCCAGTGGACCTGTGGACAGTGGACTCTGGACTGTGGACTCTGGACTGTGGACTCTGAACTGTGGACACTTCCAGGCACCTCCAAAGTGGGCAGTGCATCCACCAGGGGGTGTATCTAAGAGGGTGTGATGGTTGCCTTGTTTCGGCCGGCGGCCTATCACAATGGACAAGAGGCCGAGAAATGTCGCCAGGGGTGATGGATTCTCCCACTGGAATGCGTCGTCCGGGAGCCATCGGATAACGAAAGAAAAGGCGCCGGACACCAGCAGCCAATGGCACGTCTCAACCGATGGTCTCGCCGGGGTCTGTTCTGGAAGCCGGAGAAGCTGGTGTGGTGAGTCACCTTTTCCTCGTTTGCTTTGCCTTTCGCCTTTTGCCCTTTTCTTTGCTCATTTGCTTTCGTTCGATTTCCTGGCCTCTCGACGATCTGACAAGTGAGCAGACGTTTGGACAGCGTTTCGTGGCCCGTGGACCCGGGACCCTTGGGACCCGCGGTCTCGTGTTGATTTTTGCTCGACTCGTTGGGGATTCTGTCTCTTGTCTTGTGTCTTTAAAATTACCATTGCGACGCCATCGTCATAATTCGTGCGCGTGCTCGTATTTCCCCTTCTCACGGGATGCACCTTCCCTCCTCGAGAGAGAGGGGGGCCTGCGCACCTGCGCAGTGCGCCGCTCAGACCTGCTTAGACGGGCAACTGCCCCTCACTCGATCGCCAGGGTTGCTATTTCCGTTCTCGGCCTGGCGCAAGGGTGCGTCCGTCCCGCCAACCGTCACGACAGTCCGTCGCCTTTTTAGTGGCAGGGCTGAAGCTTGCTAGGGGGTGAAAGCGTGGAAGGCGTGGCCAGCGTACAAAAGTCCTGCCTGTACCTGTACGGACTCCCTACGGGTCCCTGTATGGGTCCTGTACGGGTCCCTGTACGGAGTATGACGGAGTATTACGGACTCCCTGTACGGAGTCCCTGTATTACGGAGTACTCCACCGTCACGTCTCCGTCGTGCGACCGTTTCGAGCAAAGGGTAATGATAAAGATAAATTATGAATAAATTAATAAATAAGAGACTCACTAAAGAGTCTTTAAAATGTCCAGTCACGGAATACGGATCTATTAGAGTACTCCGTACTCGTTCCATACTGGTCTCCTCTCCGTCTCGTCTCCTCTCGTCTCCTCTCCGTTCCTCTCGTCTCCTCTCGACTCATCTCGATTCAGGTCACGTGGAAGAGTACTGTAGTTCTCGAGAATCAACAGTCGGCTGACAAGGCAGCAAAGAGTCTAGAATAGACACATGACTGCTGCCTACACAGAATTGCACTTCTTCTACATCTCACCTGCGAGGCCAACCGGGCTGTGAGTCAACAGCCATCCCAAGCCAAAGGCTGCCTGTGGCAACTAGGCACTGCATCGCCGACGGATGGCCAGAACGTGATCAAGAGGATGCACTACGCCGGAAAAGTGACACAGATTCATCACGAGGACGCGCCGTCTCGTCTGCCGTGAGGCCGCCCTCTGAGGCCAAGAGGGGGGTGGCAGCAGCGACAGAGGGGGTGGGCAGGCAACAGCATCGCTGCCGCTCTGCAGCTCTGCAGCTCAGCACTGATTCGGGCGGGTGGAAGAACCGTCTCGACTGTATTGGCTGGTCTATCCTGGCTTGGGGGCCAAGCATGCCGTCCTGACCTTGCTGCGTCGACCGCAGACCAATGGCCAGCGAGTCTGCCGGTCTGGCTATCTGACCAGACGATTCGGTCTTCTGTCCAACGTTCAGTCCGCTGTCTTCGCCGTCTGTCATCTTCGCCGTCTGTCCTCTTCCGTCTTCTGCCCTCTTCTGTCCTCTTCTGCCTCTGCCTCTGCCTCTTCTGTCATCTTCTCTCCGCTTCTGTCATCTTCCACTCTTCTGCCCTCTGCCTGTCCTCGCCTGTCCTCTGCCTGTCCTCGCCTGTCCTCGCCTGTCCTCTGCCTTCTCTCGCCTCGCTCCGCCATCCTCGCCATGACTCATCCCGTCAGCCTCAGTGGCCCTCGACAAACGCATTCAGCTTCGATTGGTTGTAGACGTCGGCCTCCACGAGCTTGTGCCAGGTCTGCCAAGGCGTCGTCAGCAAAAGAAGCAAGAGCAGAATCCAAAACAGCTGCGCCTGTCCTCGACGTGTACGGGCAGTAGCGCCGTCGTCATTTGTCTTACCCCGTCGCCCGTCACCTTGAGCAGCGTGGGCAAGTTGGTCACGTTGAACGGGGCCTTGCGCCACGGGTTGTCCTTTTGTCTCCATCTATTTTGGGGTGGGAGTCAGAAACTGTCATACTGCCCGCCGCCTGCTCAATGGATGCGGGCCTTTCCCTCCGGCCTGGGTCGTACGTACTCCTGCGGACTTCCTGCGTAGACCACCTGGGCATCCTGCTGTGCAAACTTCTTCTCCAGCAGCGGCTCGGCCGCCCGGCAGTCGCCACACCAGCTGCGGCCCTGGATGAGTCCAGCATAGACCACCAGATACGTCGGCGACGAGGCCGCGCCTTTGACGAGCTCCTGGGCCAGTGCCGCCGGTGCGAGGGTAGATTTCTGAAGCGGCATGTTTTCTGTTGGCCCGTATCTGTGTTGTGTCTGTGTCTGCTTGTCTGTCCGTGTCTGTCCGTGTCTGTCCGTGTCTGTGGCTGCTTGTCTGTCTGTGTTTGTCTGGTCTGCTTCTCACCAAAATTCGTCATAATTGTCGATGGCGCCACCGTTTCGAGAAGCAGCCAATCAACGGCCAGTACGGAACCATCCCAAAAGGGACATCGCTGCCGGCCGGGTACGTTCCGGTCCACGCCGTTCCATCTGCTTCTCATACTTGCCGAACCATGTGTTTGTCCTTCCGTGGGCCGACAACGGCAACACGCTGATAAATGCATGCATGCATTACTCGCCGAACACTCTGCACCAGCATTCCTTGTTCTTCCTTCGCCTCTACCGAGGTAACAGCTGCTCCTGTTCCGATTCGAGGCGGCCAATTTGTGTTGACCAATTGTGTGGACTACTTTATGTTGACCACTTTCTGTTGGTGTTGACCTCCAGTCTACCCAACAAGTCCCATGCATCTGCTCGGCCGCAGATCGGCTTGTTCTCGTCTGTGGCGTCCTTGCCAGCTGGCAAACAAGACCTGTGAAGGGCTAGTGAGCAGTGGCCCAGCTGGACTTGACCTGCCTATACGGTTCAGTAGACACAGCTTGCAATCAAACCCGTATACACGGCTTGTTGCCGTCGGAAGAGGTGGCTGCCGGACTCTAAACTTCCTATTTAGGACAGTCTCCATCGTAGTACACACCGCATCTCCATTCGTCATCCGCTGCGAATCTACTGATTCTTGGGTCATGAGGATCCTCCCGGCTATTATCTAATACAAATCCCATGCAGTCTTTGCATTCGTGGTCCATCATGCAAATCATTGTACATCAAGTGTAATAAGAAGAGATCAGAAAAGAATCAGGAATCAAGACATAAAGTAAAAAGAAATCAAAAATCAAAGAAATCAGAATCCAATCAGGAAATCCATCAGGAAATCATAAAGTAGAAAATTCTGCAATTGCCAAAAAGAAAAGGACAAAGGAAAAAGAAAAAGAAAAGAATGAAACCTAGCCCTAGCTAGTACCGCACATCTACCTCCACCTCCACCGACCGTCTACGGCCGCTGCCGCGCCGCTTCCGCCGACGGGTATCCTCCTGACTCGCCTCCTCATACCGTGATCGATTGCGATCAGCTGCCGCCTCCCGTGGCGACCGGTTGTAGACTTGTTCGTACGAGTCGCGTGGACGGCGGCCAGACTTGCTGTACGCATACTCGTATTCATACTCGCCCTCGTCACGCTGGCTGCGTTGCTCTCGGCGTGTTCGACGCTCTCGGCGTTCTCGGCGTTCTCGGTGTTCCTGACGGTCGTAGTCGTAGTCGCCACGGCGGCAGTCTTCACAGTCCTCATCCCGTGTGCCGTTCTGCCGCGGCTTCTCCGTCCGATAGCGGTAGCACCGCACGATGTCGGAAAATCGGACGTGTTTCCCGTGGGACTTGCGCCGTGGACTCGGCGGCGGAGCGTCGTGTTTACTGTGTCGGCGGCTTCGACTGTCACGACTGTCACGACTGCTACGACGGCCGTCTGCCGCAGAGTCGGATCTCATCTGGGAGCCTCTCCCATAGTAGGCGCCGGTGTGGTCGCCGCGGCTGTAGCTGTCGGCAAAGGACCGCACGCGTGGTGGCGGCGTCCACGGGTCCGGGCCTGCAAAGGAGGAGGCAAGGTGGTAGCGGGAGCCGTAGTAGACACCCGACTGGTCACCTGGAGTAAAATGTAGTGTAGGAGGCCGGCTGTACCGGTAGTGAGAGCTGGTCCCGGAGCCGGTCCCGGTCCCGGTGCGGGCACGGGTGCCGTAGGAGATGTAGTCCCTCCGCATAGTTCCTGGACGGCCGGACCACAGAAGCCTGGACATGCCTCGAGAGCACATTGTGGCAGGAGAATGGATTGTGTAGAAGAGATGGCAGAGAAAATATTTCTGGTCTTCGTAGTGAAGATGCTTGTTGTTCTCGGAATCGCTGGTGTTGCCAACAATTCGGCTGTCGCGCTGAGAGCAACAGAATCTTATACGTGTCTTTCGAGGACCATCTCTTCGAGCAAGAAGCAGACAATCCTCAAAAGAGGACAAAGAGCGTTTCGCGGCGAGACAAAGACAGAAAGACGGACGGCACAGCCAAAGAACAATCCCTGGTGAGCTTGACCGAGAGCAAAGCTGCTTCCCCTGCAGAGCTCCGTCTTTGTCCTGGCCCGTCTGCTATCTGCTATTTTTGCTGCTGCCCGGGTCGGTGTGCAGCGGCTTCTTTGTCGACAACAGTTGTGAACCTGGTCTTTCGGTGTAACCCTCTGCTTCAAGATCGCGGCACGGGACGGACAAAGAGGCGCCGGGAATGGAGATGTTCTGGGAGAGAAAGAAGAACAGGGAATGCAATCCCGAAAACAGCCTGTCTGCCTTTTATGTTTTATGAGCCTCACTTTCGAAAAGGACGAGCAAGTGACAAGGTGAAGAGACCACTGACGCAACGGCTCTGAGGAGGTACACAGAGGTTATACAGATAGATACAAGCATCCAAAAAGGTCCAAGCTGTCGAGGGACGGCCTCCAGAGGCAGACTGCCCTCCTGCGCATCGAATAGGCAGAACTGTTAGAGAGTGACAAAGGACAGAAATATGGCATGTACACCCAAGCAGAGGTAGGTGTGGGAGGAACACGGCCATTCTGATGTGCCATCTATTTACATTGGCCCCTGTTGGTGGCAAAGTACAGGATTACAAGGACGTGCTGCATCGGGCACGGGGTGGCATGGACCTGAGGGGGGCCGCACATGACGAGGCAGCGTGGAGGTCGCAGCACGGCGGCAGCAAAAAAGGCGATAGTAGACAAAGAAAGCTACCGAGAAGGATCGAAAATGTGAGCGAGACAAAGAAAAATGACAAAAAGACAAAAAGATAAAAAGCCGACAGGGGTGCGCTCTTTGATGAATGACTCCTAGGAGACCCCCCTGGAGACCCCCTGACACATGCGAGGTCAGACCTCTCACAGCCTCGTTTGCATCATGACCAGCCTGTCAGGCCGACCGGAAAGCGACCCGCCTTGGCGGCCTCTGAAGAGGCAGTGATCAGGTGGTGGATCCAGGGTGTGAGAGAGTAGAGATAAATCAGAAATAGAGTGAATATATGAAATGAAAAAGTAAGAAGGAAAATAAGAAGGAAAAAAAAGAAAGAAAAAAAGAAAGAAAAAAAGAAGACATAATATCAACAGCCCGGTGCACAAGGTTGTACAAGAATATGTGGATCGCGGAGCGGCACGCACTCGCGCATGCCACGGCAGGAAACGGTGGCTATTCTCTGCGTCTGCAAGGCACCGCGCTGTTGTTGGCTGGAAACCGCATGCAGGCAGGCAGCCAACGCCCTGTTTTGGCTGGTAAGATGACTTGCATGGAACTCCGCGTAACCCGTACCAGTTCACAGTGCCATTCGTCCCGGAAACTCCTGGAAATTCTCGTATAAAGCGTCTATGCAATCCTACAATACACAATACTCCGCAAGGGCTGTTTCCCACTCTCTGGTATATAATATAACCCAACCATCCGCCGGAAGCTGTGAAGCCCGTCGTTGCCAAATACATTCGCTGTCCCCTTTTTTGCTTTTGCGCCTTGGTTGCCATCCTGGAATCTCAAATAGCCGGCAAACGTAGTCCTGATCCAAACAGGGAAAACAAAAATAAAAAGAAGCAAGAAGCGAAAGGCGAAAAGACATGTTGACGCTGTGAAAAAAACATACCACTCCGAAAATAATAGCACGCCTTCACGCCTTCACTGTAACTCCTTCAGGCGCATAATGGCTGCCTCTAGACTGTCCGGCTTCGGCTCGTTGCTCTCGGGCTCCGGCATGGACAGCCCATGCATCGTGTCCAGGTGCATGGGATCCGGCTGGAACGGCGGTGCAGCATGTTGTTGTTGCTGCTGTTGCTGCTGTTGCTGCTGGAACACGGGTTGGGGGAACGCTTGGCCCGGGACCGCCATGGTCTGTTGGATCTGGGCTGGTTGTTGCAACGGAGCCTGCACCGGAGCTGGGGCCTGCACCGGAGCTTGAACAGGAGCTTGTGGCTGCTGTTGATGCTGTGGATGCTGTGGAAACAACGGTCCAGACAGTGCTGCACCCATCATGTTGGGCGTGCTCGGAACACTGGCTGCCACCGGTCGACCGGTATGGTTTGCCGGACGCGGCGTTCCTGGCAGACTGGTCATACCAGTCCGTCCGGGCGCCCCGGACTGCAGATTTGCCTGCGTCGTGGCCGGCATGTGCACGCCCACCGGGATGCCGTTTTTGATGGCTGCCAGCGCTGCTTGCACTGCCGGCATCTGCGAGGCCGAGGTCAGAATGGGTCTCTGGGACGGCCCCGCCGGAGATGGAGATGCCTGCTGTTGCTGCAGTCGTTGCAGGTGCGGAGTCTGCGGAGTCTGCGGAGTCTGCGGAGTCTGTGGCTGCGGCTGCGGCTGCGGATGCAGTTGCGACGGCTGCGGCTGCACGGGCGATTGCGTTTGCAGCTGTGCCTGCTGCTGGGGCTGACCCGCTCGTTGCTGGGGGGGCCCTGCAGCCCGACCCGCCGCCGATCCCGCCATCGCTGCCGATCCACCAGCCTTGTTCTTGTCCTGCAGCCCGCCCGCCAACGTCATGATTCCGCGCACCCGTGCCTGCTCCTCCTCGTTGTTGTAGCGGGCGCGCTCCTCGGCCTCCTTACGGGCCGCTTGGCCTGGCGCCCGCGTCTTCAGCTCGCCCGTCACACAGTGCAGGTAAAAGGGCATCTCTGAGTTCGTCTTGAGGAAGAACAGCTTCAGGTTGCGCGCCTTGTCCTTGAGCTGGACTTGGCTACGATCCTTGAGAATGTCTGAGATCGTGCCGTTGGCCCCAAACAGCTGCAGAATCTGCGACCAGTGCGGCCCTTTCACCATGTCCAGCCCGGTCATGAGCGCCTGCTCTTCATCCGGTGTCCACGGTCGCCGCGTGCTATGCAGGCCTTCTCGTCGTGTGTGGGCCGTCGTCTTCGCGGCTGCAGCCTGGCGGGCGCGCTGGTACAGCACAGAACTGGGCGATGTCTGGTTCGGAGGAAGCAGGCCGGCTGGCCCGCTCGGGGCCACATTCACCGGCGCCTGGATGGGCTGCTGGGAGAAGGCAGGCGTGCGACTCTGGTAGAGTGCCAGCTGGCTGGCATAGGTGTTTTGCATACTCGTGAGGGCAGCTAAGAGTTCGTCTCGTTAGAAAATGCATGATTACTAATTAAGAGGCCCGACGGGCCGGGAAAGCACTTACCATTGGCTGCGGCAACAGGAGAGTGCGGCTGGGCAACTTGTGTGCTCTGTGTCGCCTGGCTGAGCTTTTCCTTGATAAGCATGGTCAGACCACTGAGATCTTCACCGCCTGATCCTGATGCGCTGCTGTCGTTGTTCCCTGCCATGTTGTTGTTGGTGTTGTTGTTGTTCTGTACGGTGGATGCATTTTTCTGTACGGCTTCCTGAATAAACTTTGTTAATCCTTCACTCATGGACGAGTCTTCCATGAAACCAGCATGCTCTCCACCGTTGATATGGGTGGCGACCTGCGGGGGTGTAGATACCGTAGGCTCCATCGGTAGGCCGGCCTCGGGAGAAGCCAGGAAAGCAGCAATATTCGCCCCGACTTCTGCCAAGGCGTCACTCAGAGACTGGTCTTCCGTCCCTGTCTCTTCTTCGGCTGGGATCTCAATGCTATGTGTCTCGGCATACTTCAAGACAATGTCGGAATTCTTCCGCAGGTACGCACTGAGATCGTCCCGGAAAGCATCCAGCGGAAACTTCTCGGCCAGTTGTCCTAGAATAGTCAGCAGAGGCCCAGCCAGAAAAGAAAAGAGAAAGAGAAAGAGAAAAAAACGCACTTCTAGACTCTTCCGTCTTGATGGCTTCCAACAGCATATCCTTTGCTGACACCATGTCGCTGAGAAAGCTGAGCTCCTGCTCGGAAAGTGGCATCTCTGGGTGCAGCTGTTTCAGCTGGTCCTCAATGTCTGCCGGGAAGAGACGCTCCAGGAAATCCCGCCGCTGCTGGGCATCGGGCTGGTGCAGCAGCTCGATGGCGAGCGTGCGGAACTTGAGGCCGAGGAAGAGGGTGGCCAGCTTCTCGGTCAAGGCGCCAGACTCGGGCAGAAAGGTCATGAGAAAGTGGTCGTGCATGTCGATCAAGGACACGTCGTCGGCCTCGAAGAGACTGGAGCAGATGGTGGCCATGTTAGTCATCTGGATGGTTTCCTGGTCGCCGAGCTCCTTAATGTCTAGCTCCTCAGGAATCAAGAGCGCAGATGAGTCGGAGAACATCTTTCGTGCACTGCAAAAGGTGGACCGCAGAGCCCGGTAGCACCGCCCGATCTCGCTGTCGGGAGAGGTGAAGTCGCGCAGGCTTTCTGACCGGGGCCGCTCGCTGAGCGCATGGAGGATCTGTACGGCCTGTGAGGGGTTAGCAGGGCGAGAAACGAGTCACGAGAAATGAGAAATGAGAAGCAGCAAGAGAGAACACACCAGACTCCCCAGCATGGACAGTCCCATGGATCGCAAGAGGTAGGTGGGGTTTTGAGAGAAGCGCATCTTTTTCTGGTCGCGAGTCGATGCGCCGGCCTGGGCAGAGGACGCCGAGACGTCCTTTTTCGGTTCGCTGGAGAGAAAGTCGCCCGGTAGGCAAGGGTCGCCCAGCGGTTCTGTGGGAGTAGCAATGGCTGTGGCGAGGTCGACGTTGCTGACTGGCTCGTCGAATTTTGCTGAGTGGTCCATAGAGCCCAAGGCCGATTCGAGCAGCGCGCCAATGTCCCAACCGGCGTCTTCGTCCAGAGCATCGTCGTGGTGAGGCTCGGCCTTGATGCGCTTCGCCTCGCCCTGGTCGTCTTCGAGTCCAGTGTCGTGTCCTTCAATCCATTGCCGTTTCAGCGCGTTTTGGAGCGATGTGAAGATGCCCTCGGCCAGGTCTGCTTCGTCGGCGGAGACGTCGTTCTTCGTGTCTGTATGCACGTCGACTGTTTCTCATGTCAGCAACACCATCTCTCCTAAAGACTCTGCCGCTCGCAAGACATACCGTCCAGTTGAGGAGGGACTGCGCTGGCTGGAGGGGCAGCCAGCGCAGCACCTGCTGCACCCGCCCCGACGTCCGTCATGGGGAATAGCAATGCGCCCTTGGCGGTAGCAGGGAGTGAAAATAGAGAAGAATTCCGGGCGGCTCTTCGCAGTCGGAGGGCGAGCCGGGGATCGGACAGGATGGGGGCCGTGTTTTGCGGGAGCGGGAAATCGGGTGGCTGTCTTCGTCGGTATGGATGGGGGAAAGATGGATCGATGGACTCGCAGAGGCAGGTACCGGATAAATTAAAAAAATGGATTTTCCGTATTGATCCGAAAAATTCTGCCCTCAAAACTTGCCCCAGTGAGATACCGCCTTTTGATACACAAAAAAAACAGTGACGTATGAATTGGATAGATGCATATGCATGTAACCAGAATCCGATCTACGTGCATTCACATGTACAGTCTAGGATCGAGTGCAACCCATGGTCATCTATATCGTCTATAGTTCGTGTATTCTGTATTACATCCCGCGTATTCCCCACCCCGAACCGAATCTATGGAGGAAATCAAGCATCCAGCTTCTGCACGAGTTCAGCCTAATCGATGTACTTGGGCAGCGTCTTGAGGATGCCGTCCCGCGAGATGGCCTCCATGGCCAGGGTGACCTCCTGCAAGAAGCGCTTGTCCTTGCGCAGATCGTCGCCGAAGAGGATGTTGATGGACAGGATGCCGGCCGGGCTGGCGCCGCTGGCGCGCGCCTTGGCCTGCAGCTCCTCGCGCATGGGGTCGTCGACGACAAAGGGCTTGCCGCTGTCGTCGACGCCGTTGACGTAGTGGAACCACGAGGCGGCGACGAAGCAGAGGCGGCGGAAGGGGGCGGTGACCCAGATGGCCTCGGCAATGGAGGGCATGATGAATTTGGGGATCTTGCCGGAGCCGCCGAGGCAGATGCGGGGCAGCTGGTCCATGATGGTGGGGTTGGAGAAGCGCTCGATGAGGGTGTGGCAGTACTCGTCGATGTCGACGCCGGGGATGGCGGGCAGCAGGGGCTTGACCTCCTCCTGCATCATCTGCCAGACGAACTTGCGGAAGAGCTCGTTGCCCATGACCTCGTGGACGTACTGGAAGCCGGCGAGCTGGCCCGGGTAGCCGAGGGCGGAGTGGCTGCCGTTGAGCAGGCGCAGCTTGTGCTTCTCGAACTGCTCGACGTCGACGACATCCTTGACGACCTGGACGCCGACCTTTTCAAAGGGCGGGCGGCCGTCGCAGAAGCGGTCCTCGATGACCCACTGCATGAAAGGCTCGGTGACGACGGGCCAGGCGTCGGCAATGTCAAAGGCGTCGGAGATGGCGGCCTTGTCGGCGGGCGTGGTCTGGGGGGTGATGCGGTCGACCATGGAGTTGGGGAAGGCGCCGTGCTCGGAGATCCACTGGGCGACCTCGGGGTTGCGCAGGCGGGCAAAGGAGTCGAGCATGGAGCGGGTGATGGAGCCGTTCTTGTGCATGTTGTCGCAGGACAGGACGGTGAAGGGCTTGAGGCCCTTCTGGTGGCGGCGGGCGAGGGCGGCATAGAGGAAGCCGTAGGTGGTGTGGGGGGTCTTTTCGTTGGCGGGATCGAGATCGTGCTGGATCTCGGGATCGTCGCTCAGCAGCTCGTGGGTGTGCTCGTCGTAGTAGTAGCCGCTCTCGGTGATGGTGAGGGAGACAATGTGGGTATCGGGGTGGGCCATCTTGGCGATGACGGCCTCGCGGTCGTCGGGGGCAAAGAGGTAGTTGTTGATGCTGCCAATGACCTTGGCCTCGCTGCCCTTGGCAGAGCGCTCGACAACGGTGTAGTAGTAGTCTTGGGAGGTCAGGGCGTCGCGCATGCCCGCGTCAAAGGGCTGCAGGCCGACGCCACAGATGGCAAAGTTGGTGAGACCATGGTGCTGCATCAGCTGGTCAATGTAGACGGCCAGATGCGCACGGTGGAAGCCACCGACGCCAATGTGGACGATGCCCTCCTTGACGGCGGGGCCGCGCTGGTAGGTCGGGACAGTGATGTGGTGGGCTGCGCCCGTCGCAGAAATCTGCGGCAGGTTCTTGGAGTTGAGCTTGAGAGGGGCCATTTTGAGAGCGAGTGAGGGTGACAGAGAGAGATCGAGAGAGATCGGGAGAGAGAGAGCGGGAGAGAGTGAAGAGAAAGAGAGAAAGAGGTGATAGACACAGACGAAAGACAGACACAAGGTCCAGACTTGCAGTGGTGGTTGTTAAAAGGACGAGCAGACCTCACCGCAACATCAGAAACTGGTCAATGCTTTTAAGTTGGGACTTGTATAACGTAGTATCGAGCCCAAGCTGGCGCGGGGGGGTTGGTTGCGGTCTTTTGGGAGGCCCAATAAAATAGGGCGTTGAGCGCCACTCTGTGTACAGCAAGAGTAGATGTCACGCAATAGAGGCCGGATCAGGATAGAAATAAACAAAAGCTCAGCAGGTTTTGCTCCTGGTTGTATCAACGTGGTGAGTTTGTGTCGAAAGGACAAGATTTGTTTTCCTTGGGATCCGGAATTGTCTCCCTTTTTGCCTCCCTGATTGCCTGCGTAAAAAAGTTGCAACCTGACTACGGAGGTCTCCGCATACTAAGCGTTAGCTGTTCGTACACAAAGACCTACCCAGACCTACCCAGACCTTATTACCCCATATTACTCGTAAGTATCTGCCTATCCTGTGACCTATTTTAGTTGGGTTATTTTTAACCAGGGATGGGTATGCTGTTTGCGAGTTCTCGCCACCTGATCACAGTCCAGAAGAACATGTTTGGGAATCTTTGACAGGAACTTTGCTTATGCATGCATCCATCGTTTCGTTTCCATCGTTCCAGTTTTCCGTATCGATTCCAGCATCGATTCCAGTATCGTTCAGCATCAGCCATCAGCCGTCAGCCGTCAGCCATCATTGCCTTCCGAGCAACCGTGGCAACAGTCTCCCTCCGGATGCGTTTAGCTCAAGCTGATATTCGTGTTCAGGCACCCGTCACATGGCAGGCCGCGTGCAAATCGCAATTTCCAGCCCTACTCGTGACTGAATGTGCCACTTGGTCACTCACGAGGCAGCCCCTGTGTCACACAATATAGCTCCTTCCGTCTGCAGTCGGTGAACTACTCGTAAAAACCGTCGTCTGGGCATGCGCTACGCCCGCCATTATATAGAACGGTGAGCAGTCGAGAACACGGACATGCCATTGTGGATCATCGTGCACCTCTATCCACTCGGCGAAGCTGTGCAGCTCCCGCTTGGCGCCAGCTAGTCAGGGCAGACGCGGAAGAGGAAAAAGCCCGTCGAGAACCGGCCGATGTGACAGAATGCTGAGCTTGAACTTGAACCGAACTCGACTCAACTCAACTCAACTCAACTCAACTTGAACTCCTCAAACGCAACTTGACCTGAATTCAAATTCGATCTCCCCTGACTCCGACACACCGTAAGATCTTGCCCCCGCGGGGGTCTGACTAGGAGGCGAAACTTAAAGTCTCGGGTTTGGGAGATGATTATTAATCCGGAGTTCAAACGCCACGATCGCCTCCACGCATCTGCTCGATGCTGGCCGAGCGGATATGCGGAACATCTTGTTTTTCCACCCTCTACGGACTACTGCGTATCTTACTGCGTACATGCAGTTCGGACTTCCTTGCAACCGGACTTGTCGGTGCCAGGTGCAGCGTGACTTGCTGCGGCGTGGGGCGCCGTGGATTTAAGCGGGGACGGGTTCTTGGCCCCAGCCTTCGGTGACAAGGAAATGCTACTCTCCAGTCTATCTCGGTTTGGCGGAGTAAGATACGAGTGCGTGCCCTGTAGCTTACAAACCCGCAGAGGTCATGTGGACAAAGACACAGAGTCATGGCCCGTGCGCGTCGGACATTGGAGAAAGCCACAGTTTCTCCCAACCGCACGCTAACCCCAAACCGGTATACTCCCCCAGACCTCCTCTCCGTACCCCGTGGTTTTACTTCTGTGGGGTGAGGGGTCGATAGAGGCACCGCATAATCGTGGAGGCACAAATCCATCGCCCTCTATTATACCGAGACGTCCAGGACAGGCAACCCGGCCCCCATCCGTCTTTTTTTGGTCTTTTATCGTCCTTTTTTCGTTGCTTTCGGTTTTTTCGTCTTTTTTATCGCTTCGCTTCCCTTTCGTTATGGCGTGCCCTGAGCAGCGTATTTTTATTGTAGATAACAGCCAAGAGGAAAAAATGATATACGTACGGAGATGGGGTAAACTGGAATGGGTGGGTGGGTATGCCACAAAATAGGTGGCCACACACAACGGCATCCTAGCCACCCGAGTCGACGTGTATGGATGGGAAAAAAAAGCACGGTGACGATGCTAAGACTTGCGGAACCGATGTCCCGTCTTTTACGTTGCAAGGGATTGCAAGGGATCCGTCTACCTGCCTCCCTATTCGTACTCGTATTCTGGCCAGAAGAGAACAATGACCCTCTCATGGCTCCAAGGGCCCCAATGGCTCCAATCGGCCTCCATGATCCCTCCTAGATCTGCACAGAGATGCGGGGGGGCCATAAGCGCCAGCCAGGGAGGCGACTTTTGCCAGAAACTGTGTTGCGGAACCGCCTCGTCGGTGGGCCTCGTTGGCACAACTCCCATTGCGCCGAGACCGACCAGCCGTGGCAAGTCAAGCGAATCCCGTCCGCCTACTGCGAGTACATCGAGTAAGTTACGTCTTTGACCCACCCCGCTTTCACTAGACAGCGGCACTCTGTTTGCTATATATTCCTCGACTTGACGTTTCCCCTCTTCTCTCTCTCTCTCCAACTCTTCTTCATCTCTCTCCTCTTTCGAAATAATACCCATCTTCTTCGTGTTTTGTCCTGTCCATTTTCCAGCTTTCCTGTCTTTCATACATACGATCTTCACATCTTCAGAATGTCTCTCTCCGTGCAGCTGAAGACGCCCATCACGGGCACCATCACCCTGCCGACTGGACTGTAAGTTATTTCTCTTCCTTCGCTCTTCCTCTCTGTCCTCTGTCCTCTGTTCCTCTATCCTCTCCTCTCCTCTCCTGTCCTCTGTTCTCTTGTCTTCTCCTCTCTTCTCCTTTCCTCTCTCTCTTTCCCTCATGCTAACTCTCTAGCTTCATCAACAACGAGTTCGTTCCTGGTGTCGATGGCAAGACCTTTGAGGTCATCAACCCCTCCACCGAAGAAGTCATCTGCTCCGTTCACGAGGCCACCGAGAAGGATGTCGACATCGCCGTCACTGCCGCCCGCAAGGCCTACAACGGCGTCTGGCGCGACACCACGCCCCAGCAGCGCGGCGTCTACCTGATCAAGCTGGCCGAGCTCGTCGAGAAGAACCTCGACGCCCTCGCCTCCATCGAGTCCCTCGACAATGGCAAGTCCATCACCATGGCCCGCGGTGACGTCGGTGCCGTGGCTGGCTGCCTCCGCTACTACGGCGGCTGGGCCGACAAGATCGAGGGCCGCACCATTGACATCTCCCCTGACACCTTCCACTACACCCGCCCCGAGCCCCTCGGTGTCTGCGGCCAGATCATCCCCTGGAACTTCCCCCTGCTCATGCTTGCCTGGAAGGTCGGCCCGGCCCTGGCCACCGGCAACGCTGTTGTCCTCAAGACCGCCGAGCAGACCCCGCTGTCCGCTCTGCTGTTTGCCACCCTCGTCAAGGAGGCCGGCTTCCCCCCTGGTGTGCTGAACATCATCTCTGGCTTCGGCCGTGTTGCCGGCGCCGCCATCTCGTCCCACATGGGCATCGACAAGGTCGCCTTCACCGGCTCCACCGTCGTCGGCCGCACCATCATGAAGGCTGCTGCCGCCTCCAACCTCAAGAAGGTCACGCTTGAGCTGGGCGGCAAGTCGCCCAACATCGTCTTTGACGATGCCGACATTGACGCCGCCGTCGACTGGGTCAACTTCGGTATCTACTACAACCACGGCCAGTGCTGCTGCGCCGGTTCGCGTGTCTACGTCCAGGAGGGCGTCTACGACAAGTTCATTGCCGCCTTCAAGGCCCGCGCTGAGAAGAACAACGTCGGCGACCCGTTCCACGAGGACACCTTCCAGGGCCCCCAGGTCAGCAAGCTGCAGTTTGACCGCATCATGGGCTACATCAAGGCCGGCACCGACGAGGGTGCCACCGTCGTCACCGGCGGCTCCCGCCACGGCGACAAGGGCTACTTCATCAAGCCCACCATCTTTGCCGATGTCCGCCAGGACATGAAGATCATGCAGGAGGAGATCTTCGGCCCTGTCTGCGCCGTGTCCAAGTTCAAGGATGCCGCCGAGGTCATCCAGATGGGCAACGACTCGCAGTACGGCCTGGCTGCTGCCATCCACACCAAGAACATCAACACGGCCATCAAGGTCAGCAATGCGCTGCACGCCGGCACCGTGTGGGTGAACTGTAAGTTACTCCTCTTCCCATGCTACTTACTGTATACAAATACTAACTGTCGCAGGCTACAACATGCTGCACCACCAGCTGCCGTTCGGCGGCTTCAAGGAGTCCGGCATTGGCCGCGAGCTCGGCGAGCAGGCCCTGGCCAACTACACACAGAACAAGTCTGTGTCCATCAAGCTGACCTAAATGGAGCTTGTCATGGAAAGCAAACAAAATCTAAAAAAAAAAATCTAAAAAAAAAAAAAAAAACATGGCATATGGACAATCGATCCATCGGAAGGCTCCTACGGGAAGCCGCACGACCTGCACTGGGAAACTGTATTTATTATTAAGCCAAATTCAAATTTGACCAAAAACATTATGTGAAGCAAATGTAGTCAAAACGTAGTTAGCATCACGCAACTTAAGGAGACTTCTATAGCCTGTTATACAATGAAATAGGCAGAATGCAACAATTGGCAGCTGAATATTCTGATATATTCTAGAGTTTACGGATATCTCCAAGACTGTACTCCGTAATACGGAATAAGGTTGAAGGTGCTAGTCACGTGACTTATTACCAGGCGGCTTTCAATCACTAGCAAGACGACCGAATTATTGGCGTGTATTACTCCGTACTCCGTACTCCGTAACACAATCGCCTCTAACGAAGCTCACGATAGAATGTACTACTGTTAGAGTTCTGTCTTGCCTTTTTTCGCCTGTTATTTTCGAGATTTTCTTTTATTTCAAGTTGTATGATTCCTTCGTTTCCCCTCTTTTTCTACTCGTACGGCTCGTATTCTGTACTTCGTAATTTAATATTTGATTAATTAAATCAATTTTCCATTACGCAAATACGTAAGATAATCTCTGCTTTCCCAGTTAGATTCATATCCGTTTAAGTACAACCTTGCACGATTATGGATACTCGTATTGCATTTGATTTGCCTGAAGGAACGGAATACGTGCTGTCGAGAATACATATGAGATGGAGTATGGAGTACAAACAACAATCCGGCAGTTGTAGGTTTAAATACGAGTACTCTTAAATACTTGGAAGATGCACCCATAAGATGACTGGGTTAATTCCATTGACGATACTCGACGGAGTATGTTTGTTGAAGCTCTTTACTCCGATACTCTGTATTTTTATGCTTTAATTTATGAGCTCTAATTTATTTATCACCATAAATTAGATTCCATTCTATTACAGTATTTTGAAAATTACTTTATACAGAGTATTTAAAACGGTGTACTCCGTACATCTATTTCGTTCTCGACAAACATATTATGAACGAAGAAATACTTCTATCGTGTTAATCTGTGCCTGATCGAAGCCGCAGAGCCCTATTCTGTGATGTGCCGCCGAACTGCAGGAGTAGCATATCCACCCCTGAGAATGATTACCGGATTGGGTGCTATGGTGGGACCGTGAGAACAATAAGCCGTGGCTGTCATGATCTTTGGTAGCTGCTGCGTATACTCGTACAAATGTGAGACATTGATATTCCTCACCGCTTTTCGACAGTCTCTTATGCTGGCGATTAGATGCAACAGCGGCTAGATATGGCTGTCTTCGGAGGCCAAAGTGGATTTTTGGACACGTAACTCGGCCCTACGGACATGCTCGGCTCGGGCGGAACAGCCAGCAACAGCCCGATGAGTCAACCGGCAGGTGGCTTGCAGCGCTGAAACGTTTATACATGAGAGGCCGAAGGTTTCGACGATGCACCGCCGAGAGAAGGGGCGCTGGCACCAATGACACTAGTTGCCGGCATGATGGATGGGCGTCCGTACGGGATACTACTCCGTACGACATAGGTCCATGTCGTCAGTAGCGGACCTGCAAAGATGCATCATACGGAAGATTCCGCACTCCGTAAGATACTCCGTGCTCGTATCGGCTTCCGTTGATGTGGTGGCAAGACGTCATGGACGCCGATGGTGCACCGTACAAATACGGGTAGGCGATGCACGTGGCGTTCTACGACGGTGTGGTTGTGTTTGCAGCCAGGACCCTGGTCGACGGAAGTATGCTTGCCAGAGGGAGCACTGCCTCTGCGGAGCTGTACGCCGCAAGGTTGCACGCAGAGCACAGGCCGGGGAGCAGTCGATCTGTGAGATGAGTTCGGAGAACATACGAGTATGAATACGAAGAGTATGAGTATTCTGTACTCTGTACTCTGTACGGAGTACTCGTACTCGTGCTCGTCTCGTACTCCTCGTAGACTCGTACTCGTACGTATCCGTCTGCCCGATCATTCAGTGCTGTGGAGACTTGAAGATACGAGACCGGATCTTGCTGGAATGAGTGATCACGTGACACTTACGGTCACCCGAGACAACACGACGAACCTACGCGAAAACGCATCCTTTTTTCGCGGTGTGGCCAAACGCGTTTCTTACCGGCGCGCACGGGCCAGAGCGCGATCCATGTTTTGTTGGCCCCCCCTTTCTTTTCCAGACGCGCCTTTCCCGGAAGGGACGAGCTCTATCAACAAGCACAACAGGCAAGAGCTCTGCCCGCCTTGCCCGCTCTTTCCCTCTCGGCAGACAAATGAAGAAGCAATTTCGACACCCCACTTCACCTGCAACAGCATTCCCTCCCTGGTCCTTCAGGCTTCCACAACCGCTGTTCTTCCCTGCTGCCTCCCCCACCCCCCCTTTCCCCATCGAAATTCTTTTCCTAAATAAAACGGAACATAATTAAAAAAAAAACAAGAGGCCAAAAATCATTTGTCAGGATTAAAAAAGGGAATCTTCTTCCCAAACACAACTTGACTTCTTCCATCATCCACGTAACACCTCCACGACCAGACAGCACCACAACCCGAAGCACAGCAACCATGCGTGAAATCATTAGCATCAACGGTACGTCGCATACTCCCTTGAATTTTTTTCGCGTCCCTCTGCCCTCGTGGCGTGTTTTGCCCCCTCCCCCTACCTCAGCTTTTGGCGCTTTTGGCGCTCTGGTGCTGGCTGTTTCTTCACCGCATCGTGAGGCCGAGCAGCTCTAAAGCACCACGACCACCCTCTACACTCTCCAAAAACAATACTGACTTTTTCTCCGTGTTCTAGTCGGCCAGGCTGGCTGTCAAATTGCCAACTCCTGCTGGGAGGTATGTGTTGAATCGCCTCAGGGGAATTCAGGGGGGATATGACGCTGGCGATATTTTGAGAGGATCAAAGGATAAGCAACCATGTACTGACTTCATCTTCTACAGCTCTACTGCCTTGAGCACGGCATTCAGGTATGTTTGGTCCCGTCCTCTGTCTTGTCGCGTTGGTTGATTCGGTTGATGCTGATTCGTTTAGCCCGATGGCTTCCTCACCGAGGAGCGCAAGGCGGCCGAGCCGGACCACGGCTTCAGCACCTTCTTCACCGAGACCGGTAAGCCTCTCTCTTTCTATCGCTTCTGCTGTCGTTTGCCGTACTGACTTCCCCAAGGCCAGGGCAAGTATGTCCCGCGGACGATCTACTGCGATCTCGAGCCCAACGTCGTCGACGAGGTCCGCACCGGCCCTTACCGGTCGCTGTTCCACCCCGAGCAGATGATCACGGGCAAGGAGGACGCGTCGAACAACTACGCTCGTGGCCACTACACGGTCGGTAAGGAGCTGATCGACCAGGTGCTCGACAAGGTTCGCCGCGTTGCCGATGGCTGTGCCGGCCTGCAGGGTTTCCTGGTCTTCCACTCCTTTGGCGGTGGTACCGGCTCTGGTTTCGGTGCCCTGCTGATGGAGCGTCTCTCCGTCGACTACGGCAAGAAGAGCAAGCTGGAGTTCTGTGTCTACCCGGCTCCGCAGACGGCCACCTCGGTCGTCGAGCCCTACAACTCCATCCTCACCACACACACCACGCTGGAGCACGCCGACTGTTCCTTCATGGTTGACAACGAGGCGATTTACGACATTTGCCGCCGCAACCTCGGCCTGGAGCGGCCTAACCTGGAGAACCTGAACCGCCTGATTGCTCAGGGTATGTAGCCCCTTTCTTTTATGACATGACATGACTAACAGAACAGTCGTCTCGTCCATCACCGCTTCTCTCCGTTTCGACGGCTCCCTCAACGTCGACCTGAACGAGTTCCAGACCAACCTGGTGCCGTACCCGCGTATCCACTTCCCTCTGGTTGCCTACTCTCCGGTCATCTCGGCCGCCAAGGCCGCCCACGAGGCCAACTCGGTCCAGGAGATGACCATGTCCTGCTTCGAGCCCCACAACCAGATGGTGAAGTGCGACCCGCGCAACGGCAAGTACATGGCGACCTGCCTGCTGTACCGCGGTGACGTGGTGCCCAAGGACGCCCACGCTGCCGTGGCCACGCTCAAGACCAAGCGCACCATCCAGTTCGTCGACTGGTGCCCGACTGGCTTCAAGCTGGGTATCTGCTTCCAGCCCCCCGAGATGGTTCCCAACGGCGACCTGGCCAAGGTCAACCGCGCAGTGTATGTTCCCTGTCCCTGTCCCTTGTCCCTTCGTCCCCTTTTCTCTTGTTCTAACAAAATAGGTGCATGCTGTCCAACACGACGGCCATTGCCGAGGCCTGGTCCGCCCTGTCTGCCAAGTTCGATCTCATGTACTCGAAGCGCGCGTTTGTGCACTGGTATGTGGGTGAGGGTATGGAGGAGGGCGAGTTCTCGGAGGCCCGCGAGGATCTGGCTGCTCTGGAGCGCGATTACGAGGAGGTGGCTACGGACTCTCTGGAGGGTGAGGAGGGCACCGAGGCCGAGTACTAGGTTCTAGGGTTGGCTAGGACGGATACCAGGTGTTGACAACTTCTACCACTTCTACTACTATCGTGCTTGTAATCGCAAAGAGCGAAGAGAGACAGATTGGCATTATTGAACCTTACTTTCTCCAATCGTATTCTGCTCTATTTATTTCTATTTAATGAAGGAGTAATCCGTGCTGACCGGACTGTAAATTGTAATTGTACAACACCGTTATAACGTCTGCCTGTCCCAACCCCTATTCGGTGATATCAGGCGCCCGAGAATAGCGAGTGAGACCCCCAGCGGGACCTAGCTCCCTAATCAAAGCCCCTAAAGACAACCCATTAAAAAGACTGGTGGGTGCAGCCCCACTTCTATGGAGAGGACAGGCACCTCCGATGCGTAGGTAAGCGGTGATCCAATCTTTCCCTCAAAACAACTCCAGCCACCGCAAGCGCAAGCAAAGAGCCTCTCCTCCCACCAATCTGCGAAACCTGAGCCCGAACGTGTGTGTCCCCCATCGCGGCGACATTGAATCGATCCTCTGCAAGAAGTAAGAGAATTCAACACCGTCCTGCCGTCCCCCATTGCGTGGTCTCTTGTCTGCCTGGCATCGTCAGAATTCCAGTGGCCTCTTTTTGGGGGGGGGGGGGAGGGACTTCTCTCCGGTTCTCGGAAACGAACACCGTGCTGACTGTTTCCGCGTGACAGAAAGAGTGGGCTGTGCTTGCATCGGCCCTGGCCAGCCCATTTTTCCCCATTCCTCCATCCAAGCTCTCCCCCTCGGCGTCCGGCCGGAGAGGTTCGATCCGGTTCAAAAAGCTCCTGGCATCTGGAGCTTCCCCGACTGCTTGACGATCCCCGACCAGACCCTCGAGCAAGAAGACTGCTCCTGCAGCACCCACGATGGCTTCCGAAGGCCCTGACGATGCGGGTGAGTGAACTGTGTGACTGGCAGGACTGGGTGACTGGCCGGCTGGTCAGACTGGCCAGACTGACCAGGCCCTCTGGCCCTCTGGAGAACAGCGCTGACCACGACAGGCCCCAACCTCAACCTCACGGCCGATGAGAGACAGCTCTACGGCAAGCTCTTCCGCCAGGCCGACTCGGACAATGTCGGCATTGTGATGGGCGAGGTGGCCGTCAAGTTTTTCGAAAAGACCCGTCTCGATTCGCGCATTCTCGGCGAGGTATGAACCTCTTTTCGTTTTTCGTTTTTCTTCTCTGCTTTTCTCCGCTAACCGTCAGATCTGGCAAATTGCAGACGCCGAGAACCGCGGTTTCCTGACCCCTGCCGGGTTCGGCATCGCCCTACGCCTCATCGGCCATGCCCAGGGCGGCCGCGAACCAACTCCCAACCTGGCTCTCCAAACCGGTCCTCTTCCGCGCTTCGAAGGCATCCCCCCTCCTCCAGGCGCCCTTCCTCTCGCTCCCAACGTCACCGGCGGCCCTGGCCCTCTCTCGGCACAGGGAACCGGCGGTGCCGGCGTGCCCCCGTTGGCAGCACAGGGCACGGGCAGCTCGCGGGTACCGCCGCTGGCGCTGGACAAGGCGGCACAATATGCCAAGCTCTTCCGCGACCAGGTGCAGGGCGGTGCCATTCTCCCCGGAGACCGGGCCAAGCGTATTTTTGAGCGGTCCGGGCTGCCCAACGAAGTGCTCGGGCGCATCTGGCAGCTGGCCGACACGGAGCAGCGTGGCGCCTTTATGCAGACCGAGTTCATCATTGCCATGCATCTGTTGACGTCTACGAAGCTCGGCACGCTGCGGGGGCTGCCCACCGTGTTGCCGGCGGCGCTGTATGAGGCGGCCACGCGCGGTGCGGCTGCGGCGGCAAGCGGTGGAGCCCCCATCCCTGGCCCGGCTAGTCCGGGTCGCCAGCAGAGTCCGCTGGGAAACACGCCCGGCGTGCCGCCTCTGCCGCCGACGATTCCGCGACAGACGACGGGCCCGTTCCGCGGGGCGCCTGCGGGCAAGCCTGGCGGCGACTGGCTGATCACGCCGGCAGAAAAGGCGCGGATGGACCCTGTGTTTGACAGCCTCGACAAGACGAAGAAGGGGTTTATCACGGGCGAGGAGGCCGTGCCGTTTCTGACGCGGTCCGGCCTGAGCGAAGACGTGCTGGCGCAGATTTGGGATCTGGCCGACGTCAACTCGGAGGGCCGTCTGACGAGCGACACGTTTGCCGTGGCGCTGTACCTGATTCAGCAGCAGCGGCAGCGGACGGACGGGGCCAACACGCTGCCGGCCAAGCTGCCGGCGAACCTGGTGCCGCCGTCGATGCGCAGCCAGCTGCGGCCGACGAGTCCTCCGGTGGTGGCGGCACAAAAGGCGCAGCCGCAGCCGCCGCTGCCGCCGCCGCCGCCCAAGTCGGCGCTGGATGACCTGTTTGGACTCGACTCGGGCCCGTCGTCGCCTCCGCGTGCGGCAGCGCTGACGGCGAACGTGACGGGGTCTGGGGTGTTGACGGATCCGTTTTCCGGGGCGGCGAGTCCGCTGGCGCCGAGCTCGCCGGTGCGGGCGTCGCCGGCGGTGACGGGGTCGACGTTTAAGCCGTTTGTGCCGTCGTCGTCGTTTGGGCGGTCGCTTACGGCGCAGGCGACGGGCGACTCGACGGGATCAGCGCCGGCGACGTTTCCCAAGGTGCCGCCGATGCCGCCGATGCCGGGGGCGCGAACGGTGCCGATTGCCCAGGACGATCTGTTGGGCGGCGACACGGACGAGGCCAGCAAGAGCATATCGAACGACACGGCGGAGCTGGCGAACCTGTCGAACCAGGTAGGCTCGCTGTCGAAGCACATGCAGGACGTGCAGGTGCACCGGACGACGCTGCAGGGGGAGCTGAGCCAGACGACGTCGCAGAAGAAGAATTTTGAGCAGCGGCTGGCGCAGCTGCGGACGCTGTACGAGAAGGAGGCGCAGGACGTGCGAGGGCTGGAGGAGCAGCTGACGGCGGCGCGGACGGAGACGAAGAAGCTGCAGACGGAGGTGGCGGTGGTAGAAGCGTCGCTGCACGAGCTGCAGACGCAGCAGCAGCAGGCGTTTACGGAGCTGAAGACGGAGCAGCAGGAGAGCAGCCGGCTGCGGGAGCGGATGACGGCGGCGACGGCGGCGGTGAGCCAGCTGAAGCCGCTGGTGGAGAAGCTCAAGTCGGAGGCGCGCCAGCAGAAGGGCATCGTGGCCATCAACCGTAAGCAGCTGTCGCTGGCAGAGGGCGAGCGCGACAAGCTCAAGGCGGAGTCGGAGGACCTGACGCGGCAGACCGAGGAGCTGTCGCGGCAGATCCAGAGCGGCAGTGCGCCGCCGGCGGTGTCGGCGATGGCAGCGGCGCCGTTGGCCGGAGCAGCGGCAGCGGCCGTTGTGTCGGGGGCGGCCTCGGCCGGCGGCAGTCCGTCTGTGGCGTCGAGCTCGGGTAAGAACCCCTTCTTCCGGCGGACGGGCAGCAACGACATCATGGGCGTGTTTGGGTCGCCGCGGGCGCAGTCAGAGTCGCCCCAGCCGTTTGCCAGCGGCGGCGACAAGTCGTTTGACGACGTGTTCGGGCCGGCGCCGACGGCAGGAGGGGCAGGAGGAGCAGCGGTGCCAGCAACAGCGGCAGCGGCAGCGGCCGCCTTCCAGCCACAGACGACGGGGGCGTCGTCGGGCAGCGCAGCATCGTCGACCTTTACGGCGACGACGGCGCTGAGCGGACCGACGTCGGCAGCGCCGGCAGCCACAGAGGCAGGCCTTGCAGGCGAAGCACCGGTGGCGGCGTTGTCGGCGGCCAACCTGTCGACGCTGGAAGCGACGCCGACGGGATCGACGTCGACGGCGGTGGTGGCGGAGACGGAGACAGCAGCGACGGCAGAGAGAGCAGTGCCGGCGGAGACGACGGCGACGACGGAGACGGCCAGCAAGGGACCGACGGCCAACGTAGTCTGGGGCCACGGACACAACGACAGCATCGTCGACCCGTTCTACGCGTTGGACCAGCAGCAGGACAGCAAGGCCAAGGAAGACTTTGAGTCGGCGTTTGCGAGTTTCAAGGCGGGCAAGAGTGCGAGCAGCACGAGCGGTGGTGGTGGTGGTGGTGGCGGCAGCGGTGGCGGCGGCGGCAGCGGATCGTTCCTGGGCGACGAGGCGGGCGCGGTGGGCGGTGCGAGCGTGGAGGTGGCGGACAGCACGAAGAGCGCGGGCCACGAGTCGACGGCGGGCGAGGCGCCCAAGACGGTGTCGGCGTTCAACAGCGAGTTTCCGCCGATTTCCGAGCTCGAACGGGACGACGACTCGGACTCGGACAGCGAAGGCGGCGGCGGCGGCTTCGACGACGACTTTGCGCCGGCGTCGCCGCCCAAGGCCAACGACAAGGCGTCGACGGGCGGCATGGCGACGCCGGCGGCCACGGCGACGCCGGAGCCGCAGCTGCCGGAGCGGAAGGCGACGGAAGGCGCCGAGACCAAAGCGGTCGGCTCGCTGGCGCCGGGAGCCGACGTGTTTGCGGCCGGCGATGCTGCGCGCAGTGCGGCGGACGACCTGGACGACGAGTTTGAAGGGCTCGAGGATGCGCGGGAAGAGTCGGCCGACGACGAGCTGGGCCCCGAGGGGTTTCCGGCCGTGTCGTTTGACTCGTCGCCGCAGCATCCGCAGTCGCAGCAGTCGTCGTCGGCCTTTGGACTCGACAGCAGTTTTGATTTTGGCAACTTGGGGTCGGGGGGTGCGGCGGCGGTCGGACCGGCGGGGGCGGCCGCCGGGGCAGCAGCCAACCCGAACGGGGCCACCAAGGCCGCCAACGACTGGTTTGCGTCGCTCACCGAGACGCCGACGACGTCGTCGGACAAGACCGGCGGCGGTGCCTCGGCCGCGGAGGGAGCGGAGGGCCGGCCGGGGGCCCCTGGGCGGCTGCTGACCGACGACGGCGAACACGACGACCCGCTGCTCAAGAAGCTGACGTCGATGGGCTACACGCGGTCGGTGGCGCTGGCGGCGCTGGAGAAGTACGACTACAACGTGGACCGGGTACGTGACCTCTTTCTCTGCGGTGATGATGACAAGCTAACAAGGCAGGCGGCGAACCATCTTGCTAACCAGTCCTGATGCTGCGTCTGGCCTCCTTTGTCTTTTTGTTCCTTTCACTCATTTGCGTTTGTTTCTCTTGCGGCAGGCGGTTTGTTGGTGGTGCAGCCGACATGTGCGACATAATTCTAGTTTGTAAATAATACAAGAGTTGTGTTTAAAGACGGCAGTTGATTCTTTGATCTACGACTTGTAGGTAACTACATGGTATGGTCCCTCTCCGACGACAGCGATGCCATGCTCGACTTGTCGAGTCTCGGGGGTCCCTCGCCCGGCGGAAAAGGCGCAAACTTGTCGATGAGTGCATACATGTCTGAATAGGCCCTGGGCTGTTAGCATGGACCGTCGGCCAGGGAGTTTTACGTACAGTTGGCGTACGGCCGTGCCTTGGCTCTCGTGGTTCACCGAGTAGATGATGTTGTAGTAGATGCTGTACAGCTGGTTGCGGTCCTCCCACTCCTCTTTCGGCTCGCTGGGCGGAACATGCTGTAGATAGGTCTGCGTGTACACCGCGTCGCTGATCTTGTTGTAGTAGCAGCGCCAGTCGGCCACTTCCATCTCGTTGTGGGCGTAAAAAGCGGCCGAGTCGAACAGGTAGAGCCGCCCGTCGACGGCCGACGTGCCCGTGTTGCCCTCCCACAGGTCGGCATGGATCAGGCAGGGCCGGATGCGTCGGCCGTGGGCCACGAGGGCATTGAGCATCCGCGGGACCACGCGCGCCAGCAGCTGCTCTTCCAGGACGCGCAGGTCGGCCCACTCGCCGTTGCCCTGGAAGTCGACGCGGGCGACGTGGCGCAGCAGCTGCGTGAAAAAGGCCGTCCAGTCGTCGCTCCAGCCGACGGCCTGCGGCGTGCGGCCCTGGCAGGTCGCTACGGCGAAGCCAAACTGGCCCGTGGGCGACCGGCTCTCGCGGTGCAGGCGGGCCAGCTTCGCGCACAGCTGCTCGGGATCCGGCATGCCCTCGACCATGTCGACGAACGCGCCTATGAAAAAGGAGGCCTTTCCGGAGGCGAGGTCTCCCCACGAATGCGGCTTCGGCACCATGTCCGGTGCCCATCTGTACAGCTCCGCCATGGCGTGGAACTCGCCGCGCATCATGACACGGCCGTGCTCGCCCGCCGCCGACTTGACAAAGTAGCATTCCTGCTTGCCGTCCGGCCGGCGGACGTGCAGCTGCCCCGTTGTGGCCCACGAAGACGTGCGCAGGGAGGTGGCCGACAGCACGGTCGTGCCGGGCTCGAACGTGGCCAGGACGCCATGGTCGACAGAGCCGGGGGACGACTGCTGTGCACTGTCCATGAGAAAGATGGAAGGGCAAAGGCTCTCATACAAGAGATCTCTCATGCAAAGTAAGATACCAGTGCTTGCAGTTGCGAGTCATGTGACCGAACGAGTTGAGAACGCCTTGCCGCCGGGCAGAGATGCCGTTGTTTCATTCGCAGAAGCAGCAGGGTCACAGCCACCCATACGGAGGGCATAGCTGTGGATACCAGCATGGCGGCTGTGCGGTCGCCTTGCCGTATAAATGGGCGTGTGTGACCGTCTGACGAGGCCACGCTTGTTCTTCGCTTCTCGCTTCTCGTTTCTCGCTTCCACAGCCCAACATGGTGAGCGCTTCCGCTCTCCGGCTCGTCTGCCCATGCTGACCCAGGCATCTAGTTCAGGCTACTGCGCCCCGGCCGATCCCTGCCGGCCGAGAACCGGCAGGACGACGATGGCGCCCCCTCGACGGCGGTCGCCGTGCCGCCCAGCAGACGCGTGCAGACGCTGGCCTCGAGCACGCTGGCCCTGAGCACGCGGCGCACGACTGTCTTTCACCGCAGCAGCGGCAGCAGCAGTGTAGCGGAAGAGCCAGCCCTCGGGCTGCTGGTGCTCCACGAGCCGGAGCCGTCGGTGACAGTAGTGGCCGACGTCATCTTTGTGCACGGCCTCGGCGGCCACCGGCAGAAGACATGGTCCAAGAACCACGACCCCGACCTGTTCTGGCCCAAGCTGTGGCTGCCCCGCGAGCCCGGCATGGAGGCGGCGCGCATCCTGACCTTTGGCTACAACGCCGGCCTGCACGACTCGGCCAAGACGACGACCAACGTGCACGACTTCGCCAAGGAGCTGCTCTTCGAGATGCGCTTTGCCACGGACGAGGCAGGCGCGTCGCTCGGCCTCGGCACGCGGCCCATTGTCTTTGTCGTCCACAGCATGGGCGGCCTCGTGGCCAAGAAGGTGCTGCTGCTCGGCCAGCAGGACGAGACCTACCGCGACATGGTCGAGGCCGTCTCGTCCATCCTGTTTCTGTCGACGCCGCACCGCGGCACCAGCCTGGCCGGGACGCTCAACCGCATCCTGGCCGTGACGCTGCAGGAGCCGAAAAAGTACATTGCCGATCTCGAGCGGAACTCGCCCCTGATCGAGGAGATCAACGAGAGCTTCCGCCACATCGCGCCCCGCCTCGCCATCTGGTCCTTTTACGAGACCTGCGCGACCAGCATTGGCTCTAAGAAGGTCATGGTGCTCGCCAAGGACTCCGCCGTGCTGGGCTATCCCGGCGAGGTCTCCCGCCCGCTCAACGCCGACCACCACGGCGTCTGCAAGTACGCCGCGCCCACCGACAACAACTACCGCAGTGTCCGCAACGCCATCCAGACCCTCGTCGCCGGCCCGGCGCCCCAGAAGCTCCGGAAACAGCTGGCCGTCGCCGCCGCCGACGTCCAGTCCCTCTTCCGCGACTGTCCCTCGTCCGAGAACGACTACAACATGCTGCGCCGCCAGCTCCTCCCGGGCACCGGCCAGTGGTTCCTGCAGCTGCCCGAGATCGCCGCCTGGCTCCAGCCGCTGCCCGCCGCCTCCCGCATCGTCTGGTACCACGCACCCCCCGGCAGCGGCAAGTCCGGCCTCGCCGTGCATTTGATTAGTCATCTCAAAGAGCCGGGCAGCGCCGGCCCGCGGCCCTGCCAGTTCTTCCTCTTCCGGGCCGCCGAAGCCGCCAAGCGCTCGGTCGACAGCTGCCTGCGCGCCCTGGCCGCCCAGCTCGCGAGAGACCTGCCCGGGCTGCAGAAGGCCCTGGCCACGGCGTCTCCCCAGAGTCTCGGGCTCGCGTCGACGGACCCGTTTCTGCTGTGGCACAGCCTCTTTGAAAAACACGTCTTTCCGCTGACCGACACGCCGCCCGTCTACTGGGTGATTGACGCGCTCGACGAGTGCGAGGCCTCGTCCAGCCTGCTGCTGCTGCTGCAGAGCCTGCCGCTGTCGCGGCTGCCCATCCGCGTGCTGCTGCTGAGCCGCCATACGGGGGCGATTGCGAGCGATTTCGACCGGCTCTCGGCACACATGGCCGTCGCGCGGCTGGGCGAGGACCACCAGGAGCATGCCAAGCAGGACGTGCGACGGCTGGCGCAGCAGGAAATCCAGCACATGTTCCGCAGCGCGTCCCTGCAGGCCGAGCTGCTCGAGACGATCACCGAACGCAGCGAGGGAAACATGCTGTGGACGAAGCTCGTGCTGGACGTGATCTCGCAGTGCCACGTCCAGGACGACATCCGCCGCGCCCTTGAAGAGGTACCCTATGACATGACCCAGCTCTACCGGCGCATGGAACACAAGCTCATCTTGTCCACCCGCAGGTTCCACGTCCCGCTGATCCGGGCCCTGCTCACCTGGGCCATGTGTGCCCACCGGGCCCTTGACCTGGCCGAGCTCGCCCAGGCCCTGCAGCCAGAGTTCTCGGGCTTCCTGGACCTCCAGATGACCATCCAGGACGCCTGCGGGCAGTTCATCCTGGTCGACGACGACACCAAGACCGTCACCATCTTTCACCAGACGGCCCGCGAATACTTCATGCAGAGTCGCGAGAGCGCGTTCTACATGGAGCCGTGCCCGACGCACCGCACGCTGCTCGAAAAGACGCTGCACACGCTGCAGGACCCCGGCCTGCGCTGGCGCCTGAAGCAGCACCGCCACGCCCTCCGGAAAACAGAGCCTCTCGTGTTTTACGCCGCCGCCAGCTGGTACTACCACCTGGAGCAGAGCTGCGCGGGCGCGCCAGACCCGGCGTCCCTGGACCTCGTCCTGTCGTTCCTGCACAGCCCGCAGGTCCTGAGCTGGATGCACGTCCTGGCTCTGGACCAGCAGCTGCAGGTGCTCGTACGCGTGGCACAGGCACTGTCTACCGTCGCCGCGGCCGAGGCAGAGACGACCGAGTACCTGCAGAGCTGGGCCACCGATCTGCTCAAGCTGGTCGGCAAGTTTGGCCCCAACATTGTCGCCCAGCCGGACATTCTCTACGACACCATCCCGGCGCTCTGTCCGGCCCCGTCCGTCCTGCACCGGCAGTTCTACGACCCGCGCCATTCGCGCATTCGGCTGCAGAGGCATGCCGCCGCCGGCTGGACCGACCTTCTCGGCCGCTTCGTGCCCCACGGCGACATGCAGGCCTGGAAGATGTGCTGTGCGGGAAACAAGATGGCGCTGCTGGGCACGAAGGGCGACGTCGACGTGGCCGACGCGGCCACCTTGAGCAGCGTCTGCGCCGTGGCCCAGGGCGAAGTCGCCGTGGCCTGCGCGCTCAACGACAGCGGCAGCCGCCTGGCCACGTACGGCCTCTCGACCACAAAGATCTGGGCCGTGCCCTCGGGACAACTGCTCCTGACGGTCCAGAACCCGCCCCGGGTCCGGGCACTGGCGCTGGCTTTTGCCAGCAGCCAGAAACTCGTGGCCGTCGGCAATGACAACGTCATCCGACACATCCAGCTGGACGCCGTGGACGACGTGGATATCGACAGCCACGGCTGGCAGGTGCCTTTCCCGGACATGCTGCACCAGACACGGAGCCTGCCGGGCGCTGTGGCCGGGGCGCCCAGCTTCGTGGCCTTCAACGGCGACAAGACCCAGGTCGGCATCGCCTACCGGGGCGCGCCGCTCTCGGTCTGGAACCTGGCCGACGGGCAGCTCGTCGGGCGCAAGACACGGTCGGAGAGCTTCCGCGGAGGCAACTACAAGACGGCCCGGCACACGAGCGATGCCGTCGGCCTCGTCAACTGGGTCCCGGCCAAGCGCTTTGCCTGGAACCCGCAGACGGGACATGTGCTCGGCATATACAAAGACAGCAGCGTCTTCCAGTGGCATCCCGTCACCGACGACAGCCAGGATTCCCGCGTCGTGGCCCACGAGATCGCCGCCAGCCCCAACGGCCTCTTCTTTGTCACCAGCGACAGCAGCAACGACTCCATCTCTGTGTGGAGCCACAGCCTCTTTGCCGTCATCTACCGCCTCTCGACCGAGGACCTGGTCTCCGAGCTCGCCTTCAGTCCAGACAGCCGACGCTTCTATGTGGTCTCCAGCCGATGGGCCAGTGCCTGGGAGCCTGCCTGTCTGCTGCAGGGTGAAGAGCACGCGGCAGACGGCGACAACAATGCAAAAGACACGCCCACACCCGCCGACGCTGCCAAGGCCAAGGTCGTCACCGCCCTGTCGCCGTCACCCGATGGCCAGTCGTACTGTGCCGGGTTCGACGACGGCCGCTGTCTCTTCTTTTCCCCTGGGCAGACCGACGGCGTGGTCTGCGCCACGTTCTGCACGTTTCTCGACGTCTTTCACATCGCCTGGAGCCCGGACGGCCAGCGGGTGGCCGTGGCAGATGTCGCAGGCAGTGTCCAGGTGCGTCGGCTGTGCCGTCCGGCCGGACAGGCCAGCCCGGACGTGGTCGTGCAGGCAGACCTGCACATTCCCCTTCACGGCCACAACATTGTCCAGATGCTTTTCAGTGCCGACGGCAAGCGGCTCTTTGTCACCACGGGTGCCCGCGCATTGGTCTGCGCGGCCGACGACGGCACCTTTACGGCCCAGACCGATCTTGACGAGCAGCAGCGCCAGTGGATCCGCCACCCCGCAAAGGATGCCCTGATGAGCTTCGGCGCGTCTGGCGTCGAGGTGTACGGCTGGGATGACCTGACATGCACCTCCTCGGCGCAGAGCGAGAACGCCTCTACAAAAGGGGTCGGCAGAGTCTTGCGCGCGCAGGACGGAAAGCACGTCTTCCTGCTGGCTGGAGGCAACATGTTTGCCTTTCCTGGCCCCCGTGCTCTCCTGGGCGACAAGGACGCCTTATTGGCGCCAGAGTTTCCTTCCGACTATGTCAAAATCCCGGGCATTCTGGCGGCTTTGATCAACGTGCCTCTGGGAATCCTCCCAAGCAAGCAGATTGCGTTCCTCGACCACAACCTATGGCTGTGTGCATACCCGCTGCATGCCCTGAGGTTTGGGTACGCAGAGGAATGGCTGCGGCGGTTTTATTTCATTCCACGGGACTGGGTAAATACCAACAGCCTGAATCTGTGTTCCATGTCCGACGACGGGACCCTTTTCTGGCCACGAGATGGATTTGTCGAGGTGATTGAATGCGACGTCATCAATGAGACGAAAATCGCATAGTCACGGTGAGACAGGAATGACTTCATGTATATGATGAGATGAAATGAGACGATGAATAAATGTTGTGAAACATGAATGAGATGTCTGTGAGCGTACATTGAGTTATAAGATTACTCATCGACCCGCTGACATAAGATTTCCCCGCGAAAAGCTCAAGTGGCAAAGACGACAATTTTTCGCGGGACACTTTTTCTCGTCCAACTCTTTCCCACGCCCGACGACAGTCACCACCGCAGCCATGAGCGACGAGGAAGATATTGCGATCTACGACGAGGTCGAGATTGAGGACATGACCTACGACGCCGCACGTGGGCTCTACAACTATCCTTGTCCTTGTGGCGACAAGTTTGAAATTGCCCTCGAGGATCTGCTGGACGAGTCCAACGACATTGCTGTGTGTCCCAGCTGCAGTCTCATGATCCGTGTGATTTACGATCTGGTACGTGCTGCCCGCCTGTGGACCATACCGTCACGATGGCTAACCTGCTGTATAGGAAACGCTGCCGAGAGGGCCGGGCGACACGCCGCAAGGCGGAGCGGTTGCGGTGACAGCGTGAGGATGACTCTGTGAGAGGAAGAAGCAGCGTCCCAAGAGAAGAGCCGGCACTGCCGAGCCGCGCATGCCGGGCCCGACGGGCGACGAACGACGGGGAGCCGAGCATTCCGTCTGCCACTGAAGCAACAGCAGCACAGCAGCACAGCAGCACAACAGCCACAGTGGCGCATCCGGTAGACAGAGCAACAGCCGAGCCGAGTGGCGAGACAATGGCTGCCGTACTCGTACAGGATTACTCCGTACAGGTGGCCACAGAGCGCATGCATGCAGCCGTGGGAGACTTGTGGTGACTCAACCCATTACATGGGTGCGCGAACAGGTTTTCCGAAACGAAGGAAGATTGTCGGACATGGGGAGACCGGATGGGTCCATGCTACTGTGCTCAGTGGAGGTTGGGGATGGGCTGGACCAAGGCCCAAAGGATCGCCAACGTCTTCCGGTGGAGCCGGGCTGTACTCCGTACAGAGTACGCGCACTCGTACGAGTACCGAGTACAGAGTACCTACCTTTCATCGACCCTCATCGTTTACAATTACGGTCCTCCCTTGGGAGCTGCGGGTAGACTGAACATCCATGAATGCCAATTTTGTATTCTTTAGCTGGCTTCCAAATAGCCCACATGTGCATTTGCATACATGCATGACCCGTGCAGAAAGGAGCGAAACGGTGGTATTAAATGCTTCCAAAAGAGAACTAAAGTATATTATAGGGCGAGAGGACTGGCATAGTCTCTTTTTGCCCCTTGAAAAGTAACGGGACTCCCATGTCCAGTGTGCGAGTGCCACGTTTTCATGCAGCGGCGAGAAAAAAGCAAGCAGGAAGAAAGCGGACGGATGGATGACAGGAAACGACGACGGCCAGATCGGGATCCGTCTTCAGATTCATGCCATGGCCATGCCCAGCACCGCCAGGCCGACGAGCCCAACGACACTCCGGTCGACGCTGACCATGTAGGCGCCGCCTGTTGCCGTGGAGGAGGCCGAAGAGGACGAGGTGGAGGTGGTGGACGAGGACGACTTGGTGGCGGTAGTGACCGTGCTGCTGGCGCTGCCGACGGCGGAGGATGTGCTGTTGCCGCTGCCGTAGGGACCAAAGGTGGAGGCGGAGGTAGGGACGCTGGCCTCGCCCGTCCCAGACGCTGCCACGGCCTCCGAGGTAGGCACCGCAAAGCCGTCGCTGCTGGTGACAGTGTCGACGACACCGACGCTGGCGGTGGGAGCGTCCTGGACAGAGGTCTGGGCCATGGCAGTGGCCACGAAGCCGAGAGCAAGGCTGAGAATGGAAGTGAACTTCATGGTGAAGGTTGAAGGTAAAGTTAAAAGTGGAAGAGCGAATGTATGAAGAGCTCGAAGAATCAAAGATTGACAGTGAAGAAAGACGAAGAGATGAGGACAAGAACGAGGCAGCTGAGGCGGGCTGGCTGAACACGTAATATATACTCGGGACTCGTCTATAGGGATATGGATTTGTGCTATACTGCGTACGGAGTAGTCGTCGTAGCCATCTGCATAGGAGATGTACCCGCTTGTATTCTGAGCGAGTCCACAACGCACACGAGGCCGTGGATGGCCCAAACCGGGCAGCCTGTGCCAGGGTGGCTCGAATAACAAGACCAGAAAGAAGGTTAAAAAAAGAACATGGAGACGCGAATGTGGGTCTTGGCGGGATGGGAGGGTGAGCACATCCCGGGGGGGTCCAAGAGTACGCAGTATTGCAGGGTACGAGTCCAAGGCCAGGAGGCGACATAGGAATGGGGATTGGTAGGGGGCATGAGCAGCTTTTTTCCTGGTTGGACCCCGGAGCCAACCTGCATCTTACGAGCATTCGTACTACAAGGGAAGGGGCTGTGTGGTTCTGTGGTTTTGTGGTTTTGTGGCCCCGTGTCTCCTTTTCCTTTTCATTTCAGACCCTGGAGCAGATTACAAATGCAGGCCTGAAGAGGCCTGAAGCAGGACGCCAAGAGACCAAGAGGCCAAGAGGCCAAGACAGGTCGATATGGAGTACCCCGTACTGTGTACTCCGTACGCGAAGGCCAAGGCGATGATGCCGACATGGCAAGAGATCGTCCCGATCCTCCAACATATCGTGCTTGCATGGCGTACTCGTATGACCGCCTTCGTGTTGTGCTCGAACGCCAAAAGCCCCCTCTTTTGCTGCCCATCGAGGCAAAAGGACGAACAGGATCCCAAGGGGAGGCTGGGCCAGCGTCATGCCACGGAGGACCGGCTGCGTCGTCATTGGCAACGGCTGAGCAAGACATGCAGGATGCGCGGGAAGGGGGGCGTCAGACACAAACCGTGATGCGAGGTCCGCAATTCCCGACGCCCGCAGAGGCTGTGTTGCGCATCCAGCCAGTCGCCTCGCCCATCTCTGCAAAAAGGGGCACAGTGCTGTGGCGCTGCGGTGAGGCTGTGGCGAAGGAGCGAGAGGCATGAGGCTGCAGATGTCAGGTATTTGCACTATATTCCCATAGTGCGAGTAGACAGTACTCCTTACGTACTCGCAATAGTGCGAATACAACTTGTACTCCCTACTCGTACTGCGTACGAGTACTCGTCGTACGTACCCCCGTACGTACCTCGGCCAGACCGTCACCGTTGCAGCGCCCCTCTGGTCGGTTGCGTGCGGATTCGTAAGCGCACACGTTTCACCCTTCTGTGGCTGCTGTCATGGGATTCTTCCGCCAGTGGGCCATCCTTATGCGCCCCGGCTTCGTGGACTGATTATGTCATGTCACCCATGTCACGTGCACCCATGCAAAATCTCGTCAACACGGCGGCTCTTCCCATTGGCCTCACCCGAAAGCGTCTCCATCCTCGCCAGCCCCTTCACCTCTGGACCTCTGGACCTCTGGACCATGCGCAACGCCGCCGCCCTCGGTCCTTTGACCGCCCGTGCCCGGCCACTGCTGCTGGCCCCATGGACAGTGCCAGTGTCTATGCGGGCCACTTCGGCAGGACCAGGACACTGCCTGGCCGGCTTCTCTCGGTTCCTCTCCGACCAGCCCGTCTACAAGACCAAGAAGGTCTGGCCGCCCGATTTTGCACGCCTCTCGCCGCAGGAACAGCTGCGGTTTGAGAAACGGTTCAAGCGGCGGGTCGCGCTGCGGGCGGAGCGGCCGCGGTGGAACAAATTCATCAAGCTGGCGCAGTATTTCTCCATAACTTGTACGTGATCGCCTAGGATCCAGACCTGGACAGACCTGGGCAGACTTGGGTCCGGGAGATGAGCAGACCTGGCTAACCAGACCCTGCAGTCATCGTCATCTACTGCGTGCTCTTCATGGAGTGGAAAGGGCCGACGCCTTTTGATGGGGTATGTCTGACTTTTTGATTTTCTACTTCCGTGCTCTACCCCAGATTCACCATCCGTCTCCGTCTCTGACCATGCAGATCCGCGCTTATTTCTGGAGCACCCTCGGGATGCTGCGCCGTGGCCCACAGGGGGCGCTGAAGGGGGAAGGCGGCGACGGAGAGGGCGGCCGCCGTGGCCCGTCGACGAGAGCCACGCCGCGGACAGACGTGTCGTAGCTGGGCCGGGCCAGACCGGGCCGGACCGGTTCTCTTCTCCCTGTTGCCTCTGGAGTTTCTGGGCTCTTTAAATATACCCATTCCCTTCTCATGTGCGGAAGCCGTAGAGCAGGCCAGTGAGCATCCGCAGGATAGGAGAGGTCGTATGAACTACTCCGTAAGATACACTATACTCTTCACCGGCCGTGCCAGATAAAGTTGTTGCCCAGCGCAGCTCCCAAGGCCGACACGCTGTTGCCGTTGCTGCCGCCGCGGCCGATCATGGAGCTGCTGCTATTGACGGGCCGCTTGGCCACGGAGCCCTGGGCCCGGACGCCGGCGACGATGCGGTCGAGGTTGGTCTCGATGACGACGCCGCCGACGATCATCTCGCCGAGCGTGGCGTGCATGGACTCGAAGTTGAAGATGAGGTCGAGCTCGCAGACGTTTTCAAAGAGGCGGTCGAGAGACTCGACGTAGACCTGGATCAGGTCGATGAGGGCGAGCGGCGACTCGGTGGCCGTGGAGATGACGATGAAGTAGAGCGTCGCATAGTGGCGGTAGGTGACGAGGGATGGGCGATCGGAGGCAGCGGCCGACGAAGACGACGAGCCAGACGAGGCCAGGAGGGGCGGCAGCGGGAGGAAGTTGCAGGAGCCGGCTGGGCGGTTGGCGACGAGGGTGAAGATCTCGGAAATGAGGCGCTGCTGGATGCTTGTATCCTGGGGGGTTAGGGGAAGAGGAGGAGGAGAGGGAAGAAGAGAAACGGGGAGGAGATAATAGAAATGAGGAGAGAAGAATAGAAACATACCAACTGCGTGTAGAACTTGGTCAGACGGGGCTGGCCCTGGCCATTGAACACGAGAAAGGCGCTGATCATGGCGACGCAGCAGAGACGACAGGTCGGGCGGTCGGGATGGAGAGGACGGCAGGAGGAGACGGGAGACGGGATGCGTGGTGGTGGTGGTGGTGGTGGTCGGAGAGGAAAAAGACCGGCGCTGGCTGAGGGACGGAGCGAGAGCGGGGCTGGCAGCCAACCAATGAGCGGGGCCGGATAAAATCGAGCAAAATCGCGAGACGCACGTTCGAGAAGACTGCCGGTTGCGCGACGACTCCGTGGACGACCACGACGACTCCGTGGGATCTCCTCCGCGAAACGAGCGCCTCTCTTTCCGCCATGCCTCCCCCGGTCCTGTCGGCGCCGGCTCGCTGTGCGCGGCTGCCCCTGGCCGTGTCCGCGTCTGCACCCACGCTGTGGCCTGTCCGGCGCTGGGCCATGACTTCTGTCTTTGTCCCTGTCTCCGTCTCTGTCCCTCGTCCCAGACTCCTCTCGACCTCGCCTGCCGCCCGGTTCCGCGCCTCTCCCGTCCGCCCCGCCTCGCCGCCACAGCCCTCGCCGACCCCCAACCCGCTACACATCGAGGCTGCTCCGCTCACCGATTCCCAGTACCACGAACTCGCCGACGACTACCTCGACCGCATGCTCGTCCTGCTCGAGGACCTGCAGGACGCCAGCGAAGACGTCGACGTCGAATTCGCCGCCGGCGTGCTGACCCTGACGCTGACCAGCGACGGCGTCGCGCGCACCTACGTCGTCAACAAGCAGCCGCCCAACAAACAGATCTGGCTGTCGTCGCCGACGTCGGGGCCCAAGCGGTACGATTGGGTGGCGACGGCGAGCCATCCGGACGGCGGCGCCTGGATCTATCTCAAGGACGGGTCGTCGCTCAATAATCTGGTGCGGGACGAAATCGGCATCGACCTGGATGCAGAGAGGTGAGGGAGGAGGAGGATTGAAGGAAAGACAAGAGAAAAGAATACAGAAATGAGAAAAGAATACAGAAATGAGAAAGGAAAACAGAAATGCGAAAGGCACACAGAAAGAAAAACGAAAAAAGCCATTGCATTGTATCATATTCTAGAATCCCTAGAAATCATCTTTTCGAGGCATCGCTTCGTGTCCGCACATGCGTCGTCTGTTCCCAGTTCTCGTCGGCCGTCTCGTCCTCCTCTTCCTCCTCTCCCTGCTCGTTCTCGTCCTCGTCCTTCTCGTTCTTCTCGGCCGGCTCTGGCTGCTCCTCCTTGGCCATGACGCTCTCAAACTGCGACCACAGCGCCTCGACGGACGAGAACTCGTTGCCGACCTGGCCGTCAGCGCTTGCCCCGAGAACTCCTAGGTAGACATACCGTAATGACGGCCTCGAGCGACCGGTTCAGCTTGTTGATGTTGGCGAGGACGTGTTCAAAGGACTGCCGGTCAGACAGGATTTCGTCGCTGCAGAATCTGACGTACCATGGCGATCTCGCCCATGAGAAGCTCGCGCTGCTGCTCAAAGTAGGTCCGCTTGGCCGTGCTCGAGGCACTCGCGGCGATGCGCGCGCCCATGGCGGACTGCGAGCGAGGATTGGAGGCCATGTCGAGGAAGACGGGGTGACGTTGAAGACTTTCGGTAGTGGAACGCGTCGCGTGGTGGGGTTACGTTTAGCGCTATAGTTCAGAACAGCCACTATACTACTCCGTATACTACAGTACTCCCCACTCATTTATACAGCACATCAGATAAGAACCTCCATTGAATTACAGAGCAGTACGAGACCTCGTTTCTTTTGCCGTCCATCAACGCCCAACATGCAAAAAGGAGACCCAGGGAAAAGCCGGCCATGTCTACAAGTACAGAGACTGTGCGTCGACAATGCCCCGCTTGATCTTCTCCAGGCTCTGCTCAAACTTCTTGCTGAGCTCCTCGCTGCCCATCACCTTGCCGGCCTCGGCCATCTGCCGGAGGAGTTCTTCAAGCCGGCGGAAGAGGCGGACCAGAGATCCTTCGTAGGCATTGGTCATTTTGCTAAAGAGTTAGTAAGGAGGGAGGAGAGGAGGAGAGGAGGAGAGGAGGAGAGAAGGAGAGGAGGAGAGAAGGAGAGGAAGAAAGGAAAGAAAGGAAGGACGAAGAACCCACCAAATCTCGGCAAACGAGGCTCCGTTGGCCCACGCAAACACCGTCTCCATCAACTGCCACTTGAGGCTCTGCACGTACTCCTCCTCGTTGACGTCCAGCTTGCTCTCCTGGCTGACCTTGGCAATGATCTTGGCCTGTGCCTTGATCTCCCGCAGCGGCTTGGCCAGGTTCTCCTTCAGATCCGGCGCCTCCACCTTCTCGTCAAACAGGAAACACGTCATCACCGACGCCACCACCTCGGGCGCCAGGTCGTTGAAGAACCGGTTGAACAGCAGCTCCGACAGCAGCAGCTCGTGGCCCTCGGTCGACGAGATCTGGCAGGCCACCCGCGCCTTCAGCTGCACCACGTCCTCCTCGTTGATGAAGCCCAGCCGCCGCAGCACCATCTTGCGCGACTTGAGCTCGTCCAGCTGCGCAATGCTGTGCGCCGTCGCAATCGCCTTCTTCTTCTCCTTGATCTTCTCGCCCAGCTTCACCTTGCTGTCGTACTTGTCATACAGCTCCGGCAGAATCGGCGATCCGTGCAGCGGGTTCGCCAGCAGCTTCGACTCCAGCAGCTCAATCTTGCGGATCAGCTTCTTGAACGAGTCGTCGGTGATCTTCATGTTCTCAATCGGGTCCAGCACCGGAATGCCGTCGGGGAACCGCCGCTCCACCTCCCGGATCACCTTGCCCGTCTGCTCCCGCCCGGGCTTCTTCTCCACGTTCTCCGGCATGAAGATCCGCAGCTTGCTCATCGCCGTCACGCACGACAGCAGACACGGCACCACCTCCACCCGTGCATCCTCCTCCTTGTCCTTGCCGTCCTTGCTGTCATGGGACTTGCTGTCCTTGGACTTGCGCGACTTGCTCCCGTCGCTCTCCTCCTCGTCGGCCGCGCCGTACGGCACCACGCCCGGCGCCATGTCGCCCGTCGGGAACCCGGGCGCCACGCTCTTGGTCGACTTGCTGTCGGACAGAAACAGCGCCACGTCCACGCAGTACGACTCCTGCACCGGCACCTCCTCCTCGCCGCGCCGCGGACGCCGCCGCTGCGTAAAGTTCAGCACGGCGCCCCAGCCAAAGTCCTGGCCCGCCGGCGTCTTGATATGCACCAGCCGGCCCGGCTGCAGGAAGGGCAGACAGTACGTCGGCAGCTGCATCACGCGCACCATGTCCCGGCGGTACTCCTCGATCAGCTGGCGCAGCTTATAGTACTCCTTGACCGTGTTCTCGTCGGGGATGATGGTGCTGTCGCGCTCCTGCTGCAGCGCCATCAGCTCCTTCTCCAGCATCGGCACGCTCGACGCGTTCTGGAACTGGAAGAAGCACCGCTCCAGCATGTACTCGGGCGACACCGTCTCGATGCGCTGCAGGTTGAGGATCATGTTGTAGCCCAGGTGGAACGCCGAGTTAAGCCGGTCCTGCTTGCCCGCCACAATGTCCTTGGCCGTCTGCGGCTCCAGCTTGTCGTCGACCATCATGATGACGATGCCGCGGTCGTCCAGACCACGACGGCCTGCACGACCCGACATCTGGATGTACTCGGACGACGTCAGCGGCCGCATGGAGACGCCGTCAAACTTGCGCACCGTCGTAAAGACGACCGTGCGCGCCGGCATGTTGAGGCCGATCGAGAAGGTCTCGGTGGCAAAGAGCACCTTGATAAGGTTTTCCTGGAACAGGATCTCGACAATCTCCTTGAGGATGGGCAGCAGGCCCGAGTGATGGACGCCGATGCCCTTGCGCAGCAGCGGCAGCAGGTGCGTGATCTGCGACAGCTTGCGGTCGGCCTCCGACAGCGTGTCGATGGCGCTCTCAAAGACGTGCGTCACCAGCGCCTGCTCCGACTCGTTGTTGAAGTTCATGCCCGAGATCTTCAGCGCCAGCGTCTCGCACTCGCGCTTGCTAAAGTTGAACACAATCACAGGGTGGAAGTTCTTCTTCATGATCATGCGGATGATCTTGTAAATGTCGGACGTCGACTCGTTGCCGCCGCCGCCGCCGCCGCCCTTGTTTGTCTTCTTGTTCTTGCCCCGGCCCTTCATCTTGGCATTCAGGTCTGCCGGGTCGGCGCCCTTGTTCTGCTCCACCAGTGCCATGGCCGTGTTGAAGTTCTTCTCCTTGAAGACGCCCCGCTCGTCCACCACCAGCAGAATGCCGTTGCCACCGGCCGGGAAGCAGTAGTTCTGCAGCGGCGTCGGCCGGAAGTCCGTGTAGACGACGTGGCAGGCCTGACGGTGGATCTTGGCGATCCACTCGGCGAACTGGAAGGCGTTGGGGATGGTGGCCGACAGAAAGACGTAGTGCACCTTGTCCGGCAGCAGGATGATGGTCTCTTCCCAGACGACGCCGCGGGACTTGTCGCGCAGGTAGTGGATCTCGTCAAAGACGACCCAGGCCACCTCGCGCATGATCTCGGAGCCCCGGTACAGCATGGACCGCAGAATCTCCGTCGTCATCACCAGACAGCTGGCCGTCGGGTTGATGGTCACGTCGCCCGTCATGAGGCCGACGTCGCCAAACTCGGCCTGGAAGTCCCGGAACTTTTGGTTGCTCAGCGCCTTGATCGGACTCGTGTAGATCACCCGCTGGTTGCGCTTGAAGCACTGCGCAATCGCGTACTCGGCCACCACCGTCTTGCCGGCGCTCGTGTGCGCCGACACCAGCACGCTCTCTTCGCGCTCAATCGACGCAATCGACAGGCTCTGGAAGGGATCCAGGGCAAACGGGTACACGCGCGCCGGGTCCGCCGGGGCCTTGTGCTCCGACAGCGGGATGTATTCGTAGTTGAGGTCCGGCGGCAGCGCCACCTGGTGCTGGATGTTGTGCTGCAGCACGAGGGCCTCGGGCTCCTTCTGCGGCGCAAAGCCAGAGGCAGAGGCCAGCTCGCGCGACTCGGCCGTCTGGAACGTGTCCGTCAGCACCGGCTCGGCCTCGCTCTCCTTCTTGCGCCGCTTGTTGTCGTTGGCATCGTCGTCGCCCGCAGCCGCGTCGTCGCCCGCCTCGTTGGCCGTCTCGCCGCCGTCGTGATGAGCAGCAGCGGCTGCTTCCTTGTCGCTGCCGTCTTCCTCGACGTCGTCGTCGGACATGCCACCCGCCTTGCGCTTCCGGCTGATGTCGATGGCCTGGAGACCGCCATCCTGCGGGTCCGCTTCGGCGCGCGTTTCAGTCGCTTCCTTCACCGGCCGCGACCCCTGCGGCTGGTCAAAGACCCCGAAGAGCTCGTCTGCGTCCATCTTGACCGACGAGACCACAAAAAGTAAGGGGTTCTTTCAGGAGAACCACTCCCGCGGATCTCGCGTGCTCTGCCACTGCCGTGCAGCTCTTCTTTGTCTCTCCGACGGTCGTCCCGACCAAGGTTCGATGAAAGAGTTGGGTGGTGGTGAAAAGGTCCGCAGAGCAGGGCGGCCGTTTGTCTTCTTTTGAAGCCAAAAAAAAAAAAAAAAAAAAAAAAAACCAGACCAGAAGCTTATTAGTGGACCCGTGGATTATACTGCCAGAAAGGAAAGGCGGTGAGATATTTCACGTGACACGACGCACGGGCCACGTTCCGTTGCTCCATGTTTTTCCGGCGAGGATTGCCGTTCTCACGCCACCACCAGTCACAGAACCGCAAAAAGCGATCATTGAAAAAAAGGAAGCTCTTTTGCCCAGCTTCCACCTCCTTCCATCGCCCCCGACATCCCCGATTGTCTCGCATCGCTGCTGTCCCACCAAAGTACGTACGCGGGCGTGTCTGATGCAGCGTGCACAGAGGAAAAGCATTGGCCGGCCGGCCGTCGCCAATGCCGAGATTTGCCGCATCGACTGACTGACGACGTGCCACAGATGTTCTCTCGCGCTGTTGTCCGCAGCTCCAAGGCTGTCATCGGCCGCCGTGCCTTCCACGCGACGCCGGCTCGTCTCTCGTCGCCGTACCACTACCCCGAGGGCCCGTACTCGAACCTGCCGTTCAACCCGCTCAAGAAGGGCTTTGGCCTGAAGTACTGGGGCGCCATGTTTGTGGGCTTCTTTGCGCCCTTTGGCATTGCCAGTACGTTTCTTCCTCTTCTGCTCCCGAGACCTTGCTAACGAATCCAGCCTGGCAAACCAACAAGCCGAAATAGGCGTCTCGTCCCACGACTGGCCATCTTTGGTCACAACGGCGAGGACGACAAGGGGGGTTACTGTGGCTTTGTACAGAGTATATACTGGCAAATAAGCACTGAACTGAAGAGTACTGAAGAGTGACTACACTGTGAATGCACAGCAAACGTATAGTGAACACGCGAGGACAGGATGCTTTTATATTCGTCTAACTACGTCATCATTCAAACAGCAGATCGCCCAGCTGATGCATCGATGGCTCTCCGCCGGGCCTGGGCCCGCCAGGCCCGCCTCGCCGCTTGCCCTTGAGCAGGCTGTGCAGGAAGCCGATGGTGAAGTCGGCGTCGGCCTCGCTCGGCTCCCAGCGCGACGTCAGCGAGTTGTACGCCTTGAAGACCATCTCGGGCGAGCCGCAGCGGTCAAACGCCCGCAGCACCCACACGACCAGCCATGTGCTGACGTAGAGCCCGGCGGCCTCGTCGTCGAGCGCCTTGAGCAGCGCCGCCCAGATGCTGCGCAGCCGCTGCAGACTCCAGTCGGTGCCGGACCCGTCGGGGCCGCCGTGCAGGGCAAAGCCCTTGAAGAGCGCCAGAAACACGGCGCCGTGCAGCGGAATGCGCAGCGTCTGCATGTCGCGCAGGTACCGCGTGACGTCGGGCAGGTGGCCGAGACGCACGGCGTGGTGGTTGATGAGGATCCGGTACGTGGCCAGGTCCGGACGCGTCGGCACGAGGTCTTGGAAGGCCGGCCGCAGGTCGGTATAGCGTCGCGTGACCTTGGCCAGCATCATGAGGACCTGGGTCATGGCTTTCTGGCTGGCAAAGTTGGCGGCCGTGGCGTCGGCGGCGTCGGCGGCAGCAGCTTCGGCGGCCGCCTCGGCAGCCGCTTCAGCAGCCGCCTCGGCCTCTGTCTGCTCCGACCATCCATCCGCTGCCGGATCCTCTCGCCGACCCGCCTGCCGTAACCGGTGCAGATAGCCGAGACGCATCTTCTGGTAGACGCGTTCGGCGGCGTCCTCTTCGCCGCAGCGCAGGAAACTGGCGACGACGCAGTTGAGGACGACGACGTCGATCAGCTCGCCGGCGTCGACCATCTCGCGGTAGGCGGCGCGCACGCCGTCGGCGTCCATCTTGAGGCCGAAGAAGTGGATGAGACTGACGTGGTGGTAGCGGTTGAAGCGCAGCCCGCGGCGCTCCATCTCCTGGTAGACCATCTCGGCGAGCGTGAAGTTGCCGGCCTTGGACGCCACGTCAAACAGGATGTTGAACGTCACCTCGTTGCCCTCCATGTGGGCGTCCTGCTCCATCTCGCGCCACAGCTGCACGGCCGCCTCGGTCTCCGAGGCCGTCGACGTGCCGACGTACCGCGCCGCAAACGAGAGCGCCGCGTTCCACTCGGCCAGCCACAGGGCAAAGCCGCCGTCCTTGACGTCGGCCACGACGGCAAAGTACCGCATCATCGACTGGGCGTCCTTTTTTTCCACCATGCCCAGCGCCTTGAGCAGCTGGTGCCGCAGACTCGCCGGGATATGGGCCATGCGCGCCGCCCCCGGCAGCGGCAGCTGGCAGTAGTGGTCGTAGACCTCGGCGGCGCTGGTGCGGCCGGGGCTGCGCAGCCGCGACCAGACGACGTCGGCGAGGGCCCGCACGGCCTGCTGCACGGCCTCGTCGGCCTGTTGCTCGACGTCTCGCCAGGTCGGGAACTCGGCATAGTCGCGCACGCGCGCCACCCGCACTTCGGGGCCCGAGTCGGCCGGTGCATACCGGCGCATGTAGGGGTCGTGGATCAGCTGCAGGTGTGCGTCGACCGAGTCGCCGTCGGGCGGCGGGTCCACGTATGCCAGCAGCTCTTCTCGGCTCGGCCGCGGCCGGCGCTGCTGCCAAAAGGTGGCGCCGGAGACAGACGCCATGGCTGCCGACAGGGCGGCCGTGTGATGGCAGCGGGCGGCGAGAAAGGTGCACCGTGACGTGGTAGTGGTAGTGGTAGTGGTGGTGGTCATTGTAGTCGGTCGTATTCGACGGTAGATGGACGCGGGCAGCAACAAAGGCAACAATGTGCCCGCGGCTGGATCGACAGGCCCTGTGACAAAGGCCCGGCCGCCAGCCGGTGTCCGGTTCCATCCTCGGTCGCTCTGGCTGTGGATACATCGACAGGTCGACGGCCACGAAGAGGTCCGGCTGGACAGGAACGCGCCGCAGATCGACCGGTCGAGGCAGCTTGAGGCCTTCATGGGCTGTGCCGCATGACGTCCTCCGTCCACCAAGTGTGTGTGTCGCCGTCCAATGCCGCCCGACCAAAACGTGCTCGACCAGACTGCTGTCCTGCTTGTGTTGTTCGTCTCAAAAGGCCCGGGGCATTTTTTTGATGATATCTTATCGCCGGCGGGTTATGCTGCATACATGCATATTTATCCACCAATGCGATCCTCGGGTAAAAAATCGCAGACTTTGGCCCGTCTCGACGGGTCGACCTGTCGACTGCACGACTGCCACTTTCCACCACCCTTCCAACGCCACCACCTCTATCCCCATTCTCCATGGGCCGCCAGTTCCTCGCGGCACGTGTCGCGCAGACCGTGCAGAAGAACCTGGCCATTGCCCGGACCCCGCGTCTCCGGGACACTGCGCCGCCGTGGCTCCGGGTCGTCGAGACGATTCCGCCCGCCGAGATTCTCGTCCGGACCATCCCCATTGCGCACCATGCTCCCGACCCGCACATGCGCAAGCCGCGGCGGACGTACCGGCCACAGCGTATCGTGTACGAGGAGGACGAGCTGCGGCAGACCTTTTTCCGCGACCACCCCTGGGAGCTGGCACGGCCGCGGGTCATTGTCGAGACGGACGGCAAAGATGCCCAGCGCTACGACTGGAGCAAAGGCCTGCTGCAGCCGGGCATGCCATTGGGCGGCGAGTGGTAGGTTTCTGCCTGGAAGAACCAAACACAAACAAAACAAAACACTAACGGACAGCGTCGTGCAACGGCAAATGTGGTTTATGCAGAACGGCATGACCAAAGACCAGGCCTACGATGCGGCACGGCGTGAATTCTACGCGCTGCGCCACCAGGAAGACGTCGAGCGGCGCATCGCCCAGGAAGAGGCCCGCATGGTGGGTGCCTACTTTGGCCGCTCGACGCTACAGTGGGGCATGGGCCTCGAGGACAAGACATACGAGCGCTGGAAGGCATGGGCCGCCCGCGAGACGGCCAAGCTCGAGGCGGACCGCAGCCGTGCGTACGTTTCGTTTGGCGGGGAAGAGGGCGAAGAGGGCGCCGAGGGCGACGCGGCGGCCAAAGCAGACGCACCGCCAGGCCAGGCCTTGTAGACAGTTAGACCAGGCAGACCCATCAATGTATTATATCTGCAAACGAAGTCTGTAAAGTGCTAAATGTGGACTACGCCCGGCCAAACTTCTTCTTGATGCCCAGCAGGTTGCCGTACTTGGTGACCTCGCCCACAAAGCGCACGCCCAGCTTGGCCGCCAGGGCCGCGTGCTGCACCACGAACAGGTCCGCCAGGCCGCTATGATAGAACAGCTTGCCCGTCAGGCTCAGCGTGGTCACGTGCGCCCACGTCTCCATGTAGAGGACGCAGCAGCGGTTGGCCGGCACGACGCCCAGCATCTTGAGCACGTGGGCCACGGCGCACACCACGAAGCCCGTGCCGGGGCCGTTGGTGACGATGAGGTGCGGCAGGTCAAAGTCGTCGGGCAGGTCGGGCATGACGGGCCGCTCGTGCGGGCGGCGCACAATGGCCTGCACGATGGACAGGGCGCTGCGGGCGGCCGAGTACCACGTCGTCCACAGCGGCTGGTGCACGCGGCGGGCCCGCACCACGCGGAAGACGTCCCAGGTGCCGCCGGGGCTGTTGAAGGGGTCGCCGGGAAAGGCGTCGCCGATGCGGCCCTCGAGACGGGCGACGACGTGTTCCGAGTGCGCGTCGCCCGACGTGATGATGTAGCGCCGGTGGCTGCGCGCGTGCGGGCGGAACTGCTGCTTGATCATCTCGCCGAGCTCGCCCGTGTGGCCGCCGGAGCCGAGGACGTAGAGAAAATAGGTGCCCGGCAGACGGGCGCCATCGGGGACGCCGCCGCGCTTCGATCGCGTCCAGGCCCGGCCCATGGCCGCCGTCTGACGTCGGACAACTACCAGGTGGCGCATCTCGAGGGTCAGCATGGTGTGCGAGCAGACAGGCACAGACCTACCACGACAAGAGTGGCCAAGGCGACCAGGAACGTGGCGGAGACGGGCAGTGGCAGAACGGCCAGGGCGGCCAGGGCGCCACAGGCTGCAAACAGCACGACGCCGACGACGAGCAGCGCCGTGCGGCCCAGGGCAGACGACTCGACCGTCCGAGACGGCACGTCTGCGAGGGTAACTAAAACAGACGGGTGAACTTTTGAGAACTTTTGAGAATTTTGGAGAGGAAGGACACTTACCCATGGTGAAGATGAGGCCAGAGAGCGGTTGTGTGTGGTGTGTGGTGTTTGGCCGGTGTTGGGTGAAAGTCACTTTGCCCTGAGATAGACCACCTCGTCGGTCTGCTGCAATCTGCCCAGCTGGAGTGTTGGAATGGGTGACCTCACTTATAAAGAGCCCGTCATGGCCGGCACGGCATTCGTTGGGTGGGGCAGCGCAGGAACAGACACGTGGAGGCCAGCAAGTAAGGTTCCGTTTCCTCCGTCAGGCCCCTGGCAGCAGCGGAGGGCATATCGTGACCCGGATGGTTGTGGTCTGGACCGTTTGCTTTCGTCGGAAGACGTGAAGTCGCGAGAAGCACCGTGTTCAGTATTCATGCGTCTAGTGGAATATGCGCGTAACCGAGCTTTGCTAGCGTAGATCTGTTTTGTCCTCTGGCAAGCTCGCTCACCGCCCGGCAGTATCGGACTTTCCTTCACTGCTTCATCTTCATCCGCAAAACGAGGCGAATCCGACGACTCGCCCACGACGGCATGTGCCCCTGTTTCTTCTAGCGTCTGGTTACGCTTGTGCGCGTGCAATGGTTGAGTACAGGGCTGCGAGCACACGAATCCAGCGCCATGGCCGGCTTTCGACGGACCCGTTACCTCACCTGTTTTTACTGCGGACGACGCACTTCGACGCCGTATGACGGCATCGTGCGCCAGTTCACCTGTACGCGATGCGACGCCACTAACTATCTCGACCAGGTACGTTGCGAGAGCGATGAAAACGACCAGGTAGACTGACCACCAGAATGGCGACATCACCGACCCCCCCGTGGCCACGACATCCGCTGCCGCCTCTCCGCCCTCCTTTGCCCGCCAGAAGAGTCCTTCGCCGGGCCTCCTGTCCGATGCCGGCGCCAGCTTCACCGCGACCTTTGACGGCGATGGCGTCGCCGGCAGCAGCAACGTGTTCTGTGCCACCTGCCTCAAGAACCAACACCTGTTCGTGTCCTCGCTGGCGCAGTACTTCCCGCCGGACCCGAGCCACCCCGACTTTGCCGAGCTCGAGCGCAAGTACTTTCGCTTCCGCAAGAGCCTCGAGCGCCGCTATCCCCAGGTGTGCGCCGACTGCGAGCCCGCCGTGCTCGAGCGCATCCGCCAGGCCGGCTACACGGCCAAGACCGACCATCTCGAGCGCATGGTCCGCTACAGCCGCCAGGTGCGCGTGACCCAGCCAACCCTGCTGGACCATGCCAGCCGCCTGGGCCACTGGCTCTGGTGGCTTGGCTTGGTGTTTCAGGTCCTGTGGCAGCTGGGCGTCGTCGGCGTCTTGGCTCCGCACCTGTCGGCCAGCGCCAGCATCGATGGAAATGGAAACAGAAACGGAGAACAAGGATTCGGAGACGATGCGATTCTCGAAAACGATGCCGTCGTCGGCAAGGAGCCATCGGCACCCGCCGTGACGTGGTCTGCGGACGTGACCTTTAGTCTTGCCCTGCCGCTGCTGCACTGGACGGCGGCCCACGTCGACCGGCTGCGGTCGCTGTGCATCGGCGCCACCGTGGCCAGCTGCTGGTGGAACCCGTACTTTGTGCAGACGGTGCGCGGCTTCACCAAACCCTTTATCGGCATCTCCACCTGGTACGCGTATCAGGCAGCCCTGGTGTTTGTGCGGATCGTGCTGTCCAAGATGGCCGGCGGACCGCCGACGACCGAGGGCGACGACGTCTTGGCCCAGCTACCGCCCGCCTTGCTGGGAGGCCACGCGTTTGCCGCCCTCTTTACGCTCTACATCTACGCACGGGCGCCGGGGTCGATTCGCAAGGACCTGCGGCCGCTGTTTGCCAAGTCCGACGGTCCTCTGCCGGCGACGCCGCCCAAACCACAACGACAGCAACAGTCGTCCAGGAGGCCCGGCGAGACACAGACGCTGTCGGACGTGCTCGACGAGATCTCCAGCACGCCGACGCCCAAGCCGCCTGTCTCGACACGCGGAGGCGGGGCGCTCGACAGCCACTGGTGGCAGTCTTCGCGGCTCGGGACAACGGCACCGAGAGGCGATTCGCCGGCCTGGCTGCGCCGCCAGAGGAGCAACGTCGAGCTGGGGTCGCTCAACATCTCGCGCGAGCGCGCGACGCCGCTGTTTCTCACCCCGAAGACCGAGGAGAACCCGTACGGGTACTCGGACGAGATGGACTGGACGCCGTCACAGCCGGCCGAGCCGGCACGGTCGCCCTATCGAGCGTTCAGTGCGGAGCCAGCCCTCCCGAGCTCGGGGTCGTTTGGCCAGACGCCGACGGGGACGAACCGCGGCGCGTTCTGGTACAAGGTGCCGCCGGCGCCGACGAGCGTGGCCAAGCGGGTGCTGAACCCGCCCAACGCACCCCGACTCTTCCAGACGGGCGGCGGCAGCGGCCTCCAGGACAAGACGTCGCCTTCGGCGACGGCGTCGGGCAGCTTCTTCAGCCGCCACGACCAGCTGAACCTGCGGCCGAGCGCCGAGTCGACGCCGGCCGCCCGCGTGGAGTTTGCCCAGCCGCGCTTCTTCGCGAGCAATGTGGTGGGCCGACGCGGCAGCGAAGACGAGGCGGGCAACTCGCTGTCGGACCTGTTCAGCCAGTCGTTTACGCTGGGCAACGAGGAGGTGGAGACGGAAGAGGACACGGACTCGCAGGAGAGCCCCAACAGCCGGAGACGGCAGACGAAGAACAGGTCGGCCTCGGCGGGCGGCAGGCCGTCGCGGAGCCTGGGGTCGGTGCTGCGGCGGGCGGTCTGGGGCGGCGTGCTGGCGCTGTCGCTGCAGGTGGTGCGGACGCTGCAGAAAGGCGGCGTGGCCACGACGAGTGCAGGGCTGAACAGTGCCGTGCACCGGGCGCAGCCTTATGCGCCGGTTCTCGAGACGGCGGCCGTGGGGCTGTGTGCGGTGACGGCGGCGGTCCTGACGCGCGAGTCGATGCAGCGGTGGCGACGAGCAGCGACGGCACGGCGACGGCCCAACAGGGCGGCGCCGGCACAGTGGCCCGACGTCTTGGGGTGTCTGCTGGGGATCCTCGCGCTCGGGCTGTCGGCGTGGATGGTGATGGAGCGAGAAGGAGCCGTGAAAGGGGGGCCGTGGGCGGCGTGGCTGTCTGCGGCGCCTGCAGCGCCTGCAGACACCGAAGAGGCGCCGAGCATGCTGGCGGACGACATCCAGGGCGCGACAGAAGCAGGAAAGCCGTGGCAGTGGTGGCAGGTGGCGGCGGTGCATGGGTTGGCGCTGGGACATCAGGTGTGGAACATGGTTTGGGAATAAGGGACGGGATTACATGTCCGGAGACGAGGAGACAATGCAAGGAGACTTGAGGATTCAGAGGATCCAGAAGATCCAGAGAACCCAGAGACGAGAAAGGGATGAGGCAAAGGGTGGTTCTTTAGACGAAGCGATACGCGTTTTGATTGGCTGTCGTTCTCGCAGCGAGAACGAGAACGACGAGCCGTCAGCTGTGGTCCGTAGTGTTCCTATTGTTGGCTGCAACCTTGTGGGCATTCGTGGAGTCAGCAGCCATCGTGTAAGACTGTCTGACGGTGTGTTCCGGGACCGCATACCCGAGCTGGCCGTACGCGTCATGATGGTGATGAAGATAAAAGGAGTCTGTCGACGTTCGTTTCCTGGAATTCGTATAGCATAGCAACATAGACTCTTCCGTGCCCATGTCTCCCAAGATTGCCATTGTCGGTGCCGGCCCGGTGGGCTGCATGCTTGCCCGGCTGCTGCACAGGGGCGGCGTTGATGCCGTCGTCTACGAGGGCGAGGCCTCGCCCGACTACCGTTCGCAAGGCGGCTCTCTCGACCTGCACCCGGCCACCGGCCTGGCCGCCCTGCACGAGGCCGATCTCTTCGCGGCCTTTCTGGCGCACGCCCGCTACGACGGCGAGCACCTCTTGTTCTGCGACAGCCAGCTGCGCGTGCTCTACCAGGACGGCCCTTCGGACGGCCACGTCGAGGCCCACGTCGGCCGGCGGCCCGAGATCGACCGCGCGGCCCTGCGCCAGCTGCTCGTCGACAGCCTGCCGGCCGCCACGATCCGCTGGGGCCACCGGCTGCAGCGGGCGACGCGCGACGCCACGACGCAGCAGGTCGTGCTCACGTTTGCCGACGGCCAGACGGCGGGCGGCTTCGACCTCGTCGTCGGCGCCGACGGCGCCTGGAGCCAGGTGCGCGCGCTGCTCAGCGACCAGCGGCCGCGGTTTGCTGGCATGGGCAGCCACGAGCTGTACATTCCGGCGGCGGCCACGACGGCGCCCGCCATCGCCCGCCTCGTCCACCGCGGCACCGTCTTTGCCCAGGCTGAGGGCGGCCGCAAGCTGGCGCTGCAGCAGCTCGGCGACGGCGCCGTGCACGTGGTGGCGTACACACGGAAAGAAGGCCCGGACTGGCACGAGACCTGCGGCTACGACCCGCGCGACGTCGACGCCGTCAAAGAAGCGCTCTTTCAGCCGGGCGCGTTTGCCGACTTCGCGCCGCTGCTGCGCGAGGCCATCCGCGTCGGCCAGGGCCCCACGACGCCGCGGTCGCTCTTCCAGCTGCCCGTCGGGTTCCGCTGGCCCCAGCAGCCGGACGTGACGCTCGTCGGTGACGCCGCGCATCTGATGACTCCTTTTGCCGGCGAGGGCGTCAACACGGGCCTCGACGACGCCCGGCACCTGGCGCGGGCCATTCTGGAGGCCACGCAGACAAAAAGCACGCTCGCCGCGGCCGTCCAGGCCTACGAGACAGACATGTGGCCGCGGTCGGCACGCATGGCCCAGGTGACCGACAGTCTGGCGCGGCTGTGGTTCTTCACGCCCGGCCGCCCGCAGCAGCTGATGCCGTCGGCGCTGGCGCTGCACGCGTCGATCAGCGTCTGGAGGCCGCTGGCGCCTTTTGTGAAAGCGTTGGTGTACGTGATGTGCGTCTTGCACCGTCTGTTGGTGCGTGAGCAGGTGGTGGCTGTGAGTGCGGCGTTCAAATAAGATTGTATTATGTAAGCAAATGAAGCGAAATCGGACGATTTGGACGAGGTGGTGATGTCAGCGGTAGTACGAATACGACAGGAGCATTTCATTCCAGCTCTCTACCCCGGAGATCTCGGCAGAGAATATGGGGTAAGATCGAACATGTGATTGTACTCGTACGAGTAGTGGTAGTTGTCCACGGAGGCCACGGAGACATCGGGAAATTGCCTATATTCGGACATTGGAAAAGAGAAAAAACTCTGAGGAATGACTAGCATGTGCCTGCCAGTCTGTTTGTGTACTTGCGTGCTTCCATACTTTCGCGCTTGTGTGTCTTCTGCCGTCGGTCCGTCTGCCCGTCTTCGTCGGCCTGTCTTCGACCTGGCTGGCATGTGGTTCGGAGTCTTTGTTGGTTGTTAACTAAAAATGGAAATAATCCTTCTGGGCTGTTAGCTCTGCTAGTTTATGCGGGGGACCTGTGCCGAGGTACATTTCTATGGGTCTCAGCGCGATAAATATAAAAATATCAATTCATTTAGTTGACGTCTCCTTTTGTTCTCCAATTCCCCAATCTCCAATTGTTCTGTCTCTCTCCTCAACTATCTTCACCAATTCTCTCTTCTCTTCAATTCTTTCTCCTCAATTCTCTCTCCTCAATTCTCTCTCCTCAATTCTCTCTCCTCAATTCTCTCTCTTCAATTCTCTCCTCTCCTTTCCTCTCAATGCCTTCAAATCCCGACTGGGTCAAGGCCCTTACACCTTCGGGTCCTCAGGGATCGGAGCTGCTCACCCAGGAGAGAGCGAAATCGGACGTCCACGTCGACCAGCTCGCCGACTTCCTCTTCACCCGTGAAGTCCTCCAGCGAAACGCCCGCATCCTCTCCATCCTCCAGGCCGACCCTGTTTTCAACAAGGAGCAGGACTACTTCCGCGGCCGCCATGATCGTCTCAAGGCTGCTCTGGCCCGCGGAAAGGCCCTGCGTCGCCTGTCCGTCAAGCACAACTGGACACCCGAGGAGGAGTACACGGCCAACGACCTCATGAGCGAGCCCACCCCCTACGGCCTGCACGCGCACATGTTCTTGAAGACGCTCGAGGAGCAGGGCACGCCCGCGCAGCATGCCAAGTTCCTCGTGCCGGCGCGCAACTACGAGATCATCGGCTGCTATGCGCAGACGGAGCTGGGCCACGGGTCCAACGTGCGCGGTCTCGAGACCACGGCGACGTGGAACCCCGACGACAAGACGTTCACCATCCACTCGCCGCACCTGACGGCCTCCAAGTGGTGGATCGGCTCGCTCGGCAAGGCCGCCACCCACGCCGTTGTCGTGGCCCAGCTGATCCTGAACGGCCGTCCCTACGGGCCTCACCCCTTCGTGGTGCCGGTGCGCGACCGCCAGACGCATCTGCCGCTGCCCAACGTCCACGTCGGCGACATTGGCCCCAAGTTCGGCTACAACACCATGGACAACGGCTTCCTGCTTTTTAACCATGTCAAGGTCCCCCACGAGAACCTGCTCTGCCGCTTCTCGGGCGTCGACCCGGAAACGAGCAAGTACATCCGCCCGGCCAACCCGTCGCTCATCTACGGCACCCTGACCTACATCCGGTCCAACATTGTGCTGCAGTCCGGCTCCGTCCTGGCCCGCGGCGTCACCATTGCCGCCCGCTACTGCGCCGTCCGCCGCCAGTTCCAGGACCAGGACGCCTCGGCCGCCGACAAGGCCGCCATGACCGAGAACCAGGTGCTCAACTACTCCATGGTCCAGTACCGCATCCTGCCCCTGCTGGCCTCGTCGTATGCCCTCTACTTTACCGGCCGCGCCATGATCGGCCTCTACAACGCCAACCAGCAGCGCATGGCCCAGAAGAAGAGCGCCGACGCGACGCCGAAGCGCGGCGTCGGCCCCGAGGAGCTGGCGCCCAGCAGCGACCTGCTGGCCGACCTGCACGCCATCTCGTGCGCGCTCAAGGCGTTTGCGTCTACGACGGCCGCCGAGGGCCTCGAGGTGTGCCGGCGGGCCTGCGGCGGCCACGGCTACTCGTCCTTCTCGGGCATCGGCACCTGGTATGCCGACTACCTGCCGACGGTCACCTGGGAGGGCGACAACTACATGTTGACGCAGCAGGTGGCGCGGTACCTGCTCAAGTCGGCCCGCGGCGTCGTCAGCGGCAAGGCCGGCCAGAGCGACATTGCCCGCGTCCTGCAGACGTACGTGCGCCGCCGCGACATGGGCGCCGCCTTTGACGTCCTCGGCAGCGACCAGGACCTCGTCGACGCCTTTGCCTGGCGCGTGGCCCACCTGACCTTTGAGGCCCTGCGCCACCGCGACGAGGAGAAGCAGCCGTGGAACAGCCTGCTCATCGACTTCTGGCGCCTCTCCACCGCCTTTGCCCAGTACCACGTCGTCAAGAACTTTTACGAGGCCCTGCAGGACCAGCGCACCCAGGCCGCCCTCGACCCGGCCACCCGCGAGGTCCTGCACAAGCTCTTCCAGCTCTACGCCCTCTACCACCTGTCGAACCAGGCCGCCGAGTTCGTCGCCAGCGCCGCCACCACCGTCCGCCAGATCCAGCTGGCCACGTCCAAGCGCACGCTCGCCCTGCTCGAGGACGTCCGCCCGCACACCATCCGCCTCGTCGATGCCTGGAAGTTCCCCGACTGGCAGCTCGACAGCGCCCTCGGCCGCTACGACGGCAAGGTCTACGAGGACTTGTTCCACCGGGCCTCCGAGGTCAACCCCATCAACGACGTCGTCTTTGACCCGTACCCGAACTCGGACGTCCTCTTCCGCGTCGAGCCCAAGGCGAAGCTATAGAGTAGACTGCATTCCGGACCGACTGTCCGTTATATTGTATTGTATTTAATTGACATTATCCGTTTTCATTCACCGTCCATGTAGTATCCACACGTCTCGCAGTGATGTCTCCCATAATGGTCTGTCAGTCAGTATCTATTCGAAAGGAATGCACTCTTAAACTCGGGCTGATGCTCCAAGATCTTCTGGATCACAGACACCCGACGCTCTTCCGTCAGACGAGGCAGCGGACAGTCGTCGCCGGCCAGGGGCAGCCGAAAGCCGCGGCGCAGCAGCAGCTCCAGCGTGTGGCCCTCGGTGTCGTAGCTGACGGCGGCCATGTAGACCAGCGGCTTCTTGCCGTCGCCGTACTTGATCTCGTCCCGGCCGTACGTGTCCGCATCGGCCCCGGCATCCAGCAGCAGCCGCACCAGCGCGACGTGGCCCTGCTCCACCGCATACCGGAGGGCCGTGTCACCGTAGCAGTCGAGCACGTCGAGGCGCACGCGGCGCAGCAGCAGCGTCCGGGCCACGTCTTCGTGGCCACAGAGCGCCGCATAGTGCAGCGGCGTGCGCTCGCTGCCAAAGTCCTGCTGGTCCGCGTCGGCCCCGGCGTCCAGCAGCCGCACCACGAGCCAGTCTACGCCCCGCAGAGCCGCGTCCCGCAGCGCCGGGCTCAGCTGCGCCGGGCTCGCCGGGTGCTCCAGAAGCGCGTTGGCGATGGCGGCAAACGCGGGGGTCTCGGGGTCCGCATAGGTCACCAGCCGGCGCAGCGGCGAGTGCTCGTCGTCGTTGGTCAGCCAGGCATCGGCACCGCGCTCCAGCAGCGCGCGGACAAGGGCCAGCTGGCCCGCGTGGCAGGCCAGACAGAGCGCAGTCATGCGGCGGGGCGCCAGCATGTCGGGCGTGAAGCCGTCGCGGGCCAGCAGCGTCTGGAGCGTCTCCAGGCGGCCACTCTCGGCGGCCACGTGAAGCAGCTGCATCTGCGTAATGTCTGTGCCGGCAGGAACACGGGCCAAGAGAAAGTCGGTCATGGCATCGGTGCTGTGGCGGATGGACTCGTCGAGCGGTGTCGTGCCGTGAGGACCTGTCCGGGTGATGCAGGCCGTCGATGTGGCCACCAGACGCTTTCGGGCTTCGCTGCCTTCCGACCGGTCAAAGAGAAGCTTCACCATGTCGAGGTTGCCTGACCGGACGGCACAGTGAAGGGCAGTGTATTCTCTGTCCTCTTTGTTCTCTGGCTCTCTCTGAATTCCCTCCTGGTCGATCAAGAGGGCGAAAATTCCCAGGTAGTCGTGCAGGCTGGCAATGGCCAAAGCCTGGCTAACCTGTTCTCTGCTACTGCTCGTAAGCAATTCAGGCACTCTCTCGAGAAGACGGGCCATGCCCTCGCGGTTCCCATACTCCATGGCCGACGGGAGAACACCGGCCTCGGGCAATGTGTCTTGGCCACAGGCGAGCAGCCAGGGCACCAGTTGATCCAGCACGTCCAGCCGGCCATACAGGACAGCCTCCAGGAGCAGACGGGTTACTCTATCAATTTCTGACGGGTCGGTGTTCAATTCCGGGATCCAATGGGAAAAGAGCTTTTTGGAAATAGACGACTTTCCGAGCCGCACACTCCACTCGGCCGGCAGACTGCTGACTATGCAATTGTTGGGATATTCGCCGAGGTCAAAGCATTCTTCGAACATCGACGTGGATCCCTGTCGAACGGCGGCTGCCAGCAGTTCTTCCTTGTTGGATTCCTTGAATTCCGCGTCGGCCAGACGCAACAACGCAAACGTGGGCTCCAGGGCATACGGCAGAACCTGGAGCAGGGATTCTGGCCTGGGAAAGCTGCCGATATCCTGCAGCCAGGCGGAGGCAGACACGCTCGCCTGTCGACTGCAGCTCAGCCAGGCACTCCAGAGAAAGGCCGTCGGCGTGTCGCCCTTCATGACGGGGAGAATTCGGGCAGCCCGGACAGCAATGGTGATGGCTTCAGGAAACGTCACCTGGAATCCGGAGGCAATGATATCTGGCCGCATGACGGGCAACTGGTCCTTTACAGCAGGACGTTCGGGGTGGTGAATCGAATCCTGCAGTGCCATCCACGTCTGCAGCAGCTTGGGGGTTTCCAGGAGGAGTTTCTGGACGGCGTCGACCTTTTGTTCGTCAGTGGCTTCGTCTTCCACTCGACAGGCTTCCGAGTAATGGTAATGCCAGAATGTGACGGCATATTCGAGGAATGGCCACTCTTTGTTGTCGTCATTACTCTTCGCATCATCATCATCGCCGTCCTTCACATCGTTGTCCTCCGTCTGACTCTCCATATAACGTAATATGCACCGCAGACATGCAATGGCCAATTTCATATGCGCATCCGACTTGGTGAGCAGCCACGATAAATCAGCATCCCATGCGTTCTTCTCCGGCTGATCCCACACCGGCTTGAGAAGATGCACACGATCCTGGCCCTCTCTCACGTACACAATGCCAGCCAGAGCCAGGGAAATGTTAAATTCGGGGTGTAGTAGCTCGTAGCTGTCCTCATAGGGCCCCACCGGCTGGCAGGCCAAGGCCAGAGCCGTGGACAGCTCGTCTTGGGTCAGCGGACGGCCACAGATTCCCAGAAAGCCTAGGATATCTGCCACGACGGGCCGGCCTCACTGGTGAACCGCTTCAAGAGCCATGGAAAAGACAGGGTTGGCAGAGCTGTCGGCACAGTCCAAATGGATCGAGTCGTCTCTCAGCTGGGCTTTGGTTGTCCACAGGCGAGACTCGATATACTGCAGGTACGAGAACACGACCAGAGGTCTGTGGACATGCCGGCGAATGGTCGCTATGACCTCGTCTTTAGCCCTCTCGTCATCGGCAATGCTCTCGGACAAACAGTACTCCAAATCCGACTCGAGGCTCTGCTGGATTTCTTTGTTCTCCAGGCAGACCGTCATCGACTTGGCATCCAAGTCTGTTGGCTCATCTTCGTCGACTATGACCAGGATCTTGACGTGTTTGTCCAGCGTCTTGACATACGCTGCCATTGTTTGGAGGGTCGAGAGACACTTTTGTCGGCCCTCGTCTTGCAAATTTGACGACAAATCCACGACCAAAGCCAGTCCTGTCTTGGGAGCATCGCTGATATACACCTGCAGCAGTGACCAGAGCAGCTGTTCTCTCCAGCCCGGACTGTAGCTTTCGAGGGCCGTCTCGAGTTCTTGGAGAATTTCGTTGGCGAGATCTTGGACGGGACATTTTCCTGCATGCCGGTGACGGTAATACTCGTCCATGTCTCCAGTACTGCAGAGGTCGACGGTCTGGTAGCAAAGCGTTGCCAGCAGAAATTCCCCTTGGCCATGGGGTGTGCAAATATCAACACCCGGCATGGCTGTGGCCATATGAAGGTCAGGCTTGACGGACTGGAGGCTTTCTGTAATGCTGGACACGGCGAGAGGGTGGTGGAGGTGTGGAGGAAGACGTAAGAGGAAGCAGTCGTTTTGCTGGGAAGAAAGCCATTCTGAAACTTCCGGGTCGTTGCAAACAATCTGTCCAAAGTTGTTGAATAGGCCTGGCTGAGACTCGTTTTCGCCTTGACTGCCCAGAATCTGTCGGAGGAGACTCTTGGGGTCGATCTCTTCGTTTTCACTGGAACCAGACGAACTGGAAGCATCGCTCAAAGTATCGTTCTGGTTACTGACTTTAGACATTTTGAAGACGTTTGTGAATGAAAGTACAGGTCTACTGTACAAGAACCCAGCCTTTATATGAATCAGTGCAGACTAACACGCAAGTCCATGCGCTCAGGCACTCGTATTTCTTACCCATCGCTCGTATGAAGCATGGAACTCCAATTATCCACGGCCAATGAACATCTCTTTGGGCCGTCCAAGTGGATTTTACACTCTCTTTGCCGTCAATGCGATCCAATGTAGGCAACCACTGCGATTTTTCACAACAACGGCTTTTCAGCGCAGATCGTATTCTCGTGAGCTCTTGGCAGAACAGGCTGCCATGCAGAATGGACCAATAAATTGTCAAAGCAAAAAAAAGTATCCAAACAGTGTCTTTACAGCTTCGCCGCCGCAAAACTGTCCCGCTCCAGACGCAGATACGTCTTGTCCAGCTCCGATACACGCACGGTGCCGGCCAGCGCCATCGTGCGCGTCAGCTCCCGCTCCAGAATGTTGAGCACCGCCTCCACGCCGGCCTGGCCGCCCGCCGCCAGGCCCCAGAGCACCGGCCGGCCCACCAACACGGCCGTCGCCCCGAGACACAGCGCCTTGAAGATGTCGCTGCCGCGCCGGATGCCGCCGTCCACGAGCACGGGAATGCGGCCCTGCACGGCAGCCACGACACCCGGCAGCGACGCAATGGTCGCCGGCGTGCAGGCGAGCTGGCGGCCGCCGTGGTTCGACACAATGACGGCGTCGGCTCCGACCTGCACGGCCAGCTCGGCATCGGCCGGGTGCACGATGCCCTTGAGGATGAGCTTCATGCCGGCCGCCGTCGTCATGCGCCGCAGCTCGGCCACCTGGTCCCACGTAATGGCCGCCGAGAGACAGGCGTCACCGGCACGCGCCCGGATGGCCGCCTCCTCGGCCGCCGTGCGGGCATTCATGATCTGGTGCAGCCACGTGGGCTCGCCCGGGCCCGGCTCGGGCGTCGGCGGCAGGCCCTTGAGGTTCTCGGCCGCCAGCGGCGGCTCCAGCGCAATGGGGAAGCGGCGCTCGCGCAGACGGTTGCCCAGGATGGGCGTGTCCACGGTCAGGACGAGGGCCTGGTAGCCGGCGGCTGACGGATTAGACAAGAAAGAGATGACGGCCGGGAAACGTACCTTGTGCGCGGCGGACCAGGATCTTGTTCCGCTCCATGTCGTCGGTCAGGTACAGCTGGAAAAAGAAGCCCGGGTACGTGTCCTCGGCGCCGGCCTGCGGCTTGGGCCGGCAGCTGATGACGTCTTCCATGCTGGTCGTCGCCTCGGACGAGAGGCCCATGCCGATGCCACACTGGACCACAGCACGCGCCGTGTCCATCTCGCCATCGCCGCCCGCCAGACGGTGCATGGCCGACGGCGCCACGACCACGGGTATGGCCAGCGTGCGGCCAAACAGAGTCGTCCGGGTGTCAATGTGCGTCACATCGCGCAGGACGCGCGGCACCACCAGAAGTCTGCAAGGTGAGCGGCGAAGAAGCAGTGATTTTCCCTGTACTCACTCGTCATAGGCACTGCAGTTCCGCCGCAGCCCCTGCTCGTCGTCGGCCCCGTTGGCAAAGTAGCCATAGACCGTTTCCGACAACTTTTTCTCCGCAATCGGCTGAAAGTCGTTGACCAGGTACAGGTCCTTGACGTCAATCTTGGGGGCGTTCTTGGCAGCCATGGCGACGAGTAGACAATGTAGGAAACAACAAAGTAAGAAAACAAAAACAAAAATGCGCGGTCAATGTCCCATTGGCGTCTTGTATGCGGAGTCGTCGGCCTGCCCGTCCGGGAATCAGCCGCATATCGGAGGTCCAGAGAACAAGGTGTCTGATTGGCCAGAATCAGGGTAGTAGATGCTTAGTCATCGTGTTTACGATAAGACGTCGGCTTACGGCTCACGACACTTCACGGCACAGAAATCTTTTTATTTTTCCCATCCTGTTCGATGCAAGCGCTGCAGCCTCAATGGACCTTACACGCTCAGCTCGGCCGACTTGGCGCCCTTGATGGCCGCCAGGTACGGCGCCAGCTTCTTCTCCAGCCGGCCGCCCGGACCGCAGAACTTGTCCACAATCTGAGGGCTGCGGCCAATGTACAGCTCTGGCCGCATCATGCCGTCGAGGTCGGCCCAGATCGGCTTGAAGAACTCGGTCTTCTTGATCCGCTCCACGAGGTCGTTCGGGCGACCCTCGGCCTGGACCTGGTGGGACGCCTCGAAGGAGAGAACACGGATCTGTTCATGGGCCCTGGAAATGGTTAGAACTTGTTGGTCTGGCAAGGACAGATATTACTCACTCCTGTCGGGACACGCCGAGGGCCGTCAGGCGCATGATGATGTTCTCCGTGATCATGAACGGCAGCTCCGCCAGGATGTTGGAGTGGATCTTGAGGGGGAACACGACAAGGCCGCCCGTCACATTCTGCAGGGTGATCAGGACAGCGTCCGCGAGCAGGAACATCTCGGGGATATCCATCCGGCGCTACACAGGTTAGACAAGAATAGAGGACATGATGACGGAACACTCACGCAGGCAGAGTCGTCCAGAGACCGCTCCATCCACTGGGCCGAGTGGGTGTTGTTGAAGTCGGCCGCCTTGCCGGAGAGCACGCGCGCGAGACTGGCAATGCGCTCCGACCGCATGGGGTTCTGCTTGTATGCCTGAGGAGGTCAGTATGAGTAGACAAGGCTGACACCGAAAAAGAGAAAAACGCACCATGGCGCTGCTGCCGATTTGCCCCTTCTCACGGGGCTCGCCAACCTCCTTCATGAACGCCAGGTGGCGCAGATCAGAGGCAATCTTGGTCACGCTGGAGCCAAGACCGGTGACGGCATTGGCCACGAGGCTGTCCACCTTTCTGGTGCTGCAACAGTCAGTTCTGCTTCCACAGTGCGTCGTACAGCTGTGGACTTACTAGGTTTGCGTCGAGATCTGCAGGTGTTAGACAACGAAACAAGAACACGGAAGAGGCAGACTCACATCGTAGCACTCGTCGAAGCCGGCCTTTTCGCAGATGAGCTCGTTGAGCTTGTCGCACTTGGCGTGGTCGCCGCCGAAGCTGGATTGATTAGTAAGCATAAAATAAGCATAAAATACCCCCGCGCTCCTGCACGTACATCTCGATGAAGCTGGCCTGCGTGCCGGTGGTGCCCTGTGCACCGCGGAGCCGGAGCTCGGAGCGGACGCGCTCAAACTCGGCCAGGTCCATCATGAGGTCCTGGGCCCAGCCCGCAGCTGCGGCGATGTTAGCACCATGACAAGACGCTTGGAGGGGGGCAAGACGCACCTCGCTTGCCGACGGTGCTGATCTGGGCCGGCTGGAGGTGGGTGAAGGACAGGGTGGGCTCCGACTTCCACTCGAGCGCAAAGGTCTGCAGGTTGTGCAGGACCTTGGCGAGCTTGGGGATCAAGAGATCGAGGGCGTCGCGCATGAGGATCAGCTCGGTGTTGTCGGTGACGTAGCAGCTCGTGGCGCCGTAGTGGATGATGCCCGCGGCAGCAGGGGCCACCTCTCCAAAGGCGTGGACGTGCTGGTCTGTTAGTTCACAGGACAGACAGAATCGCACATCGTTCTGAGCAGAAACTCACAGCCATGACGTCCTGTCGATGGTCAGCTTAGTCACAATGAATAATTAGCAACGCACTCACATGCCGACGGATCTTCTCCTCGACGCGGGCAATCTCAAAGTCTGCATCCGACACGGTCAGGTGCTCCTTCATCTGCGCCAGCGCCTCGTCCGTGATAATGTCAATGCCGAGCTCCTTCTCGCTCTGCGCAAGGTACAGCCACAGCTTGCGCCAGGTCGAGTGGCGGGAGCGCTGGCTGAACAGAGTGGACATCTCCGGGCTGCAATAGCGGCCCGTGAGAGAGGTCTGGTAGGTATCGTATGGGGAGGCCATTTTCGCTTGGGGCAGTTGCACGGGGAACAGGCGGTGCAGATTCTGGTGATGGTGGGATGGGCCGATAATTGTACTGAAAATTGTTTAAGAGTTTAAATTGTTTCGTATGACGTCTGTGTGCTTAGTCATATTATTGGAGAATACCCCACTTCGTGGTCCTTTCCCCCGTCTTTTACCATGGGCTTTTTGCCGAACAGATGCTTTTCTGGCCCAATTGCCAAGTCCTCCAGCCGTCTGTCGCCGTGGTATGGCTCCTAAAGCACCAACAGGCTACTCGTGACACGGAAAGACACGCCACAACCCGGGTGAAAATGAAGCTTTGGGCCATGCAGTCTTGGGGGACGTAAATAAACCGTGCCTTGTTTAACCGAATTTGCCACTAAGACACCTGGGAAAGTGGCCTGTTTTCATACCCTGTCTTGGATAGGGACCGACTTCCGAGAAGCTGAAAAAGAAAAGAAAAGCTGACGAGAAGCAAGAATATACCATTTCCTAATTAGGAATGCGGTCTCTGATTGGTCGATATCAAATCCCAATAGAACCTCGCCTTCACAAGGCATCCATGAATGGCTTGCGGAATTACCGGAGTATAGCTCTTTGACCATGTATAAAGTGGTGTCTGATGTTTCTCCAGGACTCTTGCTTGCCATCCTTCTTGCGTAAATCATCATGCCTCGCTTCCTCTCTTTTGTCCGGGATCAGTACACACACCTCCCCATTTCTCAGCCACCTGCCAACATTGCCGATGCCACCTATGTCGTGACGGGTGCCAATACTGGCATTGGCCTGGAGTGTGCCAAGCATCTCGTCCAGATGGGCGTGGCCCACGTCGTCTTGGCGGTGCGGTCGGTCGAGCGTGGCGAAGCCGCCCTCCAGACCATTGAAACGTCCACGGGACGTCGTGGAGTGTGTGAGGTCTGGCCGCTGGACTTGGCCTCGTTCGACTCTGTCGAGGCTTTTGCCAAACGTCTTGATACACTTCCCCGGCTGGATGCACTGCTGCAGAACGCTGGCGTCGCCGCCGGGAAGCACCAGATGATGGAGGGTGCCGAGATGTGCATCACTGTCAACGCCATCAGTCCCTTTTTGTTGGCAGCCCGCGCACTGCCCAAGCTCCAGGAGACTGCACGCCGACACAAGACACAGACTCGGCTCACATTCGTCACGAGTGGAGCTATCCTTGACGAGAATCTGTATACAAAGCTGTCCTCGGTGCAGGGTGGTGACATGATCGAGGCGCTGAGCGATCCCAAAGACTTTATGTTTATGGAGCAGTATCCCTTGTCGAAACTGATGGGGCTCTATACCATGCGCCAGCTCGCTGCTCTCTATCCCGTGGCCGACACGAACGTCACGATCAACGCAGCCAATCCCGGCCTGTGCTACACCGAGCTGGACCGCAACGGGACGACAGTACAGCGCATGGCCATGGCCGTTATGCGCAAGTTTTTGGCACGCTCTGCCGAAGAGGGCAGTCGCATGTTGCTGTATGCAGCGTTTGCTGGTCCCGAGAGCCACGGTTCATTCTGCTCCGAATGCCAAGTCAAAGAGTAAGCAATGACCGTCCCAATTAAGGTTTCGAGTACTTACAAGCTGTTAGCAACACCCTCCCTGAATGGATAGTAGGCCAGGAAGGCCTCCGTATCCAGAAGAATGTTTGGGATGAGATTGTCAAATACCTCGAGAGTCGGGGGCACCCTGTTGGGTTGAAGCATGGCTGAGGAGACGTTGATGCATGCAAGGATAGGTAGTAGAACGGTTTAATGGTTATTAATCGATGGAACGGGCAAGGCATGAATTCCACAGTTTCTTGCCATGCGAATCGTGAATCTCAGTGACCCATGGAAACCCTGAAATTTGTTCTTTGGCATCTTCCCAAAACCGGATATCCAATTCTGATGCCAGGCCTTCCATGTGATGTGTGATTAACCAATCAGGACTGCGTTGCTGCTCTTTTTCAGCCAAGAAGGAATAGGACAGTACAAGCCAAAGACGCAGTGCTGGATATGCGTGTATGGAATCGTCATTTGGAGGACTGAGCTTTTCGTGAAAGAGGTTGGATAGTCGTCGACCATAAAAGATTCGTATGTTGCTATTTCGGTACATCAGCGTCGTCATGAAAGCAAGCAGTCCCAAGTGGATAGCGTCATTGAGCGCCTGCCATGGCCGTCTGCCACTGAGTGGAGCGTAGTCGAGCAGCCGTTGGGTGATGGAAATGACAATATCTTGGTATTCGTAGCCGTCGAGCGGTGTCTCTGGACCTGCACAATGGCAAAGTGCCAGTATATCCTGCATGACATTCTGTAGTGGTGCTGACACTTGTTCCAGGGGGGATGGGAGAGGGACATGGCCATGGCAAGTGGCAAGAGACAAAGTGCCCGTCACACGTGGGACAGCTGGCGCAGGCTGGAAGACGAGTTGTAGTGGTGCACCCGTGAGCATCGAAAGGTCTGTCTCGGCACGGCGGACCTTGTTCGCAATCTCGCGACGGTCCACATAGAGCGCCGGAAGTCCACCGGGACGCAGAGTAAGAACACCACGCAGGCCGTCCAGGTGGATGCGGCTCTCGGAAACGGCACCCATCAGGTTGGCATGCATGGCGAGCGCCAGGACAACGGCGATGCTGGGATCCCAGTCCCGCTTCTGGGCCATCTTGGTGTTTTCCAGGTCCCGTTGCAGCAGCTGCATGGCATGTGAGAAGTGACGGACGACATCTACAGTCTCATGGCCAAGGCCCTGACACTGCGCGAGGTACGACGATGTTACAGCCAGGATACAGTGAAGAGCTGTATTTTATGTCAGCGAAGAATCGGAAATTCAATGTTTGATTTTGTTACCGGAAGGATCTGAGAGCATGTGCTCGAACCAGGACGACCTATTGCCATGGGCCGGGAGGCAGAATACAGCCGGGTAAAGGTCATTGCACAGTGATGCATGAACTATCTTGATGAGAAACTCGGAAGATTCTTGGAAACATATGGACTCACATTGATGGATCAAGTGCCGCGTCGATGGCGTCAGGGTCATTCCTGGCGCAACGGAGCTCATCTCAGCTCCGCTGAATAGACTAAACGGCGACAGGCCATCCAAATGACGTCTCAACTCTGGCGGCCTGGAAGGAAGATTCGCGGCCTCTTCCTTGCATCGTTGCCTCTTCCAGCCTCTGGTTGGGATCGTCTTGCCGAGGTTCCGGCCCTTCATCACATGACTGCGCACGTTCTTGAGTTTGTTCCCGTTCACGGGCGCATTGTTATCCACAAAGCAGAACTCCATGCTGCAAAAGTCTTGTGTGTCTGGAAAGGAACGAAACATGGAAGCAGAGTCTCGGAGATTCCAGGTAAATCCGTGGTTATGTAATCATGTGTGATGACTAATCATTGAGACCTCTGTTCGAGTACCATGATCGCAGGCTGTTCTTAGACAGCAGACAATGCGAGAAGAATACGATATATCTGACGACGGCGCCCATTATCGGACGACAACTGCGGCTTATTTGTCAGATCCATTTCGACATCTATGGCGAAGATCGGAATTTGTGCAAACGTTTTCAGAAGCGAAGTGGCAAAGTTGTGGAATTTTGGACATGTATGAATTTGATGTGTGCACAAGGCAAGGGAAGAGACGAAACAACTCGCCCATACTGCTGGCTTGTCTATGGGAATAGGACTGGTAGCCAGAAAACGAAGGCTAGTCTGCCATCTAGCGAGGCCTCTGTTCTGTGAATCAGCAACATATAAACCGATAACTAAAGTCTATAAACGATCAGTCATCGACTCATTATGAATTATATACTTGCATTCGATGGAAATAATATAAATAGAGAGTTCAAGTGCAGAGAACGAAAGAAAAAGGCACACCAAAAAAGTCAATATACAACACAAACCAACATAGCAAACACAAAACCAACTGCCAAAATGGAGGGCGTTCAATATTCCCACCTTGACAACTTGACTTCAGAGATCATTATGGTCGACAAGTCGCGTCTGGGCATCGCATATCTCCATGGCCTCGTCCGTTGCTCAACAGGCAACGTCACCACCAAGAAGAACAAAAGACAACTGCCGCTGGAGATCTGGGACCAAATCGTCGAAGAGGCCGACGAGCTCACAGAAGCAGACACACACCTCCTCATGCTGCCTTCTATGGTACAGAGGATGGACGTCAAGGAAGCCACTATAACCTGTGAGCCCATCCAGCCCCACCAGCCCTGCAGCAAGATGGCCAGCTTCGAGGCCCGGGACTTTGAGGAGTACATGGCCAGTCCACGGGAGCATATCTGCAACGAGGAATGCGAGTTCCATTATTACAATACGCGCGACGCCATCACCGTGCCTTTTGCTACAGATGAAAACAACAGAGACACCATTTACGTGCCGACGGTGGCACTGCTGTCGACCCTCAAAGTGTTGCATCACAAGCTCACCATTCCCGACGTTACTTTCTGGGCTGAGGGCGACAACTTCCACGGTTGTCGGAACTATAGCAGGATTGAGACCTGGTTTTTTCTCCCCGGTTATGACGAGAGGGGTACGTTTCGGCAGATCACGGTCGATGAGATGGGAAATTGTACGGAAAATGGCCAACCATTTCCCGGCAGGTCACAGACAGCACTGGAGTACCGCGACATGAAAAGGCACATGAAGAAATTGTTGGGATGAGTTGCATGTAATTTACAGGAAGCCCGGACAAGGAAGCCGAGCACGCTCTCTTGTAATAGCTAAATATATACAATGAAAAAAAAGTGGAAATACAGATACAGCAAGGCTCAACACAGCCAGCTGGTTTATACGTAGGCAGTCATTGTCTGGTAGATGACGACGCATCTGTCAGCGTCCTCGGCTGCCGATGTAGTGGTCGAAGCAGCAGCCTTAACTGCAGAGGAAGCACTGGTTGTGGTGGAGATGTCAGAAGAGACCTCCGTGCTGATATAAGCAGCGGTAGAAGAGGTGGAAGTGGCGAAAGTGGAGGCAACAGAAGTGGCAGTGGCAGCAAAGATAGCATCGCTGGCAGACGTGGCCGATGCAGTCGAAGCAGCATCGCTGGAAGACGCAGCAGATGTGGCAGTCGAGGCCGAGGCAGTTGAGGCAGAGTCAGTCGAGGCAACAGCGTATGTAGCAGCCTCTGAGGAAACGGCAGAAGCAGTGGAAGCAGAAGCAGCAGAAGTGGAAGCAGCAGAAGCCGAAGCAGATGCACTCGAAACCACACTGGAAGTCACAGACGCCGCACTCACAGCACTCGCCGTGGTCGTAGCATTGGCCAAGTCGGACTCGTCCATGTGGTACAGCAGAGAGCCCCAGCCGAGACCGTCGTAGTGGCCAGAGCCCTCGCCCCAGGAGCCGGCGCCGCCTTCGTAGCCGCCAAAGTAGGTCAGGCTGTTGTTGAGGTACTCGGTCGTCCAGGGGGCATCGAGGCCCTTGATCTGGACGTAGTGGTTGTACAGCAGCTCCCAGGTGGGCCGGATGGCACCGCGAGACGACGAGCTGATCTCCGTGTAGAAGACGATGCCGTTGGTGTAGTTCTCAAAGGGCACATCATAGCCCAAGTTGTAGCGAGCAAAGTACTCGGCGCCCAAGAGAATGCGGCTGTCGTTGAAGCTGAAGAGATCGTCGCCCTGGTTCCAGGCCTGCTGGCCAATGGCGGCGAGCAGCTGGTAGTCCATGGCCGTGTGGCCCTGGTCGCGGCCGGATTCCTGGCCCTGGCCGAGCGACGCGCCGGTGTCCGGGTCGGCGACGATGTTGGAGACGGCCTTGTTGATGTTGCCGTTGCCGGACCCCGTCTGCAGGTAGTCGATGGCATAGTCCCACAGGGTCTCGTTGTCGGACAGGACGGCAATGGCCATGATGGAGTTGAGGTTGCAGAGCTCCCAGTTGGCAAAGTAGTGCAGGACGTTGTGCTCTGCACTCAGCGCGTGGTTGATAAAGTCGACGTTCATGGGCAGGAAGATGGACGTGAGCATGGTGGTCACGGCCGAGAGGCCGCTCTCCTCAAACGGCGCATAGTCGCGCAGGATCTCGGCGGCATTGGCCAGCTCGGCGCCCTGCAGGCCGGCCGTCAGGTAGTCGTCCATGTCGCTGCCGGTCAGGGCCTCGAGGGTGTCGGCCCAGGCGACGAGGATGTCCGAGGCCGTGGCGGCAAAGGTCTCGTTGCCGGAGATGCGCCAGCGCAGGGCGAGGTCGAAGGCGGCGGCGGCATCGTGCCAGAGGGCAGAGCCGTTGGTGTCGCGGCTGACAGTGGCGGCGGCATTGTTGACGTAGGAGGCGCTGGCATACTCGAGGCTGATCAGATCGTTCCAGGAACTCAGCCAGGGGTCGAGGCCGGCCTCGATCTTGGTCTGGGCACGAGTGATGTCCGCATCGGTGACGAGGAGACCAGGGTGGGTAAAGGCAGCCAATGCCGTGGGCAAGACGGCGAGAAACGAGGCAAGACGGGTCATGGTGAAGACGAAAGAAACAGGCGAGACGAGACGAGACGAGACAAGATGAAATGAAACAGAGAGCGAGAAAACAAAACAGCGAAAATCGAAAAATCGAACAGACCGACCTGCGTATCAGTGAGAAAGGAGCGTAGAGAATGAGCGTAAGTTGAAAAGAACGTGGAAAGAGTGAATGAAGAAAACCTGTTCAGTCCAATTAACAACAAAGTGAAGCCGCCGTGTCTACTTTATGTGCTGCTGCATTTCTCGTATTCTAGTCCTGCAATATGGGATGCTGGCCAAACTCGTTTCACCCTCGCTAGTGAACCCACCTGCCCGGGGTTTCAAACGTGATGCTCGAGCCATGTTTATGGTGTCACGACGCCCAACTACGCGGCACTTGACAAGGCCTCTGGCAACGGCTTTTTCGACTCTTCTAGGCATCCGTGCCCCGGCTGCTGGGTCTCCACCTTCATCTCGCTCCTCGGCCATGTCACCACCGCCGTCATGCAAGAGCCTGCACAACCTGTTCTGCCTCCGTTTACCGCCCATAAATTCCCCATGCGGGAGGTGGAGCCCCCATCACTCAGGAGACCACTATGCTCTTTTGGGCTCTTCCCCGTGAACTCAAATCTGCCAAGCCTCGGAGCGTGGCCAACGGCCGCCATCCGATCTACAGGGCCAGGGCCGTGCTCGGATACGACGCTCATTGGATATTTCCACAGACGCCCTTGTCTGATAAAGCCGTCACAGCCGGCACATCTTCTAGAATCGACCCGCCGCTTCACGCCCGCCGTCGGATTGTCGGCCAGCACTTTGAAGTAGTAGATGCTCTTTGGCCTGTGCACCGTGATCGACAGCGCCGACAATGTCCCAAGTCGTCACGTCCTCCTCGGCATGAAACACAGACCCGCACGGCCCCTTTTCCACGGCCTGCCGTTCCGGTGGCCCGCACTCCACCGATCCGCCCCGTCTGCCATACGGCAGTCTTTTTAGACTGTTGGCTCTCAGCCCTGAGATGACGCCGGTGATGGTGGACGCCGGCCGGACACTGGCACGCCCTCCATTCCCTGGGCCTTGAGTTGGGCGACGCTTTGTTGCTGTGAGTGAGACCGAGAACTTGATGGCCATGGGCTTAGAGCTCTCAGACGACAGCTGAATTGAGTAAACCCGTAGAGTCAGTGACAAAAGCACGCATTTTCTTGATTTTGTTTTGTTTTATTTCAACATTTATTTCAAAATGTCTAAGAAATTCAAGAAATTGTTAGTCAACATCTAATTATTGTCCACTTTATACTCACATTGGACCTTCGACCTCCGCTGTAAAACAGACGAGTTCATGTTTACAACAGGACAGTAACCACCAACGGCTCGGACAGTCAGCCGGAGTTCGCCAAGTCCGTCAGTCGGCCAAGACCCCGGTAATCGTGTTGCTGACTAAGCACAAAAATGATGAGTCAGCTGAGAGCAGTCTTGGCCGTCACCGTGACATTTCTCGCCGGCCAGATTCAGCATTCATTCAATATTTGACAAAGAGTTATGGAGAATGCAACTCCGGAATAGAGACAGGCATCTCGGATAAAGGCTAAATGGCGTGACGTTCAGTAAGCAATAAGATAGTTCACGGAAGCAGTGGTTTCCTTCAATGCAACAGAAACGTTGAGAATAAGTAAGATTTCTACGGGTCTTCCCGGCCCCACGCGTTTGTCGTCTGTGCTTCTGACGGCGAAGGCAAGCAGACGTTGTCAGTAGAGAAGTGGTTGAAATCAAACAAGACCGAAAAGGCCGGAAATTGCAAGAAAACGATCGACGAGAAAAAGGACGGAAAACGGCAGCAAGTCTGGCCGAAGTTGCCTTGTGGAAACACTAGCATGACAGGCTAACTGTGAACTGCAGGCGGCAACTTATCAGACGATCCGCCGCCAGGAACAACTGATAGATACCTATCCCACATTGCTTGAATACTACGTTTGTCTTACAAAAGATGACAGAACCGTAGCATCAGAGGCCGATAGGCCGAGTCGCCGAGGACGTTCGACTAAGACAAGTCCTTCTTTTGTATTTAAACGGCCGTGGCCTCCTGTCTGTACCTATCGTTCTGCACCTCTACGCAACATGGTTTCTGCCAAGAATACAGTACTCGGACTGCTTGCAGTTCTCTCGGGCGTGGCCGTCGCCTCGGAAGAATAGTAAGACATCAACCTGCCAATAAAGACCAGCTGCTGACATGCCAGTGACGTGATTGTCGTCGGCGGAGGCCCCGGCGGCATTGTGTCGGCGACCAAGTTTGCCGAGGCCGGACTCAACACGCTGCTGCTCGAGCATGGCGGCCCCATGCTGTGGCGCGATGGAAACCGCGAGGTCCCTGCGTGGACTGAGGCCGCCTACCCCAACAACACGCTGACTCTGCACGACGGAATGGCCTACTACCTCTACCCCAGCACCGTTAATTATTACTGCACCAACCTGCCGACGGGCCAGAAGGCCGCCTGCCAGCTCGGCGGCGGCTCGGCCGTCAATGCCATGCAGCAGTTTTGGCCGCCCCGCCGCTTCCTCGAAAACACCTTTGGCTTCGAGGGATGGACCGTCGACGAGCTCGAGGAGGCCATCGAGCGCACTGTCGCCCGCATCCCCCATACGCCCTACTGGTCCAGCGACAACAAGGTATGCTCCCCGTCTGTGTCTTGAGCGACGTCTGCTGACCATCAGTTCTACCTCACGGAAGTCTACGACATCATGGCCGGCTACCTCGAGACCATTGGCCTTGTCGAGGTCAACAACACCGTCGACGTCGACGACAAGTACAACACCTTTGGCCACGACATGTTTGCCCAGTCGGGCGGCTCCCGCGGCGGCCCGGCCGTCGGCTACCTCGAGGACGCTCTGCGTCTGTCCACCTTCACGCTGCAGCTGTACAGCCCCGTCACGCGCGTTGTCCGCACCGGCACGCAGATCACGGGCGTCTACGTCAACGACACCGTCATCTCGGCCAAGAACGTCGTCCTGTCGGCCGGCGTCTGGAACACGCCGGCCCTGCTGTTTGCCTCTGGCATCGGCCCCGTCTCCGAGCTGACCGTCGCCGCTGCCATCGGCTACACGCCCTACACGGACGAGGCCGACTGGATCGTCAACCATGCCGTCGGCGCCAACCTGCACGACAACCCGACGGGCCTCGTCAGCTTCACGTACAACGACACCGACGCGCTGCCGTTTTACAACATCACCGGCTTCTACGACGGCAGCAGCTACGACGTCGACGACGCCGACCTCCTCTTTGCCCAGCGCGCCGGCCCTCTGACGGTGGTGCCGCGCATCCTCGGCGGCTGGATCGAGGTGCCCTTCCCGGACAACAGCACGCAGTACATGGTGGCCCAGATTCTCTGCTCGGCCCCCGACACCGAGAGCGGCTCCTTCACGTGCCAGCTCAACCTGAACGAGGGCACCCTCAGCCGCGGCCGCGTCGCTCTCAACAGCTCTTCGGGCACGCTAATCTTTGCCGACGGTGCCGGGCCATGGCTGACGGATCCCGAGGGTCTCGACGTGCAGCTCTATGCCCAGGCCCTCAAGCAGTTTGTCGACGGCACGACCGACTACCCGGGACTCACGGCGACGGACCCGCTGCCGGGCGGTAACCTGTCCTACTACGAGGCCTGGCTCAGCGAGAATGCCAACCAGACCAATAACCGTATGTTCCCTCCTTCTTCGTTTCCCTCTCCTTGCTGACAAACAGACTGGGGCGGCTCTTGTTCTGTGGGAACGACTGACGGCACAGAGTCCACCAACGGATCCTGTGTCGACATCAACGCCAAGGTCTACGGCACGGACAACCTGTTTGTCATTGACGGCTCGCTCAGCCCGGCACCGACGACGTCCAACCCGACGTTCCTGTACGAAGCCATGGCCGAGCTGGCCAGCAAGCGCATCATCGACCTGCTGACAGTAGACAAGTACGGCCAGTGTGGCGGCGAGGGATACACGGGGCCTACGGTCTGCAAGCCGCTGATGACGTGCATCTTTTCGAACAATACGGCCTCTATCTGCCTGTGATAATCATTTGAATGTACTCCGTTATAAATACTGTTTAATATACACCTTTCTAAGTACTATATACTTTTCGAACATTTGTACAAGTGGAAAGGCCACGGGCCATTACAAGTAGAAGTAGCAAAGGTTTTCCGAAAGTGTGTCCATGACAGCGCCAATGGTCGTGGCCGGCGCTGCGTAGCCCATGTCGATGGTGTCGTTGAGCAGAGTGTAGCGAGACTCGGGATCGTTGGCCCAGGTGATGTGGCCATAGCCCGTTGCGTTGATGTCGGTCTTGCGAACGGCAGGGTCAAGTGTTTGCCTGCTGAGTTAGCGATGGCCAGGGAGGTGTAGTAAGGCAGACGTACCAGAGCGTGTACATGCGGTCCATGTTGGAATGGTGCACCCAGAAAGCCGGATCGGCCGGGGATGTGTAGAGATCACCGCCCGGGTCACCCCTGTATTGTCAGCCATGAACCGGTACAAGGTGGTACAAGGTCAGTCCAACTTACCCGATCGTGTAGTGGATGCCGCCATGAGGGCCGATCTCCACCGTGTAGGGGACACCCTCGGACAGAAGACGGTACTCGGTGATGTCGGGCTTGAGGAGGAGGTCTGTTGATGTTGATTAGTCATCATCTTCACGCAGCAGCAGGCAGACATACTCTTGACGGTGGTGTAGTTGGCGTAGCGCGTGTTCATGGCGCCGCCCAGGTCACGCTTCAGCTTGCGCGGATTGTAGCCAAGGCCGCCGTCGGGACCGGCAGACTCGTTGGCCAAGCCACCGACGGGGCCCAGGTTGACGGTCATGTTGGCAAAGGCACCGGTCACGACATAGCCGCCACCCGTGCCGGCAGGCAGCTGAATGTCTCCACCGCTGACGCCGGCAGGGGGGGTGATGACAGGGCCTTCGTGCTCGACCCATTCGCCATTTCCGCCAAGACTGGTAGGGGTGCCGTCGAACAGGGGGGAGTCTTCGGGCGCCGAGGCATAGAGAGGCCAGTCCCAGTACTGATGGTCAGAGAGAGTACGGCTAGTAGGAGAAGGGACTTACTGGCTGGTAGCCCGTGTAGTTGCACTCGTTGCGCAGGGCAGACTCGTACTGGTAGACGAACCAGCGGTGCCAGAGCATAAAGTTGCCGGTGTAGTGGATGGTGAGTGTCTGCTGGATATGCGTCACGGTGAAGTCGTCGAACTGGGAGGTTAGCGTTGTCTCAGCCATGTGTCAAGAGACTTACACGAGATCTGGCACCGGCAGAGACGTTGGCCGGCGTCCGCGTCGGCAGTCGCTGGAGACACTTGACGGCATTGATGTAGTTGAGCTTCTCTTGCGACGACAAGGAGCCACTGCGCTGTTAGAAGGGCCTGGAGAGTGATGGAATAGACATACTATTCTCGGCGATAGACCACGTTTTCCTGGGTGCAGCCAGATCCGGTGGCCGGCAGCTGGTCGTAGAACAGGTCGGTGATGTTGGCAATGATGGACTCCACGGCCGTCTGGTCGTCGTCCCGGAGACTTAGGACGGACGGGTTGTAGGGCGTGGCAGCAGCCACAGAGGCCCAAACGCCCGCAGCGAGGGCCAAGGAAGATGCAAATTTCATGACAAGGAAGGGCTAGGGAGGATGCTCGGAAAGGAGTGGCAGGTAGAGAGCGCGGAAAAAGGAAGAAGAGATCCCTCGGGCAGACACGGACACTTAAATAATCTCGCAGGCCAAGGTTTGATGTCGTTGGTCGGCAGCAGCTCCAATATTGCTCTCTCTCCGCATGGCCGTCCAATGCAGCCAATATTACGGGACGGGGCAGTATGGATCGTTGGATCAGTATGGGTCCGTATGGGGGGGAATATTTGACTAAGGGCCTGCCACGCTTACCTCTAGTATCAACTACGCACATCGTATCTGTACGTGTATACGATATGCACGTAGGAAGCAGGATTCATGGTCATTGGCCGGCGCGGTCGGGGTGCGTGCGCCAGCCCTGGTCGAAGGAGGTCGAAGGAAGTGGCTGCAGAATCAGAAGGTGGTAGCTGGCATCGCATTCGCTCGTGGCGGATTCCTCGGCAGAGGAGGGTTCCATACATTAGCGCGAGACTCTTTTCGCATAAGCATGACAGTGCGAAACGTCTGCATGCGCCATTTGGAGTAGTAGAGTAGGCAGAGTAAATACAGAGAAGTAGAGAAATGCAGAGGAATATAGAGTAGTACAGTAAATACGGAGTACAGAGTAATATACGGAGTACATAATATACATATAGAGTACAAATGCACAAGTTATGCCAAGTGACAGCCTTTCTGGTCAGTCTTGGCACGCCGTTGGTCCAATGAAACAAGCCATGAAACCCAACCAGCCCGGCTGAATCCTGTCGGATCCGAGCCCGGAGAGGCGTCGAGGGACTCCGTATGCGTGGGGGGTTGCCTGCATGTGGGCATACTGTACGGAGTACTGCAGGTTTGTAGGTCTGCAATCCTTCATCCTGCTGTTGCCACGAGGAACACATGCATGGAAGCGCGGATCTTCCTTTATATGCTTGCAAGACCCGTTTATCCGCAGTAGAGAATATCCCTTCCCTTTCCATCTCCAAATCACCAGCATGGCGGATACGACACCGGATGTCAACAAGGGTCCAGAGATCCTCATCGTCTGCGGGACGCTGGTGGGTTTCTCGCTGGTCATGGTGGCTCTGCGGATCTGGGTGAGGCTCACGACAGTTCGTATTCTTGGCGCCGATGATTATTGCATAATAGCAGCGATGGTAGGTTTTCTCGTTATGTTTTTTTTTTTTTTCTTTTTCTCCTCTGTTCTCTCTAGGCACTGACTTTCAGACCGTCCTCTTTGCAGAGATGATGGTCATCATCCCAGAAGTTCGGCTTGGCGGCGGCAGACATAAGCAATACATCGAACCGACTGAAAACATCGTCAAAGGCCTCCATCTCAACTTTGTCACCCAGCCTCTCTGTCTCATCAGCCTGCTGCTCACCAAAGTCGGCGTCGGCCTCTTTCTCTTGCGCATCACTCCGACCATCTCCTTCCGTCGTTTTATTATTGGCACGATCGTCTTCACCATCCTCTCGGCCATTGGAAACTTTTGTACGATTCTTACACCCTCTCTTGCTTCCTTACACTAACCAAAAGTGACCGTCTTCTTCCAATGTACCCCCTTGGCATACATCTGGGATACCTCCATTGCAGGAGGCACATGCATTCCGTCTGGCAATCTGAAATTTGCCGCCTTCTTCAATTCTAGTACGTCAACTTGTGTCTACAAAAATCCCTTCTCACACTCTAGGCGTCTCCGTTCTCACCGACCTCATCTTTGCCCTTCTTCCGATCCCTATGCTATGGAAGGTTCAGCTCAACGTGCGAACCAAGATGGCCATTGCCGGGATTCTGTCTCTGGGTATTTTGTAAGTCGCTCGTTCCACACTCTGGCCAGTTCTAACCTGTCCAGCGCCACCGTGGCAGCCATTGTCAAGATCACCTATCTCGGCAGCTACGGATCCCACGGGGACTTTTTGTTTGACAGCGCCAACATTACAATTTGGTAGGTGGGCAGGTTTCGATTGTGAAGATGGCACTGACAGTGTAGGACGACGGTCGAGATCTGTGCCGCCATGGTGGCCGCCTGTTTCCCTGCGCTGAAGCCGCTGTTCAAATCGCTGCTGTCGATTCGGAGCAGCGACAAATCGAAAGACACGTACCCGCACAGTGGCTATATTCGCAACCTGGACTCGCAGTCGAACAGACACACGTTCCTGGCGGCACGCAAGGCCGCCAGCGAATCCAACACGTTTGAGATGTACGGCAGACAGAGTAATCAAACCAATGTCGCAGCCGGCCAAACGGACTCCAAGGAGAGCATCCTTCCGACCGGCAGGCAGACGCCTGGAAACGAGGACGGCATCACCAAGACGACACACGTGGTTGTCACAGTGGAAGAGCAGCAGGAAAAGAGTGTCAATTCGTTATTCTAGTAACACCCTGCCGGTTCAGGGGTCTTTTTCTTTTTCTTTTTTTCTCTCTTCTTTTTTTCTTTTTCCTTCTTCGTTCTTCCTTCTTCGTTCGGCATCTTGTTGCCATTCTTCTGTTGTTGGTTCTAATTTAGTGGTCCGGATGCTGGTCCGCAGCCAATAAACGTGGGAGTTCCCTGGAACGTCGTCACAGTGGTATTATAGGTTGTCACATCATGAAGCTTGCTTTGCCCAGAGTACCACTTCAGCTTGGATTGTGCGTTTCAACACGATCCGTTCAATACCCCTGCTTCCTTCATTTCAATGCGTCTGACGCCACGTCGTATTGCTCGCCAGTTTCTGTGCCATGGGAAAAGCTATCTGTCGTCTGTTTTGCCATCACGCAGACAGAGTTCCAACGTTATGTACACAGTATTATTAGCAGTTCAACGCAACGCCAGCCTGCCACATGTGTAAATACTACGCTGGCTGACGGTTTGTCGCACAAGTCCCTGAGAATCGGCCAGGAAAAGGATCTCCGAGTCTTGCCAGAGTTCACGTCACCAACATGTCCGAGCCTCAGAATACTACATGCTCGGAGGAGAACGTGTTTGGCCTGTTTGTCCTGCTTATGGCTGCATGACACACCATGGCAGCTAACTGTTTCTGTGCCGTGTCTTGGCATCGTGGCTTCTCGGAATCTTTGCAACCCAATATATCTCTCAGTGCATAAATGCACTTTCTAAGATCTCGGACCTCTCACATTCTTGGTCTGGTTTGTGTGATGTGACAAGTCTCAGGCCCGAAGATGGCGATGAAAGTAGACTAGATGTTGATGTCACCACAGTCGAATAATCAATACTTCCAAGGGATCGTATGATTGAAGATTCTGACTTAAAGTAGTATGCAGGTATTAGTTACGAATTCTTTATCTCAACTCGTACAGAGACAAGTCCTGTCAATAATGCATAATTTAATTTATTCGGTTACTAGCACTTTTATGTAGGTTTCTGAAGCATAACGAATATTCCGTACACTCCGTACACTCTGTAACCTCCAGCTAAGCCCACTTCCCCAGCAGACTCATCAGGGCCATGCCGGCCATGAGTGCCACCAATCCCAGGCACGTCTTCGCAGCACCGGCATTGGCCATCTCGCCGTTGCCCGTCCAGTCATGCGCCCACATCTCTACGACACCCACCCACACGAGAATGCCCGCCGACAGCGCGTCCAGCGTGCCAATGGCCACAATGGTCGACGGGTCGTTGCCGTTGAACTTGTGCAGGACGCCAATGCCAATGGCCATGCCGATGGGCGTCACGAGGGCAAAAGCCCCGGCCAGCAGCAACTTCTTCGGCATGGACAGCGGCGTACCGACCGGGGACTTGACGTCGGACGGCAGGGTAGAGGCGCTGCCGCCCAGGCCGGCCGCGTGGTTTCCAAGCCTTTCGTGGCCGACAGAGGCGATCTTGGTGCCGAGGGCGATGCCTTCGAACATTTGGTGGAAGACGATGACGGCGAAGAGGGTGAGGAAGGCACTGTCGCCCGAGACGACGAGCGTCAAGCCGATGACTGCCTGCGTTAGAAGAGAAGAATCAACAAGAGGGAAGGCAACGCACTGATGGAGTGGAAGATGACGCCCGACTCGAAGACGATGATGTGGACGAATTCCTGGGACGCCGAGGATTGCGGCAACACGGCCTGGCTGTTCTTGGCGGCCTTCCACTGCAGGTACTTCTGGCCGGCGAACTCGATCAAGAAGGACAGGAAGAGGCCGGCCATGAGGATCGACGTCGACGTGGACTCGTACAACAGCTCGCCGAGACATTCGCTCTCGAACATGAGGGTGGCGTGCGTTAAGAGCTGTCTGTTAGCAGAGGCCCACGATCGTTTATCACGGTTACTTACATGAACAAAAGCTGTGGAGATGATGACGCCCGTGCCAAACTGCCGCAGAATCGTAAACACGGCATTGCGTGGGGCGACAAACGAGGCCAGGAAGATGGGCCCAAAGACACCTGGCAGGTCAGCACACGCTCACTCTCGCTCGCACAAACCAGACGCACCAATGCTGCTCGTCGCCAAGATGACGAACAAGAGGCCAATCCGCAGAGAGACGTTGTAGTCGCGGGCAACACGAGCACAAGAAGTCGTCGACTCGGACGAACCGCCGACGCAGTGTCTGTTCTGTTAGCTCTGATGACATTCTCATAGACAGGTCACTTACTCGACGCCGGCATGGAAATGACAGCTCTGGCCCGTGGAAGACGTTGTTGATGCTGCACTCTCTTCGGTGCTTTCATCCGCCGAGGTGACTTCGACGTCGTCGCCCGAGGGAGAGATACAGTATCTGCGGTGTCAGCATGAAAATAAAATATAAAAATGAGGACAACCTACGAGGCCGTGTCATGGCTGTGGCAGCCGGTGAACTGTGCCGGGACGTCGGACGTGGCTGTTCCCGTCAACGTCGTGTGGACATAGTACTCGGCCGTGCCGGCCATGCAGAATCTGCCGGGTCAGTTTTCCGTAGTTTCTTCAGCGTGTCAGTACATACAGAGAAGACCCGTGCGTGTGGCATTCAGAAATCGCCGTCAGGCTGGCTGTCGTGGTAGCAGCGGTCGTCGTGCCAGTCGCCGTGGCCGTCGTTGTCTCGTCGTCGGCCATGAGGAGCACCTCCGTATCGGATGCCATGCACCATCTGACGAGTTAGTTTGGACTACAAGAGCAAGGAATCGTTCACGCACGTCTCTGTGCCATGGTTGTGGCAGTCTGTGTAGGACGATGCGGCTCCTGTGGTTGCGGTGACGCCCGAGATTTGGTACTCTGTGGCGCCCACCATACAGAATCTATGCGGTCAGGAATGGTCTTGATACTTTGCTTTTTAGACATACTGGGTTGTGCCGTGGAAGTGGCAGCCCGAGACGGCCGTGATCTCCATCTCTGCCGCCGACGTCGTGGCTGTGGCCGTGGCCGTTGTCGCCTGTCGTCGGTAGGCAGGCAGATGGGAAGCATGGCCTGGCTGGCAGTGCAGTGCTGCGGCCAATAGGAGCAGACCCGTGGCCTGCATTCTTCGCGGCTGTGAAAACATGGTGATATCGGGCGAGGCTTTCGTCTGTTCCAGAGTCGGTAAACCAGAGAATCCGAAAGTCTTTCCAATCACCCGCAGCTCTTTGAACAGCAGTTCTTTTATTTGCCTTTGTTTCCTCGAATTCTTCGTAGCCGAAGAAAATCAACGCCGTATCCGACAAGGTTCTTATGGCCAAGAACAATAGTCCACGGAATTCTCAAGCCAAGATTCTGCCGCGGTGACCTTATGTTTTTGTCTTGCTCCGTGAACGAGAAAAACGGGGTACCTGGACGTGAGCGCGCTCGTGCGCAAGACAAAAGTACTGTCCGCCATGGCGGACGTGTCCGAAGATAGAAGGTGAGTGCGGGAGAAGACAAGTCAGCCAAGACGCCGAGAGTCGCTGTGCCAAGCGTAAATACTGCCCGAGGAGCCAGCCAAGACACAAGCCGCAGAGCACGGCGTGCAATGAGAAGGCTGCGATTAACGCTTAGAGAACCTTGATGGTTTCGGCCAAGAAATATTGCCATCCTTTGCCTTTTGCCCTGTTGGGTTGTCTATCCGCACAAGTTCATCACGGCCTTCTATCCCACGTTTCTCGGCCCACTTCATCGCTGGCCCGTTTATTTTACGTGTCTGAAATACACGGAAACAGAAACTTATGTACTTTTGGGAATACCAAGACCTTGGCATCCCATCCAGGTGCATGCATGTTTCTCTCCACAGTCAAGCTTTTCGAGCCGATGCTACCGTCCGTCGGCCGGATGCCAGCGCTCATGCAATGTACGAGTACAGGACGAGCCGGACACCAGGGCCATGGTCACCGCAAGTAAGGTACTCCGGGCTCCCTACGCCCACGCCCACTCGTATATATACCCGTCGGCCACTTACCTCAGAGTTAAAATCTCTTCCCGTTGTCGATCCTTTCTCATCCCGTTTGGTTATCTCTTCACTCGTTCATCATGAAGGTCGCTCACTACTTTGCCATTTTCCTGGGCTCTGCCTCGCTGGTGTCGGCCCAGACAACCGCCCCTTCGCCTACTGAGTCGGTGGGCTGTGAGCCTCATGGCGATCACTGGTGAGTCCTCACGAGGATTCTCTGACACACTGTCTCTGACACTGACACTTTAGGCACTGCGCTGCCGCTCGTGAGACCACTGTCGCTGCTGCCGCCACCTCGGCTGCCGCAGACGACCACGACGACCACGACGACCATGATCATGACCATGAGAGTATTACCGAGGCCGCGACCGTCACCCTGGCTCCCAGCCCGACGGAGTCTGTGGGCTGCTCGCCGCACCTTGACCACTGGCACTGCGCCGGTCCTGCTGTGACCTCGGCCACCGCTGCCACCACGGCCGCCACCATCGCCGCTGCCACCACTACCGTTGCCACTTCGCACGACCACGACCATGACCACGATGACGACGACGACGAGACCGGCACCGTCAGCCTGGCTCCCAGCCCGACCGAGTCTGTGGGCTGCTCGCCCCACCTCGACCACTGGCACTGCTCGGGCCCGGCCACGGCTGCTGTCTCTGGCAACTCGACCACGCTGGTGTCGTCGACCACGGCGGCCGGATCCTCTGCTTCTTCGTCGACCTCGGCAAGCAGCGCCGATGCTGCCGTTGTCACGGGCGGTGCGGTGTCTCTGGGACACGGCGTGGGTGCCGTCGGCCTGGCCGGCTTTGCTGCCGTCGCTGCTCTGGTGCTGTAAATAGATGGGAGAGTACTTGGGACTCCAATATCTGTACACTTAATATAGGGTGACCTACAATAATCCTTCCAGAATTTTGGTAAATTCATCATACTGTGATTTGTGCTTCCATCGCAACTATCGCTATAACACTATAATACTATTCATGGTTTGGATTATAAACCATTTGTTCCCATATCTCATCACGCCATCCAGCCAAACAAACACTACTACCCCTACTTCTGTGTGCTACTTTTTCGGGTGGTAGTGTCCCTTGGAGAATTGAAAGTGTTCTTGGGCAACATCTCATGAACTCCAAGTTTCCGACGCCGCGGCAGGTTCCGCAAGGGCTGCCCTTGCATTTGTCAGATCCCCTGCAAGAAGTGCATATTTTTCGTGGAAGATATAGATTTTGTAGCAGCACAGTAAGGACAGGGTTAGGTGGCACTGCAGCCTTGGTGATCAAAGAAGTTTGCAATAGTATTGGATGAGAGAAAGAAGGTGGTGGTTTGGGATAGAGGACAAGACTGTGTCTATGAGGATGGGAGGACGGTTATTATACCTACATCCTAAAAGTCAAGCCGTTTCAGAAGGCGCCAGCCTTTGTGGCATACTTTTACTATTCATATCGGTAAACCAGCTCCCTATTGGCGTCACTTGATTGAGAAACTGATTTCATGTTTATTTTTGGTCTGTCTCTCCTCCTCGGCCAAAAAGCGAACCAGCAAAGAATCACTGGAGAAACCATAGCCAGAGCCTGAGCTTACAATACTGGATTGTGAAACGCACGGCAGAAATTAACACCAGACTTCTGCATCTCACCATTTACGCGGCTTTGCTTGCGCGTAACTGGTACCTGACCTGTCGGAAGGCTGGTCAGCCTGGGCGGTTACTAGCCCGGCCTACTGGCCGGGCATATTTACTCAGCCGCCTCCTCGTGAGAAAGGCGCCTATCGATGCTACATCGAGTCTCCATGCGAGCCAATAGGCGTCGTTCGTCTCACGCCTGACACTATAAAGTGCGACTCGTTCCCATCTTGTACTATTTTCTATTGCCTGACCACACGTCAGCGGGCGCCTATGCAAAATTGATAACCCCGATAAAAGTTGTCAGTTGTCGATAAAAGCAGCAGAGGTACTGGAGAATTCATATTCTATTCTAACTGTCCTGGCCAAACCCCGCATTAACTGAGTTTCTCTCAAGATACAACCGTCAAACATGGATACCATGGACAAGCCGGTCGATCTCGAGCCGGTCCGTCTCGAAAACACTACCGAGTTGGAGACGATCATCTTTGACGTGCTCAAAGCCGGCGTGGAAAGCCCGGGCGACGTCCATGCGAGGGCGGCTGCGTTGAGCGAAAAAATACGAAGCTTCGCTGACACAAAGACGTCCAGACATGACGTCTCCCTCTTTCTCTGGGGTTTGTGGTTTGTCCTCGTGGACATGGTCTCTTTCATTCCCGCAGACCACCCATGGCAGGACACGCTCGCGGAAGCAGTGCAGAACCTGCAGCAGGAGGGTGGGCTTGTTGGAGAGACTGGAGAGGTAGGATGTTCCCGCAGGGTAGCACCCGTAGCCTGGCCAACACTATTTGTCCCAAGGTCGACTGCTTCGAATGGAATGATTTGCCTCACCTGGCGCAATACATGCTAGATAAGTGGGCTGGTAAGTACACTGGCTACTCTCTGCAAACACATTCTGACCACATGATAGACCCCACGCAAGATGACACATACAACCTGGAAGAGGTGTTCAATTGGAAAAACATGAACTCCTTTACTGCCAGGCTTACGACCGACAACTTTGCGCCCTGGCTCACGTTTCCCTTCTGGCAGATTCGAGACGCCCTGGAAGTGGGGGTCGAAAAGGGTCCTGTCCTCCAGTGCAGAGTCTGGGTGGCCACCGAATGGATTCTGCGCTGCGGTACCATCATCTTCGAAGAAGTAACTTCGTCGCGGCCACTAGACGAGCAGACGCTCAAATACTTGGCTGTTGGTCCGCTGTGCAAAGGCATATCCGTGCGAAGCCAGGAGAGGCTGGACTTTTGGGAAAAGAGGCTTACCGAACTTGCTGATCAAAAGGAGACTCTGGACCTCGACCCCGAACTCGTCGACAGAATAACAAAGGCCGCAGAGAAGATTCGCCAGTTTAAGCCCAAAGTCAAGGACAGTCCGCCACAAGATCCGCCAGAGGAAAAGGAATAAAGACAGGATCGCCTGTTTCTGCTTTATAATGACATAACCAAGCTGCTCGGTGTAGGAAGACGTGTGGATTTCACGATCGCTATGTATGCTAGTTCTCTTACGAGACAGGAAATTGTGACAGTATTCAATATTATGTGTAGTTACATCCACAGACATTCTCAGGTTTGCGTGACCTATAACTCATCGCAAGGGCCGTACAGCCTGTTCATGTCGTGCCACCAAGACCAATGATCCCCCGATACTTCTGCCTCTGTGGTGGGCAAGTGATAATGGATGGCCAGCTTCGTGTCTTCTCCTTGACGCGAAAGCGTGCTCGGCGTGCCCTTTTCGCCCATGTAGTCAAACTTTGGAGGCCCGGGAACATCAAAGTTGACCAAAGAATCGCCCTCAAATAGGTCGTCCAGAAAGAAGGATGAGATGTCCGTGTCTCGGTCTGTAAGAAAGTTGAAAATGTCGGCAAAGGTCCCTGTTTCGATGCGAATGTACCGCAAGGTCAAGGAAGAAGGCTTAGTCATCCGAAGGAATTGAAGCAGGTTGGCAGCGGATGTCTGAAACCCGCAGAGTGTGCATACTGAGAGGTGCCGAGGGCTATGTGAGACGAACGGCGGTATGACAGGCGGTGGCAGGGGGCTGAGATGATTCATTTCCGTCATACTGGGCACATCTCGGATTTCCTCTGCCTCGCGCCAGCAGAGGTCCATCTTCTGTAGCTCCGGCAGCACGTGCAGTAGATCCAGAATGCTCTGGATAAACTTGTGGGAGCTCTGGCTCGAGAGTGTCTGTAGAGCTAGCCTGGTAGCACGCTCATCGCCCGCAATCTTGTACAATGTGCCCCATTCTTTACGTTTGTGGCGTTCCTCAGGACTCGTCTCAGCCTCGGCCCTGTAGTCCCGAATGGGTGCCGATACGTTGGCCTTGATCGTTTGCAAAGACCCAAAGATGTCGGGCCATGGAAATGTGCCAACACCGACGGCGAAGACATCGCACGTCAGGTTGCAAAATATTTGGCCGTGGAACAGGTCGAGTTCGTTGTCCACGCGCAGACCAGACTGGGACAGCGCAGCCATCACAACACGAAACACACGTCGCGCTGTAGCCCATGTGGTTTCCCATACATGAGCTGTTGGATGGTCTTCGTCACCAGGGTCTATAAGAGTACCATCTTCCGTCCGTATCACAACACGCAGGCGCAGAGATGCGAGTCGGCCATCTGCCGAGTGTCTTTTCAAGTTGCGGAAAGCTTGAAGCAAGAGGCGTGCATGTTGTGTAAATGTCTCCCCATTGTGCACCCCAGACGACACTGACCGAGTAACACGACCTTGGCTTCTGCTTTCCGAGTCGTCCACAATGCCTGCCAGCGTACAGTCCCGAATCTGGGTCGCCATGTAAGCGCTGTCCCTCGTTACATCCACCAGGCTCTGCAAAGTCTTGGTTGTAAGGTAGATCTTGCGTTGCTTTACGGCCGTAGTGAATGTCCCGGGGGTGGCTTTGGATGCGATGTCTCTGCACGTGAGTCGAAGCGATGCAATATCCTCGAGGCTCACAAATGAGATGACGGCCCCAAAAATCTCTATAGGCAACGCACTCAAAAGAACTGGGTTCATGATGCTTGGCTTTGCGTAAGGTCGATGCATGGAGATGAATTGGACAAGATGCGTATGACTAGCAATGCTTTTGAGTAACAAGGGCTCATCACGTGTATTTGGATTACATAAAAAACGTTATTCTCTTCCTGGACGCCGAAAGTACTTGTTTAAGACTAATTTGCAGTAGTGCGGCACTGGTGAGGAAACCATAGTTACTATGTTCACGTTCTTTTATTTCGAGTTACTATCAACTCTCCACGCAGTCACATCAAGCCAAGATTCCATCCGTCTTCCAAGGTCTTTTCATACCAGAGCCTGAAATTTGGCCGACCTTCTTCATCAGCATTGGCATCAAATTGTAACAAAGCCGTGCCCTGGTAATATTCTGTATACTCCTTTGTGTCTGGTGTTTGATAGTTGTATTTGACAACTGTAATGTCCGGAATCAACCCCTTTATGGTGTCGATGATTTCCTGGTTCTTTGTGACATATCGTTCCTGTTTCGCTGCGAGGCTTCCTTTACGAGGCTTGAATGGGCGAGGTGACATTATAAAAAGATATGGGCTTTTCCCTTCGTACAGACTTGGCGTTGGACTATCTCCTCGTGTATCTCTGGGTTGCGTATTGGTTAAAAGGTTGATGCAATTTTTTTTCCATGCTTCTTCTGTCTGCGGTTTTGTGAGACGCGGTTTTCTTCTGTAGTTTGGATCAAATGCCAATGACTCCCATATATGGGCCTGCCAGTCGAAGGTTAGAGAAACAAGGACAGAAATTGTGGATAAAGGCAGGCATAAACAAGAACAAGTATCGCAGACCATATATACAGCCTCTGTAGAGACCAGAGTAATAACAGTGCATCCGGTGAGGTAATGACAGCCCAAGTTGAAAGTTTTGCCGGTGCCCGTGTAATCAGAGAATTTCTTTTCGATGCCATACGTGTAGTCGTCTCCCCGTGCATCTGCATTGCCTGTAAGCTTAACGTATTCTGTTTCTTGAGGAACTTCGAAACAACAGATGGTACCTTTATAAAACAAGCCAATCTGATCCTGGTTTGTTCTGCTGATCTGATCAAGCTGTCCTATAATTCCTTCCAAGTAGCTGTTTATGTCGCCTTGGGCGATTCCTTCAAATTTTCGTTTTTGCAAGAGTGTAATAGCCTCTTTCGTGGAAGTCAAGTTCGAGCTGACAACGTCTAGCACGTCTCGTTTCGCAGCAGCTGGAACGGAACACGAGCTACCGCAGTAGCCACACGGAGCACCGCACAGGGGAGCATCGTCACTGTCTGGCTCCCTGGGCCTTAGATCAAATATGTTGGAGAGAAACCTAAACGTTGTGATCAGTATATGGCTAGTTGACATAAAAAAAAGCGTCAAACGTACCGCGTCTCTGAAGAATTGGCAGCGGACGAGACATTGGCAAGAGACCCGAGTTCATCGGCTAGCCCTTTGGCAAACAGAAAGCCAGCGAGAAAAACATGCACTAATAGCATCTTGGTTCCTTGTGTATGGCACCGTTCAAGGCGAGAAAGTTGTGGTGATAAGTTTGCAAAGTTACAAGGAAACAACAAATAGAGCTTCTAGCAAAGCAGCCATCTTATTTCTTCCGTCCGCAAAGCAAAAAGGCAAAATTGAAACTTTCCTTTGGTCAGATCAGGCAACTCAGTAACTATACCCTGAAATTAGGTTGGAACTAAAGGGCCTCGTTGAACTATTAGAAGTACTCTGCATGATTCCAAACTACTATCGCTTCCAAAGCGCTTCTGTTTGACTACAGTAATAAACGTGTGCTACTGTCTTAGTGCAATCGTTTGCCTAACGGTAAAGCTTGTGCCTGCCGCAAAGAAGATCCCGAATAGGCCAAGGTATGGATCATCCATCAAGACAGCTTTCGTATCTGCAACACGTGCCCTGTGGTGGTCGGAGTATCATAGGCGATGCTAGTTGATTGGTCGTTTAACCTGTATTCCAAGGTCATGAATTCGGTCATTCTTCGGGGAGACCCAAATCACAGGCAGCCTCACCGGCTTTGCTAACAAGCTTTTCTGCGTGCGAGTTATTTTTGCTCAAACACTTCCGGTTCCGCCGTCCAACGGTCATTGAAGCTAAACATGACTCCATATCCTTCCGTTTGTGGTAAGAATCGAATGTAGGGCTGATTAGGTCTTTGGATGGCAACTTGGAATGAGTCGGTATGGAGCACCCATCCCGGATGAGGCAGGGCATAAGGGGTAGTTTGAAGTATCACTGACTAAAGACTTGTTTCGCAAAAGTCCCAAGCAGCTGGCGGCTGACTGGGTGTAGTTTAGGGCAAACTTAAAATGCACCATACCAAAACACGGTCGTCCGACATCTCGAGCCAACGCTTCATACGGTGTTGTTTGAAGCAGCCCACGAATAGACCATTACGAAAATGGCAGGTGAAGACGGCATCTCCGATGGAAATCATATCATTGACGAGTTTCTGAGACATCTTTCCAATACGAGGTCATGTTGTATCCTCGTCCTTCTGCACCCGAGATTTCCCATGGCAAGTGGCAAGCTCACGTTCTTTGTGGGCGGGGTTTTTATGGACTATTCCAATCGCAGCTTGCAAACTTTCTCTGGCACTGCCATGAGGCCCAGTTTCAGGGGTTCGAGATTAGGACACGGCGAGTCCCAAAGGGACAGAGGTGGCTGGAATATGAAAGGTCTTCTTTTTGAACGCCCCCATGGTTCCAAAGCAAGATCCACAATTGCCAGTATAAAGTAAATCCAAGTCATATCTGCTACCTTGTTGTACGAGTACACCAGACACCAACCGGCCATCAGTGTGCAGAATGGACATGGACTGGTTACCTTTCATCTTCCTAGGCTTGCTGGCCTTTTTGCCGTATGGCCACACAACGAACATAGAAGCAGACATATTTCTGCGGGACGATACTGGAGACTCGACCTCTGTCCACCCCCCAGGTGCCGAGCTATGTAGTCTCACCACACCCTGTGTCGATTCAAGGTGAGGGACCCGGGTGCACACTTCATACCCCTCGCTATGAACTAATATTCGTTCTACAGTTGCTGCAGTACTGGCGGTGTGTGTGGTTACGGACCTGCGTATTGCGGCAAAGGAAACTGCACATCCAACTGCGATGCCACTGCCATGTGCGGCAGATATAGCAGCGGGAACAAATCTTGCGGGATGAATTTGTGCTGCTCCGGCCACGGATGGTGTGGTGTAAGTCTGCCTGTCTTGTCTTTGAAATCGGCAATCCGAAGCTGACCATGAATTGCACACAGACGAGTGCTGCCCACTGTCTCTCCCCCGATCCAACAGATCCATGCCAAGAAGGATTCGGACTGTGTGAGATCGTTCCCTCCCCGTCTTGCGGTAGCTCAGGGTCCACTGGTGGACGTACGATCGGCTACTACCAGGCTGCCAACTCGCGAGACCGCTTGTGTAACAAAGTGTTGCCTAGCCAGATCAACACAACAGGGTTTACACATTTGAATTTTGCCTTTGTCGGTGTACGTTGTCTTTCTTGCCATGTTCCTCATCCATCTGAAGCATGACTGTTAACAACTTTGTTTTGGATATTAGTTTGACCCGGACACCTTTGCAGTCACTCCCATGAATGACGGGGATGTTGCCTTATACACCGAGTTTACGTCCCTGAAAAGCAAAGGCATCAAGCCCTGGATAGCCATTGGCGGCTTTGATTTTTCCGATAAAGGCGCCACCCACACTGCTTGGAGCAACATGGCATCTACATCCGAAAGCCGCGCAGTGTTCATAGCCTCTCTGAAGCAGTTTATTGCTCAATACGGATTCGCCGGCGTTGATCTAGGTAAGAAATGCCTTGTAACCCTATTTCTATCTGACACACCCGTACTATAGATTGGGAGTATCCGGCAGCCGCGGATCGAGGGGGCCATGATGATGACACCCAAAACCTCGTGCTCCTGGTGAAAGAAATGCGTGCCAGCTTTGGCACCACATACGGGATCAGCGTGGCTCTTGCGCCAGACTACTGGTATCTGCGTGGCTTCGACGCAAAAGCCATGGAGGATAGCGTTGATTTCTTTGGCTTCATGGCTTACGATCTGCACGGCTACTGGGACGCCGACGTTCATACGCTCGGTGCAATCGTGCGCGGACAGGCTGACATTCGTGAAATCGAGAATGATACGTTGCCGCTGTGGTTTGACGCCCTTGATCCGGCAAAGATTAACTTCGGCCTGGCATACTACGGTCGTGGGTACACACTGGCGGATCCGAGCTGTGCTACGTTGGGCTGCGCTTTCACGGGTCCCAGCAAAGCTGGGAGCTGTACAAACTACGACGGTGTTTTATCACTGCGTGAAATCGAGGCCAAGATCACTGCGGACAAGCTGACGCCTCTTTTATTGCAAGAGGCGATGATGAAGCAGATTACGTTCGATGGCCAGTGGATTGGCTATGACGACGAGGAATCGATCTCGCTGAAAAAGGGATGGGCTGATAGTAGATGCTTCGGTGGGACCATGGTGTGGTCGGTTGATTTTGCCGTCGAGGGGAGGTGCGTACATATGCTCTTTTTACCAGCAAACAGACACGAACTGACTTGTATTAGTGGCGATACACTTCCGGTGACCAGCAACGGCACATGTGGCGCAACGTTCGGCGGTACAGTATGCGGAGATTGGGCGGCCGGTAACTGCTGTAGCTCTTCTGGATATTGCGGGAACTCCAGCGCGCATTGTGGCAATGGCTGCCAGAGTGGTGACTGCATTCACGGGGGCGAGACAACGGATGGCACTTGCGGTGCGGCCTTTCGGCATTCGTACTGCGGGAGCTTTTCCGGTGGCAGCTGCTGTTCGTACAGCGGCTACTGCGGCTCGACCGACGCGTTCTGCGGCGAAGGATGCCAATCTGGCTGTCCGACTACCGACGGCACATGCGGCGCCAACTATACCTACAACACCTGCGATGGGTGGAGCAATGGTGGCTGCTGTTCGGCAAACGGATTATGCGGTTCCGGAGAGGACTTTTGTGGCGCCGGCTGTCAGTCCGGAGACTGTGATGACAAGGAGACTTTCAGGTGAGAAGGCCGAGACCTTGCCCTGTTTCTGTTTTTCTTCGCGGCTGACCGGGTTGCCCATCTCAGCACCTCCATCGTGTACATCGACCCAACCATTTACAGCGAACCTACTCCGACAATTGCCTGCATCCCACCATGCACGTTTGTCCTGCCGCCATGGACTCTCTCGACGACGACGACCATTTCTGTCGAACCAAGGACAGAAACACTAGAAGAGATGTGGCAGTACACGAAAACGGAGAGCAACGGCATCACGAGTGTTGTTGTCCTCTCCACCACGACTGTGACCACCATCAGCATTCCGCCTATCATAACCGACACCATCCCCGTTTCCAACGTTCCATGGTCCGGCACGAACGAGTCCATCATCTACTTCACCACCAGCATAGATATACCGCCCATGCTGTTGACCCAAGATTCAACCACGTACGTTACAGACGGTTCCACGACCACCTTGCCCGGTGTCGTGTATACCTTCAGCCCGGGGGCATACACGGGGCCCCCAACCCCGACGACGTCGCGTTCACCCCCGCCAGGCCTACCTGGATGGACATGGGTGAAGCCTGGAGATCCCTCCCCTCTGTGTCTTGTTGGATGCGGAACATTGTGCCGAGTGAATTGTTTGCCAGGGCTCCCTGTTCTTCCGGGATGCGCTGGTCTTCCATGCCCTGGCGGTGGCTCCTGTGTGGGGGCTGGTTGTGAAGGTGGCTCTGATGGCAGCGACGGCGAGGGTGACAAGGACAAGAGCAGCTCTTCGACGACATGTGCGACAAGTCACGCATTTACCATCTGTGTAGTGCCGTGCTCGGTGACGGACTATGGAACGTCCACGACGACGACATGCTTCAGCGAAACTTGCAAGACAATTACGGGCTGTGGCGATACAACGTCCACCACGTACGACACGACCTACGACTGCAGCTGGACCACCGATATCCCCACGGACTTTTGGACGATGACAGACCCGAATGCCGCGCCCTCGAGGCTCGGTGCTGGCGGAGAGTTTGGCTACACTTTTATCACGGGCGACGGCGTTGCCAGCAAGACAAAGTCCAAGACGTCGTCCACTGCCTCTCCGTCGTATATTGACTGTACACACCAAGGACAAGACCCTGGCCGGGGCATCACTTCTGGTAAGCCAGTTGTCTCTTGTTTTGAACCCGAGACTGATGAATCAGATTACTGTGTTTGCTGGGGACAAACCTTTGCTGCCAAGACGACGTCTGATGACCCGGGAAATTCATGTGCCTACACGGGAACGCCATCCAAGATCACGGTCCCTCCTATTCTGCGCACGGTAGTCACCGACCACTGTCAAGTCTGTACTTGGCAGGGCCAAAGCATCATGGGCTGCACAGGGATAAAGGGCTGTGCTACCACGACCGTTACCAGTACGAGTGTCGTGGTGGTGACCGAACCGGCTGCATCGCCGACGGCAGAAGCCAACTGCGACTACTGGTGAGAGTGAGACTGGGATGGCCATGGACCATGCTGACACGGAGCAGGGACTATTTATTCTATACGTGGATCGAGATATCCAATATCCAGCACTGGGCCTCTGATGGCGGCGACTCCTTGCACCATGAAGAGAGCGGATGCGGCTTGATTGATACGTGGGAGTGGCACGATGCAACAGACACGGATTTCCCCTATGTGTACTTCAGCCTGCCGGACACCAGAAAAGGCGGCTGTATCGAACGCGCCATGGCCTCGGCCGGCGGACCAAAACTAACGTGCACAAAGCATCCTGTGGACTTTTTCCGGCGCGGCCTGGGCCATCCACACGCCCACGGCAGAGAATCAAGCCTTGCCAAGAGAGCCCAGACTCTTCGATCTCCCAGCCCATACAACGGCACGCACACGCCCTCGTACTCGTATTCCGCTCCGCTCCCGAGCTCGTCCGAGGCGCCCTGGTCATGGCCCAGCGAGAACAGTACTGCGGTTTCGATATGGACAACTACCGAGGTCACAGAGGTCGTGATCACAATGACCACATCCGTCCTTGGCAGCAACATATCGACTCCAGCGGTGCTCCCCACATCGCCACCCAAGCTGCCCTCCACAGATGTAGACAGGTTCGTTGTATCCTCCCTGCTCCTTGTATCATTTATCATTTCCCTCTTCTCCTTCCCGTGTTCATGTGTTGATCGTCATCCAAATCAATTAGCCGGTGTGATCATTTTTATCGTGTTCTGGGCACAGGCACCTGTGCCGATCTGGCATCGGCAGCCGGCATCAGCGTCAGCGACCTGCAGGCGTGGAACACAGATTCCGGGGATGACTGCGAGAACATCGCCTACGGCGACTACATCTGTGTCGGGGTCGCTCTGCCCGTGTCGACAATTGTGGCCACCAATTCAAGCTCACCAGTTGTGTCATCGTCTCACATGAGCACAGCGAGCACCGCCATATCCAACGCGGACCGTCAGCAACCATCAGCCTGAAAACAGTGTTTTGCGTATATTATGTCTTAATTAATTTTTAAAAATGTAGACTAGAAATTTAGTCTTTTTGTGGGGTATTTTACATCCGTTAAGTCTTGTTTATTACCGTACAATATTCTTATCCTAACGGTTAGTCGAAAGTGTTTAAAATAACACGTATAAATCTTTAAAAAGTCTGGTTAAAACTGTTCTCATCTCGCTTTTAGGGGCCATCACTAACCTTTATCTTCGGGTGGCGTATCATATGTGTCTAGGCCATTCCCTGACCTATGGTTCCACCTCGCTTCTAATCTCTCGAGAAGAGCCTCGGTGTTGGCCACTATACTATTCTCGGTGAGATATCTAAATCTGGATCGGACACAGGACTGCATCTCGGCGGTGTTGGCCCGTGCCCCCGCAATGTAGAGAGGGAGAACTAGAAGCTTGGCGGTATGGGACGAGTCGGGGATGGAAGCACACAGACTTAATATCCTTTGCACGGATGCTGAGACGTCTTCCAGCACTGGACCACTGCCGCACGCAATTCGTTCCAGGAAGATTATTCGCCCACAGTGCAGTAGTGCGTCGTTATATCGATTCAGGTCTATACTTTGTCGTAAGTCTTTGACTTCATATTCGTCGCCCAAGAGATCGAGTCTGTGCACCGAGGTTTCGAAAATCTTTCTTTGCTTGTCCCGGTAGTGCAACAGCTGTTGCAGCTGGATATCAAGCCCATCCAGGTCGGATTCGAATGTGCCCCAAAACCAGTGGCTTTCATCACCAGCGTCGAGAGCTGCGGCTTTCAAGCGTTTCAATCGACCGATTTTGTACAAGAGAGCCGCGACCATATGCGAAATGCCCGTGGTAGGAGCGATGTCTCCGAAGCAAGCGGACTGAAACTCTTGGTACAATTTCTTGACAGCTGAAATCTCTAGCAGCTGGCTGCGTGCTTCTGCCTCCGTCTGGGCGGCATTCGATGTAGCCTGCGAAATGTGTAATGGCAATGCAGTATCACTGATGATATTGCTCCTGCCTATAGTGCTCTTGTCATTCGACAATGTGAGAAAATCGGGGGCATTGAGCTTGTATTCCCCAGGACTCAGCATCGCCGTGGTATGCATATATCCAAGACAGCGGATCAGAAACATGAACTCTGGGTTTGAGGAAAATTCGGCCCAGTGTTTCTTTGCCAGAATGAAGGCCTGCTCCATGAGGATCAACAGGAGGCGCGGATTGTTGGATGATATGTAGGCCATGCATAAAATTAACAAGGTAGCCAGAGTGTTTAGTGCGGAGCTGGAGTTTTCCATCGGAGCAGAGGTGGAGGCGGTTGAGGCAGTTCCTAGCTGTTGAGTTTCACATGACGTGGCAGGCGTACCGCCATCGTTGTCAAATGAAATGACATCCGATAAGGCTTCCTTCTCGAGATGGGAGCCAAGGCGCGGATCTGTAATGCCGCTGTATTCATCCTCTGTACTTGTGCTTGTCTTGTTTGAAACACCGGCGTGCATCTGTCGCGACTTCATGACAAAGGCCAGGTACAAGATGGCAGAACGAAACGAAGGTCGCTCCAATGCACGAGGCAGGAGATAATCAATAAGCGGGTTGCCAAAATCGGAGCTGTGAGCCGTAATGGTGTTCACAAGTTGTGATGTGTAGATGTTCCATAAATGTCTTCGCTCCTCCTTTTCCATGACAGGAGGAGCTTCGGTTGGATTTGGCTGTGTTTCTGTAGCGTTCGCGGGAGGAGGCAAAGACCACGAGCCTAGCGGAGGTGGTGGTATGTTTTCAAACAAGAAGTCAAGGATGCTCTCTGAGTCTTCCGGTCCGTGGCTGAGCCGATCTGAATCATGGCCGAGTTCTGTCTCCTGCCATTGGGAGAAGCCTGGAGCTGCAGCGTTCAGGAAGAACCCAGGATTTCCAGAGCCATTGCTGGCAGGAGAGAGAGCATTACTGCTATGGACGCGTAGCAGAGGATCGTCCTGGACGGCAGCAGTTTGGCCTTCCGGTGAAATTTGGTGTGTGCTGCCTGTCATCGGAGTTGAGCATCTCTAGGTCCGTACTTGTAGAGTACAGAGGGGCTGAAGGGACCAGAGGAGAGCGAAGGTGGCTTACTACTTTCATGTGCATCAACTTCTCCATCTTCACCAGATGAAGGCCGGGACGTCGGAGATGGAGAAGAAGGGGGGCCTGACTTATTGTATTGCCCGTTCTTCCACCTGTTTCGGACCACTTGACAATGAAGGTTTTGCCGGCTGCATCGTGCACATTTAGGTGAGGCAAGATCACACTATTTGATTATGGCATCCCAGAATGCGTGAGCAAGAAGAGAGCTAGAGAAAAGGAAAATGACTTACCCTGCGCTTTGCTAGTTTACATGGCTCGCACGGATTGGTATTACGCGAACGCTGTCGTCTCCTCTTCCAGCCTGGAGCAGTTGTGGTGGCATCCGATTCATCTCTGTCTGTACCGACAGACTGAGGCCAATGCTCACGATTCGGGCTATACGAGACAAATTGATAGTCCATACGGCATGAGCAAGTATTGAGTCGTAGATACAGATGAGTAGATTGACGGCAGTTTGGCTTCCCCAGATTACGGCTTGAAGTAAGAGGATGCGGTATTTGTTAGAGAAGCTGGGCCCCTCTCTGATCAGGTCAACAGATTTTAACAAGCTAGTCCATGTGTAGTTTAGCGTAGCACTGCCTAACTCCGTACTCCGTATATTTTCAGTGGCAAAGTCCCAAAGTGTTAGTGCCCTGTCCACTAAGATGTCCACTAGAACATTCTCCTCCAGGGAGCTTGATCGCTATGCTCCAGGCCATGAAGACAGTGCTGGTAAATAAAATATATTTACACAGTATTTGACCGCACTTATACGAAGACGATGAGACAGGACTATTGGTGGTGACCTCTCTTCGCTCCAGATCTACAGACGCTCGCGCTCTCCTTTTAACACCTATTTAGACTTGAGTAAGGTAGGTTATGACGAAAACTTACTATTGTCCCAGACACATACACACACCAGAACCAAAAGGCCAATACATTCGATGCATTTGGCGGTACTCTTCGCTTTCTTTGTTTATCTCCCAACGCTCTGGATCGGGAAAATGGTCGGGTGCCGATGAACAGACCATGGCTGAACCGAGACCTCAGTCTTTAGCGGGTTAGCCTATCTTTTGTCTCAATACTCCGTAGATATACAAGTAACAAGGGGAGGTGGAACACACCCTCAGAGGTTTATCCAATGGAAGTCAGAGTCGTGAACTTGGCCAGAAAGGGACCCGGGGCAGACAGACCGAGGGCCTTTCGCTGGGACCGAACATCTGGACCATGCCGCGATGGAAGCTAGACGGTTTTATCATCGTTCATCTGGGCCTGCGAGTTGAAAGCGAAGCTTCACAAATTGGTAATTGACGAAATTGTATTGCCTCTTTGGGTGAGCGGCGCAAATCGGTCCACTTTAACGTACCGCGGATCTAGCTAGGCCTGCAGTCAAGATCATGCGGTGCCGAATATGGAAAAAGCTGCCGCATCTTAGCGTCGCCACATCCGCCATGTAAGATACGGAGTAATACGATGCTCAACACTTTGCTTGAAAGTGGATACAGAGCTTTTTACGTATCTTCGTATCTTACAGTATTGTCGATTTAGGTGTATTCTCAAGGTAGTCGACAAAATGGACTCATATGCTATCTCTCTTGCATTTGATGTTGAAGACGTCTAACAAAAAAAAAACAGTCACTAATAAGGCTTGTATATTTGTGTTACATATAACATTCGGCTGGCCTTACTAAACGGAAATAACCTTACTGTCTAGAAACGACAGCTTCGACAGCTCTTGACTTGAAGCTACGAATCTTCGCCCCACAGGTCTGTAGTAGAATTATAACAGGGATCATAACAACGACAGCTATAAGAGCCTGTATACCGAAGGAAAGGGAGAAGCCTGTTATCCTGTGTAAGCAAAAGGATTTTCAAGATTTAAAAAGAGTGGAAGAGACATGCCTTGAGCGACGACCCAGTCATTGATAAACCAAGAAATTGCGAATGATGATAGCTTCGCCAAATTATTAGCTTGTGATTCGTGATAGAAAAGAAATCGCTTGAAAGCCCTACATTAATCCACACTGAATAGTACGTGATGATACCCATGGCCTCCTCGGGACAGTTGTCCACAATGTACGCAGCAATTGCCGTATTAGATATTTGTAGTCCAGCACCGACTGTGGCTCGCATGTTAGAACAGCTCTTGAAGTTGTGAAGGACCTTTCCACGTACCGATGAAGAAGCCAACCTGCCCAACCATAAAGTGATAGCCATTTTCTATGACAAATCCCCATAGTAGTAGCCCAGCAGCGTAGAGGATCACACCTGGATATGCTAGCCACAGTCTCATCTCTGGAGTTCGGACTTGGCCTTTTCGAGCAGAAAGTCGACCAACAATATAATCGCCCAGTCGTCCTGAAAAGAACGTTTCAGCCGCTATTGTACCTGCAATGAGACCGAGATACATGAGTCCCTGGCCAATGAGGTCGTAGTTGGCATAGGCAACTGGAACCATTGTGACAATGGAGATGATCCTTTGTAGAGTTTGTCAGTGGATGGTAGGCAGGTATTAGCAAGTTGCACAAATCATACGTACCACCAGTAAATGGAAAAAGAGTACGTCAAAACTGCGATGACAACCACTGGACGCTTGAACATCATAAAAAACGTAATCAATGTGTCCCATGGCTTGGGGTGGTGGACACCCTGAATTTTTTTGAAATTCTGTAGTCCGGTCAGCTTAGCGCATACGCTGAACCCCAACAAAAAGGCTCTTACAAGAAAGGGGAGCTCCGTGGTCCTTTTGACAGAACTGGCCGGCTCTGAAAGCCCGAGCACCATTTCCCTGGGATACAATGTTTCGGGGACCACAAAAAGCTCTAGAAGAAACAGGACCGCAAACAGTATTGTGACATGGTATTCAACCCAATACTGGCCCTTTGCGGCTACGAAGGAGCTCACTATTGGAGGGCGTCAAGATGTGTTAGTACGCTGCCGAAGAGAAGAGTAGAGACGAATAACCCACAGCAAGGCGCGATGTAGCCACCAATGTCCAGCGACATAACCCATAGTCCGACTCGGAATCCCCGTTCGTATTCCCAGGATAGGTCGTTGATAATGGACAGACCGATTGTAATAGGTGGCGTCGATCCAAGAGCCTGGAAGAATCTGGCTGCGGTATATCCTTGGATACTGATGCCGTGTATGGATATGCAGCCACTGGCAACGAGAGAAATGGCAGTCCCCAAAACCAAAATAGGTCGGCGGCCAATGATATCGCCGGTAGCTGAAAACAAAAGGGGGCCGAGACTGGCGCCCAGGTTTGCAACGGCAAATGTCCAGTTGATTTGGGAATATGATGTGTTGAATTGAGCCTGCAGATCGACAAAGGTTGGAACAGGTGCCGTGACGCAGTAGATCATCATGAAATAGCCAAAACACACCACGGCTATGATGGCGTATTTCCGACCCAGAGTCCAGTTGAGAGGGTCAAGAGGGTCGGTAGTAGGCTGGGGGGTAAGAGGATTTCCAAAGGGATCCAGGGCGACATTGTCGCTTTCTCCCAGTTCCACATGGCTTCCGCTATCGTTCACCGTTGCGGAAGGCTGTTGAACAGTGCTGAACAGGATGGGCTTTTCTGATTTAACGGGTCCCAACAGCATTTTTCCTCGTAGAGCCGCAGCCAGGGGAGAAATAAAGGTGGAGGAGAAACTCGTTAGGATGGACTTAAACCGCGACCAGGATAACTATATTATTTATCTAATTCTTTGCAAGAATATCAGGAGAAGCAAGAAGCCATATAAACCAGGAATTAGACCTTGCTTAGGTACTCACGACAAACAAAGTGGCGTAACACCGTATCTCCCGTTAGTGTACGGAGTATTCCGTATTAGCTTGTAAGACAAGTTCGGGTGCGGCGAGAATTTCCGTTTCGGGTGCCGCAAACCTCATCAGCTTCACCTGAAATTCCCAAACAAGAAAAAAGGCAGCGGCACAACCGGTTTGTACATGTGTCATTACCATCCGACATGTCCGATAAGGGAAGCGACAGGCCCGATTGAGAAGGGAGGTGCGGCAGAGAGCGTAAATAAAGATCGAAGAGTGCTTTTGGTGCGCATATTCGTCTTTTTCAATCGGTCCACCCTGACGTCGTTCAAAGCAATCGAGATATCGTGCACCTATCTGCAAAATGGAGAACTTGCCTGTGACCGCCAAGATCCATATCGTGCCTGCGTCGACGGGCCACGCCTTCGAGGTCAAGAAGGGCGAACGTTTCCGCATTGTGGACATTCATGGCCTTCAGATCGTCGACTTCATGGCCTGGGTTCATGAAGACGTCCTGATGGAACATGTGCGGATGTCCTACACGCGTTTCAGACACATGGGCGTCAGTCCGGATGTTGGCGAGTTCCTCTTCTCCAATCTTGATGCGCCGGTTTTGAAGATCACGGCCGACACGTGCAAAGTACACGACATGACCTTCATGTCTTGCTTTCCTGAGATTTACGCGGAGCGTGGCAAGCCTGGCCACCGATCTTGCACCATGAACATCGTCGAGGCCATGACCCCGTACGGCATCACCTCGCGCCTACAACTGCCCGATCCATTCAACATCTTTCAAAATTCGCCCAACTACACTCTCAAGCCACTGGGCTGCAGCCGGCCGGGCGACTATATTGAGTTTGAGGCACAGAAAGACATGGTCTGTGGATTGTCATGCTGTCCGTGGGAGGAGGTAAGCAGATCTCTTTTCAATTTCTTTGGTTTTCCTGTCCCCTTTATGCCATGCTCGTAGCGATTTTTACTGACAATTTGAACTGATTAGGACGGCATGAATGGGGGAAAGGCAACAGATATTGCAGTCGTAACCGGCCTGTAGACGTCTGAGGGGGTACTGCATGAATTTCGAAAAGCACACACTAGGTAAATAGCAATCACGATATACCTGCAGAGTTAATAACTACGTCCTAATACTTTGTCCATAAATAGTATTATTATTTCTCTTCTCCATTGTCTATACCAATATTCAAAACATACAAATCTCTTTACCAAGATCACAATATCAAGTCACTACCGAGCCTTAAAATCCCGACGGCTTCTGGTACTCGTTCTCGTTGAGATCATAGCTTCCGGTGGTATCATCTTCCAGCTGGGCCCAGTCAAAGTAGCGGCAGTAGCCACGCAGCGTGTCGGCGTCCTGGCCCTCGATGAAGCGGAAGAGGCCGTCGGGATCGAAGATGCCGGCCTGGAAGAGGTAGTTGAGGAAGGCGCTCTCGATGTTGTCCTCGTTGACGTTGTAGCCCGGGTAGATGTAGGTGTTTTGGGTCGACGTCGGGCCGTCGTAGTCGGGACAGCGGCGCATGGGCGTGCGGGCATTGCGCATGGACGTGCCCTCGCGCGTCGACCGGCCGTCGACGCGGTTGTTATTGTTGACGTACTGGCCGTGGAAGGCGTTGTAGGCGTAGATGCCGGCATAGCCGACGCCGTTGTGGAACAAGAAGTGGTCGACGTGGAAGTGCATGACGAAGAACGTGTCGGGCGGCGGGTTCTCGGTGATGTCGGTGCCGTCCCATTCCTGGTACTGGGGGTCGACGAGGGTGACGTCGTTGTTGGGGGCCATGAGCCAGGCCACCTCGAGGATGCCTTCCTGCTGGTTGGCCGGGCCGATCATGTAGTCCTCCTCGGCCGCCGTGTCGCTGATGCGGACCAGGTTGACGTACTGGAAGGTGAAGGCGCCGTTCATAATGGCCCGCATCATCAGCCCGACCGACGGCTGGTTGCCCGGGCCCTGGACGGAGTCGTGGGCCGGCGAGAGGACGCGCTTGATCTTGGCGGCCGTCTGGGGCCCGGACCCGGCCTCGCTGATGTTGGCCACGGCCCGGCGGTACAGGCTGGAGTCGTCGCCACAGCCGGTCGAGTCGATGTCGGTGGGCAGGATGCAGAGCTCGGACTGGGTGCCGGTTAGGTCGTCGATGACCTGGCCGGCCTGCTCGCCGGCACACAGCAGAGAGCTCGTGAGGGCGATGGGGTCCTCGCCGGGAAAGTAGGTGAAGTAGCTGCTAAAGTCCTCGGCTGAGGCGTCCAGGGTGTCCTGCAGGATGCTGTTGTAGAGCTGCAGCTCGGCCACCTGCAGAGACGACTGGCCCTGGCCGCCAAAGAGGATGGACAGCGTGGTGAAGAAGTCGGTCTGGTCGCTCAGCGAGAAGGCGTTGCGCTTGGTGATGGTGTTGGCGGCACAGGTCGGGTCGGCGGCCCAGGCCTTGAGCTTCGTCTGGAAGTCCTCGAGCGTCGGGTCGTTCTAATGGTCAGAGTCTGTTTGTTGGAGGGACAGCAGTGACTTACCAGCGACGTGGGCACGTCACAGCAGAACTGGGCGCTGCCGACATCACACCAGCTCGACTCGGTGGCGATGGGATACTTGCCCGAGGGACAGGAGCCCGTGCAGGTCAGCTGGAGGTGCCAGTTGACGCCGTTGCGGCCGTACCAGTCGCAGTTGGTGTAGGGCACGGGGCTCGTGCAGCACAAGCTCTTGTAGCCCGTGTAGCAGGTCTCCTCGCCGCCGGCGCCGGAGCTGTCGTACGTCAGCTGGGTCTCGCCGCTCTCGCAGTCGGCCGTGTTGCCGAGGCCGGCACAGAAGGGGGCGGATCCGCGCCAGGTGCACTCGCTGGCGGCCGCGTCCGAGGCCGTCTCGGCGCAGCAGAGGACCTTGTGGCCGGTCCAGCAGGAGTTGCCGCCGCCCTCGAGATCCGACGAGACCTCGACCTCGCCGTCTTTGCACTTGCCGTTGCAGAACGGCGCCGTGCCGCGCCACGTGCAGGACGGCACGTCGTCGCTCGGGCAGCAGTAGTTGCGCTGCTCGCCGTCGTCACAGCCCGTGTAGATGCCCGTGTTGCTCTTCTTCTTGCCGCTGCCCGACTGCGCCGGGCTCGTGCCGGCCGGACAGTCGGCGTTGCACTCGCCCCAGACACAGCTCGACAGCGACGAGGCCGCCAGGTTGCCCGAGTCCAGCGACTTGGCGACGAGGCCCGTGGTGCTGCCGAGGGCCTGCGTGGCCGAGCCGTTGGCCGAGTCGAGCGAGGCCGCCCAGACCAGGAAGCCCCCGAGACAGCGGCTGTTGGCATAGTCGGTCTTGAGCGCAAACGTCTCCTCGTCGTCGTACGAGACCCACTGGTTCGAGTCCCAGACCACCTGCTTGATGGCGGCCTCCTTGTCGAGCGTCACCGTGGCACCACCGGCCGCGATGATGTCCAGGATCTCCGAGTTGGACAGCACGCCCGAGGTCGCCGTGCAAGGGCCGGGATCACCGCCACTGCTGAACGCACAGCCGGGCGTGTTGCAGCTGGGATCGGCCAGCGTGAAGGAGCGTCTGGATGGTCAGCGTGGACGAGAAGAAGCGAGAAGACACACATACCCGTAGAAGCCCAGACCCATGGTGACCTTGCTGGGGTCAATGTCGTTGCGCCACAGCAGCTCCAAGGCCTGGTCGATTTCCGTGAGGTTGGTGTGGGAGTTGACAATGGCACCCACATAGGGATCCGTCGAGTCCCAGGTGCCGTGCAGGTCGTAGGTCATGAGGTTGAAGAAGTCGACGTACGGCTCAATGTTGACAATGTCAAAGTTCTGCATGTACCAGTAACTGGACGGCAGCGTGATGGAGAGGCCGTAGTTCTGGCCCGTAGACCCGAGTGCATTGCGCAGGTTTTTCAGGAAGCTGACGTAGTTGTCAAAGTCTTCATCGCGGCCGGATCTCTCGGGGGCCACCGGATATTCCCTGTCTGGTCAGAGACGATTGCAAAGAGGAGTCGTGGGACTTACCAGTCCATATCCACGCCGTCAAAACCATAGGTGCTCTACTCTGTGAGAATGTTTCCGAGAAAGGGGGGAGGCACAGAGAACATGCGTCCGAGAAAAGGAGCAGAGAACATACCATAAAGGTCAGAAGAGACGAGAAGAAGGACGACTGGGCACTGTCGGAGCCGGCCAGGTCCGAGAACGTGGTGGCCGTCGGCTGGTCCGGGTCGTTCATGCTCCATCCGCCAATGGAGATCCACGTCTGCAGGCCTGGGTTGGTTGTCTTGAGGCCGGTGAAGCGCGAGTACAGCTCGAGGTCGGTGTCGCTCATGGGCGCCACCTCGAAGCTGGACGGGTCCACGTAGGCAAAGGCGTAGTTGAGATGGGTGTATCCGCTGGTGGGAATCTGCTCCGGGTACATCTTGTCACAGCTGCGCGTGGTGGACCAGCCCTCGTAGTAGCCAATGGTGCGGCCATCCGAGGCGCTGGTGCCAGAGCAGGACGGCGACGTGACGGTCTCGTTGCCGCAGAAGTCACTGGTGGTGCCGCAGAAGCCAAACTCGGAGCAGCAGACGTTCAGCGGACAGGCCTCGGCGGCCGACCAGTCGGATCCCCAGCCAGGATCACATTCTGACTTGACATCACAGCTGGACGTGCAGTTTCCTTCACCACAGAACGTCGGGCCAAAGCCACAGTATCCTCCCGTGCCACAGCATCCAATAGCACAAGGAGCCGATTCAGAACTGACCGTTAGAGGGGAGAGAGAGGAAGAGAGAAGAGGAGATCTCACCATGTGTAGTCTGCCTGGACGGCTGCCACGAAAAGAGAAAACACAACAGTCAGGAGCATGTTGTCTGAGATGAAGACAGTGAGGAAGTGAAAACATGCCAACAGGAATTACTCGATGCAGTCTTATAAGCCGGCCGAGCCATACTGGGGGCCGTAAAGGAAGGTAGCATTTCGTGGAAGTGCGGCGCAATTTGTTGAGTTTGTCAGATTATTGACCCACACATGCAATCCTTCAGGTGAGACGCCATCGGATACCATGGATATGCAGGTGAAATTGCTACCGGAATAGAACACCGGACTAGTATAAGCAACCTCATCGAGTGCTCCGAGGGTCTGTCGACGCTCCCGTCTGTCTGTCTGTCATTGTCTCTGTGTCCCCCTCTATCTCTGTCTCCGTCTCTCTGTCTCCGTCTCTCTGTCTCCGTCTCTCTGTCTCTCTGTCTCTCTCTCTCTCTCTATCTTTGTCTCCGTCTCTCTCTCTGCCTGCCTCCCTCTCTCTCCTACTATGACATCCATTCTCCTCAGTCTGCTGGCCTTGGCTCTGCCCGGCCTGGCCCAGCTCAACCTCTACCCGGCTGATCTCTCGCCGTCGCCCGTCAACCTGGCAGAAACATGCATTGAAGCCATCAATGCCACTGTGGCCTGTGATCCGTCCATGGTCGGCCTGGCTCTGCAGGACTACTATGGCACCATGGACAGCTCCGTCCAGGGCGCCATCTGTGATGCCTCCTGCTACACGGCCCTGGCCAACTACCGCGCCAATGTGGTCTCTGTCTGTGGTGCCGACACCGAGATGACCACTGGCTACCCGGTGACCTACGTGGGCGACCTCGTCATCGCCTACTACAACCTGACCTGTCTCCAAGACGACAGTGGAGAATACTGCACGGGTGAGTGACGAAGAAAGCACCGAAGTTACGAAGAAAGTGTCCAAGAAACAAAGCTAACCGTCAGACTACATCTCCAACGTGGCCACGTCCACCGACACGGACCTGACCAGCCTCAACGACACCGTTCTCTGCTCGCCCTGCATGCTCTCTCTGCTGCAGAACCGCCAAGGCACGGCCTTCTCGGGCTACGACTCGGCCATGGCCGTCGCCTGGGCCGCCATCCAGAGCCAGTGCGGCACGTCCTATCCCACGGACGTGCAGCCGCCCGCGGCCACGCCCACGTCCCTGTCGGGCTATGCCAACACCTCCTACACGGCCGCCTGCCTGTCGGGCAACACGTACACGGTGGCCAGCGGCGACACCTGCCAGTCCATTGCCCACGCCAACAACGTCGCCACCGGCACGCTCGTCATCCTCAACCAGCTGCTGCCGGGCGGCACCAACATGCAGGCCGGCCAGTCCCTGTGTCTGCCGCAGACCTGCACGACCTACACGGTGGCCGCCAACGACACCTGCGTCCAGATTGCCGCGTCCTACGGCGTGTCGCTGCAGCAGCTGCGGGCCTGGAACCCCAGCATCAACACGGCCTGCACGAACTTGGTGGCGGACACCGACGTCTGCGTCAGCATCCCCGGCGGCGCTGCCTGGAACGGCACGGCCATTGCCGGCGTCACGCCCACGCAGACGGCCGCCTATGCCACGGCCACGGTGCCGCCGCCGGGCCCGACGCCCCACGGCACGACGGCGCAGTGCGGCAAGTACTACGAGGTGCAGTCGGGCGAGTACTGCCAGCTGATTGTGCTCAACAACACGATCAGCGTGGCCCTCTTCGAGGCCATCAACCCGAGCATCGACGCCGACTGCGACAACCTCGTGCCGGGCTACTACTACTGCGTGCTGCCGACGACCAACTGGAACGCGACCGCGTCCAACTCCACGACGACCAGCCTGACGACGGTGGCGCCGCCGGCGCCGACCGTCAGCGGCACGACGGCAGACTGCTACGAGTGGCACGTCGTCGTGAGCGGCGACTCGTGCTACGGCCTCGAGGTGGCTTACGGCATCACCATGGACGAGCTCCAGGCGTGGAACCCGAGCATCGACGACGACTGCACGAATCTGATGCTGGACGAGGCGTACTGCGTCGACGGGCCCAGCTCGGTGTAGAAGGTGGCGGCGGAGTGTTGGGTAGTAGTCCGATTTACTGGGATCATCCTTGCAGGTTAGATTAAATTTAAGCATTGTAAGCCCGTTTAAGCTTCCTTGGCCATGTGTCTCTAGCCTCTTTTGCTTTCTTTTTCTGCCGTCTGTCTCCTGTCATCTGACGTCTGCCTTTGGTCATCTGTCGTCTGCCTGCTGTCATCTGTCTGCGGTCCTCTGTCACTGTGCTGCGCCGTGTCACCCGTGAATATCATACGACCGTAGGAACAATACTCCGCCACTAGACTCCTACAATACTCCGTCACTACGGCTACATTACTCCGAGAGGTTCCACCCCAGCTGACATCGCATGCTGGTAATACCAGTAGTTCACATCGGCCGGCCCCCTGTGCCCCGGCCCCCACCGCGTCGGCCCCCACCTCGTCGACCCCAATTCGCCGGCGGCTGTTCCTCCTCATCTCCTGGGGGCCACATCTCCTGTCTGAACCGGCCGCCACGTTGGAGAGAACCGCCGCTTCGGCGCAAGGATCGCTGCGACGGTTTCATGCGCGCCTCCTCACCTGCCTGTTTGAGCTCTTTAGGCGAGAATCCATAGATGTTGTGGCTCGTGGTCCACAGCCGCGTCCACTCCGCCTGGCCGCCTGCCTCCTCGATCCGATGGCGCAACATCCCCAACAGCGTCTCGTCGGGGTTGCGGACACTCGCGAGGTAGTGTAGCACTGTATTTCCGTGCATGTCCACCGCGCCCAAACGAGCCGGCGAAACAATGCCCTGGTCCAGCAGAAACTGGATCATGGCTGCCTGCGCCCTCTGCTCTTCCGGCCGCAGATCCCGGAACTCTGCCAGCTCGTGCCGCAGCGTCCGCAGTCTTCCGCTGCTTCCGTGCCCCTCGCGCGTTCGGCACACCTCGTGCATCGTAAACGCGTCCTCGCTCGTCCCGGGCTCAAACGCCAGCGGCGCCCACCTCGCGCTCGTCGTCCGCACCTCGTGCACCGACGCCCGGATCGCGTCGGCATGCAGCAGCACCACCGTGTCGTCCACCGGCAGACTGGCAATATGTAGCAGCGTGTGTCCCAGCGCCGTTGTGGCCACGCTGGCCTCGTCCGCCCCCATCGCCTCCCACACGCGCCGCACCACCGCCTGGTCCAGCGTCGCCACCGCAAAGTGCAGCAGCTGGCACCCAAACACGGGCGTCTTCAGGTGCACGTCCACGTGCGCCAGCAGCACATCCAGCGCCTCCGGCCACAGGTGGTCCATGTCCAGCGCCGCCATCAGCGCGTGGCGGCTCCGCGTAGGCAGAACCAGCGGAAACGCATCCGCGCGGTGGCCGCGGCCGAGCAGAAACTTCACGCCCGCACGGTCCCGCGCCTGCACCGCCGCCAGCAGCGGCGATTCCACCACGTAGTAGGACACCGGCAGGCCCGGCTCGGCCAGCGAGGTCACGCGAGCGTCTCCCGCCCTCGTCCACGCCGTCTCGTCGGCCCCGTGGTCCACCAGATATTCGTAGAGCGCCGTGTTGCCCACGGCCATGGCTGCCGTCAGCGTAAACGGCGGACTGTTGCACGGGTAGTCGGTAAAGGGGAAGTCTGCCTCGGCCCAGAACCGCCCGCGCTGCTGCTGTCGCGCCTGCTTCTCCGCGTCGGTCAGCGCCGCCAGCGGCTGCGTCACCATCGTCGGCGGCTGCACCGCCGCCAGCGCGTCCTTCCACTGCGGCAGGTGGCAGCCCTCCATCCGCGTGTCCTCTGCTCGCCGTCCGCGCAGGAAGCGCGTGCTGCCCACGGGATACGACGCATCCGGCATGCCGTTGGGCGTGGCGCCGCTCTCGACGAGCAGCCGCACATGCGCCTCAAAGTCACGGCCGGCCAGCACGGCGCTCGTCAGCGAGCTCATCCACGGATGGTCCCGCGGGCCCACCATGTAGTTCGTCGGTGGGAAGCCACTCTTCAGCAGGCCGCGCAGCACTCGGATGTCCGGCAGCACGGCCGCCCGCAGCACAGGTCCAAGATTCAGGTCCGACGCCTGCGTGCCCGGAGCATTTCCTTGTCGAGGGTCCGGCAGTTCTCGCAGAATCTTCTCTGATGGCACATATTCCTCGTCCTTGTCTTCCGGTGCCGTAAGAGCGTACATTTTGATTTTTCGTGGTCAATGCTCAACCGAAACTTTTGCGTGTAAGATCAGAGTTTGGGAAGTACTACATCCTGCCTGGTGGAGAGATGTTATGATGAGTCACGTGACTTGTTTAGGCAGCCTTACAGACGAGACACGAGATGAAAGACTGAAGATCACGGGATGAACGATGGAACAACTAAGGCTATATTCAAAGATATTTCATCCAATGGCAAGGTCAACAAGAATAGACCTCTTTACAAACTACTTGGGATGTCGGATTAGTAAGCCGTCTGCCAGTTATATAAAGCACCTCCAATAGATACATTAACGTCTCCCCTTACACTCTCTTGCACACGGTTAACCAGGCCCAGCAGATAGCGCAGGACTAGGCTCTCATAGATGCAAACGACCATTTCGAGTTAAGTCTGCGCGCAGATCTTAAGGGAATTACAGTCTAAAGAGGAGCAAAACACCTTCTCAATGTTTTAGCAAACGTTCACTAGCGAGAACTCATTTCTCTATTTCCTCTAAAAACGCACAGATCTCGCCTTTTCAAAGGGGGGATTTAACTTCCGGGTTTTACGCCAATAGCACTCTGTTCCATCAAGATCAACAAGCTTTCCATCTTTCCATCAAACCCAAAGACATACCCACACTACTGTCCATCGTTTGTCCTTATACTTAACATGGCGCAAACTACTGAGAGCAAGGCCATTGTCCTCGACTCTATCTCCCAATGGACACGCTGGGTCCAGGACTGTTAGGTAACTGAAAATGATGCAGGACGACAAAACGCTCTTGGCTATTTACGGCAGCTTCGTCATGGCAAAGAACATGTAGTATATAAACCCTACACCTCGTTAAGTGAATATACATTCGTCACTCGACAGGAGCGTCGGTGGTTTAGTGGTAAAATCTGTCGTTGCCATCGACAGGCCCCGGGTTCGATTCCCGGCCGACGCAGAAGAATTCACGATGTTTTTTTTTGTGTAAACTAATTTTTTACTTTTTGATCTCTTTTTTTGTGGGTGTGTTCTCATAAAATACTAGGACCATAATCCTGGTCATCGCGTTATTTGCTTATACATCGTGTCACGTGATATGTATATAACCAGACTTCCTTTCTCTTGAAAGTCTTCCAAAGTTGGGGCTTTAACATTGAATCTGTCTACAATTTCAAGGATAAGAAACGAGTTTATTTCTCTAGAGAGTAATTGAACTACTGGGTGAATGTGATAGTTAGAACAGAACCTTCAAAATCGGCTCGTAGAGAAAGAACATACACGCACACACGCCTCACTCCTCTGAGTGGGTGGGGGAAGCAGGGGCAGCGGCGGGAGCAGGGGCGGCGGGAGCGGCAGCAAAGGTTCCAGCAGCGAGGGTGGCGGTCTCGGCCTCAACCCTGGTGATTGCGGTGGCGGCGTCAGCCTCTGCGGCCTACAGAAATGTTAGTCTGTAATGAAGATAGAGAAATGACCGCTGCATCTTACCGCAACTTGAGCTTCTAGCTCCTGTAGGCTTTGTTAGATAACTGGTTTAGTAAAGTTATAGAACAAGTACTGACATGTAAATGCTGCCGTTGCAACTATTTAAAATTGCATTAGTTAAATAATTTCATTTGCATGATGTAAAACTTACAGCCAAGTTCTGCTGCGTCGCGGCAAGCTGGGCGGCGTGAATCTATAGTATATAGCAATTAGTATTTGAACATTTATATACGCGAAGACGTAAAGGTTGCTTACTCTTTCCTGGCCTTCCGTTTCCTGTAATAATGGTTAGCAGTAAAGCTTGCATTAAAAGTTAAACGCAAAGTAATACGTACCGCAATGCAGGCACGAAAGGTCTATAGAAAATGTTAGAAGGAGAAAACTGTCATAAGTTTGTAGAGACTCTTACTAATAGATTTAGCCGCTGCTTCTAAAACCTATTAGTAATGCTTTAGCAGTGAACACTTGAATTCTTACATTCGCAGCGGCCTTTGCATTTTCGTTAGTAACCTTTACAGTTATATGTAACCAAAGTATATACCTGGTATCTGGCTGCCTTCTTCATCAAGGCTGTCTCCATAGTACCGCCGAAGGCAAGCACGGCGGGAGCGGGAGCAGCAGGAACAGGAGGAGCAGCGGGTGCGGCGGGAGCGGTGGGAGCAGCGGGGGCAGCGGGGGCGGCGGAGGCGGTGGAGGCGGCGGAGGCGGCAGAAGTGGTGGGCACAGGTGCGGCCGGCGCCGTGGATGCGGCGTTGGAAGTGTTCATCTAATAATATAAGCATAAGGAAACATCCAATACCAGGCCATTATGTATTGTTTCCGGTGCATAACTTGTAGAGATTTGCTTACCTTCTTGGTCTTTCTGTTGCATTAGCATGTTAGCGCAAGACAAGACATAAACATAGGATTGTAGGTTGGCATACATTCGATGAAATTTGTTGTAGAAGAAGAGGGACGAAAACAGAATTTCATCCGGAAAATGTTTGTTTATCTTTTCTGTGAGTTAAGGAAAGAACAAACTGTAATTTATTCTAAATAGGAAGGCATGGTTTGCAGTTATGGGCAGGTACGATTTGTGTATAACATATTGAAGAAGGAGCGATTAGTAGTTGGGGAATGATGCCTTTTACTAGGAAAGTCCTCGGAGCTTACATTACCTTTGCTTTCCTGAACACGTAGTAGACTTTATCTGGTGCAAAGTTTAACTAATAGTTATACATGTTATTCAAAGACAATAAATACAACTTAGCAACTGTTAGTATGCCTTAATAACTCGCTTTTAGAAGGCTGACATCTCAACTTCTGTCTATTATAGTTTAAAGTAAATAACCCAAATCCTGCATCAAATATAAGTCTCATATTTTTGTAATTCTGCTTTAGCTCAGCCCAAATATAGTTCCCCATTTTATCCTTCGTTTAACCATACATAGTACGCCTTTATACCATCTTAACTCGGCGACTTCGTTGATAAGAAGAGCCGGCAAAGGTCCAACGTCGTCCATGTTCACCTTAAAAAACATATTAAAATTGAAAATAAGCTCCCGGAGACGTCGAGCGTTCCTGCTAAACTTCCCAATACGTCGGTAGTGCCTCTCGAATTTCCCCTTGGCAGAGCAGCCGTCTTTGTTGACACGGGCATAGGCCTCCGTAGAGACACGGTTAATAACCATGCGGGACTCCCGACAGGCCGCCCACAATCCACCGTGTTCCATAATATATGCTGCTGGATACCCGCCACTTGAAGTCATATTATAATTGGCGAAATAATGTATGCACGGTGGTGGTTGGGCTGCGGCTTCCCAAATCATCAGTCGCAATTCGGTTGGTAGGTGTTGGAAGCCGTGGAATGTCTGTTCAGTGTTCGTAGGTGGTTTCAGTCGTTTGTGTCGTTTAGGTGCCAATCGAACAACATTGTTTCCTTTCCGAAGAAGTTTTGTAGCGCAGTCGGCAACGTAGCGAGCAGAATTAAAAAGTATCCAACGATCTCGCAACTGCGCAGGCGTCAGAAACTTGTATTCTTCAGTAAAATGAATTTCTTCGGTAATCCATTGAAACTTTTTTCTCGTCTTTTCGATCTCGGCAGCCACTCGATTCCAAGATGCAAAGTCCATTGTCAATGTAAGTCGCATTTGGTATGTAGAGAAGTAGATTTAGTACTCCGTATATAAAAACAGAAATAATAATCCGTCCGCTTACTCCGTCACGTTGGATATCAAATCAGCATCGATGGCTTGCTCAGTAATTTTGCGAACAAGCTTTTTGCTAGCAGATCATAGATCTCGGGACCTAAACTTGCCACAATCAACGGCCAAGGTGATGTTCATTGGACGGGGCATCTTTCACCCTGCTCCCAGTTTGATGACTAAGCGCTGCATGGCTATCGTTGTCTTTTGACGAGAGCTTCAAGGTGGTTTAGTTCAGGCAAAATAGTCTCTATAAAATGCTCTATGCTCATAATATACTCCGTACTCTTACCTATCCATGCGATAGATGTGTTATGCTTTGTAAGAAAAAGGTAGCTTGTGCCATCTCCGTTCTGCATGGAGCGGTATACTACAGTGTAATCTGCACGTGACCTTAACACCTATCTTGTGGGGTATGGTATATAAATCTCGGTAACAGAGAGTTCAGCAACCTCAAAGCGAGTGCTTTGATGTCGTAGGCGATGAATGCGAGTCGAGCCCAGTGGTTCGACTCCCGCTCATACGCGTTTTTGGATACTATTATCGTCCAAATTACAATATCATTTTTTTTTTTGCTTTCTCTTTTGAGTGTTGCTAATAGCACCATAATATTTTGCTAATCGCACCATAAAATACCGATAAGAAAAATGATACATCAAGCCCCTAAGAGCAATATGACTAATCAACTACACTTACTCCATACAAAGCGTTAAACGGCGACAATGATTGTAGCGAGAATGGCAGTAAGACAGCAAGGTACAGAGCAAAGTGTGTAGGGTTAATACAGGGGAGTATCGCTAATTACAGGCCAATTACTGATGGAAAAGCCTTAGCACTTAAAGTACCTTTTGTCTTATCGGCATTTCATGGTGCGATTAGCACCTTTTTATGGTGCGATTAACAACTCTCTTGCTTTGTACTGCTGTGTAAAAGTAGGCCTCGGGGGCTTCCTTTTCTCTTTATCCAATTTATTATTGCCTTATTTTCTACCTTCTCCTTAACTACGCCAGCATGTTTAAGTGGGTTGTCGACATAATCATTACCTTGTTCTGCAAATCGTCTGGTACAGAACTGGGTGGTTTCTACAACACTACCGCATAAAGCTGTTTAACCAACCCGGACAGCCGTTAGCAGCAAACTGTCCTCTGCTTCACCTACCCCCAAAACTCATCCTTGCCATTGCAGAAACACTACCGGCAGAAGAAGACTGGATTTTCCTAGCCAATCATGCCACATACTTTAACAATCTTCAAACTACATATGGCGACGTCGCTCGAGAGAATCTCCAAGCAGCCAGCGACAGATAGCATTGAATGTCTATGCTGGGAGGCTCGCGATCTCGCCGATTACTGATGTTATGAACTATGCGTGGCTCTGCACCCTGTCCTAGCCCTCGATCAGCCGTATGGTGCAGAGTCTATGGAAAGATTTTCCTACATTCTATCCCAAGGAGCATAACTTTCACTTCCGTGCGCCCGTCATTTCTCGCTCGTCTCCTCCGTTCCCAGTCGCCAGTCACTCTTCGCTCGTCTCAAGTGTTTCTCCTTGGTTCTTGTCGTGGTAGGCTTTGGCTAGTCTAGCGTTGTCAATAGTCCTTTTCCCCAAGCAAGTTTGGGTATACGACTTCGGGTCTTCCAGGGTGGTTGCCACCAGAGCGTTCACTTTGTGAGGCAGCGTCTGATCCCCGTGTACGAGCCAACTAGCGAAAATGTCGCCGAAGCGTTGGCGACATTGTTCTTTGGTGGCTCTGATGCGTGCTGGTCTTGAGGGTTCAAGGTCAACTCGGTCCTGTCAGATAAAATACCGAAACATGCAAGGGGCTCTAAAATATGCACGCATGAAGCAAGAGGGACTAAACTTCTGCTTCTATCACCACTACTGTTTACAGTGTCTTGTTAGCATCACATACCCAACCGTCGACGTTAACTACGATAGGTTTATTCTACCCTTCAGCGCCCCTGGCATGTTTTCTCGTCTCATCTGTGGTTCAGATTATTCTACACCACGCACTAAATACGCCAGAATGTTGAAACGGCTTGAAATCAGATTAAATTTAGCAAAGGGATGCCATACTTTGTAATTAACTTTCTTTCTCTGCCGGAGCTGGTAAACGCAAATGGCGTCTTCGGCTAACATATTGGAGTAGAGAGAACTTGGCCGACTTGCTACTGGTGTAGTATGAAAAGAAAAAGAGGGTAGGGGAGAATAGTTATATATATTAAAAAATCTAAAAACGTCGACAGCAGTGGTAAGAGAAGAGACGAAAAGTTGCTCTAGAACAGCAGATCGAATCTTCGGATTTCCATCCCATAAATATCTCAATATTTTATCCCAAGTGATGCTGCATTATTGAACATGGAAGGTACCTTGCATGGTGGTCATCTAATAGCGTCGATGCCATTTGCTTAGAGATATTACACCTGTGCACCTGTTCTCCTTTGGGCAAATTGGTGTTGCTAGGCTGAATTATATGAAATTCCCTACGAGTACAAACCCCGGACTCCGTCCTCTGCATGAATAAGCAGACTCACATCAGACTTGTCATCTTTCATTTTTTCCATGGTCGCCTGACTGTAAAAATCTGCTAAGAGGACTGGAGTAGTGAATCCACTCACACCGCTTCTCGCGATATTACTCGTAGTTGCCTAGTCTTGCCATCATCCCCACCTACTTGGCCTCGGGCTTGCGTCCCCAGACGGTACGAATGGGGATATAGGGATGGATTTTGTTTGGCGAGTGAATCTCGCGGCGGAATAAGGCGATGAAGACAAGCGTCTCCTCCCGCGACCAGCCGACGGAGTTGGCGACAAACAGGATAAAGCCTTCGGTGTCGTGTGTCGAGAACAGCTCGCCATAGCGGCCGATCTCCTTCAACCGCGGGTCCTTGGGCCAGGGGCTCAGGGGCAGCTTGCCGTTCCACTCCTGGATGTCGACAAAGCCGGCCTCCTCCATGGCCTTGCGCTGGATGTTGTCCTCGATGACGGTAAACGTCCGCCCGGTCTTCTGGGACGCCTGGACAAAGAGCGGCCCCCAGCGTCCGCAGGCGGTCTCGGGCGTGACCGTGCCGTCATCGCTGACGATGTTGCATGTCGTCTCGTAGGTTTCGAGCCAGCCGCCGGGGGTCAGGGCCTTGTAGGCCTCTTTGAACAGGTCGGTCCAGTTCGGGACACAGCCGATCAGGTACCGCAGGTGGATGTAGTCCAAGGTCTCTTCTCGGAATGTCCACGGCTGTGTGAAGTCGTCGATTTCGCTGGACGTCAGAATCAGACGGAGACGGAGGACGTGTCATGCACTTACAACATCAAGTTCGGCGGCACCCAATCAGGCTGAATGGGTGACACATCTGTGCCGACCACTTTGCAGTCCGGAAACTCGTCGGCAAAATCACTACCCCGTCAGACAAGAAGCGTATCTCTGGCGCACTCTCATACGTACATGGCCCAGATGCCGGTGCCGCAGCCAAGATCCAGCGCTTTCTAAACAGGTGAGCAGGTCGTCCAGTGCACATATCGATCAAAAAGTCCTACCTTGACTTTGTCGCGCTCGAGAGGCGCAAGGTACAGCTTGCCTTCTTGGCTCAGGGTGAACATGTGGTGCCTGTGCGATTAGTTCCCAAACGGGACCAACAGCAGAAATCAGACGCACGCAATATCCATGGCGTCACTCTGCGCCTCGTCGTTCGATCCCCAGTAGAAGGAGTTGCCTGTTTCGTGGTGGTACCGTCGACCAAACAGCGTTCGGTAGTGCAGGATGCTCGATGTGATCGAGGCCGTGGACGAGGCGGCGTCGTCGCCCAGTGTCGAGTCTCCGTCATCATTCTCGGGGTTGTCGTCGGCCTCGAGCACGGCCGGTGCATGTTCGATGGTGGCCGGGAGCTGCACCGTCGGGGGAGAGTGTGTCCCTGGCGAGCCAGCGGCCGGAGGAGAACGTTTCCCTGGCGAGCTGGCGGCGGCCGGAGGAGAGGTTGGGGCGGAAGACATGGTCGAATACGATAAAGACGTGTCGATCGCAGAGGAGGAAAAGAATGCCGCATTTGGCACATGGCAGGTGGGCAACAGGCGGATTTTAATTGCCAGCAGCACGCGGACGGAGTCCAGAGTACTCCATACTCGTAAGATACGGAGTACAAGCTCGCGTATTCGTAGCATGCATGCTCCATAGAGCTGCGCGCCACAGTACGAGTATTACCCCTCCCTCCACGAGTCCTATGCCTGACAATGCTTTTTGTGGGTAGCAGAATGTAACCCTTCGCTGTACGAATTTTAGCCTCCTCCCATTTTGAAATATCGGGCACCATCCAGCGCCCGAATCTCCTTATCAAAGGCCAATAAGGTACTTCAGTGTATGAACGCAGTCCTGTCTGGTAAACGGTTGAATATAGGACATCTAATATCATATACGGACCGAAAACAGGTAGCAGGACAATGTCTCGACGATCGCTGCACATATGAAATATACAAAAGGGGTGGTCAGACAGGCCTCGAAGTACAGGCATCCGATAGACCCATCCTTGGATCCACTCGACTATTCTGGAAAAGGAGCGCTTCGGCTTCGGCTCGTGCCCGAATAGTACACTATATAATACGAGGATATGCAGTACTTCTTCAGGCCCAAATTATAACCTTTTTATGGGTCTCGAACCCCGTCACGTTCTCTCACACGTTGCTCTCTTTCTTACCACGCAAGCGACTGTTCGCCGGAAGCGCATCCCGTTGGTCACGGGGTCTTAGCGGCCGTCCATGGCCTTGTGGCTTTTGCATGGGTACTCACCAGGCCTGACGAGGCCAGTAGGATGTCTGTAAATATTAGACACTAGCTCCTTCGTTCTGCAAATCTCGTCATCCCAATACCGTCCACAGGTATTTTCTGAACAAAAGACAATCTTTGTATTCCAAGCGAAAAAGAAATCATCGCTGCCGTCCGTGGCGTTATCCAAAGCCTGAAATCATCCTGTAAGATACAGAGTACATCTCTCATGCCAGCGTCCCGTCTCGCTCCGTCAAAGATCGCCGCGCCTTGCGCACCGGCAGACGCTCCAGCGTCTGTGTCGTCACCTGCAGATGCTCGCTGAAGCTGTCAATCAGCCGCAGCAGCTCACCCTTGATCTCGTCCCGCGTCGAGATGCCCTCCAGGACGCGGCCCATGGGCGGCGGCGGCGGCGGCGCTACCGGCAGACCCGGACCACCCACCATGGGCGGCGGGCCAAACCCACGGCCGCCGCCGGCATGCTGCTCTACACCCACCACACTGTCCTGGCCGTCCTCGCTCGCCGGGGCTGGCGGCACCGCGGCCAGAAACCCAATGCCTTCCGGCACATACATGGACGGCTCCCGGGCCAAGCGGCTGTCGTCGTGGCTCGACGGCCCGCTCGTGCCATTGATCATCCCGTTCATGCTGTTCATGCTGTTCATGCGGTTCAGCACCGGCATGCCCATCCGCCCGCGGTCCTCCACGTGGCGGGCATAGTCGAGCGCAAACGGCGCGTCCTCTGTCTCAGACCCGGCTCCTGTCTCCTCCGACAGCGCCGTCGACGGCCGCTGCATGGTCCCCATGGGCTCGTCGTCGACGAGGCTCATGTCCAGGTCGATCAGGCTGACGGCCGACTGCCGGTTCGACGGCGTCGTGGACCGGTCAAACGACGGCTGCCGCTGGTGGTTGTCCTGGTCCAGCGACGACCCGCGGCTGTGCGGCAGGTCCAGCATCGGCATGGCCGCTTCTGCCTCGGCCTTGGGAAAGGTCCATTCTTGCGTGAAGCGTGCGGGCTTGGGCGGGAAGAACTGCTCGTGCTCCTGCTCTTGCTCGTGCGTCCAGTCCGAAGGCAGCACGTCCGAGTTGGCCGAGGCCGGCGCCGCCGCCGTCGGAAAGGTCCAGTCCTGCGTGCGGCGGCGGTCGAGGTCGACCGAGTTGCTGTACCGGCGCTGGGTCGGCTGTGGCAGTCCCCGGATGGTCTCTTCGTCGTTGCCCGGCACCAGCGAGGCGTCGAGGTCGATGAGGGACTCGCGGACCGGATACTTGGCGTCCTCGTTCCGCAACGGCAGATCCGACTGCTGCTTCTGCATTGGTTGCATCGGTTGCATCGGCGGCATCGGCGGCAGTGGTTGCTGCGGTGGCGGTGGCGGCTTCTTCTTCTGTTGTTGTTGTGGTGGTGGAGGCGGCGGCTGGTAGTTGCGGCCATAGACGGCGCGGGCATTGTCCCGGTAGTTGGTGAGCGTGTTGGGATTGAAGACCTTTTCCAGCGGCACCTCGAGCCGCTTCATGTTGGGCGGCGGCCGGCGGCGGCCACGACGCGCAAACGACGACGGCGTGGCCGTCGAGGACGGAGGCGCCTTGGCCGTGCCGCCTTTGCCAGCATGAAAGGCAGAGTCCGCTTCGGATCCGGCATAAGGGCCGTCGTAGGGACAGCCGTAGGCCTCGTAGACGGCCTGGGCATCGGCCGAGTCGCCGGGCGTGAACCAGGCCGGGCCATCCTCGTCCTCGTCGTCGCCATCGTCGCCAAAGTCCCAGTCGGGCGACCGCTCCAGTGGTTCCTCGTCCTGGCTGGGGATGCCCTGGGCACCGCCAGGGTTGAAGAGCGACAGACGGCCGCCGCCACGCGACTGCCAGAGCCGGTAGGCGGACATGAGGGTCGAGAGGGAGTGGGTGGGATAGGCTTCGGAGGTGTTGGCCAGGTAGGGATGGCGCTGGACCTGTTCAATGGTTGGGCGTTTGGCCGGGTCGACGACGAGACAGAATTTCACGAGATCCTTGAGGCCGGGCGAGTACTGGTTGCCCTCGAGCCGGGGGCAGTGCTGGCCGAGGTAGGAGCCAAAGCCCGAGGGGTCAATGGCGACGTGGGCATTGGGTGGCAGGCCCGAGGCGACTTCATAAGCCATGGAGCCAAAAGCCCAGATGTCGACTTCGGTGCCGTAGGCGACGTGATGATTAAAGAGTTCGGGGGCCATCCAGTGGAGCGTGCCGGTGACGGTGCGGCGCTTGTCGAATTTGGACTCGACGATGCCGGCGACGCCGAAATCGCACAGCTGAATGTTGCCAGAGGCCGTGATGAGGACGTTGGCACATTTGATATCGCGATGGATGATGCCCTGGCGATGGACCCAGAAGACGGCCTCGGCGACCTCGCGCAGGATGGGGATGATCCAGCGCTCGAGGAGGAAGCCCGTAGGGCGCATAAGCGTCGAGACACTGCCGCCAGCGCAGTGTTCGGTGACGATCCAGACGGACTGACCGACGAGGAGAGAGTCGAGGACGACGTTGACGTTTCGAGCGCCGGCTTGGCTGAGCATCTTGAGGGCGTTGACCTCCTTCATGATGTCGCCAAATGTGTCGCCCGGCCCGAGCGTGTCGCCCTCTTCAATGTTGATAATCTTGACCGCCACCACCCGTTCGGGCTTGTTCTTCTTGTCGATGGCTTTGTAGACGCGGCCGAAACTGCCCTTTCCAATGAGCTCCGACAGGGTGTAGGGCGGCGGCTCCTGGCCGTTTTCCAAACATGTCTCCGTGATGGATGCCTGCACCTTCCTGGCATCCTCGACCGCCTTGATGCTGGCCGCGCCGGGCACGGCCAGACTGAAGCGGCTGTTCATGGCTGCGGATCGGTCGATTTTGGCGTTTTGGCCGAATTGTCGTCGAAGATCGCAAGCGGTTCCGGGAGCTGCCTAGACACGCAGAGGCGCTGCATAGCTCTGCCGGGACAAACAATAGATCATCCGCTCGGAGACTCGCACAGAAGAGGATGGACTGTCGATGCACCTGGTGCCCAAAAAGCCTGACGACGATTCGGGAGAGGGAGAGGGTCGTGGTCGACATTGCCTCCCAATAAACGTTATCGGCGTTTCGGTTCGTTATCAAAGTGGGTAGTCATGTGATGTCACGTGGAATTGGATAAGCATAAAAGTCCAAAAATAGAGTCTTAGTCATCTTGGTCAATGCTGACTAATATCCTCGGATGAATTCTCTCCATGCTTACGGTGAGTCACCCTGTCATGTCAACCAGACACACACTAGTTAGATGGGACGGAACTTTAAGTCAACGTCAATAGACTTGTGAATTCTTGCTAGGCTATATACTACGGAGATCAAGTCGAAAGAGGAATTGTTCGAGAGCTCTACTCCTCCGGATAGGGGCACAAATCATAGTAGCCGTTGACGTTGTTACCCCACCAAGTCGGGAAAGCCTTGGCAGAGCCACCGGCGCCGAAGACGGCAAAGGATAGGATGAAGAGAATGAAGAGAGCGGCGCCGTCAAAGGCACCCGTGATGAGGTAGGAGTAGTTCTTGAAGACGGCGGGCTTGCTGCGGCGCAGGTAGAGCTGGACAAAGAGACCAGAAGCGATCTGACTCCAGATGACGCAGGTCTGCGAGGCGTTGTAGGGAATGTAGCCAGCATACTGGATGAACTGGGGGAGGTTGACATCCCGGAGGTCCAGAGAGGAGATTTTAGGGACGAACTAACAGGTTAGAGAACGAGAAGAAAAGAAGAAAAGAAGAAAAGAAGAAAAGAAAGCTTACATGAACAAGAATCCGGTGAAGCATGACAAGCCCAGCACCAATGGCCAGACCAACAGGCACCATCTGGTAGACCGTACCGGCCTTGTAGAGGTACTTGGCCAACGCCCAAGAGGCGGCATTGGTGTTGTAGGACTGCAGCGTGGCACCGCTCCAGGAAGAACTGCCGTTGCTGCTGGTGAGCAGCTCATGCTGGCGCGTGACAATGCTGATCATGACGGCATAGTTGACGAAGCCGCCGAGGATGGTGCCGTAGATCTGGGTCAGGAACATGGTGCGCGGCGGGATCTTGAGGTACTCGCCGAGCTTGAGGTCGTTGCTCAGCGTGACGGCATTGGAGATGACGTTGTGGGACCAGGCGGCAAAGTACATGTTGCCAATGGGGCGGCCGGGCAGGGCGAGACCAGCAATCATCTTGGACAGGTTGTTGGTGGCAATGCCGTTGCCATAGCGCGCATACAGCAGCGTGCTGAACGGCGCAATGATGGTGCCGACGAGCAGGGAGACGATGTAGGCCCAGGCAGGCATGGTGATGTTCTCGTGGACGACGACGACGAGGCCGAGCACGAAGCTGATGACGAGGACGGCCACGTACCAGTACCAGGGGGTCTCCTTGTAGTGCTTGGCCATGTGGGTGTGGTGCGGGTCGTCGTAGCGGCCGGCCTTGGCGCTCAAGAAGGCGCGCTTGACGTCGCCGCCCCAGAAGAGGACGCAGTGGGTGATGAGGGCCCCGATGGCGGCGTTGGCCATGAAGAGCGAGTAGGCAAAGGAGCCGGCCAGACGGGGCGTGCCGTACTGCTCGAGGGCGGTCTCGTTGAGCACGCCGCCCGTGAAGACGTCCGAGACAGGGTACCGGTCGCCGTCCTGAGTGCGCAGCGTGGTGGACATGAAGGGCTGCTTGAGCGCGTCCCAGCCGTTGCCATAGTAGATGCCCAGCATGGCAAAGTAGCAGACGCAGAGACCGAACATCATGTGCAGCTGCAGCGTCAAAGGCAGAGACGTGCTGAACGAGGTGATCTAACTGGTCAGGTTTCTGTTGTCTTCTTCGCTCTGGAGTACTCACATATTGCCAGTCAAAGGAAAAGGTAAAGAGGCCGAGACCCTCGTTGTTGACGGAGCCGCCAAAGAGGTTGGTCAGCACGGTGGCCTTGTAGCCGGTGGCCTTCATGGAGGCCAGGCAGGGGATGGAGACGGAGTTGAGCCAGGGCCAGATGTAGGCGGGGAAGAACTCGTAGACGCTCATGCCACCGAAGCTGTACCAGAACCAGCGCAGGGGCTTGCTGCTCTTGATGTCCTGCCAGTGCAGGCCCTGCAAGACCTTGACGGTCGGCAGGGTGCTCCAGTAGACGGAGTCGACGTGCCAGACGGCAATGGGGCGCATGATGCCGCACAGGCCGTAGCCGAAGAGACCAATAGAAATAGTGCTGAGGATAACGGTGGTGGCGGAGATGGGCAGGTTGTAGAAGAGGTTCTGGGCCGAGAAGACCTCGACGCTGGCCGCCGCGTTGGAGGCGGACGTGGCCGTGATGGCGCAGACGGCGTGCTCCTTGAGGGACCAGGGGCCGTTGTTGACGAAGAGTAGCAGGCGGATGTAGAGCGGCGGCGTGCCGAGGCCGCCGGTGCGCTCGCGCCAGTGGGCCAGGTGGACGTCGCCGCGCGGCAGAAAGGCCGCCCAGCCCTTGCCGAGGAAGTAGGCGATGAGGACGATGAAGGTGCCGCTGATGGTGACGGCGGTGGGCTTGAACATGTAGATCTGGCTCATGACGGCCTGGAAGGCCGACAGGGCGCTGGACAGGACGAGACTGCGAAAGGTCAGGGCCTCGTCGTGGTCGTCGCGCAGCGACAGCAGATGCAGGGCGGCGTCGGTGCCGTTGCGGATGACGTAGTTGTCGTCCAGGCCATCGTCGCCAAACAGCGGCGGCGTGTTGGTGCTGTCATCGAGGACCTTGGACTTTTCGTCCGTCACGGCCGCGGCCGTGGTAGCAGTGGCCACGGCCGGCTCTTCGGCCTCGGGCAGGACAATGTTCTTTTCCGCCATGACAAGGGAGGATGACAGAGGAGAGACAGCGGACGAGAGACAGAGGACGAGAGACAGCGGACGAGAGGACAGGTCCAGAGGACAGGTGCTACGGGGGCCTGGCTATATACCAACAGGGAGGGCGAGTACCCCAGATAACAAAGGCTTGGCTGTCGCCTGTGCGTCTGTGAGATAAGAGGACGTGTACCCTGTCCTCCGTGCCCTGTGGCCGGCGATGCTCGTTTCTGTGCATGCATGCGACCCATGGTGCCATCACTGATGTGATCCACTGGGGTTTCTTGGGCCTCCGATGGCGAGCTCGTTCCAGCCGGCCGTCTATGCCACGCAGACTTGCCAGATCAGGCAGGTCTTAGTGCAGACGACGGCCGCTAGCTGTGTCGTCTCTTGGAGTCTGTCGGCGTCTCTGACAGGAATACGAAGGTGCTGCCATTCTGTGCCGTTCTGCTCGCTCACCCCCCGCGGCCACTGCCGCGGTTATGGGTTCTTCCACTTCACCGTCTTGGCATGTTACGAGGTACGATACGAAAGCGAGCACGGGGAGTGGACGTTGCACGGTCTCGATTACTACGAGCCGGTGCAGCAGGATTGCTGGAGACAACTAGCGCCCAAAGGGATTTCAACGCAGGCCGTTCCAATTCTCTCCTATCATCATGCCAGGGGACATATTGCATCATTGCGGAGGCCCACACAGGTGAGCCGACGGAGCACGCTTTTCTCCCCAGGCCCCAGAAATCACACGTGAAACAGTTCTGCAGAGGCACCGAGAAAGAGGAAAAACAGACGGAGATGAAGCTCTCCTGAAATTCAAAAGACTCGCAAGCTGGAGCACGCCTATCTCTCCTATATGTTCCGCATTGGCGAACCACTAAAACGGTGACACTAGTAACCCTGTCTCGATAAGAAGCGACCGGGCCTGACGTGGCTGGCCTGCACTGTGGCTGATCAATTGCAAGTAGGGGACAGGTGCATTTGATGCGTACGAGTTCTCTTTGTTAGTGCAAGTAATACTCCATACTAATAGTCGTAATAACTGCTAAAACGCCAACTCCGAGCTCCATCCATGTAGATTTATCAAGCTTCGGCGCCAGTCTGGGCATCTGCCCAGAGTTATCGGTTTCGTTGCCCAGAGGTTGTCGTGCTTGGCAGTCCAGGAAAAGCAGGTGGCTAAGAACGAAGAAAACGGTACGCTTAGCCCCCAATAGTGCTCGTGTGATAGGAAATGTACGGAAAACTCGCGACGATACCGCCTTCCCACTCCAGTCTCTGCCCGTCTGCCCGTCTGCCGCCTGCTACCCATCGACTTCGCTTCTCCTTACTCACGGCCATAGCCGGAAACAGCAAAGATGTGCAGTCGCAGAGGAGGGGTCTCCCGCGCCGGATGGCTGCTAGAAAATGCGTCTATCGATCCTTCAGGCCTCTAACTGGTTCGGGCCTCCCCTGCTGGCAGTGTCGCCGCGTCCTGTCCGTGTCGTGTGCGTGTCGCATCCGATCAGCACTGCACCTGCCCAGGCCCGTTAGTCGCCATCGTCGACCGGCAGCTGTTGGATCTTTCTGTAGCATCGAAAGGGCGCGATACGTCCATGGCATCCCGTGGCGTGCATCGTGTCGAGCACGTCAGACACGGCTGCCCAAAGACGAGGCGCATCGTGAACTGGTCACCCGACCTTTGCGAGATCCTGGCTGACTAATCCTATAACCAACGGCCTTTTCATGTTCTCGTGCTCTTCTCATGCTGCCCGTACTTCTCCTCTCCTGTTCTCCTGCTCGTGCCATGGCGTCACGCTCGTATATGTTGCCGTGTCGTACAGGTGCACAGAGCAACCGTGATGCACCCGCTCGGAAGACCCCTGGGAGACTCCGGTGCCAACCGAGCACGCTCTCCTGCTCTGGCCTGCTCTGGCCTGCAGCCGACCTGTACACAGCAGTAAATTGCATGGAGATCCTCAAGCCTTCATTTCCTTCCCGCGAGCAGAGACGAGAAAACTGGTTTCCTCTGTTTCCTCTGGTTACTCTTGTAAGAAGCGGTCTGCTCGTCTCGCGTATTAATAGACAGCCCATTCTCCTGCCAGAGGGACAACCTTTGTTCTCCAGAGCTTTTCAGCAGTCCCTCGTTCCTCTTGATTACTCTGTCCACTCGTTTATTCCACCACCAAAATGTCTCTCTCCGGACTCACCAATGCCCTGCCGCTGGAGACCGTCGAAGGCCTCCTTCCCCGCGGCCTTCCGTCCTGTGCGGCCGCCTGCTCTTACTCCCTGCCGTCGGCCACCGAGCTCTGCTCCATGGTCGCCGCGCACCCGCCCCAGCTGGGCCTCTACGGCGACTGTCTGAGCAAGGCCTGCTCGTCCGATGCCATTGACGGTATGTGAACACCCCACCATAGTAGGTTGGTTGCCTTCTGACCAACAGCCCTCGTCGCCGATACGCTGGCCTCTTGCGTCGACCTTGTCCGCAAGAATATGGCCAACTCTGCCAGCTCGTGCGCCGACGTGCCCTCGTCCATCACCGTGGTCCGATCGTCGCCGACGACCGAGTCTCCGCCTGTCCTGCCGCCCGTCAGCAGCACCGCCGGCCTCTTTCAGAACGCGACGGCCTCGTCGGCCGGGCCGCCTATGACCAGCGGAAATGCGACCCTGAGCGCCACGGCCACCAGTGCCAGTGCCGCTCTCAGCAGCGCCAGCTCGACTTCGCTGCCGGCGGCCACGCACGAGACCACGGCGGCCCAGTCCCAATCGGGCACGGCCTCCAAGACGGAGTCGCCCTCGAGCGTCCCGACGACAGGGGCTGCGGCCCTGGCTCTGCCGAGCCTCCGCCACCTGGCCGTCGGCCTGGCTGTCGGTGCCATCAGTGTGCTGTTTCTGTGAGGCTGGGAAATCTCGAAATCAGACGATATCGTCATCATGAGGCGACGGTAGATCGAATAGCATAATACAAGGTGGATGCCAGCACGCCAACAGTTCGTACGAGTAAAATGGACTTTCGTAGACTCGTATAGGAATACGAGAAAATCTGACCGAATTTGCGAAAAGTACAAATAAAGTACAAAATCAGCATAAAATCACGATCAGATACAAAAGAGTACGGAGTACTCCGTACTCAAACAAAATCACAATCAACGTAAGACTTGGATCTTCCTCAAGTGAAATCCTGTCCAGAGAAGACATAAAAGGACGTCTGCTGACATGATTGGCTGGTGATGACTTGCGTACTTCGTAGAGCAGTGAGACCCTGTGAGACGGTGACATTCATGATTAGTAATCACAAACAGAAGCTGCACGTGTTCCTGTGTCTCCACTTTTAAGGGGAGGGGGAGTAGCCGCCGCCTTGCCTTTCTCGCCCTTCTCCAACTCTGTGTGCACAACCGCCGCTCTCTCTTCCACCTGGTCCAAACCCCCGGCATGCTCCGCCTCTGCGTTGCCTGGAACGCACGGAAACGAATCCGGACAATATTTCGATCGGCCGATCTGCCAGTTGACTTTCTGCGTGCTTTTATTCTTGCGCCGACGGGAAACTGTGGAAAGAAATCACCGAATTGCTGCAGCTGAATCGCTGAATCGCTGAATCGTCAAATCAACAAATCCAATTTTGAGCCTCATTGGCCTCGACGGCACATCGGCACGTCCTCGCGTTCGTCGAAGATCTGTCTTGCAGCGTCGCTCGTCTCGTCACTCGTCGCTCGTCTCGTCGCTCGGCTCGTCGCTCAGCTCGCCGTCCCGTTGCCCTCTCAACTCCTGTCCTCTCGATCCACCGATCCCGACAACACCCACGCCAGGCGGGCGTCCAGTCTCGTGCGCTCCGTCCTTTCCGTCCTTTCATCTCCTAGCCATCCATCATGCAGGCTCCGGGACCCATGCCACGGCAGATGCAACGGCGTTCTCCCGGCATCGAGGCTGGCCCGGGGCCGGTGCCAAATATGGGCTCTCGATCGACCACGGGCGGCATGCCCGGACCTGCAGCGCCGCCCCGGGCCTCTTCGTCGAACCGGTCGACGGGAAACGGCAGCGGACGACGACCCAATGTGAGTATTTCGTGAGGGAGGGGCTTCTCGTGTACCTTCAGACCCTTGTCCTGGCAGCCCAAAACATGAAACTTCGTCTACAGGGCAACCAGAAAGAATCGCATCATTTCCCCGGCAGTTACCACAGCTTGCCGACATCCTTGCTCGGCTGCCTTGCATCTGACCGCTGTTTATTCTCGTCCTTCTTTCTGTCTTTGCCCCTTGTCTTCCTGTCTTGTTTTCTCTTGCTTTCTGACCTCGTCTTTTTCTCGTCTTCTCTCTTTTCTCTCCGGCTAACCATGCAAAAGACGTCTAGCGGCTCCAACAATGTGCCCCTCTCGCAGATCGAAAAGAGCGTCACCCACCTGCTCGTCGCCACCAAGCAGCTGCTCGAAACCCTGACACAATGGTCGCGCGGCCAAGCCACCGACACCCAGGTGTCCGACGTCTACGTCCGCCTCGGCTACGAGTTCAACATGGCCTGTCGGGCCTTTACGGCCATCAACGTCGACACCTCGGACCTCGGAAACGTGCCGGAACTCTTGCGCAGCATCCTCGAAGCCACCCTGAGCCAAGAAGCCAGCAGCGAGAGCCTCGAAAAGTACCTGCCGCGCATTCGCGACATCATCATCAACCTGCTGCACGGCCTCAAGCGGAAACAGCAGAAGCTGCGGCAGAAACAGGCGCGCGAACGTGATGGGCCTCCGCCGGCGGGCGCAAACGGCGACGCCACCAGCCGCACCACGAGCGTCAGCACCACCGGCAGCGCCGGCTCCGGACTGTCTTCCATGCTCAACGACAGCATCGACGGAGGCTATCGGGGCGACCGAGGCGACCGAGGCGACCGTGGCGACTCGGCCCAGCAGCCATCCCAGCCACATTCGCAGCCACAGCCGCCACAGATACAACCCCCAATACCGCCGACCCGGGACAGCACCAGCGGCCGAGGCTCGCCGACGCGACGGTATGCCACGCAGCGGGATACGCCGCCGGTGCTCATGGAACCCCCCGGCCCGGCCATACAGTCGCCTACGTCCTACCAGGGCAACGGCGACGATACCACGCCCACGCCGCATCCGCCGCCACCGCCGATACCGCCGTCGGGCGAGCTCAACATTGACGCCTTTCCGCCGCCGCCGCCGCCCAAGTCGCAGCAGAGCGCCCTGATGGCTCTCCAGCGCAACGGCGACCATCTGGAGCGGCGAGCGTCGCGGCGGTACTCACAGTACCACATCCAGAAGCACCTGGGCGGCGGCAGCTTCTCGTCGGGCGTGCCACTGCTGCCGCCGCCGTCGCAGAACTCGCCGATCCCGAACCGCGGCCGCGGAGAAGTGCGCGAGTCCCGCGAGTCCATGCGTGCCGTGCAGATCCGGGGCCACGCGCGGTCCTCGAACCGGGGCGGCTCGTCCATATCCCGCAGCGGCTTCGAGGTGACGTCGCCTACGCAGACCGACGACGGCGACAACGATGGGTTGCCGGCCGGCGCAGCGGAGATCAACAGTCCCATTTCCAAGACGACCGAAGATCAGTTCCCGACCATGTCTGCGGCACTGAACAGCCCGCCCGAGACGGTGCCGGCGGCGATGCCGGAAAAGACCGAGGAAGAGTTCCGGGCAGCCGCGCCGAAGCGGGCAGAGGCAAGACGAGGACGCAACAGCCGGAGCGGCAGCAGCGGTGGCAGTATCAGCGTGGGCAGAAACAGCGCCGAGGAGTACAGCGGCAATGCGGCCGACCCGACACGCCGGGCCAGCCGATCGCCGCCGGTGGCCACCACGCCCATCTCGACGGCCGTCGCAGCTCCGCCGCCCAGCGTGGCCATACAGCCGGCGACGCCCCTGACGCCGCCAGCCCCGCCGACGCCGCCGCCGGCCCCCGTGTCCAAGGAGCTGACGCTGTTTTTGCAGTACAAGACCAAGGTCAAGAAGGTGGTGCTGGCAGAGGGCTACGACGAGCTGACCATGGGGCGGCTGCAGCTGGCCTTTATCGACAAGTTTTCGTGGAACACGCAGCACAACGGCGCCGACCTGCCGGAGATTTACATTCAAGACCCCGTCTCGGGCGTGCGGCACGAGCTGGAGGACCTGACGGATATCAAGGACCGGACCGTGCTGGTGCTGAACGTCGAAGTGCTGGACGAGGTCAAGCGGCACATTGACGACGGCCTGGGGTCCTTGAAGACCATGGTGCAGCAGGTGAAGCAGAACATGGACGAGCAGGGCGCGGCCCTGCAGCGGGTGTCGGACCGGCAGCAGGAGGCGGCCAAGGAGATGGCACGCCTGGCCAGCACGGGCATCGCCAGCAGTGGCACGGGTGCTGGCAGTGGAAGTGGCAGTGGCGGCAGTTCCGGACACCCGGTGACACCGGTGGAGTCGCCGCGGGGAGCGACGGTGTCACGGGGCAGCGGCAGTGTCAGTGCCAATGCCAACAACAGCCGGTTTTCGAGTCCGCAGCTGGCCGAGGTGCGGAGTCTACGTCGGGATCTGGCGGTGATGCGGCAGACGTTTTCGGACTTCACGTCGGACGTCCAGAGCTCGATGACGGCGGTGCGCAACAAGGCGATGAAGGTGCAGCAGACGGCGGCGGTGACGGCGATTCCGAACATTGAGGGCGGCGGCGGCCAAGCGCTGGTGTCGGAGGGCCGGAAGAAGCTGAATGCGGAGTCGGACCGGCTGGTGGGCAAGGTGGACGACCTGCAGGACCTAGTGGAGGATCTGCGCAAGGACGTGGTGCACCGCGGCGTGCGGCCGCTGCCACGGCAGCTGGAGGCGGTGACCAAGGACATTACGCAGCTGGCCAAGGATCTGAAGCGGATGGAGGAGACGATGCGGCGGGAGAAGCCGATCTGGACGAAGATCTGGGAGAAGGAGCTGGAGGAGGTGTGCAAGGGCCGGGACGAGCTGCAGCTGGCGGAGGACCTGCTGGTGGACCTGCAGGACGACCTGGAGAAGGCCTCGGAGACGTTTGCGCTGGTGGAGCAGGCGACCAAAGAGCAGATGAAGGACGTGGGTGCGGGCGGGCCGAGCGAGGCGGGCGTGCCGAGCATCGACAGCGGGGCCGGGATGACGGGATCGTCGCTGCTGTCGCGGCAGGCGTCGCGTGGGCTGAAGCACATTGGCGACAACGCGGGCATCGACCCGAGCATGGCGCGCGAAGGCGTGCTGGGCGAGGTGCGCGCGCTGCAGCCGAACCACGAGAACCGGCTGGAGGCGATTGAGCGGGCGGAGAAGCTGCGGCAGAAGGAGCTGGAGAGCCGGATGGTGAATCCGCTGATGAAGGAGCTGTCGTCGTTTGTGCAGGAGGGCCGGCTGAAGAAGTCGGGCGGCTTTGAGGAGGTGGAGCGGGCGCGACGGGCCAAGGACGAGCAGATCCGACGCGAGGTGTGGGAGCGGCAGAACGGGCTGTACTTTGAGCCGGGCGAGGGCGGCGAGGGGGAGGGCGAGGAGGGCGAGGAGGTGGAGGGTGAAGAGGGCGAGGAGGTGGAGGAGGAAGTGGAGGAGGAAGTGGAAGAAGGGGAGGAGGAACTGGAAGAAGGCGAAGAAGAGGTGGAATATGTGGAAGAAGAGGTGGAAGAGGGCGAAGAAGGGGAAGAAGGCGAGGAGGTGGAGTACGTGGTGGAGGAAGTGGAGGTGGAGGTGGAAGAGGGCGAGGAAGGGGAGTCGATGGTGGAGGAGGGCGAGGCCGTGTCGGAGGACGGGGAGAAGAAGTCGAAGAAGCGGCCGGAGAGTCAGAATGTGGTGTGACGGCTGGCGGCAGCTGGCAGTCAGGTGACAGGTGACAGGTGACGGTGCAGGCTGCGCAGGCCGGCCGACACGATCCAGAGATACCCGCACATCCTCTCGTTGCATTGTTCATTTCTTGCGTGTTGGTTTGATTTTGGTTTTGATTCTTTTCGTTCCTTCTCTTCGTTTCTCTTTTCTCTTTTCTTCGTTTCTGCTTGTCGTTTCCCGCTTCTTCTCCGTTTATGTTTGGTTTAGTTGTTCCATCAGCACGACAGCACGAGCTTTTGATTATTGGCCGATGTAGCATCACGAATACATTTATTTCTTGGACCCTGTCTAGTCTGTTTGCCGGGCCAGCTGGCCGTAGATGAACTCTTCCCACGCGTGGATGACCTCGTTGCCCTGGACGTCGCCGGGCGGCTGGAAGCTGGACGCGTAGAGCGCGCAGAGGCCGGCCTCGCGGTCGATGATCTGGGGTGTTAGATGGGCCGAGAGAAGGACAAGGGGGAGGAGAACCCACCCAGCTCAGATTCATGGCGCCGCTCCACAAGACAGCGCCGGGCCGGCGCCACGGATGCGCCGGGCCCGTGACCAGGAGCCCGGCGAGGCTCCAGTCGTACTCGCCGGTATCGGGGACATCGCCGGTGATCCAGGTGCCGTGGCGGGTGGTCTGGACGAGGGCCTCGCGGGAGGCGGCCGACAGCTGCGGGGTCCAGAGGTCGGCGACGGCCGCCGACGGCAGCAGTCGGCCGTCGTCGCGCAGCAGCGACGTGAGGACGCGCAGAAAGGCCGGGGCCGTGCCAAAGAGGCCGCTGCCGCCCTGGGCAACAGTGGCCACAGCATCTGTAAACGGCGAAGGACTGTGCGTCAGAGGCTCACCAGGTCCGGGACGACGCGGCAGCGACGGCCACAGCCGCGCGAGCACGTCCGGAAAGCGGTGGGGAAAGAAGGTGAGGGCGCCGGCGGGCAGGCCGAGGGGCGCCAGGACGTCCTGCTGGACGAGTGCTTCGAGGGGCTGCCCGGTGACGCGCTCCAGCAGCCGGCCGGCCCAGTCGGCGCCGGCACCGTAGGCCCAGGCGGTGCCGGGCTCGAAGAGCAGCGGCGTCGGCTGCAGGACCAGCGGCTCGTCCGAGGCGGCGTCGACGGGCCAGTCGGCCAGCGCGTCGGCCAGGAACCGGTAGCCGACGCCCGAGGCATGGGTCAGGAGAAGGCGAAGCGTCAAGGGGCGCTGGCGGTCGACGAGTTTTGTGGACGTCGTCAAAACCTTTTGCGCTGCCAATTCTGGCAACACTTTGGCCACATCCGCGTCCAGGTCGACCTGGCCACGCCCGACGGCGCGCAGCACCAGCACGGCCGTCACCAGCTTCGTCAGCGAGTACAGCGGGAACACGGCATCCCGCCGCAGCGGCTGCTCGGCGCCGACCTCGAGCGAACTCTGCCCGACGACCATCTCGAAAGAGACGTCGGCGTCGTGGTCGTGGGGCGTCGCCGTGTTGGCCAGCAGGACCACGCCGGGAATCACGCGGTCCGCCACAGCGCGGGCAATATACTCTTGGAACATGGCGGGTTGAATGAGAAGACGAAAGTCAACACAAGAGTGAAGGAAGTGATCACAATGGTGCGAAGGAAGACAGTCAACAAGTGATCACGATAGTGATGACTAATACATCCCCGCGGTTGCAACTGCCGTCCGGCAGCTACGACCCGATCGCTGCTCAACGATGACAAATCTCAATTCAACGCCTCACATTACACAAATCCATAAGATGCATTACTAATCCAATCCGTCCACCAATCTATCCTCCTCCCCCCTAGCGATACCGCCCGTACTCGTCCTGCGGCCGCAGCTGTCGGCTGCGTGGATCGTACGGCCCCGGATCGTTCTGCGGCGGCGGCGGCGGCCGGCTGTCGTAGCCCACCGGCGTGAACCGGCCGTCCCGCGGCGGCACGCCTCCCGGCGGCCCCTGCGGTCCCGGCGGCCCTGGCGGTCCTGGCGCGTACCGTCCATACGGCGACGACGACGGCCCGCCCTGGCCGACGACCGGCTCGACCGACCGCGGCACCGGCGACGGCTGGTAGCGGCCGCTGAGCGAGTGCGAGTGCGAGTGGGCATGCTGCGGCATCTGTTGCGTGTGCTGCATATGCTGCGGCATCGGCTGCTGCATGTGCTGTGACATCTGCTGCTGCTGCTGCTGTTGTTGCTGCTGCTGCTGCTGCATCCGCGGATCCCGCGGGTCACCATATCGATCCATCTCACGCGGCTGCTGCACCCCCGTCGACCAGTTCGGCGGTCCTTGCGGCGGCCCTTGGCCCCAACCGCCGACTTCTCTCACGTCTCTCACGTCTCTCATATCTCTGACATCCCGCATATCTCTCTCCCGCATATCTCTCTCCCGCATATCTCTCTCCCGCATATCTCTCTCCCGCATATCTCTCTCCCGCACATCCCGGCTGGCATACTGCGGCGTCGGCGACGGCGCATGCGGCATCTGCTGGCCATAGCCCCCATAGGCACCCACGCTCGTCGGCCCCACCGACTGCGGCGGCGCCTGTTGCGGCGGCTGCTGCGGCTGGTACGGGTTGCGGCTGTAGTAGTCGCGGTCGACGGGCGAGTCGGGCGCCACGCCGCCCATCATGGAAGCCCGCGACGCCGACGACGGCAGTCCCGTCATGCCGTGCACCTGGGGTGAGCTGAGCTGCTGCTGCTGCTGTTGTTGTTGTTGCTGCTGCTGCTGCTGCTGCTGCTGCTGTTGCGTGGCATACGACGGCTTGAGCGGCGGGATGGCCGACGACATGCTCGGCGGCTGCGGATGCCGCGCATAGGGCGAGTAGGCGGGGCTGCCGGCGTCGCGACGGGACACCTGCGGCGGGGGTCCTTGCTGCTGCGGCGGCGGTGGACCTTGCGACTGGGGCGGCGGCGGCGGTCCTTGCTGGCTGCGGCTGCTGACCTGGGACGGCGGTGGTGTCGACGACGGCCGGCCGCTCATGCCCATGCCCATCATCATGTTGGACATGTCTGTGATACGTTTCGGCGGCGGCGGTGCCGGCGCGTCGTCGTTGAGCAGGGCCATGAGGTTGGACGTCTTACGCTCGGCCGGCCGTGGCGTCGGCACCGGGACAGGCGGTGCCTGGACGACGGGTGGGGGTTGTTGCTGCTGCTGCGGTGGCGGCGGTGGCGGCGTCGGCGCAGCCACCATGCCGCTCGTGCTGCTGACGGGATACGCGTCGTAGGCGGCATCGTAGCGGCCGCCACTGCTGCTGCTGCTGCCGCTGCCCAGCGCCCGCATCGGCCGCTCGCCGGCCGCCATGACCTGCGGATGCACGGGTTCCGTCAAGAGACTGCGCAGCGGCTGCTGGTGCGGAACAGCCGACGGCGGCGGCGGCGGTGCCTGGTTGAGGCCGTGGCTCAGACTGTGGCTGTGGCCGTGGCTGTGGGGGTGGACGACGCCGTACGGCGGCTGCTGCTGTGGCCCGACGGGACCGCCACGCATCGACGCAGGCGGCGTCTCTTCGCGCGGCTGCTGCAACAACATCTGCTGCTGTTGCTGTTGTTGCTGTTGGAGTTCTGCCCGTTGACGCGTCCGCTGCTGCTGTGCCAACGACTGCAGCCGGGCATCGACCACGGCCTCGTCTTCCCACACAGACGGTCCCCGCTGGTCCACCAGAGACGGAGGCACCGACGTCTGTTCTTTCGGCGGCATGTGCACCTGTGCCGACATCGGTTGGTTCCGGTCGTGGTAGACTCCGTAAGGCGGCGGTGCCACAGCCGGTGGCGCCATAATAGGCCGTGGCGAAGACATGGCTGCCGGACCACCCAGATTGACAGCTGCCTGTTGCTGTTGCTGCTGCTGTTGTTGTTGTTGCTGCTGCTGCTGCTGCTGCTGAAGCTGGAGTTGCTGCTGCTGGAGCTGTTGCTGCTGGATCTGTTGCTGTTGCTGCTGAAGCTGCAGCTGCGGTGGCTGTCGGACAGGCGTCGGCGACTTGCCCACCACGGGTTTGTGCAGATGCGGCAAAGGCGGTGCCGGCGGTGGTGCGGCCGTCTGCGGTGCAATGGCGACGGGCACGGGTGGCTGGAAACGGCCAAACGGTGGCTGCGGCTGTGATGGCGGCTGCTGGGGCAGTTGCTGTGGCAGCTGCTGTGACAGCTGCTGTGGCGGCTGTGGCGGGTGCGGCACTTCTTGGATGTGGTGCTTGACATCCTCAGCGGCGTCGACCAGACTGGCTGATTCCACAGTCGTCTTGGCCACGGCGGCAGCCAGCGGTCGTGGACCAACCGACCCGGCCATGGCCGACGACGACGGCGACGACGAGGCGGCGGCGGCAGCAGCGGCTGCTTGCAAGGTGTCGGTGCGTTTGCGAGGCACCACCGTCGGCGGTGGCGGTGGTGGCATCTTCTCGCCGCGACGGATCTTTGCATCGGCTTCGGCAGCCAAGGCCTCCCATTCGGCCTTCTTGTCGTTCTTTTGCCTTACGTAAAAGTTTTTGACCTACAGAATTAGTACTCTCGAAAAGAGATCAAACAGAGAATAGAACTCACCATGACGGCCGTCTTCGTCTGCAGATGTTGTGCAATCGCATTCCAGTCTGTCCCAAACGACTGCAGCAGCACCGGAAAGTCGTTGCATTCCGACACGCTCCAGTAGCTCGACGTCTGCTGGGACGAGCGGTACCGATCCGGTCCCGACATCGCCGCGTCAAAGTTGGAGATGCCAATCTGCAGCGGCGGTGGCGGCTCGGGCCGCAGCGACGGCGGCTGTAGCATCTCGCCAATGCTCGTCGGCGGCGCCAGCCCGCTCTCGCTGCCACCGCCTCCAGCGCCCGTGCCGGCCCCGTAGCCGTGTCGTCCCCCGTCCGACGGTCCACGCACGTCCGCCGGTCCCGTCGGCAGCCCCGGAGGCGGATGCATGCCGCCGCTCGCCACGCCTTCAAAATGCGTCGCCAGCCGTGCTGCCGCGGCCGCTGCCGGCACCTCGGCTGTCCCTTCTCGCTTGCCTTGTTCCGCGCGCGGACTGCCCTGCGCCCGCGAGCTCGACCGCGACCGTCCTTTGCCCGACCCGCCTCTGCCTTTGCCTTCTTTGCCTTCTTTGGTCTCTTTGCCCTCTTTGCCCTCTTTGCCCTCTTTGCCGTCCTTCTCTTTCGTCTCCTTTTCCTTTTCCTTGGCCTCCTTCTCCTTCTCTTTGGCTTCCTTCTCCTTCTCCTTGGCCTCCTTCTCCTTCTCCTTGTCCTTGGCCGTCCGCCGCCGGTTGCGCCGTCCGTCCGCCCGCTCGCCCCGTTTGCCCGACGTCGGTGTGCCGTCCGAATCCGCCGCAGACGTCGACGCCGTCTCGAAGCCCCAGGTCGGCGCTGCCGCCCGCCGGGGCCGCCGCCGCTCGCCGTTCTCGCCCGTCGTCTCCGTCGTCGTGTCTTCGCCGTGCTCGCCCGTCCCGTTCGCGCCCCCTTCGCCCAGCTCGCCGCCCTGCGTCGTCCCGCGCTTCGCCCGCGCCCGCTTGCGCCGCCGCGGCTGCTTCTTGAGCTTCTCTTTAAAGTGCTGCTCCTTCTTGACACAGTAGTAGTACTGGATGCACGCGTGGAAGTCCCGCGTCGGCACCTGCTCCGCAATGCGCCCCCATTGCTTCGGGAACTCCAGATACGCCTTCTCAAACTGCTGCGCCTCTTCTTCCGAAAAGTTCACCAGCGGCGGCAGCACCTGCCACGACGCCACCATCTTCTCCGGCGCCAGCAGCCCGCTGCGGTCAATGTACAGCTGCTTCACCCGCTCCTCGTCGTGCCACAGCATCTCGGGAATCTCCGCCTCCTTGTCGCTGCGGTACCGCTCCTTTTGCGCCCGCAGCTCCCGCTCCCGCCGCTCGTCTTCCTCCCGCATCGACGCCTGCAGCACCCGCTCCAGATCACGCTCCGTCGCAAACCGCCGACCGCTGCCACGGCCGCCCTCCGGCTTCGACTCCGCATTCGGCGAGTTGCGCGCTCCGCTCGGCTCCAACGTCCCGTTGCCCCCCAGGTACTTCTCCCGGCTCTTCACCGCCACCGGGTCGTCCGACCGCGTAAACTGCAGATACGACCGGTAGTTGTCCCGGTACACTTCCTGCTGCTCGTGCTTCTCCTTCAGATCCACCGCGCCCAGATCCCGCAGCTGCTGCGCAATATACGCCTCCACCGCCGCCGCCGGGCTCGCGTCCTCCAGAAACATCGGGTCCTCCTGCCACGGCAGACAGTCAAAGTACGGCAGGTCCTCCACCGGCGGCGTCTTGGAATACACCCGCACGGCCTCCAGCGGTATGTTCTCCATCTCCTCGATCTCTGTCGCGTCGTCGTCTTCCTCTGCCGCCGACTGGCTCGACGCCTGCGATCCATGCGTCGGCTCCAGTCCCGGCGGCGATGCAGACGTCCCCGTCACTTCCTTGGCCGCCGTTGCTTCCGACGTTCCGCGCAGAGACCGAGGCATCGTCGGCGCCGCTCCCAGATCCATGGCCACCTCGGCAATCGTGTCAGTCGTCCCGGCTGCTTCTTGCTTGATCAGCGGCGTCGCCACCTCTGCAATCGGCTCTGGAACCTCTGCCGCCGGCTGCGAGTCGATCTCCATCGCATCCGTCGGCGCCTCGCTCTTCCGTCGACTCCGGAGAGAGTCACGTGATCCCCGCTTCCGCGCCACCGGCGATTTCGACGTCTCTTTCGCTTCTTTCGCAGCCTCTTTGGCTTCGCGGGCCTCCTTCTCCTTGGCCTCCTTGGCCTCCTTGGCCTCCTTAGCCTCCTTGGCCTCTTTGGCCTCCTTGGCTTCCTTTGCCTCTTTCGCCTCCTTCTCCTTGGCCTCCTTCTCCTTGGCCTCTTTCTCCTTCTCTCGGGCTGCCTCCTCGGCGGCTTTGGCCTTCTCGGCAGCCTCTTTCTCAGCCGCTGCCGCCTTCTTCTTCTCGACCTCGGCCGCCGCTGCCGCCGCCTCTTTCGCTGCTACTTCGGCGGCCGCTGCTGCTGCCTCAGCCGCCTTCTTAGCAGCTGCGTCTGCTTCGGCCTTCTTCCACGACGCCTCCGTCTCCTTCGACAGCGGCCCCGCCAGACTGGTCAGCTCCAGAGGAGACTCGAGCATCTCCAAGGCCAGAATCGAGTCCACCAGGCCTGCCCGCACAAGCCCTTCTTTCGGCAGCGCATCGGCCTCGGCTTCCAGCTTCTTCAACTCGGCCTCGTGCTTCTCAATCTCCTCGTCAAAGTAGCTGTTCATGTCTTCGTCGTCCGAGTCCGAGCCGCTCGCAGGGGCCACCGCGTCCTGTCCATCCTGCCGCAGCGACACCATCAACGCCGACACGACCATCGACGCGGGCTTGTCGTCGGGCTTCGGCTCTTCCTTGGCGGCCGGAGCGGGCTCGGCCACCTTCTCGTCCGGCTTGCTATCGGTCATGACCGTATCTTCGCTGGCCGCCGGCTTCTTCGTCGCTTTGGTCTCGCGGTGGGGCGTCTGAGCCGCTGCCGCTGGCGGTGGCGGCGGCCCATCTTCCGTAATCTCGCCCGGCTCGGCCTGGTTCTTCGCGCCGCTGTCGGCCATGACCGTGTCCATGTGTGCCTCCGACTTGGCGTCGCTGCTGCCCGGACGACGACCACCCGACAGCGTCGAGTGTACTGAGCCAGACGACCCGGGCCGCGGGACATGCGGCCGTGACTGCTGCGACAAGAAACTCGGCGACCGGGCCGTCTTGGGCGACACTTCCGTCGGGCTCCACTTGTTCGCTGCCGCTGCTGCCGGACTGTTGGGGTTGATCCACGTCTTGCTCGTAATCCGCGGCGGCTTGGGCCCGGGCGCCTGCTGCGATCGTGGTCCCGTCGGAATGGTGCTGGTGCTGCCGCTGCCGCTCGCAGGAGCACTATCCTGCGGCAACGACTTGACCGGGCCGCCCGATTCAGAGGGCGTCGGGCTCTGCAGAGACGAGGCCGTGGGCGGTCGCTCCTCCGTGGCCGATCGAGGACCGGAGAGGGGTGCTTTGGCAGCAGTAGACGCCGGCTGGGTGTCCGACGACGACGGCTGCCGCGTCTGGACGGACCCGAAAGCAGGCGCAGAAGGGGCAATAGGAGGCGGCGATGCCGGTGCCGGGGCTGGGTCGCGTGGCAGAGAGGGGCCATCCGACGCTGGTTTCGGCCAGGGCGCCTCGCGAACGCGCATGTTGCTGTTGCTGTTGCTGTCGCGGTCGTCTCGCAGATCGCGGTAGTCGCCACGGTCGTCGCGGTCGTTCCGGGACCAGCGACCCTCCTGGGATCGGCTCCGTGGCGGATACCGGTTGCTGTCGCGGTCATCGTAGATGCTGCCCGGTCGAGGAGGAAGGCCACGGCTGCGGTCCCAGTCTGTGATGCGTCCGCGTCCAGGAATGGCCGCCGGACGACCACGGCCAGAACCGCCTACGACGCCGCCGCCTCGATAGGACTGGCCGGCAAAGGCCGGGTCGGCCGAGGAGGTGCCGGTCGAGAGCGGGCCGTCACGCGATCCTCGTCGGGGTCGCTCGAGAATGTCGGGGCCGAGCGGAGCGTCTCGTTCGCGGGGATCGCGGAAGTCACGCAAGTCGCGAGCGTCTCGTGGATCGCGGGGTTCGCGTGGGTCGCGAGGGTCGCGAGGGTCGCGAGGGTCTCGCGGATCGCGTGGGTCACGGCTGGGGTCGCGCACTCCATCGCGCGCCATGAGGTCTCGTCCGGGGGGAGGAGACCGGAGCGGTCGGCCCGGCGGTGGCGGAGAACGACGGCCGCGAAAGGGTTCGCGGTCGCGCCAGTCGCGGTCGCGGTCCCAGCCTCGGTCGTCGCGGAAGGGCGGATCTCGTCGGAAGTCGTCGCGGTCGCGGGGACCCTTGTCGCGGCTGTCGTCGCGGGCCCAGCCTCGACCCTGGCCGGCCACGCGAGAACGGCCACGGAAGTCGGAGGCATAGCCGCCGCTGCCACGCGGGCCACTGGGCATCTCCGTCAGGGCCTTGGGCCCGCGCGGCGGCTCGCGCGCCAGCGGGTCGCGGAAGTCGCGGTTGGGAGGAAAGCCGCTCTGGTTCGAACGCGTTTCGCTCGAAAGGCGACGCCGCTCGCTGTCGCCATACTGAGACCCGCGGTCGTTGTATCGGTCGCCGGGGGATCGTTCTCGGGGGGATCGCGAGCGGCGGTCGCTGTAGCCGTATCTCGTCCTGGCAAAACGGGTCAGCAGATGCCACAATACTCGTCTGGTCGTCCGGTCGGCCTACATTGAGAAACTTCACAAAGCAGGGAACACGCCCTGAAAGGCCAGACGCCAATGACCACCATGCAAGGCGGGAGTGTCCAAAGCCGCTCCGCCTAGACGTGACAAAGATGCGGAGAGCGGCGGAGAGCGGCGGAGCCCCTCTCTTTTTTTTTCCTTTTGGTACACGACACTGTTGTCTCTTCCACGATCCAGGGGTCAAAACGAGAGGCCAGAATACTGGATGGCGAAAAATAGGGCAGTTTGGTGTATAGGCGGGCCAGTGGTCGTCTATAGAGGTGCAAGAAAAGACTGAATCCAAGCGTGACGATAAAATGACGCGTGTGGAATACTGTAAATGAATGTCAGGTGTAGGGTGAAAGAAGCAAGAGATGAGGCGTGAAAAGGGAAATTCGAGATTGAGACACTCCATTTTCGAGACTAGGCCTGCCAGAAGCGCGGCAACGAACAGGGCCAATGAGCAGGGTTGCAGCCATTGCCTCCGGGTCTATGGGGCTTGTTATCTGATTGGACACATACAGTGGGGCCTTCCACGTGCCCCACAGGTCTGCCGAGTTGGTGCCAACAAATAAAATTTAAAAGAAAATAAATCGAAAATTCAGATCAGTTGAGAATAAGTGGATTTGGAGGCATCCGATTCTTTCTTTTTTTTCGGCTCGGCCTTGGCCGCTCACATCACATTGTGCGACAAGTGTTCCAGTCTGTCGCCATGGGAAGTTCTGAGAGCACAGGAGCAGCCAGCGCGTCGGCCGTGCCGGCAGTGTCGGCAGTGCCGGCAGCGTCTGCCGCAAAGACCCCGGATGCCGGAGACAGTCTTCCACCGGCGCAGGCGACAGACGCCGTGCTGGTGCAGTCTGTCAAGATGCCGGCCGATGCGCAAAAGGTCGAGGAGCTGGATTTTAACAAGCTCAAGGGCCGGCCCATCACAGCAGACGACCTGCTGCAGGGCATGAAGCACATGGGCTTCCAGGCGTCGTCCATTGGCGAAGCCGTTCGTATTATCAACGAGATGGTGTGTGCATCTGCCCCAACAAATTCTGAGATTTCTGTGACTGACCTTGCAGCGTGCCTGGCGTGATCCCGAGACGGGCGACCGCACCACCATCTTCCTCGGCTACACGTCCAACCTGATCTCGTCGGGTCTGCGCGGCGTCCTGCGCTACCTCGTCGAGCATCGCCACGTCTCTGTCGTCGTCACCACGGCCGGCGGCATCGAGGAGGACTTTATCAAGTGTCTCGGCGACACCTACCTCAGCTCCTTCACGGCCGACGGCGCCGGCCTGCGTCGCCAGGGCCTCAACCGCATCGGCAACCTCGTCGTGCCCAACGACAACTACTGCGCCTTCGAGGACTGGATCCTGCCCATCTTTGACAAGATGCTCGACGAGCAGGAGGCTGCCTGGGCCGCCGGCGACACCTCCTTCCACTGGACCCCGTCCAAGGTGATCCACCGCCTCGGCCGCGAAATCAACGACGAGCGCTCCGTCTACTACTGGGCCTACAAGAACGACATCCCCGTCTTCTGCCCCGCCCTGACCGACGGCAGCATCGGCGACATGCTCTACTTCCACACCTTCAAGTCGTCCCCGCGCCAGCTGCGCATCGACCTCGTCGAGGACATCCGCCGCATCCACACGGTGTCGGTCCGCGCCAAACGCGCCGGCATGATCATCCTCGGCGGCGGCGTCGTCAAGCACCACATTGCCAACTCCTGCCTCATGCGCAACGGCGCCGAGTCCGCCGTCTACATCAACACCGCCCAGGAGTTTGACGGCAGCGACGCCGGCGCCCGCCCCGACGAGGCCGTCTCCTGGGGCAAGATCAAGATTGGCGCGGACTCCGTCAAGGTCTACATGGAGGCCACTGCCTGCTTTCCCTTCATTGTGGCCAATACATTTGCAAAGGAATAAGGCAAAGGATACCAAAATATCGTATACAGAATATCCCTGTCCACCCGTGTCCCATCCATCTGTCTGCCTCTCTCCTCCTCGGTAGCTCTTGTAAGCAGCGCCTTCGTAATTGCTTAGTCATCGTAACCCGGGATCACGGCTTGGCGGCAGCCTTTTGCTGTCTGGCCCTGTTCGCTCGGAAGAGCTCGAGAAGGCCGATGCCGGCAATGAAGTTCCAGAGAAGCCGCGAGCCGTTTTCTGGAAGGGTGACGAAGAAGAGAATAATGTAAAACGAATAGGGCAGTAAGTTCGTGATCTTTTCGGCATCCAGCGTCTTGAGCTTCTCCTCGAGGAATTTCCAGAAACTGCTCTTCTGGGCCTCGTCGTTCCGGCGTGTCTCCAGAAGGCCGAAAAAGGACACGGAAGTGTAGAGCAGAAACAGCACCATGGACAATCCCAAACCGAGGCTGGTCCGGTCCGTCCACGACTCGCCAAACCCCAAGATGCCCGTGCTCAGGGACACCAGCGACACTGCCAAGTTCAAGGGAAAAAACACCGCCATGGCTCGACGGAAGTTGTTTGCATACTCGCTCTCCGTCTCGCTCAGGCACACCTGGTAGACGGCCATGTTCTGAGCTGCCTGCTCGGCCAAGTCCTTCAGCCGGTCTTGCATGGACTCGATGCGCCCGCGCATTTCACGAACCGACTTTACATACGTGTATCCCGAAGTCGCTCCCGAGGAACTCATAGACTGGAGTAGAAAATTGAAGCAGGCTTGAAAGTCGCGCATTGTGGCCACCAATCGCTGACTCTGTATGATATCGTGCTGCAGAAGCGACAACACTTCTTTGCCGGTCTTAATTTCAGTCCTGGGACTCGTGCGAGCGTTGACCGCCAGGTCAAAGCTCTCCCAGAGCCTCAGGGTCACACGCATCAGGTCCAGCAGAACCACTTGGCTCACCAGATAGGTTTTGTTACCCCGATCTTTATTGGCGTTGGCCCAGTCCACTAGATTTAGTGCACTTTCCGATGACAACAACAAATCCTTCAAGTCATGGAGCATTGGCGACAATGCCTTTGTCTGTGCCTGTGTATTGACACTGGCCAGCGCAGGAAAATTGCATAACACTGGCGAAGAGAGGTCAGCATCTGAAACCCACGTGGGATGTGCTAATACGCACCCACATATCGCCCATCTGGCCGACGCTGAAACTGGACCGTGGCACCGCTGTCGTACAGAGAGATGCTGTCTTCTTCTAGCATCTTCGAGAAGTGCCACTTGGCGGAAAGCAGCGGGTGCGGTCCTTGGCTGTCGTCGATGACTGCTTCCTTTGGCAGAACATATTTCGAGATGGGCGCTTGAAGGAGAAATGTGGACTGGGTCCTGCTCTCTGCCACTCTGCTCGGCGAGTCAGGGACCAGCGGACGCACCGCAACGCCGGTGTTCCGGGTGCAGAGTGTCTGCAAGTTCCGCAAGCTGAACCGTTGGGTCTGTAAATTTAGGGCATGCTTCATGATCCCCTCTTGGATCGGGACATCACCAGCCATCTTTTGGGCCATGTTCCATGCCGTCGGCTGGCTGTTCGCACGCAAAATAACGCGCACTATGCCATTCAGCACGGCCGGCCATGGAGGCTCCTCTGGCAAATAGTCGACTGCATCGCTTGCCGACAGCAGTTCTGCTCTTGTCCTACTGCCAGAAGTATAGCAAAACACTGTCGGTTTTCCATTCTCGTTGATTTCGATGTCGATAGTAGATAGGCTAGACTGGATCCGCTCGGTGGGAGCAGAAGCCGCTGTTGTGTTTTCTGTGCCAGTCGAACTGTCGTCAGCCTGCTCTCCATCGGAAGGCTGGTTCTCTCTCAAGTCAGGATGTTCGTTGGGCATTTTGTTGTTGATGTTTTATCGTCCTTTTATTGCTCTGTGTAGCTTGAAAACAGATTTCTGAGGAAGAAACCCCTTTTATGCCCAAGAGACGATCCCGTACGCAGGTTGGGTGCCTGGAAGTAAGCAAGGCTGGAGATGGTAAGCCTATAAATAGAAATCGCATAGATGTATACGAGTAACTTTCATATAAACGGCTCTATGATCACAGTAGCTGAATTCGAACTCGTTCTTTCAGAAGCCATAGACGGCAAATCAAGAGTGCCTTCCAGCAAACGGAGACCGTCCCATATACGAGCACTCGGACGTTCATCTGATGCTTATAGCGATATCCCCGCTAGAGGACTTGCCGACGGTATGCGGGGATGATCACGTGATCTGACCTCTAACACCACCTCGTCCAAGAGCCGAGGAGCCTGCCGAGTGTCCTGGCCACCGACTGCAATTCACCATGAAGTTCTGCACACGGCCCTTTCTGCGACTGCCATTACAAGCCCGCTGCGGTGCGCGGCTATCGCCACTGCGGAGGTTTTCTGCGGCACAATCGACGTCGTCCAGCACGGCCTCGCCGCCGCCGTCGTCGAACCGCGTCAAGATTGTCGAGGTCGGCCCACGCGATGGCCTCCAGAACGAGAAGAGCATAGTGTCTCTGGACACCAAGATTGAGCTGATTGAGCGGTTGTCCAAGACGGGCGTGACGACCATTGAGGCGGGATCGTTTGTGTCCCCGAAATGGGTGCCTCAAGTAGGGTTTTCCCTCTTTCTTTGAGACTTTCTTTCGTCCTCTTTTCCTCTGTTCCCTTCGTCCTTCTTCCTCCTCTGACCGACAGATGAACAACTCCCATGAAATCCTCCAACACATCCTGCAGCACAAGATCGCCTCGCCCACCCCTGTGTCCTACAGCTTCCTCGTGCCCAACGCCAAAGGCCTTGCCAATGCCACGGCCATCCTCGAGCAGCACGCCGGCGCTTTTGCGGCCGAGCTGCCGCCAGCGACGTCCAACCCCAAAGCCGCGTCTTCTGTCCCCCCTGCCGTCGAGCTGGCCGTCTTCGCCGCCGCTACCGAGACCTTCTCGCGCAAGAACCTCAACTGCGACATTGCGACGTCGCTGGACCGCTTCCGCGACGTGATCCGCATCGCCAAGGAAACGACGACGGCGGCAGGCGGCGTGCCGCTGCGCGTGCGGGCCTACATCTCGGTGGTGCTGGGCTGTCCGTTTGAGGGCTACGACGTGGACCCGCGGCGGGTGGCGGAGCTGGCGACGGATCTGCTGGAGATGGGCGCCGACGAGATTGCGCTCGGCGATACGACGGGCATGGGGACGGCGCCGCGGACCAAGGAGCTGCTGCGGTGTGTGACGGCGGCGGGGATTCGGAACGAGGATGTGGCGCTGCACCTGCACGACACCTACGGCCAGGCGCTGGTGAACACGGCCGTGGCGCTGGAGCACGGGATCCGGACGTTTGACAGCGCCGTGGCCGGGCTGGGCGGGTGTCCGTACAGCCCGGGGGCGACGGGCAACGTGGCCACGGAGAATATGGTGTACTTCTTGGAGAGTCTGGGCATGGACACGGGCGTGGACTTGGACGCCATGGCCGACATTGGACAGTGGATCGCGGGGCAGCTGGGCAAGGCCAACGACAGCAGCGTGGGCAAGGCGGTGCTGGGCGCGCGGGCACGGGGAGAGTAGGGGCCAGGCAAGACGTGGAGAAGATCCAGAGACAACTGGAAAGAAAAGCGGAAAGGCGGAATAGCGGAAAGGAAGGGCGGAAAATGGGCGGAGCCAAGGCGGAGAACGGAAAACAATGGCGTCATCCATAGCATACGCGGAATGTCCAGACGCAGCGACCAGCAATTGAGCATGAGCATATATTCAGTACAAGAGTTGTTGTGATTGTCCCTGTCCTCTTTGCCTTTGGATGGCCTCTTCTGCCTCAGCCTTCCATTGTCGGAACCGACGTCGGCCATGAAACAACCTCTCACGAAGCGGGGAAGGAGCTCCCGGTGTCAAAGTCAGCGCCTGCCTTTTTCTACATCGAGACCTGTCTAAAACGGCTTATCCCTAATAGCTCTATTGGCTTTTCCGATTGACTCATTTCACCTCCTCTTCCACCTTTCATCTTTCACCCTCCATCACCCTCACGCTCCCACCATGCCTGCCATCCGCCTCGGCACCTGCTCGCCGGCCACGGCCGAGACGCCCCAGGCCACGCTGGCCCTGCTCGAGACGTTTGCCGTCCGTGCCGCCGCCCAGAACGTCGACATTCTGCTCTTCCCCGAGGCCTTTTTGGGCAGCGGTTATCCGCGCGGAGAGGACTTTGGCTGTGCCATTGGCAGCCGCACGCCGGCCGGCCGTGAGGCCTTTTTGCAGTACTTCCGCCGCGCCGTGGATTTCGGCGACGTGGTCGGCGAGGCCGGCGTCGGCGGCGGCCGCGACTGGGCCGAGCGCCGGGGCATCTTTGCCCGGGACGATGCGGCGGTGGCGGGCGACGGCACGCGCGAGACGCTCGAGCGGGTGGCACGCGAGACGGGCGTGTTCATTGTGGCGGGAGCCATTGAGCGGGCGGGCGGCAGCCTGTACTGCTCGGTGGTGTATGTGTGCCCGAAGCGCGGCATGCTGGCCAAGCGGCGCAAGGTGCAGCCGACGGGGTCGGAGCGGCTGATCTGGGCAGCGTCGGGCCCGGCGACGCTCCGGGCGGTGTCGACGGAGATCCGCGGCGTGCGCATCAACCTGGCCGCGGCCATCTGCTGGGAGAACTACATGCCGATGGTGCGGCAGGCGCTGTACTCCCAGAACATCAACCTGTACTTGGCGCCGACGGCAGACGGGCGCGACGCCTGGCTCGGACTGCTGCGGACCATCGGCACCGAGGGCCGCTGCTTTGTGGTCAGCAGCAACATGTGCACGTCGGTGCAGGCGCCCGCCGAGACGCCCGCCGCCACGGCCACCACCACCACGGCCACCGATGGAAAGAAGGCACCCGCCGAGGCCGGCCTGTCGCGGCTGACGACACGCGGCGGCTCGGCCATTGTGTCGCCGTTTGGCGACATCATTGCCGGCCCGCAGTGGGACGACGCCGAGGGCATTGTGACTTCCGACGTGGACTTTGACGACTGCATTCGCGGGCGGCTCGACATTGACGTGGGCGGCAGCTATTCACGGTAAGTCCCTGGTCTACGTGTGGTTACTTCTCTCCGCTAACCATTTAGAAACGACTCGTTCAAGCTGTCGGTGGAAGGCCTCGACCTCAGCCCGCTGCCCTATTGAGATGAATGCACATGTACTTGTACCGCATAGCACAATAAAAAGGAGATCTCATAAAAAGATCTATTTGTCTCTTATTTCCTATCCTATATGCTTTTTTGTTTACTTTTACTCGGTCTGCGGCACAACCGGCAGACCCGATGGCAGGGCGGGCAGGAATTGCCGTGCAGCCGTGCGGGCCTGCTGGGCCAGGACGGCGTCCATGACGACGAGAGCAGCCATGGCCTCGACAATGGGGACGGCGCGGGGGACGACGCAGGGGTCGTGGCGGCCCTTGGCGGCGAGAATGCCCTCGGACTTGCCGTCGTAGGTGGCCGTAGTCTGTTCCTGGCCGATGGTGGCAGGAGGCTTGAAGCCGACGCGGAAGTAGATGGGTGCACCGTTGGAGATGCCGCCCTGGATGCCGCCCGAGTGGTTGGTCTTGGTGGCGAGGGACGAGCGAGAAGCAGCAGCGCCCGGTGGCAGCGGCTTGGACGGGTCCAGCGGCGGGGCGGCCACAAAGGGGTCGTTGTGCTGGGAGCCGGGCATGGTGCACCCGGAAAAGCCTGAGCCGATTTCAAAGCCCTTGGTGGCCGGGATGCTCAGCATGGCGTGGGCCAGCAGGGCCTCGAGCTTGTCGAAGCAGGGCTCGCCGAGGCCGGGCGGGGCATTGCGGATGACGCAGGTGACGGTGCCGCCGATGCTGTCGCTGCGGGCCTTGAAGTCGGCAATGTAGTCGGCCATGGCCGCCGCCGTCTGCGTGTCGGGGCAGCGGACGGGGGCGAAGGAGTCGACGGTGGGGCGGTCGACGGTGGTGATGAGCTTGTCGACGTCGGTCTGGCCGAGGCTCAGGGTGCCGACGGACGAGACAAAGGCGACAATCTCGACGCCGTAGGCCTCGCGCAGGTACTTCTCGGCAATGGCGCCGGCGGCCACGCGGCCAATGGTTTCACGGGCGCTGCTGCGGCCGCCGCCGCTGCTGGCCTTGACGCCGTACTTTTCCAGATAGGTCCAGTCGGCGTGGCTGGGGCGCGGGAAGCGGTCCGTGGTGGCACCGCCGTAGTCCTTGGGCCGCTGGTCCTTGTTGAGGACGCGGAGGCCGACGGGGGTGCCGAGAGTGACGCCGAACTCGGTGCCCGACTGGATCTCCACACGGTCCTCCTCGTTGCGCGGCGTCGTGATGCTCGACTGGCCCGGCCGCCGACGGTCCATCTGCGGCTGGATGTCTGCCTCCGTCAGCGCGAGGCCGGGCGGCACGCCATCGACGATGCAACCGACGGAACGGCAGTGCGACTCGCCGTAACTGCTTTGTCAGCATTGACCTTCTAGGAGGGGCACACAAGAAGACGCACGTCGTCACCCGGAAGTACTGGCCAAAAGTCGACATGATGATGGACGGAAAGAGATACAGACAAAGGGGAGAGATGCCAATGGCAGAAACAAGTCACAATAATGCACTGAAAAGAGCCCAATCGTCGCATGACGTTTTTTTTCGTACTTTCACACAACGCTTGACTCACCTATTCTGCCGTCTCAGACCACTTTTCTTTTCTACACCGCCCGCCGTCCTAATACCCGAAATAGGAAACGGCCGCTGGCCAATGGCGCTGGACCGTTGCGCGCCGCAAAAACGCTTCATCGCACGACGCTCTGCTGACCAGATGACCGCCCTGTGGTTGCGCCGAGGCCGAGCGGCTGTTGCTCGTGCACGGCAGACCCCATGGAGTTGTCGGCCGGTCACGTCCCGGCCACTGTCGTCGGCCCCGACAGCCCCGGCGGCTCCGTCTATGGCATTGGCGGATCTGTTCAAGGCTGTCGAACAAGGACCATTGCTCGACGACGAGGCCGGCGAGCCTGCTCCTGGATGCGTCCACATTGTCCAGTCGGCCGGCGCCAACCCGTACGCCAATCTGGCCGTCGAGCAGCGCCTGCTGGAGCACAGCCACCCCGCCAGCCGCGTCCTCTTCCTCTACCACAACGCGCCCTGCGTCGTCATCGGCCGCAACCAGAACCCCTGGGCCGAGGTGAACCTGGCGGCTCTGGCCTCTTCGTCGTCGTCTGGAGTCCGTCTGGTCCGCCGGCGCAGCGGCGGCGGCGCAGTTTATCATGATACCGGCAACGCCAACTGGAGCGTCTTGGGTCCGTCGGCCGACTTCAACCGCGACTTCCACGCGCTCATGGTCTCGCGGGCGCTGCAGCGTCTGGGCATTGCCTCGCGTGTCAACGAGCGGCACGACATTGTCGTGGACGAGAGCACGGAGTCCACGTTCAAGGTCTCCGGCTCCGCCTACCGCCTCACCCGCCACCGCTTCCTCCACCACGGCACCTGTCTGCTGGGCGCCGACCTGTCCGCCGTCTCCGGCCTCCTGCACAGCCCGGCCGCCGCCTATGTGCGCGCCCGTGGTGTCGCCTCCGTGCGCTCGCCCGTCCGCAACGTCCTGCTCGGCCAGCCCGACGCCCGCACGCGCTTCGCCGCCGCCGTCGCTGACGAGTTTGCCCACCTGTACGGCCCGGCCGTCACGACCCGCTGCACCGTCGACGTCGACGCCGCCGCCGCCGAGGGCTTCTCCTTTGACAAGCGCCTCGCCAAGGGCTACACGGAGCTCATGGTATGTGGTTGCTGATCGGTGTTATTAGTCAGCTGACATGACAGACCCGGCCCTGGCTGTACGGCCAGACGCCCCAGTTCACCTTCTCCACGCTCCCGACCGACGAGGACGACCGCGCCCGCCCGCCGCGCCCGCCGCAGGTCCCGCCGCAGTTCCAGCTCTCCTTCACCGCCCGCCACGGCGAGCTCCAGGACGTCCGCATCCAGGGACTGCCCTACAACAGCGCCGACGCCCAAGTCACGGCCGCCGCCGCCGACTTCACCCTCGGCCTCACCCTCAACGGCCAGCACCTGCACGCCATCTCCGACTGGCACAGAACCTTGGCCGAGGCCAGCCTCGCACCCTTGGATACTTCTGCCGCCGCCGCCATTGGCGCCTGGCTCGACCGTCTGCTCTGTGTGGCACCATAGCATTTTGTAGGATTTGGCATCTATACAGGCATATTACAGCGTTTCTCCAAGACTTGCTCTTTCTCACTGCCCTCTTCTGCTCTTCTGCTCTTCTACTCCCTCTACTCCCTCTACCTCTCTACTCCTCTTACTCCCCCCCTCGCATGACTCCCCGCTGGAACCAGTCGGCCACCGTCCCGAACCGGTCTTCGCTGTTGGCCAGCTCCGTCTGGAACAGGTCGTGCCGCGTCGCGTACTCCTCCTGCTGTCGCCGGATCGCCCGCACCGTCGTGTTGTCCTGCGCACACAGCGGACACTCCGCCTCCGGCAGGTCGTCGTCGGCGCTGATGAGCCCGCTGCTGCTGCCGCCGCTCTTCAGACACCGCTGGTGGAAGGAATGCTTGCACAGGAAATGCACCACCGGCAGCTCCAGCGGCAGGGCGCACTGGCTGCAGCGCGTCGCCTGGAACACGGCCGGCTTGGTGCCGAGGTCCGCCAGCTCGGCCCGCCGCTCGTCCGTCTCGGCCCGGAAGGCCGCCACACGCCGCCGGTTGGCTGCAATCTCCCGGCGCTCCCGCTCAATCGTCTCCTGCAGGTACGGCTTCAGCATGCCCATCGTGGCCACGCCGTTCTGGCTCAGTGTCTGCACCACCTGCAGCGGCGCCATCAGCCCGTCCCGGTGGATCCGCTGCAGGACCGCCGCCAGCTCCGCCGGGCCCGCCTCTTCCAGCACGGCCGCACTCGACGTCAGGTACGACAGCGCCGCCGTGTACAGCTGTGGCTCCTCCGGCCCGTACCGGTGCAGCGCTCGCAGCGCTCCCCGCGTGTCCTGCGCTGCCGTGTACGACCGGAAAATGTCCGACAACAGGCCTGCCTGCTCCTTGACCAGCGTCGTGCCCGCCCGGAATCCCGACAGGTGCGACAGCAGCAGCACATTGGCCGCATCAATGTCCTCCCCGGCCCCCTCCTCTTCTGCCGACGTGTTGCCCCCACCGCTGCCACGCACAATCAGCGACTTCGCCTTGGTCTCCCAGGCTTCCCGCTGTTCCTGGCTCTTTGTCCGGTCTGCTGCCTGTGCCAGGTACATCTCAAACAGGGTCGTCTTCAGGTCTGTCCGGTCCGCCTCCGACAGGTGCTCGTCCTGCAGACAGGCCTCCAAGAAGACAATAAACTCGTCGGTGTGGTCGATAAAGGACGAAAAGGCCGTCCGCGGCGCCGGCGGCGTGTACGTTGGCGTGGCAGCTGTAGCTTGTGGCGTGGCAGCGCCGTCGTCTGTCGTGGGCTTGTACTTGCCCGTGTAGTAGTCGATAAACAGCTGCGTAGCCTCGTCGGGGCTGTTCTCGATCAATACCCGGGCGTACTTCATCATCGCTGCATAGGTCTGCTTATGTCAGCAATGCATGTACTCGTACTCGTGCATCGTGCAACTCCTGCTTACCGTCTCAGGCTCCAGTCGGCGCATAAATTTCAGGGCGTCTGTGTATTTCTTGGCATCCTCGACCAGAATGTCCACCACGAGATCGTGCTCGCCATGCTGCGTGGCCAGGTAGACGGCCTGTTCGTAGTATCCGCCCTGGCGACAGACCGAGATGGCCGTGTCGACGTCAAAGGTCAGGTCGCCGGGCGACTTGATGAAGCGCTCGAGCTTGTCAATGTCCTTGAGCATCGCATAGCAGTTGAGCAGCAGCGTCGTGTGGTCGGCCGTGGCCCGGTGGTGCTCGTGCAGCTGCTCGAGGTATTCGATGAGGTTGTGGATCCGCTGCGTGTCGAGGAACTTGCGGATGACCTGCGACGGCTCCGTATTGTCAATGGCCTTGATGTACTGGGCCATGGCCTCGTCGTAGCTGCCCTTGTGGTAGAGGTAGTCGCCGAAGCGCCGGAAGATGACGTTCTGCTGCGCCGCGTCGAGGCCGGACTTGCGGGCCAGCTCAATCGCCAGGTGGTACAGGTTGCGCTGATACAGCATGTCGAGCCGCTGCGCCAGCGTCTTCTCCTGGTACTGGCGCACCTTTCCGTCGAGCGTCAGCACGCACAGCCGCCCCCAGATCTGGAAGACGGCCCGGACGGGCGACAGCAGCGTCTCCGAGTGCGCCACCACCTTGAGGTCGGTCTCGAGCAGGGCAAAGGTCGACGTGTTGAAGAGGGCGTCGGCGGCGGCGGCAGCCGTCGACGCGCCCAGCCGCCGCCGGTTGGCATGGCTGCTGCTGTTGTTGCTGCTGCTGCCGTTTCCGCCGGCGCCGCTGGTGCTGCTGAGGGGCGAAGACGGCGAGACGAGCCCAACATAGTCGCCGTAGACGGCCACGAGGTTCTTGGGCGCGTCGTAGGCCCGCGGCGGGCCACGGCCGTCGAGGGTGTAGTGGTAGATGGCGTCGTCGCGGGCCACGACGACCTCGCCGGTGCGAATGTCGACGGCCATGCAGCCGACGCCGCAGCCGACGTCTTCGACCGTCTTGGGCGGCTGGGCCTTGCCCTTGGCCAGGATGGGCAGTTTGAGGATGCGGGCGGTGGTGGCAATGAAGAGTGTCGTCGTCAGCTGCTCGTCCACGTACAGCTCGACGCCCGTCACCGGCTCCTCCGACTCAAAGATGATGCGCTGCCGCGTGCCCGTGTCGTTGACCAGGTCGCCGCGGATCAGCGTCACCGCTCCGTTGGCAAAGCCGACAGCCAGCTGCGACAGGTCGTCGGCGGCCGTAAAGGCGGAAATCTGTCTGGTCAGCCGTGTGCGATGCTCCCCCAAATATCCTCTTCCCGGTTTCGTCAACCTACCGGAAATTGCTTCCTGCCGTTGTTGATCTGAATGGTGCTGAGACACATCGGCACGCCCGTCTTCTTGACCGGCTTGTCCAGCGCCCACACCTTGAGTATCGGCTCCGAGCTCAGGTCCTCCTGCTTGCGTCAGCGTCTGTTCTCGTCTCCTGTAGACCCGCCCTCGACATACCGCTACTGTCACCAACATGCTGGTGCCCTCGACCTGCCGCATCTGCGTGATGCTGCCGGTTTCGTGGGCGAGGAAGCTCCGCACCACCTTCCAGCTCGGCCCCACAATGCGCACATATCCGTCAAAGCTGCCGAGGAAGAGGCTGTCGGAGCCGGAACACACACTCGTAATCTCGTTGCTCTCGAGTAAATTGCGCGTCTCGTCGTCGCCCGGGGTCGCCTGGCTGACCTCGAAGAAGTCAAACGACTTCCACTAGCGGGCATTAGTACAGCATAAAAAGGGGATCGCGGGATAGACAAACCGAGTTGGCCATGGTCACATTATCCTGGGCAGTTGATGCTGTTCGCTGGTGGATGAGTGTCCGCGATTTGGAGCTCCGTAGGCGACAGTGACGTTGAAGTAGTGTGTGGCTGAGTGTGGCGTAAACAGTGTACAGTGTGTGTACAGTGCTGTTATCCTATGCACTGTCCACTCATAGCTCACTGTCCACTCATAGCTGTCCACTCATAGCTCACCATAGCTCACGTCGCGTCGTCTACGTGTCACGACTTTGACAAAGCCAACAAACACCATGGCGGAAGCAAAGACAACTGAAAAAGTGGGCGAGCAGGGCCTCGAGGAGAAGAAGCGCACGGTTGTCTTCTTCCACCCCGATCTGGGCATCGGGGGCGCTGAGCGCCTCGTGGTCGATGCCGCCGTGGGTCTTCAGAACCGCGGTCACCGGGTGGTCATCTTCACGAGCCACTGTGACCCGGCCCATTGTTTTGACGAGGTGCGTCCGGCCAGCAGCGGCGGCGTCTTGGACGTGCGGGTGCGCGGCGGCAGCGTCGTGCCGGCCACGGTGCTGGGGCGGCTGGCAATCCTGTGTGCGATTGGCCGGCAGCTGCACCTCTTGGCGTCGGTGTGGGCGACGGGCGAGCTGGCCGGCCTGCAACCGACGGCGCTGTTTGTGGACCAGCTGTCGGCGGGGGTGCCGCTTCTGCGGTCGCTGGCGGGCGACGCGGGCCTGCTGTTCTACTGCCACTTCCCCGACCTGCTGCTGGTCCGCGGCCGCGAGCAGTGGTGGAAGCGGCTGTACCGGGTGCCCTTTGACGCGCTGGAGCAGTGGAGCATGGGCTTTTCTGACGCCGTGGCCGTCAACTCGCGGTTCACGCGCGGCGTCGTCACCGAGACGTGGCCGCGGCTGGCCGCGCACACCGACCTGCGGGTGGTGTATCCGTGCATCGACACGGCCGACAACAGCGACGACCAGGCCAGTCGGGATGCGCCCTGGAACGGCATGCCGTTTGTCCTGAGCATCAACCGCTTCGAGCGCAAGAAGGACATTGGGCTGGCCTTGCGGGCTTTTGCCGGGCTGTCGGCCGCCCAGCGAACCGGCAAACGGCTGGTGCTGGCAGGTATGTTATCTCTTTCTTTCTTTCTTTCGTTCTGTCTTCTGACTTCTGACACTGCCAGGCGGCTATGACCCCCGCGTGGCCGAAAACGTCGAGTACCACCGCGAACTCGACCAGGCCGCCACCGGCCTCGGCTTACGCACTGCCACCGCCCGCACCCTCGTCTCCGCCCTCGGCGTCCCGGCCGACGTCGACGTGCTCTTCCTGCTTTCTGTGCCCTCCGCGCTCAAGACGCTGCTGCTGCGCCATGCCCGCATGCTGGCCTACACGCCCGCCCGCGAGCACTTTGGCATCGTGCCCCTTGAGGCCATGCTCTACGGCCTGCCCGTCCTCGCCTGCGACACCGGCGGGCCCACCGAGACCGTCCTCGAGGGCGAGACCGGCTGGCTTCGCTCGCCCGACGACGTGGCTGCCTGGACCGAGGTCGTCGGCTGGGCGCTGGGCGGAACCAACGACGGCCTGTCCGACGAGAAGCGGGCGGCCATGGCCGCGGCTGGCCGCGACCGCGTGCGCTCGCACTTTGCCGTGGCCCAGATGGCCGAGCGGCTCGACGGTATCTACGACGAGCTGCAGGCGACAGCGGCTTTGGGCGGCCGCCAAGCTGCCCCCAACCTGGCTCTGCTGGTGCTGGCACTGGTTGGTCTGCCGGGGCTGCTGGCTGCCCTGGCCGTCGCAGTATGGTGGAAGCAGTGATGGGAACGGTTATGAATGGTATGGATGGAAACGATGGATGATACCACTTGCATTTCGACGGGAACGAACGTCAACCGGGTTTGACCAAACGAGAATGAACAGTCTATTCGTACTCTAGATGGTTGCGTTGCACTTTTCTATGATTCTTAAGCATCCCTACTCCTTGATGAATTTCTTCAGTCCCCGCAACCGCTCCTTGGCGCTCTCGAGGATGTCGTCCGTCTTACAGACGGCAAACCGCAGGTAGTCTTCCGCGATCAGCGCGTTCTCCTCCGTGTAGAACTCGGTCGGCGGGATGGCCGCCACGCCCAGCTCCTGGATCAGGAACCACGCCAGCTTGAAATCACGCGGCCGCGACGCCACATCCGGCGGGAACGGGTAGTTGGGCGGCAGCTGCACCTTGCTGAGGTTGACCATGACAAAGTAGCCGCCTTCGGGCTCCGAATAGGGAATGTCGAGCTCCTTCCAGATCTCGTTGAACCGGTCCATCTTAGCCTTCATGTCGGTGATGACCGAATCCCAGAAGCCCTCACCGTCCGCCTGTTCGAAGCCTGTATGGTCAGCGTTGAATCTTTTGGTTGGAGGGTCAGACACCTACCAATGGCAGTCGCCTCCTGCAGCGGCGACACCGAGGCAAAGTTGATGCGCGTGTGCGCTGCTGACACGTACTGGATCAGCTCCGGGGGGCCAATAAGCCAGCCTGTTCCGTTAGTCGTCGTCCATCGTCCTATCCTCCCGCACACTTCTCACTCACCCACACGCCAGCCCGTGGCGTAGAAGCTCTTGCCGGCCGAGCCCACGGTCAGGGTGATCTTCTCGACCTCGGGCGACAGCGTGGCAATGCGCGTAAACGGCACGTAGAACAGACGGTCGTACACCTCATCGGACAGGATGATGATCTGGTTCTTGAGGCAGAGCGCGGCAATCTTCTCGAGCTCCTCGCGCGAGAACACCTTGCCGACGGGGTTGTGCGGCGTGTTGAGCACGAGCATCTTGGTGCGCAGCGTGATGGCACGCTCCAGCTCGGCAAAGTCAATGGCCCACTCAGCAGCCGAGGATGTCTCAGTGGCGCCGGTGGCCGGCGGGTGCAGCGGTACGTACACGACCTTGCCGCCGGGCATCTCAATGTTGCTAATGTACTGGTCGAAGAAGGGCTCGAACACGATGACCTCGTCGCCCGGCTCGATAAAGGCCGTGAAGGCACACAGCATGCCCTCATTGGCTCCCGACGTCACCGTCACCTCGGTCTCCGGGTTCAGCGTGCGGCCCCACAGCGGCGAGTACGCAGCGGCAATGGCCTTCTTGAGCCGCGGCCGGCCCTTGGTATGACTGTACTGGTTGCAGTCCACGCGGTCCAGAGACTCCTTGGCTGCCTGGAGGACAAAGTCGGGCGGGTTGTAGCCAAAGAAGCCCTGGCCGAGGTTGACAATGGGCTGCTTGGGAGAGGCGGCCGCTGCCTCGTTGATCATGGACCTGGCAGTGGTCAGAGAAGAGGGAAGAGAAAAAGAGTCACAGCCCTTCCACTTACCACACATCCTTGCGGGTGGAGGCAAACCGCGGCGTCGGCTGGAGTTTGTTTGTCATGGCGGAACGGGAGACGGAAAAGAATCGGCGCTGCGAAGACGCTGTAGTCACGGAAGACGAGCGAGGAGACGCAGAAGACTGCCAGAGAGACTGCAAGAAAGAGAAGCGCATTGGAATAGCACTGTCCGCTGACCGGGGACGAGTTGGCGCGGCGTTCATAAGGATGAGACTTGGCCGCTTTTCACTATTCGCTTAGTCGCCATTTTTGGGATTCTTTTTGGATTTATTTTAATTAGGCTCACCATTCTAGCCCCTCTGATTCGCCCAGGTGGCCTTCCGCGATCGGGACGGCCACTGTACGCCGGCCAGCGCAATGACGACGAGAACTAGGGCTGTTGCGCCATCGCAGCTTTATAAGCTTCTATGGCGGGGCACCTGCGAACTGCAGCCCAGGCCAGACGCAGCCATTTTGTGATTAGTAAGCATGCACAACGAGGTCGAATGCGTCTCTATCTACTCCGTACTCAGCATACTTCGTATACTCCGTACTCGTACTCTACTTTATACGACTTCCGTATCTTTACTTGGAGCAGTAATTTCTGGTTTCATACGACTCCGTAATTGAGTAATACGAAGCTCGTACTCGTACGGAGTACTCCGTATGGAGCTGTCCATCCCTTTTCTATGGACCGGTTCAATTTAAACTGGCCAATTTGACACACACAGCAGTGTAGATTAAATGGCAGCCGAAGCTTCTTACAGGTCCCAGATGTTCGGTAGATTGCCATTTTCGGATCCAATGAACACGAGGTTTGTCAAACGACAGGTGCCAGCCTGCATCGATGCGGCACGGCAAATCTAGAAAGCTAGGCACATGAACAGATAGCCATCCTCCTTGGTTGTTTTGTGCATCTCGCTCATTCGATTCCCATCAAAAGTACTGTTTCTCCGCGGTACCTGAGGCCGGTGCCTGAGGCAGAAACGACTTATACGCTAGGGCCCCTGGAAGATCGACGCTACCACCGAGCCATCGCACAGTCACCGAACACTATTGACACTGGCGGCTGAGCCCCGCGACTTCGGGTGTTTTCGAGGACTTTTGGGCTGCGTCGTATGCAAACAGACGCGCTCTCGGACGCGTCGGGTTGCCGAAGAAACTGTTGCAACGCGTCCGTCAGCTTCCAATATTTTCTTTTTTCTGTTTTTTTTCCTCTTCTGCCAGCTCACCCGTCTTGCCCCGCGCGTGCTGCGTCCATCTGCTCCGTAATACTTGTAGTCTGCATCTTCTCTTCTTCCCTTCTCTCCTTCTCTGGAACGACTTCTTTTCGCAGGCGACTTTCTTTCCCTTTGTGTAGTGACAACGATCAGACTAGCCAATCTGCGGGCCGCTTGATCGAGGCCACGCGCATCCTCCGTACCCTCCATTCTGGTTGCGGGTCTTGAGCAAGGCTGAAATGAGGGAGACCCCCCTGCTGTCACACACTCTTTCTTTCCCAACTTCTTTCCAACAGCTCCAACAGCTCCAACAACTTCAACAGTTCCAACAGCCCTAATAGCTTCAATCGCGAGAACATTTCCTAGCCGCACACTACGCCAACTGCACCTTCCCTTTAGTCGCGTGTTTCGCTCTTTCCTTCAATTTCTCCTCGGGCCGATATCCGCCCTGTACGATCGTTCCTTCCTCGACAATTCCGGGAATCGACACCTTCCCGTGCTGGTTCAATTTATTTCCCCGGCCTGCTGTCCGGACAGCCAAATTTCCCTCTTTGATCGCTATTCTCTTCTTCTTTCATTCGACGAACATATTCTTTGCCCGACTCCTATTCTACTTGTATTCATTCTTGTCGCTCCTTTTTTTTTTGGCTGTATTGCCCCTTGTCCTAAACACACCCTTGCAACCATGGCGGCCCAGCTGTTCGAAACCCCTGGTCGCGATGTGCGGTCCTTTACCGAATTGGAAGTCGAAAAGAACCGCGAACCTTATTACAACACCATGCCGACGTCTTGGGCTGCTCCTCCAACACCTCAAGATTCTCTAGCCTCCAAGAGTGCGCCCCCCTCGCCGCCTGCTCCACAATATATCCCTCCGTCAACGCCATCGCGGGAGGAGGGGGCCTTTTTTGGCACCGGAACGGCTGCCGTCATGGCGGCGACGGCAACCCTGGCGACTCTGGCAACCCCCGAACAGACACCGCCATCGCCACGCCGTACCCGCGCTAGGAACTCGTCGGTCGGCTCGCATACGCGCGACTCGCGCATGCAGCAATGGCTGACCGACATTCCGCCGACCATCTCGCCACAGGAGAGATACCTCCAGGGTCTCGACCCCAAGGTGGACCATCCACTACACCCCCTGCCACTCAAGCTTCCTGCTGGCCGCCAGTCTCGGCTGGCGGGTGTTGGTGCGGACTACGACTTGTTCAAGTCCATGGATCTCGACGCCGAGGATAAGGAGAATGGATGTTTGGAGCAGCCGCTTCATCCTGGATCGGACCACAATGTTCTCAATGATACTGCCCCTATGGAGGGCAAGAAGAGACACATGCTGGAGGTCCGCTCGCCCCGCGATTCTGTCTTTTTACAGGCAGTTTCTCCCTCGGCGCAACTAACACAGAAACAGGAACACCCAGATGGGGCTCTGGGGCGGAAACGTGCGAGACTCTTTGATCCGGTCCGCCGTTTCTCGCAGAAGCTTTCGACACTCTCCATGTCGCCGGCCCTCGAGCAGCACAGCAGCACGCCGCGTCGCAGTGCAAGCATTTCTCTGGAGGACGCAGCCAGGCAGAGCTCGCAGCTGTATCGGTTCTCGCAGCTGGAGAAGCAACCATCGCACAGAAACAGCCTGCGCATGTCTCTGTCCAGGCACTCTGGCTCGCTGCGTGCCTCTGGCTCTGTCGCACTTCGCCGCATGCTGCAAAAGGCTCCTACCTCTCCTGCTCCTGCTCCCGTGAACACGGGTCCTGCAGAGGCCTGGACCGAGGGCCGGGCGGACATGATTATCAATGTTGCCTTTATTGGCGATGCACAGGTCGGCAAGAGCGCGCTGATTCGGTATGCTTATGCTGGATGGCCTCCTTGGCGTGTGATTACTAACGCAATACTCAGGCGTCTTGTGCACGGCACGTTTCGCGAGTCGTATGTGCCGAGTGAAATCCAAGAGCAGAGCATTCGTCTGAAAGTGGGCGAATCGCGCGTTCAGCTCAATCTGTCTGAGGCGGGTAGTGCTCGCGATCCCAGACAGCCGAGTCTCCTCGCCCTCGGATGGTTCAGTGTAGTTGTTTTGTGCTTTGACATTGGTTCTCAAAGCAGTCTGGAGGCCCTGAAAAAGGTGAGTTGCGCGAGCATGCATGGAGAGTGTTGTACACTAACGAGTGCCATGGTAGTACCGTCATGAGATTGCCATGTACGAGGAGAACTCGGTTGTTATCTTGGCCGGGCTGAAGAAGGATGCTCGGCATCGTCTTCCGCCTCTTCATTTGACCTATGTGGAGGACACCGCCCAAGTATCCACTGAAGAAGTATGTCCATGGCGTTGGCCTTTTTCTGCTCTGAAACTAACATCGACCAGGGCCAGGAAGCAGCGGCAAGATTGTATTGCCACGACTATTTTGAATGTTCGTCGCTTGGTCCTTGCGATGGCATGGACGACTTTTTTGAGTACATTGTGCGGTCGGGCGTGGAACTGCACCGGATGCGGGACAAGAAGATGGCGCGTTTCCGGCTGGAGCATTCGGTCGACAAGGGCATGTCGAGAATTGCGGATGGCGTTCGGTCTCTCTTTTTGTTTCCGGGGAGCTCTGCCCATGCCAGAGCTGGGCAGTGTTGAAAACAAAACGCAAGGTGCCATTTTGGATGCGTTGGCTGGAAGTGATAAGTATCACTGTTTTATGTATATTACGTGTAACGCTTATAACGGTTCTTATTTCGAGACATCAGGAGGAAAACGATGTGTGCGTTTAGAGATTTTGTTACATGGCGTTTTCAGTAATTGGACGGAATGCCCATAAATTGTTGGCATCGTTAGTAGAAGACTAACGAACTACCGGTCTTGTCATTGAAAGTATTGAATATTAAATCTTTAATAATAGTTCTAAAAATGTTGATTTAATTTCTTTAATACTATTTTGAAAACATATTTAGACTTGAAGATTCCGTAAACAAACATGTATAAACAAGAGATCGCACAAACAAACATGAAAGACATTTACGGCACAACTTCACTGAACATATTTGATCACACCAACCCATAAATAGCAATTCAAAGAACATGATCGACAGACAAGACTGTATTCAACCATATGCAGGATTGCGTGAACGACCTGGATATACCGGAAAAACACGGCCCGACACAATGATTAGTCAGCACTTCCTAGAGGTTGTTGAAGACACCTTGGAAACATGTGATGCTTAGTGTTAGCCGCACGTGACACGAAATTGGAGATGCCAACGTCTTGCTGTTCATGGACGGCCCTCCTTTCTTGGCGGTTGGATGACCACGTCCATTTTGTTTTGCGACGATGAATGTTCCTGGACAAGATGGCGGCAGCGACAGCGGCGGCAGCGGCGGCAGCAGCAATAGCAGTGACCAGGGCCGCCGAGGCCAGCTATTGCCGTCGCCACCTGCGGCCGATACGAGCGACGAACCGACGATGACGCCAGCGATGCCAGCGACGACGACGACGCCGACAAAGAAGAAGCCGGCGACGCGACGGCCGTCGGCCTTGGACCGGCCACGGCCTGCGAAGAGTACATTGTTGATCCCCCGCGGCGTGGCCGGGGCGGCGAGCAGCTTGCGGCCGCTGCACCTGACGATCCGATTTGTCTCGCTGCCCGACATTGAGCTCGACCTGGCCGAGCCGCACCGGATGACGATGGCGGCGCTGAAGCCGCTGATCCGGGCGCAGCTGATGCATCTGGAGCAGGCGTCGGCGGCGGAGATGCGTGCCGAGCCCGACCCCGAGCGCCGCCCGACGCCGCCGTCGGTCCTGCGCGACGCCCACCGCCGCCGGCTGCGGCTCATCTACAGCGGCAAGATCCTGGCCGACGACGCCATTGTGGGCAATGTGCTGCGGCCGCTGGCGCCGCCGCCGTCGTCGTCGGCCTCGGCCTCGGCCTCGCGTGCGCCCGGCCGCTCCGCCTCGCGCTCGCCCTCGGGCGACAGCCGCACGCCGCGCATCTACGTCAACTGCAGCATCGGCGACGTGCAGCCGGAGAGCGAGCTGATGGACGAGGTGATGGCGGCCACCGCAGGGCTGGCGCAGGAGAGCGAGGGTGAGGGCGACGGCGAGGGCGAGGGCGAGGCGGGAGAAGACTTGCAAAAAAAGAGGACGCGGCTGCTGAACGACGCGCTCGTGGTGACGCACGACGGCGAGACGGCCACGGTCAGTCTACGGGCCGGCCGCGACGGCCGCGATGCCACGTCGCCGGCAGTCGCGCGACGTCTGACGCGGCCGCTGGCGGGCCCAGGGGGAGGTCGGGCGGCAGCCATCAGCAGCGACGGGCCACGGCCGTCGTCGGGGCGGAACCGCAATGCTCCCTCGCCGACGACCGAGAACGCCCCGGCCCCGTCGACGACACCGGCACCCCGGGGCTTCGACCGGCTCGCGGCCGCAGGCTTCTCGACGGCCGAGGTCAACCAGCTGCGCCTGCAGTTCCGCAGCATCCAGGCCACGCGGTTTACACCGGACGCCATGCCCTCACCAGACACGCTGCGGTCCATGGAGGACCGGTGGCTGGACGACAGCGGCGGTGCCGGAGGACTGGGAGCTTTGGGCGGGGGCGGTGGCGGGACGGCTGCTGGCGCCAACGGTGCCGACGGGTGGGACGACGGAGCCCTGCCGCCCGAAGACGAGTCCGGGATGCCGGGGCTGCTGGACGTGATGGTCCGCGGGATGATTGTGGGATTTGTGTATCCGCTGGGCGCGGCGGCCTGGCTCGGACGGGAGCAGGGCCTGTGGACGCGCAAGTGGCAGGTCTTTGTGAGTTTTGGACTGATTCTCAGCGTCATGATTGGCACCATCAAGACGTTGGCCGGCGAGTGGTAGGCGACATAGACGGAAAGCCGGCGTTGGGCGTTGGATTATGTAAGATATCTCACTACTAGGAAGCGTAACGTTCGTGTCATCCATTTCTGCCACCTATTCCATTCACCAGATTATCTAATATATCCAAGGATGCACTGCAACTTGATCTCTTCAAATCTCCAGATCTCCAGATCTTTCCTCTTCCTCTTCCTCCTTCTCCTTCTCCTCCTCTCCTCCCCTCCTCTCTTCAACGCTCATGTGATATCCGAAATCAAAGGCTTCATCCGCAATCAAACGCCAGCAAAATCAAACAATCGCCTCAGTCATGCGCGGCCACAATGCACCCGTTCAGCGGCCGCCAACTGCGCCGGCGCGTCCGGGTCGTGGGCCACCATGTCGAGCTCCGGCGCCGCCATTCGGGCTTGGACACAGGCCTGCTGCTTGCCCGCTGCTGCTGCCGCCGCTGCTGCTGCCGCTGCCACCATGCCCGACCCCGACGTCGCCATGGCCGCCACGGCCGCTGCACCCGCCGCATCCACCCGCGTCGTCTTCGTCGCCGTCTCCGTCACCGTCTCATACACCCGCATCGTCTTGGTGGCCGTCGCCGTCACCGTCTCCATGTGCAGCACCGTCCCACTGCCAATCGGCAGGTTCTCCTGCAGCGCCGGCAGACTCTCCTCGCCAAAGAAACACTCGTCCATGTCGTAGCCGTCGACGTCCATGTCGACCTCCATCATCGCCGCCAACGCATCCACCACGGCATACGCGCTGTCGCCCTCGGCCGGCGCGCACTCATCGCCGGCCACCGCCGCTGCCGTCAGCTCCGACGACACACCCGGGATGGCAATGCGTGGGATCTCTGTGCCCAACACGGCCGCCCGCGTCCCCACGACCGGTGTCCCTGCCGGACCACCTCTCGCCTGCACGGCCTGCACGGCCTGCATCGCCTGCATGGCCGGCATCATCACCACCGTCGGCTCACCCGGCCGCAGCGCCACCAGCAGAATCACCAGCGCACTCAGCACAATAATGGCCACGTGCCGGTGGTCCCGCAGAAACACTTTGCCCGCCGCCAGCAGCAGCTCGCCCATGGATGCCGTCTGCAGGCTGTCCGCAGCTGTCGGGACGGCCGTCGGCACTGCGTACGACTGCGACGTCTGCCGCCGCCGCTCTTCCCGGCGCTCATAGGCCGCCGCACTGGGCGACGGCGGCGACTGGGCGCCCGGCAGGCCTTCCGTCTCGGCGGCCGGCGGCGTCCGCCCGTAAATCTCCCGCAGCCGGTCCTCGGCCTCCCGGTACCGCCACGCCTCCGACGAGCTGTCGCCGCCTGGCGCCGTGGGCGGCCGCACGGCCACAGCCGCCGGCGACGGGGACAGCGACGGCGACAGCCGGAAGTGGTCGTCGGCCGGCAGGTCGCTGGGGCTGGGGCTGGGGGCGACGGCGACGACGATATCGCGCATCTGGCGCTCGCGTTCTTCGCGCTCGCGCTCGCGGTCCTTGTCTTCCTGGGCCGCCCGCAGCCGGGCCAGCTCGCGGACGACGCCGGCGTCCAGCAGGATGGGCTCGATCTCGACGTCGACGCGCTCCATCTCGCGCCAGCAGGCGGACCAGGCGCCGACGGTCATGAGGCCGTTGCTGGCATAGACCTTGACGCGGTAGACGCGCTCGGCGCTCAGCGGCTCGTAGCGGATCTCGGCCCGGCAGGTCGGACACCAGTGGCGCGAGTCCTCGTCCAGCTCGCCGTTGCGGTCGTAGTCGTCCTCGCTGTTGGTGCTGCTGCAGCTGCCGTCGTCGTCCTCGGGGCCCAGATAGTGCCCGCACTCGAGGATGCGCGCGCGGCGGCGCATCGGCAGCTCCAGCGCCTCCAGCAGCCGCTCTTCCAGCACCTCGTAGTCGTCCTGCGGATGCGGCAGCAGCACGCCGCGCTCCGTCACCGTGTCGCCGCCCATGATGCTCTGCAGCTGACACCACGCCGCGTGCAGCTGCCGCAACGTGTTGGGCATGTCCGACTGCTCGCAGTCGTCCCGGTCGTGCTCGGCCGCGTCTTCCTCGAGGATCCACCGGTCCAGCACCGGGCCCCAGGACCAGCGCGCCGGCATCAGCGTCGCATGCAGCAGCACCAGCGGCGCCGGGTCCGATCGGATCACCCGGAACCGCGTAGGCGTCTGCCGGGCCGAGGCCGAGGCCGAGGCCGACGAGTCCCGCCGGCCGCGCTCTTCCTCTTCCTGCAGCTGGCGTCGCCGCTGCCGCACCGACCGCGGCGACCCGCCGTAGATCAGCGGCGGCGACGTCGTTGTCGGCGACGACATCTGCATCGCCCGCACCGCCGACGGCGTCCGGAAGGCCGCCCGGGGTGTGCCGTGGAGAGAGGTCGACGGCATGCGGCCGCGACGAGCGCCGAGGCCGCTGCTGCCCTCGCCGGCCCCCTCGCCGGCCCCCTCGTCGTCCCGGTGCCGCTCCTCGTCCAGGTCGATCTCATACTGCGACATGTGCGAGATGGCCTCCGTCAGGTCCGACAGCCGCGGGCCGCCGCCGACGCGCGCAAAGCCGGACATCATGGAGATGTCCGAGAGCCGCGGCAGGCGTTCATGGCATGCCCCCTCGTCGCCCGACTTGTCCTCGCCGCTGCCGCCCGTGCCCAGAGAGCCACTGAGCGAGCTGCGGGGACTGTGTTCGCTAAACACATCGTCGTGGTCGTCTTCGTGGTCGTCTTCTTCGTGCTCAAAGTCGCTCCTCGAGCCAGCACTCTGTCCGGCCTCCTGTGCCGACTCGTGTTCGTGGTCGTGTTCATGGTCATGGTCGTGGTCGTCGTGATCCTCTGGCACAGCCAGGACGTCTGCAGCGGCGTCGAGGACGCTCGTTTCGAATTCCTCGCCGGGCATGTTCTCGGTGTTTGGGGGGGTAGTTGGGGTGTGCAAAGAAAAGAGAAAAAGTACTCCGGGCGGTCCTGTCGAGAAACGGTGAAGCAGGTTCCCGAGAACAAGACAGGTGGTCGTTCCTTGGAGCAGGACAGGAAAAGCAAGAGCTCCTCTGCTTCAGGGGAAGAAGGAGGAGGAGGGGGAGTGCGGAAAGGCAATGCACAGAGGAAGAGACAGCAGTTCGTGCGGAGCAGAAGAGGAAGAGGGAACAAAAAAAAAAAGAAAGATACAGGGTATTATGAGCTGTTTCGCCCGCCGGAAGGACGGTCGTTCTGGGGTCAGACAGGGGCACGGAGAATCTGTCCTGACTGGCGGAAAGCTGGGCGCTGCGTGGCCTGGGTGGATGGGCCGACGTGGTCGATTGGCCCAACACCTTGTTTACTTTCCTATCGGCGGGCCGTTGCCAGGCCAATGCGTGCACGTGAGCAAACGGTAAGCGAATCCCTCGACGACTTGTGCTCGTATCTTTTGCCCGCCCAAATCTCGGCTGGCTGGCCCAGCAGTGCTGCTCTTCTTGGCCCTCCAAAGCGGTCGTCAAACCCCTATTCCACGATGATGCACCAAGATGTCTTTCTTGCGCGGCAATGTGCTGCACTGGAATGAAGATCAGGCAGCCAACGCCGCTTTTTTCAGTGGACCTTCCTAACAAAACACACTGGCCAGATGCACTGGAATGGCGGGGACCGGACACTGCCGACGGAAAGCCTTCCGACTTGCACGACCGCGCTCGCTGTCCTGTGGTGTCCTTGTCACATTTGTACTGCGTGCTCGTATTATATACTCCGTACTCTGTACTCCGTACTCGTAGTTGTTCACGAGGTTCTTACAAGTATCCCGTATACCGCTTGTTTACTATATCACGTGACATTGTTGATCACCCAATACACGATCTGAATCAGGTCACAGGAGTCCATTGCATCTTCACGGATCACATCATCTATCAACCAACGTTATCGTCATAAGCAAACTGGCGCGGCGACGATGCTTCATCGACCGGCTTATCGCAAGTAAAACAACAGGAGAGCAAGTCCAACAAATCACAAAACAAGTCCCATTCCCATCCAATAGTTTCCTTCCTGGGTACTCTTCCGAATCTTGTTGACGCCGTAGAAAAAACAAAGAAAACAGAACAAAAGGAAAAGGTGTGATGAATGTGTGTACAAGGTGTCTTTTTCCCCATGCGCAACGAGAAAAATGAGAAAAATGGGAACAAAAAAAAACAAGAAAAACGACAATGGTAGAAAAGACAAAAGAAAACGACATGGCGTTGGAGCGGTGCAGTGCAATGGTACTCAAACAGAAGAGACAGCATGCAAAATCCAATGCATGCAACACGTGTCCCTGGGCTTTCTAAGCACTCGGGAGCAGCATATCTAACCGTGCCGACGTTGCCGCCAGGCTGCTCGCAAGCATGGTTATCCGCGCAATGGCCATCTCCTCCTGGACCTCCCGCACGGCCTCATCAGCCGCATCGACCAGCTCAAAGCGCGCCAGAGCCTTCTCGCTGCTGATGCCACCGAAAATCTCCTCCTGGACCTCCACCGGCTTGCACGAGCGTGCCGGGGCCGGAGCAGAGACAGGAGCGGCAGCAGAAGCAGCAGCATCGTGGTACAGAGCAAACAGAGGGTCGCTCTCAAACTCGGCGTCGACGGCCACCGAGGCAGAAGCCGTGGCAGTCTCGGTCTCCGTGACCGGGTGCTCAATGATCGGCATGTCGACCTTCTCCTCCTCGTCAAAGGTGGAGCCAACAAAGTTGGAGCTCTTGCCCAAAAGGATGGACGTGTCAATGGACATGGGCATGTCCGGGGTGCGCACGGCAAACACCTGCGGCTGGAAGGTGAAGGTCGGCTCCGAGTCGATCTGCAGCATCGACAGGTCAATGTGCTGCTCCGGGATCATGGCCACGCCGATCTGCTGCTGCGCAGCGTACGGGTTGACGTCCTTGGGCGCCTCCCGCTGCTCAGGCTGCTGCTGCTGCTGGGGCTGCTGCACCTGCTGCTGGGGCTGAGCCGGGCCCTGGGACTGGGGAACGAGCGAGGGGTTGGAGCTCAGGCGGTCCAGGAAGTCGGAGAAGGAGGGCGAGCCCAGGAGCATGCGCGTGAGGTCGGACAGCCGCTTGTTCTCCTCGATGAGGGCGCGGTTCTGCGTGCGCAGGTCGCCGTTCTCGGAAACCTTGTTGGCGATCTCGGACTCGAGCTGGGAGATGTATTCTGGAAAGTTAGCGAGGAAGAGAGAGAGGGAGAAGAAGAAAAAAAATTACCCTTCCTCCGCGAGCGGAAAGCGCGGGCCGAGACCTTGTTGCGGAGCTGGCGACGCTCCTTGCTTGAGAGCTTCTTGCCCTCTTCGCTGGCGAGCAGACGCTCGTCCTCATCCATGTCCTCCTCGTCCTTCTTGGGCCGGCTAATGTTGACAAGCGGAGCACCGTTGGCGTCGGTGGGCGACGAGGTCTTTTGGCGCATGGAGTTGAGAAGCTGAGTGATCTTCTGCTCGACGATGGGGTCCGACGGCTGGGCCGACTTGTGGCGGGCCTGTTGGGGAACCTTGCCCGGGTTCTGGTTCTGGCGCTGCTGCTGCTGCTGCTGGATGATCTGCTGCTGCTGGCGCTGCTGGGCCTGGGCCTTGGCCAGGGCAGCCTGCTGGTGCATGCCGGGCCACAGACGGCCGACATTGCTGGCATGAGCGGCGGCGGCGGCGGCAGCGGCGTTGTTGGAGGGCAGGGTCATGACGCGGGGAGCCTGGCCCGGGATGACGGGGGGTGGCGGGTTCATGGAGTTGTTGGCCTCAAAGTAAAAGCCGGCGTCGGGCGCCGGGGAGTCAAAGTCGAGGCCAATGTCGGAGGGGCTGACGGAGGCATTGTTGGGGGCGCTGTTGAAATCGAACATGTCGTCGCTGGTGGTGGCAGCGGTGGCAGTGGCGGCGGCGGCCATGGGCATGTAGCCCATCTCAAAGTTGTTGTAGCCAGCGTTCATCTGGGCGCTGTTCTGGTTGACGGCAAAAGTGGTGGCGATGGCGCCGGGGACAAAGCCGGTCTGCTGCTTGTACTGGTCGTACTGGTGGCTGGGGCCGGTCATGGGCTGACTCGTGGAGAGCAGTGATGCCGGGGTGGAGGCGGCTGTGGTGCGGACAAAGGAGTGCTTGGAGTTTGCCGGCGACATGGACGGCGAGTGGTACTGGACGTTGTCGTAGTCGGACAGATCGATGAAGGAATCCATCGACTCCATCATTCCCTGTTGCGGAGCGGCAGAAGAGGCAGACATATTATCGGTCATGGCGCTGTGAGCGTCACCTTCCTGCTTGACGGGGCCGTTCATGATCTGTGGACGGACTGAAGAGACGGGAAGCGGAAGAGGTGGACGACGTGGTGACTGCAAAAGTAATGACGATCTCAAGAAAATAAAGGTTGTATGGGGGGGTCGCGGCAGGTGGTCGGGGCCAAGAAGCGATGGCGGTGGGAAGGGAAAAAATAAATAAATATGGGAACAAGACCAAGAGAATGAGCGGAAGGGGGGGTTTTAGAGCAACGAGTGGGTGGTGATGGTTGAAAAAAAAGGGGGGGAGGAGAAACGTGTTAGAGATTCCGTACGGACTGGGGAGTGGGTATCGGCGTGAAAAGTGAAAATGGGAAAAGGGAGGAATGAAAGGGAACAGGAGACCTGCCGCTGTGGTCGGAGGGCGTAATACAGGGTATGCGGACTATTGTGGAAAATATGGGTGCCTGGCGTTGGAAGGGGGGTGAGCGGAGCGTCCGCGGGGTGGGGCTCTGGGCCAGCAAGGCAGAGGACCGGGCGGCAGCTCCAGGCCTTGTAGCGGTTGACAGCGTCGCGACGGCGGAGGAGCAGGCAGGAGTAGGCACTCCGTAGGCACTCCGTAGGTAGGTGCACTCATCATTTACAGGGCGTCCACGGCGGCAGGGCTTCCAGGGGGTGGGGTGGGAAACAGTGGATGACGCGGCCTTTTCACCCCACCCCCCAGACTTTTTCAAGTTCCGTAGCACACTGCGCCTCGTACTGGGAAAGGCCAGCCGATGTCACTTGCCACACAATTTGGCAGGAAAGTAACTTTTCTCGGTCGTGCAGAAAACGGAAGGTACTCCGATGACTTGCTTGTGCACAGCACAAAACATGCTCAATGCGGCCGGTGGCCCCGAACATGGCGCTTCGGGCCAATCAGAGGCCTCTCTGGATTAGGTAAGATGGCCTGTGTTTCCCAACGGTCCCAGCGTCCAGCGCTCCCTGTGCCGGCCAGCCGTGCTGTATCGTACTCCGTACTGCGTACAGCCCGCAAGCAGTACTTTGTGTGCAGTAGCGCATCCGAAGCCTATCCGAAGCCAGAGCCCGCCAGCTGCCCCATTCCACCTGTTCATCGTGGGATCGTGGAACCGCAGAGGGTGCACTGTCTCTCCAGCGGTCCCTTTCGTCTCCGTCTCTAGGATTTCGTGCTCTTGGCAGTCCGGGGCATGGGATCGGACACGATCGTACGAGAGAGTGCAGCCGAGCATCTTACGAGGAAGAGCATCTGTGGAATAACATGTAAGATACGAGTATGAGTAGAGGCTTTTGTCGGTACAGTGCAGGTAGCGCTAATAGCGCTACTGCCTACCTACTGCCTGCTGTCTACTGTCTCTCCGTACCCGAGACTTCTCAGCACCGGCACTTCAGTCGGCAAACACGTGTTTCGGGCTCTTTGTTTACAAGCGCAGTCCGGCTCTCGCGCGCGCTCTCTCTCTCCCTCTCTTCTTCCACCTTGCGGTGGAGACGGCGTCAATCTCTTTCTGCTGGGATCGCCGGTGCCCGCGCTCTGCACAGCCGCGCAGGAGTTGCAGCAAATTTCCATGGCGGCTCGGGATTCATGAACTGCCGGAATACGAATGTGCCCAATACGAGAAACAGGCAGGCTTTCGGGGCTTGACGACCTATAATACAGGCGGCTGTCACTGAAAATCATGCAGCGACCAGGGCAGGCGCAACTGCCAAACGAAGCTTTTTTTGCTTTTGGCTGGCGCGCCGCTTTGGCCAATCAAAACTGCAGATGGCTTTATCAGTCCCACTTGGCTCGATACATCTGTTTTGCGTGCGGCTGGCGGGGTCGATCAGGTATCTTATCGCCACGCCGTTCCAGAGAATGCTCATCTCTCCGCTGCACAGCCTCACGCCGGTCTTGGGTTACGAGTCTCTTACGAGTAAGACTTGAACAAGTACGCCTGTATTGCGTATGCCGCGGCACAATAAGCAGCACGTCATGTCGGTCAGAAAATGAAGGACTTCAGAAAGAAATGACCACAAACTGAGGTTTGAGAAGAAGACGAAGAGTTGTGAAGAAAGACGAAAGAAAGGCCTGAGGCCTGAGGCCTGGACTAGAAATGACCAGGACCCCAACCAGGAATCCCTAAATACGACTTCTTACAGGGAGCATTGTTCGAGAAGGTCTTCGGCTCAGACGCCCTGGACGGTGTCCAGACCGTTGTTGGGGTCGCATTGGCCCATAGTTGCCAGCAGCCTGAGATTGCAATCCAGCAACGCCTCGCTGCCTCGTCCTCATTCATCCCTCTGCGCTGCCGATCAAAAATAGAACAGGGAACCCCCGTGCCGCCTGCACATGTGTCAAACCTCTCCTTCTCCACTGTTTGCCTCTGCCACATCCATTCACAGACAGGCACACGGCTTCCAGATCCAGTTATTCTCAGGGGTACCATTATTCGTAACGTCTACGTAACGCCCTGGTGGAGAATTCACCATTGTGCAATGTTATTCCCTCCAGGGCGTATGCTTAATGAAGGCTGATCGAAAGCCAATCGACACTGGCTTGTTTCATGAAACAAACCAGAGGGAAAGACGAAAAACGCCTTGCCACTCTCCTCCACCCTCTGCTCCTCATACGAGTGCCCCTCTTCAACCAGGTTGTCGGGGGCTAGAACAACCGGAAAAGGCTCCCAAAGAGGATCCCCTGTCGTGTGTTTGCATGAACTTGCGTGCGGAGAGAGCATGGTTACAGAGTACGGATACTCCGTGCTGGGTGCTGTCTCCAGGGTGCTGCCGCCCGATGTGATATCCCTCGGCACTTGCTATCGTATTGGGTTAACCCTCTGCCGCAGTCGGCTCTTCCTGCTCGGGCACCATTTTGCATTGTCTATGCGGTTTGACAGAGTTGCAATCCGGTCCCGTAGAGCCTTTGGCTTCTCCTCGGTACGCAACCCATGGGTTCGAGGCAAATGCAAACAGGAAAGAACAAAAACAAAACAAAACAGTTTCCTATTCCCTAAAAAAAGAAGCTTTCCACACTGCCTCTGTCTCGGCCTCGCTTCTTGGGCCTGGTGCTTGGTGCTTGGTGCTTTGCATACGATCGCCCTTGGCGTTTTGCAGATGCTTATCTGCTTTCGTCTCGCCTCCGCTACCCCAGCCACAGGACCCATCCGCACTCCGTGTTCGTATTTTACCCGTCTCAGAGCCGTGAGGTCCTCGAATGACCGAGTGACACGAACCCAGCACGAGCAACTGCGCCTTGCCTTGCCCGAGGCAGGACAAGGCATTTTCGACTCGCAGACTCCTCCGTACAGACAGTCGTCGTGCTTGATATACGAATAGCCCATTCTACTGCCGTGCTTTCTGCTATAAGGCCACGCGTAACCTGCCGATTCCGTGGCCTCTCAATCACCTGCTGCCGCCGGGCAGACACCGACATTCCCTGGTCTGATCCGTGCCAGTAGACAATTTCAAAAACGGCATGGATGGTGCACAACCACATGTTGATCGGCAGCCGTTGGGCTCGATGCCGAATTGTCTGAATCATGGGAGTGCCGAGTACGAGCTTGGAGTAATATGGAGTACTCCGTAAAGAGTACGGAGTACTGCCCCCAAAGAGGCTGTGCTGGACGGAGTGCTCCGTACAATGTGTGTCTCCTCCGTATTTCGTGCTCGTATTGCATAGATTGCATACTGCATAGATTGCACTCGCCTGTTACCCACAGCAACACGAAGAGTCACAGCTGTGGTCCTCGGTCCTCGATCCTCGATCCTCGATCCCCGATCCTCGGTCCGCTATGTCAACCAGTGGCCCTCCTCGTCCGTCCAGCCCATGTCCGCGTTTGTCCAGCCCATCACGGTCCGCTTGCCGTTGACCGTCACGGCCAGGTTAACCGACGCGTCCGTCAGCCGCATCTGGCCCAGCGTCTTGTGCGCATTGTTGACCGCGTCCATCTCGGCCGCCGTCAGGGTGACGAGCCGGATGTTGGCGTCGATCCGCTTGAGGCTGGCGCTCTTGGGAATCACCGCCACGCCGCGCTGCACCGCCCACGACAGCGACACGATGGCGCTGCCGACGCCGTGCGCTGCCGCAATGGACGTGAAGAGGGCGTCGTCGAGCACCGGGTTCTTGGCCACGCCGTCCTTGTCCGGCTTCGCCGGCCCGCCCAGCGTGCTCCAGCTGATGACCTGGATGCCGTGGGCCGCGCAGTAGGGCACCAGCCGGTGGCAGGGGTTGAGCGCGTGCAGCTCGATCTCGTTGATGGCCGGCACGATCGTCGCGCGCGCCAGCACCTGCTCCAGCGTCCGCTCCGTAAAGTTGCTGACGCCAATGGTCCGACACTGCGGGCCCACGAGCTTCTCCATCAACAGCCACGTGTCGACAATGCTCGGACTGTCGCCCGGCAGCAGCGTCTTCGCCTCGGGCAGCGGCGTCTTGGCCTGCGGCCAGTGCATCAGAAACACATCCACGTAGTCGAGCCCCAGCTCCTTCAGCGAGATGGCCAGCGCCGCCGCCGGGTCGTGATGCCAGTGGCTCCAGAACTTGGTCACCACCGTGATCTCCTCACGCGGCACGCCGCTCGCTCGGATCGCCCGGCCCACCACATGTTCCACCTGATACATCTGCGCCGTGTCGATCATCCTGTACCCCGACTGCAGCGCGTGCACGATCGAGTCCTCGAGCGCCTTCTCGTCGTCGGTCCCGAAACCGCCTGTCCCGCCCGTGTCAGCTGGCCCTCCCGGTGCCGAGACGTCCCCCTCACCCCCGATATCCAAGATACATACCCTGCCATGTGCCCAGGCCGACCGCCGGCAGCTCCAGCCCTGCGGGGAGGTCAGTCGATGGATCTCTCAACTTCAACGGCCTCGCGTGCCAATCCAACAGCCTCACCATTGTTGAGCTTAAACGTTTTTGTACACAAGGGAATGTCTGCCATGATGATGGTCTTCGTGGATGGTGTCTTATTACAAGACGCCGAAGAGAAAGGAGGTGAGAAGGGAGTGGCCTTTAAAGGTCCGATGCGAACTGAACCACAGCTCCTCTTGACGACATCGGTGATAAACGACTCCACCACCCCTCATTGTGTCATATCACTAGCGTTTGGACGGTATGGCTTGCACCAATATTGCTGACCAATTTTTCGCTCAGTCGGATCTGTGCGCATCCTACGCATCTTTCCAGAGTTCTTCCGTCGTCTCTTTAGCCGTCCTGATACCACATCGCGACCTATGCTTAGATAAGCATATTTCTCCGATAACCGAACCAATAGGAGAAATATGACTCAGGCCTGTCATGCTGGGCGTTCAGCTATGCGTGTTCTTGCCGAGATAGACTGTATATTTCTCTGGGCAAGAAACGTGAATGGCTACTGCTCGTAGACAAATAATTGTAAGATACTATATCTAAATGTCTGGGCGGAAATAATAGTGTAATTATTCCGGGCTGGAATACGCGTAGAACTCAACCTCGGCCAACCAGATGTCAACTTTGCTTTCCTTTTCCCATAATCATCCAATGGCATGATTTGTCTCACCTATACGAGTATTGTACAACACAATGTGCTCCATTTTATCTTCATCTAGTACTGTGATAGGATAGAAAATGATACCGTCAGGCTGCATATAGTGACAGGGCTCTCATCTCGGCATTATGGAAAGTCCGCAGGGGGACTTTAAAACCCGAAGTAGCCCTTCGCTTTGTGTTACCCATGATCATGGGTTGTTCTCTGACTGCTGTCTTACGAGTACAATATCAGCCTCCCGTACCACGAAGGAGTTGGGGTTATCCGGACGGAGAAAGCTGCACTCAGTATCGTACGCGTATTTTCCGGTGACACGTCAACCAGCAGGTTTTCGGATATCAAGGGAATCAAGATGCGGGAATAATAGGTATGCTTCGATCATGGAGCATAGTGAGCAGTTGTTTGTGCACAGTAGCGAAACATTTGACACATCTAAAACATCCGAATTTTGAATATATCTTGAAATATCTTGAAATATTCCGAAAATATCCCGAAAGTGTCCCGGAAATGTTTGAAAATGTCTGAAAATATCAATGAGGAATGAGTAGGATTTATAAAGAACGCCGAGTTGTGTACCTTCTCGGAGGCAATCAGGAGAACAGATGTTTACAACAAGTACTGCACAGTCACATCAAACCATGCGAAATTACTGAAAATAACAGCCCGAGGCATAACATGCCTTTCTGGGCTTGTGATAGAGGGGAAGCTGGCCGGACATGTTGGATAATGAGAGAATGGCAATCCGGGTTCCTGCTTCCCCGCATCTTGTGCGTCTCGTGAGGAGATTCGGGTTTTGGGCACCGGATGACCAGCCTCCCAGCCTTGCCATACCAGCGGGTGAGAACACGAAACCGGCAGTTTTTCCGGAGTGGCTCACGAACATCTCCAATTGTTGCCGGACCGGATGCCGGATCGACGCGAATGCGAGGAGAGGAGCAGACGTTGTTTGGGGATAAAACAATCTAAAATTGGCATGGGACTTTCTAAATTTGAAACGAACTCGAAAGTACAGAGCAACTCTGACTCGGTAAACTTTAAATTGTGGAATATTTCTAATGAGACGATCGACGCGAACGAAAGAGGAGTAAAATGAGCCGCATGACTGCCCAGTGCCTGGAAGTTGCTTCGCGCCGAGCACTCGCAGACGCAGAACGAGTGGGGAAAACGTGCCGGTGGGCGCTACTTACTCGTAGATGTTGTCGGAACCGCCTTACGCTGATCTCCCTTTCTGGGCATATTGACTTGGCGTTCTGCACTTTACACCTTCCCCTCATCTCAAGGCTAGAAGTGAGGGGAGAAGTGGAAGATGCAGGTTCAAAACCTGCATGGCTTTGAAGGTGTAACCCCAAATTCCAACGCCAGCCGAGGCACTCTTGTCTCTCAGGGATAGAAGTGTATAGGATTCCTCTGTTTTTTTCATTTTTTCACATGTTTCGACGTCTGCACACCCTCTTCGTCGGAAGGTTACCCCAAGGGCTTACATTCCTGCGGACTGCCCCGGCTCTTGGCTCGCTCGACATTGACTGCCGCTCCATGGCTCTATTTGCCGTCCCCCGTGGGGAAATGCTGCACTTGGTATTGGATTCCGCATACTAGCCCCTCCGCCTCGACGACGACGAGAATGTTGATGCCTTCGGACCTGGTCATGAGAGGTTCTACTGATTTTCGTGGGCGGTGTGGGCTAAGCGTCCATCGACTACCGTAGAGGCTTGACTAGGCCAAAACCAGGGAATTCTCCGCCCAGATCTACTAGAGGTACCATTGCTGGTAGCTGTATTTTTTGTTGGGGGAGGTTTAATTTGGTCTCATTTGTTTTTTCGGCACATCAGCCGTATTTCTATTTCCATACCATACGGACGTGTTCTTGACGCGATGTCTGCGGGGAAATCGACAAGGAACACGGTTCAAGCCATGCATGAACCGCCGGCAAGCTCTATTGCTTCTTGACTGGATGCGGAAAAGATTTTCCCCAAATCTGGTAGTGCCACGAGAAAGGTCCTACTAACTCCTTGGTGTTCAACACTTTCTCGTGGTGGCCTATTTGCTTTTCAGAAGTGTGATAACTCGTATGTTTGGAATATAAAAAAGAACTCTGCCATCTTGGACGCCATGGACAAGGATCAATATATTAAGCAAGCGGGCCAGCCGACTCAGCTGCCTCGACCTTCCTTTCAAGCCTCTTCCGTTCCTCTCTTCAGAGACAGTCTTTTCCCTATATTAGCTCCTCTATTAGCACCATGCGGTCTCTTCCTGCTGTCTTAGCCTTGGCCGGCCTACTGGGTCTTGTCGGGGCCCATCCGACGGAGCAAGTGAGACGTTCAGTGGGCCAGCCGTGGCCACGTCCGGACAAGAGAAACTCGCCATCGTTGGAGGAGCGGACCATTGTCAGCGTCACCTATGGAGAGGGCACCGTGAACGGGTTGACCATTGGCAACGTGGACTCGTTCCGGGCCATCCCCTTTGCCCAGCCTCCCGTGGGCGACCTGCGGCTGCGGCCTCCCCAGCGGATCAATGGCTCGCTGGGCGAGGTGGACGGCACCAATCTGCTGGGACCCAGCTGCCCGCAGATGATCTTCTCGTCTTCCAACACCAACATCCTGTCCAGCATCTTGTCTACGATTGTTGACCTGCCTATTTTGGAAGCGGCCGTCAACGAGCAGGAGGACTGCCTGACGATCACGGTGCAGCGGCCATCGGGCACGACGGCAGACTCCAAGCTGCCGGTGCTGTATTGGATTTTCGGAGGTGGCTTTGAGGTACGAAGCCTTTGAGTTCTTTGATTTCTTTGATTGTTTATTGGATGCTGAATCTAACGTGACCTCCAGATTGGCTCCAACGTCCTCTACGATGGCACCAGCCTTGTCACCCGAGGCATATCCCTGAACGAGCCGTTTGTGTTTGTGGCAGTCAACTACCGGTTGGCCGGCTTCGGCTTCCTTGCCGGCAAGGAGATTCTGGAGGATGGCGCGTCCAATCTGGGTCTGCGGGACCAGCGCATGGGACTGGAGTGGGTGGCCGACAACATTGCCGCGTTTGGCGGCGACCCTGACCGCGTGACCATCTGGGGCGAGTCGGCCGGCGCCATTTCCGTGTTCGACCAGATGGCGCTGTACGGTGGCGACATCACCTACAACGGCAAGGACCTGTTCCGGGGCGCCATCATGAACTCGGGCAGCATTACACCCGTGGACCCGGTGGACGGGGCCAAGGCGCAGGCGATCTACGACACGGTGGTGCAGAATGCCGGCTGCGCCAATGCCACGGGCGGCTCGCTGGCCTGCCTGCGCAGCCTGTCGTACACGGACTACCAGCGGGCGGCCAACTCAGTGCCGTCGTTTATATCGTACAACGGCCTGGCGCTGTCGTATCTGCCGCGGCCGGACGGCACGGTGCTGCCGCTGAGCCCCGACGTGCTGGCGAGAAACGGCCAGTACAAGGCGGTGCCGATGATCATCGGCGACCAGGAGGACGAGGGCACGCTGTTTACGATTCTGGCGACCAACGTGACGACGACGGACCGGATCGTGCAGTACCTGGGCTCGCTCTTCTTCAACAGCGCGACGACAGCGCAGATCAAGAGTATCGTCGACACGTACCCGGAGACGGCGTCGGCCGGCTCGCCCTTCCGCACGAGCATCTTCAACCAGCTGCGGCCCAACTTCAAGCGGCTGGCGGCCATCCTGGGCGACCTGGTGTTTACGCTGACGCGGCGGGGGTTCCTCACGATCACCAGCATGCTGCACCCCGAGGTGCCGTCGTGGTCGTACCTCAGCTCCTACGACTACGGCACGCCGATCCTGGGGACCTTCCACGGCTCGGACCTGCTGCAGGTGTTCTACGGTCTGCTGCCGAACTATGCCAGCAAGGCCACCCAGACGTACTACGTCAACTTTGTCAACAACCTGGACCCGAACGTTGGCGACACGTCGCTGATGAACTGGCCGCAGTGGTCGGAGTCGAACCAGCTGATGAACTTTTTCAGCCTGTATGCCAAGCTGCTGAAAGACGACTTCCGCTCGGAGAGCTACAATGCCATACTCAGCAACATTGACAATCTGCGTGTCTGAGATGCCGCGCAGCATTCCCTCTTCTGTGTTTATATTTGTTACTGTACATGTATTGTTTGAAAAAGGAAGTGTATTTTAATGTATTTAATCGTTGTATTCAAATTCAACTTTACCCTGTTTGGCATAAACTTTGAAGGAATAGGAAAAGAGAAATTACTGCATCCTACAACCGTATTTTGGTTGTCGTTTTTTTTTTTTGTTTTTCCATTTTCTCTTCCTTGTCCTTGCTCTTCTACGAGTATTCCCTGCCCTTCCTCCCTGCCCGTCCTCCCTTCCCCGTCCCCCTTTTCCTTGTCTCTGCCTTGTACGCCTTCCCGTGCAACCAAGATGCGGTCACACAGCAAAAAGAAAGCATGAGGTTAGATAAGCACTACTAGGGCTAGCGCCATGCAAGGATAAGGAGTAGGTCCTACTTCATGCTGCTGCCTCGTGCCCTCGTGGCATGGGCAGATCCGGCCGATTTGTCGCCTTACCATGATGCCATTTGGATGCCCACCGTTGCTTTGTCAGCAATCTGATGGTGGTCGGGGATTGGCATGGAGGAGCCCCACTTTAATGGGCAAATGGCCATCTGTCATGGTCGCCGACCGCCCGCAATTGTTTTTATTTTATTTTGTATTTTTTTAAAAAAGGCTTCTTTTTTTTTTATTTTAATCCCTCCCTTTTTTCGCATTAATTTTTGCTTCAAAAAAAAAGCAAAAAAGAAAGAGAAGCTATCCCCCGCTTGTCGGCTTTTCTTTTCTTCGCTCTCCAGGATGGACGCGAAGCCGGAGCCAATCCGCCGCAACGGCTTCCAATACGATGGCACGTTTGCCACCATCGACGGCGTCGCGTACGAGCGCCCGCAACATCTCCTCCGGCTCTGCTTCCCGACCGACCCCGAGAAATGGAAGATCAAACTCGGCCGCGGCCGTCCGCCCAAGATGGAGAAGATCACCGAGCATGAGGCGGCACGTACCTTGACGCGCAAGTTCATGTTGGCTCAGTTCCGTTTCTACGGCCTGCCGCCGCCCTACCAGTCCTCGTCCGACGAGGTCCTGGCCCTCTTTCGTGAGCAGGTGACGTCGGGAAATGTACGACGCGTTTAGCCTTTGGGGCTCCTTTTTTTTTCCTTTTTTCCTTTTTCTCGTCTCTTCGCGACGATCGGCTGACCTCCCCGCAGTTCCGCAAAATGGCCGACGACATCGAGGCCCTCCGCGACGACATGGCGGCCGAGTGGGAGACGCGTAAGGACACTTCGACCCAGCGCCCGCGAGGCCGTCCCAAGGGTAGCACCCGCAAGGTCGAGGACGCCATTCCCGCCACCATTGTCGGGGCCTACGTCATTACATCCAAGGAGATCCAAGACCAGTGGTCCGTCAACGGGACCCTGACCCTCGACGTGGCTCCCACCGCCTCGCCGGGCGTCTACAAGGCCACCTTCCACTTTGGCGTCATCCTTGGCGTCATGGTCCTCTCGGCCGACGAAAAACAGCTGGCCAACCACGTGCGCCGTCTCGACGCCGGCGACGACCCCGACAACCGTGCCAGCGGCGGCGTCGGCGGCAGCGGTGCCGGCAGCGAGGACGTCTCGACACCGCTCGGCAGCAAGCGCAAGCAGCCGCCCCAGGGCGCGGCCGCCGGCCGCCAGCAGCAGCAGCAGCAGCAGCAGCACGCCCAGCACCACGCCCAGCACCCGCAGCAGCACCAGCAGCAGCAGATGGTTCCGGGCAAGAAGGCGCGGACCTCGACGAGCGCCGTGCCGCTGCCGCAGATCCCGGGTGCCAACCCCAACCCCGGCGGTCTCGGGCCGATGGGGCTCTCGGGCATGGCCGGGCTGCCGGGGATGCCGACGCTGGGCCCCGGAGGACTGAGCGGGCTGGACGGGCTGGGCCCGTTGATGGGAGGCCCGCCGGGCGCCGGGGGCAACGGCGGCGGCAACAATGGCGGCCCGGGCATGGCTGACAACAGCCCGGTGCACGTGAGCCATGGCGGCGTGCCGCTGAGCCCGGCAAGTGGCGGAGGCCGGCCGCCGCTCAAGTTCTACGTGCGGTGGCGCGGGCGCGGACCGGTCGAGAACAACATGCAGACGGGAGAGCACCGGGGCACGCTCAAGTTCACCAACAAGCACTACACCAAGTTTGCGGGCGAGATGGACCTGGGGTTTCTGGGGGCCGACGAGATCACGGGCAAGCGCGTGTCAGACGTGCCCACGTTGTCTGGAGAGTCGTGGTCCGACTATCTGGAGACGGTATACGACTGGACCCGGGGCAACCGGTGGAACTGAGCGTCTGAGCGCTGTAGCCCCGTGCCTGGTGACCCCGACCCCATTTCTCTTTCCAGCCTGGTATGGAGTTCAATAGCGGGTGTGTGTTTGTATGTTTTGTGTGTGTTATGTTCGTCTTTGTGTTCTTTGTTCTTTGTTCTTTGTGTTCTTATGCTTGTGTTCCGTGTTCCGTGTTCGTGTTCCGTGTTTTGTGTTTCGTGTTGCTCGTATTCTTCTCGTCCGTGTTTTCGTCTCAAGATCCTTGGTCCTTGCATCAGACAATATTTTAAAAGTATTCTTCCCTGTCTGTCGTTCTATTCATCTCTCTAGAGAGATTGCCTCGAGCTTGGAGTACTCGTTTCGAGTACTCGCTTTGAGTACGAGCATCGTTTCGACACTCGCTTTGAGTACGAGCACTCGTTTCGACGCTCGCTTGGAGCACTCGCTTCGAGTTCGCTTCGGAAGCACAGAGCTTCAGAGGCTCTGATTGGTTTGCGGTGTTATCGGGTTGTGCACACAGGGCCTGGCGGTTCAACTTCTGGCAACGGGCGTGCTCCGAGGAATGAAGGCGGGGGTCGGGTCGGGGAGGGGGTGTCTGTCGGGAGCTGAACGTTAAACATGGACCAAGCAGATAAGGCCGGAAACGACGCCATGGCTGTCGATTGGTATGCGGTGTTGTCCTTGTACTGGTGAAGTTGGGCAAATAATAATCAGATCTGCACAGCCAGGAATGGAGCTGGGCTACCGAGTACAAGTACGAGTTGTGCGTCGGAGACTCCGAACTAGCTCAAGCCATAGACGAGGTAGCGATCAGCAACCCGGGTAATTTCATTTCCCCCGCTACTGTTTCGAAGTCAGGAAGGCAGCAGAATCGGGAAATTTTCCGATCGTACGGAGGGTGAATACATAAACGGTATGGAGACTAAGTTTTATTTTATTTTATTTATTTTTATTTTTATTTTTGTAAATATTTTTGTAAATATTTTTTGTGTACGGAGTACTCCATATTTACGATTGTTTTTTGAACTATTGTTTTAAACTTTTATTCTTTTATTTTTCTCCCCTCACACCGCACCGTTGTGATTCGGAAAACGTACTGTTGGATCGGATATCTAGCCGTCCAGGCGTGTTGGCCGGCTTGGCATCGGAGCAGGTAACTGGAAGTAGAAAAGGGGGCGCAACATCTGAGATGTTGGGGCCGACTCCACCCAATCGGCGCAGGGCGACGGAAATTTCCGTTTTGCCTGCTGGGTGCAGCAGCGACGGAGCAGGACGGAGTCGAAGGCGAACGAAGAACGGAGAACGGAGAACGGAGTATTGCTCGCAATGCTCGCTGTTGTTATCGGTCCTATTCGGACGGGGAGCAGGGAAGAGGAGGATGGAGGAGAGGGGCGCAACGCCACCTGGCGAGGACTCCTCGAGACCCTCCAGGCCTCGAGCGGAGAAGGCGCAAGGGGGTCGGTCCTAATACTGCGTACACGCCGGACGGAGCATATAGTATGAATTCCGGAGTATCTACGGCGTATATTCATCATCCATTCTTCGCCGAATCAGCCGACTTACAATGTCAGGAGGCTGCTTCAGCCACAAGCACGCAAGGCATGAAAAGAAAGCACGCAAGTGATGAATATATTAATAAGAATATGAAATATTATTATTATTCTTTTTTTTTTTTTTTAATTTTTTTTTTCTATTGTACGCGTACTCTCGTAGCAAACCCTCCGAACTTTAGCCCTAGATAACCCTGTCCAGTCGTCTTCCACGGTCTTCTTACCGTTCGATGGCTATTCCGATCTATTTTATAGCGCCCAAGCTTGGCTCCTTCGGCAGTTGTCGTCGAACGGGCAAAATTGCACAACTGAGCCAGGGGATCCTATGCCTTCATGTGGACCCTCTAAATGTAGATCTGCACGTGTTGCGTCTAGTGCATATCACGTGCTCGGTATCGTTTAACTGCGGCCACCCCATGGGCCATTCCTCTTCCCTACCAGCCTCGTATTGGCCTTAGTCTACTGCATACCCATCCCCCTGTGGGCCTCTTCTCAGACATCTCACCGCCTCAGGTCAGTCCAGGCTCAGGCATCAGCCATGCCAAGTATCCATGCATCCCCGCCTCTCCCCTGCACTCCGAATCCTCCGTCCTCCGTGAATACGGAGTAGATACGGAGTAGAGTACGGAGTACGGAGTACCCTGTACTCCATCTCCATCTCCATCCTTCGTCCTCCATCCTCCATCCTATCCTCCATCTCCATCTCCACCTCACCTCACCCCCGGTTGCCTCTGCGACCACCGCGTTTCGCCCGTGCCACATGCTGTGTCAGTGCCTTGCGCGTTTCCACCAGGCTGCGCTTGTTCTTCTGCCGTGCTTTGCCCATCTGCATGAAGATATTCTTCTTTCGGGCCTTCTCCTTGTTCGTCATCGACTTGCCCTCGGCCTCCTTCATGGCCTTGCGCACCGCCTGCGTCGACTGGTGCTGGTCCCGCGACGGCTTGCCCTCTTGAGCCCGCGCAATCCGCTCTTCCTTGGTCGACTTGCGCAACGTCGACGCCAGCTCTATCTGCGCCGCCGTCAGCCCGTCCTCTGCATGCCGCGCCGCCAGCGCCTGCTGGTACCGGCTCGCCGTCGTCTTCTCCGTAGCCTTCGTAGTCCCGCTCCGCGCCCCCATGGCCTTGTCGATGCTGGCACTCATCCGCAGCTCCCGCAGCTTGGCCAGGTCCGCCGGCGTCAATATCGTCGTCGTCGCCAGCTTCGAGATCGATGCCTCTGCACCTTGGTCATCTTCTTCCTCTTCTTCCTCCTCCTCCTCCTCCTCCTCCTCACCCGCCTCCCCCTTTCTCCGCTGCTTCTTCAGCGGCGGCGCCTTCTCAGCCTCGTCCTCGCTGCTCACGTCGATCCAGCCGCCCGAGTCGTCACTGTCGTCCGACATGTCCCACTCACTCGAGTTGGCCTCCTCGTACTCGTCAAAACTGTCCGAGTCTTCTTCCTCTTCTCCCTTCTTGCCCTCCTCGTTCTCTTCACCCTCCTCACCCTTCTTCGCCTTGGCTTCGGCGCGCTTGCGCTTCCTCTCGTCTGCCTTCCACTGCTCCAGCAACTCAATGCCTTCAATGCCGCCGGCCACCTCCTCGCCGAAACGGCGCTGCTTCATTTCGCCACTGCGCAGCCCCATGGTGGCCTCTTTGCCACGGTCTTTCTTAGCCAGCATATCGGCGCCGACAACACGGAACAGCGACAGCAGGCCGCGTGCCGCCATCATGACACCCTTGTCTTTGCTCTTGCGCAGCTGCACAAGGTCCTGCAGTAGCGTCTCGTTCATGGCCAGGGGTTGACGCGCCGTCACCTCCCGGATGGCTGCCAGACCGGCCGATGCCACTTCGGCCGCAGACCCCTCTGAGACAAACTCGTTGGCAATCTTGGCCACCAGCGGCTCCAATGCATCTGGTGGCACCTGGTCGTGCACGGCCTGCGCCAGCGAGGCTAGCACCGACGTCACCGACGTCTGCCGCGGCGTCAGATACTTGGTAAACCAGCTGAACAGCGGCAGGATAATCAGACGGTGCAAGCCGTGCAGACGCGTCACCAGCTGCAGGATCTGTAGCTTGCTCTCCAGCGTAAACCGACACCGTGTAGACTGCAGATGCCGCGTGAACAACGCTTCGGCGAACTCCTGTGGAGAATGCAGTAGATGCTATACAAGAGTCCAAAACGTTAGCGCCCGTGACGTGGACTTTTTCCAGTTGTTATTTTTTTTTTCTCGTCCCAGTTCTGGGGGTGGAGAGAGGGTAGAGAGGGGGGGGGTATTCTTTTAGGTCTGGCTCCTTTTTTTTTTTTCTTTTTTTCAGCTCGCCCGTTTCAGCTGTCGGGTTTGCAACCAACAGCCACCATGCACTTACCAGCGCGGAAAAGTTGAGCGGGTGCGGTTGGTTACGCTTGCGCTCCATCTTTTTGACTTTGTCGACGGCCTTGTCATAACGCTTGGCCACTTTTTTGGTCTTCTTGTTGTGTTGGCCACGCGCCTTGAGCTTCTGGAGGTCCACAGGACCGCCGGTGCCACCGCCTAGCACGCCGCCATAGCGGTTTTCGCGCTTGGCTTCGTCGTCGCTGCTGTCATCCTCCAGGTCCTCGCGTGCCTTGTCGCCACCCAGGAAGAACCGCACGGCCGAGACGGCCACTTTCTCGTTGTCGCTCAGACAGGCTTCGCGCATGACGTCCACCGGCTTGGCGTCCGTCCACACCTGGCGCGTCCACAGTTCGCGCGTAATCTTGACGGCCCAGATGGGCCGCGCTGTCGTCCGGTCCGACGTGACCAGATTGTAGAGCACTGTCTGCACTGTGCGGTTCAGCTTGTGGTTCTTGGCCCGGCTGTTGGCATTGCGTAAATCCGAGACCAGGCGCCGGAAGAGCAGCGTACGCAGCGTCTTGCTCGGCGTCTGCACAAGAATGGGGAACAGCGTCTGTGCCAGTGTAGCCGAGTCCAGAATCTCCTTGCGTCGCAGCAGTCCCAGGCTGCCCACCAGCTTGTCCCGCAGCTCTGCCTGCAGCACAATGTGGTGCTGGGTCAGGATGGCCGCAAGGTCGTCTGGGAATTCACGCAGAGCCTCCGGATAGCAGTCCGCCACATGGGCCAGCAGGTCGATCAGGTCATGAAAGGCACGGCACTGGTCGGCCGACGCATTGGCCGGCGACGTGAGAAAGAGATCCCGCTGAGAGACTTTACCAGTCAGCCAGAGGGACAAAAGACGAAAGGGTCTGCCTGTACTTACCATACTGCTCATACTGTCTCTGGAACTCGTCTTCGTAGGACCTAAATCTGCTGTTAGATGAGGTTCCTTCGTCAGAGAAAAACTGGAGTCAACTTGCTTTGGATCACGACGGATTTTGTACTGCAGACTCGCGCTGGATGGGTTAGTTGCGGTCAATTTCTCAGTCAGACGGACCACTTACAAGTCCGCATCGATCTTCTCGAGCGCTGCAACCTTGCGTTTACCCATGTTTGCTGCGGTGGACGGAATCGTGAAAGGCTGTTGAACCGAGCCTTGAGCTGTGTCGACCTTTCCCGCTGCTTCATTTTTTTCGTTATCCGCTTATCGCTTATCTCTTATCGCTTATCGGCCACCGCTATCAGCGACACGTGTTTCTCGATCCAACATCGCATCACGTGACACCAACTTTCGGCTCACGATCCACTGTTTATATGATTACTAAGCAGATATTGGGCTACAGGCTGCGTACAAAGTACTGCAGGGAATGGGCATTCCTGTCGTGGACCAGACCGCCAAGACGTTGTTCAGACACACAAAGTTGTGCTACCTCACAAGCGCAGGAGCCGGCACTGGTATTCCGAGCTCTGTGGGCAAGAACGTATCACCTGCAAATGCATTCCTTCAGACAACATGCCATTGGAGGATTAACGGTTCCGTCGTGAAAACAAGATCGTCACCCTGTCATTCTTTTTTGCGTGGACCTCCTTTTCCTCATTTAGACGTCGTATTCTCTTCGGGGACCACTTCTTTTCGGTAGGGTTCTGGGAAGTGCCGCCTTTTGTTTTGTTATTTTTAAAACTTTTTTTTTGTTTTATTTTTTATTTTATTTCATTATTTCAATTATTTTCTTGCACCTCTCTCATACGACAATGTGTGCGCAGACAGTGAGGCAATTCCGGTGCTATCTCGGTCGATGACAAAAGGCTAAATGGAAGGGTAGAACGGAAAAACACCGGCAAAAAAGGGGGCGTGTCAGATCCTGCAGGTAATCTTAGAGACGAGTACACTCGCGTACTGGTACGAGGCAAATAAGGGACATGGTACTACTGCTACAAGCATAGGAAGAGGCAGGGCCTTTTTTTTTGCATGCTTCTGCAGGAATTCGCACAGAAGGACGGCGAGCTCCGTACTCGTACTCCTTACAGCAGCTCTCTATCTCTCTTGCAAGCGCGGATGCGACGAGCAATCCATACAAAGTTAGGAGTACGACGTACTAGTCGCAAGCCATAGCCCGTACGGCGCAGCCGAACATGTCTCGCACCACTCCTTGCCCTTACGAGTAAAGTACCAAAAGCCTTCAAACGCCGGACTTTGCGAGAGCCCGATTTGTCGATCTACAACAGGGGCACTGGAAGAGGAAACGCAACCCGGCCGGTGAGAAGAAACGGTACGGAGTACTCGTACGGAGGAGTACGAGGGAAGGGAAGGGAGGGAGGAGGGGGAGGAAAGAGCAGAGCGACAGGGTGGAGGAGCTCTGTCACCGGTGCAAGAGAGACACGGGTTTGGCCTCTGGCCCTACTGCAGTTCGGCTGAAGAGACTTGGCCCAGGTGGCTCTAGCGCAGCAGGGGGATTGTTATTGGGCGTTCATGGCAGCTCTGGTCCGGGATCTTCCCTGCAACTGTGAAATGAGGGCCGGCAGTGAGAGAGGAGGGAAGGGGAAGATGAAGGTGACGAAGACAGGAAGAAGAAAAGAGGAAGAAGAACAGACAAGAAGAACGATGGAGGCGGCGCTGTGGCACAGGTCCGGAGTAGGTTACGGAGCACGAGCCAAACTCTGCAGGCGTGCGCGTGCGCATGCGATAATACGTGGCATCCAGGGTAGCCGGGGCCAGAGGGCCGGGAACCCATTGCAATGCGTTGAATGGCATCACCGAGGCTCGGCCTAATATGTCGGGCCAGCCACAGCGCAGAAACGCAGAAACGCAGAAACGCAGAAACGCAAAAACGCAAAGACGCAAAAACGCAAAAACGCAAAAACGCAAAAGATACAAGATACACCGCCGAATGGCAGGGTACCTGCGAAGTGGTAGCCGAAGAGGAGATGCGGAATGGAGAAGGTTTCACGATGGCGGATGGGGAGAGGGATAGAGGTGGGCACACTCCAGCACGAATACGGAGTAGATGGGGTTCGATGCAACGACGTTTTACTTTGTTTCTTTTTGCATGGTAACCCAGGCGTCCGTTCGCAACAAAGCGGCTGATCTACGGAGTACGAGGAGGAAAGGGAGAAAGAGGAGCTCAAAGAGGAGACCCGAGGCGAGCCAGCCGAACCTATGCCCTACGAGTACGCAGTACGGAAGAGTACGGAGTACTCCGTACTTTGGTGCATACCTGCTCGACGGCGTCCTTCCAGCCGTCAGTCGTGGAATGCTGGTAAAGACATCTAACGAATGGGAATCTTCTCGACCCACCGTTTTCTACTAGGCGCGTGTGTGTGTGTGTCTGTGTGTCTGCGGCGTGTGTCTGCGAGTGTCTGCATGTGCGCGCGCGTGTGCGCGCGTTCTCGTTGGGCTGGCCTGTACTCCGTAGTCTCTGTTCCTCCGTTTTCTCTGCTCGCCTGGGGGGCACGAGCACGTTGGGACAGTCCGATCTTCCATGCACGCTACCGCGCCGGCAGGGCAGAAGGTTGTACTCTGTGCTGGGAGTCTATCGTTGTACACTGCGCGGCCTGCGAGGCCTGCGAGGCCTGCGAGGCCGGCGTACGGAGCATTGGGGCGACAGGAGCAGCACGGCGTAGGTCGTGCTCGTAGTATGATATCGGGACGGAGTACGCCGTTCAACATACGACGAGTACGGAGTGCGAGGGGCCATGGCAAGCAGCGCGCCTCGCGCGCTGTCGTAACTCATTAAATCGAGCCGGTTGGGCTGCATGGCCGCCAGAAACGGACGTATCAGATCATGCACATGCCGAGATGGAGAGGAGGATGAGGAGGGAGGCATCTTGTACTCTGTATTTCGCGTGTGCTGGCAGCCCAAGTACAATGTACCATGACAGGGTACTCCGTACCCCGACTCCATATATTTTGATTTGCAAAGCAGCGGGCGTGGAGAGCAGTGGGCAGTGGGCAGTGGGCAGTGGGCAGTGGGTAGTGGGCAGTGGGCAGCGGACATGGACAGCGACCGCAGGGCAGTGGGCGGGTGGGGAGGAGGGGCGGGAGAGGCAGGGGTGGAAAGCGAGTGACATACTCTGATACTGGTAGGGCGTACTGAGTACCAAGTGAGGAGTACACGTTACTGTGTACGAGTGCGAGTGCGAGTACGATGAGCATTGGCCGCAGCGTAGGAGTTGGCCGTAGTAGTGCAAAAGAAGCATCATCATGCGTTCGAGCGGTGTGGGACAGGGGCCATTCGGGACTGACACATGATACGGGGAGACTCACAGGGTTGGGGAGGGGAGAGAGCAGGGTTGGGGAGGGGAGAGCAGACAGGGAAGGGTGGATACTGCGTAGATACGCAGTCAGGGACTGGTACGCAGTACGCAGTAATACGCAGTACGCATACTCAACCTCCGTCCTCGTACGTCGATTCGGAGGCATTCAACACCCTGAGCATATCGTTCGTATTCCGGAGAGGAGCAGGAGGGATTGGCAGCCTGGGGCCATCTGCCGATGTGGCAAATGGGGCGAGCAGTGGCGAATCTGATGAGAGGAGGACGATCCTGACAAAGTACTCTGTAAGTCTAGAGTAATGCCGAGCAGGAGCAGAAGCACATGAAGCACGTACGAGTACGACAGCGGTACTCGCACAAACACAAATACTCGTCCTGCGTCCTGCGTACTGCGTACTCAGAGGCTCGCCGTATCTGGCAAGTCAAGGAACGGGATCGGGCTAGAGTCGCTATTTGCCCGCTTTGCGTAAGGAGTCCACAAAAGAGCGGGTAAAATCGCGGCGAGAGCAAATTAGAGAGGGGAAAAAAAAGAGGAGAACCGAGCAGGAGACCAACGCCCTAAAGTAGTGGGAACCAAACAACAGATTGCCCACGGGGGGTGGCCGAGATATGGGTATCGGCGTACGGAGTCGTGGGCGTTTTGCGGTAGTACTGCGGCGAACAGGGCATGTGGTTGGCATGGTTGCTGGTTGCTGGTTGCGGTGCTGGCTGCGGTCGGTGGTTCTGGTTGGCATGGTGGCCCTGGTTGCCTTGGTTGCCCTGGTGCCGTGGTGCCGTGCCCTGGTGCCCTGGCGTGCCCTGGCGCCCTGGCGCCCTGGCGCCCTGGCTGCCTTGGTTGGCTGCTGGCATGGCCAAACAGCCGTGAAGGGATCGGTTAGAGAAGGGTATTATTATGGAGTGCAACGATGCGAGTGCGACGGTGCGAGTGTGACGGTATGCGTACGACAGTACGAGTTACGAGGGTACGAGGGTACTCCGTACCATTACTACGCAGCATGTACTCCGTACAGGGTATGAGTAGGCCGTAGTCCGTACTCGTAGCGGAAGGGGGAAGAGCAGTGGATTCATTGGCTGGGCTGGTGGATGCTGTGATTGCGTGGCTTGGCCGGCTCGGTTTCGCTTGGCAGCGAGATATTTGGCTGCGTGCAGCGAGGAGTGGACAGCAGCGCAGAGCAGCGCAGCTGGTTGGCCGATACGAGGAGACCAGGGAGGGCGCGAGAGACGGGACACTGGACGATACCACGCAGCTTAGCCCCGAATAGGGTGAAGGAGGGCCGGGCAAGCAAGGCTTCGGCAAGCGTTCTAGAAGGCTAGCACGCCACGAAGGACGGTGGGGAGAAGAGGGGGGGGACGTGCGCCCCCGAGACAGCGTGTTGGTGCACGGAAGCCGGCAGGACGTGATACGAATGAGGGCGGAATACGAGATATACAGTACGGAGTACGAGTACGAGTACGGAGTAGACGGTGCGACCATCGTACGTGTGTACGTGCTCGTACGTGTACGAGTACGAGTCCTGAGGCTTTGATGCTTTGATGATTCCAAGAAATCTGTCCATGGTCCTGGACGTCTGTCCATGGTTGGCACCAGCCTCACAGGTCCACGTGTGGGTTCGGCAGGCGATGTCAAGCTGTCAGGGGCACTACCGGGATGTTGCTGAGTGTTGATATCTTTATTTGTGAGTATGTTTGTACGGAGTATTGCTATTGTTGTTGTTATTGCTATTGTTGTTGTTATTGCGATCTCTATTTTATTTCTGTTTTCTTTTCTGTCTCTTATTCCCTTGTTCTCTTGTTACTCTTTTTCACTTTTCACTTTTCATTTTCATTTTCATTTTCATTCTCATTTCTCTATTCTCGTCTCTTTGTGATAGACTTTGTAGTCTTCTCTCGCTAATTGTTTAAACGAGTGAACGAGGCGTGCCATCTCCGTGCTCCGTTTTTATTTGCTGGCTCGGAGAACACGAAGCCCGTTTCCAGGGGGCATGCCTGCTCGGTGCTGGCCCGTCCCCGTCCCCCGACCATGGAAACGATACGAGTCCTGTGCAGCCAATGCGACGTTTGTCCTGGCCAGGGGGATCTGCCTCTGCCGCCGGGCAGGGGGGAGAGGAGGGCCAGGGAAGAGAAAGGGAAAGGCTCAGGTCGACCGGTGTCCCACTCTGCTTTCTTTTTTGGCCGGGCAGCCGCCGTGGCCGCGTTCAGCTGTTGGACGGCTCGTCGGCTACGGTCGACGGGTGTGTTGGACGTTGGACGACGACTGGAAAAGCTTTTAGCCGTTGGCCTCGTTCTTGGCGTGAAAATTCAGACAAAGAAGAGTCGAGCGACGAGAGCCATTGGTCGCCCGCGGCTGGCGCGTTCAGCTGCTAGACGCCACGCCTTACAAAGTACAGCCCGAGGGAGAGTCGGAGAACAGAGTACGGAGTACTTCGTGGGCGATGCACGCCAGCAGGTCGTTGCGCCCGCATCGGCAGGCCTGATTTCCGAGGATTTGCCATTTGCCACAGGCTATACGTCCTAGGCTGTCTATTGGCTGCCACTGGATGGCTACTGCTGGCCACTGGTACTGCCTGGCACTGGCCACTATCGGCTTATCAGGCCTGAGTTCTACCGCCTACCGCCTACCGCCTACCGCCTACCCTACCGCCTACCCTACCGCCTCCCCCCTGCCCTGCCCTGCCGCCTGCCCTGTGCTCGCTGCACTGCACACGCCTGCACAGACGGCACATGCATCATTACGTCTGTCTGGCACACGGCCCCTGTGGCGAGTGGCCCCTGTGGACTGGACCCGCCTTCGGGCTCTCTTCCATTTCGACCTCCGTGGCCGTGCTACGAGCACACGGCGTATCCGTCGTCCGTACGGAGTAATAGACATAGGAGTACTCCTTCTCCAGGACCCTGCCATCTTGCAGCATGCTTCCCGGAACGTCTTCCGACGAGGATGGGCGATCAGAGTGGCTCGGTGAGCCTTGCGAATACGAGAGGCTGCGGAGTATTACGAGTTCGCTTGTCTTGTCCTACTGTTCTCGTCCTCTTGTCTTACTGTTCTTTTCATGTCATCCTTCAGCCGCAAGATGGCGCACGCATACGGAGTACTTTCGTACTTTGAGTGCTTATGTACGCCCGTACTAGCAGATCGGCCTATGCTGGTCAGGGGTCGGCCATCGCGGCACAGTGATGACAAAGATGACAAAGACTAACGCAAGAAGCTTTTTGGCTCAGAGGGATCGCGTACAACTCGTAGGGCAGGAATAGCCGGGACTTGCGTAGAGGCACCCCCACATGAGATCGTGTGGCCCCTCTCCGGAGGTACAGGGTTAGAGCCACAGAAACAGACCCCCTTCCCAGGGTCCCTGTAATACGGAGTGTACCACACCCGCCATCACCCGCCCTCAGCACACTCTCCACCACGCACCGGCACATCCACACCTGCCCACCTGCCCAGTTCCAGTCCCAGTCCCAGTTCCAGTGCCAGTCCTAGTCCTGGCCCTGGCCCTGGTCCTACAGGGGAGTCGACCTGACCATCGGCCCAGTCGGCCACCTCCAATTCAACGGACGCCAAGTGCCAAGTGCGTAGAGCACAGCCAGAGCACCAGCCAGAGCCAGAGCCAGAGCAGAGCCAGAGCACCCAAAGCACCCAGAGCCAGAATGCCCAGCACCACCACGCACCCAGAAAACCAAAACTCGCACACACCGCTGTCGTGTCGTGTCTGCCTATTCCTGTCCCAGTATATGGCCGGGTCCTGTCAGGCCCTGCCAGGCTTGCCAGGCTTGCCAGGTCTGCCAGACCCCAGGCCAGGCCCTGCAGGTCTTGTCCACGGAGTACTCCGTGCCTGTGTGCAACCCATCCCCCATTCCATCCCCTTCTCCGTGCTCCGTGCTCCGTGGCTCGTATTCCTCCTGGGCTGTAATTTCCTGGTCCTGTCTCCTGACCGCCGTAGCCTCGTCATGGCCTGCAACGGAGGGACACATCGCCTCTCCATGCCTGGTCGACTGGCCGACTGGTCGACTGGTCGACCGGCCGCTTGTCGCCTGTCGTCGGTCGCCCATCGCCTGTCGCCTGGCCTGCTCGGTCGCTGGGCCGTGCATGTACTGTAGTTCGCCCTGGTACTAGCAACCCTGGCCAGGGCTCCTCTCTGTCTTGCATTGCCCCCCCTTCTCGTCGTAGTGTAGTACGCCGGACGGTCTGCTCACGCAACCCGTCGGCACCTGCTACGTGGTATTGTCCGTGTGCATGCAGACGGCAGAGCAGGAGGAGCAGACAGCAGACAGCAGACAGAGAGTAGCAGCAGACAGTCCGCCAGAGTCGACAGTACAGGCACTGCTCGCCATGTGCTTGCCACAGGCCTGATTTTCCGCCAGTGATCTTTGGCTATGGTCTCCAGTTTTGTCTTTATTTTTTTTCGTTATTTTATTCCCTATTTTTTATCATTTTTACCATTTTTACCATTTTCACTATTTTCACCATTTTCTTTATCTTTATTAATGGCCTTCTATTTCTTTATTCTCTTTTTGCCCTGTTCTTGATTATTATTCAAGCATGTTCTTTAAAGAAATTAAAAAAACGATCAAATGGTTCGGCAGTCCAAGACTTGATCTGCCCGCTGTAATCGACCTACAGACCTTTTTGTTTTGGACCTTCTTTTTTCGGACACCCCCCCCCCCCCCTCCCCTTCTCCGTTCTCCGTTCGCCTTCCCCCAGCCCGGCTCAGCCACCAATTACTATAATCTCCTCCTCTCTTCTTCGCAGGCACTGTTTCTTGGTCTCGGCCTTTGCCAGCAATGGGCTAAAGCACTAAAGTAGTGGCTTGTGCTAAGATTCACGGGCGATGCGTGTGGCCCCCACCGACCTCCATCACCTCCATAACGGTCTCCTAGTCCTAGCTTCTGCTGTTCTTGCGTGTGTCTTGTCATATATAGCCCCATCCACGCCTTAACCGAAGATCGGGTTGTCTCGTTTTGGGTGGCATCTAACTTTACTTTCCTGGGGTCTTTACATTTCTACCTCTTTTCAGTCTTGTTTTCGTTTTGTCCTTGTCTTCCTTCTTTTGTCTTTCTGTCTTTCTGTCTTCCTTCTCCCCCCCCCCGTCTCTGTCCTCGTCTTCGTCTCGGCCCTTCATTCCAGACGTCGACGGCCCAGCCTACGCTCTCGTGGCCTCGAAAATCTGCACTTTTGTGCCTGTTTACTTGATTTTCTATTTCCATTTTCCATTTCCGTTTTCTATTTACGCATTCTTTTTTCTACTTCTCTCGAGCTTGGTTGTGTTGTTGTCTTCTCCACTTGATCCTTCAACGCAACAACCTCAACCTCAACTTCTTCACCTTCACTGTCTGACTGCACGCATCATGGCTCCGCCCAATCCGCCGTCCCGCGATGCCGAGGGCGGCGGCAGCAGCAGCAACAAGACCGGCAACGTCCCCGGCCGCATTGGCCGCCCGCCCCAGTGGACGAGCACCCGGTCGCGCAAGCTGGCTCGTCTGTACATGTACACCACCCTGTCCGTGGACAAGATCCTCAAGGTCCTCGAGGACGACGTCTTCAAGCCGCGCAAGAACTCCGCCCAGAAGACCATCCACAACATGTTGGACCACGACCCGCGGTACTTGCGTCCCGAGTCGCGCGAGGACATGAACCAGCGCATCCGCCTGCTCTCCGCCTCGTCCCAGCGCACCCGCCGCTCCAAGAAGAGCCGCGACGACGACGACGAGGCCGCCCCCGAGAACAAGCCCCAGCGTCCTTCTCCCCTCCACCAGGTCAACATGCCCGTCTCCGTCCCGGCCTACGGTGACCTGGGCATGCACCCCGTCCACGTCGGCCACGTCAGCCACGTCGGCCCCGACCTGGGCCAGCCGCTCGGCCTGTCTCATCCGTACCAGCAGCATCCTCAGCATCCTCAGAGCCAGCATCCGCATCAACATCAACATCCTCAGCATCAAAATCCGCATCAACACCCTCAACATCAGCATCAGCCACAGCATCTTCCGCCTTCTACGCAGCCCCCAGGCGACTATCTGCCGCCTCCGCCGCATCCCAGCCGGCTGCACGAACAGCCCTACCCCGAGTTCTACCATCCACAGTACCAGCAGCAGCAGCATCCTCAACATCAACAACACCAGCATCCCCAGCATCCCCAGCATCCTCAACACCAACACCCCCATCCCCTGGCGGGCGGCCCGTCGTATATGCGCAGCTGGCCCGACTTCTACGCCCCGCCGGTGGTGACGAGTGCGGCCGACGTCGACGCGGCCACCCGGCTGGCCATCAGCTGTGCTCCGTTCGAACTGCCTCCCCACGCGGCCAACCACGGCCACGGCCACGGCCACGGCCACCCGCACGACCACATGGGCGGCGGCGGCGGCGTGCTGACCACGCTGGACGGCCCCTCGCCCGACGACGGGATGCACATGTCGCTGTACGGACAGCAGATGCCGATGACGCGCGAACGGCGGCCCAGCTCGGCCGCCTGCTCGACGGCCTCGTCCGACGTCAGCACGCAGACCATCCAGGACCTCAAGAAGCGGCTGTCGGGCTGCTCGACGCACTACGCCAACCAGGTGGCCAACCTGCTGCGGCGGTTCACCATCAGCAGCGGATCCGACGACAAGGGCAGCAGCAACGGCCCGCCCGTCTTGGAGGCCGACAGCGACCCCCACCGCGTGCGCAAGCAGCGCCACCGACGACACGTCCACCGGCCACGCAGCTCCAGCCTGAGCAGCAGTAGCAGCAGCAGCGACGACGGCGAACTCGGCAGCAGCAGCTGCACGGCCAGTGACGACGAGGAAGACAAGAAGATGGTGGACATTGGCATCCACGGCTTCGGCCAAACCGACCGCCCGGCCGCCCCGGCCAACCCGCCCGTCTTCCTGGGCGCCTGCGGCGACGGCGTCGGCAGCCCGCGTCTGGCCTTGCCGGGCGACTTTTTCAACGCCTTCCGCTACCGCAACGAGGCCTGTCCACACCACCGGCGACAGAACGGCGAGTCCGGAGGCCCCGGAGGCCCCGGCAGCAACGCCGGCTCCATCACGAGCCGGCGCCGGGACCGGCACAAGACCCGCGAGCGCCGGTACTGGTGTGCGGTGGCCGACGCCGTGACGGCTGCGGCCCGCGACGGCGGCTCCTTCTGGGTCCTGGGCGACGGCCGCCTGGCCCCCGAAGCCCAGGCGCTGCTGCACGAGACCTCGGCCGTCCCCCATGCGCACCACCCACACCAGCAGCTGACCCGCCGCGACCGCTTCGGCCACACGCTGCTGCACCTGTTTGCCGCCCGCGAAGGCGCCCAGATGCAGCTGCTGGCCATGGTGCTCAACAGCGACGACGCCAGCCTCGTGGCCGCCAACACCGCCGGCCAGACCTTTCTGCACCTCCTGGCCCCCGGCTGGTTTGTCGGCCTGCACGAGCCCTACGCGCCGCTGCTGCAGCTGCTGTCCCACCTGCGCGAGAGACAGCCGCCAGACAGCGGCAGCAACAACGGCGGCGGCCCGCCGAGTCTGGACGGCAGCGCCATCAGCGACGGCCACTCGCCCGCCGCCAGCACCCCGGGAGCCCCCGTGTCGCCGGCCCAGCTCGTCTATGCCACCGACGTCTACGGGCGGTCCTTCTTTCACCGGCTGCAGACGTTTGTCGACGATCCCAACGTGCTGGCCGCCCTGGCGCAGCCCTACGATCGGGGGGCGCTGTCGCGTCGCGACGCCTTCAACAACGTCCCCCTGCAGGCGGTGCCGGGCGGCGGCCCGTCGAGCGCCGTCATGCTCGACGACCTGCTGCCGTGGCAGCCGTCGCCGCCGGCGCAGACCTCGCAGTCGCCGACGCCGCCGCCGGGCGGCAGCGCCACCGTGTCGCCGGCCGATGCCGACATGGACGAGGAGATTGTCTTCTCGAGCGAGGACGCCTTCATCCGGCACCACGAGTCGCTGCTGCGCATCGTGACGGCCTCGGACAGCCATCCGGGCGTCGAGGACGCCGAGGGCCGCAACGGGCTGCACTGCCTGGCCCAGGCCATTGTCGACAAGCGCATGATGGACGAGCACCGCAACGCCATCAGCACCGGCCGGCGGCCGCCCAAGAAGAAGACCATGGACAAGAAGTCCACGGGCGGCGGCAGTGCCACCGGCGCCGCCGGCGACCTGCTGAGCCCGACCACGACGGCCAGCACGCCCGGCCTGTTTCTCGGCAGCCCGGGCATGGGCGGACACCTGAGCCCCTTCTCGCCGGGCGTGCCCATGGCGCTGGGCCACGGCAGCAGCGGCAGTGCCTTTGCGCACCCGCTCGCGCACGCCCACGGCCAGGGCCAGTTCCCGCCCAGCAGCCCCTCGGCCAGCCTGCTGCACACGTCGGCCGACGGCCCGCAGATGGCGACGCGGCTGCGGCTGGTCCAGGGCCTGCTGTCGGCGCCGACGGCCGTCGACGTCAACCATTATGACCGCCGGGGACAGACGGTGCTGACGTCGTTTGTCGTGCACATCCCCGACGACCAGGAGGACAAGGCCAAGAGCCTGGCCGCCATCCTCGAGACCCTGCTGGCCGCCGGGGCCCGCATCGATGGCCGCAACCGCCGCGGCGAGACCGCTCTGCTCGTGGCAGCCCGCCTCGGCCGCAAGATCGCCCTGACGACGCTGCTGGACCACGGCGCCAACGTCCACGTGCGCGACGCCGCCGGCCACGGCGTGCTCGACATCATCGACGCCCAGTGCCGCCAGCGCGCCCGCCATGACGTCGCCCTCTACGGCCGGCTCGAGGCCTGCCGCGTGCTGCTGACCAGCATCAAGCAGCTGCCGCTGGGCGTGCGCCAGCGGCCCTCTTTGTTGGACGAGTGGTCGGTGGCCAGCCGAAGAGGGCCGGAGCCGAGAGATCTGTCCATGGTGATGTAGGAGGATATGGTATGATGGACGTGGACATGTGCATATGAATAGACGGCCTACTATGGTCGATAGCATTCTATTGTAGACTAATGGTCTGATACTGAACTCTGGAATGTAAGAGATGTCCTGATGAGAACGTCTTGATAGTATGTCCTGAACGTCACTGATGAGTCAGTATTGCTCTGATGAGTCAGCAATCGGATCTCCAGATCTGCGTGGTACCTCCGGCTTCCATGTGTAACACCGCACAGATGGTCCGGCAGGGGACATCATGAACGGCGGGGGCCATCTGGCAGGGGACCATGTGGAGTGATTCTTCGGATACAGACATGCGATGGCCCTACTATTCCCAGGTCCACTTGGAAAGAAGGAAAAAAGAAGAAGAAAAAAGAAAAAGAAAAACTATAAAATAGGAAAAATAGGAAAAATAGGAAAATAGGAAATAAAAATAAAAATAAAAAAGAAGAGGAAAAAAGAAAAGAAAAAAAGGAAAAAGGAAATATGCATAACCGGCTGGGCGCAATAGGGGTTGCACGGGCCGGCGTACGGCAACTGGGGCCATGGCAGGTCGGCATGGACTCCTCTCGTCGGGCCGCAAGGGGGGGGGTGTACGCCTGCGTGCTCCGTAGAGGGGGGGCCAGAAACCTGTCATTGGCCCGGAAATGTGGTTGCTTGTCTGCGGGGTGTGTCCCATCATCCGGGAGTGTTTCGTCGGCATCCCTGCACTGCTCCATTGTGTGCAGACAAAGAACCAATGGTCAGGCTTGCTGCCGTCTGCGTAGCATCATCATCCCGGATCATGTTCTTGGTCTCTTGGGGAGAGATCCCTTCTTCTGGGGCCGTGGCCCGTGGCCCGTGGCCTGGTCCGTGGGGGCAGCCGTTGGTCCAATGCAAGCAAGACCCAGCCGGCGATCCAACACACTGTCCCAGTGGCAACTTCCGTCACCGTTCCACTGGCTGTTGGTTCTGTTGCAGCCGAGGTTCTGGTCCGCCCAGCCGCCAGTGCCAACGGCCAGCTGACAACTGACAGCTGATAGCTGCCCAGATCCAAGCACCCACTCTCGCCAAGATGGCCGGGGAGCCTGCTGAATACGAGTGCCGAGTCCGGGAACTGGGAAGCGGAACTAGAAACTGGAGAATGACCAAGTGGCGTGAGAGATTATACAGGCCTGTTTACACTCTATTGCTACCAAGGAATATCAAACAAATGTCACCCCTAAGAATGACTCACACGACACTTGTGCGTCTTGTGGGACTCGCCGGCGGTGTGGATACAGTCCAGACATGTGAGAGAGTCGAGTGGCCCCAGGATGGTGTCCGTTTTGCTGTTCAGTTTCGTAAAGAAATCGCCATTGCCTGTTAACAAGCTGGTCTTGTCCAACAGGCTCCTGATGCTGTAATCAGGGAAAGACACATCCCGAATCAGGAGACCACTGTCTTGGATACCTTCCATGTACCTGTGTTTTTGGTACCTTGTCCTCTCATCGCTCACCATCTCTCCGAGTGAGTCCATCAAGACTTGGTGGAAACGATTGCAGCTGGCAAAGCGCCGTGCTTCCAGTGCGACTAGTGACCGTTAGTAGTGAACATAGAATCAGACAGGAGACAATACCTGGCACATCCCGCAGAAGCAGCGGATGCTTTCCCAAAATACGCTCTGGCACCGACGGCGTCTGGTTCGACACAAGCCGCACCAGGGTCAGAATCGAGCTCCTCTTCGACGACAGACCTCCTGAAATTGGGCCGGTGTTGTACATGACAATCTGCCAGCAGAGATCGGTAAAGGCCTGTGCCTGGTCTGCCACATAGGCAAAGACAAGCAGCCGACAGAGGGCCGCCAGCCTGGCCACCTCCGTTGTGTCTTCCTCTTTATCCAGCCGCTCCATATTCCTGCTCACCCACGAGTCGCCAATGGCCTGCAGCGTGTGCACACACTTATATTTGCTGCACACGTACGCCAGCTTCTCGAGAAGCTCCGGGTTCGGCAGCCCGCCGTGGATGCCGTCGCCGCCCACGAGACACGGATCGCCCAGGCGGAAGTGCACATGGCGCATGAGCAGCGTCATGGCCGATGCGTCGTCTTCTGGCAGCACCAGTATATACGCGTGCGAGGGAGGTGGAGGCGTCGAGGGCGAGGGTGCCGGAACCGGCGACTGGTCGCCCGCCTGAGGCTGCGTCGACGGAGGTGCCGCCGTGTCGCGCGTGTTGTCGCTCGTGTCCGCGCCCTCCTCTCCGATCACTTCGCCCCACAGCCCCAGCTTCTTCTTCTTCTTCTTCTTGGCCACCTGTATGGCCATCGGGCTCGACAGCGGCGTCAGGCTGGCCGTGTCGGCGGGAGAGGCGAGACTCTGCGCGCTGTCGTTGCTGGTGATGCTGTCGTTTCGGCCATGGCTGTCTGGGGCCACATGGTTGGAGGGCTTCCCGGCCGCCTTCTTGTCGAGCAGCTCGCCAAAGACGGTCGACACCAGCCGCAGCGTGCTGGACGAGACCACAAGCTCGACCGTCTGCTTGGTCTTGGGGGCATCCTTCTCGGCCGCACTGGGCTCTGCTTCTTTGCCGGGACTGGCAGTCGTCTCCGCTGTGTACGGCTGCTGCAGCTGGAGAAGGACATCGCCGTTTGGCACAATATCCTCGCGGATCGTCGGGGGCGTCGTTGTCTTGTCGGCCATGGCTTTATAGAGTAGGCCTGGTGTAAGCCATCAACAGACTAGAGACAGACAAGACATTTATATATACGGCTATGAAAGCCTGAAGCTCCCTGTCCCTGCCTCGCCCTCTCGTGATTCTACTTGTGACACGTCTTCCGAGCCGTGCCAACACAGAGGATATGCACAGTGGTGTGGTTTTGCGTACAACACGGCCTTCATTGGGGTCTCGGAATGCCAAGTTATAGGCCGGTGAGATTCTAGGCTGCTCAGGCTGCACCCTGGTTCGACTCAGGCCGTGCGCCCACCCAATCAATGGTGTGCACGCAGTGCCTTTCCTTGCAACGGCAGATGACGGCCCAAACTTGTGAATTATCGCATAACTGCATAGTCGAATATCCACAATCCCTATAACCTCCAACCTCTTCGCCAACCAATTAACGTGCACAGATGGAATGACAGAACAGGCCAACATGCTCATAAATGCATTACTTTAAGGAAACTCGTCCGGCAGACAGGAGAAACAGCTGCCAGTTTTCAAACATGACGCCCACCAGGGGCACTCTTTCAGATCGTAGACCTCCCACACATCTTATGAACGTAGCGCAAAGTATACAGGACGCCAAGGGTTATGCTGTGCTCCATGCAACGCCACCATATAGGGATCGGGATTAGATATGATAAGTGGGAACCATCCGGCTGGGGAAGGAAGACGTGGAGGGGGGGAAACGTGGAGGGGGGAAAAGGCGAGAGGGGGGGGGGAGGGGCATCCTTTAAGGGGAGGGAGGGGACGATCCTTTATAGGCGAATGTGAGCTGGTCGAATTTCCACATGGGCAGAAATATAAGCAAGGTATCTTCTGTAAGGACATTATGGGCCGGTCTTGGGTTGGGTGGCGCCGTCCACGGGAGCCTGAGAAAATATAATGCGGGCAAACACGTTTGGGTCCTGGTAGGTGCCCGTGCCGCCCTGAGTGCTACCCAGTGGGTGCTGTGTAGCCATGGCTGACAGCTCAGATGACAGGGTGTCACCCGTTGAAGGAGGGGCGGCCGCTGTCGTGGCTGACGTGGTGGCCGACCAGGCACCAATTCGAGTAATAAAGTCTTGGTTGGGAGGGGCCATAATTGAGAAGGCTGTGCGCTATTTATGAAATGTCCGTCAGCCTAGCACTTTCGAGGAGGGTGAACTTCTTAGCACTAATAATACCCTGCCACTACTTTCCTAGGAAGACTGTGATGATGGATAAAAGAGCAAACAATGCGTTTTTCTCAGAATAGCAGAGAAAATGACTCGCAGGCCTTTAGAAGGGACTTATAAAGCTGGAGGAGTCGCTAAGCACCAAGAGGAGGCCTTAAGCACGGGGGTGGCTTCTCATAAATATACTCAATAGTTCGCGAATGGAGGCACTGGTTGTGCAATTTTACGAGATTATAAAAAAGGTTCGCCTGTGCGAACAGAGGTTCTGTCCAACCCCCCCCCCCCCCCCCCCCCCCCCCCGCAGAGCTTTTGGTTTAACTGTGCAGATGTGCAATTAGCCGTAACAATGGTAAGATGCCCTTAAAAAATAACGTTTGCATTTTTATTTTTATTTTTATTTTATTTAGGTTTCGTCTTGGAAGAGATATGCGAAAATGCGGGGAGGAAAGAGAACTCAGATAGATATATATGTATATATAAACAATCAAACATTAAAGAACTGCCGAACCATATCTACGGATAGCATGCACGGAACTTTCATCTACCAAGACAGACAGCGGTATTATGAGATGATAAAACGCATATATTCTCATGTCCGTAGAAAGACAGTCTTTCATAGCAAAGTAGATACGGATTTACAGTTCCCTACTTGCGCGACAGAATGAGTCTGCCATTGCGACAAAGGAAAACAATGAATGAAAGTGTTGGGCAGAATAGATTCGCCACAATGGGACCTTATTTGTGCATAAAAAACTGGAAAGAAGACCTTTCTTCTGGTACGGATGAACAGGCGCCCAGGCGTCTGAAGGCCAACGCTCAGCTCTTCCCGTCTCTAATGCTGACGTGCTGTTCCTCAGGCCAATCAATCGCTAAGAGTGGCCTGACAATGTGACGAAACAGAGTAGTCACACATGAGGCGGCCTATTACAGGCACTTCAATGGCTGGAAATCAAGAAGGCAGCGGATTCCTGGCTAATGCTATACTATACACGTGTAAGGCAACCGGCACATTTATACGAAAGGTGACAAAAAAAGAAAAGAAAAGACAGAAAACGAATCCCGAGAAATTTTCGGCAGTACAAGGCAGCATGCTATCTCCTCTCCCCATTTTGTCTGCATCTCCTGGCACTGTGGAGATTCTTTGTAATAGCACTGACAATTCGCTTCTCTTTGGCTGCTGCATGCAGTCTCGTTATTGACTTTGTCATGCTGGGTAGGCTGCAGTGTCTGAGAACTCGACCAGGGCGGCTGTCTTCATATGAGTCTCCTTCATATACCTTCTTAAAGCTTCTTAAAGTGATGTGATGGGGAGCGAAGATGGATCAAGAACGTATTTCTGAATAGACACAGTAGGGAAGATAAGATCTGGGGGATGTTTTCCACGTGATGTGGTTGTAAGTGACGGGGAATTCAAAATCAATAGCAGATGCTCTGGGAAGAGCCGCCTTTATATGCGAGTATCCTCAGGTTATAAAAAAGAGAAAAGAGATTGCTTTCCAGGCCGAAAGATAATCCACGCTTACTACTTTAGGAATAGATAGGCCGATTCGCCCAGCCAAAACTGCATTTTGGTGCCATAGCTCCAAGTGGCACACTGGACGTTCAGGCAGCAGCCAATCCATGGTTGAATTCACGTGCCAGCTGTTCCTATTGGAAGGCGAAACCCATGTCATTCGATAGTGGCGGTGCAAGGCAGGAATGTGCAAGAAGTGTGCAAGAAGTGTGCAAGAAGTGCTTTGAGGTACATAACCAACACACAATTGCACATATGGTGCAAAAGAAAGGCTTTGCATTGGATGACCAATATGCAGTAACTGATGACCTCGGCTCTCTGTGAATGGAATCTCATGGAAATAGATGCACGTGTGCTGTAAGATAAATGTGAAATCCTCCCGGTGTTGAAGAATAAAGGAACATCTTCCCAATGCTGTGAACATGTGATATCCTCCAGTGTCTGAAAAATTACGCTCAGTGGAAGGCTTTTGTGCCAAAATGAATTGCGTCATAGGTATCTAAAAGAAATGCAAATATGCAACATTTATGCAGACATTTCGCTGAATTCAATCATTAGGACCGTCCTGCCAGCCGTCCTGCCAGCCGTCCTGCCGGCCGTCCTGCCAGCTGTCCTGCCAGCTGTCCTGCCAGCCGTCATATCCCGCCGTACCGATAGGGATACGCGTTCTGGCCGTAGGTGTGTGAAGTCGCCGGCGCCACGGGGGCAGGGCGCGTGCGGCTGGGAAGCTCATAAAACGTGTGCGTCGTGTGGTGTTCTTCGTGAGGAGGAACAGGAATCTCGCTGGCAGGCAGTTCCCGCATCATCTGGTCCTGGGCGCCAAGCTCGTGCTGATTGGGTCGCCCGGCGAGTTCGTGTGCCGGTGGATGCACCAGTGGCTCACCGACACCGGTCTGAGTCATGGAGACCGGAGAGACCGTGTCGGACACGGCAGACACAGCGCCATCCTGGCCACTGCCGCTGCCACTGCCTCGTCCACTGCCTCGTCCACTGCCTCGGCCACTTCCACCGCGGTTGAAACCACGGAAACTGCTGAACCCGCTGAACCCACTCAACCCACTGAAACGACTGAAACGATTGCTGCCGCCACTGCCAGCCAGCCGACGTCGGCGGTAGAAGAAAAAGGCGAGTCCGGCAAGGAGGAGGATGGCCAGGGTGACGCCTATGCCGATGCCAGCCTTGGCTCCACTGCTCACTGTTGGTGTTAGGAAAATCAACAACCAATCAACAGACAACCTGCACTTACAGCCAGAGGACTTTCCCGTGTATGTCCACGTGGGATAGGTCGAGTATGATGATTGCGTATAAGTAGAGTATCCATCCCCGTGTTTCCCGTTCGTCGTGCTGCTCGTAGTCGTCGACTGGCTGTCCTTGGTGGTCGTCAACGTGGCGGTCGTCGTGCTTGTGGTGGTGCTCGTGTCACTCGTCGTGCTGGTCGTGCTGGTCGTCGTCGTGCTGGTAGAAGTGGCCGTCTGGGAGGTGGTGGAGGTCGAGGAGGTCGTCGTGGAAGTCGTCTGAGAAGTGGTGGAGGTGGTGGAGGTAGTCGTCTGGGAGGTCGTGGAAGTCGTGGAAGAAGTCGTCGAGGTCGTCGAGGTCGTCGTCGTCGAATCGCCATGATGTCGCCGCTTGTACTGCCGGCGCACATCGCCAAACAAGACATACGATAGCCGCTGCATGGATTTGTCGCTCAGCATGTGCGTGTCCTCGAGGACGCCGTGGTCGAAGCCGCAGTAGTCGAGGTAGCCGGCGAAACTCGCGTCCAGAAAACGGACGTCGGTCGCGCGCGCCTTGTTGGCCTCGACACAGACACAACAGGCATGATATGGCTCTGTGAAGACGGTGCTGGCGCAGAGATCGGGCTCTTTGCCCACCGCCTGGGCGACGAGCAAGGCATGGTCTTATGGTGAGCGGAGAAGAAAAAAAGAACATTTAAGACATCAAAAACATACTGCACCGGTTGTAGCACACCGACGGCACTGGAAGTCCTTCATCCCATCCCATAGCTGCCAAGACGAGCAAGTGTATGCAGAGATCCGGAAAGCTTGGCTCGGCGATCGATGCGCAGCCAAGAAAAACAAGAGGCCTCAAGGCCCAATGGCCGCCATCAAGGGTGTCCACCATGTATTAATGCACCCATCAGCGACTAAAACGCCGGCCTGGCAGGTCTGGCAGGGTCTGGCAGCATCTGGCAGAGCACCAGATCGACAGGCCGGCGTGGTGTGACGGGTGGACTGGGCTCTTGACCTTGTCCATTCGTCCATGGCCCACGCCTGCAGTCCCGTTCACAGCCCCCATCTGCAAGGCTGATCCAGCCGTGCATGGTCATTGGCTCTGTCGGCCTCCGGCACCAATCGCAGTCGTCTTCTCTGCAGTCTGCCGTCCTTTGTACGCGTACTCCCTGTCGTTTAGGGCCAATCCGAAGGCGCAGTCGTCCACTGCCTCTGAATATAGCAGCAAACGACAGCACCGGCCGCAAACTCGGCACTTTGCCCAAAACAGGCCTGCATTCGCCGGCGCTGACCTATTTTGAGTGCACAGCCACTGGTGCCGAGTTCCGGCCGGTGATGCCATCACAGGTATCTCGCGATGCTTTGCTGGCAGACCCACTGGTTCAGTCACGTGGTCATTGGAAAGTGCTGCACTTAAGCATATTTGTGTCCTCACGAAACATATCCCAACAGCTTTGTACTCGTAAACCGTCCGCCAAAGACCGGCTGCAGATGGTCAAACAACGCCAGCGTGTCCTCCTCGTGCACGCCCGTAATCGGCTCTGGATCGTATGGCAACATGCGCGAGAGCACGTCTTTGGCCTCGATGGCCAGCCCGCGTGCCACTGCCCGTCGTCTGCCAGTGTCCTTGTCTTCCCTCTCTTGGCTGTCCAGCCGTTCCAACATGACCAGCGAGAGGTGGTATTTTGTCCGTGCCACAGCCGCGTCCGGCCAAAAGTTGCGGCCACCCCGGCCAGCAGCCTTGTTCAGAGCCAACTTCATAAGCATTCTGGAGTTGAGGTTAGAGGAAAAGAAAAGAAAAAAAAAAAAGAAAAAAAGAAGAGAAAAAAAGAAGGGGGGAAAACAGAAAACGTACTCGGCTTCTTCGAGTTGCCCCAGATAATGATACAATGCCGCCACTGCATACTGACTCTGCAGTGTAAAGTAACTCGCCCGTCCCTGAAAGCCCAGCCGGGCCTTCAAAATGTTCTGGTGCAGCGCCAACGCCCCCCCACAGTCGCCCGCCTGCAACATGATGCACGCCAGGTCGAAGCGGTACCGCATCGTCATGGCCACGTCGCTGACCCGCTCAATGATCCGTGCCGCCTTGTCCGCCAGCGCCAGCGCCTCGCCAAACTGCCGGCGGTACATCTTGCAAAAGGCCAAGTGGTGGATCAGCTTGGCCAGGGCAAAGGAGGAGTCGCTGTTGTTGTTGCTGCTGCTTCCCTCAAACGTCGCCAGACACGCCTCGTAGATCGGCTCGGCCTGGCGGAAATCATTAAACTGCAGCAGCGTGTTGGCATAGTCGGCACGCGCATTCCGCAGCACCACCGTCTCCTCGGCCGTCGGCTGGTCGTCGTCTTCGTCGTTGGCCATCCGCCGGGCCACGCATCGCTCGTGATATGCCAGAATCGCCGCCGACCGCGTCTTGATCTCCTTGCGGTAGCTGATGCCAAAGTATTGCAGCAACAAGTTGACCGTGATGTTGATCTCCGCCCGCAGACTCTCGAGCTGCTCGGGGTCTTCGCCCTCGCCCTCCAGCTGGTCCAGGACCCTTTCGGCCGACCGCAACAGTCGCCGCGCGTCTCCGTGGATGTACCGCTGCCACAGCAGCACGCCGCCGTCCTTGAACAGCTCCGCCAGCCCGCGGAACGGCCGCACCGTCACCACCGACAACGGGTGGGCATAGGCCCGCTGCAGGCTCAGCACGTGCGGCAGGTAGTCGCGGAAGGCCCGCCACTTGGCTGGCTCGGGTGTGTCTGGCGACGGCCGCGGCAGACAGTTGCGGATCAGCTGGAAAGCAATGCCAAAGATCTCGTCCCGCTCGGCATGGCGACTGGCCATCTCCTGCAACAGACGGGCCTGTAGTAGTCGATGCACATTGTAGATCTCGCGGTCGCCCTGTCGCTTCTCGGTCACGATGCTCTGGCTTTTGAGCTTCGTAATGATCACCCGCAGTCTGGACGTTAGTGAATAAAACAAGGAAAAGAAAGAAAAAAAAAACACACCGGCTCTTCTTGAGGTAGGCTGGCCCCGTCTGGTAAGGGTCGTTCCACTCTAACAGCTCTCTCTGAATGCCGTCACTGTCGAGGAAAGCCATGACTTTCAAGAGCTTCATCTCGTCAGGACTCAGATCCCGCAGAGCCACATAAAAGACGCTCTCCCGTCCACTGGTATCTTTTCCCGTCTCGCCGTCGCCGTCGCCGTCGCCGTCGCCACCTGGAATCCGTGCATTCGGCCGCCACTCGTTCCAGTACTCCCAGAATTCAGACAGCGTGCAGCCTGACTTTTTAATGTACCCTGAAATGTACACAATCAGCAGCGGCAAGCCCACGAGCCCGGCAATCTCGCCCGCCACCTTGTACTCGGGATCCCGCAGAGACGCCTCCTGCGGCCGCAGCTCTTCTGGCAGGCCGTGGATCAGCAGTTTCCGGCCTTCCTCGATACTCAGATCCTCCAGCACGATGCGGAAGTAGTTGACCGGCCGGGACGGCGCCGTCAGGCTCTCGTGCCGGGTCGTGATCAGAATCGACCCCTGCGTCGCCGACGTCTTGATGGGCGTGTACACGTCAATGTCCTCCCACTTCTCCACATTGTCCAGCACCATCAACCACCGCTTGTCGCGCACCTTCTCCAGAAACTCACGCCCCAGCCGGATCATCGTGTCCTGGTCCGTGCCTTCGGGCGCCAGCTGCAGCTGCTGCGCAATCTGGCAGAACGTGTCGCTCGACCCTACCGGCGTCTCGGCCTGCACCCAGAAAATGTAGTGGTAGTGCTGCTCGTACCGCCACGTGTATTCCACCGCCAACGCCGTCTTGCCCATCCCGCTCTCGGCACTGACCACACACACCTTCCCGGGCTCCGACAAGATCTTGTACAGGTTCGCCAGCTCCTTGTCGCGGCCCATAAAGTCGGCGTTGCGTGGAGACGACCACGTCCGCAGCAGCGGCAGCTTCTCGGTCGACGACGCCTGCGACGGTGGCCATCCAGGCCGGTTGCCGCCATGAAACATCCTGTCCATCAGCATCTGCCGAGACTCTCGACGCCGCTCCCCCCCGGTGCCGCCACCCGTCGACTCAGAGTCCGACAGGTCCAGCAGATCCAGCCCGTCGCTGGCGTCCTTCACGAATCCGTCTGGCGGCTGTTGTCCGCGTTCCAGGTGCAGACTGAACTGCTCCTTGACAAACGCATCCAGCACCATCTCTTTGCGTCCCCGCTCAGACATGGCGTCGTCGCTCTGCGAGAAGATGTCGTCCGAGTCGTCATCCTCCGACGTGTCTTCGTCGATAATGGCAAGCAGCGCAAAACACTCCAGATGCCGCGCAATATGCTCTTTGCACGCACTGGCCGCCAGCTTCTCCCCACAGAGGGAACATATCTGCACGCCCAGGCTCCGCCGCGAAAGCGTCTGCTGCAGCATCGCCTTCACCATGGCGATCTCCTTCTCGTCCTTGAAGTCGCCACAGTGCGTGTGCACCAAGTGCTCAGTGGCCTCTTGCTTCGTGCCAAACTCGCCGCCGCAGGCCGGACACACCCATGTCTTGTTGATGCGGTGCGATTCCAGCTCGTGTCGATACCACTCGTCTCGCCGTGCGTAGGTCTCCTGTGCACTGAAGCATTTATCAAAGGTGCACAGATACGGCTCCAGGTCCTCGAGCAGATGTTGGTTCCAGTCCTCCTCGGTCCGGATCTTGCCGCCTGCCTCCAAATCATACCCGCAAAAGTTGCATGTAAAGGGCACCGTCTTTCCCGTCGGTATCTCGGTCAGCTGCAGCGGCGGTTTCGGGAACAGCGACTCCTTCTGGGGCTCGAGCTGCAGCATCTGCATCTTGGACGGCGGGGCCTTCTTCGTAGACATGTGCGTGGCCATGGTCGCCATGGTCGTGGCCGACTCCGTCCGCGTGAGCTTCTGCACGCCTGTGTCGGTGTCGAAAATGGATGCCGTGTCCGACACTTCGGCACTGCTGGCCGTCGCCGACATGAGGGGCAGAAACGTGGGCTTTCGTGACGGTGGCGGCGTCGCCTCTTTCCGCAGTGTTGGCTTCTGGAAGTTAAACGCGTCCTGCGCCACCTCCTGTCGAACCGTCTTCCGGCCTGGCTTCGTCAGTTGCCTCGGCAGACGGATCTTGCCGTCTTTGCGTGTCTGCTCGTGGATGGCCAGCTGTGCTATGCGTCTCTTCCAGTTTGCATGGCCCAGTCGACTCTGGAGGATGCTGGAGGCGGCAGGAAATTCAAGCCGGGCGCGCTCGACATCCATGCTGTCGCTCATGTCGCTGGTATTGCTGATACTGGAAGAATATGTGTCGATATTCTGCGGATATGGGCGATCGAGACTGGGGCCGAGCATGACGAGGTTTTCGACATTCATGTCGATAAACTCCACAATGCCCAGGATCTGTTCAACCAGCTTGGCAGCCTCTCCGTCATCGCCATCTCCCGGGGAAATGCCTTCCGGCGTGGCCTCTTCTGTGGTCGCGGGAGGTACTTCATCGTCTTGGTTCGCGATAAGCCGACTCGTCCAATCCTGGAACTGCTGGCCCTCCACGAGCTGTATGCCTGTTTGTGTAAGTCGGAGTACCTTGGATGTTCATATGGGTCGAATTACCTTCATCCAGGGCTTTCTGGAGCCCGTCAAGGGCCTCGACTACCGTATCATGCAGGCCGTTGGAGTTGCGAAGCTTGTAGTCCAGCGTCTGGTCCTCGGCGCCCGTCTCGTGGCCCCAGGTCGAAAAACGAGCCGATATGTCTTCCAAGAGTCGGACTTGCTCCTCCGTTTGGGGAAGAAAATGAGCAAAGGGCATGAAGCGCGAGCAGAGCTTGCTGAATGTTTGCGAGGCGTTCTCGAAACGAGCAGCGACCACGGCCTTGAGGATTCCCGTCCTCCGCCTGCCCAGGGCATCATACATGTGCGTTGGTTTCTGCATGCTGGAGACGGCCTTGGTGAGGCCAGAGGTGAAAGGATTTGCCATGGTGACGAGTCTGAGAGAACAAGAGGCGACTTGACTCACCAAGGAGCTCGGCGCTCCCCGAATCTGTCCGATCCTGGGCATGCATCTTATTATCCATGTTGAGCTGTCCTAGTGCATAAGCAGGGTTGGTCAGCCAGACAAAGATTGGCCGTGTGCCCCAGGAATGCTCACGGGGTCGGGTCCAACAAGCCCACTCCCCAGGTGGAGCATCCGCGATTGGTCCAAGTGGCACCGAGCGAACATCAGCCTCAACTTCTCTGCAGCCAGAAGGGGTGGTGTTGGAGCACTAAGGCCAGGCCATACTCTGTACTCGTAGGGCCCTGCTTGTCTAGCCTCGGCCAGAAACGGCCTCAAACGGCACAGCTGACTGGATGTGGTGCATGCGGAGACTTCCACCGACCCGAAACTCAAAAACGAGGCGTAGTAGCGTCTGCCCCCCCCCCCCCCCCCCAGACAGTCCTACGCAGTAGGTGTGTCCTATACCGGGGGACATGCCAAGCAAGCTTGTTGTGTAAGGCTGTGTCAGAATGACGCTGTTGTGCGGGATTTCGGACAGCTACCCCGAAACAGGATTGCCTGGCCTCGGTCAGCCAAAGCGATTAAAGCAGTCCTGCGAGACCGATCTAGCCGACCTTCTCCTTTCGTCATCGTTTCGGAATCTCTTCTTCGCTTCCATCATGCTCTGATTGGTAGCTGCGCTGTTCTTTTGTTTCTAAGCTAAAGCCAAGATTCGGTAGATGGGATGGGTAATACTGACCTTTCCTCTCCATTAAATCTCCCTGTTCGTATTGCTGCCCTTTGAACACACACAACCAAACACAACCAAACACAAACACACGCAAATGACCACTTAGAATGTCTGGCATCGAGGCTGTCGGATTGGCTCTCGCCTTCTGGCCGGTGGTGGGCGCACTGAACGACTTGTACGGCGCGGCCAAAGATGGCACCGCATCGCGGTGGGCGATGACGATCAAGGTGCAGGAGCGCATCTTCAAGGAGTGTGTGCTCAAGCTCTTGCAGAGCGACGAAGACCTGTCGGAAAAGGACCGGGTCGGACTCGTCAACGGCGACAAGAGCTTTGAGAGTCTCTGGAAAGACGCCGAGTTCAACAGCCGGCTCGAGAGCCGACTCGACAAGGAGATGTGTATGCTTATTAAGCACGAAGTATCAGAGATCTCCAAGATGGTGGCCAGTCTCCAAAAGACCCTGGGAGAGCCCAAGGCAGAGGGATCGGTAGGTTTTGGTCGTCGTGATCGAAAATCATGCCTCTGCTTACCATTTCAGAAACGGAAGCTCAGTTTTCGGGATGTCAAGCTGGTGTTGAAGAAGGACGAGATCAACAAGAGCGTCGAAAACCTCGCGTATCACAACTCTGCCCTGCGAAAACTGCTGAAAAGCTGCTCGAATACCATGTATGCCAGCAAACCGGCGCGGACACAGCCGGACGCCCGACAGGCGCTGCAGGAAGAGCAGCAGAAGCGGGTGAACACGCAGTTTTTCAACGGGTTCCACGAGGTGCTGTGCAAGAGTTTCCGCTGCAACTGCGCCAAGGGCCACCAGGCCAACCTGTCCATCTCGGACACATTTGTCATGTTCCAAGCCGAAGGCATGACGCGCCACCTGTCCAACTTCCAGCTGCGAAACCGGTCCAACACCATGGAGAGCAACACGACGGTGGTCGAGGATGTCGAGGAAGAGGACCTTATGAGGTGTGTCTCAGTATCTCGTGTTGTTTTTTTCTTTGATTTTCACTAACGGGCAAGTGAACTGCTCCGGTCGACGTGGTCGCCGGCGCGCCACGGCAGCCAGTCGGTGCAGCCGTGCGAGCATCCGGCGCTGCTGGTCAAGTACAGCGAGAACCGCGGGGTGCAGAACTTCACGCCGATCCCCGACCTGTGCCAGTGGATCCACCAGGTACACCTGTCGCCGCCCAACTCGCCCAACTCGCCGGGGACGTCGGAGCTGCAGGGCGTGCTCGGCGGCGACGGCAAGCGGTACACGGTGCGGGCGCCGCGGCAGCACCTGCCGATGAAGATTGTGTCGATGGAGGAGTGGCTGACGTCGTGCGGGGCGGAGGGCAAGAAGCGGCGTGTGCGTGCCGAGCTGGCGATGAACCTGGCGTCGACGATCCTGCAGTTCTACCCGACGGCGTGGATCGAGAAGACGTGGACGTGGCGCAACTTCTCGGTGGCGCGAGACGAGTCGGCGGGCCGGACGAGCGGGTCCCAGCCGTCTGCGCACACGCTCGTCATCACGCAGCGGTTCTGGTCGATGGACCTGCCACAGCACCACAGCCTGGCGGCGGCGCCTCCGCCGAGCCGGTTCTGGCGGACGTTTGCCGACCATCTGGACCCGATGCTGGTGCGGCTGGGCTTTGCGCTGATCGAGCTGGCCCTGGGCAAGCGGCTGTCCGAGATGCGGGCGGACGGGCAGAAGAAGAAAGGAGACGACGAGGCCAGCGAGGGCGACAGTTCGCACGACATTGACCTGGCGGACTACTACACGGCCATTGACATTCTCGAGAGCAACGAGATCGAGGACGAGGTGGGCGTGGCGTACCAGGGCGTAGTGGATGCGTGTCTGCACTGCCGCGTGATCAGTGACGATGGCCTGAAGTTGTTGACATCGCGATCTGGCAAGTTTGAAGCTGATCTCAAGGAGTTTGTGGTGGAACCGTTACGGCGGCATCATTCGTCGACCTGGGGCAACACGCAAATATCGACATATTGACTGCACTGAAGAAGTGTTTGACTCTTGGACCTTTTTTGATTCGACTTTGGCTGACTTTGGCTGACTTTGACTGACCTTCACTTTGATTTTGGACTTCACTTTGGATTACTTTGGATTACTTTGGATTATTTCTTGGATTTATGGGTTTCTTGGATTTGGATAGATTTGGAAGCGGCCTTTACACCAGATTAGGAAGTTACGGCCATGAGCCTCACGATTCTACAGATTGATGACTAATTTAATGAGATTAATTGAATGTTGATGCAGGAATACGGAGTACAGGACTGTGAATAGTCGAAGTCAAGATGTGATCAGTTGTGATCAGTTGTGATATCTGTCAACACCCCGATTGAGTCACCGAGGCAGTGCCTAGGCAGTGCTGCCGATACCGCTCGAATCCGTGGCTCAGCGCTATTCCAGCACAGCCCTCCGCTAAACAGCACGTGTGTTCCCTTAATAGTTGCCTAAATTAAGCCGAGTCCCCTGAAGCGCTGCCTAAACTACCTAAGGGCTGCCTAAGATAGACCGACGGCCAAAGTCTTGATAGTCGACGCTGTCCAGACCACCAGTCCAGACCTCCTGTCCAGACCACCTGTCCAGGGACTACCAGTGTTCCAGTTGTGGTTACATACATGTCGGTCATGGTTACAGCCGCAGGCAGTGCCACCCTCCACGGGCGCATGCACTTCCTCGCCCGCGATCCTCGATACGACACCGAGAAGCCCTACACCCTGCGGTATGCGCCTGCGCCCGAGGACGGCATCCCCCAGACCAACATTGCACGTGTCGAACACGTCATTGCGCTGCACGACATGCGGGGCCGCAGCGACCTGCGGTACGAGGACTGTGGCTTTGCCCGGGTCCCCGTGGCCTCCACCCTGGCCTACGACGACTTTGCCCGGCCGGACCGCATCGAGAGCGTGCATGCGCCGTGCGTGCTGGCAGCGGTGCGCGAGGCACTGGGGGCAGCGTCGGCCGAGCTCGTCGACTACGTGGTGCGGCGGCGGCACGCGGCCTGGCCGGTGTCGACGGGGCAGCCGTACGAGGCCCAGCAGCCGGCCTCCCGAGCCCACATCGACCACACGTACGCGGGCGGCGTGGCGGTCATCCGGGCAGCGCATGCCGACGCCGACGCGGTTCTCACGCGGCGCTGGCAGCTGGTGAAGTGAGTGGTGGATCCCTAGGCTGCACCCATGCTGACATCGCAGCGCCTGGCATCCTCTACGAGGGCCGCTGGTGGACTGGCCGCTGGCCGTGTGCGATGCCCGGACGGTCGACTTTGGCCGGGACACGATGGCCGGTGACGTGGTGGACCGGCACCAGGTGTTTGAGAACACGCAGGTGCACCACGACGACAGACAACAGTGGTACTATCTGGGGGGACAGATGCCGGACGAGCTGATTGTGTTCAAGAACGCCGACAGTGCCGAGCCGACGGGGGCGACGCCGGGGGTTCCGCATGCCTCGTTTGACAATCCGCAGCGGACAGAGGCGGATTTCCGGCGGGAGAGTCTGGAGATGCGGATTCTGGTGGTGTGGTGAAGATATAGATATTCTATGTTTTCTTGGGTCTATCTCCAACTACTCGTAGTACAATGTCACATGCACTTCCTGTCATGCCTGGACACGCGCGCTCGGCTTCACGTTGGCTGCTGTGCCGTCCACCACGACCGTCTCGCCGGCGGCCACGCCGTACTCCACCGCCTGCATGCCGTCGTGGGCAGCCGCTGTCTCTGCCTGGCGGCCGGTCCAGCTCGCCTTCCACGGCTGTGTCTTTTCCGTCTGGTGTATCCGGAGCGGCGCTGCTGGTTTGACATTGGCAGCTGTGCCGTCGACGACCACAATGGCGCCCTGGGCGACGCCATATTCAATGGGTGTGGCTGTGCTTTGATTTTGGTTGACAGGCGGCCAGGCGGCCTTCCAGGGTTGACGTTTTTCAGACATGAGTAGAGGTAGAAGAAGACAGATGAGGCAGAGGAGACGAATTGGACAGATGAGGCAGAGGTAGAATCTGGAGTTGAAAGTTGAATTGGATGAGACTCGGTCGCGTGCTTAGGCAGGACTTTATGCTCCAAGGGAGGCCATCCAACGAGTCAGCCCGACCTTCCCCAGATTAGGTCAAGCAGGCATAGCCGCCCGATATCGCCGGGCTTGGCCAGTGATAAGCGGTGAGGGAGGGAAGGGAATGGAAATGAGAGGAGGAGAAAAGAGAGAAGAGAAGAGGAGAAAGAGAAGGAAAAAAAGAGAAGAAAAGGAAAGGAAAGGAAAGAAAATGAAAATAATAGAAACAAAGAGAAGCAAAAGAGAATGAGAAAATACTCAAGTAAATTGACGAAACTAAAATAAAGAGTCAAACTAAATTCAACCATCCCTCACCTCCTCACTTCTTCCTCAACATCACGTCCGCGCGCGCGTCCCGCAGCCACTCCTGCATCCACACCGGCAGCGCCCGCGTCACCGTGTCTCCCTGCCGGTACCACGGCAGCAGCACCTGTCCGCTGCGGCCATTCAGCACCAGCGCCAGCACCGCCGCCGCCACCTGCTCCGGCTCCATGATGGACTCCCGCAGCCCCTGGGCCTCCAGCGCCGCCGTCATGGGCGACCGCACCCAGTGCGGGTGGATGATGGACGTCTGCACGGCGGGCGCGCCGTAGCGGTGCTTCAGCTCCTGCCGCAGCCCTTCGTGCAGCGCCAGCACGGCCGCCTTGGACCCGCTGTAGTCGGTCAGGCCGGCAATGGGCCCGAAGCTGGCCAGGCTGGCCATGGACACGATGTGGCCGTGGTCGGCGCGGATCATGGCCGGCAAAAACTCGCGCACCAGCACGAGGGGCGCGATCGTGTTGACGGCAAACACGCGGCGCATCTGCTCGTCGGAGGCGTCGAGCAGGTCGAGGCCGTGGGCATAGCCGGCGTTGTTGATGAGGACCGACGGCGGGCCGACGTCGTGCCGGACGCGCGCGGCGGCGGCGTGGACGGCGTCGTCGTCGGTCAGGTCGACGCGGTAGAAGGCGACGTCCCCGACAAAGGCCTGCTTGGGCGCCTGCAGGTCCCAGACGACGACGCGGATGCCGCGCCCGGCAAAACCGTCGACGATGGCCCGGCCGATGCCGCTGCTGCCGCCGGTGACGAGGACGATCTCGCGGTCCCACTGGGTCCAGGCCGGCGAGGGACCGCCCAGCAGACAGTTGCCCTGGGCGTGGTTGTCCAGCAGGCGGCTGGCCGTGTAGAGGCCGGCGAGGCCAGCAGCGGCAGCCACCACGACACCCAGGCCGGGCAGCCGCGCCGGCAGGCGGTCCGGCAGATGAAGACAAAACTCGGAGAACATGCTGAGGGATGAGAGCTAGGAGTCAGGAGGAAGCCAGGAGAGGCCAGGAGAGGCCAGGAGAGGCCAGGAGGAAGCCAGGAACTACCACTCGACTTTATCCTTCTTGTCCCCATCGTCTATCGTCTGTGGACCGTCGTGGACGTCGTGGACGTCGCATGCATGAGAGGGACCGACTCGCACCGAGAACAATGTGACGAGTCCAAAGATATATGGAATATGTCCAGGGCACGGATACGAAGTGACGGAAATATGACTGGTCAGAACAAAACAAGGATATCAAACTACACAAGACCTCCGTCAAACCGCCGCTTAAAAATACACCGTAGAATTGTACACGTCTCATCCCAGAAACTGCCGCTGCTGGTTCCGCGTCAGCTCCGTGCTCGTCGCCTCCAGCCGCACGCCCACCAGGACGCATTCCACGGCACTCTTGCCGTGTCGTCGGCCCCGCTGGATCCGCAGCCGCCACTGGCCTGTCTGCACCACCCACTCCGCAGGACCCCCGGCCGCCGGACCCGCCTGGGCCAGGGCTGCATCGACCCGCCGTCGCTTGAGCGGAGGTGTGTCGTCGAATCCATTGGCCTCGGTCTCGCCTGGCTCAGGGCCTGCCGGCTTCTTGGGCATAAAAGAGAGCACCGGCCGTCCGTCCAGCCCGATAGAGGCCGCCCCCACCGACCCCCCATCCAGCTCAATGGCCGTCTCCGCCTCCAGGACCACCCGCACAAAGTCCTCGCTCAGCGGCGTGTGCCCTGGCGTCGGCGGCTGGCTGCTGGCCCCGCCCTTGGCCATCAGCAGGCCCAGCGGCTGTGTGGTGGGCGGCAGGTTGAGCTTGGTGGCGACGACCTCAAAGAGGCGGGCGACGCGGGTCTTGGCGTCGCGGAAGAACTCGGCGCGGATGGTCCCGTCGTCGGGCTGGAAGTGCAGGCGCGTGTTCTCGCCGCCGATCTCGACGACAAGCTCGGCCGGGCGGTCGTCGACAAACGGCCGCGCGTAGTTGACCCAGCCGGTGAGGGCGTCGCGGTCGGGCGACACGGAAGACAGCGACGAGGAGGTGGAAGTTGATAGTGAGGACATGGCCGTCGAGGGCGGCGGCGGCGGCGCCGAGGACTCGGCCGGGTCGCAGGCCGGGTTGGGCGTGGTGCCGGTGGCGACGGAGATGCCGGACTTGAAGAGGTCCTGGAGGCGCAGGGTGATCTCGTGGCGCTGGCGGGCCTGGTTGTAGGCGAGGGAGTGCGGCAGCAGGCGCTGCTCGAGGCCCTTGAAGTTGAAGTAGCGGCAGTCGCGCAGCAGGGTCTGGCGGTGCTCCTCGCTGCGGATCTCGACGGGGTAGCCGCGCAGCAGATGCAGGATCTCGGCAAAGGTCTCGGCGGAGCGGCCGGGCACGGAAGGCGGCAGGATGGAGGGGGGGCGCAGCAGGCCTTCGCGGGGCAGGCCGGGGAAGAGGTCGTCGGGGTTGCTGAAGAAGATGGCAAAGCCGAGGGAGAAGTAGTTGGGGGAGTTGCCGGGGTCCTGGAAGAGGTCGCGGGGGATCTGGAACTCGCGGTGGCCGATGGAGATGAAGATGGACTCTTCGTAGAGCTGGGAGATGAGCTTGGGCAGCGAGTAGAACTGGGCGTCGGCAAAGAGGCGGACGAAATGGGTGCCGTCGCGCGGCGCCACGTGGTAGCCCTGCAGATGGAGCGAGATGTCGCGAAAGGTGACGGGGTCGCGGTCAATGTAGAGCGTGCGGACGGGGGCCGACGAGGCCGCGGCTGCTACGGCGGCCGCATCGCCGCCGTTTTCGGCAGCGGCCTTCTTCAGCTGCCGCTGGAAGTACTGTGAAAAGTACGAGGGCGCATCCGACGAGAGCGACGCGCCCGACAGCTTGAAGAGTTCGGAGCCGATCTGGATGGGGAAGACTCGTTCGTGCGGCAGGACAGGCGGAATGGTCGTGTTGGGGATGGGCAGAACACGCGGCGGCAGAGCGTTGGAGGGCGGTGCTGGGGCCGGAGGAGACGACAGAGGCACGGCAGATGTCGCCTGGCCAGCTGCCGGCATGGAGAGATGTGGTGTATGATTCGCAGACATTGCACTAGCATCAATGTTGACTACTGTCGGTTGTCGGGTGTCGGTTGCTGTTGCTGTTGCTGTTGCTGTTGCTGTTGACTCCGTTGACTGCTGTCGACGACTGCTGACTGCTGTTGACTGTCGAGTCGACTGCTGTCGACTCTTTCGTTCGTTTCGATTGTTTCGATTGTTTCGATATTTGTTCGTTTCGATTGTCGATTGTCGATGTTCGCTATTACTTTATTGTTTCATCTCGTCTTTGTCTCGTCTTCGTCTCGTCTTCTCGTTATCTCATCTCATCTCTTCTCTTCTCGTCTCGTCGTCTCTTCCTCCCTTCGTCTCGTTATTCCTTCAATCTCAACGGCAATGAAGTCGGCCAATGTCGAAGGCTGGAGATTGGAAACGGCCATGCACGGTCACCCTGCACTAGTCCGTGATTGGTTAGCGTTATTAAGCTGCAGCTCGCGCCAAGATATGTCATCATCCGTGTGGAACAAAGTGAAGACAAACACTGCAGAAATAGAATGATGGACAGAAGCAGTCAATCTCTTACTCGTACAAATGTCGTACTCCACCGTGACGGAATAAACGATCCGCCTATTATCCAGCCAAACTAAACAAAAGGTATCATGCTACAATTTACTTTCTTCTCTTTTCCTTTTCCTTTTCCTTCTCCTTCTCTCCTTTCTCTCCTTTCTCGTCCTTCAAGTCGACCTTCACTTTCTCGCCCTTCTCCTCCTTCAAGTCCATTTTCACTTTCTCGTCCTCCTTCTTCTCCTCCTTCTTCTCCTCCTCCTCCTTCTTCACCTTCTTCTCCTCCCCCTCCTCCTCCCCCTCTCCCTCTCCCTCTCCCTCTCCCTCCCCCCCCTCCAATGGACTCACCAATGGACTCACCAACCCCGGACTCGCCATCCCTCCCATGCTCCCGGTAATGCTCTCCGACCGGCTGTGCCCCAACAGCCCGCTCCCCCCGCTCCGCCCACTCCGCCCGCTCCGTATGCTCGCCGCATCCCCCCCATTGCCTGCCGCGTTGCTGCTGCTCGCCACCACCATCCCCGAAGCGCCTCCCGTCGTCTGCCGCGCATAGTAGCTGCTCCGATCCCCCGCCAGAATCCCCGTCGTGCTGTAGATGCTCGTCCGCTCGGCCGGCCCCGCCACGCTCATCCGGCTGCTCGTCGTGTGCAGCGCCAAGCTGCCCGTCGAGGGAGCTCCATTGCCGGTGCCTGTCACCTCCATGTTCGCCGACAGCACCGACAGCGGCAGGCTCTCGCGGCTGCCGCCAAAGAGCGACGACGGCGCCAGCGCGCGCACCGACGCGTCCGTATCGAGCGAGCGCCGCCGCCGCCGCTGGCTCGACGACGCCAGCGTCAGGATGGACGCGTTGTCCGTCAGCAGGTTGTTGGCCGTCGCCATGGTGTAGGTCGTGGGGTGGCCGGGCCCGCCCGGCACGCCGTTGGGCGCCGCCAGGTGCGACGGGATGGCCGACACCGGCGTGTTGGGAAACGGCTGGTGGAAGTGGATCATCTGGCTGCCCGTGCTCTGGTGGTGGCCGTGGTGCAGCGACGGGTGGCCGCCGTGCGTCACCGACACCCCCGTCAGGCTGGCCCCGCCGCTCGGCGCCGTCGCCACCGGCGCCAGCGACGGGATCGTCGTCAGCGTCGTCGCCAGCGACCGCAGCGACGGCGCCGGCGACGAGAACGTGCTGTCGCCGCCACCGCCACCAACACCACCGCCGCCGCCCCGCCCGTAGCCGTAGCCGTAGGTCGTGCGGACGGTCGTCGCCGTCGTGCCCGTCGTCGCCGTCGTGCCCGTGATCGACGAGGCCGCCCCGTTGGACGGCGCCACGAGCGACCGCCGGCCCTCCTGGTCGGTCCAGGCCGTCGTCGCGGCAATGGACGGCGTGCCGACGGTCGAGGGCGCCGTGGCGCTGTCGGTCTCGTGGACATCCTCCTCGTCGTCCTCCTCCTCCTCGAGCGAGCCGCGGCTCGACGTGATCACATGCGAGGCCGTGTAGGACGTGTGGCTGCCGGGCCCGCGGGTGTAGTGACTATCGGCATGGCTGTCGGCATGGCTGTCGGCATGGCTCTCGCGGGTGTAGCCCGACAGCGGGTAGGGGTTGTTCTTCTTGGAGGCGCGTTTGCGGGCGGCAATGCGCATCGGGGCCAGGTGTCGCTTGGGCCCCGGCGTCGAGTCGGCCGTGGCGCCACCCTTGAAGTGCGTCAGTTTCTTGACCCACGTCGCAAACGGCCGCCGCCGTCCGGGTCGGTCAGCTCGATCTGGCCGTCAGCGCTGTTCCATGCGGCGATCCGCGGGATATTCCTACCTGAAGACGTCTCTGTCATTGCCATGTGTGTGCCTTGGTCGAGATGACGCTGTCGTTTGTGCGATTCCTTGCGTCCGCTGGCGTCCAGGAGAATAGGGAGAGATGGAAAATGACGGTAATTACACTCGGCTTGGCCACCACCCTGTCGGCAGTCGCGTCTGCAGGCTGCTGCGCCTGGTCTGGGGTTGAGACGTCATGCGCCCCTAATTGAGCACGTGATGGAGGATGCTGACTAATATGTTACTAATGACCTTACTAATCTTACTAATCTTACTGCTCTTACTACCTCGTCCACTGCTTCTTCCTATCTTACCTCTACTCCCCATCATGTCCATCCGTCGCCTCCCCCCGCACGTCGTCACCCCCCTCCAGTCCTCCCTGGTCGTCCCCTCCCTGAACGCCGCCCTGTGCGGCCTCCTCTGCAACGCCCTCGACGCCGACGCCACCACCGTCACGCTCCATGTCGACTACACCCGCGGCAGCTGCTCGGCCGAGGACGACGGCCGCGGCATCCCGGCCGCCGAGTTTGCCGAGGACGGCGGCCTCGCCAAGCCCCACTGCACCTCCAAGTACCCTGCGACGGCCGCCCGCCACGGCCGCCACGGCGTCCTGCTGGCCGCCCTCGGCGCGCTCGCCCGCCTGACCGTCGTCTCCTCCGGGCAGGTCCTGACGCTGCACGACGGCCGCGTGCTGCGGCGCGACCAAGCAACACCCGAGCAGCGCCTCGCGGCCGCCCACGGCACGCGCGTCGTCGTGCAGGACCTCTTTGGCTGCCTGCCGGTGCGCGCCCGCCAGCGGCCGGCGTCGGACGTGGCCGCCTGGCGCGGGCCGTGGGAGGCGCTGGTGCATTCCGTGGCGGCCTTGCTGCTGGCGTGGCCGCGCGATGTGGCTGTGGTGCTGCGGGCGAGCGGCCGTGGGCGCCTGCCGACGGCGACGTGGCGGCCACAGCCCGGCAGAGAGACGCGGGCCGCACGCATCCTCCGCCAGGCCGCTCTCTGTGATCGACCAGCATGGATCCCCGTGGCCTCTTCCGGGTCGGGCATGACGATCCGCGGCTGCATGGCGACGACGCCGTCGGCTGCGAAACACGTCCAGTTCCTGAGCGTCGGCATTGTGCCGCTGGCCGACGACGGGCTCTACGCGGACATCAACCAGCTGTTTGCCGAGTCGCAGTTCGGCGCCGACCGCAGAGCCGTCGACCGGTGGCCCATGTTCTGTCTGGGCATTGAAGGGGGGGTGGACGTGGACGACCTCCTCGACGAGGGCCGGCAGCATCGGGAGGTCCTGCGGGCGCTGCTGCGCACTCTCGTGGTGCAGTTCCTGACGCAGCAGGGATACGAGAGAGTGAAGCCAGCGAAGACTGCGAGGCCAGCAAAACGGTTAAAGACTGGTCGGCCTGCACGGCCTGCGCCGTCGCCATTTTCCGCGTGGCCGCAGGTCAAGCCGGGCCAGACTCAGCCAAAAGACGGACAGAGTTCCCAGTCAGACAGCCAGACTCCGCCAAATGACCAGACACGCATCTCCCGCGACAGCCTCGCTGCCGCCACGGTCGTCGGCCAGGTGGACAACAAGTACGTCCTCGTCCGGGCCCGGCGTCTGCTGGTGCTCGTCGACCAGCACGCGGCCGACGAGCGGTGCCGTGTGGAAGAGCTGTTTGCCGGGTACTTCTCACAAACAGCCGGCGGCTGGCAGGCCGTCACCACCGCCCTCGACCCGCCGCTGCGCTTTGCGCTCGACGCCCACGAGCGGCCGCCGCTCGCAGCCCGTCAGGACCACTTCCGCCACTGGGGCGTCGTCTACAGCGTGGCCGAGCCCACAGACGACACCTTCGTCCTGCAGGTCGACCGGCTGCCGACGAGCCTCGTCGCGCGGTGCCGCCACGAGCAGCGCCTCGTCGTCGACCTCGTGCGCCAGGACCTGTGGGCAACGCCGCCCCCGCCTGCCCAGACCGACACGCCCTTGCCGGCCGGCCAGACCGCCGCCTGGGTCCGGCAGTTCCGCGGCTGTCCCCCCGGCCTCCTCGACCTGCTGCACTCGCGCGCCTGTCACAGCGCCATCCGCTTCAACGACGCCCTGTCCATGGACGCCTGCCGAGACCTCCTCCACCGACTGCAGCAGTGCGTCTTTCCCTTTCAGTGTGCCCACGGCCGGCCGTCCATGGTTCCTCTGCAGAGGCTGTGTTAATGTGTATGATTATGTAAGCATGTACGCGTATCATATCGTCGTATTCATACATCTATCCAGTCCATTACATCCATCGTACAAGAATGCTGTTCCGTCGCCTTACGCGAATGTATCCTCTGCCCCCCATTGCGCCGACCTCTCCGAGTTGGTGGATCCAGACCCTCTGGACTTTCCAGAGACCTTTCTGCCTTTTGAGACTTTTGAGACTTTTGAGACTTTTCCCGAGACTTTTCTCGTCTCTTCTCTCTTTTCGTCTCTCTTCTCGTCCCCTCCCCCCTCTCTCCTCTCCTCCCGCACAATCCCTCGCGCCCGCAGCGCCTCCCACACGCCATCCCGCACCGTCCCCAGGTCTCGCCGCACCGGCAGTCCGTCCAGCCGCCGCAGCTTGCCACACGCCTCGCCCACCACCTGCTCATACACGCGTCGGCGCATGCCCGTCGCCGTGTCCAGCCGTCCACAGTACGCCTCGTCCTGGGCCTCGTCGGCCCACGGCAGCGTAAACGGTTCGTGCTTGATGGCCGTGGACTCGTGTGGTCCTCCGGGGCCGTAGAACCCCTGCGTCAGCGGGTTGTCCCGCAGGTCGGCCTCGGCCAGATGGACAAAGCCCGCCAGCACCTGCACGGCCGCATGGGCCGACGCCAGCCGGTTGCCGGCCACGAGCAGCTTCTTGAGCCGGGGAATGCCCCGCAGACACCGCAGGTCGCGCAGGCCGTTGAGGTTGATGTTGAGCTTGCGCAGGTTCGGCGTGCGCCGGCCAAAGTTGTCCGGCAGGCCCATGAGGCCGCAGTTGGCCATCTCCAGCAGCTGCAGATTCAAGAAATCCGCCGGCGGATCAAAGCCCAAGTCGCTGCCGCCCAGCCGGTTGCCCGACAGGTAGAGCTTGCGCACCTCGTACGCCTCGTAGAGCGACGACACGTTTAGTGTGGCACCGTCCGCCGGCCGCTGCTCCCGCAACGACACGCTGTCGAGCCGCGGCGTCTGCCCGAACCCCGTCACCCGCGTCAGCCCGTTGCGGTCCGCCAGCAGCGTCCGCAGCGCCGGCACGCCGCCCACGTCCAGCACCGCCAGCCCGTTGTCGCTCACGTCCAGCTGCCGCACCTGCGCCAACACGCCCACGCTGTCCTCGTCCAGCCGGGCCAGCCGGTTGCCCCGCAGGTTCAGCGTCACCAACACGCCCAGCTCGTCCAGGTGCGTCGCCCGCGCGATCCGGTTGTCCGCCAGGTCCAGCTCCACCAGCTTCTGCAGCCGCGTCCCCGAAAAGTCCACCGCCTCGATCGCATTGCCACGCGCCCGCAGCGTCTGCAGCGCGTCGTGGTACTTGATCCCTTCCAGGCTCGTCAGCCCGCAGTGGTCGGCCCGCAGCCCCCGCAGGTGCACCAGACTCTTCAGCCCCGACAACGTCTTCATGCCGCCGTTGTTGGAAATGTCCAGGTACTGCAGATTCGTCAGCCGCGCCCACGACGTCAGCTCCGACAGCCGGTTGCTGACCACCCGCAGGTGCCGCACCGACGTCGGAATCCCGCTCAGCGTGTGCAGCGCATTGTCCGCCGCATCCAGCGTCACCAGCTGCGGACAGAAATCATCCAGCTTGTGCAGACTCTCCAGCCGCTTGCCCTGCACATCCAGCTCCTCCATGTCCTCCCAGTACGGCTCAAACGGCTCCACCTCCGCCAGACGCTCCACCAGACTGCTCAGACTCTGCGACATCACCGTCGCCGTCCGCTCGCCCGTCACCAGATGCCGCGCCCCCAACACATAGCTGCCCTCCAGCGCCAGCGTCCGCTCGTGGTGCATCGTGAACTCGGACATCGGCGTCAGCGACAGCATCCCCACACACTGCGCCAAAATCTCCTCGTCGTCCGCCCGCCGCGCCACCGTGTCCACCGTCCGGTCTCCGGGCGTCGTCAGCACAAGACTAATGTTGCCCTTCCGCCCCATCGGCGTCGCCGCCTCCTCCGACGACCCCGGAACCAGCGTGCTGCGGTCTCCCACCACGCTCAGGTCGTATCGCTGCTCGCTGCCGTCTTCCTCGCGCTCTTCGATCCGTGATATCGGCCGCGAAACAAACGACTGCCCGTTGAGTGAGAACCGCCGCGACGGCTTCTGTGACACATTGCGCGGACGGGCGCCGGCCGACGCGCTCCTAAACTTGACCGAAACCGCACGCGGTCCACGCTGCGTCGACGCCATCGATGCCATCGACGCCGTCGACGTCTCTCCCTGCACCGGCCCCTCCGCAGCGTCTTCTGCCGCCAGCCGCTTCAGCTCCTCGTCGTCCTCGTCCGCCTCGTCCGCCACGAGGTTCTCAATGATCGACGCTATCGGTGACGAAAAACTAATCGCAATGTGTCGTTTCCGTGCCGCCTCCGACCGCCGCCCTTCGTCGATGCTGATCTCATGCTCCACGGCCTCCTCCACGAGCCCGTCCTCCATGTAGCTGCTGGCTTCCGATACAAAGGGCCCGTGTCCACGCGCTTCGCTCGTTGCTGTCGCTTCTGGTGCTGCCTTGGCTTGCGACGACGTCGAGGCTGTCCGCGGGTGCAGATTGTTCATGTTCAGCTCCATCGTCACGTCCACCGACAGATCGGGAATCCCCGCAAACGGATCCTCCTCGCTCGCCTCCGACTGCACAATGCTGCCCGACGGCGGCCCGGAACTGCTGCTTCGGCTTCGCCGCTTGATCCAAATGTTCTTGTCCCGGTCCAGCATCATGTTGCCCACCTGGTCCGGAATCAGATGAGAAACCGTCTGCGGCATAATCGTCTTGCGCGTGTCCGACCCGCGAGACGACCCCGTCGGCACATCACTGCCCGACACCTGCGAAATCTGCGACATCTGCGACGGCATGCTATCCCGCCGGCTCTCCCGCATGCTCTCTCGCATGCTGGCCATCGCAAACGACCCGCTGCGGTGTCTCTGTTCGGGGTTCTCCGAGATGCGCATGTTGGGCGGATCACTAATCACTTCGTCCTCGTCCTCCTCCTCCAGTTGCGTCCGCATCCGCGAGGCTCCCAGCGTCTCTTGCACAGCCTGCGCTGCCCTCTTCTCGGCCACAATCGCGCCCTGCGCAAGATGGATAGACCGCGTCGTCGACGACACAAGCTCGTCCATGTCGCTGCGCTCCGCATACTTCTTCAGCCGCGCCGCCACTTCGGGATCGGGCTGGGCTCGGTTCACCCGCAGGATCGGGTGGCCTTCACGGCTCGGCGGCCGCGAGAACGGCTCTTTCGTCGACTCGTCCACCGACCCTTCATACTCCTCCACCTGCGTCGCCAAGCTCGGCCCTGCCTGGGGTATCTCCAGCGTCGACTCCTCCACATCCTCCAGTCCGCTCGGAACACCAGCTCCACGATTCCGCAACATGGCCATAATCTTGTGCGCTTCGTTCATAAAGTCTTCCGTCCGAATCGATGGCTTCCGGTTCACCGTCGCATGCGTATCCGACGCGTTCTGCACGCCTCTCTTCACCACGTCAATATACGACTCGCCGTCTTCCTCCGATGCATCGCTCTGCGTCTGCCGGTATGCGAAAAAGTCCTTTTTCAAGTTCAGCGCGCTGGATTCTCTCGAGTCCTCCACCTCTCCCTCCGCACGGCCCGCACGCGAACCTACATCGGTCCGCGACTCGTCCGCCTCAAAGGCAATGTCCGACTTGTGCAGCGTCCGTCGCCGTTTCGGCGTCGGGTCTTTGGAGGGCGAGGGCCGCGGCCTCTTTTCTGAACCTACTTCAAACGTTCGCAGCGGCGTCGCCGGCGTCGCAAAGGGATGTGCCCGTTCTTCCGCCTTGCCGCGGGCCGTCCCGGGCCTCGAAGAGTTCGACGTGCCGCTCTGCCGTAGTCGCTGGTTAGGGAGTTCTGGTTCTTTCTCGGACATCTGCGTCTGCTCCTGTTCTCCTTCTTTCTCTTCTTCTCCGTCCTTCTCCTCTTCCTCCTCTTCGTGCAGCGTGGACAGATGCGGATCCCTCAACTCCGACTGTCCTGGCGACATGCCCGAGAACTCATCGTTGAAGGAATACCCGTCAAAGTCGCCACCCCCAAACTCGGACGACATGTGTTGCGGTGCTGGTTGACCCACCACTTCTCTCGGGCATGACTCGTCGGCAAAAGACAACGACCGTTCGGACGGCTCGAGTGCCGACCGGGACGCTTCCTCGGGATCTTGTTCGCTCGTCCGGTGTCCAGAAGCGCCAGAAGCGCCAGAAGCGCCAGATCCGTTGGACATCTGGTCTTCAAACTGGCTGATCCGCCGCATGAGCGTCTGGTTCGTAAACGTGTCGTAGGGCCCAAAGAGCTTCAGCGGACTGCCTGCCGGTGCGGGTGCTGGCTGCAAGTACTGCCCCTTAGGCAGCTTCTCGAGGCTGGGCTTCGGCACCTGGAGGCGATCATCAGGATTCTGGTCTATCGACGTCTTCTCTGTCCGGACGGTCGGGAATTGCTTGGGTGTGCTGGCCTGAAGTGACTCCTCTGGAAGCATCTCGGATGTGTCTGCCCCCAACGACGGACTCAGCAGGTGCACCCGAAAGGACCCGTCGTTGGATCGGCCGCCTCTCCGGAAGTTGATGAAGCCGCCCATCTTCTCGTACTCCAGCGAGTTGTCCGCATGCGACCTGCCGCCCAGGCTGACCGATTCGCTGCCCGCGTGTTCTGCCACTTCGTCTGTCAGGATCATCTGGTTCCACCGGAGGTTCTCCAGTCGTCGTTTCAGCTCGCCGGGCGGCAGCTCGATCTGTCCAAACACGGCGCCGTCGTCGTTATCGTCCTTCTTTGGTGAGATGAGAATAGCACTGAAACTCTCGTTGCGCAGCACGCTCTGCCCGCTCTGTCCGCTCTGCCCACTGATTATGCGCGACTCGAATCCCATGACCTTGGGCTGAGCCTGGCTCGCTGCCACCGAAACAGACGCGGCTGACTCTTCCGCGCTGGGCCGGTCCTGCCAGACGCTCTCCTCCAGTTCGCTGCTTGGGTTGGGCGGGTAGGCATCGACCGATGGGCTGGATTCGTCGTAAGTTCTGCGCATGAAAGGCGGGCTCGACGGCATCGTCGTATCGTTGGGTAACCTGGACTCGTCATAAGAGTGTTTGTTCACGGTATCGTCCCCTTCTTGGGGTTCGTCTGCGGCTGGTTCTCTGTCTTGTTCGTCTTGTTCGTCCTGTTCGTCCTGTTCGTCCTGTTCGTCTTGTTCGTCTTGTTCATCCTGTTCGTCTTCTTCGTCTTCGTCTTGTGCTGCTGCTGCTGCTGCTGCTGCTTCTGCTGCTGTTGGTGGTAGTGCTACAGACTCCTCCTGTCTGGATGGCTCTTCTTCGCGTTCTTCGTGTGTCGAAGGAATATCCACTACCGACGCAGGGGGCGGCTGAAAGATGTTCTCCAGACCTAAGCGGGTAGGCGTAAACAAGTCGAGCTGTTCGCCATACGCCAGGTCGCCTTGTATAATCCTCCGACGCCATTCTGGCGTGTCCCTCTTGGTGGGAGAAACACTGTGGGACTTGTGCTCGACGGTGTTGTACATGCTGGAGCCGATGGTCGAGGCAGACTGCGACCGTCGTGAACGCCGGCCACGGGCACGGCCCTTGGCCTTGGCCTCTGGTAAGAATTTCGAGGGGACACGGCCGGAGCCAACACGCGATTCGTTGGGGCTCCGCTCGCTGAGGATACAACTGTTGGCGATAGATCCGGTCTGCCGGCTGGCGCTGGACGCGATCGTGTCAGACGGCTTCAGCGATCCTTTCCCGGACTGTGCAGCCTCGCATTGCGACTCGTCCGAGCCGGCCTGGGATACCCAGTCCTCCGACAGGGAGTCCAGCCATGCATGGCCCATCGCGCTGGTTGGTGTTAAGAATAAACAGTCGGTGACCTGTAGACGGGGGTATTAGTTCAATTCCATGGGGAATCGACAGGTAGAGATGGCGTGTATCCGAGACAGAAAACATGAAAACATGGAAATGTGTGGATGCGACTGCGTCGATGTCTCTTCAGACGGGAATGTTCTCTATGTTGTGATGAAAAAAAAACGCTGATAAGATGCAGTACGGACCAAAGATGAAGCGTAAAAAAGGGGGGCGGTAGAAATGTCGTCGCAAAGGCCAGATGCGCAAGCAACTCACGACCCTGCACCCTCTGGATTCGGATTGTCGCGCAGAAATGACGTCTGGGCTTTGGTGGAGTTGGCGGCCCAAGAAACAAATCCAAACACCGCCCATCGCGTCTGCCCTTTTGGGAAAACACACCAATATGCGGCTGTTGTTGCCTGGACAACGCGTCTTTCCCCTACCAATGAAACTCTGCACGGACCACACCCCTCTCCACCAGCCACACTTGTCGCCGTGTGCCGCAGGCCTCAACGCGGCACCCTTCACGACGCCCTCTCGTCTGCCCACAGCTGCTGACGGCCACGGCGGGCAGACCGTCCAGATCGTTGAAGACACGGAGCAAAACTTTCAGAAGAACGCGTGTCCGCCGCTTCGTGGTGGTGGTCACGTGACACGCGTTAAGTGATTCGAGAAAGACGCGTCGAAAGACGCGTTCCTACGTGACAAGGCAGGTACGACAGTTGGACCCACAACAAATATCCGAGCTGCAGCCACCTCAATTCCACCCTGAAAGCCACCATCCTTCATCATGACGACAGCCGCCTGCTGAGGCATCCACAACATCGTACTGTGTCGTCCTTCAGACAGACCCTGCCGTGCCCGCGACAACGCTGCCAACCCTCCAGACACCCAGCCAACATGACCCGGTCCAGCCACAAACGCACGGGCACGGATTCCCGGCTGAAGCTTCCCAGCTTCAGCGACGAATCCGTCTATTGTGAGGCCTTTCACGAACCCGACGACGTACTCTACTCCGGCTCCGACGACGAGTCCTACGAGAGCACCGCCGCACGATTGCACTGCTACGAACACCACGCCCGCCAGTTTCTCCAGGGGACGCCTCCCTTTATCCTCTCGGCATCTTTAAGGGGTCCCTTTGGAAAGGAGTCCGGATGGCAGAATCCATGGCGAGGAAGAGGCGGAAGAGCAGTCCCCACCAAACCGAAGCGGCCACGAACCCGAGACGGCGTATCAGAGCCAGTCCAGCCAGTCCAGCCAGCCCAGGCCCAGGACTCCTCCAACCCCGAAAAGCGAGTGGCCACAAAGTCCAACTGGCTGCGGAGAGACAACCTTAAGAGGCCAACCTCCAGCCACGGCGACGATGTGTTTGCAGCGTCGCCAAACCAAACAGAAACAATCTACCGCAGCAAGTCTAGGAAACTGGCCGACTCGACAAGAGCCTTCTCAGAACCCGTGGAGATTGACGATAGCACCGTCTTCGGGGGGATTCGCGATTTGATACCAGACGAGTCGCCCCGGAAATTGGCCCGAGAGAAAGTGGCGACGAAATCACAGACAACAATCATGGGCCGAGCAGCGTCACTGCCCGCCGACTGTTCTCCTGGAAAGGCATCCAATTCGGACAGTAATGAAGACAGACCGAGCACATCCCCTTCCAGTTCGGAAGCTGTCCAAGAAGCAGAAATCGTTGCTCCGGCAGCCTCTGAAGGCGAGGTCGCCGAGCCAGATGCTCCGAGTGTCGGCGAGCAAGAAACGCATCCACCACCTTTCGACGGCACCACGCTGGTTTCGGCCAACCACGAGGATGCCGCAGAAGAGGACGCGTTGATGCGGAATGTATACGAGACGGACTCTTCGGATCCGGTCGCAGCAGAGCTGTCAAGTGCCGAGAGCGACGACTTGGCGGAAATGCAAAACGCACACACGGTCGCATCTCTGCTTCTTTCGAAACTGGAAGCGATTGGCTCTCAGAGCATGCCAGAAACCCCGGCGGATGAGACTCCTGATGCGGCCACGACCACAGACACGGAAGAGAGCCGACTCGCGACGCAAGACCAAAGTCCTTGGGCAAAGAGCGTCGATATCCCGCCTTCTGTGGAAGAGCCGCCCGTCCTCGAAAGTCTGGAAACAGAACCAGATCAGCCTCAACTCGATAAGAATTCGTTGGAGGCCTTGACACGGGTGCAGACACAGAGTCCGTGGCTGGAAGAGTCGTCGTTTGACGCGCCATTCTTGGGTCGGAAGGGCGTGTCTTCCAGCTTGCCGCCTGTCGAAAGTGCAAGATTGAAGAAAGCCACGGCCGGTGATCTACGGGTGTCCCTAAGCCAGAATCCGTGGGTCGAGGAGTCCAGCCACGAGCACAACTCGACCTCGTCGTCGCTGCCGGACCGGCTCATCTCGCCCTGCTCTCCCACTTCCGACGAACGCCCGCAAACACCAGACCAGCAAGAAGAAGGGGCCACGCTGCCGCCTCTATCTGCCATCGTCATCCCGTCATCCTTGGGAACAGCCCCCTCTACGCCGGAAACGAAGCAGTCCAGTCTGCCTACGCCAGACCTGACCGTGTCGATCAAGTCTTTCCGGCGATTCCGGTCGCCCACGCCAACCCCGCCGCCCCGGCAAAGGGCCAAGCAGTCTGGGGGGCTTCGATCTGTGCTGGTGCATCCGCGAAGCAGACGAAGCGGCTCGCCTTCGAATAAGCACAGCCGTCGGGTCCGCTTTTCCCTGCAGAAGCCAGACGAGGAGATGGAAAGCAATGCGCTGTTTGCGTACCACTACGGGATGGTGGACGAGGACGAGTTCTCAGAGTATCGCGCGTCTTCCCACGGCCCGCGAGCTATTTCGCCGCCACCGCAGGACGCGGTTCTGGCGGGCGTCCTGCCGAGCGAGGTGGAAAAGTTCCAGGGCCATTTTGCGACGGTTACGAGCCGGTCGCAGTGGCAGGCAGCAGCCAAGGGCGCTACGGGGCCAGCAGGGTCCAGTCTACGGGCGCTGGGCCAGTCCAAGGGAGCGCAGTCGGACGAGGCCATGTCGGAAACACTGCGGCTTCAAGGGCGGCCGGCACCGGATCGACACACGGGCAGAAAAGAGCATGACGCATGTGGGGAGGACAAGGAGAACAGCCAGGAGGCCGCCGACGAGCAAGGACGCGTGGACGAGGCGGACATTGTGTCGCATGTCGATGACGTCGAGGAGGTGCTACAGAACTTGGGCGACTTCTTGGGAATGTGGGACGTGGACACGGAGTTGGCCAATATTTGACGTGGTGTTTATGAGAGTAGGACGGGGCAGCAGGACAGCAGGACAGCAGGACAGCAGGACAGCAGGACAGCAGGATATGGCACTGCAACGTGAAGACATGATTGGCATTGGGACGGTGTTCGTTTGGGCGGGACGCAGGAAGAGAGCGTGTTTCAAATAGAAAAAGCACAGCATTACCAGCAAGGTCTGGAGCAAGCCACGGAGCGACGGCTTCCGCGTAGTCCGTACTGGATACTCGCCCACGTGTCTCCTCTGGGGCCTGAGGGCCGTGTTTGGTGGCATGACGACAGCAGCTGGGGAGCCAAAGGAAGCAGAAGAGTATGATGATGATGTGCTCTTTGTTGTTCTGTTCTGCCGCAAGGAGGGGCCATCCTGTGCCGTGTCGAGGGCACATGGCCAAGGCCACGGCTCTCTATGGACAGAATCCGCGTGGGCACAAAGGCGGTCAAAGGACTCGGGCATGGTAGAATAGTTCACTCGGCTTGTACGGAGTACGAGCACAGAGTACGAGTACAGAGTACGGAGTTGTACACCGCTCGTCGGCCGGACGAGATGACCGAAGGGATGCTTCAAAGCAAGTTTCCAGAGGCGACCCTAGTCAGGGGCCGTGGAAGAGACGGCGGCGGAAACGTGCAGTACAGGGGTGGATGTTTCTGTTAAGATCCCAAGATCGATAGTACGGGAAGACGGTATGGCATCCGAGAACGATGCAGCTACCCCCACGGAGATGCTGAGACTGAGGAAGCGAGAAGATGAGAGGAATAAATAAAAATACAAGTACAAATACGAGGAAACGAAAAAACGAGAAAACGAGAAGACGAGGAAACAAGGATAAATACAATATGATATAAAAAGAATAAACAAGATAAAAATGTAAAAATATAAAAATATAATTCGAATACGAATAAATACGAATAATACAAACAACACGAAAAATAGACAATACAACAATACAACAATACAAACACAAAATGTCTACACTAACAACTCCTCGTACTGAATAAATACAAATACACAATCCTGCACAGCCCGATCTCATCCTGATCTGCGTTTGAATTTTTCCAGAAGCTCTCGCTGACATTGGTCGAGAAACGAGGCCGAACAAAGCAGGAGAAATAGAATGATCCATGGCCCGGTCGTGCCTGGCTGTGGGCTCCTATTTGACGGCAGTTGGGACACCTGCCCAGGGGGGGATGGGCAGAGTACGGGGTAGGGGTTGCATGAATGGAGGAGCCAAGCCATGGCAGCGGGATGGCCAGGCCAGGACGGGCCACGTTTTGCGTTGATTGGTGATCAGTGGCTGGCCTGGGTGCCCAATCTGTCGCAGCGGGCCAAACAGGCCATGCTGGAGGATCTTTGCTCTCTGGGGCTGATCCACGTTGGCAGTCGACTTGCTGAACAGAGTAGGATCTTGAGAGTTACGAGTATGGACCCCATTGTGAATCCATTCAACTCCATGGATCCATGGATCCATCAAACTCCGTTCTATACTCCGTTTTCGTTATACTCCGTACGATCTCATCACTGATCTACTTGTACTCGTACATGCCCCCACGACACACTCTACGAGTATTTAACTCTTAACTCCTTATCTCGACGTCTTCTCCTCCTCTTCTTCTCATTCAAACCTGTTGGGCGGATCCACAGCACGCCTTACCGGGAGTGGCCTGTTGCCGGCGCCCCATAACACGACGGTCCCGAAACCGGGGGCCAGGGTCTCAGAACGGAGGAGAAGCTTGTTGTGGCGTTTGTTGATAAGGCAAGTTGGGGTTCTTTCATTTCTCTTGTCCCGTTTCGCTTCTCCCATTTCGCTCAGCTTTTTCCTCTTTTTCTTTTTCCTCTTAGACCCGCCGACGAATCTGAGTCATTTCGTGACTAATCAAGAACAAAGACAGGTTTCAGAGCATCGGCGCTGTTATCAGGGATCGATCGCCATTGCACCACCCACGTGCAGCATTATATAAGCAGCACGGGCCACCCGCGCCTGCAGAGTCTCGGCTTGTTTTTTTGTGGTTTTTTCTGCGAATTGATTTTAATGCCCGTCGGCACCAGCCCAACGAAGCGCACCGAGACCGCATTTTTCCAAAAGCCCCCCTCCAATTCGGAATCAATCCCTTCTTTTGCCATTCACAATCAGTTATTTTAGACCTCCACCCCACGGCAACCCCGGGCGTGTCCAAACAGATATAATAGACCACGGCTATTTTTTTCCGCTCTTTTCATTGCATACGACAGTTATTTTTTTTACGCTTTCCCGGCCGGAGACGCTCCTTGTGGGCGGGCTCGAAAGAAGAGAGGCGACAGAAGCGAAGCAAAAGACCACAAGACCAAGAGGAACAAGGCAACAGGTCAATTCTCCGGGAGCGTGCAGCCAACCGCCGGCAGACTCTGATGGCAACGACGCATCGGCCGACTCACGACAGCAGCAGCGGCGGCAGCAGCAGCAGCCACGTCGGTGGCGAACGTCGCCTCAGCCACTTTTCTCTGCCTGATTTTCCTGATTTTCCTGATTTCTCGGATTTCTCCCAGCATCAGATCTCCTCTCAGCAGAATCACCAGAGCCACCAGCCGCATCAGAATCACCAGAAACATCAGCTGATCCCCCCGGACGAGCACAGCGCTGTCGACAACCTGCGTACCGACCGCGACGATTCCATCCAATGCATCGATTCCAGCAACGGCTCCGCTGCCCTGGCACGATCTCCTCTGCCCATGTCCTATAAACCATCCGCGTCGGCCTCGTCGACTGCAGCCGCCACGGCTGCCACCGCCGTCGAGTTCCACTCCGCCTCCAATTTTGTTGCCCGGCTCCATCACCCCCCCAACCAGGCAGCCCTGCCGCCCAACCAGTCCTCTTCTTCCCGGCCCGATCAGGGCGTCATCTTTTCCGTCCCGTCCCCTGCATTGGAGCGCTGCTCGACGCGTGGCTACTTTGGCGGTGGAGCTCCTCTCGATGATACCACTGCTCGTGGCTTGTTCGGTACCGACAGCCGTTCTGCAGCACACGCTGCACACTCTGTACACACTGCACATACGACTCCCACCCAGCAGACGGACCTGGGCCAGCGCCCACATACCCCCGACAGCTTGCCGTCGCGGCCGGGCGAAGGCCATCGACAGTCGGACGAGAAATCCGACGGCAGCGGCGATGCCGAAGACGGCGACGATTCCGGCGAAGAGAAAATCTCCTCGGCCCTGTTTGTCCCCCACAAGAGCCTCGATGCCGACGCCCTGCCCACGAGTGCGCCGCTGCCCGGCAGCGCTTCGACTGCGAGCATCACCTCGACCACGCCCACGACGGCCTCGCGCAAGGCCTCCCGCGACCAGTTCCACGATTGGCGGCGAGACACTGACGAGCCCGAAGAGGCGGTCGAGGAAGAGGACCTGGACCTGGACCTGGACGCATCCGAACTCAGCAGGACCCCTCGCCAGACGCCAATCAGCGAGTGTCCGTTCGGCAGTCGACCCGAGACCAACAGCCAGAGTAGCACGCAAACGCAAGAGCCGGGGCCCGTGGCCAATGGCAACGGCCATGTCGAGCGAGCGGTGGTGCAACATCAGCAGCATCAGCAGCAGCCGACACAGCAGCAACAGCCGACACAGCCTCCGACACAGTACTACGAAGAGCCGGCGCAGGAACCCGAGCTCGTGCCGACACAGCCACTCGACGCTATCGAGCTGATCCCGTATAAACACCAAGTGGGCGGCCACACGACCTTGTGGCGATTTTCCAAGCGGGCTGTGTGCAAGCAGCTGACGAACCGGGAGAACGAGTTTTACGAGACGATTGAGCGCTACCACCGGGATCTGCTACCCTTCTTACCCAGGTAAGCAGACAATACGACCTTGCTTGGCTTTTTGCGTGCTGACGTCATTTGCGTAGGTATATCGGTGTCTTGAATGTAACGCTGCATAAAAAGCCTCGCCGTCGTTCGACCATGAAACGCGACGACGGCGCCGTCGCCGAGCGCAAGCAGATCAGCGAGCTCAGCGCTCAGCTCCAGGCCACCAACGGCCATGCCGGCGGCTCCTCGGCCGTCCAGCCAGACGAGACCCGTCTCGTCAGCCAGTCCCTCCAGTCCGCCCAGACGCAGGTGCCCACCGTCACCTTTATCGACAACCAGCACATCCTACCGCGCCACCTGCTGCAGCCGGAGATGAACCATGTAGCCGGTGGCCTGTCGTCGTGTCCGCAGCCGAGTGCGCATCCCGGCCGCCACGGGTCCTCCGCGGTCGTCACCGAGCCGCCCAGCAGCGCCATCTGGAACAAGCGCCCGGCCTTTGAGGAGCGGCATGCGAACAGCTGGGGAGCGACGCTGGTGAACAAGAAACTGCGTAACGAGGTGTTCAACGATGCGTTCCTCAAGCAGCCCGTGGACGTGCAAAAGTACCAGAAGGCGAGCACGCGGGCCATTCCGCGCAAGACCCTGCAGCATATCCTGCGGCAGGCCAACTCCGAGTCCAACCTGACGGCCGAGCGCGACCATCGGGAGAGCGTCGAGGCGGCGGCACGGCTGAACGGCCGGCCGCAGATACGCCTGCTGCAGACGCCGAGCGATGCGAGCGCCGTCAACACCAACAGCAGTGCCGACGAGGCCGTCATCGACTGCGAAGGGCCCGACGACGTGACGGGCACGAGTGCTCCCGAAGCCAACATTATGGTGGACCGGCTGCGGCCGCACCACCGCCGGCGGCGGTACTCGGGGACGGGCCTGCGACGGAGACCTAGGAACGTGTCCGATCCACGGGGCGACCTCAAGTACTACGAGGGACCGGACGAGGCCGAGTACAAGGGCGACATGGAGGACCTGCCGTCGACGCAGACCACCACGAGCCGGTCGTCGTTTGCCATGTCGGTCGAGACGCCGCCGGGCGACGACGAGCCGAACGGCACCGTGACCGTGCACAGCAGCAGCACGACGCCGGCGCTGGCCATTAAGAATGCGCATCGCCATGGCCACGGCCACGGCCACGGCCATGGCAGCGAGACGCCGATTCCCAGTGCGCCGTCGCCGACGGTTGGGTTCCGCAAGATTCCGCGGCCGAACAATCCGAAGGAGGCGCAGCGGCAGACGGGGTCTCGGCAGGAGTACTTTTTGCTGCTGGAGGACCTGACGGCGGGCATGAAGCGGCCGTGCATTATGGATCTGAAGATGGGGACGCGGCAGTACGGCGTGGACGCGACGGCGAAGAAGCAGCTGTCGCAGCAGCGCAAGTGTGCGACGACGACGTCGCGGGAGCTGGGGGTGCGGATCTGCGGGATGCAGGTGTGGAACGTGCAGGAGCAGTCGTATCTGTTCCGGGACAAGTACTATGGGCGCAACGTGCAGGCGGGCCCAGAGTTCAAGGACGTGCTGCGGGGCTTTCTGTACGACGGCAAGGATCTGCGGAGCATTCTGCGCCACATCCCGACGATGCTGCAGAAGCTGGGCCAGCTGGAGGCGATTGTGCAGCGTCTGCGGGGCTACCGGTTCTATGCGGCGAGCCTGTTGGTGTTTTACGACGGCGACCAGTCGGAGGAGACCAACGGCGTGGGCGAGGGCCGGGGCGGCGACGAGACGGCCGTGGAGGACTCGACGACGGACTTTTTGACGGACACGGAGGACGTGCGGGACGGTCGAGACGGTCGAGAGGGCCGGGACGGTCGAGACGGCCGAGACGGCGACATGTTCCAGCAGCAGCGACGGCGGGGACGCAAGAACAAGCGGGTCATCGACTTCAAGATGGCCGACTTTGCCAACAGCGTGACGGCGGCGGATCTGGCCAAGGACCGGCCGTGTCCGCCGCAGCATCCGTCGGAGGTGGACCGGGGGTTTCTGCGGGGCCTGCGGACGCTGCAGATCTACTTCCAGCAGATCCAGCGGGAGGTGCGCGCCGAGCTGGGGCTGGCGTGTCAGCTGCGGGCGATGGACATGGGCGAGCTGGCGCTGGAGGATGTGGTGGACGACGACGGCGAGGTGAGCGAGTAGAGAGAGGAAGACGGCAGTTGTGGAATGGGTCTTTTTTGTGGCTCAGCCGGCGTTCTGGACGGATGTTTTTTTTTTGTCTTCTGTCTTCTTTTCTTTGTCTGTTTCGGCTTCCCTCTCTCTTCCTCTCACCTGCAATCGGACGGGAAACTTGGGGCGCAAGTGTTTCTTTTTCTCATACCCTTTGCTGCATTGGACTGGCGTCAACGCTTGTTGTTCGTGTTCGGTTGTTCCTTGTTTACAGTGTGGTTTTTTGTCTATTTTTTGTTGGTCTTTTTCCGCGCATGCAACACGATGGGAACGGATGTCATGGAACAACGGGAGGGGGAGGGAAACGGTGGGAAACGAGGCCAATGACCGGAGCCGGTAGAATGTGTGTACGGACGACGATGAATGTCGCCACGGGTTAATGGCTCTTTTGTTTGATTGTTTTGATTGTTTTACTTCTGTTTGTGTTTGTGTTTTGCTTTTGTTCTCTTCACTTCTTGTTTGTTTTATTCTCTCCCCCTTATTTCCTTTCTCTGGATGGACAAAACGGGACTTGGTCGAGGATGGAGGAGTGGGCATTAGAATGTATCTTACTCATACTTGTAGACAAGGATGGCAAAATGAATGGGTTGGGCTCATCCGTGCCGGTCCGTCCAGAGTGCTATTGTTTTAATGGATTTATTACTGAACTGTACTGTGCGTTGTAGACTGTGTAGACTGAGTGTAGACTGAGTTTAGAACTGTGAGTTGTAGACTGAGTTGTAAAACTGTATGAAATGATTCCGACCTCTAAGAAATGCAATCAACTAAAGACAAAAGAAAAGACGATACAAACGGACCTCCAGTGTTCTTGGTTGATATAACAAGACAGATCCGTGAAACACATGGAAGTAGTACATATTGGCCGAGCAGGTCTGATTTGTGCCTTGGCCGTGGAAATAGGAACAGCACTCTAGCACTCCAGCAATCTTCGTCTACTGTGTCCTTCTATTCTCTCCACTTTCCACTCTCTGCTCGGCTCACACCGCGCTGTAGCCGCCCCGGCTGCCGCTCCCCTGCAGCGTGTTGATCAGCCGGCGGACCCAGTCTTTCAGCAGGTAGGGCATGTCGCGCAGCAGGTCGCCGTGTGGCACGAGATCCCAGCCGCGGGCGCCGTAGCGGTTGTAGTTGAGCCAGGAGCCGAAGATGAGGTACGACGCCGTGGCGAGGAAGACCCTGTTGGTTAGACTGATTCTGATTCTGATTCTGATTCCGATTCCTGGGTTCTCCGACTTACAAAATGACAAACCAGGTAAAGAAGCCCCAGTGTTCGCTGTTGTTCTCGGCGGCGCTCTCGCAGGCGTAGCGGGTGTACCACGTCAGCCGCAGCGTGCCAAAGGCGCCGGTGCTGTCGTGGACGTCGTAGCTCCCAAAGACGAGGGCGGGCGAGTCCTGGCCGGGCAGGTGCAGCTGTTTCTCGAGGGGCCCGTCCTGGGCGAGGCTGACGTCGGAGCGGGTGGCGTTGCCGGGGGCGGGCGCGTCCTCGCCGTCGAGGCCGTCCTCGTACTCGCCAAGCAGCCACTCGCCCTCGGTGCCTTCGCGTTCGGGGTCGCACAGCAGCTCGACGATGACGCGCTGGTTCTGGCGCTCGGCGGCCGGCCCGTCGAGGGGATAGCGGCCGCCCTGCAGGACGAGGCGGACGCCCTCGCGCTTGGCGTCTTCGTTGGAGTCGGCCGTCTTGAGCCGGATGGCGGTGTGGTCGAGGGGGCCGCCGCCGTGGTCCTCGAGGTTGCCGGCGAGGGGGATGACCTGGCCGATGCCGGTGACGCCTTCAGAGTTGCGCCAGCGTTTGATGGCGCAGGCTGGGGGTCAGCAGACGGAAGACGGGGAAGACAGAGAAACAAAAACACACCCCAGCTCCCGTTGGGACACTCTTCGCCCTTGGGGACGTCGCCCTTGCGCTTCAGCGGCCCGCACAGGTCCAGCGTGTAGGTCGTGTTCTGCTCGGTCGGGGGCGTGTGCTGGGTCGTGAGGACGGAGTGCGGGCCGCGCAGCTTGCTAAAATCGAACTTCTGGCCGTCGGCCTGGATGTGGTCGCACTGCAGCATGGCCGCCGCCGGCTGGGCCACGAGCATGCCCAGCACCAGGGCCGACGAGGAGGGCCACTTCATCGTGAAAGGAGAATCGGAATGGCGTTGAACTTGAAATGGCGTTGAAATGGATGGATAGCGCGTACTCAGCCGCGCAAGCAGGCGTGCTGGCGTATGATACGCTGTCGATCGAGATCTAGCAGGGGTGATGTCCGGGAGAATCGAATCCAAGTCGAAATGGGAATCGAATCGAAATCGAATCGAAATCGAAATCGAAATCCAGGCCAGGCCAAAGGAGCGCGTGCTTTATCCTTTATCGCAGGAGAATGGGACGCTGGCACAAGGCAGGCCTATAAGGAGAAGCTGGTGGAGACGCGGCCGCAATGTGTCGAGTGCTCGTTTGCTCGTGTGCTCGTCTGTTCGTCGGCGGTCGCTGCGGCGCTGCTGGTCTGCGAGGTTGCCTGTTCGGAAGAACGTGAAGCTTCCAATCGGGCCAAGCGCGCTCGGTTCTTCCGTCCAGAGGCACGTGACCAAGCACGTGATACGGGTCCAGGCCTGGCTGCTGCAGGCCCGCTGGCCGAGACGGGCGTTCGCATTGCGAGGCCTAGGCGAGGCCTAGGACGAGGCAGACATGCGGGGACAGGCACGCAGGGCCCATAGGGCATATAGGGCACGTAGGGCATAGGGCACAGGACATAGCACGACGCTCTGGTTGTTTGCGTGCGCCGGAAACGCCGGATGGCACGTCTCGTTCTGGCAAGCCGCTTTGTCTATTCGATCCGTCTGTTGGCCTGTCAGGCCTCTACTATACGCATTTATGCATAACTGGCGTCAGAGGGTCCTCGTGCGGATGGCTGGGCGTAGTTTGTGAGGCGAGGCCCACGACACGCCAATCGGTAGGCCGTAGTAGTAACCCGCTATAGGTGCCCCTCCCCTCCCTTCCCCAGCTGCCCCAGAAGATACGAGCAAGACCAGCCCGTTTCAAGCCAAGACAGCCACCAAAGGGCCCCCAAAGCCAACCAGGCCACTGGTCCTCTCGTATCTTACGTTCTTGGCCGTTGGACTGGGCCGGCTGTCTTGCTTTCTTGATTTCCTGCTTTTTGTTTGCTTTTGCTTTGCTTTTGCTTTGCTACTACTTACTGCTTACTCCTTTCTGCCTCTGCCTCTGCTTGCTTCTGCTTTTGCTTTTTGTCTCTGCTTTCTGCCTCTGCATCCCTTCTCCTCGTCGCCTTCTCCTCGTCCGCCTGGCTCTCGCTTACAACTACGCATGGAAGACGCCACAGACGATCCGTCGCCGCCACGGCCGATCGTGCCCGTCGACCCTGCCGGTCGCAAGGCCTTTCTGCTGGGCCTTGTACCCCACCTGAGCCACGATGAGATCTGGATGCTCCAGACACGTCTGGCCGCTCTCGACCTGCGCGCCGACATCTTTGGCCGTCTGCCGCCCGAGCTGCAGATCCTCGTCGCCGATCTTCTGGGCCCCAACGATCTCGGCGGCTGTCTCGACGTGTCGCGTGTCTGGCGTCATGTCTTTCTCGCCGCTGCCATGCGTGCCAGGCAGACACGCCGCTGCTTCCCGGCCCTGACTGAATATACCAGTGCCGTGGAGTCGAGGGAGACGGAGAAGACGGAAGACGCTGTGGCCAACTCTGACAGCCTCGCACAACGCATCTTCACCCAGATGGCATACAAGCATGCCGTCCGCGCCCATGGCCGCTTCCGCTCCGTCTTCCGGCACTGCTTGACGCCGATGGCCAGCACGATCGACGACAGCACGCACGGGGAGCCGTGGTACTGGTGGCAGAGCTGCCTGCCGCCGCCGGCCTCGCCCGTCGACGCCGCCAGCCACACGGCCGTGTACGACGGCGACGACGACAACGACGGCTACCGCAACACCTGGAACCCGCGCTTCCTCAGCTTTGTCGGGCCCGAATATTCCCACGGCCGCCTCTTCTGGTACCTCTATGACCAGTCCACCATCCACCTCCTCGTCGACGACCTGCACACCGGCCGCCGCCGCCATTTTTCCACCAAGGACGACCTCGTCCACGGCGAGCGCTTCCTCACCTGCTCGCTGGGCGACGAGCTCGTCGCCGTCGCCTTTACCGGCACGCGCCTGTGAGTCCGGGGCCGGCGTGCCCTCTGTTCTGTTCTGTCTTTGGGATATGCTGACTAAGCACACGCAGACTGGCATGGGACTTCCGCACGGGCGCGCACACCGTCAAGCAGATCCCCACCCAGGTCGACATGATGGCCACGCTGGGCCGGCGCGTCTGCGTCCAGTCCTCGAGCAGCCTGTACGTGTGGGAGGTGGGCGGCATGGTGCGCGAGGTGGACATCACCGGCCTCGCGGCCTGCCACCGCCAGCCCGACCTCGACGGCCGCCTGCCGAGCTTCTTTCTCATGGACCCGGTGCGGCCCGACGTCTTCTTTCGGGGCAACGTTGTCATGGAGACAGACGACGGTACGGGGGCCATGGGGGCCGCGGGGGCCGCGGGGGCCGCAGGGGCCGCATGGGATGTTGACGGCGCTGGCACCGTGGCGGTCCCCTTTGCGACCTTCCCCGGCACTGCTACGGAGACCGCCGGGAAGGGCACGCTCTGTTTTTTCGTGCACGAGTTCCGGGCGCTGCGCTACTGCCAGACCTACTCGTACCGGCTGCCGTTTGAGCACAACGCCTTCCCGCAGTCGCTGATCGAGACGACGACCCGGTGCGACGGGCGCGGGTCCTTTGCCCTGGCGTCGTGGCGCGTCAGCGCGCCCTCGTCCGAGGGGCTGCTGCACGCGTGGGCAGCCACCAGCATCAAGGGCGTCGGCTCGCTGTCGTTCAACATGTATACGGGCACCTTTTCGCAGTCCTTCTTCCAGCTGCCGCCGCTGGCGCCGTCGGTGGGCCGGGAGCGGCAGACGCTGCTGCGCGTGCACGTGTGGAATGACCAGCTGCTGACGCTGATCGACCGGCACCGGGAGACGGTGATATCGAGGCCGTGGGCCGAGGCGGGGGCCGGGTCGGGGTCGTCGTCCAGGTCCGAGGCCCGGTCGGGGACGGCGTCTTCCTTCTCGGCGCCGACGGCCCAATACGGCAGCCGGATGCGGAAAGCGGATCCGCTGCTGTTTGCCTTTGACAATGCGCACGGCGAGTCGGCCGCGTGTGTGCCGGCGGTGCCGTTTTCCGCCGTGCCGGTATACGGATCCGAGAGGACCGAGAAATCAGAGGCCTACCCGCCGGCGGGACGGCGGCGCTGCACGCTGGCCGAGCTGTTTCCCTCGGGCAGCTGGCAGGTCGACGACGGCGAGTGGGCCAAGGACGGCTGTCTGCTGCGGTATATCCTGGACGTGGACGCGCAGCCGGCCCACGGCCGGTCGGAGCGGCCGGCACACATTGGCCACTACCAGCTGGCAGGCGACGACGACTTTGTGGTGCTCATGCACGACAATGAGTACACCGTCTGGAGCTTCCGCGACAGGCCGGATGCTGCAGCAACCAACGGACAGCCGGCGGGTTGAAGAATCCCGCAGTGGGGAAGAGGAAGGCCGAGGGAAAGAAAGGAAAGGCAAAAAAAAAAAAAAAAAAGGAAAAAAAAAAAGACAAGAGCGGACCGCTGGAATTCTGCGCTGTAATGCTGTACGAATGCTGTACTATTAGCATGTTTTACCTGGTCTCCGGCGATAGGAAGTGTTCTGTGGCGGGTGCTAACCGGGGACGGGATGGTGGCAGCGCACTGCACATGGGTCCGGGCAGCGCTGTGACAGGCTAGTGGCAGTCTGTGCAGCTGGAGGTTCGGGTAGGCCATTGGCCGGCCGAAAAACAGGGCCCTTCACCCGAGTCCACCCGAGATAACCCCTGTGCGGTAGGGGCCAATCAGGCGCTGTAGGCCGTGTGGGAGGTCCACTTCGGTTGACCTTGCGGTGGCGGCGGGGAGGTGACCCCGTTATAGCACGGATTACAGGAATCCGTAATCCGTATTAGATACGCCGTCACAGACACAGGGCAAAAAAAAGACCGACCCAAAAAAAACGCACTTTCTCGGCGCTTTTTGAAACTTTTCCTTCACTTCTTCCGCCAAAGTGTCCATTGAGTCCACTGCACCCGTTGTGTCCCATCCCTCTCCCCTCAATTCTTTCCTGTCGCACTTCTGCACACACACCCCTTCACAATGGCTGCTGTCGACGTCAAGGCCGCCCCCCAGCCGGAGCTGTCCGGCGTGGGCCTGTACTCTCGTTTTGCCCTCGCCGGCGCCATCTGCTGCTCGGTCACCCACGGCTCGCTGACGCCCGTGGACGTGGTCAAGACGCGCATCCAGCTGGAGCCCGAGGTCTACAACAAGGGCCTCATTGGCGGCTTCCGCCAGGTCGTCCAGAGCGAAGGTGCCGGCGCCCTGCTGACGGGTCTGGGCCCGACCTTTACCGGCTACTTCCTGCAGGGCGCCTTCAAGTTCGGCGGCTACGAGTTCTTCAAGCAGCAGTGCATCAACGTGCTGGGCCTCGACACCGCCTCCAACTACCGCACGGGCGTCTACCTCTTCTCCTCGGCCGCCGGCGAGTTCTTTGCCGACATCGCCCTGTGCCCGCTCGAGGCCACCCGCATCCGTCTCGTCTCGGAGCCCACCTATGCCAGCGGCCTCGTCGGCGGCTTCTCCAAGATGCTGCGCACCGAGGGCGCCGGCGCCTTCTACGCCGGCTTCGGCCCCATCCTGTTCAAGCAGATCCCCTACACCATGGCCAAGTTCGTCGTCTACGAGAAGGTCGCCGAGGCCGTCTACCGCCAGTACCCCAAGAAGGACATGTCCGACGGCATGCAGACCACCGTCAACCTCGGCTCCGGTCTCATTGCCGGCTTCGCCGCCGCCATCGTCTCCCAGCCCGCCGACACCATGCTGTCCAAGATCAACAAGACCAAGGGCCTGCCCGGTGAGGGCACCACCTCCCGTCTCGTCAAGATCGCCAAGGAGCTCGGCCTGCGCGGCTCCTACACCGGCATTGGCGCTCGTCTCTTCATGGTCGGCACCCTGACCTCTCTCCAGTTTGCCATCTACGGTAGGTCTTGTCTTTGCCCCCTTAAAACGGATTATGCTAACCTTTCAGGTGACGTCAAGAAGGCGCTCGGCGCCACTGGCGGTGTCGAGATCGCAAAATAGACGACGATAGACCGATAGAGAACATAGAGCGGTGGACAGAAACGCAAGAGGAGTGTACCAGTAGCATCGAACCCAAACCATGAGGCAGTAGACTTACAAGGGGCGGGAGAAGGACGGGGACACACTGCTGTCTGGAGCAGATCTTTTGTAAATATAGAGGCAAGAGGCAGACTCGTTTCGTGGCTCGTCGTGTCGTGTCGTCGTGTCGTGTCGTTTCGTACATTTTACGTAATCACGTAATACATTCAGGAATTCACAACTCTCTTTTAAAACACAACATGTTCTCGTTCTCATCCCCGGTGCAGGTAACTCGTGACAATGACCAAATAACACAGACTCCTTGTTTGTCCCTCCCTCCCTTTGGAAAACCCGAAACCAGACCGGACGCAAGACAACCCGCTGTACCTCATAACCAGCTCCAGAGGGAAAGGGAAAAGGGAAAGGGAAAAGAAAAAAAATACAAGGTGCAACCCGCTATAGAACGCATAAAAGACAACCCAAGGTTCCACCACACACAAGGAGGAACATCCCCTTGACCCGGAAGCTGGTGACCACGGAAGGGAAGAAAGATAAAAACCAAACACAGCCTCAGAACCGGTCTCTCCCAGACCATTCGGCACCTTTTTTCGTCCATTAACAGCCATGTCGGGGGTATAGCATAATCAAAACCAAACGAGGAAATAAAGGGAGGAAGGGAAGGAAAGAAAAAGAAAAAGAAATATATAAAACACAAGACCAAGGAGTTCACCCACGCGCTCTCGATCTGAATTGGGATGAGGAACGCAAGATACGACTGCTGACGGGACTGCCACTCGTGTCGTCGCCGTTATCGACGTAGTCCTCTTCGACTTCGTCCTCTTTGACGTAGTCCTCATCGTCGTCCTCGCCTTCGTCCTCTTCGACCTCGCCTTCAACTTCGTCCTCTCCAACCTCTCGGCTTTGGCATTCCTACTGCATGCCCTGCGGCATCATCCCGCCCAGACCGCCCATGCCTTGGCCCATGCCCGGATTCATCCCCGGATTCATGCCCTGCATCATCCCCTGCGGTATCCCCTGCATCCCCTGCGGCATCCCCTGCGGCATGCCTTGCACCATCCCCGGCTGCATGCCTTGCGGCAGTCCCTGGACCATCCCCGGCTGCATCCCCTGCGGCAGTCCTTGCACAAGTCCCTGCGGCATTCCTTGCGCCATGCTGTGCGGGATCCCCATCCCCTGCGGCATCCCCTGCGGCATGCCCTGCTGCATCATATGCTGCTGCTGCTGCTGCTGCTGTTGCTGTTGCTGCTGTTGTTGCTGCTGCTGCTGCAGCATGGCCTGATGCCGCCGCTGCTGCATCGACTGTATTTGGTTGCTGACGACCTGCTGGGCCTGAATCATGCATGCCTTGTTAAAGCGATCCAGCTCTTCGGGCGGGATGTTCTTCTCGTTGCCGCCATAGCGCGCCGTCAATGCACCGATGTTACCGGCGTAGATACGGGCTCGCTGTGACTGCACTTGCTGCAGCAACACCACATTCTGCTGCTGCGTCTGCTGCTGCCGCTGCTGCTGCAGATGCTGCATCTGGCTGATCTGCGCCGGCGACAGGTTCATGCTGTTCGCCGCCGCCATCAGGTTCTGCCCACCCATCATCTGCCGCTGCAGCAGGTGCTGCTGCTGCTGTTGTTGCTGTTGCTGCTGCTGCTGCTGGGCTTGCTGGGCCTGCTGGGCCTGCTGCGGCTGTGGATGCTGCTGCTGTTGCTGCTGCGCCTGTTGCGCCTGTTGTTGCGCCTGCTGCTGGGCCTGCTGCTGCTGCTGCAACTGCTGCATGTGCTGCTGCTGCTGCTGCTGCATCTGCAACAGCGTGTGTGGGTTCTGCTGCCCATTCGCCGCCGCATTGCGCATCTGCAGCTGGAAGAGCCGCTGCTGCGCTGCCAGCTGCTGCTGCGCCTGCGGGTTGTTCTGCATCATGGCCTGCATCCGCTGTGCCTGCATCCGCTGGTTATGCTGTGCTGCCGCAATCTGTGCTGCCGTCGCCGTCCCCGGCATCTGTGGCGTCCCCATGCCCATGGCATTCATGTTCTGCTGCAGTATGAACTGCTGTTGCTGCTGCGGCGTCATCATGCCCGGCTGCGGGCTGCCTTGTGCCGTCATCCGCGGCGTCTGCGCAATCTGCTGCGGCCGGCTGATCGGCGTCGCCACCTGCTGCATGTTCGGCGTTGCATTCGGCATCCGCGGCGTGCCCGACGGGTGGCTTTGCTGGCTGCCGCGCGCCGACATCGTCACCGCCATCGGCGCTGCCATCGGTCCGTGTGTCTGGGCCACCGACGGCGGCCGTGGCGGACTGCCGGCCATGCTCGAGTTCGACGCCTGCATCACCGCCGGTCCCACCATCGGTGACGACATCGCCTGTGGTGTCTGCTGCCGTCCGCTGGGCGACGACGCCGCCGCCTGCTGCTGCGCCACCTGCAGCCGAGCCTGCATCTGGGCCGCTTGCTGCGGTGTCATGCCGTTAGGAACACCGCCAAAGCCGTTGGGCATGCCGCCATGCGGCTGTCCCATCGCCGCCGCCGCTGCTGCTGCCGCCGCATTCTGCGCTGCCACCTTTTGTGCTGCTACCTGGGCTTGCTGGCCAGGTGTCTGCGGCTGGCCCTGCATCGCCTGTGCCTGGGCCTGGGCCTGCGCAGCATGGACTCTAGCCTGTGCCGCCGCCTGCGCCTGTGCCTGCTGCGCCTGGGACTGGGCCTGCTTGGCGGCAATGGCACGACGCTGTGCTTCTTGCTTGGCCTGCTCCCGTGCTGCCTGTTCCCGCATGGCCTGCTCGCGTGCCGCCTGCTGCTGTTGCTGCTGCTGCTGCTGCTGCTGCTTGATGCGTTCTTGCTCGCGTTGCTCGCGGAGTTGCTGCTCGCGCTGGGCCGCGGCTTGCTGTGCCGCGGCTTGCTGCTCGGCTCTCTGCTGCGCCAGCTGGCGCTCCCGCTCGGCCTGCTTGACCTTCTCCAGTTCCTTGCGCTCCTTATGTTCACGCTTAATCTCCTCAATGAGCTTGAACCGTTCGAAGCGGGGCTCGAAGGCCGCATTGCCGCCCTGGACGTCGCCGTCGGATCCGTTGGCGGCGCCCTGGCCGCTGGCCCCCATCGGTTGGATGCGCTCGTCCAGCGTGAGCATGTACCGTTCGAGGTCGGCTGCCAGGGCCTCGTCGGCAGCCATTTCGGCCACCGTCCGCTTCCGGGTCTTTGGCCGTGGTGGCGAATACGCGTGGTCTGGGTGTGCCTGGGCGTCCAGTTTCCGAATCACGTCCTCGATGCTCTTTGCCGGCTCCAGATCCAGTGCCGCCGATGTGGAGAGAATGATGCGGGCCTCGAATTCGGGGATATTGCTGCCGTCTAGCTCCATGCGTTCACGCTTCGGCTTCTTGGAGGGAGGCCCGCCGGGTGTTGGCGGGACCGCAGACAATGGCGTGGGTGGCGGGATATAGGTCATGCCGTTGGCATCCCGACGCGTCTCGGCAACGTCCCGCGGGGTGACGGCCTTGATGGCCATGTCTGCGTGCAGACTTTGCGACGTCGGGTGGAGGACGACGGTGAATATGCGGGGCTTGGAAGGGGCCTTGCTCTTCTGGGCGTCTGGCAAATTGCCAGGTGGCGACACGTTTTGGATGTCGGAAGCATCTTCGGTCTTTTCCTTGGACTTCTTACCGCCGTTGCCGTCGGGCGCCGTACTTTCCTTGGGGTATGGAGCATAGGGCGAGGGGGTGAGATACTGGTTATAGTTGTGTATAGAGAAAGGAACCGAGGCGTTATTGGACGTCGAGGCCGGCCGGGCCGCGTCTTTGGACTGGGCCACGGACTTGTGGTCGTGGACCTGCACAATGAGGCAGCCTTCGTAGAAAGGCACGCCGCCCTGCACGAAGAACTCCAAGAGGTCGTGCGGGACGGTGCGCGCCTTCAAGTGCTCGAGAAATATGCGCATGGGGGATTTGTAGGGGAAGATGCCGTCTTGCTGGTCGAAGCGAAAGTGTGTCGGATGCATGTGCACCACCAGCGATGGCGGGTTTCCGCTGTACTTTTTGAGGATATACTTGTCGGTGACCACTGGGGAGAGCGTTAGCAAGCGTCAGATCAAGAGCACGGTCCGTTCGCCTTACCATAGGGGCGAGGCTCGACGGCCAGGGTGATGGGCGTGTCGACGGGGGTGGCGCTCGGCCGCGGAACGGCGTGGGATTTTGCATGGCGGTTGCCGGAGCCGTGGGCGAGGGAGCTCTCCCGGCGGATGGGCCGGGTGGGCGGGCGCACGGGGGTGACGGTGATGGTGGTTGAGCCGCCGCCGGACTTGGCGGACGCTGGTGGTTTCTTGGAGGACAGGGAGGGAGAAGTGGAGGAGCGCATGGCATTGACTCCGTTGGTCTGAATGCCCGAGGGAATTGGACGCTTCACCTTGGTCGGGATGGTGGGCGGAGGCACGGCGGTGACAGAGATCGGCGCCATGGTGGTGGTTGGCATATCGCGAGCGTCTTGGATGCGGATATCGGCGGATTTTCCTGACGGCAGCTGTTTTCGCGTGGGAGACGCCGACGCTCGAGAATGGACAACCCGCCGCTCGAATCTCCCGAAATTACAGCGCGACGCGAGACGTGTTCTTGCGAACCATCGGTTCCAACTGCGGCACGCGTGGCGATAATATAAAGATGGCTCCGATGCGGTCGAAAAAGGGCTGATAGGATTAGGGGACGTGGAGCAAAAAAAAAAGAGGTGGAAAAACGAGTGGCGATTTGGCGCGTCAAAAGGAGAGCGACCAGATGGGAAATGAATAGGAGGAAAGGAAGCGATTGAATGCGCGTTCGCGACAATGACGATGATGATGGTAGTGATGGAAATGGGGATGAAGATGGTGATGGATTTGATGAATAGGAAATGAAAGGAAGCCAAAACGACGTCGGCGGTTGCCGGTCGTAAAGTTTAGTCAGCCGTTTCTGGCCACAGGGAGAGCAAATACGGGTTGAGCCGCATATGTCAGCAGACGGGAACAGCAGGCACGGCCGGAAACCAAGCAGCAATTCCCCCCAACGACAAGGCGAGCTCGAATTTGGCGATGCGCAGAATATCCGTCGCCGCGGGCGCGTCCTCGGGGCGTCTTGGGATGTGTGGGGTTGAGGCCAGGCCGTATGCGAGACGCCCTCTGCGAGTTTGGGGATTCTCCGGCGGCCTGCTGCACGTGGCCTCGCATCTAGTCACGTGATATAAAAAACTTGCTTAGTCAACCCAATTTACGAATACTCGATACATTCCTCCTCCAGGCCGCAAATGTACATCCTATCCTGAAATTCATAAAAGAGTCGTAAAAGTAGGAGAAAGAAAGGGAATACGCAAAGACATGTCACACGATACTGACAACCCACCAGCCCAACTTCTGTCTGCGTTCGTTCTGCATCCTCGGCGACCTCGGCGACCTCGGCGACCTCTGCGACCTGCGACCTGCGATCTCTGCGACCTGCGATCTCTGCGACCTCTGCCTCTTCTACTCCTGACCCTGCACGCGACGGATCCAGTCGTCGTTGACGCGCAGGCCGTCGACGACGACGACGCCACGGCCACGGCCGACGCGGTCTTCGCGCTGCCACCACTTCTGCACGGTATCGCTGCCGGGCTTCTCGGCCTCGGATTCGCTGTCCGCGAGGCCGCCGCCGCTGTTGTCGGCGCCGACGACGACGACGACATCGCTGCGCATCCACGTCTGCAGCTGGCTAACCGTGGAGCCGTTCTCGCCCGTCAGGGACTCCTGGACGTAGACAATGTCGGGCTCGAGCAGGCGCAGGATGTTGGCGTGGCCGCTGGGCGTCGTGAAGGGGATGATGTCGCTTTCCTTCTCGACGAGGGCCAGGGCCTGCACGTTGACGGCATGGAAGGCGGCGTTGCCACGGCTCGTCGACCCGCGCACCGTCTCCTCCTCGGTCTTTTGCGACTTGGGCGACTGGGCCTGGTCGGCGCCGATGTTGGAGAAGGACGAGCTGAGCGAGGGCGCCTGCGCGTTGCTGTTGGGGTCCAGGTAGGTTTCCTTGAGGCCGGGCGCGTAGATGAGCACGAATATCCGGACCCTGGAGAAGTCGTTCTGCCGGGGGATGTACGAGAGGATGGACTATACGTTAGGGAGGAGAAGAAGACACCAGGGATGGAGAACGTAAAACATACGGCATATTCGTGAAAGGTATCCTCGTCAAAGCTGTCCGGCATGCTGTCGGCCGACACGACGAGGACGACGGTCTTGCGCCGACGGCTGGGGCCGCTCTTGGCCGCCGTCGAGGCCGACGGGCGGTCCTTGCGAGCATCGGCTTCTTCGGACCAGGTCTCGTGGTCGGCATAGGCGGCCTTGTCGCCCTCGCGGATGGACGCGAGCGCGCCGCCCACCGCCGCTGAGGCCGCCGCCATGCCGGCCGACATGGCCTTGCTGGCCGTGTCCACCCACTGCTGCGGGCTGCCGGTGGTGCTGCTCAGCGCGTCGGACATGCGCGAGCTCCAGCCGGCCGTCGCCGCCGCCGCCGCTGCCGCGGGCGCGTCCGACAACTGGTTGCTGTCGCTTCGCTGGCGCGTGGCGGCCGTGCCGTACGGGGGGTTCTCGCCGTAGTCTGCGTGTTCGTAGTCGAGGGCGAGGCCGGCGTTCTTGTTGTCGTGGTCGTCTTCGTCCTCGTAGTCGTCTTCGTCGTCGCGATTGCGCTGGCTCCAGGCCCAGGCGGCGACACCGGCCGTCGCGATGGTGACGGTGACCAGCAGCGGCACCCAGTGGCTGAAGCCACCTCGCCGCCGAGAGCGGTCGTAGGGGTCAGACATGACGACTTCTTTCTGGGGTCTCCGGGGATGTCTCCGGGGATGTCTCCTGGGATGTCTCGTGCGGAAGAGCGGTGATGGCAGGGATTACATCGCCCAGTGGGCAACAGTCCAAGAGCGGAAACAGATTCAATGGGGGCAAGGATAGGGAGGCCGTGGCGTCTTGTTCTCGAAAACAGGACGCGGCGACTTTTGTGGAATGCGGGAGAGGCTGCAATAACAGGAATGCCGTTGAAGCCAGTGCAGAGAACAGATTACTGTGTAGAAGGGGGGGAAGCGCGGCGTAGCGGGATTTCTGCACAGGGCGCCGCCTCCGCGAAACAAGCTCGTATCTCGGTGGCTGGTCTTTTGTTGATGCCCTCCCCAGCCTTCCAGCTGGTGGAGAGAGATGGCAACGCCGAGGCATTAGCGGCTATTATTGGTTGTCCGGCCAGAGGCTGACACGCCCCGGTTCGTGCATGTCCACGTGACCGATATGCAGTTCGGATGCGTACGTGCATGATCACGTGACGATATGCAGCGCGGTCGCGTACATGCATAATGTGGGACAATGCTAATACACGCAACATGAGTCAAAGACTTCACGCAGCATCTTTTCCAGCCCGGACCGGCAGACAAAGCCACCGCATCTCGTGGATTTCCTATGCATGCGCCGTCTAGCATGGCAGACGCCTAGACGAGACCAGCCCCGATTTTTGCTTTCTCACAAGGAGCCCTGTGCCTTTCCTTTCCACGCCCAACGCCTTCTTCTCCCCCCACTGACCTGTGGCTCACCATGCCTCACGCAGTATCCAAGGGCCTGGGCCTGCAGGCCCTGATCCTGTGTGGGCCCGGCTCGTCGTTCCCGACCTTTACGGCCAGCCCGGACGAAAACCCCAAGGCGCTGCTGCCCATTGCCAACCGGCCCATGGTCTGGTACCCGCTTGACTTTTGCTACCGGGCCGGCATCACAGGTCTGTAGCACCTTTTGATGAAGAAAACAGCTGCTGACCATGCACGCAGACATAACGCTCATCTGTCCGCCGGCGGCCGCCGAGGCCATCAAGACGGCGCTCAAGACGAACCCGTTCCTGACCAGCCTGTCGGCGCCGGCCGTGCTGGCGCCCAAGGACCTGGACCAGACCACGGGCACGGCGGCCATCTTGCGGCTGCCCGAGGTGCGCAGCCTCGTCGTGGCCGACTTTGTCGTGCTGCCGTGCGACCTCGTCTGCGAGCTGGGCGGCGAGAAGCTCCTGCAGGCGTGGATGGCCCGCGCAGCCTCGCTCGGCGACATCCTGGGCGCCGAAGAGCCCGACATCAGCCTGACGCTGGGCGGCACTGCGGGTGGCAGCGGCAGCTGTAGAAGCGCTGCCCAGCACAGCGGCGGCCTGGGCGTCTGGTACGACACGCGGACGGGCCTCCCGAGCGTGAAGAGCGAGGAGAAGGACTTTGTGGCCACGGTGCCGCTGCCGGGGACGTCGACACTACCAAAAACCTCCGCCGCGTCGACCACCGCCACCAAGAGCAGCAGCGCGTCTCTGCTGCCGCACCTCGAGCAGGTGGTGACGGCCATGCCGGCGGACTCGCTCAACGACCTGACCGAGGACAAGGACGGCTACCCCGTCCGGCACGGCCTGCTGCGGCGGCACCGGCGCGTGCGCATGCGGACGACGCACCGAGACGCCCACATCTACGTGTTCCCGCAGTGGGTGGTGGACTTTGTGCAGCAGAACGAGCACATGGACAGCATCGGCGAGGACGTGCTGGGCTGGTGGTCCAAGGCCCAGTGGCAGCCGGCCCTGCCCAAGAAGCTGCGGCTGGACAAGGTGCTACAAAACTACGGCGCGCTGTGTGCGGACAGCGAGGACGACGAGGCGGCCGGCGGCAGCGGCAAGTCGCAGACAGAGGACGGCGGGACGGCCACGGAAGCACATGCCGACGGCCGTCCGACCGTGCTGGTGGACGGCGCCGTGGATGCGGCGGCGGCCACGGCAGCCGGCGATGCGACGATGGCCGAGACGGCAGCCTCGTCCTCGTCGGCGGCTGGGCCGGTGCCACCGCTGCTTGCATATATCCATCCATCCACGGCGACGGCGCCGCTGATCCGCCGCGTGGACACGTCGCAGCTGCTGCTGACGGTGTCGCTGCAGCTGGCGAAGCTGCCGTCGCTCGAGGAGGTGGCGGCGGGGACGGCCGACAGCAGCACGGCGTCACCATTTGCGCATGCCAAGAAGGTGGCGTACCCGGAGGGGGTGAAGCCACGAACGACGGTGACGCGGCCAGACAGTCTGGTGGCGGAGAACGTGACGGTGGAGGAGAAGGTGTCGATCAAGGAATGCGTGGTCGGAGCCAACTGTCAGATCCATGAAGGCGCAAAGCTGCACCAGTGTCTGCTGATGGAGGGTGTTGTCGTGGGCAAAGGCTGCCGGCTCACGCGATGCATTCTTGGCAAACGCAGCGAGATTGGAGCCGCCTCGGTTTTGACGGACTGTGAGGTGCAGGAGAACCTGCTAGTTGAGCCCAAGAGTGAGTTTTTATCCTTTCTTTATCCTTTCTTTATCCGTTCTTTATCCTTTTCCTTTATCGTTTTTCCATTTCCATTTTCCATTTTCCCTTTCTCGTCATTTTCTCGCATTGCATTCCTGGTCTTCTTGTCTTCTTACCTTCTTACCTCTTGCCTCTTACTCTTGTCTCTTACTCTTGCCTTCTTTCTAACCTTCCCAGCCGAGGAAAAGGACAACAACTTTATGAGTTCCGAAGGACTAGAGGCAACAACCGAAGAGATGGGCGAGGCCATGGAAGACGTGGACGACGGCCGTGCAGCAGCATGAGACGGAAGAACGCCGGGCACGAAACGGCTAGGCCAAGCATGGATTCTGGCCGGCGGATCAGTCTAGCAGGCACGATCAGTATTTAGAGCCTGTAACCAAGGAAGAGGCAGCCCGAAAAGTTTTCTAGCAGTTCCGTCGTCGCGCAAGCGAAAGCATCTCCGTGGAGGCGGGGGAGTCTATTTCTCGGTCAGAGCCGGGCATGTTTCTTAGAGTAAGGAGAGGGTCTTCCGGGGAGATCTCCGTCCGTCTGATCCTCGGTCCTCCTTGGATCCAGATCCTCACCATCCTTGGGTCCTCAGATCCTCAGATCCTCAGATCCTCAGACCCAGATCCTCAGTCTCAGTCCTCATCCTTGGACCCTCATCCCATCTTCAATCCTCATCCTTAGACCCTCATCCTCATAGCTCAACTCCCTCGACCTCGGCCCTCGGGTCCTTGTCGATCTGCGCACGCGTTCTGGCCCAGCCCGCATGGCCGTCGATCTACTCTGATCCTCAGCTCTCAGCTCTCAGCTCTTAACTCTCAGCTTCTCGGCTCCTTTCACGGGCCAAGGATCGACAGTCCTTTCGAGAAGGACCTGGCCGCTATGGCAATCTATCGTAGATAGGGACTTGTGGCATAAAGGATTGTGCTATCCGAGCCAAAGAACCAGACGGTTGGCGGAAACGGGAGTTAGTGGCCGCCTGAATTCAGACAATGGCGCTGTAGCTCACCTTTCCCCTGTAAGCCTGTAAGCCTGTAGGCCCTGTAAGCCCTGTAAGCCTCCTGAAAATGCTTTGTCATGCTGCCTGTCTGCCTGCCTCCTGCCCGCTCTACTCGTACCTACCTGCTCTACCCTTCTCGTCTAAATCTTTGTCATCATCTTACCGGCATCTGATCGAGATGCTCGTACAACAAACCAGTAGCGGTCCAGAATCCGCATCAAATCAGCAACCCCTGTTTCTTTTTTTCATTTTCTGCTTTCTTTTTCTTCACTGACCTTCGGGAGCGATCGAGCAGCTCGCCGTGCTCTAGAGCCCCCGAGCCGCTAAGGATGGTACCCCCGGAGTCGCAGCCAGCTGAGATGGACACACTATCGAAACTTGGTTGGCTTCTGCTCCCCGAAAATAGTGAGACCTATTGGGGTCCTGTCTCGGTCTTGCGGTTGCTTTTTTCAAGTGTTCTGGTGCTCTGGTGCCCTGTCTCGTCCCCGCCCACCCGGCTTGGCCTGGAGAGCTCTGTCTGCTCTGCTTACTTGCTTTTTCTGCTGTTTTACTCCGAGATTCTGTCTCGCCTGGCCCCCTTGCCTGCTCCAGAGCCCGGCCGGGGCAGCCGTCCCAGCGGCCGCTGTGCTTCCACAGCTGTCTGGTCCACTGTCCACTGTCCACTGGTCTACTGGTCCCTGGTCTACGCTCCCGCTTCCTCCATCGAGGCACAGTTTCCTGGGCCAAGAAGCGCCATGCAAGACAGTACCGCGGAAACGGGAAGGGATCTGCTCCTACGCGCTGCAGGGAGGATGATGAGGATGCATCCGCGCTGCTGCAGGCGCGTATCGATATCGATATCGAAAGCTGGACTGCCCCAGACCAACGACAGCCCTTCTCGTACCACCACCAGATCGTCATCAGAGGCAAGGAGGCGCAAGCTCTACCGGATCGTTTCTTTTTCCTGTGCACCACAGCACCACCGCACCACCGCACCGGCAGACCTGGTTCTCCAGAGGGTCCCGACGCGACATCGCGTCCTCCTCCTCTCGTCGTCTCACCCTCCGGCTGCCTCACTCCTGCACCCCGCGTTCTTCGCGTCTCGTGTGTCGCATTCCCTCTTCTTTTTTCCTTTTTCCTCTTCCTCCCATCTATTCCTCGTTTCTTTTTCCTCTCTTGGGCCTCCATGATGCAATGCGCTTACGCCATCCTTCATGCATACTCGCACTCGTGCTGCCCTTGCCGATAGCCTCGGCAGGAAGAGGCGCTCAGGATCTCACTGTCTGGCATGCCTCCGCGGGGCCACAGCTCGGGTTTCCCCGACTGCTCCCAACACGCTGCCCCCGATGTTGATCCAGACGATCGGTGATCGCTGCCGGATTTCTTACCATCACAGCTGTAGATGCCGCACTGTGGTCAGGAAAGGCAGTCTGGAGTCTGGCCGTGTTGGCTCATCCGCGTCAGTCTCAAGTCGTATTGCCTCGAGGTCAAGCTTATCCCAGGGATGAGCAATGCTCGCCGTAACAGGGACTTGGCAACAAGAACGTCTTCCTGTCCCCAACGTCTTTCAGGTACGCGTCCAAGACGTTCCACGAGAACGCGTCCTCGTCATCGTAGATCCCCAGAGTAGTCGTCTGCATCCACTTAGAAAGGCGCGTCCACCGGCTTCGTTCAACAGTTCAGCCTGCCTCGTATCTTGCTCGTATGCATGCTCTCTACTGAAAGTTCCTGACCAGGGCAGGGATGAAATCTAAAATTCGATGGCCCAATCTCTGCTCCTGTCCATCGGCAACTCGCCCAATCAAGCCACCCCAGTGAGCAGCAGCCACAGGACCGGTTCCTGGCGGCGGCGTGTATGCAGGCGAGCACGCAGGTAAGGGGAGACCAGCAGCTCCGCCCCAAATCCGCGTACGAACACTCCATCCTCACCTTCCCAGAGAGGCCCCTGACGATCCGTCAAGCCCAAGGGATGCTGAGCATTCTCCGTGACGCGTCGGAATGCGGACAAGAGACGATGGAAATAGGAATCCTTCTCCGAAGACTGTACTCGTAGACTGTTCTGTTTGTGAAACGCGTTCGGCCTACTACCGGCACCCTACACTACGAGCACGCTTGGGCTGACGGACATCTTCCGCCGCGGAACTGCTCTGGATCTCTCTGGAGCTCTCCAGGTGCCTCTCGACCTTTTTTTCTATTTTCACTGTTCGCTTTTCACACTCTCTCCCCCCCCTGCCACCCCCCTTTCTTCGTTCCTGGATCCAGGAGAGGAGGGCCAAGCTGGCACAGTGGGCAAAGGCGGGCAAACGTCATGCCATCCAGAGGGCCAGAGCTCGGGTGGCTTACAACGGAACGTGGCCGTGGCTGACAGGTTGTCCCTAGACTGGTGCTACTGTTCCCTGCATGTAACCATGGCATTGCGCAATGCTTTCCTGCTCTCCTCCTCTGTCGCTGCAGTCTTTGTGCAACGGACACACAGACACACAATATCAAACCTGTGGGGGTAATACGAGCCGCATGTTGTGCACAACGGAGTACTCCGTCGATGCGGGAAGGAACTGTACTCATACGGCAGTACGGGGGATCGTACACAGGGATCACCCCAGCAATGCCAAAGCCGAGGGTTCCTCCGTAGGGCCATCGGCCCCGCAGGCCAGGGCGACTGGCGATGGCCGCCCAGGACTAGGGTACAAGAACAATATGAATACTACGTTGTATTTGTAATGGGCGTGCAGCTCTTTTGGCCTAAATGACAACAAACTGGATCAAGTTGCCAAGATGAAACTGTAATTTTTGTGTCTTTTTTATGTCTTTTGTTTTTTGTCGAGTTTCTGCACTGTATTTCCCCAATGGTTTTTCTGTTGAATTCTCCTTTCGAGAATAGAACCGTTGTTAAAGTACCAGGGGAAAACGGGTATTGGGTAATGGACCGCGACTTTTTTCAAGCGGGCGTGGCGACGGTTTCGAAAGGAAGTGTCCAGCAATGGAAACCGGCACGCCTGAGGGTCTGTCTAGGCCATAGCATAAGCATAGCGGTCTTGGGCGCAGATGCCCTAATACCAGGATGGAGATTTCCCGTACAAGGCTACTCTTGCAGGTAAGACATGCAAATCTGGCTGGCTCGGCGATCAGTTCGTCTCTACGGACAACCAGGACCAGGTAAGGCCTCTCTCCACTTTTTAGGTACGAGTAGTTTGCATAACTTGTCTCGGATGGTTAGTGGTTTTGTGCTGGCTCTGCATTGGCTCTGCATCTTGGCCGTCTCGGGAACGAGCAGCCAGAGAGGATGAGAGGGCCAGCGTTGCCGGGATCCGGCAAGGAAAGTAAAAATCAAACATGAAAAAGAATAAATCATAAAAAAGAAAAAGAAAAAAGAAAAAACCATAAGAGGAAAAAGAAAAAAAAAGCTCCGAAAAAACTGCGATAAGTCATGGCAACGGAAGAGACGGGATCGGGAAAGACGGTTAGTTCTCCGTCACTTGGCGTTGAGTTGGTCAGGACTTACAGAGGACGCCGTACGGAGTACGAGTAGTTCATGGGAAGTTTAAAAAACAGAGAGGGCGTGTGCCGCCGTGCCCACACAACGTCCACGGAAGCCTGTGCTGAGCCGAGACGCGTTGTCCTGTCCCTCTTAGTCCCCTATGGCGCTGTGGCTGCGAGCATAGCTCGTACGAGCCCCAGCACGATCTCCGCTGGACTGATGGACCGCGCTTAATGCTCTCCCTTGCCAACGACCGAGAAGGCGCCATCTGAAACTCTGGATGCGGTCACTCTACTGGTGTACAGGGCGAGGCGGATACACAAACGGCCTTCTTTGTCTGTTTCCATAAGACGAAGAACTGCGAGAAAAAAAACATGTTTGTTCAATTCGTCATTCATGTCCTGCATGCATGCATGCAGTATTTCGTACACGTACTCTATCCGGTGTACTCCGTACTCATCCTCCAATGTAAAGGACTTTGCATGGCCCGGTATCCTGGGCGTGACAAATCATGATCTCCAGTGCCAAGAAAGATCTTCCACCCCCCCCCCCCTCTTCCCCTAAATTATTTATCCGAAAAATAGTAAGAATAAAAAAATAAAAATGAAAAATAAAAATGAAATCATAAATATAAAGAAAAAAGAAAATATATCCTGAGACATCAGAGCAAAGCTTGACCAATACAAAGACAGAGCAGACAATCAGAGAAAATCAGAGAAAACACCAAAGAACATGACAATAATACGAGAAGGAACACATTGATCCCATTCCATCAGGCATCGGCGTCTTCCTATTTTTCGTATCGGTCCTTCACATGTATCCTACAGCTCCTACAGCCAGAACGGCCAGTCATTGCCGAGGTGGCGTCCAATCAGACAGCCTCTTGCGGGTTTGTGGCTGACGCCTACAGACGGCGCCTCTCGTGCTGCGTGCATGCCTTGCTTTTTTTGGTGGCGGCGTACGCCTCCCGTGCTCACAGCGGACGGCTGCCACGGCCTAGGGAATGCAGTGTGTCGCAGCGATAGGCTGCTTCTCCGCTTTCTTTTGTCCCGTGAAATTCAAAGCGAGAGAAAGAAGAAAAAATAAGCCTGTGCTGTGGCTTTGCGACGAACGCTTTTCCGAGGGACGAGCCGTGAAAATCTTTCAAGACGGCTTAGGGATGCCGTCATCACGGCCCTCGTACCAGTTCTTCCGGTTGATTGTGGTTCTTACGCTTAGAGAGTATAATAACGCAACGCTGCGAGCACGGACAAGTAGGGCTTAGGAACCGCGGTGGTTTCTTTGTGACTCCAGGATCTTCCTTGTCGGCGCCGCCGGTGGGAATACGGGATCTAGCTTGACGAGTACAAGTTTCTCGCATAATAGCGTACGAAGCGGCTCCTGCTTCTCGGGGGATTATCGAAACGGCACGTACGTACGGGATGTCTGCACCCTGTAACCCGTGACCCGTAACCCGTACGAGTATTCGTGTTGGTACTCGTACTCGTACTGCACGATCAACCGTTCCTGGGCGTTCCTGTTGGAAGAAACAAGAAAAGCCAGGATGCGTTCACCGGTTCGGTCGGCACTTTTTCGGCCGAGCCAGAATCAGCGCAAGGGGGTGTGAAAGCTCCGAGAGAAGCAGAGAAAAGAAGGCGAAGAAGCAAAAAGCAAAGAAGAAAGAAGAAATCCTGCAGGAGACATGGGGACTCGGCGACGACTACGCGTGCAGGGGACCATGTAGTGCCTGGAGGTGCCCGACTCATGCCTGGAGTGCCGAGTGCTTACGCTTGGGCTTGCATGCCCGAGAGCATGGGTGTGGGAGGAGGGTCGTATTCGTACCTGCAGCAGGCGGGCTGTGGCGCAGTTTCAGACAAACTCTGTTCTGGAGCTCTAGCCACCCCCCACCACCGCGGGCCTGTCTGCCAATGCTCACTTGGGCAGTCGCAGGAATGATAGCTTATCTTGGCACAGAGGTAGGCCGAGACCTTACTGTGTGCGTACAGCTCTGTTCAGCCGGTGAGTTGTGGGCCCCGTCTCCTGAACCCTGGCCAACCAGAGCCGGGAACGACGGCAAGAGACTCCCTACTCGTACAACGGGTCTGGTCTTCTTGCCCCAAAGAGGGGAAGTTGGCTCCGGGGGAGAAGAGGGGAACAGCGGCCTTTCACATGCAATGCGTCCTTGGAAGCACGCGGTCTCTTCGTGTAACTCGGATTGCATGTGCATCTGCTAAAATGCCCATACATGTGTACTCGTACTCATACTCGTACTCATACTCGTACTCGTAGACGTAGACGTCATGCTTCGTCCTCCGTCCTCCGTCCTCCGTCCTCGAAGTACTTCCACTTGGGCCACCTGAGAGGGTGCGGATCCGATAGAGCAGGCCCCGTACCCCCGTACCCCCGTACCTCTGGGCTTGGTAGAAAATAGACAGAGCTGGTCAGTGCGCCTGCGCAGCTCCTATTCTGCCCACTCGCAATCATGCAGAGAAATGCTCCGTACTGTGTGTACTAAGAATACTAAGAATACCGAGAAAACGATAGGCGATCGAGCTCCCGTACGCCGTACTACACGATCAGTGTGAGGTGAGACAGAGCCATTGGAAAAAGAAACTCCAATGCTACCAGAGTCCCAGGCGTAAGGTCCAGGCAACGCTCCCCTGCAGCCGCTGCACGGAATTTTGGACGAATTAGCTACGTCGTATCCTCGATTCTACTTTTGGTGCCGGCCAAGTTCCTTTTTCCTTTTCCTTTTCCTTTTTTTCTTTTTCTTTTTCGGGGTTGTGGGCTTGTGGTTTCTTGGTTTCGTGATTACTGGATTCGATTACTCGATTTCTTAGTACGATTTCTCCGTTCTGGCTGAGCTGAACTCGTATAGGGGGGTGCAAGACATGCATCTTGTGTGGGTGGCTCTCTCGGGAAAAGATGCCTTTTGGCCGGCGACCAGAGAGCACAAGTAACGTGATGAGAAATGCACGACGCACAATGTCCAGGCAAGGAGGTTTGTTGGAGAAGTGCGAGGACGGACGAGGAGAAGAGGTTGCAGGACGATGTTGCAGTGGCAAGAAACCAGACTCCTTGAGCCGCTGTCATACTCAGGGAGAGCGTCGGTTAGTTGTCAACCAGGCACAGGGATGTTGCACTGAACCGCACAGCGCAGAAGTGTCTTTCTGTCTTTCTGTTCCTTTCACGCGATGGAAGACCCGGTCATCCGGCCGGTCATAGCTCGTCCCTCGCTCTCGCTCTCTCGCTCTCTCGGCGGCCAGTGCATATATTGGCAGCATGATGGCCCAGCAACAGACAGGAGAGAATGGTCCAGACGAGGAAAAAAGAATCATTCAAGACGGGCTGCTCGTGCGCACGGCAGAAGGCGACGTGCTCGTACGAGTACGAGTACGAGTACTGGAGGAGTCGTATTAGTCGGCGACTAGGTGGATCTCAAAGGCCATACGCAGTACGCAATATGATCGGATTACGCGAGGCGGCCTCGGTTACGGCCAAGTCCACACACAGGGCCAAGGCGCGGGCAGATCCGGGTACAGCCCGGACCACTCTTTAAGTTTTTGCAATTTGCCCTTTTCGTTGTTTTCCCTATTTTGCACAGTTTTCTCACAGTTCTCATATTTCCCGTTTTCCCCGTTTTCCCATTTCCCATTTCCCCTTTATTTGCTCCGTATTTTTATTGATTTACTTTTGATTTAATATATTAACACTCCGTATATTCTGTTTTTTTCTTTCCTTTTTCCCTTTACCTTTCCCCTCTTTTCTCACAGCCATTTGAAATGCCGCCAACTGTACGCAGTATGCCGTGTTCCGTATTCCGCGTTCCGTATCCGTATCCGTATTCCGTATCCGTATTCTGTATGATACATCACATCAGCAACAGGGGCCAATAATTGAGATAGGATCTGCCGTGTTTCCTGTTCTGCGCGTTTCGTGTGATTGCCGGGAACCAAGATTTTTTCCATGTGCGTTAGGCTGTACATGTACTCCGTACTCCGTACTCTACCAGTACGCTGTAAGAGATCCCCTGTATGTTTCTGAAATTGTGCCGCCCGCCCCTGCTAATGCACAGCCAGACTGGCGGGAATGCCGGGGGTAGTGGACAGGGGATTTAGGGGATGCACAGCATAAGACAGTGGGGTACAGGGACAGGGTACAGGGGGGTAGGCAATGGAGCAGGCCGAAGGTACGGAGGACAGACCGCAATGTGATACGTAAGATACGTAAGATACCGCAAGATACGCAAGATATGCAAGATACGAAAGATTCGTACTCGTAGATTCGAGAGATACAGGGTTCAGCGATGCCGTGGAACGAAATTGCATTCGGCATTGCTGTCAAACGTTTTTGACAACCGGCTCGGACAGCCATCGTGGTGCTCTGTTGGTTCTTTTTCCCGCAAGGTAATTTTCGCGGAGGCTCCAGAAGCCCAGCAGACCATTCTCCCGCCCGCGAGGAAAGGCAGACAGGGAATGGGCGAAGGAACAAAGCGCACAGCACGAAGGCTGTCCCCCCCGGCCTGGGCCTAGCCCACTAAACAAAGTAGTGCACTGCGCTAGTGGGTGATCACGCGCTATAACCGAGGAGGCTCAGCGCTGTGAGCACCAGACGCAGTACTTTTATGACAAATGAGCTACAGGCAGGCCAGCCTGTCCAGAGGCTGAACAGGTTGAGCCGGCTCAGCCGATTGCTGACTCAACCCACTAACTCAGAAGGGCTGCCCAGTCTGGCACACCGAACCCAAATACCATCCATCGTCACCATCTGCAAACTGTGCACCATCCGGGATGCCCATCCGGCAAGGCCTACCAAGCCATCCTCGTACCTGCATGTGGATCTCATCCCCGACAACCAGCATCACATGGTCCCAATGGTTTTTCGCCCAATGCTACCCTCCTCAGGCAGCGGCCCTCTTGTTTCGAAATATGTGGTATCATCGCCAGCGTCGCCGCTCTCCACTTTCCTTCTCCGCCACGTTCCGGATTGTCCTCTCTGCACGGTACTCGTATGACCATGTGTTCACCGGCCCCGTCTGCCCTCGGATACTGCCCTGGAAATTGGCAGCCCACGACACGATACGACAGAAGACCTCCCTGTGGCAATCTCTTGCGTCCCAACGCGTCTCGCCCATATATTGTAAAGTATGGCTGTACGGTTGTATGGTTGCATGGTTGCATGGCTGTAGGCTGTGTGGTTGTACGGGATCACACAATCGTATTCTGGTGGGTGGGTGTCTCGCCCCCGCCGGGTCGTGATGACGATCCAATCCCTTTGCACGGATTATTGTCTCGTATTTCCCAAACAGGTACGAGGACAAATCACCGCCCAATGAGATGCAGAGCAAGAGAAGGACCAGAAAACCAGGAAACCAGAAACCCAGGAAAACCAGGAAAATCAGAGAGAGCAGAGAGATCAGAAAATCGAAAAGCCGCCATCCTTCTGTGCTCAGCCTGTTCCTGACGGCATCTGGACTCGTATTGCTGGTCCCTTGCCTCCGTTGTCATCCCGCCCACATTTTAGCCTGGCTGGACAGCGTCTGAGGCACTCCCATCACGTTCTTCTGCTCTCTCGGTGGCTGCTGGCCGTCTGCTGCTTCAACGGTCGCCTGTGGCATGCTGGTGTTTTTCCTCCCTTGATTCTGATCGATTTTGCGGCCCGGCTGCCGTTCCATCCCCGTTCAGGGCTGGGCTTTTCGCCTGTCGTCCTCCCTTCTTCCAGGGCGCGTCAAGTGGCACCCGCATTCTTCACGGTCCTGCTCAAGGGATCAGAGGCGAGGGGCAGGGGAAATTAGCAAGAATAGACAGGAGGGCGTGACGCGAGAACTTCGTGATGAGCCACCAGATGGATGGGGGCCAAAAGGCCAGCGAAAGGATGAAGGATGGACGGCGAAGAAATCGACCCGAGGCACAATGCAAGCGAGTAAGCAAAGTCCGATGCGCAGGAGAGACCTTGGTGTCTGATCGTATCTGGGCTGCTCCTTCCCGCAGCGAGCACTAATACGCGGATCACCTCCCCGACGGCTGCTCGCCGCTCGCCGCTCGCGCCTGCCCTCCTGCTCCGGGCTCTTCATTGCTTACTCATCACACATCCCGGACACACACCTGCTAGCATCTGCCAGCATCTACCAGTATCTGCCAGTATCTGCCAGCATCCATCCACCGCCACCTGTCACGTCCTCCGTCCAACATGTCAGCTGTAGCTCGCCGCATCGGCCAGGCCAACTCTTGCGGGTGGCGTGGTCAGCACTTGGCCCGCTCGATGGCCACTAGTCGTAAGCACAATAGAAAAGACAGACAGCCAGAGAACGCGCAGTGTAGGATTGCACGGGAGAAGGCGCTGTCCAGGCCATTCTGACGCATGCACAGAGCAGGAGAAATGGCTGGCCAAGTGCTACTGGGCCCGTTCTCGACTCGCCGCACGACGCCGGAGTACGCCGTGTTGCTCCGTTCACTATGTGACTCCATAATGCCCAGAATACCCACCGAGAAACGTCCCGTCTCTGGAGAGCTCGTGTTTCCTCTTGCCTACGGGAGCTATGACATCCGAGTACGAGTACGGGACGCATCCACGGGGGATTACACGGGGGATTACACGGGGGATTTTCTCCTTTTTTTTCTCCTTTTTTTCTTTTCTCTCTCTTTTTTACCTAATTTTGAATGGCCTTCTGGCTTATACGCCGAAACGGAGCAGGACGCTCCCGCAAATACTTTTTTGTAGGCCGGCCAGCAGCGCCGAACCACACAGTGTACGGAGTATGTCGCAAAAACAAAAGCGGGCCCTCGAGGATGCCCTCCTTCGGCACTCCTATGCCCAGACTGGGCTTCTTCCCACTAGTGGTGTGTGGGGAGAGAATGAGGCCTCTGGTCAATAGTACGGCGCCGTACAGCAAGAACTCGAATCCTCTTCGAATGGCATTGTGCCAAAGGGCTCGAGGCCTATGTGACCACGCGTCCTCGAGTCGACGACTGATTCATGGCCGATAGTGGCAAGTGCGAGGCCTTGAGTGGGTCGTCTGAAGAGGGCAATTACCCAATTCGTCCATGCAAAGACGAACAATAGCAAGAGCATCGCACGCCGTAGCTCGCAGCCAGCAAGAGCGGCCGGCAAGAAGAGTACGCCAATGCTATTCGTACGCCGTGATCGCAAGGTGTGAGGGGGTGGGATTAAAGTGCAAACCCTCACTACGCCCGCCCCCCCTGTCGTCAACGTCTGCGAGAACTGGACCTGTCCTTTGGCGTGTACGGGGAGACGCTAGTGGGCTTCGCGTACATGGATAGGGGGGGGGGGGGGGTGGAATAGTGATGAGAGAGTGAATCTTGGTGCCACCCCCCCTCCAACAGGTTCCTCCACTTTGTTCACTACTTTGCAGACCCTTGTCTAGGTCTAGGAGTAATAAGTATTGCCATGGAGTGAATGAGGGTGCCAGTTGGGACGGTCATTCCTCGAAGCGGCTCTCCTAGACATCCACGACAAAAAAAAAAGTTGTAGGGCGAACGCGTTGGAGCTCTTGCGCGCCCGGCTCCACAGTAGATAGGCCAAGTACTCAGTGACGGGGTACTTGGCCGGCCCCTTGGAAGGGAGTAGCTCTATACGCCATTTAGTCGCAGAGTACAAGCTCTGATCGACCTCGATGCTTGTTGGCCCCAAAAAGCAAACAAGGCAAGAGTGTTCCTCTGTCCTCTCTCCTTCCTCCTCCTCAACGCTATTATATATCCCCTCCCTCGTTCCTCACTCCTTCCCTCTTGTCCCCTTTCATTCTTCCTCTCCATTCCCGTCGATTCTATTTAAGCATCTCCAACTACAAGACATCTCTCTTTCTTGTCCCTTCTTACATCCCTCTACAGTCCATCGTTTCATCGTTTCATCGTTCCAACGTCCACCCAACCGCCTCTTGTTGCTTCGGCCTCCCGTCTACCCTCCCTCCCCCCTCCTCCCTCCACAGCAACCCTCAACCCTTCCACCATGATGAAGCTGGATTCTTACTGCTCTCTGGTCGACGCCCAGATCCACCAGCAGCAGTCCCAATTCTCTCCTGCTGCACAGCCCAACGGCTTTGGTGCCTTTTCTCCCGTCTCGGACGAGCCGTCCCCGGATCAACGCCTGTCCTCCGTGGCGTCCTGTGAGTACGAGGCCTCGGCCGCCGCAGACAGCTTCCACGGCATGCCTCTGGTCGAGTCGTACGGCACGCCGCGCAGCTCCGCCGCCATGTCAGACTACTACTACATGGGTGACCTCCAGCAGCCCCAGGCGTCCATGGCTGCCGTCACCACTGCCGCCGTTGCGCCCCAGATGACCTCCGGTTACATGACCACCTCCCGCTTCGGCCAGGCTCCCGCCACGCCTGACCGCAACAGCAGCGTGAGCAGCCGCAACAGCAATATGAGCCCCACGACGCCCAATGTCATGGGTTCCTACTCGTCGTCGGTCACGACACCCGGCTCTGCCGTCTCGGCCCACAGCCAGAACATGCTGTGCGGAACGGGCTCGCCCGAAGCCTACTTCAGTGACATCCACCAGCAGCACCAGCAGCACCGCCCGTCCCAGATGCAGCACGCCCACGCCTTCCACCAGCACGCCCACCCGCACGCCTACCGCGACGAGGCATCCCCGGCATACGTCCTGTCGACGCCGGGCCATGTCATGACCACGCCCTCGCCTGCCCAGGACCTGCGCGGAGACAATGCCAACTCGCCCACGGACTACGTTCTGTCCTTCCGCACGGAAAGCCCCATCAAGGACTACTTTGGGGAGCGGTCCATGAACCTGCCGCCGCCGCCGCCGTCTGCCACGCTCCCGTCGTCGATCCGCAACGACCTGATGTCCTACACGCCCGAGGAGATGGACCGCCGCTACTCTTCTGCGTCGTCGACCTCTTCCTATGGCAGCGCCGCCATGGGCCGCCAGTTCAGCCGCCTGAACGATGTGCGCCGCAACTCCGAGGCCCTGCAGCGCATCAGCAGCCAGCAGTACGACTACAACCACTACGCCGATCACAGCGCGGCAGCCGGTGGGCACGTCATGGTGCGGAATGGCATCCGCGTGTCCAAGGTTGCCTCGGGAGCGTTTAAGTGCATGGTTCCCGGCTGCCCGTCGCGGCCATTCAAGCGGTCCGAGCATCTCAAGCGCCATGTGACAACGTAAGTTTTTATTTTTCTGAATAGATGGCACTGTTCTAACGATTTTACCAGACACCACGAGAACAAGGATCTGTTTCCGTGCGAGTTTTGTGGCCGGCATTTCAACCGCAAGGACAACTGGCGGTCGCATCTGAAGTTGCACACGATTTCCCGCGGAAAGAATGCGCGCACGGACTACTTTCCGCGTGCATTGGACGTTTACAACGACGAGATGCGGAAGATCAGCAAATCTCGTCCCCGGAAGGACAAGGACTAAGCAGGCGGCCCAAGACTGGGCTAATATTGGCCATTCTTGTCATTCGGGCGTTTCTTTGATTTTCGCTTCTATTTTCTCTTTTTTATACTTTATTTGGCTTTGTCTTTGGGGGGGTATTTTTCCTTTCTTAAGGCCGGAGGTTTTATGCCTTTTCAATGATATCACACGGCTAGGGTCCACGTCGAATCGGTCTGGCGTTACAACAGCATGGATTTGAAAATTTCACGGAATATGTACGATATAGCACAACAGTCGATTTGATCGACGGGAGCGACAGGGAATTCTTTTTTTTTTTTCTTCTTTTTTCATCATTTTTTTTTTCGAATTTGATTCGTATAGCATCATCACGAGCGCCCAGACAGTTAGTCTGGGACCAAACAGGATGGCAAAGAGCATTTTGGGAAGCGAATAAGTCGACTAAAAAAAAGAAAAGCGCAAACCATAGCTCAATAAGGAATTAAGAAACTACCGATACGAATAAGGTCAATAAATAAAGAAATAAAAACGGGCTTAACGTGAAGACAAAGCCGGGTGGTTAGTTCCAAGGAGTGGTGAGGACGCCAGCGGATTAACGGTCTGGAAGTCAGGATGCCCAGTCTCGGCCCTTCCGGTGGTCTGTGAGTGGTGGGCTGGACGTGTGACAAGGTGACAAAGGAGATTGAGAGGATGGCAGGACGGCAGGACAGCAGGACAGCCTTGTAAATGTGCGAAGGATGGAGCGACGAAGAGATTACGGCATTGGGTCATGATTATTGCCGGCAAACACCCGGAGACTAGATCGATGGACGTGAATAATCATGAACTAAGCGGAGAGCGAGGTACCCCGCAGGAAGGAGAAGACGAGAGGACGAGAAGACGAGAGAACGAAAACGAAAACGAGAAACAAGAAATCACCGAAACCAGAAATGGAGACTGGAAATTGCACTGTTCAGAGGCCCTATGGGGTTTGCCACCTCGTATCGTATGCTCGAGTGAGACAGACACAACAGGAGTGACAGCTGTGACAGGTCGGGCCCTGCCATTCCGGCCATCCGCAAAGGGCTCAGCTTGACAAGCCACAGCCATCGTATGACAAAGACAGCGCTTACCTGATATTCTGCCGCTCTCCGGACGAGTTCTCGGTGAAGGGGCCAGAAAGGCAGGGGGTGTGCGACAGCATAGCATCGCTGCCTCTTGCCAGTTCCAGGTCGCGATCGACCACTAGAGCGGGGGCTACCAGACTACAGGCTTGGGCTCTTAGGTCTCTTAGGTCTCTTAGGTGCACGCCCGGCGAGAGGTGCGGGCAGCAGCAGCACGCCAGACAGGGTAAGCAGAGAGAGGACCTAGGCCCCGGAACGCTGAAGCCGCCCGCAGACGACGCCACTATCAGCACCAGCACCCCCTAGAGCAGATCGACCGTCCTAGTCGCTGCCTCACCGTGCTCATTCCAGACACGGCGTATTCTGACCAGACGCTGACAAAAGCCTGCGCCGCCACCCTACCTCATTGGGCCAGTCACCCGCTCTAGAGCCTCTCCGCGATGTCCGGAACTGCTCATATTGCTCTTGGCCGCCCCGCAGACGTCCATTGCTATGGAGAGACACGGCGAGACGGGACTGGTCCTCGTCTATTGCCTGCAGGAGTCGGAGGACCGTTGCGCCTGGGTCCTGTGGCGCATCACGACGCATGCGCGGATGCGCAGATGGAGACGCTGGTCTTGTCCCGATCAGGGATTCTGCCGTTGTCTGGGGAGACGTGCTTGGGCCGCCTCTGGCCGTTTGCCTTGGGCGTCCGTTCGCAGGGATCTGGCATTGGCATTTCTGGATGGCGATGTTTTCTTGGGCTCGTATTCAGAACTCAATCTTGGCCATGGACATCTCCTCGGCGTATGCCGTCTGGCCCACTACTGTCACTTGTCACTTGTCATCTTGGCCGGCCGGCCTGTGCGCAGCCTGTCAGATCGAGTGGATCGGCAGACAACCGTAGTATGGTGCTCGTAAGCATACACAAAACCTGGTTTCCGTGCTCAGCTCTCAGCTGGTCCACTCGACCTCGACCTCGCAGTTCTTTGTGCCGGCACGCGATCCGGGTACGGAGAGGCCGGAGAGACCGTGGAGGCCAGAGACCGTGGAAACCAGAGACCGTGGGGACCGTAGGCCGAGGAATCCGTGGGCACGGACAGGACAGAAACAGAAAACGAACAAAAAACGGGCACAACGCTCGTTGGCCGCCGGCCTGGACCCCAGCTCCATTCCTTCCAGGCTCCCCAACTGGAGATAAGGCCTCATCTCCAGTTGCAGAGTATTGGTCACGCGTGGTCTACTACTCGTACTGTTTGTCTCTTGTACTCGTATCTTGCCTTCCGCTGCACGATGCTGCCGCTTATTCTCTTGATCCAAACACGCCCTCCCCGTGGCTCTTTTGCACGCCACCCCGCCGTTTTTCTTGGGATGGCCAGTCGGTCGATCGAGCCGCTCTTTTCCCAAAAGAGAAAACGAAGATGGAGAAACAGATCAGCAGTGATCTGTCGCTTGGCAGGGCCAGTGGCAAATCTCGCATCGAGGCGAGCGTCTGCTTGCGGAAAGGCAGGTCCTGCGAACACAGCACGCCTGCGGTACTCTTGCCATTCGCAATTTGACGTTTGTACGAGGTTACACGTCGTGGCCGTTTGTCGGACGCAGGCCGGCAGATGCGTCGAGGCTAAGTCATGCAGGTCTGCAGGCATGCAGGGTCCGTGAAAGGAGATGATGGCCCGGTCTAGCAGGGGGGTGTGTGTGCTAGCATGTACTTGCGTAGCTGAGCAGACTGCAAGTCGTCATTCCCCCGTAACGGCCAATCCACTCACACGAGATGGGAACATGGTGAGAGCGAGCACAAGCCGCAGACGGCAGACGTCAGACGGCAGGCGGCAGATGCCAGACGAATCATCCGCGTCCGTCCTCGTAGTATTTGCGGTTTGCGTGTGCTCAGGGTAACCCTCCTCGATAAAGTACCAACGACGCATGGCTTACACAAAGCCACCCTCCCACCACGGTTCGCTCAATGTAACCCCAAGTTGCGTCCGGCATAGGATGATTGCTAATCCTGGCGTGCATGGGGGCCGTCATCTCATCGAGTACGAGTTCGGAGTACGGAATACGGAGTAGCACCCATGCAAGCCAGGACGCAGTAGTACTACCCTGGCCGTCCATGCCGCCGCCACACAACCATGCGACTGCACCATCCGATGACACACTGCCACGAGCAGAACAAAGAGGCGCGGGGTGGGCCAAGAATCGATATTTGGCCCGGGCGTCGGCCGCTTGCATGTGGTGGAACGAAAAAGGCAAAGAAGGCGAAGCGAAGCGAAGCGAAGGCGAAGGCGAAGAAGAAAAGAAGGAAGGAAGCGAAGAAGCAAAGAAGAGAAGCAAAGAAGAAAGAAGGCAAAAGGCAAAAGGGGCAAAAGAAGGCAAAAACGGAAGGATTTCGAGGATCGCCCACGTTTCGCGCAGGCAGGCAATCCTGGCTTGGAGCAAACGCACGTGGATCGACATGTTCTTTCGAATAAAGAAAAAAGAAAAAAGAAGAAAAACGGTGGGCGCGTAAGTGCCTGTTTCTTTGACTTTCGCCCCTGTCGTACAAGGGTTACGAAGGAGTCACGAAACACCAGCCGCTGTTTATTTTTATTTTTTGGTCTTTTTTTTTGTTTTCATTTCTTTTTCAAAGGAAAAACGGGTTGAACTCTGCGAATGCCATCCGGATTCTGACAACAACATGCGAAGCGCAGAGAATCGGCAGGGGTCCAACTGCCAACAGTCGACTCTTGCCCACCATTTCCTTTCGGGTGATCTTCTCCGTCCATCACCCTACCATGTGAGCGTGTTGCTCATGGAACCGATGCGCTAAATGGCCACCTGCCTGCCGTGTTGTGTTACTGTCGGTCCCGAGGGAAGCACTGTTTCCACCAACAGCCTCGCCCATCCGGCGTGCCGTATTTTCATTGGACCACAGGCGCAGACCAGCCGCCGCCATGCTCGATTTCAAATCATGAGCCGTCCTGGACTTTGTTTTCTTTTCCTGGATGGCAGCTCGGGTATGGAGAGTACCCGAGATACGAGTCTTCCAGGTTTCCAGCGTCATTTGATGAGAGAATCTCGGGACCCTGGACTCGGGACCCTGGACTCGGGGCTCGCGACTCTTGAGCTGAGTCTGAACTGAGTCCAGAGTCGAGTCCGAGCCGAGTCCAGTGTCCGAGTCCAGTGTCCGAGTCCAGTGTCTGAGTCCAGACTCCTATCCCTCCCTCACCCGTAGACAATGCCATTACTCGATCGACGAAGGAACACTTGACTCGCCTCGTGTCGTCTGGAAGGATCTGAATCGACCCACGCCGGTGAGCCGTTCATAAGACTCGCCACTCTTACCATTCCTGTTCCGGCGCCTTGCTCTCCGGCCCCGAATTGCCAACGGCACTGTTCCTCGGCCATCCGTCACCGACTGGCTTTTCCTTTTTGAGAACCAACGGACGGCAGCCGACTTTTGCCTCTCGCCGGCGGGGCTGTCATGGTGTCCGCTCCGTGTTATCGGGATGAACCGTAAAGGGAGGAGTAGACAGCAGCAGGCAATAGACAGCAGCAGGCAATAGGAAAACAGATAACAGGAAACAGACAGAAGAAGCAGACAAAAGAAGACAGCAGCAGACAACAGACAACAAACGACACCAGACATACCTGCACACTCGTGCATCCTCAATACTACGATCGGTAATGCACCAAACAAACTCAGCAGACTCGACGTCGATCCTTGAATGCTTTGTATTCGAAGACTGTGTGCTCACCCCTATAACTCTAAGCGCAGCTATTTCAGTTGTTGGTTTCAGCGCTCGTCTTTGGCTGTTGGCCCCTGTAAGATGCACGTGCGGGGTATACTTGTCCGAGGCTGATAGGAGGAAGGAGGCTTCTGCAACATGTGACCTGAAGCGTTCAGAAGGGATGCCCCTCCACGAAAGCTGCCCCAAACACGGAACCGGTTTTGGAGACGAAGACCATCCGCAACGAATGAAGAGAAACGCGCGCGATACGTGTGCGATACAGTGAGATCCGCGTGAGACACGAGAGGAGCGACGCCCACTGCGCTTAGGCGTCATACCACTTCTACATCACAAGGCCTACGCCACCAACAGCTTCAGGCTATTTTGGATCGCCGACCATCAACTAAGCCTAAAAGACAGACGAAACAGACGACGACGATATAGCGATACAGTGACACGGCGGCAGGGAACAAGGCACATCGAATCGACTGATCCTGCAGGAGCATTCCTACGGGCGAGCTTATACGAAGTACGAGTACACCGTCTTTTAGCCAACGGCTGTCCTGGACAAAGTATCGAAGTGACCAGTGGACGATATTTTTACGTGTTTACGAGATGAACCCGTTCCTCATTGACTCGCACCCATGAACCGCCTGCCGTCTTACGGAGAGGCCGTCGAGGGGGCCCATTGGCTCACTCTGGTCGCTCCCTATGTGGCAGTCCAAGACTACGCTAGACTGTGTCGAGTATCTCGCCGCTTCTACGACGAGTTTGCCCCCCGGCTCTGGAAGGATCCTCTGCAGGCGACGAGACTGCTTGGCCTGCGCCCGCTGGCTGAGCTAGACTGGTTTGTCTATTTCGTCACCCGCCGCAGCGAGACGGTGCGTGAGGCCACACGCCAGCTGGTCACCTCGCTCAACTTTGAGCGCCCCGTCCAGGGCAGTCCAACCCTCGTGGCCGGTCTGCGTGGCCGGACCTTCTCCAGCACCGTCTGGCTCTTCCTTGCCCGCTTCCCGGCCGTCCGCTGCATCTTGCTGGACGGCCTGCGGTACTATGACCCGGCCGACTTTCTGCGGACGCAGAAGGCAAAGAATGCCTGCTGTGACGGATCTGTGCCGATGCCGCGCATGCTCAGCCTGGCCCACTGCCACATGCCGCTGCCCAATACCTTTTTCCGCCCGCCGTACTGGAACTGGCTGCTGTATGTGGACCTGTCTGACATGCCCGGCTCGCTGGCCTGTCTGACCCACGACAACGCCTCCGCGCACCAGGTCCTGCCCCGGGTCCAGATCGTGCGCATACGCGACCGCGAGCTCAAGGACGCCTCCATCCTGCCCGTTCTCGACGCCCTAAAGAAGCGCGTCTGGAGTCTGGACCTGAGCCGCAACGACGTGACCGACCGCGCCCTCCACGCCCTCATCGCCTGCTTCTATTCCGACGCCACCATCCAGACGGACCTGTACTGGGAGACCGAGGGCAAGGTCGCCCCCATGCAGGACGCCCAGGGCCAGGACCTCCAGCTGGGCTTCTTTGGCCGCAGCAAGTACCTGGCCGAGTCGCCGCAGAGCCGCACGTTCTCCCACCCCGAGCGCTACTATGCCGACTCGCCCGCCTACGACCCCAACGTGCGCGCGCGCCTCAACGGCCGCGAGGCGCCGCGCAGCGACCGCCCCGAGAAGATCCGCGCCGACTTTGCCGGCAGCGTGCGCCAGACCATCCCGGACTGGCACGACGTCGAGCGTCTCGGGGCCAACCGGGCGCGGCGGCTGACGCACATCCACCTCAGCGGCAACAAGCGCATCAGCGTGAACGGGCTCCGGTGTCTCTTCTGGATGGCCCAGGGCAACATTGAGTGCTTCGACTGTGCGGCGCCGGCCATCCCGACGCCGTCGTCCATCAAGTCGGGCTTCACGCTGGCCGGCGCGCTCGGCTGTGCCCATCTGTTCCGGCCGGCGCTGGCCTCGAACCTGCAGCAGCTGCGCATCCACCACTCGCTCGTGACGCAGGTGCCGACGGTGACGGAGGCGTCGCTGCGCGCGACGGAGCGCCTCCGCTTTGCCGAGACGACGCTGCGCGAGCGGGCCGAGATTGCCTTTCCCCAGGCCTTTGTGCCGGACATGAACCCGCGGCTGCAGTCGCTGACGCTGACCTGCGTGCCGCGCCTGTCGACGGGCCCGGTCCTCGAGCGGCTGATCCGGTTCCTGCAGCTGGCGGCGCAGCAGGAGCAGGACATCCGGGCCATGGCGCCGGCCATTCCGCGCAAGAGCGCGCTGGTCTTGCGGGGCCTGCGGCACATCCGGCTCGAGTTCGAGGCGTATCCGGAGGACGGCGAGAACGGCGACGCGGGCGGCCTCGACGACCTGGACGCGGGGGCGCTGCTGCGTATGTCGGACAACGAGTTCAGCTTCTTTGGGCCGAGCGCGTGGGCGGAGTCGGCCCCTCCCAAAGAAAACAACGTCGGGCCGGAATCGAGTCCGGCGGCGCCGCCCCCGACAGACACGGGCGAGCCAGGCAAGCCGAGCCGCTACACGCACTACCCGCTGCCGGGGCGGATGGCGGAGGGCGAGCGGGCAGAGTATGTGCTGGACACGATTTTCGGGGTGGACGACAAGGTGGACGTGCACGTGTGGGTGGGCAGTGGGATTCCCGGGGCGCACCAGGCGGTGGACGTGTACATGGCGAACCTGGCGAATCCGCTGCTGCGGACGAACATTGAGGCGGCGACGCCAGAGCAGGTGCTGGCGGGCGTGCCGGAGGGGACGTGGCTCTATCAGGCGGCGTGGGATGCAATCCTGTTTTCCGAGCGCTGCAAAGGGCCGCCGCCGTATGCACACGCCATGGAGATGCAGGATGTCGTGGAGGCGATTCGGGCGTTTCGCGCGAGTACTAGAACGGCAGGAGGATATTGGACGGGTCTATTGGAGATCCTGTAGTCAGCGAGCGGCGAGCGACGAGCCATCGAACGGCGAGCGTTACTCAGAGTCACCTCACCGTCGACAGGCTAGCGAGCGATTGGCTGTGATCGACAGCGCGGCTGGCAGCGGCAGGCGACGGCTCGCGAAGATGACTGAGGATGATGCCATCGGAGAGGGATGAGTGAGGAGACAAAGGCGGAGGAGCCAGAAAAGACCAACGGCCAGCCGATCAGGAACGGCCAGGGACGGTTGCCGACGGCCTGCCGACGGCCATGTATCTGTCTACGGGGTACAAGGACGTTTGTACCGGCGGCCAGGAGTACAAGGCCAAGGAGCTTCCGCATGCAGCGAAGCGGCTGTTAGCGGTTGGCGCTTGGTGGACGAGGCACGGCCAAGGAGGCGTCTGGCTGGGTCTTACTCAGGACGAATCGCCCGGACAGATTCCGGAATTGGATAGGGACGATCGAAGATCTAAGAATATCTATATAATGTTGGTGGCTAAAGAACAAGAAGAATCGAAGGATATCGAGCAAAGGCTGAGATCACGTGACAAAAGAGAAACAAAATTATATGACAATGCCCCGCTGGGCCCAGCCGTTGCGGCCTTTCCAGGCCAGCAGCAGCAGTCCGCAGGCCACCCAGACGCTGCCGGCCATGGCCCAGAAGGTGGGCGCATAGCAGTGGACGCCGTAGCAGAGATTGGCCTCGTCGGCCAGAGGAAATCCGGCGCCGTCGTCGGGGCCGGTCTGGTCGACGCCGGCCTGGTAGACGGCCGAGTAGACGAGGCCCCAGACGGTGGCGCCGAGGGCGGGGAACATGGCGACGATGCCCCAGTTGGTGCCAAAGTTCTCGACGCCCCAGATGACGGTGATGATGATGGGCGTGAGGCTGAAGACGGCGCCATAGCCGGCGCCGACGAGGCTGGAGACCATCCAGAAGCGGTCGCCGTGGCCCTGCATGAGCCCGGAGGCCAGCAGCACGAGGCCGGCCGAGAGGACGAGGGCAAAGGCGAGGAGGAAGGCGACGCGCGAGATGGTGGGTCGGCAGACCTCTTCCTCCTCTTCCTCCTCCTCAGACGAAAATGACCCGCGGCGCAGGCCGTCTTGCGGGTGCTGGGTGCGTGGCCGCGGCGCCAGCAGGTCGGTCAGCGAGCCGGTCAGCAGGCGGACGACGGTGCTGCCGACGCCGACGATGGAGACGTGGGTGGCGGCGCTGGTGGGCGCGTGGGCGTGGGGGGTGGCCGGGTCCTGCAGGGACTTGAGGACGCTGCCCATGTTGTTGATAAAGGCCTCGCCGGGGCCGATCATGAAGAAAAAGGCCAGCGCAAACAGCCACATGGTGTGGTCGGTCAGGAAGCGGCGCGTCTCGGCGTTGAGCACCCACTGCTTCTTGGTCAGGTAGCGGTCGTCGTCGTCTTCGTCGTCACTCAAAACAGTGTCGTCGCTGTCCTTGTGCGGATCCAGCAGATGGTTGACCACGGACTCGTCGTCCTCGGCGCCCGAGTGCTGGCCGTCGAACGGATCGGAGCGGGCCAGGGTGCCGTAGGAGTGGCCGGTGCTGCCGCTGACGCCGGGGCCGAAGCGGGTGGACGAGCGGTGGAGCATGGCCTCGGTCTCAGTGGCGGCGGCGTGGGCATGGGCGGCGGCGGCGGCGGCCGACGTCGAGGGCGAGAACATGGCGCTGCCGCCGAGCAGGCCGCTGCGCTCGAGCTCGTCGACGGCGGCGTCGATCAGAGCATCCTCGTCTACGATGCGCAGGGCGAAGAAGCCGACGAGGCCGACAACAAACAGCAGGACAGCGAGGAAGACGAAAAAGGCAAAGACGTCGACGTCGTGGGCGTCGGACCCCGGCACGCGCTCGTAGAGGACGCGCGTGGCCAGCTGGCTCTGCCACATGCCGCTGAGGCCGTAGGCGGCAATGGGCATGGCGAGGGCGAGGCCGCGGTGGCGGCCGCGGCCAAAGTTCTTGGCGCAGGTGGTGACGGCGCTGAGGTACATGCTGCAGGTGGCGATGCCGATGACGACAAAGGCGGCCAGCATGAGGACGTAGGTCCAGGAGTGAACGGCGACGTCGGGTTCTAGTAAACGACCGGCGGCGGCCTCGCTGGCGGCCTGGCGGTAGAGCACGGCCGCGACGCCGTAGCCGAGGCCGAAGAGGAGACTGGCGAGCAGCGAGAGCGGCGCCGGGCCGACGCGGTCGCAGAAGTAGCCCAGCAGGGGGATGGGCAGGTAGCAGGCGATGCTGGCGGCAATGGCGACGCCGTTGACCTGGAACTGGCTGTAGCGCAGGCGTTCCTGGAAGATGGGGGCGTAGAGGGCGAAGACGGTGACGGAGCCGGCGCAGAGAGCCGACAGCATGGCCGAGACGAAGGCGGTCGTGCGGGCGAGGCCGGCATGGCGAGACCGGCTGCTCGGCGACGGCGACAGCGACCGCACCGACGAAGCGATGGAGGACATTGGAGAGAGAGAGAGGTGAAGAGAAGAGAAAAGTGAAGATGGAGAAGAGAGAAAAGTGAGGATGGAGAAGAGTAAAGTGAAGATGATTTAAGAGAAGAACGAAAAGACAACAAAAGGAACAACGTAACGAAGGACAGTCGAATCGATCGGCTCGGTGAATCCGACTAGATGAGATCTGGTCGGCGGCGCATGGCTTGCGGCAGCTGTCGGTCCGGAACGAGGTCGGCAGGTGTCGTGGTCAAGCAGCTGTGGTCGAATGCGTGGAAGTGGAAGTCGAATGGAAGCCGAGCCGAGCTCCTTTTCTGAGTAATACGGAGTACAACTCCTGACCAGGGTGGCCTGAGCCCTCAGGCATCCACTCAGGTACCTCTTACCCCGCGACAGCTCCATTCCCGTTCGGGCAATTCGCAATTCTCTGGCGTTTTTTTCGCTTCATTTTTCTGACTCAACTTTTTTCGTCCTCCTGTCCTCCTGTCCTCGTCTGCCACACCGGATGCTGCTGAGCTTCTCTGCCAGCCAGAGTCGGACGATCCTTTCTCATTCCTTGGCCAGCGCCGCGTCCATCTCGCCTTTGCCTTCGGTCTCCCTCTCCCTCTCTCTCCCCCCCTCCACCACGGCTCTGCGACCGTGCTCTGCAGCGACCCGGGCCCTCTCCGTCTGCCGCTCCACTCCGTTGCGCCAGCCGTGCTCCACCCGGTCCCTCTCCAGCCGGGCGCCCCTCTTCTTTTACGCGACGCCCGCCCCGCGACGACCACGACCCGCCCTCGACGACGCCATGGCCACCAAACAGGAACGCCCCAAGGAGGACAAGGAAAAGGCCAAGGGCGCTGCCGTCCAGCTCAAGACGCCCAAGGGCACGCGTGACTGGACCGGCGCCGACTCCATTCTGCGGGACGAGATCTTGTAAGTGGTCGATCGCTCATCGCTCATCTCGACGATCGCTCATCGCTCATCGCTAATCGCTAGCCAAACCATCTCCGACGTCTACAAGCGCCACGGCGGCGTCCCCCTCGACACGCCCGTGTTCGAGCTCAAGGAGGTCCTGGCCGGCAAGTATGGCGAGGACTCGCGCCTCATCTACGACCTGGCCGACCAGGGCGGCGAGCTCTGCGCCCTGCGCTACGACCTGACCGTCCCCTTTGCCCGCTGGCTGGCCATGAACAAGGTCCAGCAGTTCCGCCGCTACCACATCGCCAAGGTCTACCGCCGCGACCAGCCCGCCATCGCCCGCGGCCGCATGCGCGAGTTCTACCAGTGCGACTTTGACATCGCCGGCACCTACGACCGCATGATCCCCGACGCCGAGATCGTCCGCGTCATCCACGAAGTCTTCCAGGCCCTCGAGGAAAAAATCGTCGTCAAGCTCAACCACCGCCAGATCCTCGACGGCCTCTTCGCCGTCGCCGGCGTCCCCGCCGACAAGATCCGCGCCATCAGCTCCGCCGTCGACAAGCTCGACAAGCTGCCCTGGGCCGACGTCCGCCGCGAGATGGTCGACGAGAAGGGCCTCGACCAGGCCGTCGCCGACCAGGTCGGCGCCTACGTCCAGCACAGAGGCGACATCCCCTCCATCGTCGCCCGCCTGCGCGCCGACGAACGCCTCATCGCCAACCCCAACATCCAGCAGGGCGTCCAGGACATGGAACTGCTCGCCTCCTTCCTCGAGGCCTTTGACGTCCCCAGCGCCGAAATCTCCTTTGACCTCTCCCTCTGCCGCGGCCTCGACTACTACACCGGCCTCATCTTTGAGGTCATCGCCAAGACCGCCGAGGAGGAAGAGGCCGCCGCCGCCGCCGCCGCCCCCAAAAAGAAGAAGAGCAAGGCCGCCGAAGAACCCCAGGTCGGCAGCATCGCCGCCGGCGGCCGCTACGACAACCTCGTCGGCATGTACGGCAAGACCCAGATCCCCTGCGTCGGCATCTCCTTTGGCGTCGACCGCATCTTCACCATCCTCAAGGCCCGCCGCGAAAAGGAAACCGGCCGCCAGCGCGTCCGCGAAACAGACGTCTACGTCATGGCCTTTGGCGCCGGCGCCGGCTTCAGCGGCCTGCTGACCGAACGCATGCGCGTCGCCAGGCGCCTCTGGGACGCCGGCATCAAGGCCGAGTTCGTCGCCAAGACAAAACCCCGCCTCCCCCAGCAGTTCAAGGCCGCCGAAGACGTGCCTCTCGGCGTCATCCTCGGCGAAGACGAACTCGCCCAGGGCCAGGTCCGCCTCAAGAAACTCAACACCGGCGCCTCCGGAGAGGCCGACGAGAAGGATCGCGGCCAGTTGGTGGCCGAGGACGATCTGGCCGCCGAGATCAAGAAGTTATTGATTTAGACACGTGCACAAAGAATTCATCTCGTTTAGACACTCAGTGCACAAAGAAAATCATTTAAAAGGTTGGCTGTCGAAATAGCCTCGTGAAATCGACGCTGTCAAACGCTGTATAGAATGCATAGTCCCATGATCCATCACCATTAGCCGTAATCGTGAATACACGCGAACAAAAGAAGTAGAAACGAGAATGAGAATGAAAATGAGAATGAGAATGAGAAGAAAAAGAGAAGAGAAATGAAGAAGAGAAATCACCAGGCTAAATGATGTTGGCAATGCTGATCCGGTCCTGATTCACCCGTCCACTTGTTGTTGTTGTCGTTGTCGTCGTCGTCGTCGTCCCCGGACTACTACTCCGACTGCCATCGTACGAGATCCGCGGCACCATCTGAATGTGTGCCTGGTGGGTGTACTGGCTGGTGTATTCATAGTGTGGCGTCTGTGAGGCCTGTGAGACCTGCGAGACCTGCGGCTGCGGCTGCAGCACCTTGGCCTTTTGCACTTTCTGAAACGCCTGGCTGCTCGCCGACGTCACCGCCGCCACCGCCGCCGCCGCCGTGGCATAGGCGGGCAACAGCGGCTGCAGCGCTGCCTGTGGTGGCATCGTCATGGGCGTCAGGCTGCGCACGCGGGTCTCCAGAATCTCCCACCCGACCCAGTCCCGGCTCTCCTCGGTCGACAGACCTCCGCAGAGAGCCGCCTCGAGCGGCGGTGCCGCCACGGCGGCCGCCAACGACGCCGTCGTCTTGGCGCTCATGCCCTCCCAGACCCAGGAACCCTCGGGCGTCGCCTGCAGGTCCGCACTCACATACGCCAACAGCTCCTCGTCCCGCAGCAACAGGTCGACGGACGAGGTCATCGGCAGGGCCACGCCGTTGGCGAGAATGGCCGGTCCGCCTCGCGCGCCGTGCTCGGCACGCTTAAAGGCCACGCACGAGACGAAAAAGGCCAGAAAGCGTCCACAGGGCGTCGCCAGACTGTAGCGGAAGCACGAGGCCACCGCCATCGCACGCACCAGCACGGCCGCCTCGTCGCCGTGGCCGGCGCCAATGGCAAAGAGCGCACAGCGGAAGTAGTGGCTCAGCAGCAGATCCGTCGGCACCAGGGCATCGGCCGTGTGACTGGTGGGCACCATGCGCGACAGCAGCGTTGCCGTCTCCAGCGCATTCTGCACACACTCCTCCACGGCCGTGCGGCGCACAGAAGGCGCACACACGGGCGCCAGGTTGGTCCGGTGCAGCATCATGCGTGCATGCAGCAGATAGGCCAGGGGGGCCAGCAGACGCGGCGACAGCGGGCCCATCCCACGGCCGTCGACCGTAGCATTGCACACGGCCGGGAAGGATTTTTGACAGGCAGCAAAGCTCTGGTCAAAGGTGGCCAGATGGGTGGCAGAGATGCCGGGCGACGTGGCCGAGCAAGACGACGTCGACGGCCGCCCACGATGGTTGGTGCCCAACGACGACGTCGACAAGGCCGGTGATGAGCCGATCGGAGCAGCCGCTGGGTCATGCGAGAAAACGTACGCGTTGCTCTGGCTGCTCTGGCTGTTTTGGCTGTCTTGGCTCTTGTGTCCACAGCTGCCGTTGCCGTTGCTGTGGCCGTGGCTGTGGCCCAGTCTGCTGATATAGCTGTTGGTGCTGCCCGTCTGCCGCAGAATCCGAGCCAATGCCCCGTAGGTTCGCACAACGTTGAGCACGGCCAGCATGGAATGTGTCAGCTCTTGCGCACCAGGCGGCACAGCAATGGGTCCCGTCCGCAGACTGGGCCCCTCGCTGTCGTCCACAAAGTGGTGGTCGTCCACTGCTGCCGGCAACGCCACATCACAGTCTGCATCGTCGATCATCGGCGGCCGTCCCAGCTCCAGCGACAGGCTGCGGTCCATAATGTAGAGCGCCCACCAGAACCGTCGTCGGATTTCGGCCACCAGCATCGAGCCGTTGCTGCTGCCATCCGGGCTCTCGGGCACCTCCATGTAGAGTGCCATCATCTGAGCCATGCGCACGGCACTGCCCAACCACGTCCACGCGGCCGTCTTGAGGTGGCTCTCGTTGAAGAACACGGCCACCAACAGCCGCGCTCGTGCATCGTCCAGCGTCGGCGCCCCCATGCCGCCCCAGGGATCCAGCAGTCGACGCGCCACCTCGATCAGATCGCTCGCTGCAAATCCCGGCTCCGGCGTCTGCTGCTTCGTGCAAAAAAGACTGCCCACGGCCATGACGGCAAAGAAGACGGCCGGGAAGGTCGCCGTCGTCGCCCGATTGCTATACAGCTGGTTCACGTTCCGCTTGAACGTGGGCCAGTGAAGAATCGGCAACATGCAGTGCACGGAAATGTAGTAGGCCTGCAGCAGGTTGTCGACCGTCACCCGCGTAGGAAAGTTGGGGAGCTCGCTCATGGTCATGACCGTGGCCGCCGCCATCTTGTTGCTGGTCGCCTCAAAGGGCGGCGGCGCCTCCCAGATGCCCTTGGCAAACGTCCGCAGTTTCGGCCGCACCACGTCCAGGTCCACAGACGACGGCAGCGTTGCCGCCGCCGCCGCCTGCCGCTGCTGACTCCCGGGCCGGCATCTTCGCGTGCTCGAGCCAAGCTCGGGCAGCTTGAGCAGGGGGAGGCCTCGGCTGCCCTCGTCCAGATCCATCAAGTCTTTGCATGGCTCCATTCGTACCGGGGACGTCTCTAGTCCTCCCTGGGCGCCCTGGGCATGTGTGGCTGCTGGCGTGGACGCGGGTGTCCCGCCCGTCCCGTCGGCCACCCGGCGTCGGAGTTCGCTATTCTCACGACGGAGACGGTCTGCTTGGCGTTCGAGGTCCTGCATGAGCTTCATCGACGACATCCGGCGATTTGTCTCCTTGGTGAACTGGCACTTGACCTGGCGGTTGGAGCACTCGGAACAGCTCTTGGTCTCTGTGGCGTCGCACTTGACCTTGCGTTCCCGACACGCATCACAGCTTGGATCCTTCCGCCTCTGCCGGTACGCCCGCTTGACGTGTCCTGGGATGTGGTGGTGGTGGTGCATGTGCTGGTGATCGTGTACCGCGACTGCTGCTGGGCTAATGATGGCTGGTGCATTGTGGTACACCGGTCCGCCGTGGATCGATGGCAGTGACATCTGGCCCGGGCCCGGCGGGCTGCTGAGCGTATCGGCGGTGACAGCGGCGGTGCCATAAGGCTGGGACGGGTATGTTGGGTGCGACTGGTGCGGCTGAAGCGGATTGTGCTGCGGAGACGAGTGGTAGGACGAATATGGCTGCTGAGGCTCCTCTCTGCGGCCGTATTGCATCGACATCGGTGCAGGAAGCATGCTGCTCATGACCTGTGGGCCCGGCAGCCTCACACCTGGATTTGGGTTCGTGACGCCGGTCAAGTGCGGCTGTTGCTGTTGAGATTGTTGAGATTGTAGAGGTTGTAGTTGTTGCGACTGTTGCGACTGTTGCGACTGTTGCTGGCCATATGCCCGTACCAAAGGCTGAGGAGAGGTTGTTGACGACACAGAAGACGAGTCGTAAGACATGGTGGAGGGGTTGGGAGAACGTGGATGTGGATTGTGGAACGGGGCTGCCATGGCATGCCAGATGAAGAGGTGAGAAGCGAGAGGATGAGAGGGTGAGGATGAGAAGGCGAGAAGAGGAGAAGAGGAGAAGAGGAGAAGAGAAGGCGAGAAGACAAGAAGACGAGATCGAGGTCGAGTCGAGGTCGAGAGAATGAAAAGACAAAGACGAGAAGACGTAGGAGGAGAGGAAAAAGAAAGGCGAGAGACAAAAAAAGACGGTGACCAGGGCGTCCAGGAAAGAAAAAGCAAAGAGAAAGGCGCGGCCTTCAGTTCAGAACGAAAGCAAGGATGCGCAACAATGGGAATACGGCCGGGATCCGACCGTCCTGTGCAGCCACGGGAGCCGTGCTGCTTCGTATGTTGCTGTCAGGTGGTGAGGTGTCTGCAGCCAGAGGTGCCAGAGTGCCAGAATGCGAGAGTGCCAGAGTGCCAGAGTGCCAGAGTGCCAGAGTGCCAGAGGGCCAGAGGGCCAGAGGGCCAGAAGACCAGAAGACCAGAGGTGCCAGAGAGAGGAACGTCGTTCCCGTGTACAACTTGTCCCAATGGTTCCTGCCACTGCTTCTATGCCTGGCCTTGTGTTCGTTGTATCGTCTGTGTTGGCGGAGTGCTGGCTTGGCCGGCTCCGTCACGCTTTGCCACTCGCTGCTTGGGCACAGGCTCTCTCTCCCAGCACGGCTCGCATTCCTTGCCGGGCGTGCTTCGTGGAGGGCCCTGGTGTATAAAGGATGGCCGGCACGTCCTCCGGCTGCTCCCCCCCTGTTCGTTGCCCCCCTTGTCTTCCACCCCCTTGTCGGCTTCTCGCCTGGCTTGTCGTAGATCTCCTCAGACCCAACCTTGTTGAACCACTAGTTTTTGTCCTCTTTTTCTTCGTTCCTCTGTCTGCTCCGTTTTTATTCTGGCACCCCTCCAGTTCCAGACTTTACCGTCGGCTGGTTGTGCTGGGGTGGACGGCCACCGTAGGTGTCTGCCGATCAGGGCCGGCAGAGAATTGTTTCGTCTGTCCCGGGTCCCATAAGTGGAGGGGTGGGGATAACAGGACAATAAATAGAATCTGCAGGGCGAACTATTGCGTGAAGAGGAAAGAAAATAAGAGGAAATAAGAGAAATAAATAAATAATAGTAGAAAACAATAGTTAAAAAATAGTTAGAGTAAAAGTAAAATCAATGCGGAATAGGCCAACGTCGGGTCCGACTGTTGGACGGTGAATGAAGGACAGATGCGGGACAAACGGGGCGAGTCGACAACTGAAGATAAAATGGGGACAGGCCCAACTGTGAGGTGAGGATAGGTCCGTGTTGTACGGAGTAGCTTGTAGCTTGTCACTACTCCGATTTTGGGATCTTCCTTTTAGTATTCTTTCTTTCCGCTCGCCTCTTTGGATGCGTATGGCGGTCGTAGAACAATAGCAAGCAAGCTTAAACATCGAGCAACAAGGTGGCCGCTCGCCGACCACAGCAGGTGTTTGTGCGACACGGTGAATTGGGTGGACACCGCAGTAGGAGTACGAGTACGAGTACTCGGAGGGTTGAGGACGGAGTACGGAGTACCGTGTACGAGTACTTGTTAGTCGTACTCCGTACTCTGTACGTCGTACTTTCGAGTTTGTGGATGGACGGATTCAGAGTGGATTCGGGATTCGAGTGGGCTGTCTTGGTCTGGGGGGCTCGTTGAAGGCACGGAGGTAGGCGAGAAGGATGTAGCAGGGGGGGTGGGCGTTTGAAGGGGTGGGGAGAGGGAGGGTGTGGTGTGAAGGGTGTTGAGCCGTTGAGCCGTTAAAGAAAAGTTGGTCAAAGTTGAGTCGAATTTTTTTGTTTGGGCCTAGCCATTTGACAGCCATGGAGCCAAGGGAGAGCGCAGCAAAAAGCACGGGGCACGAACAGGCTGTCGATCCGGGAGGAGCCTGAGCAGAAAAAAAAGAGAAAAAAGACGGGCGAAAGAAGAGGGCCAAGAGGGCCAAAAGAGGCCAAACAAGCGGATGGCTGTTCGTATTGTGGAGGAGTCGACGAGAGGAAGCCGAAGTGGAGACGGCGAGAAAGAGGGAGCGGGCCACAAATAAGAACAGGCCCGAAGAGGGAAGGAGGCAACAGGACCACGCAGGGGAAGGAGCGAAGAACACCACTATGGCCGGAGCTTGGACCAACGAATGATGCACATTTGATGACGAACGGCTGAGGGAGAAGAGTACAAGTTACGAGGTGAGTTTACGATACGAGTTACGGGGGGAGGGGAGGGGGAGGTGAGGGGAGGTGAGAGAGAGAGGAGGGGGAGGTGAGAGATGAAGTGAGAGAGGGGAGGAGAGAAGAGAGAGGAGAGAAGAGAGAGGAGAGAAGAAAGAGGAGAGGAAAGAAAAGAGAAAAGAAAAGAAGAGAGAAGGGAGAAAAGAAGAGAGAAGAGAGAAAAGAAGAGAGAAAAGATAGAAAAAAGAAGGGAAGAGAAGAGAAAGGAAAGAAAACAAGGAAAAAAAGAAAAAAAAGAAAAAAAGAAAAAAGAAACCCAAGAGAGGGAACAAACCCAAAAGAGATGAGGAAATAAACAAAAAGAAGAGAAAATACATACTTTGTACTCGTACTCGTACTCGTACTCGTACGTACTCAGAAAGTCTCATACTCCCTCGTACCGTAAACTCATCTCCCCTGCTCAAACCGCATCACCCCTGTTTCTAGGAGAAAAGGAAAAAAGGAACGAAAATGCCGAAAAGAGTTGCTTTCCGCGCCCAGAACAGAGAATGGCCGTTGCTCCAAACAGCCACTGACAAGCCGAGTACCACGACGTACTGCGTACAGCCCGAGAACAAGCACGACTGGCCTCCTGCTAGACGAATCGGGCTGTCCCCTTTCTCCCAGCTGCCGATCGCGTACAGAGGACGGAGTACGGAGTACGGATAAGCACCCTTCCACCCACACCCACACCCATGCCCACGCCCACGCCCACGCCCACGCTCGCCACACACACACATCCATCTCCCTGTACTCCGTATCTCGCCCTCTGGCTTCGTCTCATCGCATACGAGTATCTTACGGAGCACGGGGCCGTCACAGTGCCGTGCGTGCATACGACCAGGTGCCACATTTCTTCTCTTTTCGGCCACCTACGGCGACACGACCCGTACGAGTACGGAGTAGTAGAGCACCGCCACACAGGCCCGTCGTACGTGTCCGAGTGCCGCTTGGGTAGCAAGGGGGGGAGAAAAAGAAAAGTCAAGTAAAGAATAAGAATAATAATCTCTAAAATAATAGGAAAATAAAATAATAGGAAAATAGGAAAATAGGAAAATAAAATAATAAAATAATAAAATAATAAAATCAATAGTCAATAATAGATAGAAAATAACCTCACTCAACCTCACCAACAGCGAGAACTGTCTCAACGGTGCAGACAACCCGGAACCACCCTAGGCCTCGGTCTGGTGTCGATCGTTTACAAAGTCCAGGCCAAGCAAGATGCAACGCTCTCGGTTTTTTCCAGTGAGATTGGCCCGCATTAGGCGTAGCCTGCCTGGATGCAACGCTCGCAATAAAAAAAAAAGAGGACTCCCGTACGCTGACTCGGACGGGTGTCTGGGAACGGTAAGCGAGTTCTGAGGACTACTCGTAGAGGCCAAAGCCAAGTACAAGTACGATACAGAGGTTCGCACAAAGAACCTCCTACGCCGTACAAAGTACGGAGCTCATGTTAGCCTCTGGATTCCTCAGCATGTGGAGAGTGCTAGCAAAGCATGTGCATGAACGCTAGCCAGTCCGTTGTTAGTGCCCAGGACACAGGACAACAAGGCCACGGTCTCCGTCGGCGCCGGCAAGCTCCGGCGCCAGCCGCAGATGTGGTCTGACCGACAAGCCGCCGGTGCTGGCCTACAGGAAACGTGTCTACCGGTCGATGACAAGGAAGATCGCAGAACAGTACTTTATTCTCGTGGCTAACTGCTTCTAGACGGCAAATATTCTACGGAGCATATCTTTATCGGTTACAAAAGCAAAAGAACGTCCGAGCCCGGATGCACAGGAAATCCAAATGGGCCGAATAGCTGCACAGATAATGCTTCGTCTGCCAAGTTGCCGGTCGGTGCTGGGCAAAATTAGTTTTGGGGAACGAAGCTGTGCTGGGTGGGGGAGTGATTTGTATTTCTGAGAGATGCATTGGTAATGGTCAGATAATAAAGATAAAGATGAATCGATTAAATGAGCAGAAAGAATAAAGAATAATCATAAAGAATAAATCATAAAAACATCACTGGGGGGCGAAGAAAGCCCATAGGATCAGCCCTCGAAACACGCGCCGTCAGACATGCCTTTCTGGTCGCCCTTTTCTGGGGGGCAGCATGCTGTTGGCTGCCGTGTTTCCGAATGGTCCAGGAAGCCCAGGAAGCCCAGGAAGCCCAGGACCAGCAGGCCCAGCCGTCGATCGATGCAGCTCTTCTGCGGACCCGCCGGCCGCTGTTTGGTTCCTTTACGCCCGGATGCACTGGGTACTCCCAATGGGGGCAAGCTCTCGGCAGACAGCGACGTAGGAGACGAACCGAGTACGAAGCATCGTATTCCGTTTTCTCGTTTTCGCCCTCCGCCTCGTCGTTCCACTCTGCCCAGCGCATCCACCGCCGTGCAGCCCACAGCCGGCGGAAGCTAGCCGAAGAGTGCCAGAGCGCGCGTGAGGTTCGATGATCGTGTCGGCTGAGAAGCGACGGCCACCTCGAAAGAGCGCGATGGTACCCAAGGAAAGGGCCAGAAAAAGAAAGACACCCCTAGTCGAGGTCGTGCGGCCCAAAATGCGTCTGTTCTTGTGCGAGCCATGCAAATGCCATACGCCCGTGTATCAGGAGAGACCCTGGTGCACGAGCAATGCAGAGGAGGGAAGAAAAGAAAAAAGAAAAAAGAAAGAGAAAAAAGAAACGTAAAAAAAAAGTAAAAAAAAGAATGCTCCCCACCCACCGAAGGATCGCATTGCATGAGCGCCAGAAAACCAGAGACCAAAACCAGAAACCGAAAACCAGAAACCAGAAAACCAAAGAGGGGAAAAAGAAAAAAAGGAAAATTAAAAAAAAAAAAAAAAAAAAAAAAAAAAAGCAAGCCCGTACGCAGTACAACACCTCGACAAGGGTCCTCTACAGAACGAGGCACGAGTAGGGGGCCGCCAACGAAACAAGGAGGTGCCGGCTGGATCGAGATGGCGCCAGCCGTCTTCGTCTTCTGGGAGGACACAGTTCCCATTGCCCAGCGTATGATTCGGCAGGGCGCGCGGGAGAAAGCGAAGGCGACAACCGCACTGTGACGTACGCTGTCGAAGCTGACTGTCTGTTCTGCCCTGTTGTATCGGTACTTGTGCATACGAGTACGACGTACGACATGTTCCGCGGCGTAGCGTACAGAGTACGGAGTACGGAATACGCTCCGCGCTGCTCGAGGCAGGGGTTCTACGCGCACAGCTTCGAACATTGGAGACTTGAGATGCCGAACCTTTTCGTATTCCGCAATAGTAATAGCATTTAATAGAATTTCCAGCTTATTGCGTAGCAGCTCGGAAGGACTGCCGAATGCAGAGGTAGAGGAGGAGAGGCATCTTGATTAGGAGTCAGTACAAGTACTCGTATGCATTCTGTACTCTGACTCGACTCCCGACTCCCGACTCCTGACTCTTGACTCCTGTACTCTCTCTACAAGTCCTACCGCCTCACGTATCTGCCCAAACGGCTGACATTTGGTATGCCGGCCGCTTCTTTTCTGCCCGCTCTCGGGCTTCCTTCGATTGTTACTTTGCCTTCTCTTTTTCGACTCCACACCTTACAGTGGGTCACGGCTCTGTCCGGGGGGGGGGGGGGGGGGGGGGTGGCAGGCACTGGTGCTGATCCACAGGTGCAGTGCAGAGATGGAGAGTGACAGGTGGTTTTTCTCTTTTTCTTTTTTTTTTTTTTCTTTTTTTTTTGAAATAATATTCGTGCACAGAACACGTATAACCCCCTCCTTCTTAGTACCCAGTAGTATCCTGGGCTGCCCGCCCCAGCCATGAGTTCCCGCGCAACTGCTCTCTCGGCCCGGCTTCGCGGAGAAGATGCACTAATTGGCGGCCAGCGTCCTCATCTCCACTGGTGGACAGCTAGTTTTCAGATTGGAGGCCCGTTAGCGGAGCTGGCTTCCTCGACGAGTATGGTGCCAGGGTTCGTCCTCGTAAAGTACGCTGTACGCAGCACGCCGCACGCAGCACGCAGCACGCAGCACGCAGTATTCCGTACGGTACTCCGTACTCTGACTCGCGTATCTTACTCTCCTCGGACAGGTGTTTTGCCTGCCGGTCGGATCCAGTGTCGTGACGTCGCATCCTCGACTGTTTACAGGGGTCAGGGATCAGACAGACCGAGAAAGAAGACGGGTTTCCGTCTGTCTGAATTCGAACCTGCCTGATCCTGGTCTGCCGCAAACAGAAACGGGCAGACGGGCAGACAGGCAGATAGGCAGACGGACTGACGGACTGACGGACTGGCAGACGATCCGACAAGGAGACAGAAATGGAAATCCCCGTGTCACAAACACACAAGACGGCTCGGGACCAGGAACAGCTCTCTTCACGTGGTAGCCGCGTTGTTTCGGTCTCTCTGCTCCGATTCCTGCGGACTAGAAGCCCCTCCGAAGCGAAAAAAGCAAGTCTGAAAAGCACACGCCAAAGGATTCTCCCTCCTCCTCCTCCTCCTCTTCCTCCCCCTCCTCTTCCTCCCCCCTCCTCCTCCTCTTGCTCGTAAGATGCTCCTTTTTCCTGCCCACCAGCTCCAACGGCCCATTGTGGCTGCTGCACGCCCTCCTTCATCTTCCCCATGCAAGACACCTGTCTCACTCTCGCATCGTCCCCGGTCCTAGGCAAATCCCCATGACCGTTGCAACGTCTTTCTGGAGAGATCTCCTAATCAGATAGTAAAAATTAATAAAAATAAAATAAAAATAAAATGATAAAATAAATAAAAGTCTCAATAAAAGAACCCCAAAAGTACAGAGTACTACACGGTAGGAGAGCAGGGAAAATGTCCGTCCTGTGTGATGCTACCACGCCAACAGAAGACGCCAAAGACCACATTCTCGTTGACGGGCAGGGCCGTCCAACACGGCACACAAGGGGGAAGGGAGGGGCGTCCGCTCGCCAACTCGAGCTCGTATTGGCAATATCAGGCCATTTCCCTCTTCAGCTCCTCAGCCACCGCCCACGTCCGCCGACCCCTGCAAACGCGTACAGAGATATATCGTAACAAGAGGGCTCGCCGCCAGGTCGGGCCCATCGGGCTGGATATGCGGTGTGATGGAGACCCTCTGCCCCCCTTCCGAATCCATCCTTCTGGCGACAGCGGGTTTGTTCGCAAGGACCGTCCAACATACGGAGTACTCCATAATATGCACTCAATATGCACTCAGCAAATTAATGAACTGTCCATCCCTGCTGCTCCTGTTGGTGCGCTTCGAGTCTTTGTACCGGTACGCGTCCGCGCACAGCGTACGGAACTGTTCCGCCTGTGGCCTGCCTGGGGCCTGCCTGGCTCGTTCCTCCTCGGGCATTGCCGTCCGTAGACGTGTGTTGGCATCCCCGAGCCAGGAAGGGAGGAGTGGACAAGGATGCGGGTGCACGCTGTACGCTGCTGGCCACCAGGAGACAACTCTCCGTAGATTGGCCCATGTCTCGCATCGCGTGCTCAATATCTTGGGCCGGCTCTGCTCGCCGGGCGCTGGCTCCACCTCTATTAGCCGCCCAGTCCCATCGGATGGAGGCTTCGCCGCTCACCTGCATACGAGTAGCCTGTATCGTGCTCCGTAATTCTTCCTACTGTAGACGGAGCACGGAGTACCATGTACGGCGTACCATGTACGGAGTACGATCTGCATACTACGGCGACGAGCACTGAGCACTGAGCACTGAGCACTAGTACGCGTGTTATGGCCCCTCCTCGTGACGTCCTTCACCTTCTTTCTCCGGGCAGCAGAGCCGACGACCGTTCTCTGGCTTCTGGCATCTCTGGCTTCTGACTCTGGCATCTCTGGCCTACTCCGTGTCCATTCCGTGTCCACTCCGTGTCCACTCCCTAGTGGGAGAAGCCCCTACGCAACCGTTTGGACGCCTGTCGCAGCACGGACCCAACCACGGCTGCGGTATGCTGTGTCCGCTGTCAGCACAAACCAAGAGGAGCAGGCGAGAAGACAACGGTCCACGAACGCGACGCAGCCAATGGTCTGTGAGGTCTCCCAGCATTGCTGGACGTACTCCGTTCTGGATGTATCCGTACCGCAAGGCGGGAATGGGGAGGTTAGCGAAGCTGCATGCTGCGAGCCAGAGATGGCCGACACGGCACGGGGACGACGGGAGAGGATGGCAGCGTATCAACGGGCGGGATCGTTCAGGGGGGCACAACAGAAGCGACTATCCGAAAAGGTAACCACACTCCGGGCCGCTATCTCCGTGTCTCGTTGATACGGGGTGTCTCATGAGAGCAAGAGTGCAGTATGAGGTAGGGAGGGGACGAGAGGGGGGGCTGCAGAGATGAATGCGTGTTGGAAATTCACTGGCTGCAGTCGGAGAGGACGGCAGGAAGCAATGTATCGCGGCAGACCACAAGAGCCAGTGCTCGTCTATGCAGAGAAATACAGCCGAGCCAAGCCGGCAGTCTCTTGGGTCTGTAGTCCCATCATACGACATACGGAGGAGGAGGAGGAGGAGGAGGAGGGAGAAATTTAAAAAAAAAAAAAAAAAAAAAAAAAAAAAAGGAAAAGGGGAAAAAGGGAAAGAAAAAACAGGAGAAAGGGGAAAAGGAAAAGGAAAAAGGAAATGAAAGCTTGTGCTCGTGGACCTCGGCCGTAAGTATGAGTAGCCTCTTGTCCAGACATCGCCAATAAGCCACGCCAACGCTGATGCTGACGAAAAGAGAAAAAGAAAGGAAATGAAGAAAGGAAATGAAAAAAGGAAAAAGAAAAAGAAAAAGAAAAAGAAAACATGAAAAAAGAAAGACATAAAAAATGTAAAAACATGAAGAAGGCAAGGGAGAACAGGAGGAACCGCAGGACTGCAGGACTGCAAGAACAACAACAACGGCAAGAACAACAACGGCAAGACAAAGAACACCCTCACCCTCGGTGCATCACATGCCTTGCCCACTCTCGCCTCTTCCAACACCCTCTTCATTTCCAACGGCATGTCTGTCTCGCCATCGCCCTGGCCGCTTCTGCCTTTGCCCATCGGGCTCTGTCGTGCAACAGCCAGCCAGTGCCCCGGCCAGCCAAGCAAATAGTCTAGACGGCCTCTTGTCTTCACCGACTCTGTTTCGGCTTCGTGCAAGGACCACCGTGCCCTCTTTCTCTCGCGCTCGCTCGCTCTCTCTCGCCCCGGCCGGCTGGTCGGAACCGGTCCAGACTGGCGACCGCATTGACCGAGCTGCAAGGAAAAGGGAAAAGGGAAGGTGGTGATGGTGGGGGGTGGCAGGGTGGCAGGGAGAGAGACGGAAAGGAGAAGGAGGGAAGAGGAAGAGCAAAGAGAAAGCGAAGATGGAGGGGGCGTGTGCTCAGAATGTGAGTGATCATGTTTCCTCGCCAGTTGGCGTCTTTTCGTAGGAGCTTGCTGTATTCTACGAGCGCTCGTATTCGACGACGAGGCAAAAACAGCTGACAGACGGAAGTGGAGCAGAGCACAGAGCACAGCGTACAGAGCAGAAGGCAGAGAGACGAAGACGACAAAAGGGGATACGACAGTACGGAGTACGGATACGCCTCAAACGATATGCATATCCCAAGTAGATTAGCGATCGTAGCAATGGAGCAACGGACAGGGACCGCTGGATGTGGAGCTGGCGATGTTCGATTTCGATATTCGATATTCGACGTTCGATATTCCATGTTCGATATCCGACCGGAGTATTTTGCCGGTTTCACGATTCTGCGTTTCTATTTTTGATGGTTTTCAATGGGGGTTGGGGGCTCTGACTCTATTTTCATCTTCCGCGTCGATTTCACTTTGCCTTGATCGTACTTCAGACCGTCTCAAACCTGGGAACCAGACTTTTGGTTCTGTGGTCGACCTCGCTTCTCTCCTTGTGTCAGAATCAGAATCAGACAGACTCGCAATCTCATCCCTTTTTCCATGCGCGTTTCGTTCATCAAACAAGCCGCCGCTTCGGCCTTCTAGACTGTCTATTCGCCGACTTGCAACGGCTGGTGTCCCAAGGGGACCCAAGGGGAAGGCACAGCGATGCTCGCTTCGTGCGTGCGGCTCGTCGGCATGTCGTGGAAGAAAGGAGAAGAATGATCGACAAGAGAAACAATGCCCAGACGACCCGCAATTCTGCTTCTCTGGTCTGACACGCGCATTTGACAATAGTACTGCGTACTCCGTCCGCGAATATGAGCCTGGACGGAGTATCCATACCGTATGCGTGCGGAGTACTCCATATTCATACTTTCTGACTTCTCCCGTCGTCCTCGTGCCGTCCAGACAACGGCATCTTGGGCCGTCGAGGCTGAATATGTGTCAGCACAGATGTCTCCACTGCTTCTATCGACGGTCGTCTGCCCTCCTTCCTCATTGAGACACGGACTAAAAGGACTAAAAGGACTAAACTAGGAGGCCAAGATCCGAGGCCGAGATGCGAATAGGGCCGGAGAATAAGGGCGATCGGCCGATACCGCGTTCTGCTTAGTCATCATGAGACAAAGTCGAAAAAGGCTGCCTATTTGGCACCAAATTGGCAGCAAATTTTTCCGATCGGCGATCGCCGGTGCGGGCGAGATATCCGCCTTTGAATAAGTAGGCGTTGGTAGTAGAGAAAACTCTGAAGAACAAGTGAAGAAGCGAGAATTCCCGACTACAAGTGAGATAAGAAAAGAGAAAGAGAACAAAGGACAAGAGATAAGACGAGAAGAAAGAACAGAAAAGGGAGAAGAGAGAACCGAAGAAAGTAAAACAACAACAAAGCAAAACAAAAACAAACAAAAGACAACATCTCCGGATCAACGCAACCCTCAACATGTGCTTGTCTCCCCTCCACCCCCTCATCGAGGCGCTGCCCAAGTGCGAGCACCACATGCACGTCGAAGGCTCGCTCTCGCCCGAACTGCTCTTCGTCCTCGCCAAACGCAACAACATCTCTCTGCCCAGTGACGACCCGGCCTTTGCCTCGGTCGAGTCTCTCTACGCCCGGTATGACCGCTTCACCTGTCTCGACGATGTAGGTTCTCCCCCGTTCTCCTCTCCTCCTCTCCTCCCGCTAACCCTCAGTTCCTTCACTACTACTACATCGGCATGAACGCCCTCATCACCGCCCAGGACTTTGAAGACCTCGCCATGGCCTACTTCGCCAAGGCCCACGCCGCCCGCGTGCGCCATGCAGAGATCTTCTTCGACCCGCAGGCCCATCTGGCCCGCGGCGTCTCTCTCGACGTCATCGTGCGCGGCCTGCGTGCCGCCAGCGCCCTCGCCGAGCAGCGCTGGGGCCTGACCAGCCTGCTGATCCCCTGCCTGCTGCGGCACCTGCCCGTCGCCGACAGCGGCCGCATGGGCGCCGAGCTGGACGCCTACTGGGGCGAGGGTGGCCTCGCCGGCCTCGGCCTGTGCTCCTCGGAGCGCAACCTGCCGCCGACGCTGTGGCAGGAGGTCTACGAGCAGGTGCGGTCTACTGCTGCTGCCGGCGCCTGCACCCGGAAGCCCCGGTTCACGGCCCACGCCGGCGAAGAGGGCCCGGCCGAGTACATCACCATGGCCCTCGACCGTCTGGGCGCCGAGCGCATCGACCACGGCGTCGCCGCCGCCAGCGACCCGGCCGTCATGGCCCGTCTCGCCCGCGACAACGTCATGCTGACCGTCTGCCCCCTGTCCAACGTCCGCCTACAGGTCGCCGACAGCGTCGCCGACGTGCCCATCCGCACCCTGCTCGACGCCGGCGTCCCCTTCTCCCTCAACTCCGACGACCCGGCCTACTTCGGCGGCTACATGCTCGAAAACTACTGCGCCGTCCAGGAAGCACACGACCTCTCCCCCGCCGACTGGGCCACCATCACCCGCAGTGCCGTCACCGGCAGCTGGTGCGACGACGCCCGCAAGGCTGTCCTGCTCGCCGAGATCGACAGCGTCCTCGCCGACTGGCACGCCGGAAAGCTGGTGGCCGCATGAGAGAGAGAGAGAGAGAGAGAGAGAGAAAAGGGTTTCAGCCCATTCACGCATTGTCATATTCAACATTGGCTTCCGTTCAGCGATTCCTCAACGACATAGATTTATATAGACTGTACGAAATAGATTGTACAACACGACTGCTCTGCTACTCCTCTGTAACCCCCGTCAGACCACCCACAATGCCCTGCATTCGCCGTCCCAGCAGGTCGTCCGAGCTCGCCAGCTTCACCAGCTGCTTGTCGTGGTCCCGGCTGCGCTTCTTCGCCTGCCGCCTTCTCTTGCTCGCCTTGCTGCTGGGAGACGTCGACCTGCTGCTGCTCGCCCCATCGCCCGTCTCTGCCGTCTTCTCTGGGTGGCTGCCATTGCCACTGCCACTGCCACTGGCATTGCTGCTCCCTTTTTGCTTAGTCATACGCATCATCTCGAGCGGCCGCCCTTCGTCGTCCCCGCTCGACTCTGTGCGTGTCAGATGACGTCGCGGGTTCGCATCCACACTCCCATTGGTCAGTGTCGCAGACTCTTGGCCCTTCGTTGCTGTCCTCTTCTTCCCGGTTGCCTGCCCTGCCCGTCCTCGCTTGCGGACGCCTTGCCCTCCACCCGTCCGCCTCTCGTCGGCGTGTCGGAATGCATCCTCGATCCAGTTAGCCTGCCGTGCGAACCACTTCCACGCCGGCGGATAGATGGCTGGGAACTGCAGGAAGCCGTGGCTGACACCAGGAACCAACACCACTTCTGCCACGTCACGGTCGTCCACGTCGGTCCGGATCCGCCGCAGCCGCCCAGCAAAGATGACCGTGTCGTCCACCAGTGGGTCACGCTCGCCCGTCAAGAAGTACGTCTTGGGAAACCGTGCCAGCAGCAGGTCAGGCGCCAGAATGGGCGACAACAGGTAGTCGCGCGAGAAGTCCGGCCGGTGGTGCGGGCCCACGTACAGGATGATCATCGCCCGCATCATCTCAGGCGTCAGCACGCGGTCGTTGAAGTAGGAGATCGTCGACGACGTCGCCAGGCGCGTCTCCAGCGGCCGCGACCCTGTACTGGCCACTGGGTCCCCCGTCATCGGCTGCACACCGTTTGTCTCGTCTGTCTGCGGCATGCGTGGCCGCGTCTGCAGACCCTGTCCCTCGAAATGGGACACATTGACGTGTGAAAATCCGGGCCTCGGGCTTCGCGCCTGCAACTCCAACTTCTTGTCCTCCTCTTCTCCCTCAGACACGTCCGTGTCGACGTCGCCCTCCGCGCCCGCCTTGGTCTTGGCCTTGGCAAGAGGCGTCATCGTCAGGCCCTTGAACCTGTTGCTTTCCTTGCCACCCTCCTCCTCGCCGTCGTCGTCGTCGTCCGTCTCGTGCGGCGTGCCCGCAATATCGCTGTACTGGTTGGTCTTGCGGCGAATCACATTCTTGTTCGTTGCCCGCATCCGCCGGTCCTGAATGAGCGCCATCTGCTCGTCCGACATCCAGTTGCCAATGTTCATGTCCAGCGAGGGATACGCCAGGACAAGGCCTTCGGGCAATGGAAGCGATGACTGCGTCTCTTGTTCCTCTTGACCAACACGCGTCTCAAGGCCTTCTTGGGCCAGCATGAGCGTCGTCGCCGCCGCCAGGTTCCCGCCCGCGCTGTCGCCCGTCAGCACAACCCGCACGGCATCCTTGCCCGCCAGGCCGATGCAGCGGCCGCGCGTTTGCACCAGGGTTGCATAGGCATCGTGACACTCGTAGAGTGCGTACGGGAAGGGGAACTCGGGCGCCTTGCGGTAGTCGAGACTGAGAACCGGCAGCCCTGTCCGGACAGCCCACGAGAAGAGCCGGTCGTCGTTGCAGCGAGGGTCCATGGCCACGAACCCGCCGCCAGGAATGTCGAGGATGACGCGCTGGATGCCAGAGGCCCGCAGTTCGTCGAGCGAGCCGTCGTAGTAGAGCCAGGCCATGATGGGCGGCAGCGACGACGACGCGCCCTGCGGCCGGGCAATGCGGACACGCCGTGGCGGCCAGCGCGTCAGCCGCGGCCCCAAGAGGCCCTGGAGAAAGCGCAGGAACGGCGTCGTGCCCTTGTTCCAGCTGATGCGCAGGTGCTCGACCGTCAGGTTGCCGCGCACCTTGCGGACCTTCTCGTCGGCCTGCTCGGCCGCCACGAGGTAAAAGCCCGAGAAGACGATGCTGGCAAAGTCGCGCAGCCAGCACGAGCGGATCTTCATGGCCGTCCAGAACCCGGCGTCCAGGGCCGTCAGCACCCAGGTGGCCCGGAAAAAGTTGGCCTCGTACATGTTGGCCAAGGGGTCGGGGCTGGCCAGGCCGACGAGGGTGCTGAAGTTGCGCGCCGTATAGAGATACGTCATGGTCAATACGACCATTTGCCAGGCCGTCAGCCGCTTCGAGAGGAGCCGAGAGAGCGTTCGCGTGCCGGGAGGACCGTTCCTGTTGCCCCTGCTGGCCGTTAGACATGCCGTGCTGCCAGAGATCCCGAAAGACAGAAACTTACCGGAAGAGATATGTGGTCCAAAAAGCCAACACCGCCAGCACCTGGAGACGGCGCGACTTGGCCGACGGCCGGCCGAGGACGTGATCAAGCATGTGGAGGAGACAGAAGAGACAGGAAACGGAGGAAACGGAAGAAACAGAAGAAACAGAAGACAGAAGGAGAGAAGATGAAGAATAAAAAGTCCTTGCGGACAAATTGAAGAAAATCTACTCCGTAATTTCACAGCATTTCTTTCGACGAAAACAAAGGAGATGGAGGCTGTGCTACACGATGTTGGACTAGAGACTGGCTGACAGCCATGACATTGTCATCCGTCATTTTATCGTTCGGGAGGGGTTTCGTGTTGGACACTGTGGACGACTCGGTCTGTTGCTGGAAACCAAGTCCGGCGATGCGATGTCTGGCATGTGAAAGCCGGCTCGTCGGCGTTACCCCATACAATAAGCAGCACATGACTGGGGCAGAAGTGGGGCGTCGGCACATCACTAGCAGTTGCCTAAACGGGGCATCGGCGTACAGCGTACTTCCACTGTACTCGTAGGCACTTTCAGAACAAATATAGGGAAGCGACGACTAAAGGACCGTTGATCATTAAAATGCCGCTATTCAGGCAAGAACTGTAAAGAGGGAACACGAAGGGAACGGGAAGGAACGGAAACTGCAACAGACGCATGTGATTACATAAGCAGCGAAAACTGTCGGCAGCATCACATGCTGCCCACAACAAGACCAATCCCTGCAGCCCGGATTCGATGGTTGCTTCGCTCGCAAAAGCATAAGCTGGCGGCTTGTGCGCCCCCCCCCCCCCCCCCCCCCCCCCCCCCCGCCGCTACCCCAGCACAGCGGTCTCGGCATGTTTCGACGGCAACGACAACGGCAACGGCAACGGCGACGGCGACGACTTAGCAGATGGCATGCGTTTTGCCCGTCTTGCCTTGTAGCGAGTGCTTCTCTTTCTGAGCCAGCAGGTATGGTTAGCAGAGCCGTCTTCATGAGCAGTCAGAAAAGCGCGCGCGGGGAGGGGACCAACGCGGAACTTGGGATGGTTGTGCACGGCACGACCGCTAGCCGTGTGGTGTCGGTGAACAAACTCCTGCATCTTGCGGATGGACTCCTTGTCCATGTTGTCGAGATACAGCATGCTCATCTTGAAGTCGGCAATCAGCGAGTCGCACCGGCTCCAGGTAAAGTCCTCCCGCACCACCACGCGCAGCATCTTGAGCCCGTTCGTATTGGGCGCCATCGTGTACGCCGGCACCACCCAGCCACGCACGCGCAGCTGGTGGGCCAGCGCGAACTCGTCGTACTCCCGTTCCTCGTTGACCGGCAGCCGGAAGGCCACCAGCGGCAGGCCCTCGCCCGACTTCTTGGACATGATGATGAAGCCCAGAGACTCCAGCGACGACGACAGGTAGTCGGCCGTGCGCGTCAGGTTCGACATGATCGCCCGGTAGCCGTGCTTGCCCAGCCGGATGAACTGGTAGTACTGGCCAATCACCTGCGACGCGCCCTTGCTGAAGTTGAGCGTGAACGACGCCTGGTCGGCGCCCAGGTAGTTGATGTTGAACACCAGCTCCTGCGGCAGATACTCGGCCGCTCGCCACACCACCCAGCCAACGCCGGGGTACACAAGGCCGTACTGGGTTGTCAGACATGCAGGTGAACAGCAGAAGAGACAAAGAGACAAAACATACCTTGTGGCCAGACACGTTGATGGACACCACGTTCTTCACCCGGAAGTCCCACTGGAGGTCGGGCACCACAAACGGAGCCACAAAGCCGCCGCTAGCAGCATCCACGTGAATGGGTGTGTCCAGGCCGCGCTCGACCAGACGGTCGTTGACGCCCTTGACATCCTCGTACTCGCCCGTATAGGTGGTGCCGAGAATGCAGCAGATGCCAATGGTGTTTTCGTCGACGAGGTTGACCACCTCCTCGGGGTCGATGACGTACCGCTCCGGCGTGCAGTACACGAGCTTCTCCTCGATCTCAAAGTAGCGCGTGGCCTTTTCCCAGCACACCTGCACGGCCGACGACATGACAATGTTGGGGTTGTCGACAGGCTTGCCCTCGGCCTGGCGCTTGTTCTTCCAGCGGCGCTTCATGGCCAGCACGGCCAGCATGATGGCCTCGGAGCTGCCAACGGTCGACGTGCCCACGGCGCCCGAACCAGCCTCGGTGCCCACGGGGGCGTGGAAAAGACGGCCAATCATGGACACGCAGCGGTTCTGGATGTCTGCAGACTGCGGATATTCCTCATAGTCGATAAAGTTCTTGGAAAACGACTCGGTCATGAGCTTTTCGGCTTCATCCTCCTGTACGTCTGTCAGTTTCTGTCCACCTCTACGGCGAGGGCCGACAAACCATGTATGTGGTAACGAAAGAGGCCAAGCTAGACGGTTAGTTGGGAAAAAATGGAAAGGTAGGAACAGAAACACACTTCAACATAGGGTTTCCGTCCAGACTGAGGTCATCTTTGATCATGCGGTAGGCAACCTCCTTGGGCATTTCTCCCTCGGCCATTTCGTGCTGTTCTTGTTAGAGAACGTCTCTGATTCCATGCAACCACGAACTCACGCGAGGCAGCTCAGCCGTGGCAAACTTGGAACCATAGACGGACGTGGTGAAGTGGTCATCGTCGCTGGTGAGTTGCAGGTGGACCTTGTTGACCTCCTTGGCGAGATGTTTTTCAACCGACGCCGGGTCGTGTTTGATTTCAGCGAGATGCACCATTTTGGCAGCAGGATTCTGGTGCAGGAAAAGATTGGCTAAGAGATAAGCGCTATAAATATGCCAACGGCTTGTTGGTTGGCTGTCAGGAGTTTGGGAGTGATGGTATAAAAGATGAAGAGCCGAGAGCAGAGAGCAGAGAGCAGACGATCTGACGGGCTTCTTTTATACCTGGACTCCTGAGGACGTAGAAGGGCATGTTGTCAGCACAGGAGCACAAGAGCACAAGAGCATAGCAGCACAGGACACAAGAAGCAGTAAGATGACCAGGACAACATGATGGGTCTCGTTCTTGGCAAGCCTCTCTTCGGTCAGTCCCATGTCATTGCCTTGGGCAGCAGCAGCAGCACCGGTCTTCTGGAATGTCTGTGGAAGGTGTACTCCGTACTCCGTACTGGGTGCCCGTGCTCCTACCGGGTACCGTGTGCCTGGTACCTGACTAGTCGGCTGAGCAACATTACGAGAAGCCCCTTTTCGATGGGGTGAGGCCACCGGAAAAGCTGCTGTTGCGCTGTTGCCTGTGTGGGGCGCCACAGGAGATGCTGGGGGAGGCAAAGCAGGACGAGAAGGAAGAGAGGTCTCACCGAGATTGGCACTGAAAACAGGAGATGGAGGCAGAATCGCGTGCTGGTTGGAAGAGGCGAAGGATGCAGGATGACAGAGGCCAAGAGAAAGGGAGGGGAAATATATTCCATACACAACCAGAACGAAGAAGCTACGAGGCTCATCCAGACGGGCAGGACCTAAGCCCGATGTCCGAGAGGGGTCAAGACGCGGTGGAGCCCCCCTCTTGTGTAAGAGGCGGTTCAGCTGTGCAGGCTGCCCTAAAAAGAAGTGACGACGCAGAGGGGGGCTTGTCCTCGCAAAGCTTGGCAACGGAAGGTCCCCCAGGGGCCCCTAACCGCTTCTGCCGTTAGCGTATGCGTCAGGGGAGGTAGGGCCCAATCAGACGCCCCCACGCCGGTTCCAGGCCAGAGCTGCGCCATGACGCGGTATTCTAGTACGGAATACGGAGTACGAGTACCCTGTAGGCCTGTAGGCCTGTAGGCCCGTGGGCCTGTCCTCCTAGATGTAAGCCCAACTCTAGGAGTTCCAAGGCCGCCCAGCATGCGATTCAACATGCGATTTTGGGGGTTTCTCATTTTCCACACGGACAACACGAGACAAGGCCGCCTGGCTGATCCAGGTCTACACGATCCACGGGGGTCCCACGGAATATAGACTCCTGAAATGGAAGCACGCCTTCGAAACAGCAGAGTCCTGTGCAGTGACATCATGGATGCATCCAGAAGACCCCCAGGAAAGATGAAACCGCCTCTGTAGCGGTCGGTCTTCGGAAAGGCGACCCGGATCCGATCAGGCCAGTGCGGGAGCTTCTTCTTACCTCATCTGCCATATGGGGTGTGGGGGTCCCCTCGGGGTCGGGTTGATGCCGGTGTCCCTTTCGAGCTGTTTTGCTATTCTCTTTGAAATACTCGTACGGCACAGCCAGCCCAGACGCCATCGTGACACGGCACGGATGCTCGGCAGAGAAAGTCGAAGCCAGGAAGCCAATACTCTGCTCGTGGAAATGCCTAGATGCCCATCTCGGCCAGCCAGTCTCGGCCAGTCTCGGCCAGTCGCTGCCAGTCTCCAAATTCGCAGTCCTTCCACGCGAGCTCAACACGTCGTGTCATTCGTCGTTGGCTAAAAATCGCGCATGTCCCTGGCTGAGCAACGTGTCCGCGTACGAGTACGAGTACGAGCAACAATACGAGCAGGCCAGAGATGTTTGGACCCGTCCGCTGCAGGCACCGAGACGTCCGGCTCATGCAGTTTCTCAGACCTCTGCCTCTCGACCACAGTCGTCCGCTGAGAGGAACCTGGGGTATTGCAAGTCGCCTGCGCGGGTTTGGGGCCCCGGAACCAACGCCAGAAACTCGTATCCGATTTGTCTTGCATAACAGAGCTCCGTACTCCGTACTCCGTACTCGTACTCCTTACTCCATATGGGTCCACTGCCTCTTTTTACACCTCTCGACTGCTTCCTTTTGCCCTCTGATGGAAACAAGCTTTGTGTCGGTCTGCCAAGACGGCACAACTCGACAGGATGGACATATTTCTTGGCACCCGTTGAACGCCGTCTTCGCGATACTTCCGGCGGCGTGCAGAGGCGAGGACGGCCGGGAACACAGGCCACGGCAAGCATGACGATCGATGCGCCGATCTCGATCTGTTCTCCGATCAAGATGCTTATGTCAGCATAAACATGCTGATGTCAGCATAAACATGCTGATGTCAGCATTCTCTCTTCCTCTTCCTCTCGTCTTCCTCGCCCAGCCGCTGTTTTTGCCAAGAATGCAACCTAGTATTAAGGACTTGCCCGATGGGGAACTGCCGTAACCGCGTACTTACGCCGTACGAGTCACCGTAAATTCTTAAATTGTAAAAGAGTTTTTTTTTGACTCATCGTCTTATCGATAAGAAATATCCTCTACCGTCCGCCGATTCAGGTCCGGTTTTCCCACCACGACCGTCCCTGTCTGCGCTGCCATTGCCTCGCAACATCCTCCTCTACACCTCTCTCCTGCACATACATACAATGGCTTGGCGGTGGAATGCCAAAAGCGCCGCAAAGGCGGCCCAGACACTGGCCAAACCCTCTCGGCCGTCTCTCGTTTCCCGGCCGTTTGTGCGATGTTATGCGACGAGCGAGCAGGTCTGTCGCGGACAAGAACGCTCGGAAATAGAGAGATACTGACTGTTTTTGGCAGACGCCCAGCGGCCTGCACAGCCAAGACGTCGTCTCCCAAAACAGCCCCTTCATGGTGGCCACCTATGCCCGCCCGCCCGCCGTCTTTGAGCGTGGCGCCGGCTCCTACCTCTGGGACCTCGAGGGCAAGAAGTACCTCGACTTTACCGGCGGCATTGCCGTCAATGCCCTGGGCCACTGCGACCCCGAGGTCACCCGCATCCTCGCCGAACAGGCCGCCACCCTCGTGCACGCCTCCAACCTCTACCACAACCCCTGGACCGGTCTGCTGTCCCGGCAGCTGATCGAGGTCACCCAGGCCTCTGGTGGCATGGCTGGCAGCGAGGACCCGGCCGCCGCCGTCTTTATTGCCAACTCCGGCAGCGAGGCCAACGAGGCCGCCATCAAGTTCGCCCGCAAGGTCGGCAAGGTCCGCGACCCGTCCGGCAACAAGGTCGACATCGTCTCCTTTGCCGGCGCCTTCCACGGCCGCACCATGGGCAGCCTGTCGGCCACCCACAACCCCAAGTACCAGAAACCCTTTTCTCCCATGGTGCCCGGCTTCCGCTGCGGCACCTACAACGACGCCGACCCGGCCGTCCTCGAGAAGCTCGTCACCCCCAACACCTGCGGCGTTCTCGTCGAGCCCATCCAGGGCGAGGGCGGCATCCATGTCGGCACCGAGGCCTTCATGGTGGCCCTGGCCCGCCGTGCCCGCGAGGTCGGCGCCGTCCTCATCCACGACGAGATCCAGTGCGGCCTCGCCCGTACCGGCGGCACGCTCTGGGCCCACGCTCACCTGCCTGCCGAGGCCCATCCCGACATCGTCACCACGGCCAAGGCCCTCGGCAACGGCTTCCCCATTGCCGCCACCATTGTCCGCCGCTCCGTCGCCGACGCCATCAAGGTCGGCGACCACGGCACCACCTACGGCGGCAACCCCCTGGCCTGCCGCGTGGCCCATCACGTCCTCTCGCGCCTCAGCGATCCCGCCCTGCAGGCCAGCGTCGTCGCCAAGGGCGCCGTCTTTGTCCGTGGCCTCCAGCAGCTGCGCGACCGCTACCCCGACGTCCTCACAGAGATCCGCGGCCGCGGCCTCATCCTCGGCGCCCAGCTCACCACCGACCCCAGCCCCATTGTCGAGGCCGCCCGCGACCGCGGCCTGCTCGTCATCACCGCCGGCACCAACACCCTGCGCTTTGTCCCCAGCCTGACCGTGTCGGAGGCCGAGATCCAGGAAGGCCTGGGCGTGTTGGAAGAGGCCATCAAGGCGACAAGGAAGTAGGTAAGAGTCCCACGGCAGAGCAAGCGAGCAAGCGAGCAGGTGTAAAAAGATGGGAGATGTGGGATGCTCCAAATAGAAAAGATCAGACTATGGACGTCGTATATACTGGCATAAAACATTCTCTGGCTGCTATCCACCACGGGATTCCGTCCGTACGTCGTGCCCTCACAAGTACAACCGTTCCTAAGACGTCCACTCGTTCTGCAGGCCTGACGGCTCCAGACGCGGCCCGTTCAGGCCGTCGTCGCGGCGCTGCTCCGACTCGCCAGCAGCAATGGCGCCCGCCCCGGCCTCGGCCTCGGCCCCGGCCCCGTCGGCCTCCTCGACATCGTCGACATACGCCACGGACGGCCGGTCCTGCAGCAGCGGGCGGCGCACGCCCTGCTGGTCTCCGTTCTCGCGGTACTCGCGGCGCTGGCTGCGGCTGAAGCCGAACAACGGCCAGTCGCGGGCCAGCAGCGTGCCGACCTGGAAGAGGCCGACGACGACGACCATGGCCAGCTCGACGCCGGCGCGCCGCTGCACGGTCTGCATCCAGGGCACGCGGCAGGCTGTGGAGCGGTCATACGACTCGGCACACGTGGCGCTGCCGGCGCCGTGCGGGAAGGGCCAGGCGCGGTCGACGACGCTGTTGAAGCCGCAGCAGTTGAGGGCGTCCTGGATGCGCCGCAGGGCCGCGGCGTCGTGCGCGCTCCACAGCCGCTGCCAGGTGGTCTCGAGGGCGCAGCGGATGAGCGGCGACGGCGACGACGCCGACGAGGCTGATCCGCCGACAATGTTGTTGGCGATCAGCAGCGTAGCCACGACGATGCTCAGGACGCCCTGGAGGAGCTGCAGCGTGGCCGGGAGGCTGGGAATGCGCACGGCGCCGTACTGCACGGACGTCCAGGTCAGGCTCTTGTGAGCCGGGGTGCCGGGCTGCTGCTGCAGTTGCTGATGCAGTTGCTGCTGCAGATGCTCCTGCTGCTGCTGCTGGTGCCGGTACTGGCGGCTCAGGATGAGATACGCGGCATTGAACAAGGCGATGATGGGCAAGGCGATGATGACGCCGGTCAGGCCGTGGGCCATGGGCAGAGACAGCGCGGCGGCCGTGACATGTTCGTAACTGGGAGAGAGTCAGCCGGGATGTGCTCAGGCCCAACATTGGGCAGCAGCCTACATGGCGACGGCCAGGATGCCGAGGCAGACCTATGCGGAGTGTTAGTCATCAAGGTCAGTGAGCAGGGCGCAAGACCGATTTACCAGGACCGGAAGAAGAACAAGGCAGATAGACAGCGCCATTTGGAAGGAATTAGTTGCCGTTCGCGTGGAGAAATGAGGAAATGGAGAAATGGAGAAAGGCTGGGCAGCGAAATGGCGGGGAAGCAAAACAGAGCGAAATGAAACTGGACGCGTTGCCCAGCCAGTAAATATGCACATGCAGTTCACAAGGCTATGCAACGCCGCATTCTGCCGTGGGCAAGCCACAGATGGAAGCGGGGAGCAACTGGTACCTCAGAATTGTTTGAATACGGGTCTACAGAATACGGAGTGCTACGAGTACAGAGTACTGCAAAATATTACGGCAATTGCCACAAATTAGTCTTTTTGTAATCAATTTTCATGAGTTGTCTCTTTTGGGCTCATCGCATTCGTTTGCTTTGGCAACGGGTTAAAAACCGAAGCTCCAAGTACGACGTCCAGGCAACCAACCAAGTTTATTGGTATGGTTGCATATGCTTAGACACATTCTCCAGCCGTCTTTTATGAGACACAAGCTCCGAATGCATATATCAGGAATGGGATTTTAGCCTGAGAGCCCCATTTACAAGGCATGGACTTCAGCTGAGAAATAGTAGATATGCAAGCATGCAACCGATTGCAGTTAGCATGGCGATTCAATCTGAATTATTGTATTGGTATACATGAGCCAAATTCAGCTGGAACGAAGTTTAACTTTTGCTTCTTAAACTGTGAGATAAATTGATTGCAGCGAAAACAAGCAGTTATGTTCGGTGCGTGCTTTAGTGAATCATGCAAATACCAGTCAATTCCAATCCTTATGCCATGAATATGATGGAAATCAATTCTTCTAAAATCTGTGCATGTCAATAGACAGATGGCCAAACGAATTTGACAACTCCTTGTTGTGGATTGTCAGTTCGTACTCATTATGAATGTATGCATTTCTGAAGTACGACAACAATAGGAGTACAGAAGGATAGAATACACCAATTATTATCTAATAATGCCCTTCTTTCATTGACTACAAGCCAATCCGTTCTCGCATTTTTTCGATGACAAAATGGAGCTGATCTCGACCGTCCATTGACGTCATTGGAACGCGTGGTACCTCCGGCTGATGAAATCTTCATAGACCGGCCCCATTCGCAAAGCCCGACCGCTCCTTAAATCTCTAAAAGATTATGCCAAGAGTGTCCGTTTGCAAATTCTCATAGCTGGCGAAGCTCATTTTTCAGTCTCGGGGATAGGACGCCCGCCCCGAGCCAATCACGATTCTGCTGTTATCCCCGTCGACCTGCTTCGATCAGCGAAGCCCAGAGTTTCCCCATCGGTGATTGGCTGACAATGCAAGGGTTCCCCATAAATGAGTAATAAAGCACCTCTGATTGGTTGGGCGTGCATCATTCTCGCCTCTTTGACAGCTACAGAAGGAAAGACAGCTCCAGGATTAGTATATCGGTTTGTAAAACTCCCTGAGCAAGGGAGGTGTATTTAATACGGCCCTTTCGCCGTTCGAATTCCATTTTCCGTCATTCAATTCCATCTTCTTTTCGCTGTCTTGTCTCGAGTCTTGCCACACTCTTCGCCATCTTCTGCTTCTCCGCGAATTTTAGTATTAGTGGATTTTCAAGCACCTCTGCACAACAGCTGTTGGCCAGTCGAGGAACCCGACACAGAAATCTTTCTCTCGAACTTCGACTTCTTTCCAAACAGTGCTTGGCCAGACGAATTGGTGGCCATTGCAAACCATCCAAGCGAACTTGACACTATCCAGTCAACTTCCATCTTGACCAATCTTTTGTTGCCGGATACTCTTCCTGCACTCTTCCCCTGCCTTTCCAAAGTCACCTGTCCGACATTCGATCCTCTACCCTAACATGGCGCCTACCGAATACGAGCCGCTCATTGAGAGGCGGTCAGACAGCAGCATCACGCGTGTTTCGTCGACGACCTCCTTCGGCACTGCACACTCTGAGAGCCATGCCGACCACAACGACATGCTCCGGGACATTATCATTGGTTTTGCCGATGGCCTGACCGTTCCTTTTGCTCTCACGGCTGGCCTGTCGAGCCTGGGCGACACCCGTCTTGTCGTCATGGGCGGTCTGGCCGAGCTCTTCTCTGGCGCCATCAGCATGGGTCTGGGTGCCTACCTGGCCGCCAAGACCGAGCGGGAACACTACAACAGCGAGGAGCGGCGCGAGCGGGACGAAGTGGCGAATATGCCGGATGAGGAGCGTCAGGAGATTTACGACATCATGGCCCGGTACCACATCAGCTATGATGCGGCAACGCCGTTGGTGACAGAGCTGTGCAAGAACCCGGAGATGTGGGTCCAGTTCATGATGGACTTTGAGCTGCGCCTCGAGAAGCCACACACCAGCCGGGCCTGGGCATCGGCGCTGACCATGGGCATGAGCTACTTTATCGGCGGCCTGATCCCCATGATCCCGTACTTCTTCATGGAGACGGCCATGCAGGCACTGGCTGCTTCGGTCATCATCACGGCCGTCATCCTGCTGGTGTTTGGCTACATCAAGACGGTCATCACAGTACACAGCCGGCTGGCCGGCTGCTGGGGTGCGGTCGAGACGCTCGTGATTGGCGCACTGGCCGCTGGGGCCGCCTATGGCATCGTGCGCTTCCTGGACGCGGACCACTAGCCGTTGCGAGGCTGGGACGGGGGCACGGCAGGGATACGGGAGGAAACACCAAAAAAAAGAGAACATCAAAAAGGCTGGGTTGGTTCAGGCGACAAGGCTGATTTACTATATTTGGGCAGGTTTTGGCGTTTAGCATTCGGGTTGCATGGGTTCACGGACTGTACGAATAGATAGCAAGGACGTCCTCCATCTCTGTATAAGAATAAAGCAAACAATGTGAGGAAATACGAAGGAAAGAAAACTGCTCTGTCCGATACTCTTCATCCGAGCTACGAGCTGAGCTAGGCGTAATTGGTTGGATGACTAACAGGCACGTGCAGCGAGGCCGTTGAACATGCATGCTGCAGCTAAGGACGCTAAAACACGGAGCACACCAATGATGGCTGCTGTCACAATTTCGGACTCCTGCGTTCGGCGGGCGGATGTGATGAGAATAGGGGTTGTGAAAGACACGACAATCCGTACGAGCCATAGAATACGAGTACAACATTATCATGTTCCCTTGGGGGAATGGCGTAGCCACTATTCCGCAACTTGGCGATGGAACCAGGACCCATGGAATGGAGCATGGAATGGAAGATCATTCCCCTCTTTTAAGCTTCGACAAGGGCGATTGGGGGAGCGGGCCAAGGGCAGATCTTGAAAGTACGAGCTGTTACGAGTATGGGTTAAGAGTGCTATAATACGGAATAATACATTGTATCTTACCTGCTCGTATAAAGTACATGTAGATAACAGAAGGCGGCCAAATGGTCTGACGTAAGCAGAGTTCAGGGGTCGTCGCGTCTGCATCTACCGGTGACTACTCCGGAAGATACTATGGTTATCAACAGGTCGTCTCGGCCATGGGTCAGCCCATGGGTCAGCCCGCACGCCCTGCTCTTGCCGCCGTACGCATACGCAGTAGAAACTTGCCTGTACGAGCCGTGGCCGCGCAGGCCAAATCAATTGTGGCTCTTGCTCGTATACAGGCAAATTTGCCACAATGACCGGCCCCATTGACCGTCCAGCAATGGAGTCTCTTAAGATTCTCAAAACAAAACGAGTAGTGTGAAAATTAGCTCCTGGCTGAACCGTAGCTTGGATGTGGCGCCGCGCAACGGCCAATCAAAACGTCCATCCCTGACTGAGGGGCGGGACTGTCAGGGGTACCCGAAGAGGAAAGAACCGCCAAATGTCTCGAGGCAGGAGGGAAAGAAACAGAGACCCAGGGCAAGAGCGAGCGTGAAAAAAATGAGACCATGAAATTGCGCAAAAATAGTATCACGAAACCTGCATCACGAGTGTTGCGAAAGTACGTTGTCGACCTACGCAGCGATTCCGAGTATCTTACGAGTACGGAGTACTCGTTCTCGTAAGATACGAGCAAATTCCCCAGCTCCTCTCAGCTCTTGTTTTCTGGTGGCCGTCGTGCCTGCGTCTGTACTCCCGTACTCCACCCCCGTTATTTAATATTTTTAATATTTTTAATTCATATTTTAATATTTTAATATTTGTTCGGGCGATCAATTCGCACAAACCGCTACCAGAAAAACGCCAGTCCAATTCAGCAATTCAGCCCCTGAACCGAACAGCGCCAATCCGATTCTTCCTCCATTCCGAAGACACGAAACGACCGGCGCTGCCAATGCCCTCCCACGTTGGCTGGCGGTTTAGCTGCTGAACTACTGCTGCAGAAGCACAGAAAAGGGAAAAAGAAGGAAAACGACGACGAGACAACAGTAGGTTCCGTTTCAGAGAGGCCTCATCGATTCTTCATCGTTTGGTCTGCTCCTTTCTTCGCAGAGAAACAGAGCTGAGCCAGCTTCTTCTGGCCTCCACATAAAATCAACCCACTCGGCGACGACATCGACAGCTCCCAAGCCACGACTTTTCCTTCTTGCAAATCCCAGCCAACGTCCGAGCTTTTCCCCTTTTCTTTCCCTCTTATATCATCGTGTATTATCTTAATCTCTATTGCCCGGTCCATCCACTTCCGACCGTCCGGTCAGTGTCTCCAGGAACCGTCTCCTGCCACACTCGATCCCAGGCATCGACGCGTTCTCGGTTCTTCACCTTTGTTCTTCGTTCTTCGTTCTTCGTTCCTCTCTGTTCCTCGTTCCTCGCTCCTCGCTCCTCGTTCAGTCCTCACATCGATTCTCCGCCTCTATCCCTGCGACCGCGTGCATGACTGTCGTGTACGGAGCATAGCGCACCCCCCCTGTGCGACGACTACCACCCCGGGCCGGTCATTGAGACAACACCCTCGGAATTGCCCTCATCGCCTGTGGCACAAGATCATCTAGACTCTCAACCGACCGGGCACTGACTGCGTCACCGCGTCCAAGCGAACCACCCCCCTCTTCGTGGCCACCATCCCAGAAAGCCGCGTGCTGTCTGCGCGCGCAAGTGGGGTGGGCTTGGCCTGATATGCTCCCCGACGCTTCGGACAACAGAAGACGCTTCGTCCCTGACGAGAACCGGCTCGTCCTGGCCTGAGATCACCGCCGCCACCATCAAGATGCCGTGGCAACCCCTCCCTCACATCGCCTTCGCCGTTGCGACATTTCCCTTTGCCGCCTCCCGTCCTGAAGATCTCGTGCTCGAAATCGGCGACGAGCTCTACATCATCGAAGAAACACCCGATGGCAACTGGCTGCGTGGCTACCTCCTCAAACCCCCAAGCTTGCTCGCTGGCTTGACCTCGGTAAAGGGCCAGACCCTCGAAGCCCGTGTCTTCAGCGGCATCTTCCCCCGGAGTTGCGTCGAGGTACGCGAGCTTCTCGGCGAATCTGACGACAGTGAAAGCCTCGACGACGACCTAGACGCCAACACCAGCGACGATGGCTCCATACACCCCTCGGCCGACATCTCCGCCCAGGCCGGTAGCGACTCGGCAAAGAGCGGTGTTGTCGGCGGCCAGCGGCGGAAAAAGAAGCCCATGAAGGGCCTCGAACTCTCCATAATGAACAGCACCGCGGACGGCAACAGGATCGGGAACGGACGACCCTCGCCCGTCCGGGCAGTCGCAACAATCGGCGTCCATGATCGCCTGTCCGTCCCGGTCATCCGAGACCCCAACGCGCCCAAGCCCCAGGCTCCCGTTCCCATGCTCAAGATTGGCGACGAAACCCCGACCTCGGCCGCCGAACCCCTGATCGACGAGATCGCCTCTTGCTTGCGCGAGTGGCATTCCACAAACCTGCATGAACTGCTCCTGTCGCGCCAGTACCACAAACTCGAAATCCTCTCCCAGCTGATCACCTCCCTCAACCAGGCCCGCCAGCAATTTCTGCACAACGTCTTGACCAACTGGGAATATGCCAAGCTGCGCGAAAAGACCGTCTGGGACCTCGTCCGCGTCAACAAGCTCTGTGGCGGCGAGGTCATTGTCCGGGACCCGACTGAACGCGGCCGTATCCTCACGGGCGACGACTCGGTTGTGGAAATTACAAAGTTGCAGTCTGTTATGAGCTTGCTCAACGAACCGCCACAGCCGCCCGTCGAGCCGACCGCCCTGCACCATCTTCTCGCCGACATCAAGGGCTTTGCGGGCGTTGCCACCGAGGGAACCAGCCTCGTCCTCTGCCTGGCGAGCCGTGTGGGCGATAAGGTCGTCTGCCTGTCGGAAAGCTTCACCACGCATGCGCCATCCGGCATGATGGGCGGGAATCTCGTCAACCGCTCCACGATGCGCACTCTCTTCTCCAACCTATCGTCTGCCGACATCGGGGAAACCCCTGCCCTCAACACCGAATTGTTTCTCGTCGTTACCGTCCGCACAGTGCAACATGCTGTGGCTCCGGGCTCGGGCAAACCTGGCTCGCGCTCGGGACTCGGGTCTGCCGGACACGGAGGCAAGCTGTCGTCCGGCACCGGCAGCACCAGAGAAGGCTCGCGGCCGCCTCCTTCCGGGGGGAACAAGTCGTCGCGGAGAAGTTTGATGTGGGGCGGCAAAGGCTCCCGCACACCCTTCTCTCGCAGCGGCAACACGCCAAAGCTGGACCCGCTGAACGAGTTGTCCGAGGAGCGTCCTGGCACGGGTGGTAGTGTGCCGACGAGTCGAGACGGCTACCCACAACCGCCCGACACGGCCAACTCCAAGAGCGGCCACCCATCCGAGGCGCCCCAGGTGCTGAATATGATGGCCGACCGGCTGACGGGCATTGGCGTTCTCAAGCTGAACAACGTGATGAGGCGACAAGACGACGACGTGGAGCATGTGGTCAACATTTGGGCACCCAGCGAGCGCTCTGGCGGCGCTGCCGAAAAGCAAGCAGGCGACGATTGGGACCCCATCATCCAGCAGTTGATGGTGAGCAAGACGGGCCACTTTGAAAAGTCCAGAGGCGGCGAACGGGTCCAGGTTCACCTGCGGGCCTTCAACCACCAGGATGCAGATGTGCTCATCAAGGCCACACCGACTCTTCTTTCCGGCATCGTCAAGACGAACAAGATGGGGTTTTCGGGCGCGCCCACGAAGCCACGTTCAGATATATACCTGACGATAGACGACGCCGTCCTGAGCCGACAGGTGCTGCTGTCGCGGTACGGCACCAGCCCGGCTGCCCTGCCCGGCAACTTTTATGGGCAGAACCTGCAGGTGACGATCGAGGTGCGTCGGCCATCGGGCGAGCGGATCGAAAACTGCATCTACCCATTCTCGAATTCGGAGGGACTGAGCACCTGGCGATCAACAGCAGTGGAGCGTGGTGACGCATGGCGCCAAACGCTTCGCTTATCGTTGACTCCACAAGACGTTTCCATAGCCCATGTGGTTATGTTTGTTGCGGACATGCCGAATCCGGCTTTTGCTGTGGCCTACATCCCACTCTGGGACAAGGCTGCTTTTGTTTGCGATGGCATGCACAACCTCGTGATGTACCGGGTCGACGAGAACACCGTCGCGCCGCGGCCGCCCACAGGCTCTGCGCCCGGTCGCAGCGGCGGCTATCTGTCGCTGCCATGGTGCACCAAAGGCCGTGCCGATGCCCACACGGAAGTGACCGGGCTGATTGCCATTTTGCGTGTAGAATCGTACCTCTGCAGCACGCGCTTTTCACAGGACCGGATCGTGCTGGGGCTCTTGAAATGGCGCGAAGGTCCCAAGGAAGACGTGGCCGAACTGCTTCAGCAGCTCAACTTTGTCCCGGAGATCGAGGTGGTGAAGCTGCTGAACGATGTGCTCGACGCGCTGTTTGCGATCTTGGTCGAATACTCGGAGAACGACAGGTACGAAGACCTCGTGTTTACGGCTCTGGTCCGCGTGCTGGATATCGTGCACGATCGTCGGTTCAATGTCGGCCCTCTGGTGGACCAATACGCCGAGAGCAAGTTCAACTATCCGTTTGCTACACCGTGTCTGGTGCGGTCCTTTACCCGTCTTCTCTCGAAGCCGACAGAACCGCAGACGGCACGGAAGCTGCGGGCAACGTTCAAGGTGGTCCGGCACATTCTCAAGTTCATCACACATGCGCGCGACCAACAGCGTGTCAAGGAAGCGGGAATTGGCATAACATCCAATGGTCCGACGTTTACACGCAATCTCAAGAGTATCTTCAAGGCCCTGGAGGCTATGATGCGCAACACGGCTCCCGTGTTGGTGGGCAGCCAGACGCTGGCCGTGCAGCACTTCCACACATGGCTTCCCGAGCTGGCCGGCATGCTCTCGGCTGAAGAGATTCTGCACATTGCCATTGACTTTGTGGATGCTTGTTCGAATGTGAAGGGCAAGCTTATCCTGTATAAGCTGGTGCTCATTATCAACTATTCGAAGCTGGACATCTTCTCTCATCCCGAGCAGAGATCGGCGCTGAGTGCCAATACCGTTCGCTGGCTCGCACCGCACTGGGGCCACACGGAAGAGGTGACGGAACAATGGAAAGAACAAGTGCGGCTCTGCTGTTCGATCTTGGCCAGTCAGATCGAACAGTTGGGCCCTGAGATTCCGGACTATATTCCCAAGATTCTGGAATCGTACCTGACGATCCGGGGTGCGGCAGAAGCAGAGGCAACGCCGGCCGACCAGCGGGCTGCCGGGGCGGTCAAGCCTTCGGAGGCTCGCCTGTCGCTGCTCTTCCCGACGCAGTACCCGTTCCCTTCGAAGCCGCTCACACCACTGGAGGACGGCGTGGAAGAGACGACCGAAGGAAACGCGGTAGACGAGCACCAGCTACGGCCGCCACAATTTGACGAGGCGCTCGTCGAACTCTGCGCGGTGCTGTCGGCGCTGTCGAACTCGCCGAGCGGCATGCAGCTGGAGCTGGCGGACGGGGACCTGGAGGTGATTATCGAAAACACGCTGCACGTGCATATGAGCATTCTGCGTGGCGAGGCGTTCCCGTCGAGCTGGCTGAGTGTGCACATCTTCCACCACAATTCGACAATGCGGACACTGCAGTACCTGGCAAGCATTCTGCTGGACAGCTTCTTGCCGGATCCCGACGAGGCGGAGGAGTTCAACACGGAGCTGTGGAAGATGCTGTTCAGCACGCTGCTGATGCTGGTGAGCAGCCCGTCGTTGGCGCTGGAGACCTTCCCGGAGCAGAAGCGGCGAGCCGTGTGGAAGATTGCCGGAGACGTGCGGGAGCACGGCGCCGATCTGTTGCGGCGCACCTGGGAGGCCATTGGCTGGGACACGACGCCGGAGGAGCGCGAGCGGTACAATCTCAGCAAGATGGGCGGGTACCAGGTGCAGTACGTGCCGACGCTCGTGGGGCCGATCGTGGAGCTGTGCCTCAGCGTGCACGAAGGCCTGCGGCGGATGGCGGTCGAGGTGCTGCAGACGATGATTGTCAGCGAGTGGGCGCTCAGCGAGGACCTGTCCATTATCCAAGCGGAGATCATCGACTATCTAGACGACTACTTCAAGACGAAGCCACTGACGGAGAGCATACTACAGAAGCTCTTTGTTGGGGAGCTGCTCAGCCGCTTCTCGGGCCTGGCCAGCATACCAGGCGATCCTCTGTATGCGGCACTGCGGGAGCTGATGGGCACGATTAACGAATTCCTGGATCTGCTGGTGGCTGTTCACGGCGGCGATGGTGGTGCGGGCGAGGCCATGGTTACCGGAGGAGGCGGTGGAGGTGGTGCGAGCGGAGACGGATCGTCTTCGGGCGAGGCCTCGCACCTGATCAACCGGCTGCGGCTGATGGAGTTTTTGCGGGACATGCAGAAAGAGGAGATGTTTGTGCGGTATGTGCACCAGCTGGCGTCTCTGCAGGCGGCGTCGCGCAACAATGCCGAGGCAGGGCTGGCACTGCGTCTGCATGCGGAGCTGTACGACTGGGATCCTCTGCGGACGGTGCCGGCGCTGGAAGACCCGGCGCTGCCGGCGCAGACGCAGTTTGAGCGCAAGGAACGGATCTACTTTGACATGATCAAGCACTTTGAGGACGGCGAAGCCTGGAGCAGCGCGTTGGCCGCGTACAAGGAGCTCCAGGTGCAGTACGAGACGAACGTGTACGACTTTGCGAAGCTGGCGCGGACGGAGCGGGCGATTGCGACGGTGTACGAGACGATTGCCAAGAGTGACCGGCTGGTGCCCAAATACTTCCGGGTGGTGTTCCGCGGGCTGGGGTTCCCGGCGAATGTGCGGGACAAGGAGTTTGTGTATGAGGGATCGCCCAACGAGCGCACCGGCGCGTTTACGGACCGCATGCAGGAGCAGTATCCGGCGGCCCAGATCGTGGTGGTGTCGTCGGCAGCGGGCAGCACACGCATCGGCACCGGGCCCGGCGGCACGGTGATTACGGGGGCGGGATCGGCGGAAGAGATGATGGACGAGGTGGTGGAGGGGCAGTTCCTGGTGGTTTCGGCGCTCAACCCGCACCGGGACTTTTCGCACCACGTCTTCCAGCGGGCGCGGGTTCCGCAGGCGATCCGGGACTATCTGGTGTCGTCGCACCCGCAGGCGTTTTCGGTGACGCTGCGGCGGCACATGTCTGGGCCGGTGACGGAGCACTATGTGGACAAGGCGGTGTACAAGACGGCAGAGGCGTTTCCGACGATTCTGCGGCGCAGTGAGATTGTGGGGGTGGAAGAGGTGCGGCTGCCGGCCAAGGAGGCAGCGCTGGAGCGGATCCTGCGCAAGACGGCGGAGATCACGGCAGTGGAGAAGAAGATTGCCGACGGCGACACGGCGGTGGAGACGGCGCAGTTGCTGCTGGATGCGATCAAGATCTCGGTCAATGCCAACTCGGACAACAGCATTGTGGTGTACCGGCAGCTGTTGCCGGTGGCGCCGAGCCGGGGCGGCGAGAGCAGCGAGGAAGAAGAGTTTCTGGAGGAGGCAGAAGAGGAAGAGGCGCCGCCGCTGAGTCCGCAGGAGATCTCGATCAAGATGGCGTTGGTGGACCATGCGATGATGCTGAAGCGGTGTCTGACGCTGGTCGGGCGGATGACGCACGAAGGTCTTTCGGGCCAAGTGGAAGGCCTGACGCAATGTGAGCTTTTTCAATTTTCTTTACACCACTTTTCTCGTCGGCGGCAGCTTTGAAAACGTCCCGTGCAACCCTAACCACCCAGTCTTTGAAACGACCTACGCCCCGGAGATCCTCGTCTTCACGCCGCAGCAGCCGGCGCGGGAATCGCAGTCGCGGTCGCCGACGTGGTCGCGGCCGTCGCCGACGGAGACGACGATGACGAGATTCCCCGAAGCCGGATCGCCGATCGAGAAGGGCGGCCATGGCCATAGTAACAGTGGTGGCGGCGCGACGGGGGTTTCGCTGAACGGGGTGGGCGACGAGGTGTCGACGGTGCAGCAGGTGGTGACGCTGCGGCCGGGCGGGCGCGGCGCGCGGCTGTCGTTCCTGGGCGGTGCCAACAGCCACCGGAAGCGCGAGAGCCTGGCGAGTCCGATCCTGGACAGCCCGATTGCCGAGAGCCGCCAGGAGGCGGATGCGATGAGTCAGCACAGTCGACAGAGCCGGCACAAGGACAACCGGCTGAGCTTTTTCCGGTCGGCGGGGCACTCGCACGGGCCGTCGGACCTGAGCATGGGCGAGTGGTCGGAGGGGCTGCAGCGGGCGAGCACGGACAAGAAGCGGGTGGCCAGCAGCGGCGACAGCACGATGAGCGCCAGCAGCGTGGAGGACGGCGGCAGCGGGCTGGGCAAGAAGGGCAGCGTGCGCAAGCGGCTGAGCATCCTGAAACTGGGCAAGAAGTCGAGCAAGGGCAGCACCGGGCTGATGATGGCCGTGGACGAGGAGTGAGCGTGAGCCCTGCGGATTGTTCCTTTCGTTGTTTCGTCGTCTCGCCGTTTCTTTCTTCATTTCTTGGTTCCGTTTCTCTTTTTTCTCCTTTCTCTTTCTCCCTTCCTCGTCCCCTTTCTCTTTCTTTCTCCCTCGTCTCCTTTCTCTTCTTCTCCCCTGTATTATGCATTATATCCTGTCTTGGCTCTTCAGCTCATGTGTTTTGATACTCTTTGGTGTACGCCTTGTATTGTTGCTATTTCGGCCTGGCATCTGAGCATGCTTTTCCTTTATAATTAGACCACGAAGATAATAAGTTCACATGTGTCCAGTGTGCCACCATCCCCTGCCGTCATACGTTGCAGTTCATGGGTCCCAAACAGCAGAAAATCAACCCACACCAACGCCAGGCAATGAATGAATGCTCCGGCGAGTCCGTCCCAGCGCCTATCCTGACCACCTGACCACCCAACCCTGTCTATCATCGCGCCCGCCGAACACTGCCGGCTCGGCTCATGGGTCTGCTCGTCTGCCGCTCCCTATTCCCTGGCGTCACCGGTCGTCCCGGCGTCACTGGCCGTCCTGGCGTCACCGGCCGTCCTGGCGTCACTGGTCGCCGTGTTGTCGTCCCGCTGGCACTGCCGGCCCCTGAAGTCCGCTTTGCCGTCGCTCCTCCGCTGTTGCGGCCATTCCGACTCTCCGCCCGGCCTCCTCGACTGCTGCTTGACACGCTCCGCACCATCGGATGCTGTCCGGCGGCACTGCGCGCCCGCCCCCGCCGCTCCCTAATCTGGGCCAGGCACTGCTCGCGCGTCATCGTCGTCGGCGTCACGGCGGTGGTGCCTGACGTTGACTGCCCAAAACTGTTCTCGCTGCCGCTCACGCTCGCACTGCCGCCACTGTACGTGCTGCTGCTCGCCCACGTCCCACCACCCTGCGTCGGCGTCCGCTGCTGCGCCAGGATCCGCTGCGCCAGGCTCGGCTCGTCCGTCTCTTCCTTGAGCGGCACCTTGGTCACCGTCGTCGCCACCGCATACGCCGCCTGCGACAGCCGCACCTCCGTCGTCGGGTCCCGCTCCGCCAGGTCCATATCCATGGCGTCGCCGTGCTGCCACACGTGTCCACAGGCGGCCGCGGCATCCAGGTCCCGCAGCGTCTCCTCTTGTCGTCTATGGCTGCTGCTGCTGCTGCTGCTCGCCACGAGAATCGACGTCGCCGCCGTCCTGGGCATTGCGTCTGGCATGTCAGCGTCGGTCCCTTGTGCAATCGTCACGTCCCGCTCGACGTCCGGCCGCCGCGGCGCCTCGAAAAGAGAAAGCAAAGAGGTTCGCCGCTGCGGCGCCACCGCAAACGAAGGAGGCTCCACCGAAGGTGTGCGTGCATACATATTGGGCTCGTCCACAACGGCCGCCGCCTGGTCTTCCGCCGTATCCATGGCGACCACGTCCGATGGGACAGTCACGGCCTCGGCCTGTGGTGGTGCTGTCGTCGATTCTGGTGTCGATTCCGCTGTTTCCGCCTTCATAACTGCCGCTGCAATCTCGGCCTCTTGCATGGTCACCGTCCGAAAGACGCCCTCTTCCGGAACAAAAATCGTGCTCTGTCGTGGTGCCTTGTCTTCCTGCCGCTCGCTCTGCACCTGTCGGGCCACCGGCAGCATGTTGGCCCGGATCTTGGCCGCCGGCGACAACAGCTTGGCCGCCTTGTCCTGGCTGCTGCTGCTGTTGTTGTTGTTGTCCCGTGGATCCAGACTCGGCCGCTTCCGTGCCGTCTCCAGGCTGTTCGTGCGTGGCCGCTTGCGCATGCACGAGCACGCCCGGAGCTGACACTCTGCCTCCAGGTATTCCACCAGCTCCGACGCCCGGTCCGCCCGCTGCTTCTCCCACTGCCACAGCCGCGTCAGCTCTTCCAGCTCGGCCTCGCTGGCTGCTGAAGACTGGATATCCCGCAGTGCCAACGACGACACCCGTGGCTTGTCGGATCGGCGTCTCTTGGTGGGCATCGGAGATGTCGTGGGCGATGCCTCGGCGTCGCTTGGCTCGTTCTCGTCCATCTCTTTCGTCTCTGTCGTCTTGTCGTCCTTTTCGTCCTTTTCGTCTTTCTCTGCTGTGGCTGCTTCTTCCTGTTCGTCTGGTGGTGGGAGTGGCAGCTTCCCCTCGGCTGCCATCTGCACGACCTCCTCTTCTGACTTGGCCAGGCTCTTAAAGGCATCGCGCTCCTGCTCCAGCATCCGCACCTTTTGCAGCGCCTGCTCCAGCTCTTCCTGGCAGCTCACCAGCTCGTACCGTGCCTGGAAGGCCTCCTGCTCCCGCGTGTGGCTGCGCTCCTTTTCGTGGGTCAGCGCCTCGTCGGCCGTCTTCGTGCTCGTGCGTGCCGCCTTCAGTTCTTCCTGCAGCTTGACAATAGCGCTCTGCGACTTGAACGTCTCTTTGCGGGCTCGTCGGATCTCCTTCTCCCAGAGCGCCTGCGTGTGGGCATGCGTCTCCTTGGCGCGTCCGTAGTTTTCCTAGACCGTTAGCGAGAACAAACGACACAGCATCAATCACTTACCATGACCGTCTCCAGCCGTTCGCCGACGCGGCGTTCGCGCTCGCGGGTCTCTTCCAGCTGCTTGCGCAGCTGCCGCGCCTCGTCACGATGCCGCCGCATCTCCGTCTCGGCCTCCTCGCGGCCGAGCATGGCTCGCTTGAGGGCCGCGTCGGCCGTCTTGCGCTCGAGCTGCTTCGACTGCATCGCCAGCGTGTTGAACTGGTTGATCTTGTCGGGTACTGACGACGTGTTGGTTTCATTCCTGCCTGTAGACATCACACTGCACTCACGCTGCTGGTTGATCCGGTCCGGCGATGCGACTTGTAGTGGTGTCGGGGAGCCTGACCGGCTCGTGTCGGGGTCCATCGACTCGGTGAGATGAAATGTCTGTGCTGTTTATTGGGGTGTCGCTGGTTGTGCCGCTGCGCTTTTCGTTGTCTGCAGCTTCGCGAAGGATTTTGTCAAAGGGTTGGTGGGATGGGGCAATGTTGGGCCATCACCGTGTTTGCCTGAATTAAAGTGGTGCCTTGCCGTCCGCCTTATTGACATGTTTATTATGGGTCCGGACGCGTTGCTCCGGAGACGCGTACCGCGTTGAGATGATTAAGCAGTGACATGACATAATCGCTTGGCGAGGCTGTCAGTGTGGCTTGTCGGGATGCTGCGCCACAGGACAGCTGATCTCGTATTGCACTGTCGCGCATTGGTCCACCAGCAACTGGGCTTCCGCCTTGGCTCTGGCAACTCCTGATTTCCCAGGGTATCGGGTGCCTTTTCTCATGCTTTTTTCCATTTTCGCCATGGTGTGGCTGTAAATTCCCATCTTATTGTGGACCGCCATCGCTGTCCTCTTCACTTCTCTCTTTCCTCACCTTGTCATTCTCGTCTCTTTCTTTCCCTTCACCATGGCTTCCGAAGATGAGTCCACTTTGCGCCAGCGCAAGGCTCCTCCCAAGACGGAGGAAGCGGATGCAGCGCCTGCTGAAGTCCCGGCCACGCCGCCCAAGAAGAAGACGCAGCGCAAGAAGCGCCACAGCACCGACGAAGAAGAGCCCTCGAGTCTCTGGGTCGACGCCTGCCGGGTCCTCGTCTTCTTGCTTCTTGTGTCGTGCGGCCTCAGCTATCTCATCTCCAATGGCGACTCCTTCTTCTGGGGGCTCAAGAACAAGCCAAACTACCTGAAGCTCTCGTGGTGGAAGCTGCAGCTGGTACGAGCCGGCAGACTGCTTCTTTGCCTCCTGACCTTTGCTAACCGTCCGCGTCGTAGAATGGCCCTCAGTACATCACCGTCGAAGAACTGGCCGAGTACGACGGGACCAACCTCAACAAGCCCATCTACCTTGCCATCGACGGCGACGTCTTCGATGTCACTGCCGGCCGGCACATGTATGGCCCGGGCGGGTCCTACCACTGGTTTGCGGGCGTCGATGCGACCCGTGCCTTTGTCACCGGCTGCTTCCAAGAGGACCGCAACGGCGACCTGCGCGGCCTCGAAGAAATGTTCCTGCCGCTCGACAACCCAGACATTGATAACCGGTACTGGACGCCTGCCCAGCTGGCCAGGAAGAAGGAGCAGGAGCTCCAGGACGCCCACCGCCACGTCCGCGAGGCCGTCGACGGCTGGGCAAACTTCTTCCGCAAAAGCCACAAGTACAGCTTGGTGGGCAAGATGGTGCGGGAGCCGGGCTGGGAGGGCGAGCGCAAGCCACTGTGCATGACGGCGCAGAAGAAGCGGGGACCGCGCAAGCCCCCTGGCACGGAGTAGCAGGGGACTGGAGAACGCCCTGGAGAACGCCCTGGAGAATTCCCTGGAAAATTCCCCACGGGCTCGCCACCCCTGCAGGCTTGAACAGCACAGTTTGAATAGCATGGGAAGGAAACACTGAACACTGATCATTGGGCTCTTGACGCCCGGGACATTATTATACGTAAAAGTCTTTTGCAGCTTGTCCTTGCAAGCGATCAACTTGGATACCGTATAGAACACATTCACCCCGTGAAATATTAACAAAACCAGAACCATACCCATACTCGTACCCCGTACTCTACAAATACACTGCACGGCCTGTCTTTCTGTTTACAACAGGAAGAAGGAGCCGGCCACCACCGCCAGTGCTCCGGCGAGGTTGGACACGCTGCGGAGGGAGCCTTCGCTGACGGCCGTGTTCGTGCTGGCGGCAGAGGTGCTGGTAGAGGTGCCCGAGGTCGTAGAGGTGCTCGAGGACGAGCTGCTGCCGCTGCCGGTGGTGGTGTTGGTCGAGGCGCCCGGGAGGCTGGTGGTCGCCTTGGCGGCAATGGCCTTGAAGTTGGCGAGAGAGCGCGTGGAGTTGGCAGACGTGCTGGCCCGGTTAGAGAGACAAGAGAGAAAGAACAAGACCAGCGTTGACTCACTTCTCGTTGATCACCATGACCATGCCGGCCTCGCAGTGCTTGCCCTGGGCACAGTACACCCAGAGAGGCGTCGTGTTGTTGATCTGGATGGTGTAGGTGGGTGTCATGCCGGCACTGGCAGCGACCGGGACGAAGCCGGAGTGGAAGCCGGTCGTGTTGCTGAAGGCGCTGATGGGCTGGCACGGCTGGTCAAAGGTGGACTGCGTGACGGTGTGGTTGCCGGCCAGGAACTGGAACTGGACCATGCCGCCGGCCTCGACCTTGATGTTGTCGGGAGAGTAGGTCAGGGAGTTGTTGACGCTGGCGACCTTGACGACGGTGACGCTTGTGGCTGGGACAGTCAGTACGAGTCATCGTTGGCTTTTTTGATTAGTACACACCTGAAGCCACGCTCGCAAGGGCGGCGAGAACAAGAGTCGTGAACTGCATTATGAAGAATAAAAAGATTTGAAGATGGCGACTCGCGCTCAAAGAAGGCAAACAAAAACGTCAAGGACTAGCCTGAGTGAAGCGAAAGAATGAGAGAAAGGAAAGAGAGGACAGAAAGAAACAAAGACACACAAAAACTGTACTGGGGAATCTAAGAGAAAAGAGGAGACAGATGGTAAACAGAGGGGACGGGCATGAATATAAAGAACCGGTCTGAGGCAGTGCCAAGGGATGCGAGCCCAGCCGGCTGAGCAACGGATCCTCAGAGGACCGACCGCACGAGCAAGAAGGGTTGGCAGGGGGCCCACAGGAGTAGCAGGGGCCGCACGAGGACGATACGAAGGTGCCGGTACTGGCTGGAGCTATCCGAACGTGCGCCATGGTCCAGTGCAACTGTAGTGCCGTGCCATAGGACCCAATGAAACGTAGTCTTTCACGACTGGAAGTAGAGCACCGATGGCAGCAAGACTCGTACTTGGAGGACTCAACACGGAAGAGACCTGCTTGCCAGACTCTGCGAGAAGACACGCCTGGCAGGACATCAATCTCTGCCAGGAGATCCTCGAGTCTTTGAGACAGTAGATTCTTGGACAGGAGGGAGCCCATCTGAATCCAGCTGCCAGACAGGGGGGTCACAAATAAGCTATGCCGTACTCCGTACTCCGTACTCCCTAGTTGAAGCATAATTCAGTCCGCATTGGACGAAGGGGGCGGCAAGGCCCATGCAGCGGCGACGTCGTGGTGGCCGTGAGATCTGGCCGTCGTGCTTATCTGGAAACCCGCCAATCACAGTTCACAAACTGATATTTTTAGCGGGTCGCCAGGTGCCATGAGGCTCTTGCGGCCAGGCGGTCTTAGCGTTCCGTCTCGCACGGCTGTGCCTCAGATTTGACCCGTCAAACGCAACTCAAACTTAATTTTGTCTCAGGCCGGCAGGGGGTCTCGGCTGCCCTGTATCCATGTGCGCACTAGATGCAGAACAGAGCTAGAGCAGAGACAATGTGAGTAATCCAGGACGGACGGCAGAGTTTTAATTTGAGATTTTTTTTGCAGACATTTTCTTTGTGCGGCAACTTCCGCATCACGTGACCAACATCGCTTACGACGGGTGCTCTCGGCACGTTGTCCGACGGAAGACAGAGTGCAGACGGCCTGGTGACGAACGGCTGGCCAAGGAGCGTCACCAGAGGAGCCCGTGACGTCGGGTCCGCCGGCATGCGATTCGGTGGGCAGCGCAGCGACATCGCTGATAAAGCGGCTCCTGCGTGATAACAGAGGGGCCTAACCCCAGACTGTTTAGTGCACAGTGCCCCGCCAGAGCCGTCTCTCGGCCGGCCAGCCAATGCCGTAGCGGCTTTCATTTTTTTTTTTGCGATTTTTCTTGCGACGAGCGGCAAGTTTTTCGTCTTCTTCCTTCGTTTCTTCTTTTCCACCAACAACGTCTTGTTGTTGGCCAATTCGTGTCCCATTGCTCATCTAGGTCCAGGCGGATCAGCAGGATACGAGTTGTTTCCCTGTACAGCGTTGCGTTCTTGTGAAAAGAGCCTTCTCGCTGAACAAGTCCCGGAAGTCCCTGAAAACTGGAAAACGGGAAAACTGAAAACTGCCGGCAATCCGAAATCCAGCACACGTCCCCCCTCGCTCCCTCGGATCCATCGCCAAGATGTGTGGTGTCGTGGGTCTCATTCTTGCCGACACGGAGTCGTACAACGTCGACGCCGCCATCGACCTGCACGAAAGTCTGTATTATCTACAGCACCGCGGCCAGGATGCTTGTGGCATTGCGACCTGTGCCGACGGTGGCCGCATCTTCCAGTGCAAGGGCAACGGCATGGCTGCCCAGGTCTTCTCCGACGGCAAGCGTGTCGCTGACCTGCCGGGCTACATGGGCATTGCCCACCTGCGGTATCCCACTGCCGGCACCAGCTCGGTTAGCTCTTTGATTGCCTTCCTTCTCTCCCATTCCCCTTACTCATCTCCCGCATAGAGCGCCGAGAGCCAGCCGTTCTACGTGAACTCGCCCTATGGCATCTGCCTGGCCCACAACGGCAACATCATCAACGCCCCGGAACTGCGCGAGTACCTCGACAAGGAGGCCCACCGGCACGTCAACACGGACTCGGACAGCGAGCTGATGCTCAACGTGCTGGCCAACTACCTCAACGAGACCGGCAAGGCCCGTGTCAACATTGACGACATCTTCAAGGCCCTGTCCAAGATGTACGAGCGCTGCCAGGGCGGCTGGGCCGTCACCGCCATGATTGCCGGCTTTGGTGTCCTGGCCTTCCGCGACGCCAACGGCATCCGCCCCCTCGTGCTGGGCAGCCGCCCCTCCGCCACCATCGAGGGCGGCACCGACTACATGATGGCCTCCGAGAGCATCGCCCTGCGCCAGCTGGGCTTCAAGAACATGCGCGACATCCTGCCCGGCGAGGCCGTCTTTATCCAAAAGGGCGGCGCTCCGCGCTTCTGCCAGGTCGCCCCGCGCCAGACCTACTCGCCCGACTGCTTCGAGTACGTCTACTTTGCCCGCCCCGACTCCGTCATGGATGGCATCTCCGTGCACCGCAGCCGGCAGAACATGGGCGTCAAGCTGGCCGAGAAGATCCGCAGCACGCTCGGCGACGCTGGCGTCAAGGAGATTGACGTTATCATCCCCGTCCCCGAGACCAGCAACACCGCTGCCGCCGTCGTGTCCGAGCGTCTCGGCATCCCCTTCTCCAACGGCTTCGTCAAGAACCGCTATGTCTACCGCACCTTCATCCTCGCCCGCCAGGACGCTCGCCAGCGCAGCGTCCGGCGCAAGCTGAGCGCCATGGACTGCGAGTTCAAGGGCCGCGTCGTATGCCTCATCGACGACTCCGTCGTCCGGGGCACCACGAGCCGCGAAATCGTCATCATGGCCCGCGAGGCCGGCGCCCGCAAGGTCATCTTTGCCAGCTGCGCCCCGCCCATCCGCTACCCCCACATCTACGGTATCGACCTGGCCAGCCCCAAGGAGCTCATCGCCCACGGCAAGACCCGCGAGGAGATCGCCAAGTACATCAACGCCGACGACCTCATCTACCAGGACCTCGAGGACCTGCGCGAGGCCTGCACAGAGGCCTCGCCCGGCCGCGAGATCAAGGACTACGAGGTCGGCGTCTTCTGCGGCCAGTACAAGACTACCGTGCCCCAGGGCTACTTTGACCACCTCAACAAGGCCCGCGGCACCAAGCGCAAGATGCTGCTGGCCGCCAACGACGAGGGCCGCCCGCCCAAGGGCTCGGCCGTCGCCGATGGCGGCCCTACAAACGGCACAAATGGCTCTGCTTCTACGGCCTTTGGCACAGACAACGACGGACTCGTCGGCACAAAAGACCGCCTCAACGGCCAGCTTCCCCTGACACCAGAGAATCGGGATGACATCAGGTACGTCTCTCTCGCGCTCCCTCTGGTTCCTATTTATGCTGACTAATCATCCATAGCATCCACAACCTGGCGTCTGAGAAATAGGGGAATGTCCGCGCATAGAGTCTGCTTGTTTCATGTGTATATATTTGACTGCATTTTCCTCTGTCGGGTTTAGAGATACAGGTGCCAATCATCCAATCATGACGTCGTTGCCAACGTGCTCTCTGTTTAATATGCCGTGATGAGAACGGGCGGTCCTTTGTAGTGGCCTTGAATGCAGAACCACCAAAGAGCCACGAGCACGGTGAGGCCGCCGGTCATGAGGCATGACCAGTTCATCGTCTCCACCGTGAACGTGGCCGTATAGGGGAAGCAGTAGAACACAATCCACACGAGCATGAATCCACACGATAGGACGTTGACGACATATCCCAAAAGGCCTTTCATGAAGAACGGGCCAGCCGGGACACTGGCCCTGCCCCGGAGAAGGAAAGGCACCAGGGCTGCCAGATACGAGAGGGTTGTCAGCACGGTAAAGGAGCCGACAAAGGCTTCAAAGGCTGTGTCGCTGCCGAGGTAAATACAGCCCATGACCGTGCCTGTAGTGATTAGTAAGCACGAGAGGCCATGAGAAAGAGGCAAGAATACATACAAAAGCAGGCCATGAAAACGATGGAATTCAGCGGCGTCTTCCACGTCGGGCTCACACGGGACAAGACGCTGGAAAAAGGCACGGCCCCGTCTCGGGCCAGCGTCCAGAAGACGCGGCTGGACGTCAGCATGGAGCCCATAACACTGCCGACCAGCGGAAGAAAGATGACGACGGTCAGCCCGACGGCGCCTGCGGTCGACCCAGCCACCTGGAGGTAGATAGCCGTGAGAGGAAAGTCGGCGTCGAGATCGAGCACGGCGTCAAAGTCCGTGATGGCATAGAAGAGCACAATGAGATAGACCAGCGTCGTAATGAAGCTGCTCGTCGTCTGGACAGCCATGGCTTTGGGAATGTTGACGGCCGGCCGCGGCACTTCTTCGGCCATGTGTGTCGAGCAGTCGGGCGTGCCGATGTTGAAGCTCGCGTTGAGCATGCCCAGCACAAACACCAGTCCACTGCTGGAATATCCCGTGTTGTTCTGCCACTCTCGCCACACAAAGTCTGACGTTGCATAATGGCTGCCGCTGGCTGCCGGCAGCGAGGCCACAGTGACAATGCTGACGAGCCAGCCGCCTAGACAGAGAACCATGAGGGCGTTGTTGAGGACGGGCAGCCATCGGTTGGCAAACATGAGGAGAAAGGCAGAGCCCCAGATCAAGACGAGATAGATGACAAACACGTGCCAGCGCTGAGGGGTGAAGTTGGGATGCATGAGTGCCCACATCTCGACAAGAGAGCTGCCGGCAATCGTGGCCAGCGAGGCTCCGCCAAAGGCATACGCGAGACTGTTCCAGTAGCCGGCAAAGAAGCCGACGACACGTCCGATGCGTCGCCCCGGCGTAAGCGACGCCCAGTGGTAGACGCCGGCACTCGACGGGATGGCCGAGGCCAACTCGGCCAGGGAGGCCGTGATGAACAGGTAGAACACGCCCGATGCAATGCTACGGGATGGTCAGTGCAGCTGTCCAGATGCAACACAGTTCCGACTTACAACTCGTAGATGACGCCCGGCGAGCCGCCGTTGTAGATGGAGAGGGTCTGGGATTAGTCTTGAATAACACAGAGAAACAGGCCGGCCTACAATAGTTGCCCCCGTGATGGCCCAGCAATTGCCAATGACAATGGCCACGGCACACATATTGATGAAGCTCTGTAGAGACGTGTTATTCCTGCTGTTCCGGACCATAACTACCGGCTGAACTGACAAAATTGCGTTCCAGTTCCTGGATGTGTCCCGAGGCCGTGACCACGGGCCCTTTCTCGCCCACAGACCCCGTCTGGACATCCGCGATGCCCTGCTGCATCTCGGGGTCTGGGGCCGCTTTCTTGATGTCGGTGGTAGCCATGGCGAATACAGAGGGAAGTTTTACAATGCGTGGATGAATAGAAGAGAATATCCGTTTGGGCTGGATACACTACATTTCAGGACGTAAAATACAAACTGCCAGTTCTCATTCTGCTATCACCTCTCATGGCTGCATGAGGTTGCCAACAGCATACGAGCAGATGTGTTATCACAAAGAGAGCAAAGGTGTTAATCACGGACATGGGCGCTGGCAAAGGCCCACACCACAACGCTGATGTCCGTCCATCCAATCGTTGTGGTCAAAATCATATTACAGGATTGGTGCATGGCTTTGTTGGAACTCTTTTATTGGTCGTGTTGGAGCATATCTCAGAGCCTATTTCAAAGAAAACCCCAAAGAAAAAAAAGAGAAGCATACCAGATGCTATATCGGCACTCAGGCAGCCGCCTGAAGCGAGTGCAAAAACGCCGGGCTCTCGTAGCCCTCGCGCACCTTGGCAATGGGCGTCAGGTGAGCCGCGACGCCGCCTTCCTGGCTCAACAGGCGCACATAGGCCTGGGCCACCTTGAGCCACTGCGCGCGTTCCGTGGCACTGGCGCCGCGGCCTTCCCACACCCAGACCTCGCGGCCGGCATCATCCCAGAGCAAGACGTCGTGGCTGTCGAGGTCCGACAGAGACACGCCGCTGTGGCTTTCCTTGACCAGGTCGAACGAGAGCGTGCCGGAGGCGTCGCTGAGGCGCCACAGGCGCTGCGGACGAGCGGCCGTCTCGGCATCCGCGCTGGTCGCCGTCCCGGCCGTGGCCCCGGCCGCCAGCGGCCGTTTCGCGTGGAACCCGCTCTCGGCGCCGTCTTCGCCGCCGCCCAGCAGACGCACGACAACGCGCGACCGGCCCTCGTCCTGCGCCAGCACCTGCACGCCGCCCCTGTGCGCGGACGTCAGCAGGTCCTGGGCCACGGTGGCCGCCTTGGCCTTTTCCATCGGACTGCAGCCGCGGCCCTGCCACACGTAGAGCGTGCGGTCGCCGTCGGTGTCGCTGCCCGTGTCCAGCACAAACACGTCGCCGTCGTCGAGGCTGCGCCAGCTCGGCTCCACCTCGTGCACGACAATGCCGCCATCCTTGGTGATGCCCGGCTGCTTGAAGATGCGCAACAGCAGCGGGCTCGCCTGCAGGCCCGACGCCGGCGTCGGCTCGCCCACGTGGCGGAAGCCCGAGGCAACGCCGCCGCGGAGAATCGTCAGGCGGCGGGGGAAGAGCTCCAGAAACGCCGGCGACGGGCTGGCCTGCAGCTCGCGGTACTGCGTCGCCGCGCCGTGCAGGAACTCGTCGAGCTCGACCGTCTTGTAGGCGGCCGTGCCGGCCTCGTCCTGCGACGTGTGCGTGCCGAGCCAGAAGAAGACCTCGTGGCCCAGACGCGGCTCCTCGGCGCCTCCGTCCTTCTTCCCGCCTACGCGGTACGAGTGCAGCACAATGTAGCTGTCGCCCTCGTAGAAGCGGCCCACGTCGGCCACGGCCACAGGCACCACCTGGAAGTCCTCAATGCGCCACACAAAAAGACCAGCCTCGACGCCGATGACGCCGTTGTTCCAGGCCGGCTCGGTGGCTGCCGACGCATACTTGACACGGTGGTCAATGTCGGTGCCGATCAGCTCGACATTGCTATCCTTAATATCATACTCCTTGGCGTGGACAAGACCGTGGTGGGGAGCCATGATGGGCGATGAGAGTGCTGTGCTATTCCAACGTACGCCGTACGCGCGGATGCCTAGTTTGAGAACTGTGGATCATGAAGCACCCGGCGTTCTAAACCATGTCACGTGGCGATGTTACATAATCTTATATCTCAACCTCACGACGACTACCCCATATTGCCACACAGCCTGCGACCATACTTTTACGCAAAACATTCTGCAGAAAATGCCATTTGCCTTCCAAGGTGGATTTGTATCGCACAGATCTGAGCCGCGACAGCCCCCAAGCACAGCTGAGCTCGAGATGAACCAGACAGAGGCATGCGGAGCCCATGCGGAGCCAAGCTGAGCCTAGCTGAGCGAAGGATCACAGCGAAGGATCACAACGAAGGATCTTACCAATGCCATTTTAAATAACGGGCAACGTCGTATTACGCGTACACGGGGATATACATGAATCAAACGGTCGTTTCATTAGCATGCGTGAGTACTCCGTACACAGTAGTGAGCACACAGTATTTCTCTTACTCATTTACTCAACTACAGAATATACCGAGGGATCTCGGTTAAGAAGAAGTAGCAAAATGCAGTTCATGCTAACGGCGGAGTTCATCCGGGAGGATAGATTCGCCGAGACGGCTGTGTTCTCCATCTTGGAGAGCGAAAATTTGGGCGAAGAGACGGTAAGAACGTTGTCTTTCAAGTGCTCTGAGCCAATTTTGTCCACTAAAAGGAATTGGCCCTAGAAGAAACAATCCCTTGTCTGGCTAGAAATGGGCAGATGGCCATGAGAAAGGCACCTTCAACACCGCATGAAGGAAACAGCAAGCCTGTGAATCCTATAGATAAGTACTCCGTATTACCCCGTTATCTCATGAGATATCGGATCAACCCGACCGCGTGCCTTTCAGACTGCAAGATAGAGATGGGATCCTTTGAAGATTGATTGCAGAGCGCAAGGGCCAGCTTCCTTTGCGATCCTGCCGGGGAATACCAAACATCTTAGCGTTTACTATCTGTGCCAAAATGATTCCTCACCTATCCGCCCCCAACGGCCATTACTAGCAGGAACTCAACCGTTGACGGTTTGATTCGGGAACTAGATTTACTCCAGTTTGTCAAAGAACTACTGCATAGCCGTTGACCACCTGCGCTGAACGCCAGCACGAGGATGGAGAGTGATTGGTAATGCCTTAGAGATCCAACCCTAAATCCGGGTAACCACAATTAGACCCCGGAGGAACATCCGCCACCATGCCGTGGACACTAGGATGAAGCTGCAGGCTGTTAGGTCAAGACACAAATGTAGAATTGGCCTGGCCCAGGCCAAGAATTTGCTCAAGCTACTCGTATCATGAATCTACTATTACTACGAGTATATACCAGCCCGGGCGGAATACCCCATTCAGACTTTCCATTGTGATTTTCTACTGCGGATGGAGCTTGGCGGAGAAGATCCTTTTGCTCCGTACGCCGCCGTACTATACGACGACTACGAAGCACCCCCAATTTGCGCGCAGTGGACACTGCGGTGTGGGGGTCGGAAAAGGGGCGGAATATTGTGAGCATCCAGGCAGCAGACAGCTGGAGCTGTGCTGGCAATTTCTGGTCTTTGAGAACAGCAAAAACTAGCCCTCTCTGGCGGGCAAGGCCTTCTCGTGCGAAAGAAAGGCCCCAAGGCCCCATATTAAAAAAAGGGGGTGTCAGGTCGAATGTTCCAATTCGGATCCGAAAGGAATCCCTGGTTTTATCTTTGATTTCCTATACAGTTACAAGCAATAATCGCACTGTGAAACGCTTTTCCCCGGGTTTGCCCTTCTTCTCCTGGCTTCTAGACATCAAAAGAGACAGCAGGTGGTATATTTTATATCAGTACAGAGTGCATAGAAGCAGGAAAAATAAAAGACGAAGCCCGTTGTAAGCAAAATCGAATGGTAAAAAAAAAGAAAAAAAAACAGAAACGCTGCCGTCCCCCCCTATAGTCGGAAACACACTTCTGTTTCTATACGACCGACCGCTCGGTAGTAGCCTTATCCATGACCTGGACATGGTATGATGACGTTACGTGAATGGCGTCGGGCGAGAGCTGATCGTGTGTGCCGTTGTTCGTACGGTTCGTCGTGATGATGCCGCGCTGGCTATCGCCGTCCATGTCGTCGGTTTCGCCGCCGTCCAGCTTGATAGCGCCGGCGGTGGCGCCGCCTTTGCTGAAGCTGTGCATGCCGTAAGACGGGCCAGGCCGGCTAGATTCGCCCTTGGAGGAAACGTCCGAGATAAACTTGACCTTGCGTAGAAGCGGGCGCAGGGCGGCAAGGGCGGCAGCAAAGATACCGAGGCCGATTTCGAGGATGGAGTAGATGGCAGACGTGACGGTGGTGCTGATGGTGTCTGCAGAGGACAAGCCGTGGGAGCCCGAAATGTTCTGGACAATGATAATGTACTTGAGTCGAATGATGGTGACAATAGAGGTCCTGTGGAAATCGATATTAGCACAATGGGAATGGGGGGTTTGAGAATCTTGACCCAGAACGTACACAGCACCAAGTCCCAACAAGAAGCACACCACCAGTTTGACCTTTTTCGGCAGTGTCGTCTTCCAAAGGAGATAGACGGGAAGAAGCTATTTTTGGTCAGCCGCCTATAAGCGTGGCAAAAGAAAAGGCAACAAAACCTACCGCAGAATACCAACTAACCACCACGTCCTCAATGGATAGCACCAATCCGACTTTGGCAATGACTGTGTTGGAGATGCAAGAACCCGTGCCGACGCCCCAAGCCACGGAGAGCGGGCGACATTGCAGAGCAAGGACGAACAAGAGAACAAGGGAGAACAAGTTGGATATGATGATTACGACGATGATGCTCTTGCGAATGAGCGCCATGTCGGCCGTCTTGCAGATTCGCAGCAACACCATCAGGATAGCCGTCTTGGTGAGGCCAGACGATATGACGTAGGCGATTTGGCCAATGGTGAAGTACTAGATGTGATTGTTTGATTAGCCAGGCAGTTTACAGGGCGGCACAAGCCAGTCACACAGTCACACAATCACAATGTGTCACAACGTGTCACACAGGATCTGGGGAACTGTGTGCAGATACGCCCTCTCTCTCTTACCATGGCAGCTTTTATCGCACTGTAGTATGTCTGGACGTCGCTTGCGCCGATGCCGTAGTGTACGGCGGCAATCTCCATGGCACCAAAAATAATGAAGCCGACCTATTCGTGTTAGCAAGCGCTCTGTGTCCTTTGACGTCTGTTTTCTCGTCTCGTCTTTCGTTCACCCACCAATGAGACAATCAGCAGACTATCATCCCAACCAAACGCCCGCGTGGTTATGCGCACATATGCACGCAGACCCACGACAATCACGTCGGCGATGACGCAGGAGATGATAAGTGGCGGCAGTTTATTGCGGTCCGACATCGTGGCGGCTGTTGGATGCAAGCTCTCGAGATTCCGTGGTCTGGTTCGTGGAGGTCCCCCGGTTGTTCCAAAAAAGGCTGTCTGGTTCTTTTGTAGGAGGAAGGGATTACAAAAGAGCGAACGGCGAAGACGACCCGCTAAACAATGCCAGAAATAAAAAGATAAAAATTAACGAGCGAAAATAATTGCCACCATACACTGCTCCTTCTGTCCCCCTTCGCATGGATGTGCCTGCTTCTTTAAAGCCCTCTGGGGCGTGAACGGATCCTTTCGACGTCACATTAAAAAACACCAACGATCAACCAACAGTTGCCTGCGAACACAGCTTCTCCTTCTTTCCCTCCCACCCCCCTTTTCTTTGATATTCCCCAGTTTCTTTTTCGAACGTTTTGTCCCTCCCATGCCATGGTCTCTCTTCCTAACGAAATTCAAGTCCTTGTACATGCCGGAATGGCGAGGTACTCCACAATTTCGCCCTTCTCGCCTCGTCTCCACCAGCGTGGCATTGACGTACACAGTACGGAGAAATGGGTAGTCATTACGAGTACATATTCATGCGGACGTATGGAGTACTTGTACATGTATTTGTACGAAGATCTACGAGTGTGCTGCACGATTTGTATATGCACCAGGGACAAGTGCTTGTACTGCTACATGTACTCCGTATTCGTACGAGAAGCTGCGTCGCCCCTTTTTCACTCTTACGAGTGCTCTAATCCTACACCATACGAGTACATAAGCTCCATAAGCCGTACGACTGGCACCCACCTGCCATGGCTCTACCCGTCGTGAGGGTACAGGGTACAGGGTACAGGGGTTAGGTCGTACGTCAGCCAATGAGAAGGATGTGCAGACAACGTAAAGTGCAAGTAGTTCGTACGTAATAACCGTTACTGCTAGAAGATAGTGTGCTGTACAACGACTTCTTCTGATTCAGATACTCGCAAGTGCAGTAAAAAGGCCCCTGTGGTGGCAATGGGAACTGAAATTTACGCCTAGTGCCCCCAGTCTAAAATGCCCTGGGCGTTCTCGTTCTCGTACTATATAAATGCGCTGTGAGGACCCATTGTCTACCATTTCTGGCTATTTAGTCCCCAGTTCTGGGCCCATATACGGACAATCAGTGGAGTACGCTAACGTTTATTGCCCCTGTAATACATGTAATCATTCTCCCCTCGTTACTCCGTACGATACGCGAAAGAGTCCCACTGTACGAGTACGGAGTACTACGCCGTGCTGCCTTTGTTTGCTGCATCCGGTTTATTGATAACAACTAATATGCTACTTGTATTGTAATAGTCAGTGATCAACGGCCAAGTTGCGGTCAAAACAGCCACACCGTACCCTGCACCAAATATTCAGCAGACAAGCCAAGGCTAGACTTATCATGTTCGTGTCGTGCCAGTACGTGTACGAGTAGGATTCGCTGTAGCGCTGCGGACTAAAACTCGGTTTCATAGAGACTGGGACTGGGGATGCCGAGTTAACCTACTGCGTACAGAGGTCGTCTGTTCGAGTACGGACTTGTGTCTACTCCGTCTTCCTGTGGCAACGCTATACTCCGTACTTGGGATATAAATAAGGCCATGAAGACTGAGCTTTTTTTCCTCTTTCCTTAGTCTCTTCATCCTGTTTGTCTTTCTTGCAAGCTTCTACTCCATACCCCAATCCTACTATATACCTCTTTCTTTTTTTCCCCCTTCGGAACGAAGCCCACCCAACACCATGAGCCCAAACGCCACCCCTGCCCTTCCCAGCTCTCCGGAGGAAGTCTCTCTTGAGTGGCTGCAGACCATCCTTGCGGAACCGACCCTCTCTGGATTTGAGATTACGCGAAAGCGCCTCAATGAGACATCATGCAAACTCTATGTGACGCTTTCATACCCGGACGAGGCTGCTGCCGTGGCCGCCAAGAAGCCCAAGAACATCCTGCTCAAGGGTGCCTTTAACCCGGCCGTATTGGCCATGCCCGTCTACCGCAGCGTCCTCATCCCCATATACCACTGCGAGGTGAACTTTTTCAACAAGGTGGCCAAGAACCTGCCCGCCGATGGTAGCAGCGGCCTGCACATGCCCATCGTGTACTGGGCCGACAATTCGCCGGACAATGGTATCCTGGCCATGGAGGACATGGACGTTGCTGGCTACGTGTTCGGCGATCCTGCTCAGACCTACAGCCTGGCCGCAGTGCGCTCGGGCATCCAGCAGCTGGCTGCACTGCACGGACACACCTGGGGTTGGTCCAAGCCTGAAGGAGCATCCAAGACGCCCGACAACGAGTGGCTCGCAGTCACCACGTACGAAGACGCGTTTTATAACATGATGAAGATGTGGGACGATCTGATCGATGGCCCCAACCGCCCTGCTGTGCCGCCCATCATCAGCGAAAGCAGAGAGAGAATGGAAAGGGCTTTGACCTCCTACTTTGCCAAACGCAACCCGCGCTTCCGCTGCCTCATTCACGGCGACCCCCACAGTGGCAACACTTTCTACCGGGCCGCTGATCCGCGCGGTTCGGAGAAGCTCTACTTCCTCGACTGGCAGGTCACGCACATTGGCACGCCCTTCCACGATCTGTCCTACTTCATCCAGGGCAGTCTGAACATCGAGGACCGCCGCGCACACGAGTGGGAGCTGGTGGACTACTATCTCGAGGAGCTGGCCAAGCGCGGTGGGCCCAAGCTATCGCGTGATGACCCCGAGGTCGCCATCGAGTACCGTCGGTCCAGCATTTCCGGCTTCGCCTGGATCATGACGCCCTACACTATGCAGTCGCAGGAACGCGTGGAGGCTATGTCGCCGCGCTTCAGCGCCGCCATGGTCGACCACAAGACCGTCCAGCTGCTGACCGGTGAGGGCGGCGATGCCAGCGCGTAAGCATGGCAAGGATGGAAAGCTGGGAAGCTGGGAAGCTATGCTTTGTCAGTAGTGGATTGGTCCAAGTTTTGAATTACACAGTATGGAGTATTGCGTACGGGGACTAGCCTTTGAAACACGCATGCAGGGGAATATTTCCAGTACACATATCCGGTTATAGTGCATACATCCGCAAGATTCTCACATCTCACTTCGCCAAAGCCAGAACATCCTTCCTGGGTAGCGGCTATCTGTCCCACACCCTCGCTTGTCTCCCTGCCGCTTACAATCTTGCGCTTATCACAGCATAAATTCTCCTGAGGGTGCGACAAGCCTGTAAGAGTAGGTCCGATCACCTTGTATGTTTCACTGCCATTCAAACATGGAACGTTGACGCTCTTCCAAGAGTCATCGTCTGGTATATTAACTGGACCCCCAATACGAGCGTCCATACGAGTATACGAGCGAAAAAATAAACAAATAGAAAAAAATAGAAGAAATAAACGAAGCGGGACAGGTTGTTCTGCAGCCTCTCATTCAGTATGGAGCATGCATGGGGCAGCGAGAGACTTGATTCGTACTGCTACTCGTACTCGTATGGAACAGCCGACGGAAAAGCATGGCGTTACCTGTTCAGGGCATGGGGGAGGAGGCCAAGGGGACGCTCCGTACCCTGTACCGTCACGGGCCATGGCCCACAGGGACTCGCCCCAGCGTCACGGTCGATGGTCCACAGGGGCTTGCAGCGTCACGGGCCAGGCCCACAGGTCGGAGCATGTCCCAGTACGTACACCTTGGCCCGTGACAGACATTAAGGGGTTTTATAAAACTAAGCCTTACGAGTACTCGTAAATAAGGCTTAATCGTACTACGTCCCACTTTAGTAAGCGTACCCATCTACCACCAACAGCGCGCATACCCTGTACCAGTGCAACGCGCATTTTGCTCCGTTGGACCCTCGGGGCCGAATCTGGTGGTCAGGGGGATGTGCTGGCCACAAAACGCAAATAGCCGAGATTTAGCCTTGGGCATTCGTACGAGAGGAGCTAGTCTTCTCCGTGGCGATGGGCTCTCGTGGGTTTAAAACTCGTCGATGGGCAACTACCAATTTTGAAAAACGAGTTTTCTCTTTTCTTGGGCGCATTGATACGGAGCAAAGGGGTGACTTTTATGGGAATCTACTCCGTATTCTGTATTGGGCAGTGGTAAGCACGAAAGGTACAACCCACCTTCTGCCACGAGTATCTTACATGTTTTCCTGTCATGGATGATCCAGCCAGAGGGAGCCGAAGATGATGAATAATCTTTAACCAACAGCGTTCCATTACACTGTCCTTATAGGTCCCCAGACATTCTTCCAGCAGTTGGTTTGACCAGCATTGCACGTCCTCCACGGTTAATTCAACCTCTGCAGTTTCCTTTTTCTTTCTTTTCCTACGTTTCCTTGTGTTGGCTACTCGTACGAGGGTGTAACCTTTGTTGTTGGTTGGTCGGGCGGGTTATCCCGTGACCAATGTAAGGAGTAGGCGTCGGCCTGCAAGCTCTTCTCGTACGAATTTCCCGACAGCCGAGCATACACAGTACCCCATAGTACTGTGTGCTGGAAGATGCACCCAAAAAGTGGATTGCTTCTACAGGGTATTGGTAAATGAGGTGCTACTTGTACGGTAAATTTCGTTATTTATACTGTAAGTCACGAATAAGGAAATGATCAGAGGGTCTCGATCGTACTGTGCCTCCTAGATCACGCACTTTCGAAAGCTGATCTAATACAAGGTCTTACGTGCATCGCAACGTGAGTAAGAACCCAACGAAAGTGTAGGATTCCGAATAAAGATAATTGTATGGATAATGAATGGCTACAGGAGGAGTTCACGATGTAAATAAATGTCAGGGGTTGGTGCACCGCCACAGTTACAGTCACATGTTGGAACCTAAGCCACAATACTATTCCGTACAGTGGGGCGACAAAAGATCACCAAAAGAGAGCTTTCAAACAGTTATTACAGAGCTCAAAGTATAGCAACACCAAGTAGTTGTATAAAGTGGTAAAATCAAACATGCATGTTATAAATGTAAGTAAACGACTTGCATGGTTTAGAATTGTTTTAAAAGTAACGTTCGTGTATAATTTGAAATTTTATGCAATCAGTATATTTGTAGATTTAGGGGTTTAAACAAATAAATAAATATTGAACTTAAAACTACGATGGTGTAGAACTCAGGCCTTTTAAACAGTTCTGGATAGTACAAATAATTTACCAGTCATTAATATATACAGAGTATTTTTATTAATGAATTTGGATTCGTTATGTCTGTTTTATAGGTAAAAGGGGCTATAATACTGTATTCATTACCGTTGTCAACTACACGCTTAGCAACGAGAGCGGAATTAATACAATAGCGGTAACAACAGAAGTAGAACTTGTAAGAAGTATTTTTCAAAGCTTCGAGAAGAAAATAACTTGGGAGTTTATGAATTAGACATGCTTACACAAAACCCGGCTAGGACAGAACCAAGACATGGATTATGAAAGGGTTGAAAGACTACATGAAAATTTACGTAAAAGGTTCATGATACTAATATGGGATGCAAAGCAAATGAATTATGCTGCTAGATAAGACGGATTTCAAAGTACAGGACAATCCATGAGTTTTGATCACCCAGCCCACACAAACTTTGCCAACAAGAGAAAATCAGAGAAACGAAAGATAATTTAGAGTTGCTGGCAGTCTGGTCCAATCTGGGAGGCATGTTCCTCCAGAATTTACGTGCCAGGGGGAGCAGTGCAGAGGACGCCAAGACCAAGCTGGAAGGCGAAAGTTAGCAAGAAATAAAAGCCGTGGAAGCGGAAGAAAACGTACAGCAGGGAGGACACAGCAGGCGGGGGCCTTGTTGATAGCCTGGCAGATGGTGTTGTAGTTGCTGGAGCTAGTCGGGGTGGCCGGGGCTGGACGAGTTAGAGAAGCCGTCTTGATGCATCGTGAGCATGTTTGTGTGCTTACCTTCGACACAGTTCAGGTCCAGGACGCCAAGAACGCTGACCTCGCAGCACTCAACCACGCTGTACAGGCCACTGCAGGGCGTGTAGTCGGTAGCATAGGTCGGTGAGGCCATGACAGCGGCAAGGAATGCCGAGACAGTGGCGACAGAGAACTTCATATTGGAAATGTTGATAAGGTGTTCTTGGTGGAGGATGAGAGTGTGAGGATGATGAGAATAAAACGGACGAGAGAAGAGGGAGGAAGAGTCTCCTTTTATATCTGTATTTTTCCCTGTCCGGACCTCCTCTCAAGACCGTCTCGGAATAACGATAATCAAGCCTGACGGGAAAATGCATCTTTGCACTTGTTGGATATTGTGGCTTCCGGTGGCTTCCGGTGGCTTCTTACTCGTGTCCTGCAAGCCTCTTTTTCTCCACTTGGTATTTAGAAAGCGCACATGGCCTTACTGAACACAAAAGGAGAAGATTCTAATGAATCATGGCGATACGTTGTGAGACATGGGCCACGAAAAGCATTGGCTCAGCTCGTGATTTGTGCATTGCGCGGGTTGTGCTCCGACCTCCCCGTGAGCCTATGAAATGAACGCGTACAAAGAAATTATGTTCTTCTTTGTATTTTCTCCTGTACGTAACCGATATCGTGCGTCTATTTCCAGCTGTTATGGCACGCAACATTCAAACTTTATCAGATGGTTTATAAAGAGGGTTGCACAACATCCTGCTGTACAACTATTCATATTTATTTTAGTCAGTCCTGCCACATTTTCACCACATGCTTAGTAAATCGGGTGATCCCGAATATAGCCGTGAGCCGTTATGTGCTGCCACACTTTTCTCATACAAGACTCCCCAAGAAGTCCAAATTCTTGCACAACGGTGCCGTCCGTGCCGTTCAAACTGATCCATTGGCTCATGCTCCGGACTGATTTGCATGCCATCCCAGATCCTCCCCTGAAAATACCACGGAGTACATGAGATCCAAGTACTCTGTATAGGAAGTTTTGTACGAGGAGAGAGTCATGCGCGGAGGTAGAGTACGTGAATATGCAGCCTAAGGCATGTAAGATCCGGAAGGATTTGTGGTGGAGAAGTCGGCCACCAATACTTCCCAGCGGGGGAATTGATCGGCATTCAATTTCAGAGATTTTCTCAACCCTCCGTACGAAGCGGTGATGAGCTGACCCATGGACATTTGAGCCATAATAGAGTTAAAGTTGTGATGAAACCAGTCAAAATGATCGTACCGCCCCATGGATTGCCACTTTATTGACGGGTCCTCACGAGAATGATGGAGTCGGAAAAATGGAGTGAAAACAGGTGCCGATATCAAGATCTCGATCGGACAGCAAGCAAACATGCACATAGCCAGCCACAAGAATGAATGAACGGCCTAGATTCATGCAGGATATCAAATGGGGAAAGAGATGCGCGTGAAAAATATTGACCGAATGATTGACCGGAGTTCGCACCCGTATCAGAGTGAGAGTCTGAAGATGATCACATGCAGACCAGAGCGTGTTGGGAGTCATTATTGGTGGACACGACACTCCGAGTGACCGGGAAAAACAAACATACACGGTATCTTACGAGAGGCCGGTGCGGCGCGGCTGGTCGGCTACGGCACAGGCCCAACACTTTTCTCACCCGCCCCCTTTTCCTCCGGACCCCCTCTTTGACCCTCCTTTCCCCGGGCCAGAACCAGGAACCCGCATTACTTGTACTTGCGGGTAGTTCTAGTAGTTGTGACCCACACCAAACTTCTCCTCATGCTTCTTCTTGAGACTCTCAAACTCCTCGTCATAAGCAACCGTGTTTCGGCTGCGCTTCCGGCCCACGCGGCGGAAGTACATCATGACGCCAATTCCCACCAGGCCGACGGCCACAATGGGCCCGGTAATGACGGCTGCCATGACGGACTTGGACATGCCCCCGCTGCTGCTGGCTGAGGAGGACTCGACCTGCGAGGAGGTGGTCGTGTTGCTGAGGCTGGAGGGCGTGATGAGAGCCGAAGACAAGGTCTCGACATCGCTGGAAAGCGACGAGGAGGCCGGAGCAATGGTGGTGGTGACCACCGGGTTGGTAGTCACGATAGAGGTGAGCGTGGACGTAGGGCTACTGGAAGACGGGGGAGATGTCAGCCGGGGAAAAGGAGCAAGGGCCATGGTCTAGAACCTACGTGGTGAGCACGACGGAAGAGGTGGAGGAGGTCGGCACAGTGGCAGTGGAGGATGTTGTGACATCGCTCGAGGAGGCGGCGGCCGCGGTGGTCTTGGTGGCGGAGGTGACAGACGTGGCAGCGGCCGCTGTGGTAGCCTTGGTGGATGTCGTGGACGCGGCAGGCGTGGTGGCCGACGTAGAGGTGGCTGACGTGACGGTGGAAGAGGCGGGCTTGGACGTGGAGGTGGTGATTACTGAGGTCGCGGAGGTTGCAGATATTGTTGATTCGGCTGCACTTGTGACTGCAACCCCGAGAAGACCGGAGACAACGGTGGCAGCCGGGTCGACAATGCTGCTGACAAGCCCGTCCAGCAGGCCTCGGTTGACAAACATGTTGATGGGGGAAAGGAAGGAAGTGGCTGTACAAGGAGAAAGAGGGCAAAAAGAAGGGAAAAGGGAAAATGGGAAAAATGAGAAGAGAGAAAAGAGAAAAATACAAGCAAAAGGAGTATGAATTAAACGTTAAAAATGACACCAGGCCGTAGAAGAAGAAGAAACAAAAGGTAGACGTCGAGCTACCGCATGAAGCTGTTGGAAGAAGGGAATAGAGAAAGGAAAAAAGGAAAAAAGGAAAAAAGGAAGAAATAGGGCAGGGAAGGAAAAGACAAACGACAGCCCTTAAAGGAAAAGCCCAAGAAACACGGAAGGTGGAGAGGTCGTCGGGTTGTTTCTCAGGAATCTGGCGCGAGCCTTATCGAGCCCCCTTTCCCAGACGCCGCCAGCAAGCTCCGTCCAAAGAAGAGCCGGGTCGCATCTTACGAGGGGAGGTCCACGTTGTACGGAGTAGTCTGGTTGCCCCAGTGCTGGGAACGGGCAGCCAGCCAGATGGCAGGCCTCCTGCGATCTGCATTCGATCTGCCCGTCTTGCGACAGGTGCTGCCACAGCCCCTTCGCCTCCCCTGATGGCACAAAGCGCAGGCTGGGGGGCGACGGTGCCGTCATGATTGGGTCGGCCAGGCGAAGTGCCGTGATTTGTGTAGTGGTCCATGCTTTAGAGCCGCTACGACCAGCGCTATGAGGTCACAGGCAGGCTCTAAATGGGCGGGTCCTGGGCACTCCCGTGTTCTGAAACGGCCTGAAACGCGAGCCAACTTTAAGGCGTTCTTCTTCGGCCGACCATGGGGCCATGGAATGGCGAAAGCACGAGGGCCAGTCGACGAGGATTGCAGATGTGATTGTTATCACTATGGAGTACGTTGTGATTTCCATTGATCTTCCATCACTGACAGGCCTTGCAGGCCTTGGCTATCTGGCTGGACCCGAGTCTAAATCCACGCAAAGAAGGCGGCAAATCCACATCACAGAGTAAGCGCCAAGAACAAATGGGCCCATGTGAAACCACTTCTGTCACAGAGAGCTCATGCTTGATTCTTTTAGGCAGTTGGACAGCGTGGGGGAAATTCAAATAGTGCCATACACGTCGTATTCACCTCTGCGACGTCTGTCAATAGTCCAGACGAAACTGGCCCTTGCTGTCTGTAAATAGTGCATTCTGCCAGCACGAAGAATCCACGGTTGACGTCTACACGATGACGAGCCAGAGTGCGCCCGGCGCCAAGAGAGAAGAGCGTGCCATTCTGGCGGCGACGGCGCTTGAATACTCGGTACGATGGGACCGCACGGGGCTGTTTGCGTGACGGGCAGCTCTGTAGAGCGTGAGACCGTCAGAGCATCCGAAACGCTTCTGTCGATGTTGAGACGAGCAGGTTGGGCAGGCCTCGACTGCCGATGCTGAAGGCCTGTCGAAGACTGGCGGTGCCAACTCGTCCAGAAAGGTCCACGCTCGACTGGTCGGCCGCCCAGGACGTCTTCCGGCATTCCGGAAGATGCCGTTTTTGTCATTTGTACGACGCATGATTCCTGTTCCTACCGGACAGATCCTTCCTGTCAAAATCGTGGCTGCAACGTGAGTCTGTCGATCCGGCACGTCCGGGAGGACGTATTTGCCTGCATGACTGCCGCGTGCAAGCTGCAGGACGGCTGCGATTGTGTGCCAGCCGATGGCGCAAAGATCAGCTCCGGTTATCTGGGAGGGCATTCCGGGCCGCTTCGGATCTTTTTTTGGCGATTGCGTTGGCTGCGGCATGGATGACATCATTGCGCCCAAAGTTGCGGCATCCGGATGGATTGTGGGTGGATACAGGGAGAATGAGACAGAATGAGACATCCTGCAGGATGACAAGAGACGGCCAGGATTCCGAGGTTGCAGAGGAATCCTGCAGGAGTACAGGGAAAGAATTCCAATAAATGCAAAAAAAGGAAATGTGACCCGTACGTTGAGACAGACGAGAGCAGCTGGGAGGTACTGACGAGGTTAGACGACAAAACAGACGGACATTCAAAGTCTAAATTGAAATACAATGCATTTATGTACAGGAGACATCCGGCTACGCCAGGAGGTTCTTGAGGGTCTGGCCGGCAATGAAGCGGCGCAGGTTTTCGGCCACGAGGGTCTCGGCGCCCTGGGGACGGCCGCCGGCGGCATGGGGCGACACGACGAGGTTGGGGGCCTTCCAGAGGCGGCTGGCGGCCGGCAGGGGCTCGGTCTCAAAGACGTCGAGGGCGGCGCCGCCCAGGCGGCCCTGCTCGAGGGCGTCGGCGAGGGCCTCCTCGTCGACGGTGGTGCCGCGGCCGACGTTGACGAGCCAGGCGTGGGCGGGCAGCTGGCGCAGGCGCTCGGCATTGAGGATGTGGTGGGTGGTGGCGTCGCCGGGCAGGATCATGATGAGCAGGTCGGTCTCGGGCAGGGCCTGGGGCAGCTCGTCCTCGCCGATGATCTCGAAGCCGTTGCGCAGGCCGCGCTCGCGGGCAATGCCGCGGACCTGGGCGCCGAGCAGCACGAGGCTGGGCACGAGGGTCTTGGCAATGTTGCCAAAGCCCCAGACGAGCACGCGGGCATCCCGGAGCGAGGTGAACTTGCCGGCCGGCCGGTCCGGCTGGGGGCCGCCGAGGTGGCCGGGCCACTTGCCCTGCAGCTGGTAGTCGCGCATCTCGAAGAAGCGGCGGGCGCCCGTGAGGATGAGGCCCAGGGCATGCTCGGCCACGGTGTGGTCGTGCAGACCAGAGCCGGTGGTGATGGCGATCTTGGTCGGGTCGAAGCCGGCGTTGATCACGTCGTTGGGGCCGGCCGCGAGCGACTGGATCCACTGCAGCTTGGTCAGGCGCTGGGCCGCGTCCTTGAGATTGGCGGCAGAGTTGGTCCAGACGACGAGGATGGCCGCGTCCGTGTGCTCCTCGGGGATCAGGGCATGGACGTCGTACGGCTGCAGCTTGACGGAGAAGCCCTCGAGCGATTGGATGTCGAGCTTCAGCGACGTCGGATACAGGAGCTTCAGCTCCGCCGCGTTGATCTTGGCCATGGTGAGATTGAGAGACAGAGTTCTTGCACAGAACACAGCACGAAGAAGGCAGACGGCGAGGCTATATGAGGAGACGGGAAAATTTGCGGCGGGGCTGCGATGCCGGACGGCGGCCGCGGGGAAGAGGCTGGAGTGCTCAGCACGCCATGGAGCTATTATCGTGGCCGCCTGATTGGCTGCCGCCCTGTTCTCGGGCAATCTTTCCCCGACGAATCCTACACGTCCTTCGTCTAGCGGGGTTTTAGGGGTCTTTGGCGGGCTTTAGGGCCTTTTGCACGCCAGAGCTCCGCTACAGCGCTCGGGACTCGGGCAAAACGCCCGGCGCCGCGAATTTATTTTCCACTTATGACAGCCTACGGCAGACACGGCGTCTCACCGACCGAGGAATCCATACTTTTTCCGGAGCCAATGGTGCTTCACCTCCGCCCGCCACGGCGTCGTCTGCCGCATGTTCTCCTGCACGGCCGCGCTCTTCGCGTGCACCGTCCACAGGGCCGCCTCGTCCACAAAGGCCTCGAGGGTCATGAGCCGAGCCGCGTCGTCCGGATGGCGCAGCACGCCGTAGACGAGCGAGTTCGGCTCGGCCGTCCGCACCGTCTCGGCCACGCGGGCCCAGTACGGAAGCGACTGCTCCGCCAGGGCCGCCTCCTTGTAGCGTATGTCGCTCACGAGAAGGTAGGGGTCCGCCGTCTGCCCGAGGCCGTCGGCGCGGACCAGGAGACCGGTGGCGTCGGCCACGTCCAGCGTCGTCACGCTCAGGGGACCGTCCAGCACGGTATGCGTGCCCATCCACTGCAGCAGGCTCTGGACAATGTCGGTGTGCATGTGTGTGTCGAGGGCAGCAGCATCCTTGTAGCTTGGCAGTCAGAGAGTAGCCAGGATACACGCAGGTCGACGGAAAAAAAGAACACTTTTAAAAAAAAAAAAAAAAAAATGTAGACACACATCTCAACCATATACACAGTCTTGTCTGGTTGGTCACGCGGGACACAAACGGCATAGCCGGTCACGCCAGGCTCATGCTCTCGTGAGAAGTCCGCAATGGCCGAGAGCTTGGCAATATACTGCGGCTGTCAGCATTGGGCACTGGGTAAAATTGGGTACTTTGATCTGTGGTCCAGGAAGCGTTCCTGTAGGATTGCCACGCATTTAGAACGTTCTGTACCCACCTCTTCTTGGGTCTGCCCCCCGACCGTGGGCAGGATGGCAATGGTAATTTTAGCCATGGGACGATAGAAGGAGTCTTTTGATTGAGTCTCTTTGGATTTTGATTTTGGAATATTCTGCAGTCGTATCGAATATTCTGCAGTACGGAGTACGGAGTATCTTACTCGTATTTCGTACTCTGTTGTGGGTCGCCCCTGTAACCGAGGTTTGGCATTTCCGCCAGGCTTGGCTGGAGGGTCAACTGCACATGTCAGTGGTCAATACAGGGCCTCGTTGCGATGAACTCCTGATTTACGCAGTGCAACAGTGTTCCATTCTGACGTCATCCCTTGTTCGTACTCGTTTTCGTTTTCGCTACAAGAGTTGATAGTCTACGGAGTACAGAATACGAGTTGGACAAGAATTAATAGTCTACAGAGTACGAGTAGGACAAGATTGATATGGTTGTACTCCGTACTCCGGACTGAAATCACATTCCATCCCCTAACCGGCGCACGGAGTAATATCATCAGAGCATTTCCGTCTCCGTCGTCGTATTGCTCCACTGCATGCGCGTAAGTGGCACGTGACTGGCATGAGCAAACGGGAAATGGTGCCGACGACTGGAAATACGCCGCTGTCATTGGCTCTACAGCTTATCGAAAAAATTGACCATGCAGAAAGCGAACGATGTGCGGCTTGGCGGCCTTGGCTTGCCCAGGAATAGGGAGTTTTTTAGCACCTGCCCCCAACGTTAGCGCACAGTAGCGCTGTACCCTCGCAAGCAGCCCCCAATCTTCATACAGGGGTTCGCCGCCCCCATGGAGTTCGTCTTTCTCCAACAGCACGTAGCATGGAAATACGGAGGACTCGGTGCCAACGTTGCCCTGTACTCGTACGGCTACGGAGTAATACGGCTATGGAGTATTACGAGCCCTCTCTCCAACAGCAGACGGCCTGAAAAGCCTGCTGGCCTTCACTTTGTCCACATCGTCTGCGCCAACTCCTCTTCCTTTTTCCTTTCTTCTCTTCTCTTCTTACCCCATTCGAAATAAGAGTGCTAGACCATGTGGAATCGTCGGTATATACCCGTAATTGTCTTCCTCTTCATCGTTGGGCTCGTGCTCTTCCAGGCACGATCTCAGGGGTATACGGTATGTTTCTTTCGCCCCCAAACTGCTTCAAGATCCAAAATCCAAGATTCAAGATCAAGATCTGACCTCTACGCAACAGACAGATTTGCTCAACCACTACAGACCCAAGCGAACTTCACAACTACACTTCCTCGTCCCGGCCAGCCAACCACATCTCCAGCTATGTCGAACCCTCCTGTCGTCTGCCCTCCTGGGCTATCCGCCTTCTGTCCTCTCCGGCTGGAACGGCACCGGCGAACTTGACGCCGCCATCACCCACCTGGCCAAGGTTCGCAATGTCATGCGCTATCTCGAGAGTCTTCCCGCCGACGACGATGACGATCTCGTCCTCATCATCGACGGCTACGATGTCATCATGCAACTGCCCCCCGATGTCATGATACAGCGCTATTTTGCCGTCACCGAAGCCGCCAATGCCAAGCTGGCCGCCCGCTTTGGGCAAGGATCCACGGCTGCCGCAGCCGAACGTGCCGACGGAAACGCCTCCGTCCCCTACCTCCCCCATCAGTCCGTCCTCTTCGGCCCGGATAAGCTGTGCTGGCCCGTCGACTTCCGCCGCCCGGCCTGCTGGGCCGTCCCGGACACCGGCCTGCCCGGCGACGCTTTTGGCTACGGCGAGGTCGAAGATGTCAACGACATCGTGCACAACCCGCCGCGCTGGCTCAACTCCGGCACCATCCTCGGCCCCGTGGCCGCCGTCCGGGACGTCTTCGCCGCCACCCTCGAGCGCATCCGCACCACCTACGACCCGGAGAACATTGTCAAGGAGTCCGACCAGCTCTACATGAGCAACGTCTGGGGCGACCAGGAGTACGCCCGCTCCGTCCACGAACTCCAGATGCACGCCGCCGACAATGCCGACGGCCAGGATCTCGTGCCCTCGGGCGGCGGCGGCGGCGACGACCGCTGGCTGCCCGCCTTGGCCCCCGACCAGCGCACCGACTACCACATCGGCCTCGACTACGAGTCCGCCCTCTTCCAGGCCTGGGCCGGCTACGACCAGTTCCTCGACCTGCTCGTCTACAACGGCCCCGACCTGTCCGCCACCGTCACCCGCAACGTCAACAACGCCTCCGAGTTCGCCCCCTACGACATCCAGCTGCCCGCCGACGTCGCCTCCTCCGTCACCCGCCTGCTCGGCTCCGTCTCCGAGTCTCACAACGTCGACCCCAGCGATCTGCTCGTCCGCACCCCCCTCGGCACCAACCTCGTCACCCGCCACGTCTACGCCCTCTTCCACTGCACCGGCGAAAAGGACTACCTCAACGAGCTCTGGGGCAAGATCTGGTTCTACCCCTACGCCAAGTCCCTCCTCAAGGCCACAATCGACGCCATCAAGGCCGGCGCACCCATCTCGAAAGACCAGATCGACGGCCGCCTGTGGCGCGTGGCCAAGCCCTACCTGTCCGACTCCGCGCAGGGCGACGACGGCATCGGCGCCTTTGGCGCCTGGGCCGACCTGAGCGGCGAGTGGCTGGGCTGGGAGGATCTGTGTGCCGGACACGAGGACGAGCTGTTTAGCGAAGTGAATCTTGCATAGCGTTTTGGCTTGGGCGGCTAGATTTGGCTTTCATGATATCTTACATCTGCTCGGATCTGCCAGAGGATCGAGGCAACACACTACTTATATAATACCTAATTTGAAGCGTTTCCATGGACCTGGACTTACCTGTGATCATGTGCCCGAAGCCACTCCCGGCATTCATCTCACCAGCGGCATATGCCACGTGGTGGCTGATCTGGGGTAACCTTCCTTTCCGCAAACGCAGGCTAACTAAGCAATCTATGCGCCTCGTGCTTGGCTCTTAAAAACGCCGCCTTTATTTTCACGCTACACAAATAGGCGCATGCAAGTTGATAAACCAACCCGAGCCAATATAAGCAGAGCTTACGCAAATTCTGTCACGTACGGCCATAGATACTGGAAAGCACGGGATCCCGTCCGCTCTCCCCTAGTTAAACCAGTAATCGGCGGATTAGTAGTTGGGTCGGTGACGACCAGCGAATACCCGCTGCTGTACGTTTTTTTTTGCCGTTTCGTTTTAGTTCTAAACAAGACTGGCCAATAAGCTTTACTTATGAGATCTCTTACTTATTGAGTCTCTACTTATTTACTGGTATTAAACACAGAACCTCATACAGCAGAAGCAACACGCTCGACTTGAACAGCGACAGCCTCATTCTTCAGCTCATCGTCTCTGGTGCTTTGATGACTCTGCTGTCTCTGCGCCTCAAATACCTTTTTGAAGTGTCTCGGCTTGACATTGTTGGCAAAGAGGTAGTCCATCTAAAATCGTTAGAGCCATAAAAGTCAAAGCACCGAAAGAACTTACATCGTCAAAGCCAACGCCTTTGGTCTCCGGAATCAAGAAGTAAAAGGCAACGCACAGGGGAATGCCAAGGCCCGCAAAGACGAAGCCAATTTTAGCCCCCATATTTCCAGCGTCTGGGTTGATCATGTATGGGACCACAAATCCAATAACCCATCCGCTGTTGAAAATTAGCATCATGGCATAAAAAGAAGATGGGTCACGTACGTTGCGCCTTGGGTAAAGCCAACAATGGAAGCCGTCATGGGCCGAAGAGGCGGAGTAGCAACCTCATAGGCAAGCGCGAAGCCAATGGTTCCGATAGAGAGCTGATAAATAATGGCCCTGAATTATGTGAGCCAATGGTGATATCGATGAGATGGCGCCTTACCATAGGAAGATGCAGACAAGGACGACCCAAGTGGCACCAGATTTATTCACACAGCCCATAATACCCATCAGCTTGGACTTGTCAGTGTGTCTTCCTGAGACTGGAGTGTTGGGTATTTACCAGCTCAACGGCAGTGAGAGCGAAAACGCCATACAAAAGAAGGGGCCGTCTTCCAATGATTTCGATGAACGGGAATGCAGACAGGTTGCTCAGCAGCATGACGACGTAGAGCACAACCGAAACCGTAAAGTTTTCCGTAACACCGATGAGCCCGAGAAAGTAGGTAATGTAGCCTGGAGTTGTTAGGAGTGGCCACAAGGTCTTTCTTGGAACGCTTACTAAGCACAAACCCGGCGCCGATAAGTTGTTGGGAGGCCACGGGTAGGATGGCGATGATGGTCCGTTTCTGATGGGTCAGCAAAAAGCGAAGACTGGTGTATCAGTGGTTCTCACCAGATTGACACCCTTGAAGCACTGGAAGAGAGGTGGGCCGTTTATGCCGGACTGTTCCTCGAGAGCTTGCGTTGTCTGGATGGACTCTTTAATGCGCCCGACTTCTGCATCGATCAGGCTCTGGTCGTCTCTTCCATGGATGCGCTCCAACATTTTCCGAGCTTCGAGGTCTTTGTTTTTCTTGAGGAGGTAGTACGGAGACTCTGGGAAAAGGGGGTAGCCGACGACGAGAAAGAAGACAAACACAAACTGCACGATGATGACTGTTTGGTACGACCACTTTCCATCAATATTTTCTGCTCCGTAGGCAACGAGGCTGCGTGGTGTTAGCAGTAGACCATCCGCTGGAGGAAGTACTCACGCGAGAATGAATTGCCCAAACACGATGGAGCCGTTGTTGACGCAAAGGAAAAGACCTCGGAGCTCTGGACGTACAGTTTCGCCGATCCAGACGGGGGCGATGACAAAAACCATACCGAAGCCAATGGCTGTCCAGGTATTAATCCAGCTCCGAGAAGGGGAAGAGAAGATACATACCGTTGACAAGCCGGCCACCGAGGAACAGCTTCCACTCATGACTGGCAACCTGCATGCCAATACCGACAGCCGTGAAGACAATTCCAGCCAAGATGGAATGTTTCCGCCCGATTCTGTCGAGCAACTGGCCAGACACTATAATGCCAAAGATATCGCCAGCCGTGGCCACACCGTTCCATGCAGATTGATACTAGTTTGTGAGCGACTGTAAGAAGACAAGACCGATGTACGTACGCTGGCCGGGATGAGATATCCAGAGGCTTCGGACGGGTAAGGGATGCCCATGACACGTTCAAAATCGGAGAAGGCAGTGATAGTTCCAGCCATGCCGAAATCAAAGCCTAATCAGTCAGAAGAAGAATAAAAGAAATAGAAGAAGAAAGGAGGAGCAGATAACAGGGAAAAAGAACAGAAATGCATAGAAACAAAGTGAAAAGAAATTCACCAGAAATTCAACTCACCCATCATCATACAACCAATAGATATGTAGAAAGCCCAGACGGCAAACCTCTTCTGTTTGGACAGAATAACCCATTTCTGGGAATGCTGGACTTCTGCCCAGTTGTGGGTAGTAATCGCCATTGGAAAGACTTTGTCAAGAGTGTGCTCTTCTCTCGAGACATCATCAATATGCAGAACAGAGAAGCATGGCAATTATATGTCTTTTCTCCCTTGGCCTATTGACCTATTCCGGGCTGTGACCAAGATTGGTCACCTGTTTACAAGCCTTTCTATTTGCTCCGCTTGTCCCACACACCTCCACAAAACCCCGCAAACCTGGGGTAAGATGCCTGTTCTAGTTGGAATACGACGTTGCCGGCCTGTTCCACTTACTTCGGAAATATGAAATCGACCAGCTTCGTCGGTTCGCCAACCTACGAACCGATAAAAACCCCACAACATCCTATGCAAAATGGTGTCCCGGGCACTAAACCACCCGCCGCTTTTGCCTACCCCGGATCCTCGGTTCAAGGCCCTACCTGGAGCAATGACGACGCGGGCCGGCAAAATCAACTATCCCAAGAAACGTGTCTCAGTGGCCTGCGACGTCTGTCGCTCACGCAAGACCCGTTGTGATGCCCATCGGCCAGCCTGCTCCTTCTGCGAGCAGCTGGGCATCCGGTGTGTCTACCGGCGGCATACAGACTCGTCGAGACCGGATGACTCATCGTCTTCGACATCCCAGACGGACATCATCACCCGCCTGGAGCGACTCGAGTCGCTTGTCGAGGACAAAGACTCGTCGCCCGCCCTGACCCCTCAGCAGTCCTACCACACAGCCTCCATCGATGGCCACTCGCCGCTGCAACGCCCCCTCCCCCCCAGTTCTCCTGTCACTGGCAGTGCAGAAAGAGAACCGAGGACGCTGCCGCTATTTGGATACCGTCTGGATGGCCTGTCTCGGCTGGGTCCCGAGACGCCGAGCCTGCCAGCGTTGGCCCCTCTGCGCTCCTTTGACGTCGACGCCGAGCGGGAGCTGGAGGCGGAGCTGTTTGGCGCCGACACGGCAGCCAGCGGCCTGTTTTCGCCGTCCCCAGACCATCCAGAGCTGCTCGACACGAGCCCGCGCCTGTGCTGGTATCTCGAGCAGGCCTTTTCGCGGGATGTCCTGCCGTGGTGCCCTATCGTTGAGCACCGGGAATGTGCAGCGCTCGTGGCCCGCGTGGCCGACGACGGGTTCCCGCCCGGCCGGCTGGAAACGGCCATGGCCCTGCTGATCATGGCGCTGGGGGCATTTGCCCGTGGCCATGGCAGCCACCACGCGAGCACGGCCGAGCTGCCGGGCATTGCCTACTTCCGGGCCGGTCGACAGATCATCAACGCAGGCCGGGATGACACGTCACGGTACTCCATGATGCGGCTGCAGTGCGAGATTCTCATCACATTCTACCTGCTCTTCAGCCTGAAGCCGGTCCTCGCCTTTGAGGTGCTGCACACCACTGCGCTGCGCCTGCTGATGCTGCTGCAGCTGAAATCACGGGCCGAGGCCGATCCGATCTACCAGGAGATGTTGCATCGGGCCTACTGGACATGCTACCTGCTCGAGCACGAGCTGCAGGCGCACGTCTCCTTCAGTGCCCGGCTGCTCCAGGGGCAGCGGGACTCTGTGCCGCTGCCGCTGAGCGACTACGACGAGCCGGGGATGTACTGGTTTCTGTCTGAAATTGCCCTGCGCGGCATCTGCTCCAGCATGCGCGACGGCGTCGTCTGGAACGAGCACATGATCAATGCTCCCCTGCTCGTGGAAGAGGTGGCCTCCCAGCTCATGGAATGGCACTCGAACCTGGCCGCGCCCATCAAATTCCCGCTCGACGACCCGGCACAGTCCATGGCCGGCGCCGTCATGCTGCGGCCGCTGCTGGATCCGCACAAGATCTTCTTGCGGGCACAGTTCTACGCCGTCCAGGCCACCATGCACTGGCCGTTTGTGGCACAGATACTGACGGCACGTCCGTCTTTGGAAGATCATCCACGCGTCGTCTCTTCTGCGCGGCTGTCCCTGCAGTATGCCGTGCTTCACGTGTATGCCGTGGAACCACTGATGCAGGAACATCACCTCATGCTGTTTGCCAACATTACCAGCCTGTTCTGTGCCACCATGCTGCTGCTGTGTGCGCATGGAGTCCCTCAACTGGCAGATATCCGGCATCCCGGCACAGAAGCTGCCGTCGTGCATGCGCTGCAGTGTCTGCGGATCTGGGGCAAGGAGCCAAATGTCTTGGCCCGGGTCAGAAGGATCGAGAACGTCATGCGGGCAAAAGGACTGGGCGTTCCCGAGGCATGAGATGTATCGTTTTGATTTCTTATGGACTACATGTTCTCGTTTACAATACTTCATTCTGCTTAGTCAGCAATAATGAAGCCCATGCCGATTCCCTTGGGAAGCATCTTGAGGTAGCCCTTGTTGTCGCTGCTAAAGTTGGGCGTGAACTTGACCAGCTTGTGGTCCAGAGTCTCCGGCACAAAGTGCGCATGGTACACCACCGGGCTGTTGCTCCGGCTCGCCCATTCCTTGGTCAGCGCCTCGGCCGACGCCGGCAGCACAACCTTGGCCGGACACTTGTACCACCACGGCGTGTGGACAAAGGCCAGCATGATGCGTGCGCTGTCCGACGGGTTCGAGAGGCCGGCGTGCCAGAGACGCAGGTCGCGCAGCACGACGGAGCCGCGCCGGACGGTCGGCTGCATGGGCGGCGCCCACTTTCGGCGTTCTTCGAGACAGTCGTCCCGGATGCCAAAGTTGAGGTCTGTCGTGCTCTTGGCATAGGCCGACTCTTCCTTGCCGACGATGCAGTTGCGGTGGTCCCGGAAAGAGGTGTCCCGGTGCGAGCCCAGCCAGAGCTCCGTCGAGCCATTGGCCGGCGAGACGTCGACGAGGTAGTAGTTTGTCACAATGGCAAACGGGAACTGGGCATGATTGAAGGTCAGGTCGGCGTGGATGCGCTGGCGCGCGCCATGGAATCCGCCGAGAGCCGTGTTGCCGTTGACGTAGTTGACGCGCGGGCTGGGCCCCAGAATGGCACTGAGGACGGTGGCCGCCGGCTTGTTGGCCCAGATGTCTTCGTACATGAGCTGTGGGTCGAGAGGGGGGCCCTGGGACATGTTGCCCGTGGGGTTTCCGTCGACAGAGTTCTGGAGGTCAGCTCTGTGCAGCTATCGAGTAAATGGGTGAACGTACATCGTTGAAATGGGTCGTGGGCAGCTTGGCCATGGCATCGGCCTCGACGCTGAGAATGCGGTTGATCTCGTCAATGTGGTCGACATCAACAGCATTTTCGAGGACTACCAGGCCATCCCGGTGCATGGCAGACACGGCAAAAGCAACGGTCTCGTCTGAGATGACTCCGCTGTCGCGCTCATCGTCGGTGAGCCGAATGCAGGCCGGTTCCTGGAATTGGTAATCAATACAAGCAGCAGGCATGTTGACAGATAATTTTCAAATAGAATATGATGGATTGATTTGTTTCGCTCTTAAAAGACATACACCCAAACAGCGAGATGTCGGTAGAAATAGAGCTCCAAATCAGAGCTCTTCCGCCTGGACGATCATCTCGTCAGGATATCCGAAATCCGGGGAAGATGTGACCAAACACAGCCAGGGAGTGTCGGCGGATTTGTTCCGAGTTCGTCCAACCGACCTGCCGATGTGTGTGGGTAGATGTCAACCGATGTTCCGACACTCCGAACCGAAGTGGTGTCGGGCTTCTCCGCATCTCCACACGGGAAATCTAGCCGAAAGTAGTAGTAGATAAAGCACATGTTCCCTTGCATGTGTTTACAGGATGTCCTGTGGCATCATCTTTTTCTTCCTCGTTCGAATATCACAATGGCTGGCGTTGCTTTATTGGGTGCTGGCATCTTTGCCAAAGAAGGTGAGTCGCCAGGAACAGATGCGTTTAACCTCAGCTGACCGTGGAGAACACTTGCCTGCCATCAAGGCCACCCCGGATCTCAACCTGCTGGCCATCTACTCGCGGTCGCAGGCCTCCGCCGAAGCTCTCGCGGCCGAGAGTGGCTGCCATCCTGCCGTCTACTACGACAACCCCAGCACGCCGGGCAAATCTCTCGATGACTTGCTGCAGCGCAGAGACATCGGCGCCGTGGTCGTTGGCCTTCCCATCCCCAAGCAGCCAGAGATCATCCGCAAGGCACTGGCGGCTGGAAAGCACGTCCTCAGCGAGAAGCCCATCGCGCCCGACGTCGCCACGGCCCAGGCGGTCCTGGCCTTTTACGCATCGCTGCCGGCACCCCGTCCGGTCTGGGCCGTGGCCGAGAACTTCCGCTTCTTTGAGCCGCTGCACTACGCGGCATCCAAGGTCCAGGAGATGGGCGGCCAGCTGACCACCTTCCACCTGGCCATGAACGCCTTCATCAGCGACGATGACCAGTTCTACAACACACCATGGCGCAAAGTCCCCGCGTACCAGGGCGGCTTTCTCCTGGACGGCGGCGTGCACTTCATTGCCGGCCTCCGGCTGCTGTTGGGGGCTGCCGGCGAACAGGTGCACCAGCTGGCCTGCTTCTCCGGGCTCCTGGAAAAGAAGCTCCCGCCGGTCGACACCGTCCACGCGGTGGCGGCTACACGCAACGGGATCAACGGCCTCGTGAGCATCTCTTTTGGCACGGAGTTCAAGTCCGGCCTGGAGATTGGCATTGTCACGACCCAGGGCGCCGTCACCTGGGACCCATCGCAGGTCAAGACTGTCCGTCGGGGCAGCGATGGCAAACTGGCCGAGGAGTCCAAGGCGTACGGGCGGAACTCGGGGGTAGTCGCAGAGGTTGCCGCCTTTGCCAAGAGTCTCCCAGGAGGTGTGGTGGACCCGCTGCAGAGCCCGGAGGAGGCGCTGAAAGATTTGGAGTTCCTGCAGGCGCTGTTGGAGTCTGGGCAGTCGAGTGCATCTGTGAAGACGCTGTCATGAGACACTAGATTACTGTAGATCAGATCTTAAGAATAAACCTGCAGCTTATGAAACTAGTTTATTAAAGCAAAGACCTGCATAGTTCATCTCACCTGTACAGAGACTCTAATTTGTGGTCTACGTACTTCGCACTCGTACCTCGTGCTCTACAAAATTGCTGAAGACCCACTCACACTTCATTCAGACCGTCCAGACGCTGTCGGTTGTCAACCGACCTCCCGATGACCTTGTTTGAGCCATCTTCCCCGCTTGAATTCCATGTTTCTTGACGTGGAGTAGCTCTTCCGTATCGGCGTGAGGTCAACCCGAGAATTATAAGCAAGAGCTTCTTAAATAACATGTCATAGCAACGTCATACCTTCTTGTCTGCGTATTCTCGACAGAAACTGCCCCTTGTCATGTCTAAATATACAACCACCCTCTCTGATGGCTGGAAGTGGCGGCTGGCTAATGCCAATGGCAACAAGAAAGCCGAGAGTCTGCCCGAATTACAAGAATGGACACCCACGTCTGCTTTTCCGTCTGTTGTTCAGATGGAACTGCTGGACAGGAAGCTGATTCCCGATCCCAACATTGGAGAAAACGAACGTAAAATTCAATGGGCTGGCGAAGTGGACTGGGACTATGCCGTCCAGTTTCTGACGCCTGAACCTGTCACTGGAAAAGACTACGTGGACCTTGTTTTTGAAGGCCTGGATACCTTTGCGTCCGTCCGTCTGAACAATGTCGAAATCCTCAAGAGCGACAACATGTTTATACCGGCTCGTGTCTCTGTTAAAAGTATTCTGAAGCCGGTGGGAGAATCAAACACATTGGAAATCAACTTCGAGAGTGCCTTGAAAGTCAGCAACCAGCGAGAGAAGCAGTACGGCGCCAGGACCAGCTTGATGCGAGACAGGCGACGGATGCATATCCGCAAGGCCCAGGTATGTTTTGGATGAGGAGAGTGAAATGGAGAGAGCTGACACATGTAGTACCACTGGGGATGGGACTGGGGCCCGATGGTACTCACTGCAGGGCCGTACAAACCGGTTCATCTCGAGGCATACAACACGCGAATCGACAACGTCCACATCGTGTCCAAACTCAGCGAAGACCACACATTGGCGACAGTTTCTGTTGACGTCACGCTCATCAATTCTCCTGCGTCAGGTTCTGTGGATGTCAGCATTGCCGACTCCGATGGAAAGATTGTTGGCGCCACTTCCATTCCCTTGGCCGACACCCCATCTCTCGTTACTGGACTGGTTACTCTCTCCATGCCCCGGCTGTGGTGGCCCCATGAACAGGGCAGCCAGCACTTGTACACGGCCACCGTCCACTTGGCTGACGACTTGGACACTGTGGAAACCAAATTCGGGGTTCGAACCATCGAACTGATCCAGCGACCGCTTTCTGCTGCACCTGGAACGACGTTCATGTTCCGGGTCAACGGACGGGACATTTTCATCCAAGGCGGCGACTGGATTCCCGCAGACATGTTTCTGCCCAGAATTACCCGGAAACGGTACTTTGACTGGGTGCAGATGGCACGCGACTGCCACATCAACATGATACGTGTCTGGGGCGGCGGCATCTACGAGACAGAGGACTTCTTTGACGCCTGCGACGAGATGGGCATTCTCGTCTGGCACGACTACGCTCTGGCCTGTGGCGACTATCCCGTGCACGACGCGTTTGTCGAGAGCGTGGCCAAGGAAGTCGAGCTGCAGACCATCCGGTTGCGCAACCGCACGAGCCTGGCCTTGTTGTGTGGCGGCAACGAAGATTTCTTTTTTGCCGATTTTATTCAAAAGTGAGTTTGTTTCTTGCACTTTCCAACGCCAGCTAACCCGCAGAATCGATTTCGACCACACCGATCTCGTCGGACCGTTCGATGACAAGCCGTTCCCGCAACGGAAATTCTACCTGCAAGTCATCCCCCAACTGGTGGCCGCTCTCTGTCCCGAAGTCATCTACTGGGCCAACTCCCCCTATGGAGGCACCACCGCCAACGACCTCACCGTCGGCGACATCCACCAGTGGGAGGTCTGGCACGGCGCCCAGCTGCCCTACCAGCAGTACAAGACGCTCAGCGGCCGCTTCGTCTCCGAGTTCGGCATGCATGGCTTCCCCGTGCAGCGCACCGTCCGCCACTTCTGCCAGGGCGCCCGCCAACACGAGCTGCACCCCCAGTCGCGCCTCATCGACTGCCACAACAAGGGCCACGGCGCCCACACGCGCATCGCCCGCTATCTGGCCGAGAACTTCCGCTTCGACATGACCTCGCTCGACAACTTTGTCTACTCGTCGCAGCTCATGCAGTCCGAGGCCTACACCTATGCCCTGCAGGACTGGAAGCGCCAGTTTGGCGGCCCGGGAAGAGAAGAGTGTGCCGGTGCCATCATCTGGCAGCTCAACGACGTGTATCCAGGAACGTCCTGGGCCTTTATCGACTACTTTCTGCGGCCCAAGCCGGCCTACTACGCCATCCGGCGGGCCTTTGCACCGCTTTCCGTCGGCATCGAGAGGACTCCGGCCAGCCGGTGGGTGGACGAGGACAGGCCGCAAGACTCGCGTGGCCCACCCAGCTTTGCGCTCTGGGCACACAACACGACGCCCGAGGGTGTCCGGTGTGCTCTGAAGCTGGCCGCCTACGACTTCCAGACGGCAAAGTGGCTACCCCTCTCGGAAAAGGATAGCAGTCGGACGGTCACGCTGGAAGCCGGGCGGAACAACGAGCTCGGAAAGCTGGAGCCGCCGGCAGACTGGCCAGAGGATATTGTTGTCGTGCTCGAGGCCAGGCTGGTGAGCCTGGAGACCGGCAAGGTGTTGGCGCGGTATGTCAACTGGCCCGAGCCGTACCGCTATCTGTTCTGGCCAGAGGATACGCAATTATCTGTTTCTCTTTCCAAGACCACTGGTGCATGGGAGAACCAGGTCACCGTATCGGCGAATCATTCTCTGAAAGGTGTCTGGCTCGAGGCTGTTTACACGGGAACAGAGCCAGACGACGAGAGAGATCCGGTCTGGGAAGACAACATGTTTGATGTGTTGCCAGGATGTGAGATTACAGTCGGCGTGAATGGCCTGAAAGGGAGGAAAGTGAAGGCTCGGTTTTTGTGTGACTGGGAAATCAAAACGCCTGTGCGGGTGGATAGGAAATAGAGGATGTGATGAGACGAGAAGGAAATCTGCATCATTTTACCACTTGTGTACAGAGTACAGAGTATATTAACAGACAAAATATATCGTGTTTGATTTATGACACTGAACAACATCGTGTACCTGCTTACTAAGCAAACACGCACGAACAATCTCCGGGCACTACCTGCGTCCTTTCACTGCACGCAAGGCTCTTCTGAGGATGTCCATGTTTTGTGGGATCTTGGCAAAGATCTGCCGTGCCTTGCTCCCGGGACATGTGCCTGTCTGATGGTCGTCTCCGGCCGTGTCTTCCCGCTTCTTGAGGCTCACACTGCTGGTCGTGAAGCACCCATACTGGCTCTGGCTGCTCCGCAGCTGGCAGAGCTCTGCCGTCTTGCAGCTGCCCGTGCATTCCTCGTAGTCGTAGCCCCGCTGCTTGCGCGCGTAGTACGCCTGGAACACGTCGTCGTCGTCCTCGAACAGCGTCGTCACGTTGTACCAGAAGGCCGGTGTCAGCGGCAGTGCCGGGTCGGTGTAGGGCGGGTCCAGCAGGGCTCCGTAGGCCGCCTTGACGCTGTAGTACAGCTCCCACGTGGGCCCATAGGTCTGGTAGTCGGGCGCCGACATGTTGGCCACGTAGACGGCGTAGTCGAGCACGGCCCAGGTCTCGGGGTCGACGTCGTACACGCGGAAGGTCGGGTTGCCGCTCGAGGGCGTCAGGGCCGGCGCGATGTAGTGGACGGCGTTGGCGGTGGCAGCGCTGGGGCTGGTCCAGTCCGTGTAGGAGAGCTCCCACTGGTCGCGGTGGGTGTGGCCGAAGAAGAGGGCGGCGATGGTGGCGTCGTAGCGCTGGACGATCTGGTCAAAGTACTGGGCGTAGTCGTAAAAGGCGTCTGCCCGGCCAAAGGGAATGTGGCCGAGGATGTAGACGCGGCTGCCGGCATCTTCGGCAGCCTGCAGAGCGTCGACGAGCCAGGCGAACTGGGCGTTGGGGTCGGGCACCATGACGGGCGTGTACAGCCACCAGTTCTCGACCATGTAGAACATGGTGTTGATGCTGATGACGACCAGGTTGGCGGCGTGCTGCACGGCATAGGCGCCCGACAGCGCGGCGCTGCTGGCGGCACCGGCCGTGCCGATCCAGACGTCCCAGTTGGCGGCCAGCGTATCGTACAGGTACTGGTTGCTCTGGTTGGCCGGCAGGTCGGGCAGCGCCGACCAGGGGAACGAGTTGACGGGCGAGGCCTCGTGGTTGCCGACGGCGGCATAGACGAGGCCGAGGCCGTGGGCTGTCATGTGGGCAAAGGCCGAGTCGACGTCCTCGACGATCTCGCTGTGCGTGGTCGACCACTGGCGGCCCTCGACGATGTCGCCGGTGAAGAGGGTGAAGGAGGCATTGGGCACGAAGCCCACGATGGCCTCGTACATGCTCTCGGACAGCCGCAGCGGTGAGTCGCAGTTGTGGTCGCCCCAGGGCCCGGCCGGGTAGTCTGTGGCGTTGGGGGCGAGGTCGGCACTGTAAGGGTAGCAGCAGAGTCCCTGGGTGCAGTTGGTGCTGGCGCCTACGGTATAGGACAGGTCGACGTGGATGTCGCTGATGTGGACGACCTGGAGGGGCTTCTTGTGGCAGGACCGCGTCTGGTTTGCCGGCGACAGCGTCGTGTTGACAACGGGCTTGGCCTTGGGAAACGAAACGGTGTAGTTCTGCACGTCTGGAACATCGCAGAGGCCAAAGACTTGATAGCACCACATGGTCGACGTCCGCGAGGGAATGGCCATGTTGCGCATGGAGTAGGCCATGCTGGGGGCCTCGAGGGCCATGAAGCCCTCGCAGACGTCGTCGGCTTCGCCCTCGGCCTCACAGACAGCCGTGGCGAGTTCTGCATAGGCGTCGTCGCCTTCCTCGGCGATTTCCTGGATGAGCTTCATGACGCTCTTTCTGTGTGAGCAGACACTCTTGAACAGATAACTTTTACGAACCTGGCAGGCATCACACGTCGTGGCCGTCTCCAGCTCTTCGAGCACTTCGAGGAGAGTGACATTGGCAGCTCTCGCAGCGTGGCCCAGCTGGCCAGACGCAGCAGCGGCGCCGACGAGCGAGAGGACAAGAACAGACGATTTCATGGTGGCTACGACTGGCAGGAAGACGGACGAGTACGCGTATGGCTCTGTATTTATTCTACCACGTGGGATCTATGGAAGTAGATAATGTACGGAGTGCCAGAGAAAGTTGTATGATTGTACCGCAGGCATTGCGTTGCCTCTAGACCTAAGCTGAATCCGTGAGCCAATGCATGGGTCATCTCGTCTGCCTAACAAATCACGCCGGCCCAATTTCTCGTTCGATTGGCCCCTTTGGCACGATACACACGTGTTGGCTCCACAGGACACATGCCCGAGCTATAGGTCGTCGTTTGTCGTTTGTCGTCCCTACAGATGGGATGGCAGCCACTTTGGCTTCCGCTTCTCTTGATAGGCAGCCAATCCCTCGACGGCATTGGGACTCCGCAACATGTTCTCTGCCCACAGCTCCTGTCCTCGCACCGTGGCCCGGCTGACGCCCGTCTCCCAGGCCTCGCGAGCCGCCAGGCGAGAGATGACGACGCTGTCCGGACAGACGGCCGCAATCTCCTCGGCGTAGTCGAGCGCCCGCGACAGCAGCTGCTCCGCCGGCACGACCTCCTTGACCAGCCCACAGGCCACGGCCTCGGCCAGCGGCATCACGCGGCCCGTCAGCACGAGGTCCATGGTGCGGTGGTGTCCCAGCAGCCACATGCAGCGCGGCAGCGCCCCGGCCAGCGCCGACACGCCGCGCAGCACCTCAGGCAGGCGAAAGTCGGCATTGGGCGACGCGAAGTTGACGTCGGCGTTCAGCACAATCTCCATGCCGCCGCCGTGCGCGTGGCCGTTGCAGGCCACCACGATCGGCTTGCGGCCCGTGCGGTTGGTCATGCCGGCAAAGCCGCCGCTCGGGTACTCCTGGGCGACGTCGTGGGTGTGGCGGACGTCGAGACATTCCTTGAGATCCATGCCCGAGCAGAAGGACTTGTCGCCCGCCCCCGTGAACACGGCACAGCGCAGCTCCGGCTCGGTGTCGTACCATCGCCACAGGGCGCCCAACTCGACGGTCGCCTCGACGGGCAGGCAGTTGCGGAACTGCGGCCGGTTGATGGTCACGAGGAGGACATGTCGGCGGGGAAAGGACACGAGGCTGTGCTTGACGTGCGGATACGGCTGCTCGATCCAGTCGGGCACCGCGTTGGTTGTGCGTGGTATCGCCATGGATGAGCCGAGATGAAGGTCTTGAACGTCAACGGACAATTGACAACTGCTGTCTCCCATCCACGTCTCCACTCAGCTTCAGGTTCTGTAGAATGCGGGGAAGAGGCCGGTCCCTGGTTCAGGTCCGGTGATTTACAAGGTGCAACCGACGGGCCGACGGCAATAGACCAGACAACATGGCTGTCCAGAGAGGCTGAATACATCCATCATCCTGTTTGTGCATGTCGTGCATGTCGTGTCGTCTACATCCATCACCATGTCAACACGCCAGTCTGAGGCCAGATATATCACAGAAAATCAAAGACTTCCTCTCCTGTTGCACTCCCATTCTCTGGAAAAGGTTAGTCTGAGAACGGAACGTCTTCTGTCCATTGGCTGCCTGGCAGACGCACTAACCCCCGGAAAACGATCCGGCATGCGCTACCCCGCCTTCATGACCGCTGTAGCCCACTGAAACGCTGTATACGACCATCGCCGTCTTGGCGGCTGGATCTTGCCGCATGGGACTGCGTGGCCGGTGTGCCAGCTGCCAGCGCTGCCTGCGTGGCCAGCGTGGCCTGCGGCCTGCGGCCTGCGGCCTGTGCGCGGAGGGCAGCAAGTCCGCTGACCTCGGCCGGTTCTCACAGCACTTCTTGCCTGCTGGCATGCAGGAACTACAACCTTTCCTGTCCGACTGCTGGACGCTTCCTCTTCTTTGTCTCCATGGACCCCAACAGTCTCGTCTACCAGCCACGGCTCTTGCTGTCCCCCGCAGAGTCCCCGACGGCCACCGGTATGTTCTTTGGCACGGCTGCCTCAACGTCCACGGCTTCTCCGGCCACCTCGGCCGCCGAATCAGCACCCCCTTCGCCGACGACGTCTGCCCCCTCGACGTCCTCGGCGCTCTCCCCCAAAGACCTCGAACGGCAGCGAAAACGCGCCCGCGACCGAAAGTCTCAGCAGGCCATGCGGGACCGCACCAAGTGGACCATTGCCAACCTCCACGAGCAGGTGGCCTTTCTGACCCACGTGCTCGACGACCGCACCCGCGACGTCGACCTGCTCACGGGCCGCGCGCGTCTGCTCGAGACAGAGAACACACAGCTGCGCGCACAGAACGCCGCGCTGCAGCTGAGCCTGATGGGCACTGCCGGCAGCGCAGCCAGCCATGTCGTGGCGTCTCCGGCGATGCCGGCCAAACAGCCATGGCAGATCCTGCCCACCCTGTCGCCGCCCACATGTCTCGGCGACCAGATCCTGCAGGCCTTCCTGGCTTCTCAGAAACACAGCCCGCTGGCCGACGAGGCGGCGCTGGACTGGAGTCTACGGCCAAACCTGTGTGCTCTGCTCGATAAGAACCGGCCAACGACAGACGCCGTCAGCGATATTGTGGGAGAGATCGTGCGCAGCTACTTGGATATGGACACGCTGCCGAAGCAGGTGGCTGTATTTTACGTCATGTGCTGTTTGTTGAAGGTGAGTTTGCTCTTCTTCATTCTCTTCTTCTTTCTCTTCTCGCTTCTTATCTTTGTGTCCCAGTGGATGGTCCGCCTCGATAAACAAAGCTGGGACCTCATGCCAGTGTGGCTACGGCCAACCGAGGCCCAGGTTACAACGCCACATGCTGCATGGATCGACCGGATTCCTTGGTGAGTGTGGTCTCTTCTGGTCTACGGCTGACCTCCCGTCCTCCCGTGCTGACTTTTCACGCTGACGGCAGGCCTAATGCACGCAATTATCTGATTTCTCACCCCGAAATCTCACCCGACCATTTTACCACTGTCTACAGCACCAGCCTCGACATCCGCTGGCCATACGACCCGGCCCTTGTACTTCTCCAAGGATCTGTTACCGGCGACATCACGATCAACCCTATTTACGAACAACATATCCGCCAGCTGGCCAACTGGGACATCAGCGAGCTCTTCCGCAGCCGCTACCCCGACCTCGGCGTCCTCGTCGACAGCGAAGTGTGGTTATATAAAGTGGGAGAGAGATGATCAGCCGGCCAAAGTGTGGGGGCTCCTGACTTGTCTTTCCAGGTGTCTGCAGTCATGCTGATCGTTGGAAACGAGTAGCTGACTTGGCTGGCCAAAATAACAGACCAGACGGTTGTCTGGAAGATGTTCTTGCTGACTCAGCATATCTCGGCCTAGTTATCGCCATCGCCGATGCTACCGCTTTTACCTGAGATCGGTTTGGTATCAACACCAGCTGTCTCGGAAATAAAGAAGGCGGAGGTTCTTGTCCTAAACTGCGAGGTCTGGGGCTCTCAATCGGTTCTATAGAGCGGGATGGCATTTTATGGGAGCCAATATAGAAAGAGGATGGAGTATTAATGCACGTTTATGACATTTTGGATATATTACACCAATGGCTATAGCTCTCGGGCAGCAGCTCTTGAAGTCCTGACCATTCTCAACGGATACAGAACTCTCCCATCACACTTTGCCAACACTCTGTAAATAAATGCAACATCATCTTCCAACGCCTTCGAAAGGCACCGCTGCCGAGAACTTGATGCAGGCGGAGAGAAGTCGCACTTTTGTCATGGAATGGAGTGCAATGAAGATGATATTCGCTAACTAACTGCCCACCCAATGCTCGCTACTGTAATATACATGCCATGGTTACGTGTAGGGTACCCAGTTGAAACAACTCCCAACAACCACAACCCCAAATCTCCCTCCCAGAAGGTGGTGATAGTCGCTGATGGAAACGGAAGGGATTCAACAATAAAGAAAGAAAATATAAGAGTGTAACAATAATAGGGCAGGAAACAAAAGGAAACAAAACAAAAACAAAAACATATTTACAAACGAAAATAAAGAAAAAGCAGACGTAAGAAGAACTATAGGATCCTTATTCTTAAAGAGGGGGTGCAGAAAGGAAACGGAGAATGTCATCAAAATCAAAGAATCCAGCTAACTGCAGTGTCTAGGTGCCATCCAACGGTTCCGGCAGCTTAGTCGAGATGTTAGTAAGTTGTGAAGACAAAGACTAGAATAAATCGGTCATGTCAGAGTTATGCAGTCTAACGTCGTCGTAGAAAGTAGATTTTGTCCTCGAGGGACAAGAAATGTGTGTTGGAATGCTTTGTCCGCACAAAATTTGCGATCTGTCGTTCCAAGAGAGAGACTTGCTGCTCCTGCTCTTCCAAATTGGCTGCCATCTAGTGTCGAAATGGTCGCAACGAATGGCGAGATGGTCGCGTTTTCAGCGAAGTGGTCGTCACCAGGTCGATGGCTTGTGGTCGCCTTGCGGCGAAATGGTCGCCAAATAGCGAGTAAATTGATGGAAATGAAGTGGAAAAAAAAGAGGAGAAAAGGGCTGGTCACAAAAGGGAATGGTTGTGAATCGTAAACGGATCTCTCTTCTCGATGTAAGGATGCTTGGTCGATGGAGTTGCTACCAATCTGTCAGGGTTATGCAGTGAGAGGATGTCTTCACTGTCTAATGGTCCTATTTCTTTGCTGTCTCCAATATTGCCTCTGCAACAGAAGGCTGCTCGATCGTTGGCTTGCCGCCTCTTGAAGTAACAAGCGCTAGTAGCGCATTTAACAAACGAAGTGGAAAACGTGTTGTGATAATTGAGGGAGGAAAAGACTCTCCCCACCTGTTGGGAATTAATAAATGATGGTAGCTATAGGGCATAGCTAGCTTCCAATGGAAAGATCGAATGCAAAGCGGAGGTTTGATGAAGGGGGTGTTTGTATGGGAAATGTGAATTTGATGGGTACCCCCTTTGAGAAGGCTGATTTTGAATGATTTTAGGGTTTGAGGGAAACTTGATAGGAAACTTTTAGAATAGAAAGAATTCTAAGGGTTAGGAGATGTGGACGACCGTTTTTCTTAATGAAAAGAAGATGGTAGGACGCAGCAATTCTGCCATTCCCATCCTCTGCGACAACACACAGACAGCCGGACTCGTTGCCAAGAACCAAGGAACCCTGAACACCAAGCTTCGTCACATATCTATTAATGATCACTGGCTCAGACAAGAACAACAGCTCCACCGGATTGACATTCATCTAGTCCCATCTGAAGAAGAAGAGGCTGATGGTTTCACCAAGGCCTTGCCGACTGCGGTTCATCGAAAGTTTCTTAAAGCTATAGGGATGGAGGAGATAAACACAGACTAGAAAAAAAAGGGGGGGGGGGGGGTGTCACGCGATATTTTACGTGCTTTCTTAGTCATAGTGGACTTTTCACCGACTTCCTTTCACACAACACACAATAATAAAAACACTTTGTTTTGTCAATTAAGAGTCTCGGAAACCATCCGAGGGCAGGCGGCTAAGCAGCAGGTTGGCGGGGATGAGGTAGGTCAGGATGAGGCGGCGGTGGCTGCAGAAGACGGGCGGCGTCTGAAGCGGTTGAGACTCTTAATTAACAAACGAAGTGTTTTATTGTGTGTGATGTGTAAAAAGGACATAGGTGAAAATCCACAAGGCAACCACCGATATACGACGAGCGTAGTTGGATGGATTGAGAACAGAGAGGTTTCTCCCGGTGAAGAGAGAAAATACAATCTTTTATTATCTTATTTTTTTTGCCTCCGCCTCAACTCAACCCACACCCCCTGCTCCTTGTCATTGCTTCGTATTTCATTTCGAAAAAAAAAAGATGAAATAAAAAAAAAAGATGAAATAAAAAAGAAATAAAAAGAAGATGAAATAAAAAAGAAATAAAAAGAAGATGAAATAAAAGGAAGAAGAGACGAAAGGAAGAAGTATAAAATACAACCTTTTCATCCAACAATTAAGAGGCTCATTAACTTTTTACAACCCCGTTATTTTCCCACCCTCAAATCGTCTCCGTCATCAAAATCTCTTGTGCAAATACCCCTAGCACATTTTCCCTACGCCTTTCAGCATAGCTTAGACTAGTTAGTCAGCAGTAGCAGCCTTCCATTAGTAGGATGGCACCCTGTGAAGAGTGAAAATAACTTGTTCATTCTTCCTCGACTAGAAAATTTCCACCCTCGGTGGAAATGTAGAAATACCCCTCACGATCACATAACACACCCCTCCACTCTTGTTGGGGGGAATCCAAGCTCATTACACACCATTCCTGGTAGCACCTCCAGGAAAAGATCAAGAGATGTTGCACTCTGGGAAGACCATGATCAACATTGGCTAGCTAGCGCACTGCAGGGAGGTCTGGCATAAGCCCACAGAGTGGGGCACCGCCCTGGTCACGTGGACCAAGGTGTGCAACACTGCCTCTCAGACCGCCCAGCAGTAGAAGGGAGATACATGGTAACTACTACTAACTTGCAGTAAATCAAAGTACTGTTTTTCTCGTGCTTCAGCGCACAGAGAACATTGGAAGCAATAAAGCAATTGTAGTGATGAAAAAATATTACCAAGTAAACAAAGAAATTAACCGAAGTCCTCCGGGTCTAGGCGTAGGAGCTTTACAAAATAGGCATGCTTTATGCGCCGCAGGGGCTTGGTGAGGCCGTCTGCCACCATGTCGTCGGTTCCGACATGTTGCAGACGAAAGGCCTTCTTTTCAATCTGTTCAATGACCCATTTGAAGCGGACGTTAATATGCCTGGTGCGTGCCTTTTTGTCTGGATTAAGCGCCGTGATCAAGGCGTTCTTGCTATCAGTGAATAACACTTTCGGCGACAGGACTGTTGTGTTCATGTCGTTTAGGATGGCCGCAATCCACAGCAGTGCCCGGCTTGTGGGCGTTAGATTGACGAATTCTGCCTTTGTAGTAGACAGGGTTACCAAGGACTGTGCCTTAGACTTCCACAGGACCGGGCCGCTAGCGAGCATCACAACGTGGCCTCCTGTAGATCGACGGGAGGGCTTATTGCCAGCGAAGGAAGCATTACTATATGCTTCCAGCGTGACGTTGTCAACGTATTCAAGGCCGCCCAATGCAACAGAATAGTGAGAAGTAGCGGTCAAGTAACGGTAGAGATGCTTGAGGAGGGCCTAGTGGGCTGGCGAAGGGCCGTTGTTAGCCTGACACAGCTTACTGACTGTATAGGCAATGCCTGGGCGCGTTGCCACGGCAATATAGTTAACGCTGCCCGTGTTTTTGAGGAACTCCCGCTGTCGTGATTTATCAGGTTCCCAAGTGTCGGGCAGGGACAGATCCGATGGCCAAGGCGTATCGGCACCGTTCAGGTCTATCATATCAAAGCGGTGAAGGACTTTCATAACGTAGTCATGTTGATTGATGAAAATGCGGCGATTAAGGCGATCGCGGCGTATATCGAGTTGAGACGTGTGCCGTTATTTTAGAGCCCAAGGCATGGAAGACCTAGAAGGCGACAATAACAGATGACGAAGAGAGCGATTTGGACGTAAACAAATACGATGAATAGAAGACTAAGGATGAAATAAGGTGTTTACCTTTCTATCTTATGTTCTTTCTAAATATTCCTGCAATCTTTCCATCTTTCTCTTCCCATTAAAATGCTATCTTTCCCGACTGGCAAGGGAATGTATTAGATGAAAGAGTGTACGGAGTACTGCATCGTAACAATAGACCATTGTGACTTACTCAGACTACCTCGTCACCTCTTGTGACTCGTCCTTCCGTGCTAGTCAGCGAATTGCCACCACATAAGCACCTCTACAATTTATTTCTCTACATAACACGTTCTTACAACCTCTTCTTGTTGTCTCTTCTCTATTCCTCTCGCCTTTCTTCGACAACAATGTCTATAGCAGGGCCGCCTACATTTGTTACGCAAACCCCACCAGCTGTGAATAGCAACACATACATTGTGGCGGCTGCATCCCCGAATGTATTAAAGGCAGACCCAAAAGAAGATGGGTGGTTTTTGTCGGACTTTTACGCCTTTAATTACCTTCTGAAAGGCGCAGGAGCACGTCAGGTGTGGCTAACGGCAGCGGTATGTGACAACTCTTTCCCTTACTTTTAACGAATATTAATAGGTACTCTTAGGACCCGAGAAAGGTGGTCCAGAAACACGGCGATCTGCTCCACGGGAATCCATACGAGCCAAGGAAGGTAGTCCTCAGCAATCAGCTGTTGGACCGCAACGAACTCACGCCCGTCACGGTTGTCAAGAACACTGAGATAATTGGCCGATTTCTCCAGGAAGTCCGGGATGCTTCCAGGCGGGCCGGCAAGGAGAACGCAGATGTTCTCTTGCTGGTGTTTTGCCACGGAACGCAAAGCAGCAGCCTTGTCCTTGACCATACGAACCCATCGTCTGGTCTAACGGCCGTCCGTCTCAAGGAGGCCACGGGTTTCAACACCCGCGTTACTCTCATCACCACGGCGTGTTATTCGGGAGGCTGGGCAGTCAATCCAGACCTGAATCTTACGAGCCTGACTGCAGCTGGAGGACCTGGAAGGTCAGATGACAAAGACAAGTCTGAGAGCGTGGGCCGCTGCTGCGGATGCATGTTTGCCAGCTCTGTCATTGCCACATTAACGGGAAAGTCTACTCCGTTACTGGATTCACAGGAGGAGACTTCAATGATACCTGAAGAGCTACAGCCTCTGCAGCCCAGCCAGGTGCAGACAGACACGCACAACGAGTTTTGCCGATCGATCTGGGACGTTTGCGAGACGCGCATATTTCGGCTCACAGACAGACTGGAATTTTCGTTTTCCGCGCAAGATGACGCCTGGGACTTCTCGTGGACTGGCCGCACGGGGATTCCGTTGTCGTCCTTCCGGGAGCGTTGGGAGAGGCTGCCCGTCTATTCATACACGGGGCCTGCGGATGCGAAGGCACGGCTGAATCCGTCCTTCTCCGAGTCGGCAGCGTACCCATCGAGAATAGGCTCTGCCGAGAGAGCTTCTGCCGAAAGGGACATCCAGGGCAATCTACTCAAGGCGATGCACGAATACAAGCTGGTGAATATGATTGATCATTTTCTGGAGACGTGCCCAAACAACTGGGACCGGAGCCCAGAAATCAGTCTACGTGCATTCCTCCGCAACTGCAAGGAAAACAAGCGTGCGACGGACCCCTGCCTGGACAATGACGACGAAGATGGCCACTTTTATGGTCCCTTGGATGCATTCCGGATTCTGCAGTTTCGCATGAACATTGCCGCCATGGTGGACTATTTTGTGGCTCGATTTGGACTTACTCTCCCATACAACCAGCCGTGCCTGCTCTGCGACGTCGACGAGTGGCGGCATCAATGGAAAAGGTCGATGAGTGCCGAGGATTATGCACAGGAGGAGAAAGGCATAAAAGAGATTTGGCGCAGACTTTATCGCGGCGGATTTATGATCAACCCTGACCGAAGCCAAGGCCCTGAATTCGGTCATGCTGCCAATTACTTGTCGGCTGCCTTTGCTGCCACAGACATTTCGCTCGAGGAGAAACTGAGGATCGTCGATCAAATTCTCGAGTTCATGAACACTAAGAAGCAGTTTTTCCTGGATCGGGCCGTGGAGCAATGCAACGTGCAGATAAGCGGGCGGAACTGGCTGCAGTCGCTGGGACGCAAGGCTGGAAAGTCTCTCTCGCCAGTCAAGAGAGGCCGCAAGTGTATGGAGAAGAACCTTTTCGAGCCACCTACCGAAGAGGGGGGGAGTTCTGGAAGCAAGAGACAGTGAGATGTACAAGGTCATCAATAAGTTCTAGTTTTACAAAATAAGTATCAGTTCTGCTATGACATATCGTTCGTAATTCGTCTCAAGTAGCAATTCTAGGAGGTGCCTACACAAGTTCATGCTGGAAATGCATGCCTTCCTCTATGAGCCCTCCCAATACCTCAGATTGCGCCAAATACATCCAGTCCAATGGGTTGTAGTCTTCAGCCGTGGCAGGCAATTCGTGGTTCATTCCGTCAAAGAGAGGCAGCGACATGGGTGTCAGCTGTGTAGCCACTGCAGCATCAGAAGCAAAGGAAAGAGGCTCTGTGTAGCAGTTTCTGAGCTTTGCTCGGATCTGTGCAATCAGTGATGGAATCTGCCGCTGCGCTGTGCATCCAGACTGCAGATCTGCCTGTTCACAAGCCTCCCATGCCTTGAGCAGGAGACGTTCGAACGCGGCCTTCATGGGTCCTCCACGACCTACGGACCGTAGTTCTTGGTTGGCGCACAACGCCTTCCAGGCCCGGTCGCATAGCTCGCCCACCGGATGAAGCCTCATTTCGCTCGCCAGCAGAAGAGAGCCCAGCATGGGCACGTGTAGGTCGGCATACCAGCGGAAACCACGCAGGCTGTCGGTACTGCATACGAGGGTGTCATACTCGACCATCTCGATAGCCGCGAGGAAGATCGAGTCGCGCTCGGCTGGGGCGAGCGTACTGCTGGGCACACCGCGGCGCAGGAAGTGGAGAATGCGCATTTTGCAGAGCGCCGCGCGGCCCATCAGTAGGGTGAAGTGCTGGACAGGGATGGTCGGATCGCAGTGCTCCAGATAGGTAGATTCAAAATAGGCGCAGTAGGTATCCATGTCCCGAGGAGTAGCGCTCTGGCCGGCCTCCGTAGTCATAGAGCCTTCCAGAGGCGTCGACGAAGCAGCCATGGTCACCTCGATGCGGGTGAGGCTGAAGAGCATTTCCGAGGCGCCCACGGCTGGCGTGGGCGGGTCCTTGGCCGACGGATGCAGGTCGGCATCCTGGATATTCAGCGGAAGACGGCAGTCGTGGGCTGTCGACGTCAGGCCGGCGACTGGAGAGCCGGTCATCTCAGCGAGACGACGGTCGAAGATGACGGTTTGCCACCACAGCCGACGGCGCAGTTCCGTCTCAAAGGGTGACATTCCAAAACGGGCACAGTCGCGGTGCAGTCCCAGCCGCGTGGCCATGCGCATGGCCATGCCGACCAGGCAGAAGAGGGATCGAGGGTCGACGGACCGGCTGAGGCTCAACTGTGATGAGTCAGCGCATAGTTCTACGACCACTAACACGGAGATAAGAACGGAGTTAACGCACCAGGTACAGGAGGTAGGCCTGCAAGACCATGGGCTCTGGGGCACGCAGAAAGGCAGCACGGACGAGGGCCTGCTGGGTGGCATGGCTATAGCGGGCAAGCAAACGGGACTTGGTCTCGTGAAACGCATCCTGGACCTCGTCGTCGGCCATGGCGTGCACGGCCATCAGATAGATGGCAAACAGAAGAGCCTCGAGCGGCTTCGAAATGATCGACGGACTGGCACCGGCACGGATGATCTGTGCCTGCAATGTGGGGATATGGCTGATCTTGAGCAGGGGGTCGACACGCTGAATATAAATCTGCCACAGCTGAAGCATCTCAATGGCCGGCGGGTGTTGACAGCTCGTGTTTTTACCACTGTGGTCACCGATGAACGGGAAACCGTCAGCATCGGCAAATGTGGCATCAAAGTCGTCGTGGATGGCCGGCTGGCTAGACTCGTCGGTCGCCTCGCGCAGCATCTCATCCGTGGCCTCGTACTAGAAGGTCAGACTGAACTTACATGCATTCTCTTTGGCACTCCTATACTTACCTCCTTGTAATAAGCAAACCATTTTACCCGCAGATTTTCAGAGTTGGGAGCACTTGTGTTCTCGGTAGTCTCCGTAGTCCTCATAGGCTTCTCGGGCTTCTTGGGCTCGTCCACATGAACACCATGCTGGGCCAACAAGGCCTCGCAGCGACGTAGCCGGTCGACGAGTGTCTGATCCACAGCCTGCTGCTCCTGTTGCTGCATCAAGTGCTTGCTACGGCGCGGCTTCGGTGGCGGCAGCGGCACAACCACGCATTCTTTCTGTACCCGCATGCAGTTGGTGCAGGGCTTCTTCTGGTCGCACCGCATTTTGCGCTGCTGACACCAGACGCAGGACTGGCCTCGGGCGATTTTCTTCATGATGGCGCTGGCTGTCCTCGGATGGCTGTTGGTGTGGGGGATCCGGCCGTTTTGTATCTTATGGAGTGCTGTTGGAGTGCTTATGTCAGCAAAGCATCCGTGAGATACCCGGAGTACCCGATTCGTCCATTTGGCCAATAAGACGTCCGGCCATCCTACCCGGCATCCAGACGACCAGACGTCTTCGAAAACATAAAATGGAGGACTGCTCGTGTATTTGTCTTGCGGTGGTCGTTCTTTAGCATCCATCGTCAGTCATCATGTCTTCTTCCACCGACGACAACGGCCTGACCGAAGACAGCCCCCATGACGAGCGGCTCTACAAGCCTCACACGGTCACCTTTTGGCTGGTCATTGCCTGCAATCTGCTGGCACTCTTTGTTGTCGCCCTCGATCGCACCATCATCACGACGGCCATTGCCCAGATCTCCAACGAATTCAACAGTCTGGGTGACACCGGCTGGTATGTCTCGGCGTACATGCTGACCAGTGCCATTGGACAACTCATCTACGGCCGCCTGTACAAGTTTTATGACATGAAAATCATCTTTCTCGTCTCCATCATCGTCTTCGAGGCCGGCTCTGCGCTCTGTGGCGCTGCTCCTACATCCCGGGCCTTTATTGCTGGCCGGTCCATTGCCGGCTTTGCCGGCGCCGGTATCTTTTCCGGGTGCATGCTGGTCATCATCCCCATGGTACCTCTGCACGTCCGCCCCAAGTTCCAGGGCATGTTCGGCATGGTTTTTGGCATTGCGTCGGTCTGCGGGCCCCTCATCGGCGGAGGCTTCACCAACTCCGTTTCATGGCGGTATGTTTATGTCTGTTGTCCTCTAGATCTTCCCTGACCATCAGCTGGTGTTTCTACATCAACCTCCCCATCGGTGCTGTCTCCTGGGTCTTTATGCTGTTAGTCTGGCACCCAGAGTCCCGGAAACACCCGCCCGTCTCCCCCTTTGCGCACTTTAAGCGTCTCGATCCTGTCGGCATGGTCTTCTTCATCCCTGCTATGGTCTGTCTAATGCTGTCATTGCAATGGGGTGGCAGCAAGTATTCCTGGAACAACGGGCGCATCATTACCCTCCTCGTCGTCTTTGGCGTCATGCTCATCGCCTACGGTGTTGTCCAGGCTCTCATGCCCGACACGGCCACCATTCCTCCCAAGATTGTCATGCAGCGAAGCATCTTTTGTGCAGCCCTCTACACGTTTTGCGTGTCCGGTGGCATGATCATGATGATCTACTACATTCCCGACTGGTGTATGTTTCCGTTCCTACCAGCACTCCATTCGCTAACACTAGCAGTCCAAACCGTCAAAGGCTTCAGCTCAACAAAATCTGGCGTCGACATGTTCCCCCTCATGCTGAGCATGATCGTGTCGACCTTTGCTGGCGGTATCACCACCCAGGTCCTCGGCTATTACGTTCCCGCTATGCTCTTCTGTCCGGCTGTTCTGGCTACTGGACTCGGCCTCCTGTCCACCTTTTCACTCAATACGTCCATGTCATGCTGGGTCGGCTACCAGTTTTTATCTGGGTTTGGCCTCGGCTTCGGTCTGCAAATCTCCGGGCTCGTCGTGCAGCGCATTCTACCTTCGAGTGACATCCCACTGGGCATTGCTCTGTTGTTCTTCCTACAGCAATTGGGTGGCTCTATCTTCAGCACTGTCGGTGAAAATGTGCTCGTCAGCCGACTGATTTCTCGTCTCGACGGAATCGTCCCCGGCCTCAATTCGACTACTATTATTAACGGCGGCGCAACCAATATCATCTCCTCGGTCCCTGCATTCGACAAGGTTCTCGTGCAAGAGGCATACAATTATGCCATCACCCGTATTTTCTTGGTTGGCATGGGTGTCACTCTGGCCGGACTGGTGAGCGCTTCAGGAATGGAATGGCTGAGTCTGAAGAAAGGCAAAAATGGACAAGACGACCCTGAAGCATCCGCCGAAAAGACACCACCAGAACAGGAGCGAGGGGAAGACAAGTCGGAAGCAGAACATTCAAAGTAAAACACAAGGTCATCTTCGGTTTGCTTAAGTATTAACACGCCTCTCTTTACGTAATGTCAGATAAATGGCGATTCTTAACATTCATATTTATTTGCTTAATAAGTTCTCAAGATTCGAATTCTTGTTCTAAATATTCCAGATAAATTCAATGCTTGCACTTATTCATCGAAAACAGAAAAAACGCCAAGTATTAAATTCCTTAACGTAAACAACTCCTTCACGCCATCCCACCCCGTCAGCTTGGCATTGCTTCGCCAGAGGTCACCCCGGATTTTCTCAGGTCGATCGTGTGGGCCCGATAGCGGAGTCTTAGCGCACACGGGGTAACGTCATCCCTCAACGGTCTAGATCCACTGTTCATAACCCTCCATCTGACAAGTGACTCAACGCAAGCAGTGTCTCTAACGGCTGCCTGTTTCACCCTGTCTTCTTGTTTCCCATCTCCTCATCCTCCTCCACAATGCCTGCTCCCGCCAGCGTCGAAGATACAGTCGCCGCCCGCAAGGCTGCCCTGGACGATCCGGCCCCCCTGCCACCCCTCAACACTCTCCGCGATGCTCCAGAGAGTGTGCGGGCTGTGCTCGCGCGCCTGCACAAGATCTCGGCCGACCAAGAGGCCGGGCTCAACCTCGCCAGCTTTGTCGGCAAGAACATGACCTTTGACGAGGCCATGCAGGACAAGTTCATCGCCCTCGAGGAGGACAAGTGCCACTACATGTACACGCTGCTGCGTGCGATCGGGGCCACGTCCATCGTGGAGGCCGGCACCTCCTATGGCGTCAGCACCATCTACCTGGCCTTGGCGGTGCAGCAAAATGCCGCTCTGTTCCCTCATACGGGCCGGCCTGTCCGCGTCATCGCCACCGAGCACGAGCCAGCCAAGGCGGAAAAGGCACGCGCGCATTGGGCGGAATGTGGTGCTGGGATCAGCGATGTCATTGACCTACGAGTGGGCGATCTGCGCGAGACGCTCAAGACCGATGTCGAGGCCGTCGACTTTCTGCTCCTCGATAGTATGTTTCTCTTTTCTCTTCTCTCGTTTCCTTTTCCTTTTCCTTTTATCTTCTTCAGCACTGACCCGCAGTCTGGACACCCATGGCACTTCCTACGCTCAAGCTGGTGCAGCCCAAGATGCGGCGCGGCGCTGTTGTGCTGACGGACAACACCATATCGGCCGGCAAGTCGTACCGCGAGCTCTTGACATATCTTCGTGATCCTGCCAACGGGTTTATCAGTGTAACGCTCCCCTATAAGAATGGGTTAGAATTCAGCGTATACCAAGCGTAGAGAATAGGCATGCCTAAATGATATAAATGTCAGCTGTAATGTCTGGAATCAAAATGGTTGACTGCAGGGTATCCGATTTGAACTCCGTATTGCTCCTCCGTATGGTCCCAGTTCAAACAAGAATCTCGCCATGGAGGTTTCCTCCTGGTAGACGTGCCAACACTGCCACCGTCCTGCGGGCTGACGAGCATGTAAGCTTAAGGCACATCAATACGAAGTAGCGTTCTACTGAATGTGGCCTCGAGAATCCTAGTGTTCGCCCACGATGCTGCATTCTGGTTGCATTCGAAGACGAGTGCCGATGAATACAGATGCCGACTGAGAACCATACGCAATGCATAAATCAGACCATTTCTCCTGTTTGAAATATAAATGCCGCACCTGCACGCATTCTAGAAAGTCTTCTTCCCAACAAGTGGAATATCCGCTGATGTGCACAGAAGAGCACTTTCGGGCAGGTGTAAAGTGAGGCCGCAGGATTGCCCTGCACGGGATCGGAAGCCATATCCGGTGCCCAATGGACCAACTGTCATGCAACATCGCGTGGTCCGTTCGGTGGGGCATAGCACTGGCAATTCGGTCTGTGAGCATGTTCGTTCCACCATGTGTGGTTACGTACAAAAAAGGTTTCAAGAATATGGAATAATCCCATATTTCCGACGAAAACGAGAGCGAGAAAGGCTGCCGCCGTCGTCCGTATTCGTTTACGGAAAACCGGAAGGGATCTGCTTCTTGTATTTTTCTATTTACCAGACGAAACATGTTTCCTCTCGTCCCGCTTATTCCTTGTTTTGGAAGGACGACGGAATAGGGGCTTGAAACGGAAGGAGGAAATGTGGATACGGGATGTAAACGATAAGTTTACTGAAACACACTTGTCGCATGTTCTATCCTATCATAAGACGAGAGGATGATCGTTTAGAACTCTTCGCCAGAAGAGACGCAGATCACCGCGTGGTTTCTGGCATAGGGTGGTAATGGAATCAACTGCCCTTAATTTGTTCGCTAATACGGACCAGACTCGCCGGACTCCGTATTCGCAAGCTCTAGAGTTGGATGGATAATGCATGCCACGAACGCTTGTGGGCTCACACCCCCTACTCCTATCCCGGTCGGCCTCGTCCAAGGCTTGGTATAAAGTGCCAAGTCCTCCGTAGCCTCGATGTACTGAGAGATCGCCAAGATTCCTACTATTCAGCATCTTCCAGTCTGCGGGTTTGACACTCGTTCTTTATCCAATCCTTCCTTTCTACCTCGACCGGTTCGAACATTTCTATCTTTGTCCTGCCAATTCCATTCCTTTTCTCTTCCTCCTCCAAAATGAAGTTCTCCGCTGCCGTCGTCGCCACTCTGTGCGCCACTGCGCTGGCTGCTCCGGCTCCCGTTCCTACACGGGCATCCGCTCCGGCTCGCATCCCGACTCGCAGCAATGCCAAGAACCAAAGCCTTTCCAAGAAGGCCCGCATCAACCGCGCGAACCACTTCCTGAAGAGATCGGCTGCCAAGTACCGTCTTGCCGGCCACAACTCGAGCAAGGCCAATGCCACGACCAGCGACACTTCCGGGTCCTCCACCGGCAGCTCCGGCGACTCTTCGTCTTCGGGAAGCTGGGATGATTCGACGGGCTCCGACAGCTCCCCGACAGGCAGCTCGGACACCGCCACGCCTACCGGCGACTCCAGCGACGACTGGACCGGTTCTACCGGAGACGATACCGGCTCAAGTGGTTATCCTACCGCAAGCGCTGATGGTGCTACATCTACCGGAGACTGGAGCGACTGGACGGGCTCGAGCGGTGATGATACCGGCTCCGATGGCTACCCCACGGGCAGCTCCGACTCTGCCACGCCTACTGGCGACTCCAGCGACGACTGGTCGGGCTCTACGGGAGACTCCACTGGCAGCTCTGGAGAGGCCTCGGCATCTGGTAGCTCGGGCTACGGCTCCGGCAGCTCCTGGTCTACCAACAGCACCTCGTGGTGGAGTAGCTGGACCGGCTCCTCGGGCGACGACACTGGCACCAGCGGTGAGGCCACGGGCAGCTCTGACACTGCCACGCCTACCGGAGACTCGAGCGACTGGACCGGCACCACCGGCGACGCCACGGGCAGCTCCGGCTATGCTGCGCCTTCGGGAGACTCTGGCTCCGATGGCTATGGCTCGGGCAGCTCGACCAACAGCACCACGTCCTGGGGCGACTCGACCGGCTCTACCGGGGACGACACCGGCTCGTCTGGCGAGGCCACCGGCACCTCAGACACGGCCACGCCCACTGAGTCCTCCACGGACTGGACCGGCAGCTCCGGCGATGACACTGGCAGCTCCGGCTCTGCCACTTCGACGGCTGTCGCTGGCTCTACGTCGACCACGGCCACGACGGCTTCGACGGCGGCCACGTCGAGCGACGAGAGCGATGACGAGTGGCTCAACGAGAGCTGGGCTGGCGTCGTTGTGCAGCCTGGCGAGGGTGCCATCACGGGCGTCTCGGCCTACTTTGTGCTGCCCAACATCACCGTTCCCACCGACGGCGCTCAGGCGAGTGCCTCCACCCACACGGCCTCGACCTGGGTCGGCATCGACGGCTACAGCTGCGGTACCGGTCTCTGGCAGGCTGGTGTCGACGGCAACATTGACGATACGGGTGCCATCTCCTGGTACGCCTGGTACGAGTGGTACCCGGCTGACACGGTTGAGGTCGACATTGGCGATCTGGCCGCTGGCGATACCATCTTTGTGAACGTGACGGCCAGCAGCACCTCTGCCGGCACCGTGTACATGGAGAACCAGTCGGCCGGTGAGAGCTACACCAAGGACGTCACTTCCAGCGACCTGCTCTGTCTCGCCGACGCCGAGTGGATCGAGGAGGATCTGGTCGTCGACGGCTCCGAATATGGCCTGGCCAACTTCGGCACCGTCACCTTCTCGTCCGCCGTCGCCTACACGACCTCGGGCACTCTGCCGCCCACTTCGGACACCAATGTCCTGGACATTGAGGACTCCAACGACTACCAGCTGACCTCGACCACCTACACGGATGACTCGGTCATTATTGCGTACGTGTAAGGCGATGTTGGTGGCCTCGGCTTTCAGACGCCGGGTTTTTAAAATTCTGGGAGGAGACGTGCATTTTTAAAGGTTATGGCAGTGTAAAGTTTGGAATGCTTTGCACCTTTTTTGTACATACGATGGGATGGTCAAGCCGCCTTGATGGTGGCCGCCTCCTTTTATTTTTCTTGTATCTTTTTTTCTGCTGCTTCAAGCAAACTGGCATCCATGGATTCCAATATGAACGATTTCATTCTACGTGCCTGACTAAGGGTTTGCTCGTCCTGGACCGTCCCTCTTACTCCGGCTTTCGACCATACACCACGCGCTGCCAAAAGTGTGGATGGATGTCCGGATCTTTGCTATCGCGGCGTAGAAAGGCCGCAAAGACAGAAATCTGTTCGTGTGTCCAGCCGAGGATGTTGGCCAGGAACATGACAAAGCCTTCGATGTCGTTCAGCACGCTGATCATGTAGAGCTCGCCGATTTCCTTCTGCTTGGGGTCCACGGGCCAGCTTCCAAACGGAACCTTGATGTTCTTCACCGTGATGTCCACGAATCCTGCCGCCTCCATGGCCTTTCTCTGCGTGTCCTCTTCGTAAATGCGGAAGGTTCGGCCGGTCTTGACACCGCCCTGCACGAAAAGAGGACCCCATTGCGCAAAGGGCGAGTCGTGTTTGATGGAGTTGTCGTCCGACTTGAAGCTGGCAGAGCTCTCGTGGCTCTCCAGGTAGCCGCCGGGGGCCAGTGCTTTGTAGGCTTCCTTGAAGAGGGCTTCCCAGTCTGTGACGCTGCCGACTAGGTAGCGAGAGAAAATGTAGTCAAAGGTTCCCGGGCTGAATGTCCAAGGACTGTTGAAATCCTCGATTTCACTGCCAACGTTAGCCATGGAACCAATTGCGGCTGGAGGTGACGTACAATTGGACATTGGGCGGCACCCATGGCGGCTGGATGGGCGACACGTCGGTGCCAATGACTTCGGCTTCTGGGTGCTCCTCGGCAAAGTCACTAGGAGGTTAGCATGACATATGGCTTCGTACAACAAGCGACATACATTGCCCAGATACCTGTTCCGGTGCCAATATCCAACACTTTCTGTACGAGTTGTCAGCATGAATTTCAGGGATTTAACAACAGTGACACACTTTTAGTTTGTCGACCGGTGCCAGTTGCAATTTCTCGCCCAAGATCAGGAAAAAGCTCTGATGCCTAAATTGGTGAGACAACGTCGACGCATAATCCCAGTTAGAGAAACGAACAGCATATCCAGAGATTCACATTGCCGGAGATCATTGGCGCCCCAGTACGAGGCATTTCCCTGCTCGCTGTGAAAGGTGCGGCCATGCAGAGTGCGGTATTTGAGGATCGACGAGGTCATGGAGGCAGTCGAGGTTTGCAATTCCGAGCTAATGACCGAATCGGCATCGTTGTCCACTGGCTGGTTGGCCCAATGCTCGGGCGGGAGAGCGGCAACATCCGGCGCTAAATTATGACCTTCGTCCGCCATGATATCGTCAGACGGGGTGTTCAATGGCTGGTACAAAAGTAAGACACCAGAGAAAGGAAGTCCGGTGGATGTATGGTTTCGTTAAGTGAGATTTTAAAACAGAGGACACGCGAGTTTCAGAGGAAGAATGTGGAGGTGTCCTCTCATACGACGTATATCCGTATTTTCAACACAAAATGAACGGCGGAAAAGATTCCATATTGGGTGTGTTGGGTTGCATTCGCGTCTTCCATATGCAGTACAGAAACGGCATGAGGGGCCGGCATGTTCCTCCGTCTTCACAAGAGCACCGCAGCCCTACGATTCTTGGAATTATCCAGACTATTTTCTCTGTGATATGCCGGACAGTCTCAACCATTGGCCGGATGCTGGACACGCAGAAGGAAGAAAATGTTGGTGTCACTTTTGCATTTTATATCTCCCTCACCGCGTTTTCCGTACAACGTACGACCAACGGCCGCTGCGCCGGATGTTGGAAGTCCATCCTTGGCCATGACTGTTGGTTCCCCAAAGCACGCGCTCTGGATTTTGGTTGGCGTGTGGTTCGGCCATCACTTTGGGCACCCCCACCTGTATTGGTCGGTCTTGCAACCCATCTACGCCTTCCATGCCCCATTCTCTTGGCCCACATATGCATGGCACAACTCCCTACTCTATGATTTGACCATCCCATCCTGCCCTTGGCCGCTAATGCACACATGAACCAGAACAAGAAGGAGAAGTATCACACATACAGAGCACTGTCACTCTTCCAAAATGTGTCCTACCCAAATCGGATCCCGGACGACGGATCCCACGTTCCGGATGGCCGATTGCCAGCAGGCTGCTGGGGCCCCGGTGCCCTCGTGGCTGGTGCCCCAAACTGGATCCCCATGTTGGGCGACCATGTCTGCTGCTGCGGTCGACCCGTCGCCCATGACTGGATCGAGGACTGTGGCGGACTGGGCTCCGGTGCTACTGGACGCTGACTAATCGAAAGAGACGACAGCACCGGCATCGAGAGTTCCCTGGCGGTTAGCATGATTAACAAAGGATGTCCAGGGTACACCACATACTCTTCCAGGCCCTGCGCCTCCGTCCGCCGCTTCTGCACCCACGTCCGGCACTGGTCCCGGAAAGAGCCGGCAATCTTGCTGAGGTCGTTGTAGAACTTGCGCGCCACCTCGACGTTCTTGACCACTTCCTTGTATTTGTAGTAGGCCGTGTCGAGCGTCTGCAAGGCCGCCTCCCGCTCGCGGCTGGAGCTGCTCTGGCTGCTGCGCCGCTGCGCCTCAAACTCCCGGCTCGCCCGCGTCACCGCCTCCAGTGCTCTGTCCTGGTCGGCGCCCTCCCGCTCCACCAGCTCGGCATCCTCGTCGTAGCGGTCGCGTAGCCGCGCGGCAAAGAAACTGTCAAAATGCGCTGCCACCAGCGTCGTGTGGGGGTTGGCCCGCTCCAGCCGTGCCGTCTCGCGCAGCATGTCCGGCTTGATGTCGTCGGCACGCGCCTTGTCGTGCAATGCCTCTACCCGCTTGCGTCGCCGCGACTCCAGACGCAGCACGTCGCCGTAGGCACTGCGCAGACGGCCCAGCGCCGGCCGCACAGCCTCGCCGCCGCTGCCGACGTCTGCCCGGCTGTTCGGCACAAAGTCCAACAGCCCCCGGTCGGGCCCTGCCAACAGCGCCAGGGTTTCGCGCACAGACGCAAACATGTCGCGTACGACGCCGTCACTCGATCCGCTCGATGCCAGGTACCCATCGATTTCAGCCGCGCTGCTCCATAGTTTCTGGCCTTGCGTCTCGATCTGGCTCTCTGGCCGTGTCCATCGGTCGGTGCCGTACTTTTGCCGCAGCTGCATGTCCTCGTCCTGCTCTGCCTCCAGCAGCGCTCGTCCCTCGTCTAGCAGTCCTTGGTCACCTGTCCGCAGCTTGTTAATGTCGCTGAAGCTGCGTGGCACGCGGCTCAACACATCTCCATACCGAATCTCCTCGGCGTGTTGCTTCAGCGTGCCAGGAAGTCCCAGCGGCCGCTCCGCTGCCTGCAGGGCCCCTGGAAGGTTGAGTGCCAGGAGAGTCGAGTGCAGCTGCTCCGTCATCACTTCGAGGTCGTGAATGATGTTCTGGTTCACGAGCCGGTCGCGACGCTCCTCATACACCGACACGGCCAGGTGTACAGCAAAAGGCACGAGCTTTGCAAACAAGGCCGGCCCAAAGTCTGCACCGTCTCCCACGTATTCCAGCGGATTCTCCACCTGTGGCGGGACCCGCGCCACGGCCATGTTCGCCCGGTCGAGCTTCTTCAGCTCCGACTTGGCCGGCACAATATCTGCTTAGTCAGCATTATGTCATTTAGAGTCCCGTGTAAGCAGCAGCAACGCACTCAGGTAGATCATGTCGTTGTCCTTCTCGGCCCGTCGCAGGTCCTCCTCCACACGCCGCTTCAGGTTCTGCAGGTCTTCCTGCACCGGGCGGCTCAGATTTCCACCGCGGCTCTCCTTGAGGCCGTCTGTCGCGCACAGCAGCGCATCCTGCAGACGTGCCACCTCCTCGCCATACCGTCGTTTTTCCAGGCAGTCCAGGGAGGCCCGGTATTGGGCGGCCGCTGCAAAATGGAAGTTCTTGGCCGTCATGTGGTGAATCCAGGCTCGGCTGATGGCGTCGCTCCGCACGGCGGCGTCGCTGGCGTTGCCATAGAGGTCCGACACGCGTGCTGCCAGCTTGGCAATGGTTGCATCTTTGTACTGCTCCGACACGGCCCGCAGCCAGAAGCACTCCTGTGCCTGTGCCAGCATCAACTCTTCCAGTGTTTCGAGGGTTGCCGTGTCCAAGTCGTCGGGTAGCAGCTGGCCTGTCGAACCGTTGAGGTCGGCATCCGGCAGCACCACTTCGCGCACGTTCTTCAGCACGCCTGCCGCCTGCGCATAGTAGCTGGCCGCTGTCTTGAGGCCGTCGGGGTCTGCGTGGCTCGTGCTGGCTGCCAGTTGACAGTACAGCGCCGCCAGGTTGTAGAGGACGTTGATGCGCTCAAACTTGAGGTTGTCCTGCACGACCGGCCGCTCCACATTGTACCCCAGCGCCGGATACCAGGTGAACTCAGCACCAATCTGCTGCTCATCAGTATCCGTATCCGCACGTCCAGTCCAGCATCCTCTTGCGAAAACCCACCTCCACTGGAAATTTGCCACTGATCCAAGCAAGCTGGGCAGCGTAGGCCTGCAGCTTCTTGATGCCGCTGGAGTGTGCCTCGCGCACGTTCACTGCATCGCGCCGCAGGGCATCGATCACGTCGAGGTCGTCGCGGAAGGCGTCGGGGTGTTGGCCGTATTTGTCGGTCACATATTGGCAGAGAGCTGTGGAAAGTGACAGCTGTGCCGACCGCCGAAACGGAATCGCAAGCTGGTTCGATTGGAGGCTAGACAGTCAGCAGGTCATTCGTGGCAGACAGACGACAAAACTCACGAGGCCATCGTCAGAACGACGATGCGCGTTGAACGGTGCAAGGCGCAGTCCAGCCCAACAGATCATGCATGACCTCATCGTCAACAAACGCGACACAGTTCGCGGGGCAGTCATTATAGTGGGGCCGCCATACGTCGTTGATGCCTGCAATATCAGGCATGCGTTTAGGCTGCATCAGCAAGGCTGCACTCTAGAAACCCAGCACACTGGATTTACCGGAAGAGGCAACGTAGAAAGTAACGTTGCTTCTCGTATTATGGGACGTGCTAATGGAGGCTTCTGTGACATCAAACTCCACATGTCAGATAACCTTTGCAGAGAAGAAAGATCAGTTGCGATTATCGGAAGCAAATAGAAATGTCAAGAAACATTACAGAATACGGAGGACTTCAATAATGTTCAATAATTTGTAAAGTGCTGCCAAGTCTGCCCAGTCTGCCCAGCCTGTCCGACTTACACGGCTTGACGCACGACACATTGCATCTCCGGTGCCCTGACATTCTAGGTTACACATCTCGTAACATACGTTCTTCGTATGCTAATGCATTTTCCGCTGGCAGTCGTCAGTGGCCGGAAATCATGTCGCCCCGGAAAAGTCCACGCATTTCCGGCCACTTTTCCATCGCTCGAATTGTCCTATCAGGTGAAAATAGATCTACTCCATGCACGGGGGATTTAAGCATAATTAAACACCCGTTTGCGTGATTTTCCCGAACGTGAAGTCGGACAATGCAAATATATGCACAAGTCTGCGATGTCAACAAAATACGCTACAAGGGCAAATTGCCGCAACCGTAGAGATCCATGTCCGCGGTCCGTTTCTCTACCTCCGCCGCTCAAAACCTGGTTCTTAAATCCTTCGGCCGTCCAAGTAAAGCCAATCGGTGTCTTTTTTATTGGTCATGGCGTGGGAGCTTGACGATAACCGGATAACTGCGACACCCCGTCGGGATTAGTCATCGCATATCACCGATCATCGGGCGGCCTACGGAAAACACCCTGTCCAGTGTCCCTGGCCTTGGGCCTCCTAGACAAGACAACCTTCATTTTGTCCCCCTCACATTCGTTTCACACGCCAAAAATGTATGCGCCGCACATCGGGGACAGGCTGGAGAGCCTTGACACTCCTTCCATGATTGTCGACCTCGACCTCATGGAAGCCAACATCCAGAAGCTTTTCGGGAAACTTTTGCCGACTGGTCGCAACATCCGTCCGCATCTGAAGACGACCAAGTGCGTTGCCATTGCACGCAAGCTCGCTGCCGCAGGCGCCAAGGGATGCTGTGTCGCCAAGGTCTCGGAAGCCGAGGCCGTCACGGCCGCCGGGTTCGACGACATTCTCATCACCTGCGAAATCGTCGGCGCGCCCAAGGTCCGGCGTCTCGTGGAGCTCTTCAAGAAGAACAAGAGCCTCCGCATCGTCGTGGACAGTGAACACGGCGCATCCGCCATCAACAGCGCGCTCGCCGAGTCCGGCATCGCCGAGCCCATCACCGTGCTGATCGACCTCGACGTCGGCCTCCACCGCACCGGCGTGGCCCCGGGGCCGGCCGTCTTGGCGCTCGCGCAATACATTGCCACGCTCAAGCACCTTCGCCTCATTGGCATCCAGGGATACGAGGGCCATCTGCAGCACATCCACGACAAGGAAGAGCGCAAGAACGGATGTCTGGACTCGATGAAGCAGCTGACCGGCGCGGCCGAGGAGCTCCGTGCGGCTGGCTTCGACATGCAGGTCGTCACGACGGGCGGAACGGGCACGGCCGAGTTCTGCGCGTCTGTGCCCGGCGTCACCGAGCTGCAGCCCGGCTCGTTCATCTTCATGGACACGGACTACCGCAACGCCGTCGGCACCTTTTACTCCAACAGCCTGACCATCCTGGCCACCGTCGTCAGCAAACAGGGACCCCACCAAGTCACCATGGACGCCGGGCTCAAGTCCTTGACCACCGACAGTGGCTTGGCCGAGTGCAAGGATTCGCGGTACACGCACGAAAATCTCGGAGACGAGCACGGTGCGCTGAAGTGGGAGGAGGGCACGCCAGACCTCGCCGTGGGCGACCGCATCGAGATGATCCCGAGCCACATCGACCCCACCATCAACCTGCACGATCAGTACGTTGCTTACCGCAACGGTATCATTGAGGAAATCTGGACTGTCGACACCCGAGGCAAAGTCCAATAGAGGCCTTCCGAACAAGACAGCCGTTGGCTGGTCTATACCTGTTTTCATAGAGGACAGTAGGATTGATGAGCATTGTGCAACCTCAGAATAACGCGTTGAATAGAAAGCATGCGATTTGCTGGCCTCTACTCAATCATCCTTCTTAGAAGGAGCTGTCACGTGCATTTCTCTTATGTCTGAGATCCTTTTGTAAAGCGGTATGCATGTGCAACTATGTCATGACTATATGCACACATCCTTCTAATGCTTCTCCCAAAATGGCATATTTTCTTGCGTCATGCAACGTAGAGATGGAATATTGCGTCATTTCGGTGCTTGGAAAGGAGAATTCTCTTCCTCTTGGAATTGAGAACTGTTGTCTATCGAGAGTGGCAATTTCGAAGGTGGCAATTTTATATAGAGGTGGCAAGTCTAGAGGTAGTACCGCATCGGGAGACACAAAGGTGAGATTGTAATCCTTGGGGATTTTCAAGAGTTGGTGATCCTTGAACGGAATACGAGGAACAAGAGGACAAACAGGTGAACAATATAAGCATGTCTTGCCAAAGGTTACGGAGGACGCTTACGTTCTGACGTCGTATATATCGTTTAGGGAAACCGAAAAGAGTCATATCTTTCGTGTCAAACGTCACAGAGTATAAGAACAAAGATCAAGACCACGCCAAGTCCATGTGGTATCTTCACAGGTTTCAGCACAGAAAAGAAACTAAACACTAGATTGCCAATGTCGCCGTTTTTTGCTTTACTCACCATCGGCCTGTGGTTTACATCCGTCGCCATGGCCCTTGCACCACGAGACGCGATTCACACCGATGATCTCACTCGCTACGATGAGTTCATGGGCGAGCTCGCAGACTCGCACTTTCTCGACATGTACCTCGTCAACAACACGGTACAGATCGACGTCTATGAGCATCCGTCCAACACGCTCTCTCACTCCGCGACCTTCACGCCCGGCGAGAATGCCGTTCAGTATTTTGGCCAGGAAGCACTCCAGGCCAATGAGATTCTTGAGACACCATCTACCACAGAAAATGGCAAGCGAGCGAACACTTGTGTTCGGAAAAGAGCCGAAGAGACGGATACACCAGACTTGATCGACAAGCGGCGGTCTAGATGCTACCAATACTGTGGAAGCATCCGGAACTGTCGCGGGAACAACGGCTGCCCGCATTGCTATGCGGTGCGGATGGGATGTCTGTGGCAGAAATGGTGTCGTTAAATGGAGCACTGTTGAGTTACTGTCCTTGTTGAACATATAAAGGACACAAAGTCTGGAATACGGGGTTTTTCGTCCAGGGATCTCCCATGGTTTTCCTTGTTTCTAGACTGATGGATATATACAATTAACATCATTTTCGAAATAACACGTTATGATGACGAACTCAACTCTACTAAGCAGAACTCCAAACGTGCCAGCTATCTACGAAACACTGCAGGACATCGCTGCTCTTGATCAAATCAATGATCGAATTCACTCACTAGTAGACCTTTAGCAGTCACGATATCATGATGCTAGATTCCTTAAAAGACCTAACCGGAAAGCACCTTTTACTTGTCATAATAGAAGTATATGTCATAGATGATACAGTGTCGGTTTTGCTCGACATATAAATGATGGCTTGCATTTTATTTTACACCCTAAAGAATATAAATATTATCCAAACGATCCTTACCAAAAATTGTTTCTTGAATAACCTCGATCATATTTTAAAACAACGAAACGTAACACCATGTGCTTTTACGGCTTTTGTTCTTACGGTGGCTGTGGCTGTACTATCATCACCACGATCCCACGGAATGGCTGTGCAGGAAATTGTCAGCGAGAAGATTGTGTCTATTTGCCAGGGTTGAATCATCTTTATTTTGTCGGGCGGTGCCGAAATCACCAGATGTAACACACGGAATAGGCCTAAACGAAATACCTGGAATCCGTTGAAATGATTACATAATCAACAAGGGAAGCTCTTAATTCTTAATTGCTGTCGGACAGGTTCATGAACCGAGAGAGAAGCTGGAAACATCATAGACGTATGATCTCTCGTGGAATGTACTGCTTAATGATGGCCGTGCTGAAAAGTGGTGGACTGTGACCCATCATTTCACTCCCCGAATCCTTCGCGGAGGTAAGGCCTCCTCCCCGTTCGGCCCCTCTTGCAGATCCATCATTATTGTTCGGCAGTTCTGAGAAACTTGTGACTTTCAAAAGATGTTGTGACATTGACGCGCCATGGGTGGAAAGGTAATAGCCGAACGTGCCGGTATTCGGGTAGAGTTTGGATATAAAAGACAAAGATGTAAAGTCTATCTCCAGTTGAAAATATCCGTTCACACATTCCTACTCCACTACTACACTGCTTTTATATTAACTTTCAACTTTCATCTACTCCGTCACAATGCTTGGAAAAATCGCCCTGGAGGAAGCTTATGAACTTGCTGGCCGGGAGGCCAAGTCTCGGCGCGAGGCGCACCTCTACATCAGCCCGCCTGATCGAGAAAGATACATGCGCCAGATCAGTGACATCAATGACGAGCGTGTACGCCTGGCCGATGCCCATGGTATTGGCTACACCATTGTGTCCCTGACGGTACCTGGGATCCAAGGGATCCACGATCCCAAGGAGGCCGAGCGCAGTGCCACCGAAACCAACGACTGGGTCTATGGGAAGATCAAGGGCCGCCCGGACAAGCTGGGGGCCTTTGCTGCTCTATCCATGCATGATCCCGTCCAGGCTGGCAACGAACTGCGCCGCTGCGTCAGGACACTCGGCTTCCACGGCGCGTTGGTGAACGATTTCCAGCATGCCGGCCCGGATGGCGAGACGTTCAAATATTACGACCAGCCGGAATACGACGCCTTCTGGCGTGTGGTCGTGGAGCTGGACGTTCCCGTGTACATCCATCCGGCTGCGCCGTCGGGTGTGGTCTATGAAAAGCTCTATGCGCAGCGCAAGTTTCTCATCGGTCCGCCGCTGTCCTTTGCCAACGCCGTCAACCTCCATCTGATGGGGCTGATCACAAACGGCGTCTTTGACCGTTTCCCGAAGCTGAAAATCATTGTCGGCCACCTCGGCGAGCATCTCCCGTTTGACTTTTGGCGCATCAACCACTGGCTCGAGGACGTCGAGAAGCCGCTGGCCCGGGAGCAGGGCGTCACGAACATGTGCAAAAAGACCGTGTACGACTACTTCAAGCAGAACATCTGGCTGACGACCAGCGGTCATTTCTCGACGCCGACGCTCAAGTACGTCGTCAACGAACTGGGCGCTGACCGCATCCTGTTCAGCGTGGACTACCCGTACGAGACGATTGAGAATTGCACGGCCTGGTGGGACGGGAAGGCCGACGAAGTCAAGGAAGCTGTAGGCGGAGTGGAGAACTACCGCAAGATTGGGCGAGACAATGCCAAGGCGCTTCTGAAGCTGGGAAAGTTTTCCAACTCAGATGCTCCCGTTGTTTAAGTACTAGACATTTTGATTCTTGCTAAAAGGTGTTTGAAAATGTCAAAGTATCCGTCTCCTGGCTGTTGAACCAGGCCTCATTGAACCAGTCAGAGTCAAATAGATTGTCAAATGTTGCATTGTTCGCAGTCATCTTCAGATCGAGGGCTTGGGAGTCTATTGCCGGTCCAGAATCGTCTCGGTGTTGGAAGGTCTCAACAGAGGACCGAAAGCTCTGAAGCGCCTGCATTCCTTTTGACGCGCCCGGAACCTGGGTCTGGTAGTATTGAAAGATCTGCTGGGCCCACTGCCAAGAATCTTTGGCCAGTCCCTCATCCAGGTTGACATGCAGATCAGGGCACAGAGTCGCAGCCACCAGTGTTGACGCTGCTGCAAACGTAACTAGACACATTAGTCTGTAATGACTTGGAAGAGAGACAGGCTGGACGAACACAATATCACATGCCAAGCAGAGTTTTGGAGCAGGCTTCCCAGCTTGTCGTTCATTTCCCGGAGCAATGCGTGGGCCGTCTCCAAACAAAGCTGGTGGATGGCATGCCGGACAGAGTCTCCCAGACGCGAACTGGAGGCAGGGTCCTTATCCGGACAGGATCTCCGTCTCGTCTCTGCCAAAAGAGAAGGCCGAAGGAGCAGCAATCGAATCCAGAGAACCCTGCAACCTTTAGCCCAAGCATAAGAGAATCAGAGTTTCACGTACCTCGACTTGAGGATGTTGGCTTGCATCTGGAAGCAGTTGATCCACTCGTTGTTGAATGCCGACAGATCAGCTTCCATTTTGAGGAATGCAGGCAAGTGCTGTTCAAAGTTGTCAATGCGCGTCGCCAGCACAAGGATCTTTTCGAGAGACTCGTCCGGCAGGTGTTCGTTATTCTGGTAGAGGCTGGCCAGAATATCATAGAGTATGGCGATCAACTCCATGGAGTGAATGAAAAAGTCCATCCGTGACGGCCGGGCGAGTGGCTGAATCCCGAATCCGACTTGCAGCAGGTGCTCGTCATCGATCCCTTCCGGGAGCGGCGTAGAAGACTCCCCTGGTAGGAGTGGTGCCCGGCCAAACGTGGTAGCAATGAGTCTGGTGTGAGGTGTCAGAAGTAGAAGCCGAGAAGAGAGCGACAGATCTTACCGGTCGAGAGTGACACAACAGTGCCAGACACGTCGCCGCATTTCCCGCTTCAGCTGGTTCGTCTCCTTGACTTTGCTGTTCTCTGTATTCAGCCCCAGACCCTGGGCTACGCGCAGGGCCACGCCGATCGTGTTCCAGCATCGGTCGGCATGGGTTGAGTAATGTAGATAAATGCCCCGTAAGAGCAGCAGCTGCACGACGTTGATGGACGACTCGTCCAAAAAGTCCACGCAAACCAGTCGACAGGACTGCTTGTACAGCTCGTCGGCCAGCTGGCTGCTCGAAGCAGCTGAGACAGACTCGGTACGCTGGGCACCGAGAGCCAGCGTGATGCTCAGCATGGCCTGACACACGGCATCGGCAGACGTGCTGCTCTTGCGCTGAGCCTGAAGAAGGGCCCTATACTGTGCCGTGGAGGTTGGCTGGTGCAGGATGGGAAATACAGGATGCACATAGTTCCAGTAGCTCTGGAGGAACTCGTCTGCCAGTCCTGGCTCGGGGAGCATCAACAGCCGTGGAGGACTGTCGGGCGAGGAGGTCCGGCTGGTTGAAAATCCCAAGAGGGTTGGCACTGTGGTCGTCTGGGATGTCCGGAGTGGCTCTTTCGGGAGATCGGCAGCCACGATGATCTCTCTGAGAAAAGCACTGTTTGACGACGATCCGTAGGCAGACTCGGTCGCCAGAGACGACGAAACTGAGCTGCCATGGGCATGATCAACGGGGATGATCTCAGGACACTGTGCAGAGTCCTGGAGAGTATCGGCTGCCGGCAGTACGACAGCCCTGCTTCTATATCATTAGATATGATCATTTTCCAAGTAAGTAAACATACAGTGGTGCCGGCAAGCTACAGACGGAATCTTGGTAGAAGCATCCATCCTGCAGCCCTTTGAAGGTGCATGACGAGCAGGCCGGACGGCGACCGTCGCAGGCGGTTTTCTTCAAGCGGCACCGAGTGCATGCCAGCTGTCTCTTTTGCCTTTTTTGACGTGGCTGGAATTCATCAGACATGGTTGGTTCCGGATGAAGCAAAGCCGCCAAGCAGAACGTCTGCATGAGTTTTGGATGTGGGGCAGCCACGAGAAGCGGTAAGACGTTCTTCCGACTACGGAGTACTTCGAATGCTACCGTGATGGAGCATGAATCGGTCACGAAAACGACCCGTGCAGGATCGTCAAGCACTGGTGGAGAGTCTACACAGTCTCAGTCTAGTTCGGCAACAGTGGAGAGCTGAGCCTCAGCTCTGCCGGATGAAGACTGCATTCTATTTCCTGCCCACAATGTCTTAAATAAAGTGATCCTGTTCATTGCCGGTCTCATGCCGATGCAGATGCGGCCCAGGAGATGCTGTGGCTATAAATACTCTGTACTCTTACCCTTCCCAGCTTAGGCGTCATCTGAGACAGTCCAGTAAATTCCACCATTAATATGAGGGCTACTATCGCTACCCTTCTTTCCGTGGCCTTCCTGGCAACAGGAAGCCATGCACAGCTCAACCTGACCGCTCTCGGTTCCGCAGATGGTGAATCGACGTTGGAATGCTGGCAGATGTCGCCGTTCACCGTCTCGTCTATGTCGGGCACGTCCGGTGCTCTGAGCCTGGCTCTCGGAGACACTGCATCTTCAAGCTACACCATTATGCCATCCCACTATGATGGCGGACTTCACAACGCCCCTGCCCTACAGTAGGTGTTCCTCTTATGTCAGCCCCGACCGCTTCTAATCTTGTCTTCTTCTCAGATATGTTATCCTTCTCTCCGGTCTAGCTTATATTAGTCTACCCAACATTGCCGATGATGTCTGGATTCAGGGTGGCAAGTACGGCCTCCTTATTGCTACAGATACTGCCGACGTTTCCCAGAACGGCCACCGCACACAGTTCCCCGGTGACGGCAACTCGGTTGTGATACAGATTCCGTTGGCGGATGGTGAATCATTCAACTATACACTCTTGCACAACGGCCCATGCGATATTAGCGAAATGACGGGCATATAATACATTGAATAGTCTTTTAAGATAGACATGTTTGAATAAACAAATGATAGGAATTCGACTACTTTGAAAATGTCCTTGTTTCTTTCACTCTTTCACTTTTTAGAAATTCATAGTTTCATGCTTGCGCTTACACGTTTCACGTGCTACAGAAACACCGCGTAATTGACAACCGCTATCCTGCTGCCTACCGGTCTGACAACCTGCATGGAGTCTTTGCCCTCTGCCAAGTTTCTGCTCCGGCTTGCAGAAACGGCTGCCAATGAAACTCCCGCCCGTTTGCTGCATGCAGATCATCCTACGAATGGAACGGTTTGTGCGTGTCCATTCCACGTACTTCCCCCAGAGGGATAGTCCAATTATCCCTCTGGGCTGAATAATTCTACGGCCGAGGTACAAATACATTTGAATGCGTTCCGAACACATCCCGTGTACAAATACGTGATATATCCAACCTTCCCCTCCATTCCTCCTGATTCCTCTCTCAGTCATCACCATTATCGCCTTCTCTATCCGCCGTTACAATGAATCCTTCCGGTAAAGCTCTTGCCGATGTCGCGCGTTCCTCTGAGGAGAAGGCCCTCAACAATGGCATGCTCTGTGTCAACGACGACAAGGCGAAAACCGCCAAGATCCCGCTGGCCGCGGCAGAAGGCGTGAATCTGTCCAAACAACAGTTACGAGACGTATTTGGTATTCTCCCCGAGACGTTTGGCTCTCTTCCCACACGCATAATTATCCCGGACCTTTATGCCACAGAAACTAGAGCCTGTAGATACACGATTCAAGGCACTCTGTACATTGCCGAGCCCATTTCGTGGATTCCACGTGTCCACAAAGGCACGACGATTCCTGCCTCTATTTTCAAGGATCGAAGCATTGGCGAAACATCTCTTGTGTACGAGTCTAGTATGACCGTGGGTGATGTGCCTGCATACTTGACTACGAACGGAAAACCACTGGGTACCACGACGACTCGACCGACAAACAAACTCATCTATTCGGTCACCAATCACAATCTGCGCGACGACCTTCCGCCTACTCCCATCCATCAGCTCACAGTGTTTCCCCTCCTGCAAGTTCGAGCCATCAAAGAGCAGGCCATTTGCTTTCAAATCGCCACCGACACTGTAAAACTCGAGTGGCCGGGCAGCTATAAAGGCGGCTACTGGGAACAGATTCGCGTCCAAGCCTCCAACATTGCAAGGCCGACGGAGGCCTTTGTACTCCACCCGCTTCCGCTCCTGGGCTCGGAAGTAGCCTCTGAAGCGGCAAGGATTCTTCCCTTCCCTCATTTTCTAGACGATGGAGAACTCCAAGTCACTACCATGATTAGTATGGCAGGATCCTCCAACTGGTTCATCTGGGATGAGCAGCCATGGATTCCTTCGGATCGCCAATTCTCGGTGCCAGCTCCCAATAATACAATGGCATTCCAAGCTGCCACGGCATGGTACCCATTGGTAAGGCTTGAATTTGAAACTAAATGAATCGAGTGCTGACACTTGAATACTAGGATCTCTCCCTGGACCGACAAGGCAGCTTCAACAAGGACCAGCAGGAAGCAGCCCCTCCACCCCGGGAGAAGAAACATTACACGGGAGATCTAACCGACAGTTCTGGTGTGGCCATTTCGTCTAATGAAGACTATTGGTACAAAATTGTACTCGCAGATGGCAGCGAACTTGGCCTGGGCGAGCCAGAGGATGCAAACAATGGCAGAACTCCCGTCCTTGTTGTTCCCTCCGGACAGGGTATGGTCTTCCGCTACCAGAGCGAGGACGGCAAAGATATCAGAGACCAGGGCTGGCCCATGGGTCAAAAGGGCTACCTGCGTGGCATGCATGTCGAGCCTAACCGCACCCAGATCATCCAGAATATGAGTTTTTCGGGGGGGTCTCCCCGGCTGTGCATGTACGATGACAACACCAACTATGGAATCGTGGCGGAACAGATCTCTGGAAACAGGGTTGTGCTCTATGGATACCGCGGAGAGTCGATTGTCGGCATGAAGGTGACGCCGGAAGGTGCCATTATTGGTTATGGAAGAGTACACATATCTGGTCTCGTGTGTAGCTTTGTCCAAGTTGGGACGAGCATATCCAAAGGCTGGTTTTAGTGAGAACATGAAGCACAAGCACCACTATATTTGGAATATCTGCAATCGTCTGTTGTATAACATGCGCTTGAAACCTGCAAATGCCTTGCCTTATCGTGAAACCCTCCACTCGACATACCTTTCATGACCTGTATGTCCTGACGATAGCAGCAGTGCAAAATCTCGCTTCGCTCTGACTGTTGCCGGTCCAAAATGAAACCTGAGAGGCCATTCATCGATAATAGTAGGTATGTTTTTCCTTTCCAATCCCGCCCGTGTTTCAATTTCCGCAAAGTTATGACCTACCGTGTACCTTGAAAAGATTAGCAATCTCCATTTCCAATTTGTAGTAGAAAAACACACAAGTTGAAACATAAGTCAAAGTCCCCCACGATGTTGACCGCAGATGTAATCTTGATCATTTCTAGGCTGGTGGGATTGAGACTAGAAGGATTTATCGGCAAATATTTCTTAATACGGTATATGTTCTGGGTGATCATCTGGGGGTCTTTCTCCATGTCGAATATGGACATCACTTCTGGTACGGCATTGAGAAATAATAGAACTAGAGTTGCATGAGGATTTTCGACCGGGCGCTGAAGAAGAGGAGCAAAAGTATCGAGCGTTTTTTCTATTCCGATAAAGCCGGCATCGGCAATGTTAGATGCCTATCGTGGTTAGTTTACACGTAAATTGTGACAGGAAAGGGGGCCAAACCTCGATGCGAGAAAACTTCATGCCAGAGACGTGGGCGGCGATATTTTTGGCATCTTCTTTATTTAGCTGGAAAGACACAGGCCGGCAGGTGAGTTGTTTGTGGAATTGCACAAATAGATCCAGCAGGTAGTTGTATAACTTCCCATAGACGTCGTTTGTAGCAGATCCTACCGGAAACTCGAGTACATCGTTCAAGCTCCATCCATTCAACGGGTCCGCATTGTCTAGCATGGGCCACTGGTTTGCATTCTGGAAGATGGTACTAAATTCTTGTCAATATCCAGTCACTATCCGCGGAAGCAATTCCATGGGCTTATTTCACGCACGGATTGGGAACAACAAAACCAGATCGTGAAGCGCCAAATGGTAGGAGAAGACCCTCAGACCGGAACTTGGCTAAACTCAGTCTATATTCCGGGAGTTGACAACCCAGGTGTCGATCAATATAGTCTATCCGTTCGGGAGCAGCCACCACTCGTTTTCGAACATTCCTGGCCGTATCCTCATTGAGGCCGGTAGGCACGTCGAAGAACGAGAGGAGATCATTCCAATCAGCCTTGGAAAGAACGATTCGGAGGGTACGGTCAGAGAACGTCCACGTCTTCCCAAGGAGGCCGGTCGACGACTTTTTGGAAACCTTTTTGCAGACGTCCTGGATGAGAGGCTTGATTTTTGAGTGCAAAGTGTCATAACATTCCTTGGTGACAAGGGCAGAGTAGGATATGTGAATGGCGTGTCTTGCGGCTTCCTCTGGGTTGTCAGTGACGAGAAAAAGGAAGAGGAGTATCGCATTGCGTGCAACGATAGTAATATCCCGGTCATTCATGACAATATTGACGGGCCCTATGTACGCCGGGGGGAGATGAGAAATTGACATGACGACGTTTCGAAGATCGCCCGAGGCTGGTTGTCCATTAGCATACCGTACAGAGGTGGTAGGAGGTGCAGGCCTACCAGCAAACAGCAAGTTCAGAGGCCCGTGAAACGATGCCCCCTCATTATCCTCCAGCTTGACAAAGTCCACGGCAGGAACATTTCCCCATAGGTATTTTCTGACCCCAAAAGATTCCATTCCCCACGGAGTTGGGGAATCGTCCATGTCGACAAAGGAAGGTGTCCGATGCTTTATGACCCAGTCTGGCTTCCAGGATTGTTTTAGGAGTGTTGACTTGCAGTCTCTCTTGTGAACCGGCCAGTGGGCCTTTTGACAGGCAGCACTGCAATACTGTTTGCTGTTAAGGACTAATACAATCTCCAGTATATCATAAATGAACATACCGAAACAAGACGACATGCTGCGCAAGTCAAGCTGCCTGGGTTTGTGCAGGCCTTGCTATTTTCCGTGCCGATATTTGCACAGGCATTCGCTGTATCTTGATCTGATACCGGTGTGGCCATGGCATGTAGGGCGGGCTCCTGTATAACCAAGGCGAAAGGAAATGGACAGAAGGAAAAGGAGACTTTTCAGAAATGGTGGAGGAGGGACGATATTTGAAGAAAACAGCAGTTCGCACGCCAAGAGGTCTCGTGTCACTACTGACACTGCGTCATGCAGCCATGATTCCCCTCAGTCTGGAGCCAATAAAGCATTCGCGGGCTGAAGCATATCACGGCCCAAGAATCCTGATAATTCGTAGCAGAGGTTACAGTGCACACAATACTAGAGGCGAGATACTTATGTTGACTTGGGCAGCCATAACATCATTCATGATTGCCTAAAAGCTCGGGATCTTACCGCGGACCATCTTATTGGTCTTGGCTGGATGTGAATTTTACTTTTCCTTTTCTCCGCGGGAGAACTAGAAGCTGTGTCTTTGGCGTCTGAACAAAAACTCAGGTTTCTCTAAAGTAAAGTGGTCTGCACGAAAATACAGCCATTGTGTACATGTAACAGTATTCATAGTCCTGCATACTGTCCACGAATAGGGCTCTGGAGAAGAAAGAACGTGAGTAAAAAGAGAGAAGACAAAAATGAAAGATAATACGAATTGTCCCTCGAAAGACCCCCAGTCATAAGAAGCTTTACAGGAACTCAGTGCGACCTGGCACGGATAAACCGAAGGGGAGTGAATACGTTTCATAAGTATGCAAAGGTTGGGCGTAATTCTTCTGTGTTTGCATAGGCCACCGTACACCGTAAGCTGGACCAACAGCAACATAATTTCCACCGGCATAATCCCGTCTGACAGTACTCACGTGCCTGCATTTCCCTGCTCGTCTGTTTACTCTGTATGCTTCCGTGAACACGTATCCTGGTTTCCATTGCTCAGGCACCTGCCATAGAACTACACCAAGGCAACCTTCTCATGCACGATGCATCAGCAACTGACCTGTCCTCTGTTCCAGCTGCCCGCAGAGGTCCGACAGGCCATTTATGCCTACTATCTTGCCTTTACGTCTGTCGATTTGGAAGCCAGCGAGACAATGCGGCCTACACACAAGTTCCTGGATGCGACAACTATGACAAGCACCCCCCTCCCGGAGCTCATGCAGACCTGCCGCCGTGCGTATACCGAGATGGCCCCGCTGGCTCACGGGACTGTCGTTGTCCGTGTGCGCATTGGTGGCAGCGGCGGCAGCGGCCGCCGTGGGACTACAGGGGACGCACGACGCATTGGCATTGCCTGCCATGGTGTGCTGCGTCCTGAGCGGCTGAGCAAGCTGGTGCTTGTTGTTGCCATGGAGCACGCCAACTGGAATGCCTGGATAGGGTTCTTTACAGAGCTGGCAGGCCGCATCGGTCGCTCCTTGGACTGCCTTGTTGTCGACTGGGCGCCACGTGACGGCGGGCAGAAGGCGGTGATGGCCAGCCGCGTTACGTGGCAGCAGCGGCAGTACGAGCACAAAGAAGACGAGTTTCTGCGGGCGGTGGCTGCCCTGTCGGGCCTGAAGAAGGTGCATCTGTACGGCAGGACACCGGTCGGGTGGAAGGAGAGGATCGAGAAGGATACGCAGGCTCGGGTGAGGTTGTTCCGGGAACGATGGTGGGCAGATGAGTGGACTCTGTGATTTTCTGTGGTGACAGACAAGTCCTGCCTGCCAATCGTACGCATGGGCGCTGCACGGGTTGCGCCATAGCTTGTATCTCTGGCAGTCGCTAAGATATCTCGTAACATTACCCCACGGCTAGGCTTACCATTCAGCCACTTTACTGTTGCATTTGGGCTGTGCCGTGCATCGAGGCAGACGATTTGTCTCCCGAGCCCAGGGCCCGTTACTTTCTGTACTTTGGCAGTTCTCCTAGAATACGGAGTAAACATACCCCATATTGTTGAGTTCAAGAAGGGACTTGACATAACGATCGACGGGACGTCGGTTCTCAAATCAGTTACGTTTCGCCCAGCGTAGCCATCTGTAGAATCACTGCAACACACACTAAAACACCCGCTGTAAATGCATGTTGAAGTCTGACATTATTTCCTGCTTTACTCCGTATGGTACCAATTCACGGCAGATTTTATTGCGGCTAAGCATTGCATAGCCTTGCTTACATGCAGACAGCCCAACCCCACCGATGCAACGTTATCCGGCAAAGAAGCCCCTCTTCTCGTTCTGCTCTTTTTATTCCAGCCAAGCCCATCGATTTTCTGTCTTTCACATCGTTCTGTGCTCATATTCCACCAAGGCGTATCAATAGCTATGAGAAATTCAGGCGATGGCTGGTTCTTCTCAGAGCCTTTCACGTCCGACGACGACGGAGTGAAGGGCAGCATCAGCGAGAACATTTCCTATCTTCCAAATACCGGCATCGACGATGGAGAAACCACTGAGCTGGTGCTTGGTAGCCAGAGCGCACCATGCGTGCAGCAAAGTGATGACAGCTCTACCCTACTCTCTGAAACTCAAGAGGCTCCGGAATTGATGGGGGTAGAGGAGGATGCAGAATCCGCAGGCAGCACATCGCCTGGGGAACTTCAGCAGGCTGACCACGAGTCCTCGGAGATGCAGCTGCTTCTCGACAAGCTCAGAAAAGCAGCGCCAGAGGGTCATTCACCGGATGGTGCCGTAATCGAGAAATCGTATCAGCGGAAACGGAGACCGAAGAAGGAAGAGAGTCCAGCGCCGCAGACGGACCAGAGCGTGCATTCTGACATAGCCTCAGAGGAGCCCATAAGTGCTGAAACATATTCATGTCCCAAGATCAACTCACGCTGTGAGGACAGTATTCAGTCCTGTTTCGAGATCCTTCATGGTGACGTTGTGCCTTCAATCGTCTCTCATCGTACCCACCGCGAGCGTTTCGTTGGCTGGGATGCGGACAGCGACAGCTGTTCGGTCAGTTTTCAGCTCAATAGCAGGATGATTGGTGATGGCGTTTCGTTTTTAACCGCCCACCGCGAGTGTTTCGTTGGCTGGGATGCGGACGGCCACCGTGCCGGCGTCAAGGGCCGTCTTGTCGAGGTCCTCCATGGCTATGTCGACAACAACCTGCGCCAGCCACGCACCCTGGTCGTCTTTGAGTGGTGTCTTGTTCCCGGGGCCTATGGCGAACGCCTCAAGAGCGTGCAAATCTTGGCGGCTTTCCAGGGCGAACAGATCGAGTATGACCCAGTCCCTGTGGTCTGGGCCCCCGACGCACCCATCCACAGCTACTTGTCACGCAGTTTTGTCTCCAATACAAAGGGCGGCGAGCTCGGCGCCCAGCTAGGCTACACACCGATCGCAGGCGTCACGGCCACAGGAGATAACAGCACAACGCGCGCGGTAGAACGCATCGACACACGGAGAGTCTTCGGCACGGCTGTCACGTATAAGCCCAAGGGTACGCCACAGAGCGCGGATCGGGATGTCAATGCGGTCCTGTGGCGGCTTAACGAGAACAAGACACTTCACAGTGGCCTGCAGTACCACGTTCGGACGGCAGTCCTTCTGAAGCGGCGGCCTGAACATGTGAAGCCATTCGCGCTGACGGTACAGGCGGAGGCAAACGTGACGCGGATGCGCAAAATGATGAAAACTGTTCTACGGATGATCAAACTTTCACAAGATAAAACCGAGGGCCGTACGGCATTCGACCCGACCGTGGAGCCGGGAACAGGTGCCGATGGCGTGTACGACGATAATGTGGCAGCGAGGCCGACGACGCGAGATTGGCGAAATCTGCAGACAGTCGATCTGAACGAGATCTTGATCGAGGACAACGAGCTTTCGGAAGCACTGTCGACAGGAGGTGGAGGCAACAAGAGTGCGAATGGTCACGGCGCTGATTCGGACACTTTGGTGTCGGACACAAACACAACACAGCAGATGCCGAGTCTCGGTCTGCCTCTTTCAGAGGGGTCGTAATGTGGGATGGAAGATTGCAGATGGATATGAGTTTTAAACGATATGCTTGATCATTTTTATATCAGACTTCTGGGAGAATACGCATATAGAATGCAATCAACCATTTATAAAACTAGACGCTTAGAGAAAATAGACTATCTTAGGTTCGCTGGGTTGACCTCCTTCGTACATCTAATGCACTTCCGTACTAAATATATCTGCAATACTATTGAAGTCCCCAGTGATTAGATTCTCCGCCTGGCACCTATGCCATTGCGGTTTCACACACAGCAACCACATCGTAGCCAAAGTTGTGCTCGTGTAGCTCCTCGTGGTTTTCTTTCTCATTAGTGCCTGTGCAACATTCCCGAAAAGAGATCACTTACTCGGAACAGGTCCGTCAATGTATTTTTGCACTTCTTCTGTGATTAGTCCCACATCTTCTTGGCCGGCATTGGACAGAATCTGCAATGCGGCAGCCCGCTTCTTGCGGATGGTCTCATAGAGTTGTAGACGGGCAGAGATGTCCTCAGCAGATGAAAGGGAGGCGAACAGAATCCCGAGAGCAGCACCGTCTTCGATGGCTTGGGCACCTCCTTGACCTTGGACTAGAAGCAGTGGTTAGAGGAGAAAGATGGAGACAGAAAAAAAGAAAGACATACAAGGGAGCATAGGATGGACAGAATCTCCAGCCAAGGCCAGTTTTCCCTTGTACCAGTGGTTGATTGGGGGGTGGTAGGCAAATTTGAACAGTTTCAGGTCCTCGGCCATGCTAGATAAATTAGTATGATCCTATTTTGCAACAGTATCATTAACGTACGTGCAGGCTTTGACAAGGTCTGGATGAAATGTCTGGAACTCATCCAAAAGGCTAGCCTGAGACGTTGCAAGGCTCCACTCGTTTGCTCCTAATTCAGGAATTAGACTGTAAACATTCGAACACGAGAAAGAAGAAAGAACCTTGTGTATTTTCTTCATTCCTGTCAGGATGAATGCCGCAAAAGTTGAGAAATTCACCTCTGAAAGAATTAGCACTAACACAAACGCAACAGTCCAAACAACCCACCCTCTGCATGGATACCACACAAGCCACCGGTTGTTCTCCGGTGCTACCGTCATCCCGAACACGGGACCAATATTAAGAGATTGAGACAGGCCAGCATCCACAAGCTTCTGTGTCGGGATGATAAATCGGAAGGCCGACGAGCCCTTTCCAGCCGTCGGGATGGCTTCCTCGTCCACAAGCGTCGGAGCCTTGGACTGATATCAAATTAGTCATGCGAACGAGAAGGACATAGATAGACGCACATGAACACCGTCGGCGGCAATGATCAAATCTTTGGTGACAGTGTTGCCATTGGCCAGCGTGATCGTGCCCGTCTCACAGTCCATGCTGGTAACCTCGCTGGCCAGGCGGATGGCCACTCCGGCCTCCATGGCCAGATCCTTGAGCCCAGAATGCAGATCCACGCGGTGCAAAAAATACCAAGGAGCACCAAAACGATCAGCATAATTGTCGTAAGTTCCCTCGTAAAAGGGTTGCAACGTCTTTCCCGAAATGACCCGACCGTGGGCGACGAGGACGGCACGGGATTTTACGAAATCAAACCCCCAATTCTGGAGGATGCGCGTAGCATTGGGGCAGACATGGATGGCAGCACCGACTTCGTTGGCGAATCTCGACTTTTCAAAGACCTTGGAGAATAAGAAACAGCATTGGTAGAAGGAAAGGAGACATGTTCACCTCGACAACATGGCCGGCGTGACTTAGGCCGATGGCTGCGCTGAGTCCGGCAATGCCAGCACCCACAATTCCCACATTAAGGCTGGTGTTCTTATTGGCCATTTTGTTCTATTGTGGCGTTGTTCTGAGACGTTTCTGGGTATTCAAAATACTTATGGGCTCGCAATAAAAGAGAATCGTCTCCGGGTCCTCCAAGCTCATATTTATCCATATCTCACACACCCAACCGGACATATCATGGTGATTTGGCCTCCAAGGCGATGAAATATGTCCGAATAGATTTCCGGGGTTAACGGGGGTATGAAGATGGATATACGGAACTCTCGAGTGAGTGTCTTGCCGTAGTTGGAGCGAACTGCGGAAACCGAAGTATACGATAGACAGCCTTTGGTTTTCCTGTACTCCGGACAAAGGGCATGCTATATCCGCACTTCCACCTTCAACTCGGATTTACAAAGCCAATCAGAAAGGGTTGAACGGCTGCATTAATCGGTGACTCGGAGAAATTGACCGTCATATGTAGTATTATGCAGGAGAAGTCTTGGCATTGTTGATTTGTCAGCAGCGGGCTATTTACTGTCAACGAGACGGCAAACATAAGGAGAAGGGTCCCCAAATATCTCGATGACACGTGTGATGTCTGTTTGAGTTCTCAAAAGAATTGATGCTTCTATCAGTGATATCTTAAAGTTCATACCGAAATGCCAACGTTTGAGGTATCTGCCCGTCGTCTCCATGAAAACAGTTTTGAAATCCATCTCGACATTTTCAAATGCAACAGCCAGATCTACAGTTTCCTTTGATGCATGGAGCGGAATATCCTCTAATTTCCATCTTGGATGGACTTGAAAGTAGACTCATCTTTAACTGAGAATGCCAAGGTATCGTCACGTGATACATGTTTTCATCAGAAAGCCAGTATGATTCTGTACGCGGCGGTTTTTTCCGACATCTAGTTCAACCTTCGGCGCTCTTTTTTAGAGACTTTTTTATCTACGCCCACGCTAATTCATATGTTTCAAGAAATTTTCAAAGTCAATATAGCTGCAATGACGCAGACATGAGTGATTCATCTAGCGATCTCGTGTCACACAAAACAAAACTTGCAACTGACGTCTCTTCACATTTGCGTAAGGACGCGGGATCTCCGAATCCTTCAATCGCCACTGCAGGTGCTAGAAGGATTTGCAGAATGAAAAATATTTCTAGGCGAGTGGACCTGCGGCGACTGCCGTTAGTGCTAATACTACCCGCTATGCAGAGTATTTATGTTTGCTATGTGCATGCAAGCAGTATACAGAATACCCTGCCGTTATAACCGTGAGAAGCCAGCCGTGGTACCCACAGGTGCTGGTGGATATCATGCATGAGTGGCAGCTTCGGGTGGAGGTTTGAGGTCATTGAAGTTATTAAGCAGTTTGAGAAAACTTCGCGATGCTCTGTCATTTATTGGGCGAAGCAAATTTTGAAAAGACTTAAAGTCTGACTGTTTACAATTCATTTCAAATCTTGTCAAACGCTACGTGGTTTCTCAACCGGCATTGGCATTTATGGCCTGCGTGGCAGCCAAGAAAGGGGTAAGAGGGGATTGTACGGAGCACAGAGAGGTGGAGAGTTGAAGGGAGCCATCAGTGTCTGAGGCGACTGAAAAGATCGCCGCAGACTTGGACGGCGTTGCCTTACAATTCATTCCTTGGCACGCCATCGATATGACGGAGCCGAGGTCTGCGGAGACAGTTAGCGAGGTCGGACAGCGGCCATAAACTTGTTTCAAACGCCATGAAAATCGCCCAAAGATGGCCTAGACCATGAAGGGGGCCAGAACACGGCTGCAACTGCTTAAAACGATCACCGGGTTGCCGTTCATACGTTGCATTGAGTTGTTGGATGTCGTTCTGGTTGCGAGAGTTCAATAGGTAAGAGCAACTCTGCCGGTGCTTCATATAAAGCGTGTCTTATGAAGACATCACGGTTCTTGCTGTGGGTGTAGTTGAGGCAACGGACGATTTTCCGTAGACATGCTCATCATCGCTGGCAGAATGCGACATCCTGCTTACGGTGCCTGAAAGTCAATTTTCACGGCATGCGTCTGAATAGCGGAGGCGGTCAAATTTCCGAGTTGGAAATACCACATCGCATTTCGTAATTCCAACCCCAGAATAGTTTGTTTGCCACCCATTCTTAGTGGCTAGATTTTTTTACAACGTCAGATGAGCATTGCGTGATTTTGGCCGTTCCGTCAGAGAAACCGCGCTCGTACGCAGGAGTTGTTCTCCTAGAGGGCCCCAAAAGAACAGTCTGTTTTTTTTTTTTTTGGCGTACATTAGCTATCGATCCCAGATCCCACATTTTCAGTTTAGCGTGCAACGCTTGCAAATGGAGTCAGATCCTTGGCCACCGCCTTCGCTGTCTAGGCGAGCAAGGCTGTGCCTTCTTCATTCTTCTCGAAGTCGTAAAGGCAAAGCGGACATCCCCGACGGCCCAAACAGTAAGATCGTTCCGCGCGGGTTGGGCGAAAAAAACACACACCAAACGAATAAGCCGAAGCTAGTGACAAAGAAAAATAAGAAAGGGGCATAGGAGCTGGAAAATTTTGCAACAAGCTCTCCACATAAGTTGTAAAATAGCTCTGTCATGGAAACCTACCTTGCGGAAATACTGAATAAATAAATATCCACTATGACTCGAAGCACATTCATAAGGTCGATGTCTCCGTATGCACTTCTGACGCGTCTCCCACCCTGCTCATCCCAAGATCACCCGGCGCTGGTCTGAACTGCTTCATCCATCTCCTTGCGAAGAGAATGGGCAGAGTCGCAAGACAGTGCTATCTCATACATTTCTAAAAAATAAATTATTTACTTACACAACATGTTCGACACAGGGGCCACAGCCGGCGTCATGGGCGAGAAGAAGAGCACCGAGAGCGGACCTGGCTCTGCCAAGGCAGAGCTCAACGGCAGCGGACTCCTGTACGGAAAGAATGACAACGAAAAGAGTGCCGAGAACCCGGACATTGAGGCCGTCCACAACACCAGTGGTGACCTCACGCGTGCCCTTCACAGTGGCCACCTGCAATTCATCGCCATTGGCGCCACCATCGGCACCGGTCTCTTCCTGGGTATGGGCGGCGCCCTCGTCAAGGCAGGCCCGGCTTCGCTGCTCATTGCCTTCATCTTCATTGCCACCGTCCTGTATGCCGTCATGGTCAGCCTGGGCGAGATGGCTGCGTACATGCCCGTGGCCGGTAGTTTCACCGTGTATGCCGGCCGCTTCCTCGACCCCTCCTGCGGCTTCGCCCTCGGCTGGCTCTACTGGTTCAACTGGGCCGTCACCTTTGCTCTCGAACTGACCGCTGCCGGCCTCATCATCCAATACTGGGCCTCGAGCCTCAACATTGGCATCTGGATCGCCATTTTCTGGGTCATGTTCACGGCCATCAACTTCTTGCCCATCCGCTGGTACGGTGAGCTCGAGATGTGGCTCTCCAGTATCAAGGTTGTCACCATCATCGCCTTCATCATCTACGCCCTGTGCGTCAACGTCGGCGTCGGCGACGAGGGCTACATCGGCTTCAAGTACTACCGCGATCCTGGCGCTTTTGCCGAGTACATGGTCGAGGGCAACGCCGGCCGCTTCGTCGGTTTCTGGGCCGTCCTCATCACCGCCGGCTTCAGCTACCAGGGCGCCGAGCTCGTCGGTGTCGGTGCCGGCGAGACGGCCAACCCGCAAAAGGCCATCCCGTCCGCCATCCGCTGGACGTTCTGGGGTATCGCCATCCTCTTTGTCACCCTCATTTTCTTCGTCGGCATCGACGTCCCCTACAACGATGCCAGCCTCGGCAGCGACGCCACCGATGCCTCCGCCTCTCCCCTGGTCATCATCGCCCAGCGTGCCGGCGTCAACGTGCTCAGCCACATCATCAACGGCGTCCTCCTCACGGCCGTGCTGTCGGCCGCCAACTCCAACGTCTACTCGAGCAGCCGTATCCTGGTCGGTCTCGCCAATGAGGGCAACGCCCCCGCCTTCTTTTCCCGCACGAACGTCCACGGCACCCCCTACTGGGCCGTTGCCGTCTCGTCGCTCTGGGGTCTTCTGGCCTTCCTCCAGCTCTCCGAGAGCGGCAGCAACGCCTTCAACTGGCTGCTCAACATCACTTCCGTTGCCGGTTTCATTACCTGGGCTCTGATCAACGCGTGCCACCTTCGCTTCCAGAAGGCCCTGACCTTCCAGGGCATTTCCCGTTCTAGCCTGCCCTACCTGGCGCCTTTCCAGCCCTGGCTGTCGTGGTATGGCCTGTTCTTCAACGTCCTCATTATCTTCACCAACGGCTTCACGGTCTTTATCGAGTGGAGCGTTGCCGATTTCTTCGCCGCCTACATCAGCGTCATTGTCTTCGTTGTGCTGTATATTGGCCACAAGGTGTGGGACCGCTCGCCCTTCGTTCCGTTGAGCAAGATGGACGTGAACCCGAGCCAATGATTTATGATTGGTTTATGCACTGCTAGCACATGGAGTTTTATAGAGTTGTGACATTTGCATTTATTAGAAGCATACGGAACATACAATAATGTTATTATGAATGCATGGTGCCATGTGATGAATGACCGTTGCAACCTAAAGAACCCGAGCGTGTTAGGTAGGTTTTATATCCCGATTCTGAGTAGAGGACATGTCGTGTAAGTTCCTGTTCAGTCCGATTGAAATCCAGAAAAATCATACCTTGCATCCGGAATAGGACCTCTCGGTCAGCCACATAAATCAATGCGTGATTCGCCAATGACCGTCTACTTGATGTCAGTTTCCACATACCGCAATACTACGTAGAAATATCCTTAGTAAGCAATAAACAACCAGTCTGCCTAGGCTTCCTATGTCCTGCATTCAACATGGACTATCACGTGTAATAGATACGGTGTTCAGTCTAGCATACCCAATGGCAGGGGTAATGGATATACATAGCACATCTTGCATACAGCGACCAATCAAGCCGGCATATCGCGGAAATTTTGCTGCCCAATATGCATGATTGCTGTAACATCACGATTTTTAATTAAAGAGAAAAAAAAAAAAAAAAAGAAAGCGTGTATGATTCTTCACACATACTCATCAACGGCATCATGTCTGATCTACTGTCCGTCACGGTCGGCGTCGGCAGCGTCGCCGCGCTGGGCCTGTCCATCGCCAAGGGCCTCTACGAGATTGCCGACGACATGGGAACGGCGAGCCAAGAAGTGCGGATCTATGCCGATGAAGTCGACGGTTTCGTCAAGCTGCTGCTTCACATCCAGACCACGATGGACGAGACGATGTGTGCGGTTCGAAAAGTGGCAGATATCAAGGTCCAGGTCCAGACGATTGTGGAGACCTGCTTCGGCATCCTGAAGCCGCTGGAAGAGATCCAAAAGGCCCTGTCACCACTCGTGCAGCGCTTCCACAACAGCCCGTCCAAGATGACACAGGTGGCCTTGCGGATCCGGTGGATCTTCTCCAGCAAGGGGAAGTTTGTCTTTTATCGGGAGATGCTGAACAGACAGCACAGGATGCTCAACAGCTATTTGACGGCAGCCAGTCTCGTATTCTACGACGCTGCCGACAAGAAAGACCCCCAGTTGGTCAAGTGAGTAGATGAGTCACCTCTATCGCATTGCGTGAGTCCTAACAATGTCCAGTATGTTGCACCAGTCGGTCGAGAATTCTGTAGCGGCCTTGCACTATGCCGCTGCAAATCCAAACAGTGCCCGAGAACAGGGACACGCACAGCTTCTTCTTGGGTCCTCTCTCGAAGGCGAGCCAGATCTCAGGCCGACTTCGGGACACCAGTCCGCACGGCCCCTGTCCATCCGTTCCAAGCCCCCAAGAGAGATGGACAACATCGATGTGGTCACCCGGATCAGCCTGCTGGCGTTCAATCCCGGCCAAGGACCGGCACTCACAGCCCTCTCGGAGGACGAGAGATACAGTGTCCTCTGCGTCACGCGGCTGGATATCAACGACATTGCGTCGACGAGGATGGAGAAGATGCTGACTGTGACGGAGAGCGCCGAATCCAAGACGGTCCAGGTGCTCTCGGACATTCTCAAGAACGGCAGTGGTAAGGCATCTGGCCCACAAAAGCCATGGAAGGGACTGGTTGCGTCCAATGCCCTGGATCGGTGTGGAGCCAACGTCATCGGGAGATGGAGTGAGATGACGAAGCGGGTCTTCTGCCCCAACCGCCTGCAGTTTGACGTGGTGTTCGGGGCGCCGATCCTCTCCATCGCCCCTCTCAACAGCATACGGGAAGAAGCGACGCCCATGCATTTGGGCGAGTCACCGTTGAGCTTTGAAAACGCACTGATCCGCAAATATGTCGTCTTCCGGCGCAACAATTATCCCGACAATTTCGTGTCCTGGCTCATCCTGCTGGGGAAAATCTATGTCATCGTCAACGACTCGCTTCTCAAGCAGGCTGACTACCTGCGAGCAGACGAGCACGGCCAACGCAAGGCCCGACTGGACTTTGAAAACCGCTACATCGTCTGCCTCCAGAAGAAGTCGTTTTCGTGGGATACTCTTCCAACCACGGTCAAGTCGCCGTATGCCACGACAACCCTGCGGGATATGGTGGTGATTTCGGCCATGCTGGGAATCTACTGGAAGGAATTCAACCACAGCCGGTCCAAGTACCTTGCCGAGGGCAGCGGCCACAAGCTGGTCGGCTCCGTCATTCCAGACCTCGGCATATCCTTTACTTACGAAGAAATGTTTGAGCCCGTCTTCTACCAGACCCGGATGGTGCTCAACGCCGATTGTAAAGGCCTCTGCTTCGGCCGCTGCCCGACCATCTTCAACTCTGCCAGCTTCAACATCTTGCCGGATCACTGTGCCAGCACTCTGCGGCTGGGAAGTCTGGCTGATATAGCCGAAACCATGGCCGAGTTCAAGTTCACCGTGAACACGGTCAACTACTTCCGGCCCGAGATTGTCAGCAATGCTCGGCACAGTCATTTATTTCCCAGTACGTTCCCACATGAATTTTGTTTTCTCTGCCTCTATTATCTAACAGTTGCCAGTTCCATTTGAAATGCTGGGTATGTTGGGTACCGTGCTTCATATTGAATGCACGCCTCTGTCCATCTTTCCCAATCCAACCATCTATCCTTGGAATGTCGAGTCTTTCTCCACTCGTCGACTCCTTTCCCACTTTGCCACTGCCAACCTGGTGGAAGTATCACTGGGCCAGCTGCCATCTTCCAGCCAGCACACGAGCGTTCAGGACCTGGCTTTGAAATTGTCGAAAGAGCTCGTCAGCCTTGAAGACGATGGAATGCCCGAGTCCCCGACTGTGCCGCTTCCGGATAAAAGCATGGCAATCAGCGATCTGCACGAGGCCATTGTCTGCTGTGACAAATTCCTCGAGACTTGCGGCAGACCGCTCATTGAAAATGTGCTCCGCGCTCATTTCGACGCGGTCCTGAAGCTACTCAACGGGAAGTCTGGAGACAACGAGGCAGGCTATAAGAAGCTTCGCCAGTTTGATGATGCCGCCTTTGGTAGTCGTCACGAGCTGTTTGTGGAGATTTATGTGTCCCTGGTGCGGCCGCGGGTTCTGCAGGCTGTGTCGGACGAGGTGCTGTCCGAGGAGGCCATGGACCAGGAAAAAGCATCAGATACCTTTTCCATTGAGACCAAGGACAAATTGGTTACCGTGGGGCGGATTAACGACACTTGGTGCACGCTTGTCTTCCGCATGCTTTGCTGGTTGTCTCTGCACAGTTTCGACAAGAATGATGTTCAAATCGGACAGAGCGGATGTTTGGACAGTCAAGAACCTGCTTACATTTTGTAGAGCAATAGAGAATGTGTACTTGGGCCGAGGGCATACATTTTACAATTTTTTTTGTTAGCTACGCCCAAGCTAATTTCCTTCTCAAAGGACATTAAGACGACCTTGCTTTCAACAAGCTCAAGCCCGGTTAGCTCAATCGGTAGAGCGTGAGACTCTTAATCTCAAGGTTGCGGGTTCGACCCCCGCATCGGGCTCAATTCCCGATGCGCCTGTTCAACAGGCCTTCGCACTCCATTTTTTTTTTTTTTTTTTTTTCTTTTTTAACTTTACTTCTTTTATACGTCTCCAGTCTCTTCTTTTTTTTTTTTTTTTTGAAAACTTGATTCAATTGAGGACAAAGAATGACATAACTTTAACCAAAACGTTAAATCCTTCCGTAATTCATTACTTCTATTCTACTGCAGTGTCTTGTTGAAAGCTCTATCCGTCTACCATTTACACCATCCAAATCAAACCGCAGCAGAAATGCTCGCATGTGCAAAATCTTCCCCACCCTCAAGAACAGTGAGGGCACCGCCGATGAGGTGGAAACTGCCGGTGATCAGGGTACGGATGTCCACCTTGCCGTCTCCAATGGAACGCACACGGTCGACCGCGTCTTCAATGGTCGGCGCTACAGTCACCTCCGTCTCTGGATCCAACTCTTTCCACGCATCGGCAAGTTTACGCTGCAGCGTAAGATTCTCCAACTCTGATGGATCGACGTTGTTGTTCACGAAATCTGTAGTGTTAAATCCAGTCCAGTCTTTTCAGAGAGGTAACATTACTTACCAACTTTCCAGGAGTGGTCCTTAAAGGTCAGGTTGGTGCAGAAGATGGCCTTTTGGAACCGTGTACCGGCCTCGTAAACGGTCTTGTGCACCACACGCAGCAGGTCGATCGAGTCGCGCGTCGACTGCTGGTTGAAGATGAGAACAGTGGGAGTGTCCGTTGTTTCCCTGTTCCCGTTAGACTGTACGTCTCGTTCAGACAAAGACCAAACTTACGCTGCAATCTCATGGCTGAACCACCGGCAGGCCACGTCCAGGCTCTGGTGGTTGTGTGCGCCGTCCAGGTACCAGCGCTGGTGGCCGGTCGTCTTGGTCTCGCAGCGGCCGCGCCAGACGACCTTTTCGAGGCCGTCGACAAATTCGCGCGGCAGGGTGGTGGTGCCTGCACTGCGGAGGTCCACGCCCGTGTCGACGTCGAGCCGCCGCAGCACTGTTGCCGCCAGCTGCACGGCGAGCGCCGCGTTCTTGTGCTGAAACGGCTCGTCGGGGGTGATGTGGACGCCCTGCAAGACGGCCTCGAAGTGGTCTGGCTGCAGGACGGCCAGGGTGGTCTGGCGCTCGGCGGCGCGCTTCTGCAGAACGGCCATGGCCGAGCCTGGAGCGCCTTCGTGCTGCGGAATGGTAAAGGCCTGACAGCCCGGCTTCATGATGCCGGCCTTGTGCCAGGCGATCTGCTCAATGGTGTTGCCCAGCGTGATGGTGTGGTCGATGCCGAGCGTCGTAATGGCCGTGGCGGCCGGGGCGGCAAAGATGTTGGTGGCGTCGTGCTCGCCCCCGACGCCGACCTCGTAGACAGCAGCGTCGACGCCCTCGCGCAGAAAGACGTGCAGAGAGAGCAGGGTCAGGAAGCGAAAGTACGACGGCTTGACGGCCGGGTCGTCGCCGGCGGCCGTGGCTGCGGCCTCGTAGGCCCGCCACACTTCGAAGAAGTAGCGCGCAAAGTCGGCCTCCGAGATGGGCTCCGAGTTGATGCGGATCCGCTCGCGCACGGCCACGAGGTGCGGCGACGTGTAGAGGCCCGTCTTGCGCGGACCACGGCCGCTGACGCGGTACCGGTCGAGGATGGAGTTGGTAAAGGCGCAGGTTGTGCCCTTGCCCTTGGTGCCGGCCACGTGCACGACATTCAGGCGGTTCAGATCCCGCGGCTCGTAGCCAATGTACCCCAGCCAGGTCTTCATCTGGCCCATGGGGTTCTGGTCCTCGAGCTTGAAGCCATCCTTCCTGCGCTGCTCCAGCGTTTTGAAGCCGACCTGCGTCGAGTTCAGCAGGTTGATGGCATCCTGCGTGGTCAGCAAGGACATCTATGATTCAGACGAGAACCGGCTCTAGTTACCGCGTAGGTGGGAGTGGCAGACGCCATTACAGCGGCTGTCTTTAGAGCACTCGCCGAGTGCAGGGATCGACGAAATGACAGGCCAACGAGACAGTGGCTGTGGCGGCAGAGGGCTCTGATCAAGCTCCCTTTCATCCCCACAGGGTCGGAGATTCCTCGGGTGTCGAGGTGAGCTCAGTGACAAGAGAGGGAAGAGGCACGTGAGTGTATTGGATGGATGCTTCGTCGCCGATGTGCGGCCATTCAATGAAATTTACGGCACGCTGCGGCTAAAATTTGTGAATCGGATATACGCATATGCACGTAAACAATACATGGAGATGAACCGGACAACAGCAGCGGAGAAACAGTGGCAGGACGAGTAAAAGCATGAGGACGTGGATAATGGACAGATTGATAAAGTCTGTCCATTGTCCACAAGTCTATCGTAGATATGCATGCTCCGGTCGCCGACAACCGGCCCGGGTCCTACCCGTTCTATTATCAAGCTTATTTTTCGAGATTTCTCGTGAACCGGCCAAGAAAGTTTACTTGTAAAAGAAATCATGTAAATTCGCCCTCTATGAATGCTAAATGCTTAGAACCGCTCGACAATGGCCGGCGGCTTGTTGTTGAGGATGGTGTCGATCTCCTCCAGGATCTCCGGCGTGAGTTTCTTGTACACCTCGAGCGCCTGGATGTTCTCGTACACCTGCTCCGGACGGCTGGCGCCCATGATGGCAGAGCTGACGTTGGGATTGCGAATGACCCAGGCGAGCGAGAGCACGCTCTGCTTCACACCGAGCCGTTCGGCAATGGGCTCGAGCTGGCGCACCTTGGCGATGAGGTCGTCAATGTGCTCCTTGCCCAGGCGCTTCCAGATGCCGGCAATGAAGGCGACCTGCGTCTGGGCCAGACGAGAGTCTGCAGGGACGCCGTCCCGGTACTTGCCCGTCAGAAGGCCGAGGCGCAGCGGCGAGAAGGTGGTGAGGCCGAGGCCGACCTCGCGGTACAGGTGGGCGAACTCGCTCTCGACCTTGGCGCGGTTGATCATGTTGTACTCGGGCTGCTCCATGACGGGGCCGATGAGGCCGAGACGATCGGCGTGGCGCCAGGCCATGGCGATCTCGTCGGCGCTCCACTCGGAGGTGCCCCAGTAAAAGGCCTTGCCCTGGTTGATGACGTGATTGAAGGCACGCACAATCTCCTCCATGGGCGTCTGGCGATCGGGACGGTGCGCGTAGACCAGGTCGACGTACTCGAGCTGCAGACGCTCCAGCGACTGGTTGAGGCCCTCGACAATGTGCTTGCGGGACAGGCCGACGTTGTTGGCGCGGTTGCTGCCGAACGAGGCGCCCCAGTAGATCTGCTGGTCAGCATGCGGTATTTTTGGCAGACACAGAGCCTCCACTGGCAGACATACCTTGGTCGAGATGACCAGATCGTTCCGCTTCCAGCCGTACTTCTTGATGGCCTCGCCCATGACCTTCTCGCTCTCTCCGTCGGCATACGTCTCGGCGCAATCAAAGAAGTTGACGCCGGCATCGTATGCCGCCTTCATGCACTCATAGGTCCTCTCTGGCTCCTTGTCAGAAACAATTCCGTGCGGAAGAAATCAACAGACTGACCGCGTTCCACATGACCACCATAGGTCAGCCATCCGCCCAGAGACAGGGCCGACACTTTGAGGCCGGACCGGCCAAGGAAGCGGTACTCCATATCGGGAAGGTCAGTGGGCATCGACATGGTGACGGATGGCTTGTGGTTGACTGGTGAAGGTGAAGAAGGTAAACAGGGTCGTATTGCGGCGATATTTTCTCATGCCGGCCGGACCCCGCGGCACTATATATCGGATGCAGGAAGCTGCGAGTCCCACCGTAGGAGGCGGCCTTTCCCCGTCGCCCCGGTCACGTGTACATGTCACGTGATTCCATGAGGAAGGGTCCGCAAGGACACGGCGAGGGCTGAGGCGCGTCATCAAAAGGTGTCCTGATGTGTACGGAGTACGGTGTACGGAGTATACAGAGCATTATTCCGGGCATGGAGTCCTGGGTCTTCACTCCGCCGAGTACAAAGTACCTCCTGCCAACTCACTGGCTGTTTGCCCCATTACGTCTTAGCGCATGATGTGTCAGCAGATTTGACGTAGACCCACTGTCTATACCCGAATTCGGCACCGAAATGAAGGAAACAAGGCAAAGGAGGACGTTTCTTCACGGTATCGACTGTTTTCATGTCGGTCAACGGATCGTTAACTCCTTTAACGCCAGATGCACGGTTTTTATAAATGGGGTGTTTTTACCGTGCATTTCGTGGCCTATTGACCATGTTCTCTCTTTCATCAGTCCATCAAGACTTTCCGACGTCCTTCTTACTCGATTGGAAAATCAACAACACCGGATATGGAACCTCACGATGGCCAAAAAGATGTGTCTTCAACAGACGAAGCTCCAGGGGTGCTGGAGAGCAAACCGGAAGAACAACCGCAGCCGAGTGAATCAGAAACCTTGGCCCCGGCCTTTTCTGTCTTCTCGTCCCGGATGAAAATGTTCATGGTCATCGTGACCGTGCTAGCCACCATGTTCTCGCCCTTCTCGTCGTTTATCTACCTGCCTGCCATCACGCCCATCGCCGAAGAATACGGACGCACCGTGGCAGACATCAACCTGTCCGTCACGCTGTACCAGGTCATGCAGGCCGTGGCGCCGCTCTTCTTCGGCGACCTCAGCGACCAGCTCGGACGGCGGCCGGTCTACGTGATCACCTTTATCATCTATCTCGGCGCGAACGTGGGTCTCGCCCTGCAGCACAGCTACGCGGCCCTGCTGGTGTTGCGGGCGCTGCAGAGCACCGGAAGCAGCGCCACGGTGGCTATTGGCAACGCGGTCATGGCCGACTTTACGACGAGTGCCGAGCGTGGCGCCTACATGACGGCCGTACAATCGAGCATCATGTTTGCCCCGGCCCTGGCACCCGTGCTGGGTGGCATCCTGACACAATACCTGGGGTGGCGGTCGACGTTTTGGTTTCTGGTGATTGCCGCCGGCGTCTTTATCATCATCTACACGTTGTTTGTACCAGAGGTAAGATGGAAAAGCTTGGCAAGATATAGAAAACGTTCTAATAGCAACAGACCGCCCGCAACATTGTCGGCGACGGCTCGATTCCCCCGCCGCGGCTGAACCGCAACCTGTTGGACCTCTACCGAAAGAAGCAAACGGATGCAGAGAGCGGCAGCTGCTCGGAACAAGAACGACAGCCTCGAAAACGACGTATCCCCGTGCCCAACCTGCTGGCTGCCGTCCGCATCATGCTGGAAAAAGATGTCGGCCCGCTCATGATCTTCACGTCGCTGCTCGTCATGACCAGCTACGCCATGCTGGTGCCGCTGCAGGACGTCATCCGCGAGCGCTACAACTTCAACGATCTGCAGGTCGGCCTGTGCTTCATCCCCAACGCCGTAGGCGCCATCGTCGGCTCGCTTGTTGTTGGCAAGATGCTCAACTGGAACTATGTGCGCGTTGCACGCAGTATTGGCTTCTCGACGGACCGTCGACGCGGCGACGACCTGCGGAACTTTCCCATTGAGCGAGCACGCCTGGACCTCATGTGGCCATGGCTCATACTGGCCATCAGCATGACGATCGCCTGGGGATGGGTCATCTCGATCAAGACAAGCCTGGCAGCACCGCTCGTGGTGCTCTTTTTCTCTGGTGCCGGACTCAACGGGCCCATGGCGATTCTGACAACACTGCTCGTTGACTTGTACCCGCAGAACCCCGGCCGGGTTTCGTCGACGTTCAACCTGACACGGGCGGCTCTCAGTGCTGTCGGCACGGCCGTGGTGCAGTACATGATTGACGCCTGGGGGTATGGGTTCACGTATCTGTTTATGGGGCTCCTCGTGGTAGTGGCCAGTCCATCCATCTGGATTGTGCGGCGCTGGGGACCCAAGTGGAGAGAGGAGCGTCTGCAGCGATTTATGAAGGCGAAGGGAGGTAATAGATAAAAGTATTGCATCTGGAGGGTTTTCCATGCAAGCGGGCGATAGACGTGGGTTTTGTCTTTGATTAGTCATCATAGCAAGCAGGAACATGCGGGCATATTTCTTTATATTTCTTGGTGAACGTTGCGAGGCTAAATTCTTGGATCAAAGCTTGACTGTCAAGCTGTCGACAATTGTGACGTTGACTTTAAAGAAAACGTTAAACGGCCAAAAAAAAAACTGTGAGAATGTTTACCACTTCTATTTGCTACGTATCGAGCTAAGCCATGCAGCTGCGTCTACTTCCGTTGAATTCGGACATCAAATTCCCATTTTTGGCTGTAAAGAAGTATTGCTTAACAATAGCAAGATTGTCCCCCGAGAATCTTGTGCTTTTGCTTCCCATCACCGTAAATACGGATCAATGCATCTTGGCTCGTATCCGGACATACTCGTACAATTTCCGCTCAGATCCAGAATTTCAGCTGCTTTCATGACGCCAGCATGTCGTGCCACCGCGGAGTCATGCGTTCGGAGTCGGACGTGACCCACTATTTTCGGCGATGTCTTCAGGGCTCCACGATTTTCGGCGATGGCCCCGTTGCTAGCCACACATGGTGAATTCAGCCTCCGAAACGTCGGCCAAGAGCTTTAGCCAAGCTCTTCTACATGACGTAGCTGCATTCTCTGTGAGGGGAGCTTCAGCTATAAAGTGCAACATGGACCTCCAGACTCGGCCAGACTTTTCCATACCTCATCGACATTACAGTGGACTTTAGAACTCCATTGACTTCAAAACTATCTCATTTACAATGCCTTCTCACGGACGCTACACCACCGAAAAGGTCACCTACCCCTCGCACGGGGAGACCATCGCCGGCGTCCTCTTCAAGCCGACCAACGTGGCCAACCCGCCCGGCATTGTCGTCACAGGCCCTTACTCGTTCATCAAGGAACAGGCGCCGTTTCAGTATGCCACGCGGCTTGCCGACGAGGGCTATGCGGCCCTGATCTTCGACCCGCGCACCGTCGGCGAGAGCACGGGCCAGCCCCGCCGCCTGGAGAACCCCAAGATGAAGAACGAAGACGCCGTGGCCGGTCTGGACTACCTCGAGAGCCGCGGCGACGTGGACGCGAAGCGCCTCTTCCTCGTCGGCATCTGCCAGGGCGGTCCGGAGTCGCTGGACATTGCCTCGTACGACCCGCGGGTGGTCGGCGTGGCCTCGGTCTCGGGCTACTTCCGTGACCACGAGACGGACATCTACATGATCTGCGCCGGCTGCGTTGCCTGGTCGCCGGGCGTCGACATTGGCGACCTCAAGATGCCCACGCCCGAGCAGGGCGAGGCGCTGTACCAGGCACGTCTGCAGCGGGCCAAGGAGGCGCGCGCGCTCTACGAAAAGACGGGCGAGGTCTTGTATCAGCCGCTGGTGGACAAGACGGCTGCCGACCCCAACGTGGGATCGCACGCCGGCCTCCCCGGCCCGCTGGTCTGGTCCTGGTACGGCCCCTGGACGCTCAGGAACTTTGAGAACCGCTATGCCGTCATGAGCGACGTCGACCACTTCTCCTACACGACCGTTCCCGGCGTGGCCAAGCTCCAGAAGCCGGCGCTCATCATCCACGGCGACAACTGCATGAACGCGCCGGCGGCCAAGCGCCACTTCGAGTCCATCCCGACGACGAAGAAGAAGCTCATCTGGAACAACGAGGTCTCCCACTTCCAGCACTACGATCAGCCGGACTGCGTCGACCGCAACGTCGGAGACATTGCCGCCTGGTTCGCGGACGTCTAAATGGGTCATGGGAAATACGGAGTAGTACGGAAAGGTTCTGGGACTTGTATCAAATTTTAAATTTAAATCTAAACATGATACCATACCATCTCTTATGGGATCGAATCCATCAGCCGCCAGAGATCATCGCAGGGGAGGCTCTCTGAATTTCCCGAATCTGTGGACCAAGGCGTCAGCATCTGCTCGCCAGAAGACTCGCTTGTCTGGAGAATCAGATCGTGCAGAGGCTGTAAGGGAGGCATGTCGGCGAGACTGAACGGGAAATCCATCGAGTCCAGCGTGGCCAGGTCTTCCCCGGAAGACAAGCTTTCCACAGTATCGGGCGTCGTATTTTCGTTCTGCTGGGTCAGGACCGTGTCAGAGCCACGCTTGTTGCCCGACTGCACCGTCAGCCGTTGCCGCTCCTGCATCTTCCCGTACAGTGCATGGACGACATCATAGGCACAGCGGGCCATCTTGTTGCTTGCTTTCATGGCCTCGAGTCGAGCGAAACCCCATTCCATACTGCGCATAGACTCGTCGAGCTGGTCCTGTTTTTCGTAGGGAAAGAGAATGTAGATCGTAGCCAGCAGGACCATGGCATCGAACGTGGCAAACACAAAGTTGAAAGGCATATATTCTCGCGGCTCTGCCATGCCGAACATGCGGTTCTGGGACGCCAGAATCTGAAGTGCCGCTTTGTGAGCTTTGTCCCGGCTGCTCAGCCGAGAGAAGATAAAGGGCCGATGCAATGCGAGCAGCACAAAATGGACTTCCGTGAACAGGGTCTCGCGGGCGGCCGGAAGCCACGGACAAGAGCGCAGAAAGGACGCGTTGTACTCGTGGTCACTGTTGGCGCGCGCCCATTCCGGTAAATTCCGCATGCTGTCCGCAATGGCGCCATGGATGCGTTCGAGATGGCGATGTTTGTCGGCTGCGGAACCCTCGAAAGACTCTGCATCCTGGATGTCTTGCAAATATTTGTATGCAACCTCGTAGCCACAGAGGATGACAGAGAACGGTGTCAAGTCCTCGCCAGGTCCGGCAGCCTCTCCTCGGAGAAGATTCCGTCTGCTGGTAATGTCCGCAAAGAAGGAAGTCCAGCTGCTGGCCTTGAGTCTCGTAGACATGGGCCTGCCGAGGACAACGCCCATGTGGCCATCCCATAAGTGAAGCACCAGCCACAGCCTGGCACGCATCTCTGCCTCCTGCAAGGACCGCAGGGACCCGGCCACGTCATTCGTGTCTGTACGGTGCAGCCCAATTTCCTGGGCATCCCGGATGGTCGCCCCGATCGTGTGCCAGGCTTCGACCACCGAGCTCGTGCTTTTCTGAAACGAGGCTCGCAGGAGCCCTGCCTGCGCCTTTACCAGCGTCGCGTCGTCCTTACCCAGCAGTGCGGCAATATCACTGCCGGCATCACTGTATTCGGTTGCCAGGTCAGCAAACGTCATGCCCGAGGCATATTTCATGTCGCTGAATACAGGCGCACTCTTGCTGGGCAGAAGCAGTAGTACCTGCGCCAAGGCCTGGAAGAGCAGCGCAGGAAACGCGCGGATGTCTGGTTCGAGTTGCAAGGGTCCCTGGTTGAGTGTCGAGTACGGGATGCAATTCCATGTGTGCAGCTGTTCTGTGAACAGCGTCTGGTCGATGATGCCGTAGTACCACTCGATGTCGGAGAAAAAGATCTGCAGAAGTGCTTCCATATGCTTCTGTGAAGGCAGTTGGCGGACGAGGCTTTTGTAGCGAGCTGTCCTGTCTGCATTCGAAACAGTGGCCGCCTGGTCAGACTGTGAATCGTGCCGGGCATCCCCTGCAATCTTGATGAGCCCCAAGGTCCCGGCCGTGCCATTTTCCGAGTATCCGAGGCAGCTAGAGACACTCTGGATACGGCTATCGGGTGGCGTCTTGAAAGTGAACTGGGCCGATTGGCTGTCTACCGTTGACGAAGAGAAGTCTGATGGCCTTCTTACTTCCGGCATTGTTCTCGGCTCAAATAGTGGCTGTGACCCCACGTTTGTGTATGTGCAGAGGTGCTATGACTATCAGAAACGAACCACATACACTTTAAGAGATCTCCACTTTAAAGTCATAGAGCTTACCTTCTTGTCTCTCTTGGTGCAATTGGCACAAGGTTGAAGACGATCGCACTGAAAAGATGTCAGCACAGGATGACCCGTGACACCAAGATGGCTCACCTTTTGCTTTCGTCGATGGCACTCATTGCAAGAAATCACTGGCTTCTTGCGTTTTCGCGGGTTGTCAACCAATTCATGGAATTCGGACGATGGATTGGTCGCCATGTTGTCTGGCAACTTTTTCTATGACGTCGATGGATGCCTTTTCTCATGCGGCGCGCTGAGGATCGAGTATGGCGCCAATTGAGTATATCTCAAAACAAGAACTCGTATTCATGCGATACTTGGTGTCTCGCAGTTGGCACGACTAAAGAACCACTGGTTAGGGTCTGGTAGAAGGAAGAGGAGGAGAAGGCAGTGGTCGTAGAAATGGATCAGGACCAGTATGCGCTGTACAGTAGATACAGTATATGCACTGTGTTTATGGTCACGTGGGATCTCTGCTCTGATCGCCCCCAAGTGCAGAGTGCATCGAGGATCTACATATGTTGTATGGGGTACTGTGGACTTCATAAGAGCGCCCATAACTATTATGTACTCCGTATTAGATGTACAAATAGGATTTAATCCCTGACTCCCGAAAATAGAAGACTTTTAGCCTCATTCGGTCACATGACTTGCATGGAGCAGTGTCCTACTGTAAGTTTTCATACAAAGTACTTTGTACGGAGTATAATACGGACTCTGCGTACTCCGTACTCCGTATATTCATCTTTAAATAGAGTTTGTGCTCATAAAGTACACGTGCATGTGTAGTGAACATTGGAGTACCCGAAGGTGGTGGAAAAAAGGACTCTTGGCCTGCCTATTTGAACATGCGAAAGGGGTTCCGACACTGCTCTGTCGAACTGAAAACGAGCTCCGTCGTCTCTTTGTATCATAGTTTCATTGGCTGTAGACTCCTGTTCCCGTCTGATAATTCCTGATTTTATTGATTAGTCAGCTGTCCTGACCCAACCCAAAACCATGGTCAAACTGGTTGTGGAGCCGATCTAAGCATGTCCTCCGGGTTGGCACGTAGTTTAACTCGGCAAGACAGAGTTTACAGGGGAACCGTCTCATATCCCGGGGTTGGATCCACTGCAGGCCCGTATTGGTTCCTGCCAAGTATCGCTTCGTGGGGTTTGTGTTGCATGTAGCCGCAAGTATCGTTTACGGTAGCCTATATAAACTCTTCGTCGATGTCTATTTTCACTTCCCATCTCCAACTTCATCTTCTTTGGCTGGTCCTCTATTTACTTTCAGTTGTATTTCTGTTTTTTTTCTCCTTTTCATATTTCCCTCCTTTCTTTTCATCTTCTGCTTTTTTTCTTCTTTCTATTATTTTTCATTCCTTCATCATGAAGTTCCTTCAGTTGCTCGTGCTGGCTGCGACCGTGACTGCTGTCGCCATTGAGCCCCGTCGCGGCCACAGAAAGGGAAATTCCACGTCCGTGGCCACTGCCTCTGCCACCGCAACATCTGCTGCCGCTGCCAACCCAACGGCCGTGTCTGCTGCCAGTGACATTTCCGAGGGCCAGACGGTCGTCCTCAAGGAAGTCAACGGCGTGCCGGGCAACGAGTGTCTCACCTTCCGCAACAATGGTATGCCTCCTCTATACAATATATGCTTCACTTTCTAATCCCTGCAGGTGAAATGGTAGATGCCGCCTGCGTCAACACTGCCGCCGACCGTCAGATCACTCCCGACACGATCAACGGACAGTCTGTCCTGCGGGTGCAGCGCACCTTCACGGCCGGTTTCCGACCCGACCTCGTTGGCGTGGATGCCTGCGTGGGCTTCAACGGCACCACCTTTTTGGCCGAGGACTGTTCTGCATCCGGCGTGCAGAACGTCGTGTTCACCGGCAGCGAGCTTCGCACGGCCGACGGCAGCGTCTGTGCCAGCGGCCACGACGACTTGGCCCAGCTGACGGTCGATACCTCGGGCACCACATGTGCCACGTACACGGTGACGGATGTGCAGCCGGCAACGTCATAAGGTGGATGTGTAAAATACGAATATAGACGCGGAATCCGTACTTTAGACAACAAAGAGTACAAACAACAAAGACACTTAGGATTTTCTAAACTTGGCTTTGGCCAACAACTCGATCGTGTCCAGACACGTAACTTTCTGGTGCTCCAAGTGTGGATAGCGGCTGGTGCAGCTCTTTTTGTGGTACGAAAACCACCCGGGGTGCTTCTTCTTGAACTCCTTGTGCAGAGACTCGTAGTCTTTGCTGTCCGGGTGGCCGTACAGGTGGTGGATCAGTGGTGGGTCGCTCAGGGCCTCCATGCGCTGCATGGGTGTGACCCAGATGTCGTAGGCCTTGAGAATGTTGCGACTCGCCTGCGACCAGATCTCCGGGCCGGTGCCGCCCATGTCCAGCTCCTGGAGGCGTTCCACATAGACAGGGTCAACGCCAGGACCGGCAACAAAGGCATTGCCGTACCTCTGATGGTAGGCCAGCACGGCCGCACGCCACTGGGGCGACTGCATGTCGACAATGGCATTGTGCAGCACAGGCAGGGTCGACAGCGGTGTCATGAGAAACTCGAACATCACGAGCGCAATCATGCGCTGCCGGCCGGCCATCTCGGCCAGATCCAGCGCTGCCCAGGAGCTCTGGCCCGACGAGAGGCAGGCAAACTGGGAGACGCCCAGGGAATTCAGCAGGCCGAGGACGTCGCGGGCGTGATCTTCATACCCGAACTCCGGGACGGGATCTCGATTGACGCCGTGGCCCCGAAAGCAGACGGAGATGACACGATGGTGTTCCATCAAGAGGAACACGATGGCGTTGAACTCGCGGATGCTCTGGCCCCAGTCGGACATGGTGACGATGGCGGGACCTGGCTTGAGATAGCCGACATCGTTAAAGGTCATCTCGTGACCGTTGATGGTCTTGGTATAGGATCCATGGGGGACGCATTCGGGTTCGAGCCTTCGTTGGATAGTAATGGACGCCATGGCGATGAATGAAGTGGACTGGATTTGTTGCTGTGTTATGGTGGGATATGAAGCGGGCCTTCTTTTCTTAAGAAATAGCTGGAATACCGTTGCATTGAAAGGCACGTGCTACTATGATAGGTCTGCATATTGAGTGAAGGATGATCCTCATTCCGTCAGCCTTGACTCAGCCTCAATGAGGCTTAGAGTCACGATGTCTCTGTTTTCTGTATTCTGTATTCTGTATTTTAATGAATTTGTCATCTAATTCTTAATTGATTTAACCTTAATTTTGCGAACGCTTTCGCCAACTAAAAATATCGGGCATTGTACGGAGTGCTCCGTACGGTAGACAGCCATCATAAAATGCCGCCACCAAATCTCGGAGACATGACGTGAGATGTAAGATTACAGTGCGGGGCAGCGTATTATCCTTCACGACTCGTCGAAACAGCCAAGTCTAAAACGTGGCTGTGCCGCATCAGATACGAGTGAACACTCCAAACCTCGTCTTCTTCATTTCTTCTTCACGAAGCTGCCAACATCGAGCAGAAGAGAGCAAGTTAAGAATCAACGGATCGACTACAGAACTTCCTTCCAGCAGTGCCATGGACACAGATTCCAGCTCTCTGCCTCCACCCGCGTATTCCGAAGCTGTCGACTATCATGCAGAGAACGAATTGCTGAAACCCACCACTCTGGTCCTGACAGGACAGACCATCCACGCCGAGTCGGACCCGTCCAACCCGCTCTATCAGGTCAACCGGGGCATCGCCACGCTGGGCCACGCGACAAACACTGTGGAATTCGAACGCGTCGATCATGTCGTCCGCACGACACTGTCGGACGATGGCACGTCGACTACTCACATCCGCCCGCGGCCCCGCCTCCTCTGCAACCTCAAGCACACCAAGGTTTCCGACGCGCTGGGCAGCCACCTGGTCGTCTCCGTCACGTTCTACGTCGTGCCGGTCTCCAAGAAATGGAGTCTGGGCAGCATTGGCCTGCTGCCGGTCAAATTGCACTGGGGCAAGAATGCCATCCACGTGGTCGGCGTGAATACAAAAGATGCCACAGAAATCGCATCGCCGACGGTAGCCAAGAATGCCCAGCCGCTGTTCCGGATCCAGTACAACGGGAACTGCTACAAGTGGACGGACGGCCAGGGCAACGACATAGCCATGGAGTATGAGACGTGTCGGCTGGTGATCACGGCCGCGCTGCCACAAGAAATGCGGGACGCGCTGGTGGCGCTGTGGTGTTGTCGGATCTGGCAGCATTCGGCAATGGTCCAGGAGGGAACGGCGCCAAAGAACAAGAACAAGTCGTTCTTTTTGAAGAATTCAGAAGTGAACAAGATGTATCGGACAGGGTTCAATTGATTTTGGCGGAACTAATATGTGAATATTCATACTTTCTGTATGACAACGGCTGAAACTCTGTTTAATTTACTTCTGCCATTCCGTTTTATGACTGTACTGTTTTTCAATGTCCATGTCGTACGCACCGCCAATGTTGAACTTCCATGCCATGATCATTACCTCTGTCCCACATGAGTAGTACGTACACCTCCCTTGACTGCGACAGCCTGCTACCGAGACCAGAAGATGACAAGGGAGTCGTAGTCTGCCTCGGTCAGTGCCTGCGACGGCCGTTCGTCGTCTGGCCGAATTTGGCGACGAAGATCATAGGCATTGCGAAACTCGGCATCTGCGTCACTGCTTCCCATCGCCTTCAACATTTGTGCCCTTTTGTAAGTCGTCCGTGCCAGTTCGTTTCGATAAAAGGGTTGGCCTCTGAAAATCTTCAGAGCTTGGTTGATGAATTTTCTGGGAGTGTCAGGTCTTTCCTCCGCGTCCATGCCACCATGGACAATGCATAACTCACTCGGCTTCTATGAAGTCCTCGTCACGGCCCATCCGGATGTAGTGGTCAGCAAGGCGATGGGAGATATCGGCAACCCGATGGTGCTTGTTGCCCAACGTGGCTCGGTACTGCAGGAAGCATTTATGATGCCACTGGAAGCTCTCTTCAAAAAGACCCTGGCTGGCGCAGACGTTGCCCAATGCATACAATATCTTCCCACCCCTGTTTTTTTTTTTTGTTGGTGAGTAAATCTAATGACTACCACGTACTCGGTGCCCTACTTACTTGAACGATTCGGTCTCGCCTTCGCCATAAGCTCGTATCCGCACGTTGAGAATCTCCAAGAGAACGTTCTTGGCGTCCGTGTACTCGCCCTGGAGCCAAAGCATGAAGCCGAGGTTCGGCATGGGCCAGTCCAGCATGGTATCTTTGTAATTAGGCAGATCATGGAACAACTCAATGGATCTCTCAAAATAGAACGTGGCCATGTTGAAATCCTCATTCATGGCATAGGCCACGCCCAACTCGTTGTAGATGCAGGCCAACTCGTATCCGAAGCCGGCTTGGTCTGGGCTCGACATCATGGCCTCTTTCGTTACCTCGGTATCCAGCTCATCTACGTATTTCTTGTACCTGTCCAGACTGTCTTTGCCGTCGTTGGTTTCCATACTGGCCGTGGCGTGGTTCAAATTGGCTCTCCGCAGATGGAACACACTCTCCGCCGACCGGTCTTCTGGTGGCACATTTTTGTACAGACGTTCGGTCAGCAAGAAGAACTCTTTGGCCTGTTCCGGGTTTCCTCGCTCGAACCAGTACCTGTTCGGGGCGCAACAAATATCAGCCATGAATTCATCACCATACATTCAGAAAAGGGGTCTTACCATCCAGCATCATTGAGAAGCTCGGCACTGATGTCAGGCTTGGCCAGTGACTGTCCCTGGGCAAGCAAGGCCTCGAGGGCGGATTTCAGGCGCACCACGCTTGAAAAGAACTTGTCACATTCCGGATATCGGGCCGTGTTAAAGCGATCTTCCAGCGTGCCGAAGGGCCAGATGTGGAAAACGGCAAAAATCGTCCGCTCCACAACGTCCATGCGTTGGGAAGGCTGCATCTTCTTGAATACCGTTTCCGGGACTGTGCGATGGAGCCAGAATTTGCAGCTCCCATCGTACTCGATCAGCGAGCGCTTTAGAAGCTCACGGCGCGCGGAATAGTATTCTCCTGCTGACTGGGGAAAGTTGTCTCCGGGATTTGGTTCCTTAAACGTATCCTTCAGGATCTCCTCGGGTATGCAGTCCGGGTCCAGCATGGACATGATTTGCAGTAACCCGAGCGTCTTGGGCTGAAGCTTATCGATGCCGAAGTTGGAGAACACGTTGAATGCCGCATCGTAGGAGCTCACATTTCCATCGCCTTGGACCTTATCCTCGACACCCTGCGCTTCGAGCATTTCCCACGTCTCCCTCCAGTTGAGACGGTTCTCTGTCATGTTGCCGGGGATCTGGTTCAAAAGAAAGGGTATTTGGCCAGCCTTTTTCGCAATCTCTACAATATATTCGTGGTCTTCCGCGGTAATGGCCTTGGTAAAGGCTGGCGCACGAGCTTCGACGAAGCGCACCGCCTCATCTAGCGAGAGCGCCTCGATAGCAAGGCCCTCGTTGCTGGAGTTCTTGTAGGATTTGGCAAACGGGTCGCGGCTTGTCACCAGCACAGAGCCAACCCCACCATAGGGCCAGAAGTCGTCGAGCACGGTGAGGTCATCGGCATTGTCAAACACGAGCAGCCAGCTGGCCTCGTTATTCTCGTCCGTGTCTGTCGTTTTCTCGTCATATTTACGGACCGGATTCGAGAGCCAGCCTTGGACACATCCACGGGCCTCGGAAATATCCCCCGTGGCGTCCATCAAGCCGAGACTGACTGCAATTTTGCCAAAATTCTCACCCAGGATCTTGGGGTCGTCAGCAGAGACCCAGAAAACAGCGTCAAACTTTGCTTTCCGGGAATACACATATTCCAGAGCGATCTGTGTCTTGCCGATGCCGCCCAGGCCGCTCAAAGCAAACGTTTGTATGTGGGTTTCGCTGGTTTCGGGAAGCTCGAATGGATCCAGAGCCTGCGAGGTCCGGGCGGACTCGAGCGGAGGCCTGGGAAGGAGTACGTCGTCAATCTGCTGGAAGATGCCTGTCCTTTCGAAAAATTTGTTGTTTCTCTTGTAGACCTGGACGGCAAAGCAAGGCAGCGTAGGGTTCCTGTGCTCTTCAAAGTTGACAAAGGACGGTACATTCACATAGGAGGTGTCCGTCGTGCCCTTGACTTCCCGTCTACTGTCGTCTTCGACTGCTAAAAAGTTCTGATTCACGAAGACCACACTTTGGCTTCGCTCGCTGAACTGTTTCAGCCCGCCGGGTATGCCGCCTGTGTGAATGGTGGTCAGTACGACAGCGATCACGGGCTCCGTAGGCAATACAGACGCTGTTCGTGGCGCAGAGAATCAATCTGGCCCATGGCACCGCTGATCTTTGCTTTGACCAAATTATACAGCTGGCTATTGACTTGGATACAACACATGTCTTCGTGGGCCGATAGAATAGCGTGCAAGATCTCGTTTTCCCCGCCGATTCGACACAGGTCCTCCGTGATGATCTAGAGTCGTCAGTACGATTGTGCTGCGATGCAATCCCTTTGACGCCGCTCAACTGGCCCGGAAATTGATCCCCCTCATCAGACAGCATGGGTACTGGAACACGGCCATCATAGCACCGTCGATACGCAGAAACTGGCCTCTGCGCCAGCTGATCAACCTGCTCTCCGAAATATACAATATACCCATATGTGTGCCCACGGACGAGGAAGCCCCTCTTCACGACAAGGTTGCTTTCGGGAAGCTCTGCGTGTCCACCATCCACCAGGCCAAGGGCTGCGAGCATGATCTGGTCATTCTCTTCGGCATGGACGACTCCTACTTCAAGTACTACGCGCGCAATCTTCCAGACGACCGCTGTCCCAACGAAGTGTTTGTGGCTCTAACGCGGGTCAAGATTCAGCTTGTCTTGGTCCACAACGACAGTGCCGATCTGATGCCGTACGTGTCCGTTGATCAATTGTACAAAACAGCCGATGTCATAAATATGACAAAAAGCAAGAAACGCCTTTCCGTACCGGAGAAGCCAACGCAAAGATCGGAAAATGCACTCAACATCCCGCCTGAGGTCTCCGTACGAGAGATGACCAGATATTTGGAAGACGTGTCTATTCGAGACATCATTGAGCGAGACCTGTGCATCCGGCAGTTGGCGCCACCTCTCGCCAGGCGCATTGAAATCTGCAGCACTGTTCTCACAGACGCGAAAAGAAATCTTCACGAAGCTGTGAGCGACATAAACGGCCTTGTGGTAGCCGCAGTTTTCGAGCATAGAATGGCCGGGACGCTGAAGACGCTGGGTGTAACGGACAAAGACATGCTCGAGTCAGTTCCTCCTGTCCGTTCGCCACGCTACATTCCTTGGCTTTGCCGACAGGCCTGTGAATATGACTCCAAAGTCACTGGCTATATACCACGAAAAAACCAGATGAAGAACCATCCATTCGACTGGATACCACGCCGAGACCTCTCGCTGGCCCGCAGTCGCATGGAAGAGCAAATAAAGATGCAGACGGGCCAGCAGATCAACTTTGAGGTCGATCATCATCGGAAGCTCTGCATGGATAATCAAGATGTGACAGTCCGTGGCCGAGCTGATATCGTCGCAACTTCCCATGGCAAAACCATCGACACGATATGGGAGATCAAACACGTTTCTCAGCTGTCTCGCGAGCATTTTCTGCAAGCAGCACTGTATATTTACCTATTTGCAGCGCCCGGTAGCAAAATGTTACCGCGTGCAATCCTCTACAATGCATTGGATGGAAGCAAATGGGAAATATCCCAGCGCCATGGCCATGCCGGGTTGCAGCGAATGGTGGAAAGCATTCTGAGACTTCGGTACGCGGCAAAGGAGGAAATGGGTCACGAGGAATTCAAACGAATGTGTGAAAATACAACAAGAGAAGTATCAGGCTGAAGAGTAGTAAAATTTCGGTCATGTTCTACCCAATAAAATATGAGAAATCGTTAGATCAATTTTTTGTATTTTTCTCTAGTTTAGAGAACGAAAACAAAAGAAACTATGAAAGAAAGAACACCGATGGATGCATATCATTCTCACGAGCCCACGTCCTATTCACCCCGCAACCAAACCAAAACCACATTTACAGGGTACCGCAGCTGTTGTAGCCAATGCCACTTTCCAGTGTCATGTTTCGAATGTTGGACTCCCGGGTGCTCGTGAAGGGAGACATCATGCCCACAGTCAGCGTCGCGTCGGCATAGCTGTCGTAGATTTGGAAGTGGACGCCGTTGCTCGGGACGACCATGAAAGGCCGGATGTAGCACTTCACAGCGGTGTAAACAGCCTCCAGCTCCGTCGAGTCGGTAATCGACAGCCAGGACCATGCCAAGTCGTCGCTCGCCTCGATGGAGCTGGACTCAAAGTCGATACCGCCTTGCGAGAAATAATAGTTGCTGTTGCCCATATCGCGCTTTTCCTGGATGTCTTCCTCGTTGGGAACGGTAGCATTGCCGAGGCCAAACTTGAACATACCCGTGCCGTCCTCTTTTTGCCCCAGGTATGTAAAGTGGAGGTCGAGGCCGTCGTGGCGAATCCCAAAGACTTCTCTGGGCACAGCAGGCTCAGAGTCGTCACGCTTCTGGTTGTTCGTAGCGCCATCCCAGGTCCCCAGATGTCGGACGTCTAACTTGAGTGTAGCAGAGAGGTCGCGGGTCCTAAATAGTCAGTTGTCTACTCTCTTCCCGTCCAGTGGGCTCTGCAGCATACATCTCGCCGATCAACTCATCTCGCTTTGTGATGCCTGGCACAGACCAGCCATTTTCGTTGAGCTTCGTGGCCAGGTTGGCGCGCCACACGTATCCCCTGTATACCAGGCCAGCTGCCGCGACAACTTGGGCCATGGCACAAACCACGCACTCTACGGCGCTTGTCGTATCTTCGGTAAACTGCTTGCAGGTATTCGCGAGGCCCATCCAAGTCGTAACAAGACCGCCGGCAACGGTAATCTTGGTCGCCAGCACCAGGTATTTTGCAAACTTAGAGGCGTCATCTCGTGTGGAAACATCGCCGCGCTCACGAAGAGCCAGGGCCTTGCTTGTAGTGTTGGTGTTGAGAGCTTGAGCTTGGTGAGCATAGGAATAGTAGTCCAGTCACGAATATTCTGCTCACTGATGTTGGGCCACCCTTCTGGGACGGTAGGCAGATAGCCATCGTATTGAATGAGGGATTCCACGGCGGTGTCTCGAAGTCCAATCACACCAGCCAGCGCTGGGGTGGCAGCTGCTGCTGCTGCCAGGAGAAGAAACTGGGAAGTCTTCATGTTGATAGGAGTAGATAGAGAATGGGAGGATGTTGTGAATGATGCGATGAGTTTGGAAAAATGGCAAGAGAATGGCCGTGGCAGAAGGGACTTATATAGAAAACGTAGCCCTTGTCGAGCTCCTCCAAACATTTATTCGTCTATTTTCACGAGTCTTGTCGTCCAAAGATAGGTTGAAAGGATTGGCCCCCATGTTGTAAAAGTAATGGAGCCTTCTGAACGATTCACACTCAGTCCTACTTTGGCAAGTGAGCTAATACGAAAACATCCCATTGGCCTCGCCGTAACAACCCCTACCTGCCAACACGATGCCGCATGCATCGTGGCATTTACCTTCTCGCCTACCGTTTGATTTTATTTGCTTAGTAATCACACAGAGGCGAGCTGGATTCCTCTGAAAGTTTCCAATGCAGAATACTTCTCTTCCGTGATGCACTTTCCGCCGTCTACAATGCTTCAGTGTGTGTACTCTGAGCTGCAGTGCTACTTTGTTCATTCTTCCGAGTGTAGGATCCAAAGACACCGCCACATCTGCTCCATGTTCAAAGTCATGTGTTGCGGTGCAAAGATGGCATGCCTGTACTTCTGTGGCCCGTGCTTAATCAGTGGGCAGGTGGGCGGTTGGGCAATGCCTGCCAGCCATTGAGAAGGACGTTAACCGTTTTTGCTGCGGAAATAATATTTTGTGTCAGCTTGACGGCCACACAAATTCCATACAAACAATACTTTATGATTTTATCCCAGCAGTCGTAACAGTGAACTCATAGAAAGGCATCTTTGGCGTATACAGCAAGGAACAGCCCATTGTTCGTAGTTCAAAGAGCATACACCGCCATCCGTTCGAGATGCACCACCCGAACGGTGTTCTAAGCTCATCAGGTGGTTTTCTGTACAGGTCAACGATGGAGTGTCTTGTGCTGCATCTGCAAGAGGCTGGCGAGGACAGCTTAAGCAAGGTTATCAATCCTGATGTTCTAATTTTGATAGGAACAGCACACCAACTCCGGAAGACAAGACGTCGATCTCGGAGAATAACCCACAGTACAAATATCCGCCCCTGTACGGAGTCGAGGCGCAGCAACCATTCATAGTTCCCCGCAAAAGAGCCGAAATTGCCGGCCCCAGTATTCGGAGGAGCGTGAAGCTTAGCCTTAAATGTTAATTGTGGCAGCACTGGAGTACTGAGTACGCACTCGGTTTTTGTTTTTACGTGTTGTGTGATAACACTCGTGAAGGTGTAGGTGATGTAACCTTTGGAGAAGCTTGAATTCTAGGTACGGATTACATGCATTCCTTCCAGCAATGCGTTGTTCGGCCTTCACTCGTTTGCTGGCTCGTCCACGTCATAGACATGAAATAGGCTGCATATTCTCCATCCACGCCGACTGGGTGCATCTTGAATCACACGATGGACCTCCCGGAAACCCAATCGTCTGTAGACGCCACGTCCAGGCCTTGAATAGTCTATATCTGTGGAACCTTGTCCCAATTTTTACATGCTGAATAATGTTCATTGCTTTCTTTGTAGTTCATTTCTCCACCAACACAACCGAGACGAATCAACAAAGTTTGCTCACGGGATCCATTCAAGTGTTGGTCTGGCAGTTTCTTATAGTTTGCTCTCATGTTGGGTACCACAGATGTCGAGGGCCGTCTGGATAGCTGCCTTGATATCATTCACATTTTCCAGTCCGACGCTGATCCGTATGATATGCTCGGGCAACCCGTACTCTGCTACCTTGTCTCTGTTAAAATAGTGGACCAGAAGCGTAAACGGCACTGCAATGGTGAAATTTGTGCCGAAGCTGGATCCTTTCGGCAAGTTCAGCACGTCGTAAAAGCGATGTGCCACCTTTGGGTCATAGAAAACAAGGCTCATGACAGGACCGTAGCCTCCATCTTTACGCATGAGGCTGCGGTAGACAGGCAGTGACCCATCAAAGTAGGGATAGTTCAGTCGTTGAATCAGCGGATGGTCATGCAGCATCTGGGCAACAGCGAGGGCGTTCTCGTTGCATCGCCGGGCACGCCAACGCACATCCTGGCTGTTGTGCTTGAGAATTTCAGTGTCAAGAGGAAAGACACAGGCAGATACGTATCGATCCCGTAAAGCGGACTGGATGGTGTTGTAGTGACGCGATGCTGGGTTCACAATGACACTTGTCTGTCAGTTTCTGCAATCCCAATGGATACATGGCCGCATACCTTCCGCCTGTAACGTCAGATGCTCCGCTGAACATCTTTGTCAAGCTGGCCAGCATGACGTCCACGAACGGCATCAAGTCCAGATTGACAAAGCCAGCCACGGTATCATCGCAGGCAAGGATAAAGCCGTACTCGTCTGCGAGAGACCGTAAACGCTGCAGAGGAACCGATGACAGAAAAATGTTGCTAGGCAACTCGCAAAACAATGCACCGATGCATTCTCCAGCTTTCAGACGACGTGTGAGATCTTGTAAATCTTGGTCTCCTCCCCGTTTGTAACCGATGAATGTCTTCCAAGAGCCATGCTTTAAAATATGGATGGTCTCGTCATACATCCATCTGTTTTGTTAGGCATTGTTTTCTATGAAGAGATATATAGCGTACCCAAATGCAACCACTGTGGATGTCGTTGCCACCGCTTGCAATGCCTGGGAAGCATGGTAGATGGCATTCATTCCCGTTGGATACAGCGTTACGTGGTCAGCAGTAATTGCAGGGAGCGAGGAGTTCTCGGACGTAGACAAGTTGGCAATGGTTGATTGGACATGTCTCGCCGTGGCGGCAATATCACGGATCCAGGACGGAGTCGGCAGTGTAGTGAAGAGTTTCGGTGGTTGGATCACTGTCTTTGGATGTCTGGGTACAATTTCCAGGTAGTCCATGTAATCTTTGACAAAGACGGCATGTCTCGTAGTCATTCCTCCTCCAGTATCCATCCAGTACATCATGGCTGACAATTTGACGTCCTTGGGGAATAGTGTCATAGAAAAACCTGCGATGCGTAAGACCTGAACGGCTTTCTCATCATACTTTGCTGGGGGCTGAAACTGAACAGTTCCAACAATGGCATCCGGGTTTTCTTTGGCAATGTGCTTTGCGCAATCCCGGGCGAATATTTCTGTGGGAAACAAAAGACATGCGGTATCCGCATCATGCATTCCGAGTCGTTTCAACGCTGCACTCGCAAGTTCTCGAATTGGCTTGTTGACGACGAATCTTAAGTCGCGTTAGACATCGTTGCAAGACATTCTTGGCATGTACTACCTTGGGTAACACCACTCTATGTTTCTGTTTCTCCATTCTTCTGATCCTTCCAGATAAGCAATGGTAGAATCCCAGGTCGGCAATGAGATACTGACGCCCTTTGTTGTAAGTGAATACTTGTACAGAATTAGAGGAGACTCACATGTTTGCCATCAACAGGATAGACGTATGCTTTTCCGAAAGGCTGTACTTCTAGGAGAGGGAACACGGGAAAACCATCTCGAGTGGAAGATTTCATTTTGCTGATGTGTGCCTTTTCACGTTTGGTCACTAGCTTTACTACAACTGAAGCCGAAGGCTGTCGTGAGAATTATTGTCTGGTCGTACATGAAGCCTGAGATCATGACCGCAAGAATGCAGATAAGCTTCAACGAGCCCATTTGTCAGCTGCGTTCAACTACGGCGTACTCGTAAAGACTCAACGTGACACTCAACAACGATGCAACGGGAGCGGTCATGTGATATTCAAACAGTCTACTCCGTATTCTCGGGTACTTTATCCGAAACATTTCTATGGGGAGGTGTCAACTTAAATTATGATTAGTTCATCCTTCAGACTCGTGTCTTCGATTTATGCATCTCTTCGCCCCTTGTTTAAAGAGATGTCATGTGCCCATTTTTTCATCATTGTTCCTTTGGATCACGCGCCCTCTCATCACCCATCCTTCAAATGGCGTGCCTTGGACATAATACGGGATAATTCATTTATACGAAAGAGTTTGCTGTACGGAATCCGGAGTCCGGAGCAGGCAATCTAACACCGCAGCCTATATCCGTTTATATGCGTCTAACAGGCTTAGTTGCCAGGACACAACAAAAGTACGAGTACGCGTCAAATGACCTGCATACGGACGGAATATTGTACCAGTACTCGGCCTTCTAGGCAACCCCGCACCCTATCTCTCACAAATAGGCCGGGCCGCCCACTTCTACACGTAGGGCGGAAGTCGACTCGGCCTCTCAACCCGCCAACCCTTTATTTAGCTCCTGGCCTTACAGGCTTTTCCCGTGGTATTTCATATCTTGGCGACGAGCCACCTCGATGGTGAATAGGCATGGCATTGTCGACGCCAGGTCCTGCGGGCCAAGCCGACATCTCACCGACCATGCAAAATGACGCCCAGCAGATAGACTCTTCTGGAATGGCCAATAGCAGTCAGGAGTTCCACGAGGAGAAGCCGGTGGACCCTGTCCATCTGCCTGAGGCGGACCGGACCAAATTCGAGACGGCCGTCATCATAGGCGCTCTCATCACGGCCCTCTTCCTTTCTGCCCTGGACACGACCATTGTGACCACTGTCATCCCCACCATTGTCAGTCATTTCAATGCGCCTTCCGGCTACATCTGGATAGGCAGCGCCTACCTTCTCGGGAACGCTGCCGTCGTGCCCATCTGGGGCAAGATCTCCGACATTTTTGGCCGCAAGCAGACCCTGCTGCTGGCCGTCAGCATCTTCCTGCTGGGCTCGCTTCTCTGTGCCATCAGCCGGAGCATGGGCATGCTCATTGCCGCGCGGGCCGTGCAGGGCATCGGCGGTGGCGGCGCCATTGTGCTCCCGAACATTTGCGTCTCCGATCTCTTCTCTCTCAAGGAGCGCGGCATGTACTTCGGCCTGCTCAGCGGTGTCTGGGCCCTGGCCTCGGCGGTGGGTCCTGTCATTGGCGGCGTCTTCGCCAGCAGGGTCTCTTGGCGCTGGTGCTTTTATATCAACCTCCCCCTGGGCGGAATCGCCCTGGCTGTCCTGGTCTTTTTTCTCAAGCTGCACAACCCCCGCACGCCTCTGCGCAAAGGCCTCGCGGCCATCGACTGGATCGGCAACCTGTTTGTCATGGGCGGCACGCTGATGCTGCTGATGGGTCTTCAATTTGGCGGTGTCGAGTTCGCCTGGAAATCCGCCACCGTCATCTGCCTCATTGTCTTTGGCGTCGTTGCCATTGTCCTCTTCGTCGTCTACGAGACCATGCTGGCCAGCTATCCCGTGATTCCTCCGCGCATCTTCCATTACCGAAACAGCGTCTCTGCCTACAGCATGAGCATTATGCATTCCATGGCGTTTCTCGGCGGCAGCTACTGGCTGCCATTGTATTTCCAGGCCGTTCTCGGGGCCAATTCGCTCATGTCCGGCGTGTACCTCTTGCCCTATGTCATTTCGTCGTCCGTTGTCTCCATGGGGTGTGGCGTCTTCATCAAGAAGACGGGAAACTTCAAATGGCCCATTATTGTTGGTATGGTGGTTATGACCGTTGGCTTTGGCCTCCTCGTCGATCTCGGGGACACACCGCACTGGGCCCGCATCATCGTCTTTCAGCTCATTGCCGGCGTTGGATCCAGCACCAACTTCCAGGCACCTCTCATCGCCATTCAAACCAACGTCGAGCCGCAAGATATCGGTGCTGCCACCGCTGCCCATTCTTATTCTCGTCAAATCGGCACATCCGTGTCTGTCGTTCTCGGCGGTGTCGTTTTCAGCAACGTAATGAACTCCCAGCAAAGTCGTTTGCGTTCCGCTTTAGGCACACAGATTGCGTCAGAATTCGACGGCAGTGACGCCTCCGCCAGCATCGAGAAGATTGCGGACCTTACTGCAGATCAACAGCGGATCGTGAGATCGGCCTACTGGGAAGCGCTGCAAAAGATGTTCATCCTCTATACATGCGTCTTATTTGTCGGCCTTCTCATCAGCTTATTTATTCGGCAAACACAGTTGTCTCAGGAACATACAGAGTACAAGACGGGCTTGCAGTCTCTCAAAAAAGAAGACCATGGGAAAATGAAGAAAACGGACAGGGAACAGGCCAACGAGAGCACTTAGAGTTTAGACCATTGTATTGAAGTACGTAATATAAGTAGTTATACAGTGTACTTGATACGGAGCACGAAACTATCCTTACACGAAATTCTTCTCCAGTCTGTCCATCAGCCACGGAATATGTATTACTAATACCAAAGTTGACCTCCATCACCTGTCCAGGACGCACTCTACTCTTGGTTCAGAATGGGTGCAAGAAGTGTCTTGAAAAGCTGTACAGGAAGTCAGCACAGAAGAAAGAAAGAAAATGCGGCAGAACTCACCCATGCCTCCAAATCCCGTTCGTTGTTTTGGAGTTCGCGGAATTTTGTATCGAGTTGTTCTGAACTGTTAGCTTCAGTATGAAGTGAACGAAAGGTACACTTACGCGATGTCACATAGACGTTCTCGAGACGGCCATCCAATGCCAGGCCTGAGATGAAAGCCTTCGAGTCCTCGTCACTGCCAATCTGGCTGATCTGGAAGACAACGGCTGTGTCTGTCAGCTGCTGTTCATTTTGAGATTCATTCTTCACTTACATCGCGGCGAGAGCCCATTCTCCTTGAGAAACTCTTCGCATTGAATGATCTCGTTCACCAGCTGCGACGGCTGCTCGTTGGACGGCACGCCATCTGTAATGATGGAAATAAACAAGGGGCGTTTCATGGTTCCGTTGGCATGTGCCTCGTAGATAAAGGGGTCCAAGATTTGCTGGCGCAGGTTCGTTCCGATCTGTGTGGCGCCGTTGCCGATAATGTCCTTCATGATACGTTCCGTGTCCTCCATGCGGAGGTTGTTGGCTTCGGCAATGCGCTTGTTGATGAAGCGCAGGTGGATGCCCATGTCGTCGGGGACGATTTTGGTGCAGATGCCGGCAATGCGGTGGACGACCTCACGCTGCTCCTTGATGCGGTCCTCGTAACGGTTGAAGTCGAGGTTCATGGAAGTGCTGTCGTCACAGTAGATGATGGGCTGGTAGAGTGAGAGCTGGACGAGGCCGCCGGTGTTGGAAGGGTCGCCCAAGTCGGTGGTATCATCATTCTGGAGGTCGACGGCGCGAGAAGTGACAGTCTGGATCAGGCCAGAGTCTTCCTTGCTGAAGAATTGGCCGAGGTTGCGTTTTGTGATAAAGTCGTTGACACTTGCTTCGAATTCCTCTTTGGTTTGTGGTTGACCGATTTGCTGAATGCATTAGAAGGGAAGAAGAAGAAGAAGAGAAGAAGAGAAAAGGAAGAAGAAGAAATACCTTTGCAATTTTCTCTGCCTGGGCATCCCCCTTGTTTTCACCGCGAATGTGGAAACGACGGAAGATCTTGTTGGTCGCTTTGAACAAGCCGGTATTCTTGTTGACGAAATCAAAGACGAAAAGCACGAGTGACGTGATCATGCCGACGGCCTGGTCATGAATTCGTCGCAGCTGCGATCGCGGCTTCATGGCAGCATCGATCTTGGCATCTTTCAAGGAATGGGCATAGGTTTCTGCGTTTTTGGAGACGCCGCCCGCCTCGACGAGCAGCTGGATCACGGAGACATCGCGCCGCTGGTGCAGCTCGTTCTCCAGGGGCGTCGCACCGCGCAGCTTCGGATGGCTGTAGCTTGCGTTGGCCTTGTACTGCAGCAGCGCCTGGACCACTTCTGCGCGGTGCCGGCTGTCGCGGCTGCGAGCAGTCGCCAGCCAGAGGGGCGTCCGGTACAGAGTCGATAGGGCATCCACGGCCGCGTTGCTTGGAGGCCCCAGCAGCATCCGCACCACCTTGATGTGGCCACCGCGGGCAGCCAGTGCCAGTGGAGTCAGGCCAATGGTGCCGTTGTCTCTCTCCTGGCTGGGAGCATTGACATCGTTCTTCTCCAGGTACCGCTTCAGCTTGTCCTGGGTCAACGTGCCCTTGTCGGCATCTGTATAGAGGGACATTGGCGGAAGGGATGGAAATGAGAGAGAGAAGGGAGGGGGGAGGGAGGAGGAAAGAGGAAAGAGGAAAGAAGAAAGAAGAAATAGAGTGGACTGTACAGAGTAGACCTTTTCCTTTTTCTTTTCTTCTTGATAAAAGTCGTTTCTGAAAATGGCCTGGACGGAGCCTCTTATACTGCATTATACTGGTCCCACAGAATGGATCTGCATGCATACGGGGTACTCCGTACAAAATACGCCTTGGACAGTCATTGGCTACGCACACAAACTGGCTGTGCAATAAAGTTGGTGTTGCTACTGGCTGGCTGAATTGCCCAAAACGTCGACGCCCAGTTCCCGTGTAGAAACCGTTTCATATAATCGGCTTTTCCTTTCTTGCCACCATGCAGTCATTCTCAGCCGTAGGCTCATGCATACGCTGTGTCTTGTGACAGTTCTCAACTTGCACGACGTTACAACGCTTCTGCCCTATGAATTGACAACGTCCTCAACCTTGTCTCCACCATTCCAGTCAACTTCAGCTGGGCATGAATCCGAGAATCTTCCCTTTTCGAGACAGAGCTGATATGGCATTCTGCCGTTCTGCCTCCTGACTCATTTTCAAACAATCGTCATGCAGCGCATTCAATGTTTCTGCCTCATCATTTGTCCTGCATTTTCGTTCTCCACTTCCGCCGATCAGAATTCATCATGCCGTAGACCAGCTGCGTCGTATTCGTCTCGTCATATCGGCCAGACTGAGAAGAGGCGAGGCAATCCCGTGTGTAAGAATAGGAGAGGGGGGAGAATAGGAGAGAGAAGAGAGAAGAGGGAAGAGGCGAAAGGGGAGAAAATAAAAATAGAATTAAAAAGAATAAAAGAGGAAAAGGAAATGAAAAGTATAAATTGAGCAGATGGACGCTTTCAAAACAGAAACTCCTCCACCACATCTACTCATTCACATCAACTCTTCACTACATCAACTCTACCGTTTCAACCCATTCCTTCATCATGAGTGTCCCGGAACTTGCTCGCTCTCTTGCCGCTGTCGGCTTTGCCAAGCGCAGTGCCAATGGCCAAGAGGGTCTGTACATTCTCGCCGTGGACGACGGCAACCTGGTCGAGAAGCTCTACGTCGGCAACGACGTCGAGAGCGAGAGCATTGTGGCCTCGGACGTCCGTGAGGACTGCTCGACCCCGTATCTTCTGCACGAGGACAGCAACTCTGTAAGTCTTTTCCTTTCTGCTCTTTTGAGTTCTCAGCTGACACAGGCAGCGTCTCGTCTTCCTCATCGACAAGTCCAACATCCTCCAGCTCTACACTTTCAACGAGGAGATGCTCGAGTGGGAGCAGTCGCCCCTGTTCTCTGGGCTTGCCATCGAGACGAGCCCCGAGAGCAAGCTGGCTGCCTGCTTCACGCCCACCGGTGAGACGGCAGTCTGCTACCAGGGCAAGGACGGCAAGCTGGTGGGTGTGGCCAGCAAGACCACCCCGGCCACGGAGGGCAAGGAAGACGGCAAGCTCGAGTGGCAGGTCATTGGTCCCCTCAAGGAGGCCTCGCCCAAGGTGGGCACGCCCCTCCGCCTCGAGGTCTTCCACAACGTCCTGCACCTCTTCTACGTGCAGGCCGAGGCGGGCGGCGTGCACTACTTTGAGCTGGACCCTGCGGTGGACAAGTGGGAGGACAAGTCGCTGGAAAACAGCGTGTTTGACGACACGGACATTGTGAACTTTGTGATCACCAGCAGCACCGACAACGGCGATCGCTTCGACAGCTACTACCTCACGACGGGCGGCACGGTCTGGACCGTGGCCGAGGCCAAGGGCGACCGCAAGAACCTGGGTAAGGTGGATGCGGAGGGCAACTTCAAGGCCTCTGACAATGCGCAGGCTGGCTGTGCAGTCGCCTTTGGCTACTACAACCCCTGCTGGCAGCCGCCGCAGCCGTGCTGGAACCAATGCTACCCGTGCGGGTCTTACGGAGGTGGAGGAGGATACCAGAACAACAACAGTGGGATTATCATCAACGGGAGCGGCAGCGTCTATGGACGTTATTAGTTTAGTTTCGGTACTTGTAGCAACCGCCACATCCGTCTGATGCGACGGGAAAGTCTCCACGGTTGTGTGGAGTAGACAGTTCTTGAATGGATAAAGATTGACATTGAACCGTTGGTACGCAGTGGAGATGGCGAATGTGTGGCGATAACAAGTAAAGAGCTGAGTTGACAACTCCAGCCGTCACCTTATCGCAATACGACTTCGGTCAGAATCTCGTTATGGTATTTGCATACAATATATGCACTGCAATATACAACCAGTTACACGACAGATATTTTCTTGTATATGTACGTCGTCTTTCTGCCTTGGCCCCCACATCACGGGCATGGCGCATGCTAGAAGCAGCTGAAAGACACTTTGGGAAGTGATCTCCAATGTACGCTGCACTGCCATCAGCCTTTGTCGCCACTACTTCCAGACCCAATATATAAATCATATGATACATGGCATCTACAGAGCATGCAGCATCTACCCACAAGTCTCGGCAAGTCTGCTTTTTCGCCACGTTTCATTACAACTATGACAGCCAACCCAAACGATGACTTGGACAATTTTGTCCTGCCATCTGCTGTAGCCCACCACTCGTGGGTTGGCAGGTCACAAGACACGGACGAGTATGGATTGCGCCAGGGAACACCAGCAAACCGATGGATGGACTGGATGTTGAAATTGAAGTTTATGAAAGGAGGTGGTAGGTCTCTTTTTTTCTCTTCTTCTTCTTCTTCTTCTTCTTCTTCCTCTTCCTCTTCCTCTTCCTCTTCCTCTTCTTCTTCTTTCTTGGCTCGTATCCTTACTTGCAGTCGAAAAAAATGGCACGGCGTTCTTCGTCAACATTCCCAGCATCAAATACAATGTCATCCTCACAGCAGGCCACAACTTGGTGGACACGGCAAACACCTACACCACCAACTTGCGCATTATCCTGGCCAAAGGGTCCGTGAACATCACCCCAGACATGATCCGTGTCTGCCAGAAGTACTTGGAAAACCCGTCGGAAAACTTTGCCATCTATGACTATGGAGCCATCCTGCTGCCACGCAATAAGATCCCGATCCAGCATGGCTTTGGCTTTGGCTTTGGGCTGATGCTCAGCATAGCTCCGTCGCTGGATGCGAGCAATGCCAACGGCACCAGCTGTGACCCGGACCAGGACCCTCTACAGAACCATATGGTGTACGTGAGCGGCTACCGGCCCGGCGACTCACCAGACAAGCAAAAGGCAGACGAGACGGAGCCGCGGCGGTCCGATGGAAATTGTCTGTGGGCCACGTCGAGCCAGCTGGTATATCGGGCAGACACAGAAGCCGGCATGAGTGGCGGAGCAGTCTGGCTGGGATACCGGGGCGTTGAGACAGTCGTCGCCATTCAGTACGTTTGAATTCTCTTTTTTCTTTTTCTTGGCCTTCTCTGACAGGTGCAGCAACTATGGAGGTGGCAGCGACAAGGACCGAAAAAACAAGGGCTCTCGCATCAACCTGGACGTCTGGCGGACGGTCTGCACATGGGCCGATGCCATCTGGACGGATAAGTCGCTGCATTACTACTCCACGGATCCCAAATACAAGGCCGCTGCCGGTTCTCCAACGTACCAGATGCATCTGCACATACAGATGCCCTCGCCGATGCCCGAGATTGAGAAAACCTACATTGACGATATCGGCTCGGGTCGCGTGCGCGTCGGCTGTCCCGGTAAGGTCGAGACCTTCTTTGATGTCCTGCCTGTGTTCGCGCAGCCAACAGACGCTGCGTCCCATGTGTGTTTTGGATTTCTGCTGGCAAAGTATGCCGTCCCCGCAAAAGATGAGGAGGATGGGGACAACGGGACGGGAGCAAAACCAGCAAAGGCGCCGGTGGTACTCAGGAAGAAAAGCCTGTGGGTGCATTGGAATCCCGCGTCCAGTCAGGTCTCTGTGGCCGAATATCTCGATACGCACGCAGAGGTACGCCTGCCAACGTTGGTTATGAAGCCGCAGATGGCCTTTGCCATGCAGGTTCGCGTCGACAATGGATTCATGCACGTCAAGATGGAACGCGAGGATCTGATGGAAGCCGATCTGGAGCCGCTCGCCGAGGACCACGACGCCTTCGAGGATACGACAGAAGTGTCTTTTATTAAACTTGCCAAGGACAGGGTACGTTTCCTTCTTGCGTGTCTTCTTGCGCGTCTTCGTACTAACAATATCAGTGTTTCCGCCTCGAGAAGCATCAGTAGCTCAGGGCTCAGTAGTGAAGATTCGACAGTTGTAGCATTGTTGCCTATTATTCTATAATATCCCCTTAAAACACCCACGTGACAGCATCGTGCACCTTTTCCTTCCACCCCTGCGGCGGCTTCTCCTGCATGTCGTCGGCCACGTACACGTCCGTTTCCAGGTCCATCTCGCTGAGCCGGACGGTCTTGGTCCGCTTCACGATCTTCCAGCCCAGATACATGACCAGCATGATGGGCAGCTCGATGTAGTAGCTGACAAAGCTGACGCCGTCAAACTTGGGGCTGAAGCAGCTCCAGCCCTGGACCAAGACGATGACAATGTTGAAAAAGACGCAGAGGTACGGCCCGACGGGATACGTCCAGTTGCGGAAGGGCAGCAGATGCGTCTTGCCCTGGCGCTGGAGGGCGGAGCGGAAGCGGATGGACGTGATGCCGATGGAGATCCAGCTGAGCTGGTTCGAGACACCGACGAGGCTGTGACGTTAGTACAAGAATGCGGGCTGCTGCCGGGTGCGAGACGTACTTTTGCAGCCAGGACCAGAGCTGGCCGGCCCCGATAAAGCTGGACCCGAAACAGAGGCCGCTGATGAATCCTGTCGCCAGGACGGCCACCCAGGGCACGCTGTTGCGGTTGAGGCGGGCAAATACCGACGGCGCATGGCGCTCGACGCCGAGCGTGTAGAGCAGCCGGGCGCCTGCAAAGAGGGCGTGGTTGCCGGCCGAGAGGACACTGGTGAGAATGACGGCGTTGATGACGCTGCCGGCGGCGTGGGCGCCGGTCATCTGAAAGACAATGGTAAATGGCGAGGTGGTGGTCTCCTTGCTGCTGAGGTTGGGATAGGTGTACGGGACGTTGAGGCCGATGAGGAGGATGGAAAGGATGCTATCCCTGTCAGAAGACATCTTCAACGGTCGTTTCGGATCACATACTAGAACAGGAGGATCCGCCAGAACACATTCTTGACGACGCGCGGCAGATTCCGCGCTGGGTCCTTGGTCTCGCCCGCCGTAATGGCAATCGATTCGGTGCCGCCATAGGCAAAGGATGCAGTCACGAAGACAGAGGCAAACCCGCCGATGCCCCCGACAAAGGGAGCCCCTGGCAGGCGCCAGTTCTCACCGCCAATGTAGTGGTGCGACAGGTTGGCGCCGCAGTTGACGACAATGCCCATGATGATAAAGACCTGGCGTGTGAGGGGGTTGTTTGGAGGGGATGTTTGAAGAGGAGATGCTTACAACAATGGTGATGACTTTGAGCAGACTCAGCCAGTATTCGAGCTGGAAAGTCAGTGGTGTTTTAAGAACAGTGTCAAAATAACTCACCTCGCCATAGGCGGCCACGGTGGCAATGTTGACGCCAATCAGGATGACCCAGAAGATGAGGCTCAGTGCCCATCCGGGGAACTTGTCCGACGTTGTCCAGTACTCGAGGATTAATTGGAGGGCCACGAGATCCGAAGCCGTCGAAACAGCATCGTTGAACCAGTAGTTCCACGTAAGGGCGAATCCAAAGGCATCGTCGACGAACCGTCTGAGACAGTGAGCGACAGACAGAAATTAAAATGTTTCAGAGGACGACGTACCCAGCAAATGTACAGAAACTCCCGGCCACGGGAACGTAGGCGGCCATCTCGCCCAGGCTGAGCATCGTCACGAAGACGATAGCGCCGACAATCAGGTAGGCAATCAAGATAGACGCCGGTCCACCTGTGGCCAGGGACTTTCCCGTGCCCAGAAACAGGCCAGTGCCAATGGTTCCGCCAATGGCAATCATCTGCACCTGTCGGGCGGACAGAGACCTTTTCAGGCGGTCCTGCTGGACAACGCGGTGGTGGTCGGGGTCGACATCTTGACCGTCGGCAGTAAATGCCGGTGGCTCATAGACGGAGTCTTTGCTATGAACCACTTTGGATGCCTCGTTGAAGAAAGTCATGGTGGATGAACGAGTGAAGAGTGAATTTCAAAAGAGCGAAACGACCAAAGGCAGCTTTTAAGAGGCCTGCCAGCTCTTGGAGCTTCCCTGTCATGAGACAGAATGGTAGACTACGTTGTCCTTTCGAATCCCTTTTACTTATATGGCCAGACATTGTCCCAAAACGACAGGTGTGTAAGGCGCTCTACCTCGTTTGTTATTTTCACACGTAATAACCCTTAAAATTTTCAAGCACGTCATCGCGCTGCGCGGGGTGGAGTTTATGTCAGCTTTCCAACAAATTGTTGGTTTCAGCAGCAGTTTTTGTCTCTGTTGATCTTCTTGTTTCCTTTTTTTTCAGGGATGCATTTCTGCTTCGGCCGAGATGTACAATGCAATGCGACCAGGCGGATAAATAAATACACTTAGATTATGCTTATTTTTGTACATTCAGACGCACTCGATCAAATTTCTAGGCGGCAGAAATCAGCTGCACAATGCCTCCACTTTGTAATCACGTCAACGCTAGCTTGGATTCGTGATCTCCCAAAAGGTCTTGGAAGAAACTCACTAGTCCATTTCGACTATGTGAGCACGCGACCTTCAGAAAGTTGTTTTGATTACAAGTACTGTGTGATTACTAATCAATATGCGTTTAACTGTCAACTCTTTGACGACCTGAGCACTCCAGAACACCCAGAATCGTCGACAAGGCGTTATGTGTTTCTTGAAGGCACCCCTAAATGTATTGTTAACTTTCGTTTCGTATTCTTTAGATACACTCTCCATCAAGTACCTTAGTCCTTGAAATCTGCCCCGAGAGAAATGAGCTCCTTTGCTGAATCGTCATATTTTCCGTGGAAACCACAGAGAATGCCATTTCCCAGAAGCTGTTCATGCGGAGATCCATTCTCCTTCTTTTCCATGTCACCCGCGTCGAATTTCATATAATCTCCATGTCTCTTCTTGTCCGTGATGAAAGTGATCCTGTCAACCCGATCTCCGGTTCTGAGGGTCATTTTTGTGATCTTCATATTGTCCTTGAAGTCAAAATCAAACGAAGTGCCGGACTGGTTGCCGGTAATATCATCCGTATCGCCATCGTCCCAGGTGACCTCGATGTCCTTGATCAACTGTCTGTCACGCCAGTAGTAGCTGCCGGTATCCGTCCAGACCTTGATCTTGCTGACATTGTGGGCCTTGTTTCGGAGCGTGAAAGGGGTGCCACCTACACCTCCCTTGCCACTGTTTCCAGTACCTGTCATGGGGTGCCTGTCCGTCTTGGGAATGGAGGAGGACATACCCGTCTTGGGAATGGAAGAGGACATGCCCGTCTTTCCACCGAGAAAGGCCTGGCTCATCGTGGCGTCGAGAGGGGAAATTGCATCCGTCATTGTGAAAAGTGTGATGATTTCAGATTGGAGAAGAAGCAAAGTATTTGAATGTAGGATCTCTGGATATGAACTTCAAAATTTAATATGATCAACCTGGGGAAAGCAACACTTTATACTTCTCATGAGAAGACCCTCAGTCTTTTTGGCAGATCATTTCGCGACATCACATTACTGTATTTGTTATCAATCAGGCAATATTATGCACCAGGCCGGATTTGGATATATATACCATCGATATTTGGGATCATGCCGGGCGTTTCTGTGGTCTAACAGGTCCGGGAATTGCGCATCATTGAACCTTTCATCTTTACTGAACACCTGTCTATCAAGTATTGGTTGTGTAAAGACACGATGAATACACGATGTCAGACTCACATTGTGCGTACCGACTCTGAATACCCAAGCCCTCAGTACTCCGTAGATCACGATGCATCCAGGATGGTGTGAAGTGCTTGTGATATAAATGCCCAATTTCTTCTTGCTATATCCCATCCAATATGTGGCGAGAACCTGCCCGAAGAAATTGCACATTCGGTAGAAGATATACGTCATGCGCGGGTTGTGCCGTACATCCCTCACGGTTAGATACTATAGGTACAATCGAGCTCACGATTTATTGGCCGTCTAACAAGGAAAGGATTTGACAGGCCCAAGGCTGTGCCGCAGGTGGACAAAAACAGTTAGCTTGGGGGTGCAACGTAATCACAGCAGGACGATCGCATTTCGAGTTCCTCGTCGTTGAATGCCAGACGTAAAGCAGTAAAAAACGTGATGGCGTGGGGAAAGGAGCCCGTGTAGCACCACAAGGGTCGTCACATGCTCCAGTGGCTGTGATCATGTGCGTAGCCATGAAGGCAGAGCTGGAACATTCTGCCTTTTGCATTCCCAGCTGTGCGAAGTAAGATGCAATGTAGTTGACTTGAGAAATGTCTTGTTAGATTAGAGCTTACTCCCTGCACGATGCAGACGACATAATCCAGGATACATTTGTTTCTCTTCATTCACCCCGTCTAGTTGGCAGGTATTCAGACCTTGGCAGTTGGCGACGGATTCGGAATAATCCAGGGGCCCCTGAAGAAGCGAACGAGGTCGAGCTCGATGGAAATGAGCAGAGAATTGCACTGCCCTCTCGATGGGGCGACTGAAATCAAACGGAGTCAATATTTGTGGACGGCCTGGGTCACGCGTCGATGGCGCAAAATGTCGTGCAGGAACCGTCCAGTCCCGCTTTGAGCACAACGCATATGAACATGGGTCTCTGCAAGGCTTCACAGACGCCTCCGCATGGGACAGCCCCTCTCGTTCTTTAACCACAGCAGACCTCCCGGTACAAACACATTATAAGAAGCTAATATGTGCACAGCATTATGAATGGATCAGCAGACATCAATTACGAATAGCAAAACGTGGCTGAAATTCGAAATGATTATCACATTTATATACATCTTATACAAGCACTACATCTCATGCCTTCTTGGTCTCGGGCTCGGCCGGACCACTCTCGTCCTCCGAAGCGACCTCCTGGTCCTGGAGAGTATCCGCCTCAGCCTGCGGGCCGGCGTAGTTCTTGCGGCCGTCAAAGATCCACTGGACAACGGCAATGATCAGGATGACGCCAAAAGCGACGACGCAGTAGTTCATGCTGGTCGGCGTGGTCGGGTTCTCGGGCGGGAAGAGGAAGAGCACGGTGGTCAGCAGCGTCCAGGCGATGCCGATGAGGTTGGCAGTCCAGCCGAGGACGGGGCCGAGCTTGAAAGGCCGGGACTCGGGCAGCATGCGGCGGCCACGCAGACAGTGGATGGCCGGGGGGATGGCGTAGGTGACGCCGAGGCCGACGACGCTGGCGGCGACGATGGCGTTGAAGGCGCTGCTGGAGCCGAGGAAGACGAGGCCGAAGATGATGACCCAGGTGGTGGTCCAGATGAGGGCGTTGAGGGGGACCTCAAGGCTGGTGTGGACTTGGGCAAAGATGCGGCTGAAAGGCAGGCCGCGGTCGCGGGCAAAGGCGTAGCTCATGCGGCTGCTGGTGGTCATGAGGGTGGTGGAGGTGAAGAGCATGCAGACGAGGGGGAACATGAGCAGGCAGATGGCGCCGGCCTTGTTGTCGACGGCCTGGTAGAGGATGGTAAGGAGAGGGCCGACGGAGCTGGTGTTGACGGCGTCGATGTCGGTGAGGACGAAGAGGAGGCAGCTCAGGAAGACGAAGCCGGTGAACATGCCGATGCCGATGCAGTACAGCAGGATCCTGGGGCCCTCGACAGTCGGGTTGGGGATCTCCTCGATCATGTGGATGGTGCCGTCGAAGCCGGTGAGAGCAAAGGCACTGGGAAGTTAGTGAGGAATCGGAGGAAGAGATACAAAAAAAAACTCACCCCTGGAGGAGACCCAGCATCCAGGCAAAGCCGTCGGGCCAGCCCACCTCGTTGATGACCGAGCCATAGACAAAAGAGCCGGACTGGTAGTTGGGAGAGGCGCAGGCGAGGACGGTGATGCTGATGATGACAAAGCCGCCGAGGGACCAGAGGAAGGCAGCCTTGGTGAAGTAGGGCAGCAGGCGGGTGGAGAAGGCATTGATGAAGAAGGAGGCGAGGGTGAAGGCGACGTAGATCAAGAACTGGTGCCAGGACTTGACCTCGTAGTCGTCGTGCATGAGGGCGATGATCTCGACGACGAGGGTGCTGCCGAGCAGGCCACCGGTGGCCGTCAGGCAGACCCAGGCGCCGACGTTGATCCAGCCGGTAATAAAGCCAATGGCACGTGCCGTGCTGGGCCAGCTGATGACGGCGGCCCAGTGGTACTGGCCGCCGGCCGTAGGGTAGGCGGACAGGAACTCGGCCAGGGAGGCAGCCAGACACAGGTTGCAGACGCCGGCGGTCATGAGGCCCCAGATGACGGCCGAGGGGCCGCCCGAGGGCAGGGCGAGGTTGAGGGAGGTGGACAGGGCAGTCCAGCTGTTGAGGATGGCAAAGGCCAAACCCAGCATGGACAGCTTGGAGAAGTTGCGCTGGAGTTCCTGCTTGACGCCCATGCGCTCGAGAGCGGCGGCATCTTCGGTGCGGACACCGGCAGTAGGCTTGTGTGCTTCCTCCATGACGGTGTACGTTGTAGACTGACTGGCAGAGGACAGACGAGAGGAGGCAGCAGAAGGCAGGCTTTTATTTTGCATGAAGATCCTTCCGGGCAACGCCGCGCGTGAAACGACGAGTTCGGCTGACCCTTCCTAAAGCGGGCTCCGGCGTGGGTACGGCCGATTGCTTACCTTACAAGAACGTGTAATTACTACATAGTGCCAAAGCGTGTGGCCTTCCCCGGACTGACGGAGGTTCGTGGGCCCAATACGAAAAGGGTTTTACGTAAAATTCTGCTGTGGCGGAAACGGGGTAGGACGCACTCCGTATTTCTCCAGACAAGACGAGAGCTTCTCCGCAAAAGCTTCCTGGGTTTGATGCCCAGACATGTCGTCTGGTCGTCTGGATCGCCAAGCTTTGGACGGATGTGCTTAGATAAAAGCCAAGTAATCCGGCATCCGTTCAAGACGCTGCGGCTCGCCTTGGCTTTTCTTCTTCTGTCGTCCTTCTAGAACAAGGCGGCTGCAGCTCCAAAAACCGCCAGGCAAGATAAGCAGGGGTGCGATATGCACTTGGGGGTGTAGTATAAAAAGTCAAAACTAGCCCACGCGAACCCACTTGGGCTTCTTATCAGCCGCCATTCACATTAGTCCAGGCTTTGACAAAGACGCTGACGACCACGGAGGTCTCCGTCGGTGGGTCGAGTGGCTGTCTAACTAGCCCTATCTATTTCTCACAAGTACTAGCCCTATCTACAGGAGATCAATGTTGAAACAGTTGGCATAATAGGTCACCGTCGCACTCCAGTCCGAAAACAACCCAATGATGCCGATCTGGCGCCACAACACGTCGACGAGCCGGTAGATGTCGCCGTCGCGCTTGAGGGCACTGGCAATGGAGCTGTAGTAGTAGTCGCCCTCGATGCCCATCTCGATGGGCGGAGACCGTTCCAGACTCCAGGACATGATGCTGAGGCCCAGCCGGTTGGCCTCGATCGCATAGGCGCTCGGCACGATCTCGCCGCTCTCGTTCAGCCGCACCAGGTACGGCAGCGGCGGCGCCACCACGTTGACGCCGGCCGCCTTGTACGTCGTCAGGTTGGCCACGGCCGTGACAAAGGTCTCGTCGGTGTCGCCCGTCTCGTCGAGGTAGACGGCCTGGCGGCCAAAGTCGGGGTCGTTGGCCAGCCAATACAAAATGTCGCTGTACTGGAAGCTCTGCGTCCACACGCGCGAGCCGTCGATGCCCATCTCGCGGAACGTGTCGATCAGCTGCTGCGCGTACTGCTCCTGCGTGTAGTTGCCCTGGAAGGGCATCGTGACCTGCGGCGCCTTGAGCTCGGGCGTGAAGTCGAGGCCGAGCGAGTCCGTCAGCGCAATGTGCTCCTTGAGCGACAGCACCTTGGCGCACGACCCGTACAGGTCCGTCCGCCACCGGTACGTCCCGTGCAGGTAGTCGGCCGGCGTCGTCGCGCTGCTGTTGGAGCCGTCCATCTTGGCACACAGCGTCTGGAACTCCGCCAGCGTGATGTCGCTCGTGCAGCACAGCGCCTTCGCCGCCGTCCCGTTGGCCGCCGGCTGGAAGGGCGTCGTGCACTTGGCGTTCAGCGGCGTGTCCACAATGTTCGTCGTCGTGTGCAGGTCACACTGGCTGTGCCGGCACACGAGCTCCCGGTCCTCCGTGAAGGCGACGTCGCACTCCAGAATGCCCGCGCCCATGCGCGAGCCGGCCAGCGCCGACTCCAGCGAGTGCTCCGGGATCTGCAGCGTGCCGCCGCCGCGGTGCGACACCGACCACTTCGACGGTCGCATCGGCTTGTTGTAGCACGACTGCAGCTTCGTCTTCAGCTCCCCGTCGTCCAGGTCGTTGGCCAGATAGTACGGCCGCGGCCCCAGCTGCACCTGCGTCACCGGCGCATACTGGAACTCGCTGTACTCGCTGACGCTGTAGTTCGCTTGGCTCGAAGAGCACGGCGCCGCATGGACGGCGGCCAACCCGGCCAGGCCGGCAAACAAAAGGGCAGAGCTCATGGTGTTGAAGGGAATGATGATGCCTTGAACCTAGAACCTAGAGCTTGAGCTGTCCACAACCATGGCGGGTCGTGCGCTCTTATACCGCTGGTCTTGGCAGGACAGCTCTTCGCTCAACGCCGAGGATGATTTTCCACCACGGCACGTTTCTCTTGGCAAGCCGTGACATGGGCTGGAAACTCTGACAGAAGAGCTTCTTCGATAGCACGTGCACACATTTTTCTCGACAGCTTGGCTGCATGACGTCGGCGCGTGTGTAGGATGTAGCTTCTGATTCGTCGAGTACAACTATCGCCAAGAGGCTATCAGCTCAATACTCTTGGCAGCTCATCCAGCATCGCCCTCGTCGTACTAGCATTCTTACAATCACGGCGAACTCACGGCAAACTCACGGCGAACTTACGTGAGCCTCGCCGCCTTTCTCACTCTCACGCGTACAAAACTGTCATCCTAGAGTTGACAGTTGTCGTAATCCATCCACGCCGTCACGGTATGAAACTCCAATTCCGTAGACGCAGTTAAACAACGGCAGGCCAGCACAAACATGGGTCGCTCTTCCTGCAGCCCATCTGTCGGTCTGGGCGTTCGTCTACCACGTGGCAAGGATCTCCAACAGCTCCGCACATCAGGAGATCAAATAAGTTTATCTTCCGGGAGTCAAACCCCCGGAGTAATACCACATTGGAACAGACGAGTACAGTAGACGAGTACAGTACAAATACGAGCACTCCATAATTTCTATTCATCTTCTAGAAACAGTATGATGAAGAGATCTCATGATGAATAGCCAAGACAATCTTGACGCAATGTTGCACTTCTCTTGTATCGTCTCATCTGATTGTCTAGCTCCACTCAAATAAGCAAGCTGTAAGACGTAAGATCGTGTAAGAACCTTAATAGCGAACAGACGACAACCAGTCCTTTCATTCATTTCACAAGACCAGCTTTCTTCCAGGATCATCATTCCTTGAGTACACGTGACAATTCTCGCATCGTTCGTTTCTAAGCATCACATCACTTGTTCAGTCACATGACTGTTACTCCCACCAACCACGCACCTGCCCACATGCGCATCGTCCTTGCTTCCCGTCGGGCTGTATCTCCTTCTTCTTGCGAATGGCAAGGCCAGCAAAAGAGGAAGCGGCTAGACACCTCCGCGCAGCTCTTTCCTCTCCTGACGAAAATGCCATTGGGCAGTAGAATCAGGCAGCAGCAGATGTGCGCATCATGCAGGCCGAAATGGCTCCTTCCCTTCGCCGTTGCTTCTCTCCACCTCTGCTCTCCACGGCCTCTCCACGGCATCTCCATTCATTTCCCCGGCCATGACTTCACCCACAGAAACCTGCATGATCTTCGTGGACGACTCCAACATCTGGATCGAGGCCCAGAAGTTTGCTGCGTCCGGCAACAGCCACATGCCCAAGCTGACCGACAGCGACAGCGACTCACGCCTGCGCATCGATGTCGGAAATCTCATCCGCATGATCCTCAAGAAACGACAGCAGGGAAAGTCGTTTCTGTACGGCTCGCGGCCGCCGCCCAACGACTCTGTCTGGAAGGCGTTTGAGAAGTTCCGGTTCGTGTCCAAGATCGCCACGCGGACCACCAGCGGCAAGGAGAAGGAGGTCGACACCGCCATGAGCACCGACATGGCCTTTGAAGCAGCCATCCTGTCCTGCCAGCCACAGACCATGCGCGACCACACGACGTTTGCCGTCATCACCGGCGACCGCGACCTGCTGCCGCCCATCCGCAAGGCGCTCGACCTGGGCATCCACGTCGAGGTCTGGGGCTGGCAGTCCAGCATCGCCAAGGAGTACTTCCGCATGCAGTCGCTCGACGGCGGCCTCAAGGTCAACCTCATGGAGTGGATCTTCCAGGCAGTCACCTTTACAAACTTCCGCTCCACCCGCCAGCGCTACGTCGAGCCCGGCAAGACCGTCGTCGTCTGCGACGTCGACGTCCTCACCGAAGACGGCGCCGACGAAATGCGCATCTGCTACGACGTCCTGCAGCTGGGCCGCCTCTTCTACACCACGCGGTCCCCGTCGGGCGCCGAGCTGCTCGTCGAGTTCCCCAGGGTGGTCGACGTGGAAGACATGATCATCAAACTGCGCAAGCTCTTCGAGGGCCGCCACCACGTGTTGTCGTGGCCCGAGTATAACAACCGCGTCAAGACCGAGGCGCTCTCCTTGGTAGAGACGAGCAACATGTTCATGCCGCTGTCCGAAATAGAGGAAGGCGGCAGCCCACAGCCGCCGATTGCACGACACACAGAAACCACCAGCAACCCACAGTCGCCGACGCTACGACACTCGGAAGCCAGCAGCCCGCAGTCTATGATTACACGATGCACAGAAGCCAGCAGCCCACAGTCGCAGACTACGCAGAGCACTACGTCCGGTCAGGATGCGGAGGACGGGGAATGGACGATGGTGGCACGAACAGACCCGAAAAAAATGCACCAGGTGGCGCAGAACCGCAAGCAGCGCTGCAGGTTCCAGGTCCGGTGCAGGAAACGCGGCGACTGCGGGTTCCAGCACACGGCCGAAGAGCTGAGGATGTTCGACAGCCGCCCGAACCAGAATTTCGCAATGTGGAAGACCAAGGCGTGTCAAAACACCCAACCCCATTCGAGCCGTATGTGTCCGTTTGCGCACTCGGACGCCGAGGCGTGGTGCCTGCACTGCCGGCACGAAGGTCACTACACGGATAACTGTGTGTACTCAGGCTAGGGACCATCTGATGTCACTTGGTGCTTGATTGTACGAGTAAGGTGTAAAGTAATGTGTTCCTCTTGATCTATCTGGATGACATAGCCCCCATAGCCTGCTTCTCAAGTTCACTCAGGAACTGTTCACTTCAGATGATCTGGAAGCGGCGCCGGTGAAATGGCCTTGGCAAACGAGGCCTTGATGCCCCGAATCCATTTCTCATCCCAGATCTTCTTGATGATGTCCTGGCCGTTGTGGTCTTCAAAGGCTTTCTTTCCCGCATAGCGTTCGAAGAAATGGAACTGGGTCGGGTCGTTCTCGTCGCGCGACAGGCAGTAATACACAATGCCCTGCTCCAAGGCAACATGTCGGGTTGTCTCGGCGTAGATGGCTTCCAGGTCGTCGGCATGAGCAGGTTCGGCGTACACCTGAAAGGAATGTCAGCCGTCTAGAATGTCCAAAGGCCAATCATATGATATATCTTACCGTTCCATAGACGCAGAATTCCTCCTCTGGAATGGGAGGGAATTCGACCAAGAATCCATTCTCATCTGTCTTGCCGGCCATTTTGAGAGATCACTTGTTTTTTTTTGTTGTTTGTTGTTTCTGTGTTGGTCTGGTGCCACCTACACTTCCGGCGATATTTCAAGCACAAAGGTAGTACCATTTAGGCAGACATGTCATGACGGTGCTGTGGGGCGTCTGTTGGTCATTGCTGCCCCGATTTTAATCACAAAGGACCGGATGTTTACTAAGTTGTGACAAAAAATACGATGTTTACATCTGATGTCTTTCACGAAGTACCCAGGATGGTAGACAACTCCTAGTAATAGTGTGCGAAGCAAGGCTGTGATATGAAGTATATCATGAACTAATTTGGCCCCAGAAATTTCCATTTTCACACTAATAAATCGGGTTCCTTGAACTTGGGACTCAGAAATACAATGTAGTCTCTCCAGAGTCTCAACATTTGCATCAAAAGAATGCCAAAGAGAAAGAAACTTAGTTAGGGTCTATCCCTGCAACTAGGAGAGAAATATCTTAAAGTAAATGTAAGAGAAGCGCGTCAATAGAAGGAATCTCCAGTGACTTGGTGGTTGATTACTAATCATGTTTACCTCTGTACTCCTACGCTGTCGTCACTCTTTTCTGTACGATGGACTGGCTTCGTCACGATAAAATCAACTCTAGCCAATTAGATGAAGCTTTCAGGAGACATCCAATATATATCTTACCTCTTCATACCACAAGGGATACCAGTTTCCTCCCTGTACTCATCTTAAATATCTACACAATTAAGATCATGTCTCTCCATCAAACAGAGAATACGGACCTTAGCGACGACTTTAGGCCCCGGCACATCAGCAAGCAATCGGGATGTAATCTTGGCCACGTCGGCCCAGGTGTGGTGCAAACGTGTGGCCGCCGCGTCAGACGTAACGAAGAGACGGCTCTCCGGATCGTGAAAGAACACACCCAAGTGCCGTTCCAACAGTATTCGAGGCCTCCTAAGGGTGGGAAGAAGGGTGCGAGCACGGCTCCTTGGTCATGGAGCTTGTCGACGGCACGCTGCAGACATATTTTTGGGGTTGTCTGAAGAACGACGATGATGATGCGGAAACTATCGAGGGACGAGAAATGGGTGGAGTGGATGGACCGCACAAAGCCTATGGAATGGGACATTACGGGCATATTCAAGGCGAGGCGAGTGCTTTTAGGCAGCAAATGTACTTGAGAACAATCAAATTCTCTCCTGCATTAATCTAGCATTAGCAACCCATGCCCTGTCGGCTATGCCGGCCTCCTGAAGGCGCTCTAGGAGTCTGACTATCTAGCCTTGGTAGTTTTCTGTGACAAACGCCTGGCTGTCTGCTTGGGGAGGGGCTTCAAGGTAAGCAAGCTGCTTGACAATGTCATTTCCGCCGTCGTGTAGTTCCGCCAAGATATATGCTCTGTCATACGTATATGGGCTGAAGAGGTCAACGTTGGTCGTGAATGCGTGGTGCATAGCAGTGGCGTCGCCCTTGACTTGGTAGACGCAACCGGCTTTTCCCTCGCGGGCCACAAAGAGCGACCAATGCATGGGCTCACCCGGGGTCTGTTTCTGGAGGACCAGCGTGAGAAGGAAAGGATTTCTTTCCTCCAACAACACGATGTGAACAGGTTCCCCTTGGGCGTGGCTGCCATGAAATCGTAGTTGGCGTTTCCACTTGTCTCCTTCATGATCGATGAAGTAGTCGGCGTGTCTGACCTTTTCGTAGAAGTCTCGCGAGTCCTGGCACGGCATCTCTGATTTTGAACAACTAGATGTTTCTTTGGCGGCAATAGCAAAAAACGTAGAGTTTGTTCAAGTCCATTTTGTTTCATTTGGGGGGTTGTGTTTTAATACAAGGCCTTTGATTTAATTCCTGGTAAGAAAATGCATTCACTTATTGTCCTCCTCATGGACAAAAAACTAGAATCACTTATTAAATAGTTTCATTCAAGCGTCACAAAAATTATTCAAATACTATTACCAATATTCCATCCACACTATCTGTGGCGGTTATGAAAGACTGCATTTGTGCTGGTACATATGGCTTGAGATGCGTTTCCTCACTCGAATCCTGCGTACTTGTAAGTTGACATCTGCAAGTTGTAAGCTGCATAGAATCGTCCAATTTGATGGGTCATCCAATCACAAGGTTTCCCAACAGCCTTGCTCAGCCACAATTCCGCCTGACACCCTGCAGCCTACTCACGACGAAAGTCTCATGTCACGAGCTTGTGACTGTTTCTATAAGACTCCTAGAGAGAAAGAACGGCAATTAATTTCATGTTCCGCTGGTACCAGAAGCCGACGGGAAGTAGCTACTCAAGAAATGTCTTCTCGAGTTCTCCTAACTAAACAGTATTTTTCCAAAACAAACTCAAATGTCCAACCGAGACTTTTAAACCATCTTCACCGAAACGCCTCGCAATCTGGAAATGTACTTCTGCCGCTCGCTCTATTCACGTCACATTGTCCATTATCACTCATGCCGCCCGCGTGTACTTGGACCACTGCCGCCACCGCTCGCCGTAGTGGAAGACGAGCACGGGCACGGGCACGAGCACGAGACAGGCAGCCGACATGACGGTGAAGCCCCAGCCGTAGCCGAGGGCGTCGACCAGCGGCACGACCAGCATGGGCAGGAAGGTGCCGCACAGGCAGCGGGTCACGATGAGGCCGGTCATGGCCGAGGCCGCATAGAGGCCGAAGGCGTCCACCACATAGGAGGCCAGGGGGATGAAGGTCAGCGACAGGCTGGCGCCCTGCAGGACGACGGAGCCGAGCATCATCCACAGGGGCGCGTGCAGCTCGGCGCACCAGCCGTACAAAGACACGCACAGGGGCAGGATGCAGCCGCTGACGGCGGCCAGGGGCAGGCGGAACTCGGGGCGGCCTTGGCCGTCGGTGCCGCGGGTGCGGGCCAGAAACAGGTAGATGCGGTCGAGCAGGCGGTTGCACACGATGATGCTGATGGTGGAGCCGGCGCTGAAGGAGAGGAACGAGGCGCCGGTGGCGGCGGGCGAGAGGCCGTAGCGCTTCTCGAGGATGGTCGGCAGGGAGACGGAGAGGGTGTAAAAGTAGGAGAAGACGACGGCGCCGAAGAGGGAGAGCAGGGCGAGGACGAGCGAGTTGCCCATGACGATGGCGGGCCGCAGCACGGCGTCGCGCATGTTGCGCAGGCTCGAGGCGTTGGAGGGCGTCGTGACGGTGGCCGTCGTCGTGTCGAGGACGGACGGCGGCCCGTCGAGAGTGCTGACTAAGCAACCGGTAGGGGTGGCGGACCCGGAGGCGGCCTTCGAGGCGAGGCCGGCGGCGGCCAGGCGCTGCTTCCGGCGGCGGCGGATGGCCGGCGGGTAGGTCTCGCGGAAGGCGAAGAGGAAGAGGGCGCTGCAGGAGGAGGCGAGGACCATGCTGACGTGGAGGACGGTGCGCCAGCCCCATTTGCTGGCGATGAGGCCGCCGACAGCCGGGCCGACGGCGCCGCCGAGCAGGGGCGCGAGCTGGACGATGGCCATGGCGGAGCCGCGCTCGGCGGGGGCAAAGACGTCGCCGATGATGGCAGGGCTGAGGACGTTGGTGGCGACGGCGACGCCGGTGAAGCCGCGGGCGCCGATGAAAAAGGCCGTGGAGGGCGCGAGGGCAGCGGCGGCGGTGGCGGCAATGAAGAGCAGGGTGCTCACGTTGAGCACGGCATAGCGACCCCAGGCGGCCGTCTCGGACAGGGGGGCAATGGCCAGGGGGCCAGCGGCCTCGCCGAGTTCCCAGATGGTGACGACGAGGACGCTGGCCGTCTTGGCCCGCGTGGTGGTTCCGCCGTCGAGCTCGTCGACAATGTGGGCAGACAGAGGGACAATGGAGATGCAGGTGAAGGTGACGGTAAAGGCCATGGCGGCCAGGAGCAGGACGATGCTCCATTTGAAGGCGGGGGGCCAATTGTGCGGGTTGTCGGGGTCATTTTCGAAATCGGACGCGTTCAGGATTTCGTCGGAGGCGATGGTGGGCGACAGAGACGGGCTGCTGCTGTTGCTGGTCTCAGCATCGGCAGCGCCGACGTCTGCCAACAGCGGTTGAGTCTCACTGGCCATTGTGAGGGGGGGGGGGGGGGGGGGAGGAAAGGGGGGAGAGAGGAGGGGGGAGGAGAGAAGGGGAGGAGGAGGAGGAGATGAGGAGGAGGAGGAGAAGAGGAGAAGAGGAGGAGATGAGAGGCGACGACGACCAGGAAAGGCGACGACCAGGAGAGGCGACGACAGGAGGACGACGAGAAGAGAGGACGACGACGAAAACGAGAAGAGGTCAAAACGGCCGTCTCGGGTCCGTCAGGTTTTTATCCGAGCAGTCCAGCCGGCAGCGGAGCGGCAATCTTGGCCATGCATGCAGGAGGTGTGCATGGGCCATTCTATCATCCTGCGCCCTTTATCTTGACACTGGTCTCAGGCGCTAAAGAAGGGCAAACAGGTGCGGGAAGAAGGCCAAGAGACTTGGCCAGGCCATGACGATCGATGTCGTTAGTGGACGGGCCCAATCACGCGAGCAGCACGACTCCCCGCAACCGTTCACCGTCATTTGGTGCGGGTTTGGTCCTGACAGGCAACAAAACTCCGGGGCTCTTGTGGTGATCGGGCGATGCCCCACCACAGCACTGCGTTCCGGGCCGGTCATCTGAGGCCCGTTGCTCAGGTGCCGATCCAGCGGATTGGCCGATGCCGGCGTGAACTGTGTGCGAGTATGCTGCGGAGATCTCGTGGAGATAAGCAGCGGTCTGGATCTGTGGTGGCTGGACGCCACCGGGATAAACAAACCTATCACGCCATGCCTCTTTCTCTTGCCGAGAACATTGTGCAGACCGGTCAGCGTCGACGATGAGTCTCTACGATTGTTCATCATGCAATTCCATCCATCGTTTGGACACGCATGCAACGACGGCTCGTCGGGGTACTCCGTAGACGGAGGATGGTCTCGCAGTACGAGTATATAGGGGACGATGTGGGAGCCAGAATGAAGATCATCGCAGGATATCGTCGCACGATACCGTCTCTCCCCTGCTTCTGTACTCCATACCAGCCATGCCTCGTACCGACATTGAGTTCCGGACCGACGATGGGGTTGTGCTGCGCGGCTGGTTCTACCGGCCCGAGACCCAGGCGTCTGCGAGTGCTGTACTCCCATGCATCGTCATGGTACACGGCTTCACGGCCATCAAGGAGATGCTGATGGACACGTTTGCCGAGCAGTTCGTGGCGGCGCTGCCGGTGAGCTGTCTGGTGTACGACAACCGCGGCTTTGGCGCGAGCGACACGGCCGCGTGGCAGCCGCGCTACGAGGTGTTGCCGGACCAGCAGATGGCCGACCTGCAGGACGCCATCACGTATGCGCAGAGCCGGCCGGACGTGGACGCGACGCGCATTGCCATCTGGGGCAGTTCGTACAGCGGGGGCCACGTGCTGCGCGTCGGGGCCACGGACCACCGCGTGCGGGTCGTGCTGAGCCAGGTGCCCCTGGTGGACGGGTGGGCCACCTACCACCGGCTGATCCCCTCGGACGCGGTGGCGGGCATGAACGCCGCCTTTGCCAAGGACCGCGTGGCCCGTGCTGCTGGCGAGCGGCCAGAAGTCCTGCCGGTCGTCGACGCCGACCCGCACAAGCCGTCTGCCCTGCCGACGGCCGACAGCCGCGCCTTCTTTGCCGGCTGGGACCGCCGGGGCTGGGAGAACGAGGTGACACTGCGTTCGTACGTCACGCCGGACTTGGCTTTAGACAGAAACGGGTTGCTAATCCCCAGGATCGAGGCCATGCGGGCCTACAACGCGGCCTCGGACATCCACCACATCTCGCCGCGGCCGCTGCTGATGACCGTGGCGGCCAACGACCTGCTGGCGTTTGCCGACATGAGTCTCGAGGCGTACTCGAGAGCACGCGAGCCCAAAGAGCTGCAGCTCCTGCCGGGCGGGCACTTTGACGTCTACGCACCGCCCCTGCTGGAAGGGAACATTGCTAAGCAGGTGGATTTCCTGCGCCGGCACCTCCTCTCGTGATGGAATGGAACGCTCTGGGTTGCGTCCCGAAAACCGGCGGAAGAAGGGCCTGGGACGGTTGAGAGATAAGGGGTCCAACACGCTCGCTTCAAGGATGGCACTCTGTATCGTATGCAGGACTTTGTGACTGTACTGTCCAATGAGACGCTGCCATGACAGCCAACAGTCTTATGAAAGGATTGGCCAGGATGTGTTATCTTCAAGACAAGGCCAGAAGGCATCCAAGATGTACGAGTAGGAGTAGGGATGCAGCCAGCGCAGTTATCTACCTGGGCCGTGGTTGTAGGGCATGTCGCATCGCTTAGCCGTGCAGCTCGCATGGCCAAGCTTGGTCGATCTGTCGGTATGGAGGTCGATCGATCAGACACTGCTGATCACAAGCACTGCCACCGGTTCCTCATGGGCATCCTCTGTTCCCAAGGGCGCTGACGGCTCTGATGGCCCGCCGGTCTATCGCCTTATACGCCCTAGTGCCCAAGAGGAAGCTCGCGATAGCTATGAGGAGAACAAATCAGGTACGAGGAATACGGAGCCAATGGTGTCCGTCCGGCTTCAGTCTCGGGGGAGACATTTCCGCTCAGCAGACTTCCTGCCTCTTTCAGCAAAGGCGAAACCCTGAATGAAGGGTCGTCCGTCGCTTGCGTAGCGGCTGTGGGGCACGTTCAGTGGGCCGTTAGACGCTGAAAACCGGGAATTAGGGCCGTGGCAACATGAAAATGAAAATGAAAATTGAAAAAGAAAAGAAGAAAAAAAAAACACTGTCAAAAGCCTCACATGTCGAAGCCGGAATGGAGGCTAAAGACAAAGAACTTTCAAGACAAATTGAAATCATGATTGAACTGAAATCACACGAAGCCGAGGATCCTGTTTGATCCTTCGAGTCTGCGTTGCGGGCCGATTCTCGTGGTGGCCTGAGAGACACAAAGCCAAGAGGATCGCTAGCCAGTCGGCGCACCCAGGACGCCGTCCAATGGGATGTCGGGTGCGATAGGACATGTCTCATTTGGGCATCTTCGATTTTGCTTCGATGGCTTCCAACGCCACACACTTGCCGCAGTGAGCATAGCGTAAAGTAGGCCGCGGCTTGACGAGAGGAAGAGGAGAGGAAAAGGAAAACAGGGAAACAGAAAACAGGATATGCAACATACGAGTAGCAAGTGATGGAGAAAGAAACGGAAGACGGAAAGAGTCAGAGACGACATTCTGTCGACATTCTGTCGACATTCGACAGATGTGGACAATGAGTCAACAGAAAGCATTACGAATATCGTACTCACATGCTGAAAAGCCTCGTTTAAACACCAATACGGCGTGTCCCCCCGTAACCCACGGCCCCTCTCAGTGGGTTCCCAGCCCCGCCAAGCCTGCGGCGACCAGCAAGCTTTCGGCCACTGCGCTAAGGACGGCTAGTGCGCTAGTGCGAGGAGCATCGATGGCGACTCTTCACCAGTACCACCTACCTAATACGGAAATGACGGGCACACCACAGCCTGTGGCGGAACTGCCTGTCTGCAACTCTGCCATGGCCCGCCTGGCCAACGAGACGGGCGCGATAAGAGTGCCGTATTCGTCTCCAGACGCCAACAGACCCCCGGCCGTGGGCTTACTGTAGACTGAGGCCACTTTGGGCAGTTGCGATGCACACGCCGGCGTTTGTCTTCTCGCCCTCTGTCTCGTCTCCCCTCCTCGACAAACGTCACAGGCACTCCGCGTCTCGTTATCATCGCCTGGCCACGGCCTTCTACGGCGTCTTGTGGTGGCTTGCTTACCCAGATAGGCTTTTGTCTCTGGCCTCTGCCCACTCGCAACACGCCCTCTGCCCTCCTCCTCCGCTCCTTCCCTCCCTCTTTCCCTCCTTCCCTCCTTCCCTCCTCGCTCGTCGTGCCTTCCTCTTCCCTGCTCGTATTGGGTCTGACGTGATCGGCCGTTCGCCCTCCCCTTCCGGTCTAGGCCTTTCCCAATATTCCGTCCCTGCCTATGATACGTTTCGTGGGCCGCCCAGATTGTCAAGCTATCGCAGCCAATAGCTCCACCCGATCGACATAAAAAGACTCTTCGCCCGCATACCAAATCTCTTGTCGATTCTTGTCTCTGCAATCGCCTCTTGGTCCCGTCTTGGCCAGATTTCCCGTTTGTTTGCCAAGAAGCTGCAGGGATGGATTCCTGTAAGTAATGTTACATTCTGTTCCTGTTCTTCTTTTGTGTCCGTGTTCATGTTTGTGTTCTTATTTTCTTCTCATTTTCTTCTCGTTTTCTTCTCTTGTGTTCTCGTGTCCTTGTTTCTTGCTGACCAACAGCCACCGAAAAACAGGTACTCCCCGCCGCGGGCGACAATGAAGTGGTCCAACACCCTTCCGGAGACAAGCATCCACCCTTCCTGGATCCCTCCATCATCGACGACGACTATGAGGGCAAGCCCACCGAGGAGGAGCTCAAGACGCTCCGCCGCGTCCCCGGAAAGATTCCCACCATCGCCTACCTCATCTGCATCGTCGAGTTTTGCGAGCGTGCCTCGTACTACGGCGTCCAGCCCCTCATGAGCAACTTCATCAACCGTCCGCTGCCCACGGGCGGCGACGGCTGGGGTGCGCCGCCCCGGGGTGACCAGCAGACGGCCGGCGCTCTGGGCCTCGGCACCGTCATCGCCAACGCCATCAGCCAGTCCTTTAGTATGCTCGCCTACGCCCTGCCCATCTTCTTTGGCTACCTGGCCGACTCCCGCACCGGTCGGTTCAAGCTCATCTTCTGGGGCGTCTTCGTCTTTGGCATTGCCCACGTCCTCCTCGTCGTCGCCGGCGCCCGCAGCTTGCTGGCCAACGGCAATGCCAAGATCCCCTTCTTCCTCGGCGTCTACATCCTCGCCATTGGCGCGGCCATGTTCAAGCCCAACGTCTCGCCGCTGCTGCTCGACCAGATCACCAACACCGTCCCCCGCGTCATCGTCACCAAGAAGGGCGAGCGCGTCATTGAGGACCCCGAGGCCACCACCGAGCGTGTCATGCTCTGGTTCTACCTCATGATCAACATTGGCGGCTTCATGGGCGTCGCCACCGCCTACTCGGCCAAGTACATTGGCTACTGGCTGGCCTTCCTCATCCCCCTCATCCTCTACCTGCCGCTGCCGCTCCTCCTGTGGTTCCTCAAGAGCCGCCTGATCCTCCACCCGCCCGCCGGCAGCGACCTGCCCAAGTTCTTCCGCGTCATTGCGCTCACCTTCCGCCGCGGCGGCATCCTCCGCATCGGCCGCCACGGTTTCTGGGACGTCGCCAAGCCGTCCAACATTGCTGCGGCCGGCCTCAACATCAAGACCGACTGGAACGATGACTTTGTCGAGGACGTGCGCCGCACGTTCCAGGCCACCGGCATCTTCTGCTTCTTCCCCATCCAGTACCTCAACGACAACGGCATCGGCTCTGCTGCCAGCTACCTGTCGACCATGCTGACGACCAACGGCGTGCCCAACGACGTCATCTCCAACTTCAACTCGCTGTCCATCATTGGCTGTGCGCCCATTCTCAACTACGGGCTGTACCCTCTGCTGCGGAAGCTCGGTGTCCACTACGGCCCTGTGGCCCGCATGACCACCGGTCTGGGCATGGCGGCCATTGGCGGCGTCGGCTACACGGTGCTCAACTACTACGCCTATCAGCAGTCTCCCTGTGGCCACTACGGCTCCAGCGACTGCACGATCGGCACGGGTGTCGCGCCCATCACCATCTGGTGGATGGCCATTCCGTATGCCGTGGGCGGCATCAGCGAGCTGTTTGTCAACGTGCCGGCGTACGGCATTGCTTACTCGCGTGCGCCGGTCAACATGCGGAGTGTTGTTTCGGGCATCAACCTGTTCAACACGGCCGTGTCCTACGCCATTGGTCTGGCCTGCTCGTCTGTCATTACGGACCCGTACCTGACCTGGGATTTTGGCGGCGTCGCCATCACCGGCGGTGTCTTGACGGTCATCTTTTACTTCTTGTTCCGCCACATTGACAAGGAGGAGTACGTGCTGGCGCAGGGTGGTCACGACTACCACCTGGGCCTGGAGGGCACGGAGAACGTGGTGGGCACGAACGAGCTGAACAAGACGACGACGCTGCCGGCGCCGATTGCCGACAACGAGGAGATGATGCTGTCGCCCAAGCAGTAGAGGAAGGACGGGGGTCCTGTGTGGCATATACCCGAAGGCTGCAGAGCCTTTTGCATAGAAACGATACATTTCTCTGGAAATTCGAGTTGTCTAGGCATGAACATGAATATAAGCATAAAATGAAGATGCAGTGCCACGACGTTGTAATTCTCTCGGAAGCCGCCAAGTACGAGTACAAAGTACCGAATGTCACGGAATGCTCCGTGTTTAAGATGCAATGTGGTGGTGTCTTACTAAGGGCAACGGAGCAATCCGGGCCGCAGGCAAGGAGCGAATAAACAGCAACCAAAAAGCAATCATGAAAAGCGAAGGGCGAGCGCGAGAGCGAGGCGAGGGCGAGGGCGAGGGCGAGGAGCAAGGCGAGGGAAAGTAAAACAAAATAAACAAACAACAACAACAAACAGCAATACGAGTAAAGAATAAGGAAAGAGAAAAAAAAGAGAGAAAAAAAGAAAAAAAAATCTCGAAAAAAGCAAAAAAAGAACCCTCGCGGGCTTTCTTCCGATCCAGGCAGGGATCGAACCTGCAATCTCTTGGTTCGTAGCCAAGCGCCTTGCCATTTGGCCACTGGACCGTTGTTGATTGGTTGGAGACGTCTTATGCCGGCTCTTAAGGCGTGTTCGTAGCGGCGCCGTTCGACGCCGTCTGTCGCCTCCGCACTCCGCCTCCGCTGCCGCGGGCAAAACGGTACGGGGAATTCCGGAGAATCCAGGAGGGGGATGTGACGGGGCACAGACGATCCTCTCCCCGCATGTGGGCGACGCCATCCGAGGGCGCACAGGCGCAGGCGAGGCCAGACAGGTGCGCTCCGTAATGCGGAGGACGCCGTTTGACACGCAGGCGGGCTGCGCGCGCGGTCCCGGTGTAGAGCCATTGACCAATGGGACGACGTGAGGAGGACCGCAAGAACGTTGATCCGAGCCGTGTCGTCTGGGCGAACGGGAGTCGCGTGGCCGCTGGGGGGGCTCTGGGGGCCTTTTTGGCGGCAATTTGGCCGTGCTGGCTACTCGGCTGCCCCTCGGCCCAGACGTCATGTGGCCTTAGTCCGAGTGGGCGGACGGAGGTCTGTCGAGCCAAGCGGTGCGCGCGCGCGCGCGCTGGGTCGGCGTTATTTTCGACGGCTATTTATTCAACAGCCCATACGACGAGCCGCGAACGCTTCGCACCTAAGGGGACAGCTTTCGGAAGGCGCCCCTCTTTATTTTTTTCCCTCGTCCCCTTGTCCAGCCTGTCCGACGGAAAGAGCATCTTCTGGCTTTTCTGCCTTTCTTCCCTCTTTCCTCTTTCCTCTTTTCTTTCTTTTTTTCCTTTTTCGTGTTACTCCCACGTCCCTTCCCTTTCCAGCACCCCAGCTTCCTGTCCGTTCCTGGACTGCATGACGTGTGCCTAGTGGCTTCCGCCTCCTTGATTCTTGATTCTTGATTGCTTCGTTTTCCCGCCATGGCTTCTGCCGCCCTCCGGTCGCGCGTCCAGCGTGCGTCCATGCTGGCCAAGGTGTGCCAGCCCCAGGACCTGCTGCACCACTTCCCCAATGGCTCGTACATTGGCTGGTCTGGCTTCACGGGCGTGGGCTATCCCAAGTAAGTGAACTGTTTTTGTTGCTGCCCCAAAATCGACTGATCACAAATCAGCTGACTGTGACCTCACCAGGAAAATCCCGACCTTCTTGGCCGACCACGTCGAGAAGAACAACCTGCAGGGCAAGCTGCGGTACTCGCTCTTTGTGGGTGCGTCGTCGGGTGCCGAGACGGAGAACCGCTGGGCGTCGCTGGACATGATTGAGCGCCGCTCGCCGCACCAGGTCGGCAAGAACATCTCCAAGGGCATCAACAATGGCAAGATCCACTTCTTCGACAAGCACCTGTCCATGTTCCCGTCGGACCTCGTGTACGGCTGGTACACCAAGGACCGGCCCAACGGCAAGCGGAATCTGGACGTGGTCGTGGTCGAGGCCACCGACATCCTGCCGGACGGCAGTTTTGTCCCCGGCGCCTCTGTCGGCGCCACGCCCGAGCTCATCCAGATGGCCGACAAGATCATCATCGAGGTCAACACGGCCCTGCCCAGCTTCGAGGGCCTGCACGACATCACCATGTCGGACCTGCCGCCGCGCCGCAAGCCGTACCTGATCACGCAGGTCGAGGACCGCATCGGCACCACGTCGGTGCCCATTGACACGGAAAAGGTCGTCGGCATCATCGAGTCCGACTACCAGGACCAGACCTCGCCCAACACGCCCGCCGACGAGACCTCGGCCCAGATCGCCGGCCACCTCATCGAGTTCTTTGAGCACGAGGTCGCCCACGGCCGCCTGCCGCCGTCGCTGCTGCCGCTGCAGTCCGGCATCGGCAACATTGCCAACGCCGTCATTGGCGGCCTGCAGCACGCCAAGTTCTGGCACCTCAAGGTCTGGACCGAGGTCATCCAGGACACCTTCCTCGACCTCTTCGACTCGGGCCACCTCGACTTTGCCACCGCCACCTCCGTCCGCTTCTCCCCCGACGGCTTCAAGCGCTTCTACGCCAACTGGCCCAGCTACAAGGACAAGCTGCTGCTGCGCTCCCAGCAGGTCTCCAACAGCCCCGAGATGATCCGCCGCCTCGGCATCATCGGCATGAACACCCCCGTCGAGGTCGACCTCTACGCCCACGCCAACAGCACCTGCGTCAACGGCTCCCGCATGCTCAACGGCCTCGGCGGCTCCGCCGACTTCTTGCGCTCCAGCAAGTACTCCATCATGCACACCCCCTCCACCCGCCCCTCCAAGACCGACCCCCACGGCATCAGCTGCATCGTCCCCATGTGCACCCACATCGACCAGACCGAGCACGACCTCGACGTCGTCGTCACCGAGCAGGGCCTCGCCGACGTCCGCGGCCTCTCCCCCCGCGAGCGCGCCCGCGTCATCGTCCGCAAGTGCGCGCACCCGCTCTACCAGCCCATCCTGACCGACTACCTCGACCGTGCCGATGCCTACTGCCTCAAGAACGGCATGGGCCACGAGCCCCATCTGCTCTTCCAGTCCTTTGACCTGCACCGCGCCCTCATGGAAGAGGGCAGCATGCTCAAGTTCCCCGGCTGGAAATAAGCAAAGGCGCTCAGCACACATCTGCCTCACGCAGCCCTTGAGATGTATCTAGACGTCCTCTATAGAAAGAGTTCGCTAAGAAATTGTAAACTTTACAGATCGTGTCGATCGTGTCGTACTCTGTATTCCTTTATCGTGTCGTACTGAATGTCATGCACACTTTTTTAATTAATTTTATTCTTCTCATATCGTTGAACACCAATCCGTGGCCGCTGACCTGCTAGATGCACATAACCTTTCCATACAGTCATAATCCCCTTTCCTCCAGATCCCTCCTCGTCTCGTCCTGTATCCCCCGTCCCCTTCATCATCCCTGCTGACAATATCGTAAAACAAAAAACAAAATCCGAATAGGAAAAAAACACACAGTTCCTAAAACACTCCTTTTTTTCGCCTTTTCCGGCTGAGCCCCCTTGGCCAGCGTTAAACAATGCAGAACACAAAGACAAACATGAACTCAGACACACGTCAAAAGTCACTAGTCTTGCTCTTCTTCGTCCCGCTCAAGGCATTTTGTGTGGATCACTCCGCCGTCTTGGTGCTTTTGCGCCTCCACACGCCGGAAAACACCACCCCTTGTGGTGTGGGGTAGATAAAAAACAAGAGAAACAAATCGTAGGCCTTGCCGGATCAAGGCTGGTAGAATCGGACAGATGGTCGACATCAAATAAAACAAATAATCCGTATCCATCCCTAACCGGCCGTGATACATGAAATATCGTGACATGCTTAAAAATTCAGTAGTGGTAAAATGACGATGAGAAGAAGTGAAGGGTATCAAAAAGTAGTCATAATGAAAAAGGAGGACCGGGGATACAGGACGAAGGAGGAATCCGAGGTAAGAGCATTGTCGTCGTTTGCTATATGGAAAAGAAGTGTTGCATCTGCAGGGAAACAGGTCTGCTGGCCGTCTAGCGTCTGGCGTCTAGAGGACGTTGGCCGAGCTGGCCGTGTTGTTGCCGCCACGCATCCACGAAAACAAATCGGTCTGGCTGGGCTTCTTGATCGCCGGCGTCGCCGTCGAAGCCGCCGTATTGCCCGCATCAACCACCGACCTGAGCACGTGTGCCTCACGCGGCTCCAGCAACAGACTCTTGCGGTAGTATGACACCTGCACGTTATCGCCTTGGGTGGCAGCGAGCTCACGCACTTTGCTGATCTGCTCGCCAATCCACTCCTGAATGTCAGGTACTTCCGTGAGTCTGTAGGGAATCTGGAACCGCTGCAGCTCGCCAATGATCTTGGCCGTCCGTGAGTGCTTGTCAAAGTTCACCACGGTCAGCCCATGGCCGCCATCATGGTCCATCTCGCCGTCGTGGCTGCTGTGGTCCACATTGTCCTGGCCCGGGAGCTGCTTCGTCGCCGGGTTGCCAATGTCGACAAAGGCAAGATCCGTCAGATACATGCCAAGGAACGGCAGGCAGGGCGGCACATGGTCGTGCAAAAGACCGCGAAGCACCTTGTTGTTCTGCGCCGTCTCCACAACACCCTGCAGCGTCTTCAACATCTCGCGCCGCTTCGGCGACACAAGATCCCACGTCCGTCGAAGTCGAACAATAGTCGAACTGTTCAGGCTGCAGATGATCGCCATCAACGCATCGTAGTTGTGCAGCTCATAGCACTGGTGGGCGATCTTGATCCATTGCTTGATCACAACCGCCCGCTTCTTCACTTCCACGTGCGACAGGATCGTCTCGGCCACAAGGTTCGAAATGTCCGTCGACAGGCCCGTCATGGCCTTGACATTCGGCGAGCGTGCGCCGCTGTTCTTCATCCACAGCGAACCAAGCAGCTCCTCTGGCATAATGCAGCCAAAGATGTTCATCTGGCGCATGGTAAGTTGTCGGGCCATCTCGAGCGCGTCGAAATCCATAATTGACGGGATCGTGCCGCCCATCTTCCAGTTGGCCAGGCCGTTCATAAGCGCCTTGGACAGAATCGGGGGCGGCAACGGCGCGTCGAGGGTAATAAAGGGTCCAAGAGCCACCGTGTTCGTTCGGCCCATGGACGACAACAGACGCGGAACCAGGGTTCCGTCAGTAGAGCTGACACGCTGCACCAGCTCCACCAGCCGCTGTCCCACCACCGGCAGAACAGAGGTCAGTCTGTTGACCGCGAATGGCTCGATCAGAGGCAGCGCCTCGCGATCGGTCTCGTCACGCCAGTGCGATTCAAGCCAGCCCTTGAACACGTTATAGACCCGGAGACGAACGGCTGACGCCATGTGAGGGGAGTCGCCGACGTATTCGAAGCGGTCAATGAGGGCTTCCGTCAACTTGGCAGGCGTGCAGAACAGGCGGAACGTGAGGTAGAATGTCGCCACAAACACCGCATCCGGAGTGGATTCGTGTGTGGTCAGACGCTCCACGAGAGCAGGCAGAGAGCCGCCAGTAACTTGGCCCTCCTTGTTGAACATGAGCTCGTGAGCATACGTGCGTCCAAGCAGCTTGGACTCGACATCTTCATCGGCCTCCTCGGCCAGGGCAGAGCCAGTCGCGCTCAGCTCCGACAGAGACGGCTGGTTCTTCGGAACCAGGGCGTTTTCCGGCGTGGTAGCACGCGTCGAGGTCTGCGACACGAGGCTCGACTCCGAGTCACGACTGGCTGAGGTGCTATTCGTGCCAATGCTCTCGACCGTCAGACTCTCGGAGCGGAATGACGATGTCATCTCGCTGTCATTCGTGGCCGACTTCTCAATCGGGCTGCTTTCGTCACGGCTGGTTCCTGTCAGGATGCGAGGCAGGGACGGTAGTCGGGGACGAAGAGACGACATCGAGAGCATGCTGTTGGTCTTGGACACGTTCTCCACAATCATTGACTGCGGCCGCGTCGGCGCCGAGTACTGGCGAGACCGGCGAATTTGATCTGCCACAGAGCCGCCGTTGGGAACTTCAGGGAGCGGCTTATCCACGGAGAGCGTCTTGGCATGGGGTGCAGAAGTGCGTCTCGTCTCGGGGGATGGAATGTCAGCCGACGACAGAGGGCGGATTCGCGGGGCAGGAAGCACTGCCACGGCCGGCGGCTGAGATGCCTCCGCGGGAGCTGCGGTGGTGGCAGCCTCGACAACACTGCCCGAGGATGTATCTGCGCTGGAGCGCTTCTCGACGGTGTTCTCTTCATCAGAAGAAGACGTCGCAGATGCTTCATGGTCGGCGTGGTCGGCTGCTTGCTCCATGGAAGTGTTCAACGACGTAGACGTCGAGGCCACAATGGCGTCGAGCAGAGTCAGGTCAATGTCCAAGGCGATCATGCTGTCGTCGAATTCGTACTCGAAGTCGCCGATACGCTCAATCACCCACTTGGTCTTGGCCACGCACTCGCCAGTCGCTTTCACGCAGTCCGTAGCTGCAGTGATGAGATGGCCGTTGTCTTGCGGAATGATGACGTCTTCGACTTCGTGCACATTGCTGGTCAAGATATCACCGGCAAGGCGAACGAGTTTGACGATGCGGTCCGACACGGCGCTCCGGGAGTTCTGCAGAATCTCGCGGCTCAGGGAGTCGTGGCTGGACACAATATCAACCACCACCAGCAGCTGGCCGCCGGAAGTTGCCGATTGCTTGATGGCCAATGCCAGCTGGGGGCGCGATTGCGTCTGCAGGTTCAGGCGGCCAATAAATGAGCCCAGGTATGACAGAAAGGTATCGTGCGTGTCGTTCAAACGGTGGGACACCAGGTTATGGGGCTGAGAAAGCGGCGAAGGACCGGCCAGCGAAACGCGATGCGACATGCTCGAGGACGACACGCGGTGACTGGTGAGAGAGTTTGTCGTGGCCGCGTAAGACAGGCGGTTCTGGTACGAGCCCGACATGCTCGAGAAGCGCTTGCTGCTGCCAGAGACGGACAGTCCCGTGGGAGACGCGATGGCTGACTCCGAGCCCGACGTGGCGAGGGACTTTCGCTGTCCGTCAAAGGTGAGGTTGTCGGCCGGTGGAGTCGGCGGCACGATATTTTCCTCTTCGACCGTCTCCATGACGGTGATCGGCTGGACGATCGGCTGGGCGGCGGAGAGAGCCATGGCCTGAGCGTATTGCATGCGGTCGTCTTCAAGAATATCGCAGAAACGGACGGCTCGAACGACTATCTTAAAGGCCTTCAGGATCATCTCGTCGACAATGTTGTTGACACTTTCGTTGGGGTCCGGGAAGCGCTGTTGCTCCTGGAGACGTTTTGCGCACTTCACCAGAGACGAGAGCTCCGACAAGAGCAACTTACGCCCGCGTCGGAGGCCTTCGTGCCGCTGGATGAGCGGCGCCTCGCGTGTCAAACAATGGGTGCGTTCAAGAAGATAACGGACACCTGCGATGATGCCCTTCATAAATTCTTGATTGCCAAAGATCTCATTGTCGTTGACGGTGGTGCTGCGCATAAGATCCCAAAAGTTCAAGAGGGACTGAAGCAGGCTCTGCATCTCGTCGGGCTCGTAGGCATCGCAATAGTTTGTTGGTAGCCAGCCGCGAGCGCCGGAAGCGAGGAGAGTGCCGTCTGCCCAGCCGTTAGCGTGGACAGAGTGGACGAGGATCACGTCGCCCTCGTTCATGGGCAGCGTGACAGTTGAGTCCGCGGGACTATAGCTGGGTTGGAAGGCATAGTAGGCGCGCAGGAAGTTGTGGAATGGGGGAGGCGGAGGCGGCTGCGGTTGCAGCTGTAGCTGCGGCCGCACCTGTGAGATGGTCATATTTTCAATGTTGATGATGGCGTTCGTAATAGTGTCCTCGTGGTACAAAGAGTCTTCTTGCAAGTCGGTGGGAGTTGCCGGCGGCGTCATCTGGGTTTGGGTGTAGTTGTTCCCTCGGCGGGCAGTGAGAGTAGAGGACGATGATGAAGATACTGTATGATGAAGAGAGTTCAAGGAGGCATCGTCAGAAGCCGAGGCAGGTTCGTTTTTGTGAATAGAAAGAGGAGCCACGGTTAGACTCGCGCGCATGGGCAGGGTGCTCAGCATGATCGGTGCCGCTCAGGGAGCAGGGAGCGAAACCATGAGGAGGCCGACCAGGTCGTCAGATCCGGAGAAGCTCCCCGTGCCCAGACTTTGAAATGACAGTGTACGGGTTCGGTGACAGAAGGCTACCGGGGGTACGAAATATGTTGTAGCGTGGCAGAGGCGAAAGTGGCCGATGGAAAGAGAGAGCAAGACCTTTTCTGGAGGTCTCTGAGAGTGTCAGCGGAGGGACAAACGCGTCGGTATTTTATTTTTTTTCGTGGAAGAGTGAGAAGGAAGGAGAAGCGCAGGTAAAACAAGCAACAAGCGGAGATAGTGATGGCAAAAGACGAGGCGAGAATGAAGAAGATAAGACGTGAAGGAATGTAGGGAAGAGGGAGGAGATGTTGTGGGCCGGTGGATGGGGGAGGGAGAAAAGAAAGGAAAACCAGAGGGGTGGCATGCAGAGAGAGCGTGTGGACAAGGGCACTAGAGGGCGATCAGATCCGAGGGGAGGGGTGTCTCGCATATGTAGGGGTCGATATAGAAGTGGATGCAGGGTGTATCCCTGGTGTGAAGAGCGAGTGTGTTCGTGCACAAATGAGGAGCACGATGCCGTTGGAGCAAGGTAGTCACCCCCGGCCGTCAAAGTTTCAGGCAAGAAAGCCAGTGTGCAGGATGTGAAGAGAAGGGCAGGGGGAGGAGGAGGAGGATGTTGCCAGTGGGTCTAGAAAAGACGAGAAAGGGATGCATGCATACGGAGTATTCGTACCTGAAGTTTTTTTTATTCGTAGCTGATTCGCTGGAGGCGTGGGCTGGGATTCCTGTGGGTTCGAGAGAGGTCGAGACTGTGGGAGGAATGGGCGGAAGGTATGGCAGCGTTGGACAAGGATGAAAACAAAAAGAGGAAGAAGAAAAACAGTCCGAGATGGAGAAATGGAGAATCGCGTGGCACTTTCGGTGGTGACGAGGGTGTCGGATCACGTAGACGTTGAAGAGAGCAGGGATTTGATGACGGCGTGCTCTACGGAGTGGACGAAAGCAGATCGCTGCCGATGAGGATGATGATGATGATGCTGCGGATGATGGAGGAGTTGCCTGATTCGGTTCGCTTCGTCTTCTTTTGGCGATATTTTCGTTTAATGCAGTCTATTTTTCCAGTCAACAGCCGCCGTCTCTGCTGATGGATGCCGGCAGGTCATGCGCGTCAGACAGAGCAAAGATCGACAGAGGCAGCGTTGAGATAAATGGAAAAGAGAGGGGCGAGAGAAAAAGAGCAGCAAAGTGGAGAGGACGGAGTGGAAAAAAATCGAGGTGAAAAAGTAGAGGGCAAAAAGGTGAGAGGTGAGGTGAGAGGCAAAAGGCAAATGGCAAAAGGCAAAAGGCAAAAGGTAAACGCCGAAACCTTGGGGAAAGAGGTTCACAAGGCAGCAAGGCAGCCAACGGGTGAGGAAGATTGTTTGCTCTCCAAGGCAGGCACGACCGAGGGTGCTGGGAAGTATTCGAGGAAAGAGCACGGGCCAGATTGGGAAGGAAGCGAAAACGGTCTGTATGGTCAATGGCCAACGTAAACAGGGAGGTGCAGCCCGTTGGTGCTCTGTAGAGTGTGAGTGGGTCCAGTATATCTTTTTACTCGGATCAGGGCAGTCGCTGGAATACGGAATACGGAATACGGAATATGGAATATGGAACAAGGTATGGATACGCCGTATAGCACGGGTCTGAGTACCAGAAACGAGTACCGAGTACGAGTACCTACTCGTAAGTGTCTTCTTCCACCTCTCGTTCAACAATAGTTCTGGCGTGCGCGTCAGGGTTGCCCCGAGCGTAGCTTCCTGGGGAACAGCCGTCTGCGGCCAGTAACCAAACAGGAAAGGCAGTTGCGACCTGCTGCGTAGAAGGAAGCCGCTAGTCAGACGGACATGACCGTTTTCGTTAGTTCATGGCTCTGGAAGGAAGTACGGTAATACGCAGTGAGTCCTCCGTACAGCTTAGTGACACTCGGTAGCCACCAACTAGCCATCTAGTTCCAGGCCTCCAGGCCTTCAGGCCTCCGGGGCGTCCAGGGCCTCCACCCATAGTGGCCCAGCGAACGGGACGTCGGATTGCAGGGATGTGTCGTCTTTTTTCTCCTGCTGCCTCCACACTGCCACGGAGAACGGAGTACGACGGTGTTGGCCACTACCCTGTACAGGGAAAGAGACGCCACGCCTGTCACTTGATCCTGGGAAGGAGGAAGGAGCTTCTTGCGCGCGACAGCTCTTTCTGGTTTTCGTTCCTTCGGCCCCCTAATTTCTGGTCTGCCTATAGGCAGTACGAAAAAAAAAAATCCCCCCCAAAATTCCCAAAATTATCCCAATTATCTCCAACCTTCCAACTCCATCGCTAACCCTGGCTCCTTCAGCTCCATCGGTCGACTCTCGCAGTCTCGTTCCACTCGCTGTTTACTCGCTGCCCGCTCGCCGTCCACACGCCGTCCTCTTGATACTCACCTGATCAGCCTCCCAATGTCTCACACAACCTGGCCTATCCATTGTACCCCCAGACCCGAGACATACGAATACCCGACAACACTCCCGCAGAGCTTGACCCAAATCCCATACGAATAACAGTATGGAGCACTCTGCACTCTGCACTCTGTACTCCGTACTCCGTACTCTACCGAAACTCTGTCTTCCTTGCACCGCTCCACTTGGGCCACCAGCGCCACGGCCGAACAGGGGCCCGGGATGGACCCTCAGCCTGAAATGAAATGGATCCGGACTGGGACTGGGACTGGGACTGGGACTGGGACTGGGGCTGGCAGCGAAAGGAAAACCGGGGCAAGGCACCCTCGTCCAATTCCCAGTTTTCAGTTCCCAGTTCCCAGTTGGCCATAGCAACGGCTGCAGAACAAGAGCTCTGGTCCGTACGGCACCGATGGATCCAAGCTCCCGCAGTGGCCCGCGGCCATCGGCTCTGCAGCCAAAATGTGGCAAAGACCAGCAGCCAGATGGGTATTCCTGCGTACGGGGGGCTCGTGCTCAGCCTGTGCGTGGCAAAAAGCATGGACGCACGTGCAGCAGGCCTCCTCCTGGAGTACAGGGTATCTTACGAGTGCCCGCATCGAACGGAGAAACTCTTCTGCGTGCTGACAGTCCAAAGCAGTCGTTTTTTTTTTTTTACGAGTACAAGTGCCGGCACGTCCGAGTCCGTCGCGGCGGTCCCAGAAGCCCCAGAAGCCCCAGAGGTCCCAGCGGTCCCGACGGATAGGTCTCAGCCAACGCCTCCTGGACTAAGAGCAAAAAAAAAATACAAATTTATTCGGCGAACCGACAGTTGCCGTATCAATGCCGGCTAATAGGAGAAGGTCTTTTGCGCGATCCCACCCTGGCCCACCCCCCATCCTGAGCAAGATGTCCACGGCAGTGTTTTGTAACAATGGCGCCGTCACTGTCAGTGCCATTATGAGTGATAACGGCGGATTCAGGCACCTTGAGGTGCCGCCAAGTCACAGCGGTGGTTGGACAGACTCAATCGCAAGAGACCTGGTACGACATTCCTCGATAAAATGGAAGAAGTTTGATGCAAGGAATCTGACCGAGTACTCTGTACGAAATACGAGATACGACAAGACCAGTACGTTACGAGTACGAGTACTCGAGTACTCGAGTACTCGAGTCCTTGACTCGATTTGACTCAAACGCGGGAGAGATGATCCAACACACAACAAGTGCCGACACCATGAAATCGCCAGAGTCGCCCGAAATCGCAAGATCGCCCAGACAGCATGACAATCGCTCTTTCGTAATGCTTACTCCATTTCCCATCGGCGAAATCGACACATGGCAGTCGCCGCAGCATCTTTCTCCCGCCACCTCCGGGCCAGCAGCTCTCGACGATGCTGGGCAGAGCTGATCCTTACCTGAGCGGCCACCCCTGCTGTCGCTGTCGCCATGGACTACTGCTAGCGGACGGTGCAGTGGAAAAAGCAAGCAGGACGCATCGTGGTGCCGTCCATGCTCAACGGCCTCGTACTACCCTGTTCAGTGCTCATCACTTGGTCGAGCCCTTTCTACCCCCTTGTGCAGAAGAGTGGGCCGACTGCAAAGACGATACTCGATACGGCCGAGACAACGCGTCCGGCGAACCTTTTGTCCTGGGTGACCCAGGACCGGGAAGACTTCCGGGCCGCCACCGCCAGCCATTATAGCGTTGGAGGAAGGCCGTCTGTACGAGCGATGCCATCGGGATGCTTCGTCCGGACGAATCGAGGTCGACCTGTGCGCCGAGAAAGAAGCGAGACGGCTGGCGCCGGTGACGATGACTCCTATTTCGTGCGTGAGCTTCATGCAAGTCGGCGCTTGCAGCGTGATGGGATGAACAGGCGAGTGCCCCAGTTTGCTGTCCACTGTCCATTGTTCGCTGTTCACTGCCCACAATGTCCACACCTCACCGTGTTCCTGCAGCACGGCCAGAAGAAGACCCAGTCACGCCGACCCCAGCCTGCATAAGCCCCTGTCTTTCCCTTCTTGGCCAGCACAAAAACAGACGGGGCAAGTACATGCATATGCACATGCATCATATTCCGTATGCAAGGGTTGTGCTACCCGACTACGCTAAGGTCAGGGGGGATGGTTCCCAAAGGCACATCGCCTCTCCTTGTACGGAGTACTAAAAAAGGGTGAGCAAAGAGAAAAAGAAAATAAGGAGCTCGCGGCAGTACAAGTGTCCTCCGCGTGCAGCGTCTCTTCCGGAGAGGCCCGTGAAGCCACAGGTGTAGAAAATGCTTATTTTCAAGCAGTGCCGCTTTGATTTCTGCATTCTGCATTCTGCATTCTGTTTTCTTTTTTGCTTTTTCATTTATTTTTGATCTTCCCTTTTTCCTTTTTCCTTTTCACTTCTTCACCGTTTTGTCTACTATGAATTCCTGATCGTCACCTACGCACAATCACATCTGTGATGACTCGTCTCTGACGATTTACACGCGACATTGCTCCGTAGCAAATTACGGAGCACAAGCGATACAGGGTACCCTTTTACGAGTTCTCCGGAGCAAAATACGTGTGGCCCTCTGTCCTCCCCTGTATTCCGTACTCCGTATATACCCTGCCCCTGTTCTTTTCGCCCCTTCTCCCCAGTAGCTTGTTTAGCGGCCACGAGACAGCCTCACGCCAGGGACGATGGATTGCTCCGTACGCCGTACTCGTACCCGTTATCCGAGCAACCGCATGCCGAGGTCACCGGCCTTTCGTTGACCTGCAGTTCGCCTGCGAGCGCATGCTATTAGACAACACGGAGCAGCCAAGCCGGCCGGTTCTGTATATAGTATTCCGGCCACGCTTATTCTAACAGGGGTCACAACGCCGTTGGTAATGAGGAGCAACTTGTTTTCTGCCCTGTTTGGAAGAACAGGGGCCGTGTTGGGTAAAAAAAAACGAGGAGAGACGAGCGACTGGGCCATGCCTACTGCAGTACCTACGATTAGGCGTTGTCGGGCCCGATCAGACGGTGCCAAAAGAAATGAGAGGGCACGAGAGAGGGGGCAGCAAAAAAAATGAAGGGACCCTTTTTTGCCACTCAGATACGGAGCATCGCTAATGCCCCGTAAACCCTGTAGGAGAGCGTGGGGAACCGGACAGGCCAGGATGGGGGCAGGTCAATCTCGTACGAGAGCCTGTTATGGAGTAATAGTACGGAGTGCAGCAGGGCAATATTACGCAGTAGAAGTACGAGCAACAGATGGTGTACGGAGTACTCCGTACGATTACGCGTGCTCGTATCGACTGGCGGCGGCATACGAGTGCAACATACGGAGCTGGCGAATATCTGGAGGGCTGTGTAAAAAGTACGGTACGTTATTCGTACCTGCGAGTATTACTGCCTGAAGACAAAGCCCCCCAGAGGAGAAAAGGGAAAAGTGCGGCGTGTCCGATGCCAACGAAAAGGAAAAATAAAAAGAAAAGAAAGAAAAAGAAGAAAGAAAACAAAAAAAAAAGCTATAAAAATTAAATGATGCTATCGAGTCAGATGAAGGGTCATACTATTCAGGAGCTGAAAAACAACTCATGTTAGTGTACCAAAGTACGGCCGGGGGGCGGAAACCTTGGGAGAAACCGCCGCCAACTGCGTGGCAGCTACCAGTAGACTGCCACCCGCCCGGAGAAATGAGATATGATATGTCCAGTATGGGGTGCTCTACTCCGTATTTGCAGAGGCATTCGTTGGCGGCTGTACTCCGGCCCCGTACGCGTACGGACAGCACAACGATGCAACTGCTGGCCAGTGTAAGTACGCCGTATTCATCGTCGGCCGAGCGGCAGCGATCTGCTCAGAATAATGTCCCTTGATGCCCGTCATCCGCCACGACAGACCGGCGTACTTCGTCTCTCGTCGATGGCCAGTGCCGTCGCCTGGCAGCACCATCGTGATGCATCTGCCGTACGAGTACTCCATATACTCTGTCCTCACTCTCCTTGCATCCATGCAACCACTCGGCAAATCTGCTCCACTATAGAGACGTATGGTTTTTCGTTGCCAAGCATAGCCGGCCGGCAAGGGATGCTGGTAAGGCGATCCTCTTGAAGTCGTAGGCATACTCCGTACTCAGACTTCCGAATCCTGTCAAATCGGCGGAGGAGGTGAAACAAGCTTGGCCGAGGTAGCTTACTCACGCAAACCATCACCGCTCCCTCGCAGGCCAGAGGGCCGCACCGCAAGCCAGTCGCAGCGCGTACGGCCGGCGGGATCACGCGGCAAAGAGGATATCCGTGCCACCTGCTGAGACACCCAAGGTGAAGATCCTGTCGAGACTGTAGATCGGCCGTCCACCGAGGTTCCAAGTCACCTTACGTGCGCCAATCACGACAGCATGGATGATCACAATTCGTGGGGGGCCTTTTTTCTCTCGTTTTATTTTCTGATTTATTTTCTGGGTTTTCTGGTTTTTCCGTTTTTTCTGGTTATTATTATTATTATTATTATTATTATTATTATTATTATTATTTATTTATTTATTTATTTATTTATTTTCATTTTATTTTCATTTATTTTCCTCTTGATTTCTGATCTTTTGCCTGCACATGCTTCCTCGTCTCGTGCCCCTACGCGTCGTCAGTCTGCGGCACAGCCGATCGGTCCGTGATCTGTCGTCGCTGTCCATCCCAATTGTACGAGCAGTCGTGGACGCTTGCTTTTTTGCTTTCCTTTTTTTTTTTACTTTTTTCTCTCTCATTCCGAAACAGAACTCCCACTGGAATGTTTCTGAGCAGCCACTTCCCAGTTCTTCCGTCTTGGCCAGCCATCGAGTCTCCCTGTCGGGCTTTCATGTGAAACACGTTTTCTTTTTTTGTCCTGTCTTTCTGCTCTGGTCTTTTTCTCTTTCTTTTTACGTTTAGCCGTCTCCCAAGAAATGACAGTGTCTTGCCTCGTTTGTTTTGCATGTCATCATTAGTGGCGCATCCTTGGTGGTGTCAACAAACCATTGAGGTCGAGAACGCGTCTGCCCGTAAGACACAATGTCCCCAGGGTTGCTCCATAGCCGACTCTAAAAGCTTATTGTCTTCCGTATTCGTAAACCGTATTTTGTAGAGATTGTGCAAACTCTCCGGTCCCGAACCGAAACAGACGCACGGGCACCCGGCCAACCTTCTCACCTCTGCTGTCTCAGGCGGACCGCAGAGCTCCGTTCGACGCGGTCTCGTAGGGCTGCGCCTCGCCAATCCTCTGCATCGCCGACCATTTCAAAACACAAAATAGGCTGTCTCTAGCGAGTGCACTGTCGTCTCCGTAGTCGGACGGGTCGCTAGACAGGTCGCTTGACGGGCCATTCTCGGGTAGTAGCACAAGAATCCTTCGCCGTGGGATTCGCAGCATTGTATTCCGTACAGCACTATGTACGAGTACGGAGTACTCGTACGCTGTAGCATTCTTCCAGTGGGGATGCACGTACATCCCGCCCGTTGGACCTGTGTCCCCCGACCAATGAAGCTGAGCATCCAGAGGATTCATGCTCTCTGGCCGCATGCCCGCATGCCCGCAGGCCGTATGTGACGAGGCTGGTCCGGCGTGCGTGAAAGCAACTGTGATTGTGCTACTATATACCCTGTCCGTTAGTCGGTCAATGCACTGGGTATTCGCCCGTCACAGCGAAGCGGCGAAGAGGGTGGGACGTGCAGGGCCAAGACGGCCAGCTGCTAGGCCGACCAGCCAAAGGACCGAGGTTCGCTACGACCTGCAGCAGCTGCAGAATCTGCAAGTCGCGGCTGACAAGTCGATGTGATTGTGAAGAAAATTGAAAATTTGAATTGGAACGCGCCCATGACGCCACTGTAACATGGGCTATGCCTGTCGTTGACATCATAAACGACGCTCTCGGATGGGGATAGGGCTCAGGGTTCCCTCGGGGTTCCCTCCTTCATGCGTCCAAGCGGAGAGAGAGGTCCGCGCTGAAAAACATGCTGGTCGCCGATCGATGCATCGATGCGATGCTATGTAAACTCAGCCTTGGGCCTTCCTGGTGTCTGGCCTCTGGCCGCGTTTGCTGCGGCCGTCCACGCGATGTAGCAAGCTGCAAGCTCAAGCTCTGCAGCTCTGCAGCTCTGCAGCTCTGCATCCGATCTGAATATTCCCCGAACGGCTGCAAGATGGGCGATGGATGGCCTGGTCCATGCTAGAAAATCCATTTCCATTCCTGCCAGGGAAATAGACTCTGCGCCACCGTCCGTAGCCTCTGTTAGCTCGTTAGCTCTTCAGCCTCACCATTGTGCTGCCTCCGCGGACCTCGTCATGTCGCCGACTAAGCAACGCCGCAGGCTTGGCCAAGCCCGATCGGCTCTTTGTTCAGCCACTTGCTCTTCTCGTCCTTTTCTCCTCTTCCTCTAGCCCCTCCATAGCTCCAGGCAGCTTCAAAACGGAGACGCGGAAACCTCCTGCATCGATCCCAACACTGCTCCATCTCCACCCATCCCCACTCCCACTCCCAGCCACAGCCGCAGCCGCAGCCATGCCCAGTAAAGGCATCGACACTTACACCTATATCGCCGTGCCCGGCATCTCCATCGAGCTGTCGGTGCCCGGCAAGACCGTGCGCCGCTCCGACCTCCGCGTCTTCCAGAACGAGGACCTCGAGGTCGACAAGGCCCACCTCGGCGGCCTGCTCGCCACCACCGGCCGCTTCTCCTTCAAGGTCGTCCGCGACGAGGGCGGCGACGTCCTGACTGAGCAGTGGATCGAGGTCAATGCCCTCACCGGCAATGCCGGCAACGGCTCGCTGCATTCCATCTCCGAGACCCAGTCCGTCGTCCACGAGCCCACCAACACCATCGTCTCCTTCGGCTTCTACGAAGCCGGCGGTGGCTACGGCGGCCTGCCCAACCGCCACCAGTGCTATGTCACCGTGACGCCCAACTACGGCAGCTGGATGGGCCAGGTGGCCCCGGCCGGCTCGCGCCAGGCCGACCAGCCGTTCCGCAAGTTCGTGCTGCCGGCCGCCCACGACGTCGGCATGAACAGCATGGTCAACTGCAAGGCCGTGCTCGAGCACGCCGGCAGCGCCGTCATCATGACGCTCATCAAGGAGAGCAAGTTCGCCGCCCAGGTCGCCGACGCCATCACCGGCAAGGCCATCGAGGCCATCGCCCCCAACATTGTCAGCAGCCTCGCCATCACGCAAAAGGACACCCTCGACGTCCTCCTGCAGCTGGGCGCCCGCTACTTTGAGTTCCGCCCGGCCCACTGCCACGAGGCCGTCCTGCCCACCAACGCCCTGCCCGAGGGCCTGTACTTCCAGCACAGCGCCATCCCCGGCATGGCCTACTCGGCCTTCCTCGACGACGCCGTCGCCTTTCTGCAGGCCCATCCCGACGAGGTCGTCGTCGTGCAGCTGCGCTGGGACGGCGTCCCCGACGCCTGCAAGCGGCCCCTCGAGGAGGACCTGCGCGACAACGTCAGCAAGGCCCTCGAGCGCACCAACGGCGGCATCGCGAGCGGCGGCGTCGACGACCTGCGCAACTGCACCCTCGCCCAGCTGCGGGCGGACCGCAAGCGCCTGCTGGTCCTCGTCAACGTCGACTCGCTGTCGACGTACACGGACGAAGGCAACGCCACCACCAACGGCGACAGCATCGTCGCCGGCTTCGAGAACGCCCTGCGTCCCGAGGCCGCCCAGGGCAAGGTCTTTGTCAACATCCAGTGCCAGGCAACGGCCACCAACATCCCCGAGGCCGTCGTCTTCAGCGTCCTCTCCGCCAGCGCCTCCACGAGCTGTCTGCTGGCCACCAAGGCGCTCGTCGACGCCAAGGCCTTGCCGTGGGTCCGCGATAACACCGTCCGCACCTGCGGCGACGACACCCTCGTCGTCGTCATGAACGACTTCTTTGATGGCGCCACCGCCGATGTGGCCGTCGAGCTGAGTCGGCAGCGTCTGGGCTGAGTTGACTAGAATTGTGGCCCATGGCCGGACGGATGGAGTACGGAGTACCCGTACTCGTACTCGGTAATGTAGCTGTCGACGGTAGACAGCCTTGTTTATGGGTCTGTAGTCGTATGGTATGTCTCGGACAAATATAGTGAATTATTGTGAATCATTCGTACGGATCGTTCCATACGCCGTATGTCACGGGACGCGTTCGATTCGATGGAAGGAACGACTCGTCTGCTCTTGCCCAGGAGGACAGGACGCGAGAGGCTGCATGGGGAAGGCGCAATCATGTTGTTCCCACGTTGTTTCCTAACGAACCGAACCCCTTTTGCACGGCATCAACAATCCTTCTCAGCCTCCAATACGAGAACTCAACCACTACGAGTAATCTCATTCCACGTACGCCAACACCTCATCGCCCTTACGTGTCCTCCGTACGAGTACTCGTACAGAAACAGACGGCTATCCTCATCACCGCCACCGCCGGCTTGGCGCCCGTTCGTGCCCTCTCCCAGGCCTCCCAACCAACGGGGGATCGACATGCGGCTCGACTACCGAGATGACTGGTCAACGACCAATCGACTCCCTCGACCGCCAAGTACGCTGCTGCTGCTGTGCCTCTTCTGCCTGTTCCTGATTCCGGCAATTTGGCTCTTCACCGCCTCTATCCTGACAGACATGGGCAGTCCATGCAAAACAGGGATGCCCTCAACTCAACCACAATCCATATTTGGAATCGATATTGTCTTCTCTCATGTCGTCCTAGAATTAGGCAACAGGTTCAGGTCTTTTTTTACGTTCACTCGTGCTCGCCCATCCGTCTTGCTACCCTGTACACAGTACTCATGATCCTATGATCCTCTCGTTTCCCAAAAACCTCCCTACTATCCACTCCCGTCCTCCCTTCGTGTTCTGCGTTCTGCGTGACCTCAACCGGCCCTGGGCTGTTGGCGGCCAGATCCAGCAAAAGAAGCGAGCGGCGAGGATGCTTCACGAACATGCGGGAGAAAATCACCCATCCACCCGCCCCAGAGAGCTCCATCAAAATCAATACCCGGCCCAGCTTCACCGACCTCCATTTCCTCCTTTTCCGCCTCCAACCCCACTCCTTCATTTTAAAGAGTGCTCCACTGCCGCGGGAAAACTCCCCGGGACAAGAAAAAAAAAGGCCCTTTCTCGTATTATCGCTCAACAGGGGGGAAGCAATGAGAAGAAGCCAACACAGCAGGCACTCCTCCCCATGCCGTCGAGCCGAAGAGCGAATAAGACTGCAGATATGCCACTCCCCAATACGGAGTGGCAACACCAGCAGAAGAGCCGCAAACGGATGGTCGTCTCGTCATCCGTGCTGCCAGTCGAAATAAAAATGAACAAGAGAGAAATGAGTAATGACCAAGCCGCGCGTGAGAATTGGCAGACAAAGGGGGTCGTTGAGCAGAGGCCACACTCAACAATACCCTCACCGCCACTCCCACGGCTGATTTCTCTCTTGCTTTGTCGTCATGTTGGAACAATAAAAAAACAGTCCACATAAGTGTCGTGCGTTCGAGATATCGTCGTAGAAGCGTCAAGCATTCGTCGTGGTGGAGGACACGTGAAGAAGTACAGACAAGCAACGCAGCCGGCATCTTCAACGCCCTTGTCCCATTCCCTTCATTCTCGGCCGCCTCTGGCCTTCCCAGGTGTCAACGTAGTCTTGCTGAATGTTCATGAGGAAAGGTTGCCCCATCCGTCGTATTTGTAGTTAAAAATCAGATATGCAAGACAGGAAGACGAGGAAAAAAAACTCCCTTCAAAAATGTTGTTGTATCCAGAATCAGGAAACAGGAAAAAAAAGGACAGAAACAGAATGCAAGAAGAAAAAAATCCAAGAAGAATAAAACTCTTTTCATTGTGTCTCTTTTTTTTTAGTGTGGCCCCGTTACAGCGTCCAGTCGTGATAAAACGTCGATATGTAATATAATAGTTGCAAGCACCAAATACCAGAAGTGACTGCGTATAATAGTCGTTTCGTCTTTCGTCACAGCGTCCCCAGCAAGCTCCGGAGGCGTGAAAAGGCGCCAGCCAGGGGACGACATATCATCCATCGTGCTGCGGGCATTCTCGGCACAGAGAAGGCTCTCCAAAACAAAAGGCATCGCCCTCGTGTCCTGCGCCTTGCTGGCCCAAACCAGCCCACACAAACGAGGGAGAGCCACAGAACAATGTAAAACAATAAAGGCCCAGCAAGAACAGGAACACAAGGGGGGGTGGGGTGGGGTGGGAAACACAAAAGGCAAATCCAGGACAAGAAATCCAAAAGGGGAGAAATGGCAAAACGCAGAACAAAAACAAACAAAAAAACAAAAGCAAAAAAGCAAACACAAACACACAACAAAACACACAACCAAAACTCCTTCAGCCCGACGTTAGACGCCACTCTTTGATACCAACAAGACATGGCAGTGTAAAAGCAGGACGACATCCAAAAGAGACGTGCTACTGGTGAGTAAAGAGCATTATAAAAGAAAACAACCACGGCAGGAGGAAGAAAGAGGGCGCCATGGAGGGATATTAGGAGTGACTGCCGGGTCAGACAATGCAAAAAAAGAAAAAAAAGAAAAAGAAAAAAGAAAAAAGAGATAAACAAAACAAGAAACGCGAAAAAGACTCTAGCTTCGAAAGCTGAGGAAGGGGACAGCCACAGCCGGCATTCAGTAGAGGGCAGCAGATCCGTGGGCGGCACCCAGACGGCCAGTGTTATCAGAAGAGTCTAGTATATTAGTCAGCGATGAGATCTAAGGAGCGCGAGGAGCATCAATCGCCCGCTCACCACTTCCACGCTGCATGTGGCCATTTGCGCGGCTGCGCGAGAACCCGCTCGGGTTCTCCCAGTCGCTGACGGGGCCCCGGGGTTGGCGCTCCGGAATGGCACGGTTGTTGCTGTTGTTACCATTTGCGCTCGGCCGCTGGCTGCCGATGGCACCAGGCGTCTCGCGAGGACGGCCGGGGATGTTGCCGTTTCCGTCGTACGAGCTGCCCAGGCTCAGAGAGCCCAGTCCGTTGACGAGGCTCGCGTCCGGGGCGGACGAGGTCGGCGGCGGCGGGTTCAATCCAGCGCCCGGGGTCGTGGGCGTCGTCAGCGAGGGGCCAAAAGGGCTATCGCCGGGGTAGTGGGGCAAAAAGCCCGTGCTGCCATTGTGGCCGTTTGTCTGAGGAGCAGCCAAGGCGCCGCTGCTGACCATGGAAGGCGACGGGCTAGGGCTGAACGAGCGCAGATCGGCAAAGCTCTTGACGCCACGAAGCCCGTTCATCCCGCCGTGCTGGTGGGTCTCGGGGCTGTTGGGCACGGCCAGCGTCGGGTTGCGGTTGATGGAGTGCACCGACGGGTGCTGCTGCCGATCGTTGAAGTCGTACGTGGCGGCGCGGCTGAGACCGCGCGGGTGGCCGTCCAGTGGGACGCCCGGCTGCTGGACAGACGCCTGGCGGGCGGCGGTTGTAAACTTGGACTTGCTCACGTGCACCTGTCGGTTCTCGCCTTCGCCAATCGAGGTGTGCTCCAGACCCATGTTGTGTGCCAGTATGTGGATGAGGCGGCGGTCTTCCGGCGTTGTGTCGGCGGGGAAGATGTGGACTTCCCGGTGCTCGTCGTTGTGGAACACATACAGGTCCAGGTAAAATTGCAACGTACGTGGATCGTTCAGATCAACGCGACCCGTGCTCCCTGAGACGTTACGTTAGAAACGAAATGAACCACCACATGGTGAAAAAGGGAAAACTTACTGTCGTTCGCAGCCGGCCGCTGCACAGATGTCGTGGTGGCTATGGACGAGATGGAGACCTGGTGAGCGGGACCGCGGTGCTGCTCCTCGAGCTGGCCGCGCTTCTCGCGCTTCTCGCGCTCAATGCGCTCCCGTTCGTGCTCGGGAAGCATCTTCTTGTACTCGACGCGCAGTTTGCGGCCCTGGATGTCGAGGCCGTTCATGCGGTCAATGACCAGCGCGGTGTCCTGGGCATTCTGGAAGTTGGCAAACGCCAGTCCGCGGAAGATGCCATTGTCAAAGTGGTAGTTGAAGGCGTAGGGCTGTGGCAGGTGCAGATCGATCATGACGGAGGTCAGGTACTCTTTCCGGACGTTGAAGGGGATGTTCTTGATAACAATGGCCGTGGGGATGAGGTCGCCCATGTCCTTCTTCTCGGGGAACGAGCGCATCTCGGGCTGCCCGAAATTCTGAATGTTCACCGTCGGCGGCACGACCATGCTGTAGGGGTCGGGCGAGCCGCTGTGCGAGAGTCCCATGGTCTGGCCGACCATGTGTTGCTGTGCCGGCGTGTAGTACGAGAGCGAAGAGGCGGCCTGGCTGGTCAGAGAGGCCTCATTGTTGGCGGCCGTCCATTCCTGCATGATGGGGGGGTGGTTAGCCATGCGAAGCCTGTTTGTCGGCGTACTCCCCTACTCCTGACTCCCTACTCCGTAGTACGCGCATGATGGGGGAGAAGTGGGACGAATACTCACCGAGTGCAAAGGCGGTCTGCGGCTCGAGCTACGGATGCGCGACCCGTCGCCGATGGGGCCGTTCATGGTGGCAGCGGACGAGGCACCGTTGTAGGCCCATGCTGCCTGGTTCGGGGGGTTGAACATGCTAAAGGCGTTCTGGAGAGACGACGGGGTGGCGGTGCCGCGGTCGAAGCGTTGGGAGGGGGCGTCAAAGGACGAGGCAAAGCGGTCGTCGGCGAAGAGGGCGGCCGTGGACTGGGAGACGCTGTCGACGCCCTGCTGGTTTCTCCGGCCGGAGGCGCCCAGTGTCGTAGGGACGCCGACGGTGGTTGCGTAGCCTGGCCGGGCAGAGTTGGGCGAGTGACTCAGGGGGGCACCGCCGTAGCCGGGATAATAGTCGGCTTGAGGTTGTTGTGCGTTCATGATCGCGTGTTCGCGTAGTTGGTCGCGAACGGGATGTACGTTAAGTGTAGGCCGGAGCTGTTGAAGTACTCTGTAAATAGACGCAAGACGTGTCGTCGAATAGTCGTCGTCGTCCAGGAGTCGTAGGTCGTAGGTCGTGGAAGAATGTACAAGAGTAAGGATTCTTCAGAATAAAATTGTTGGTATTTTCTTTACTTCTCGGCCGTCAGAAGTGGGGGAAAACAATGCATGCGTGCTTTTATAGATAAAATTGTCGAGTTTTTTTCGGGCTCATCGGATTCCTATTCCAGTCTGCGTCCAGGAGTCAGCGTCAGCAACACAGTGCCACGATCGTGGCGACGAAGACGGGTCGATGACAGATATGCGATCGAAAAGGGGGCGACGAATGAGAGCAGAAAGAAGGGGAGCTGGCTGGAGACAGGAGGCTGGCCAGGCAGAACAGAAGAGCCAGTCATGGAAAGGGATGGGATTTTGGCGTGCAGAAAGGCGCAGCAACAGTGGGAAAAGCTGGGCCGCGGGTCTCTTGAAAGGAGGCAGAAAGGAGGAAAAGAAGAGAACGAGGCCAATCTGCCCAACGGAGGCCTGGAGACAAGGCCGACACGATGGGGGGTTTGCGATGAAAGGGGATGTTGATGGGACGAGGTGCAGGAGAGCAAAAGGGGGAGGGGAGAGGAGAGCAAAATCTCAAAAAAAAAAAGTCGAAGCACAGCTGAGGAGGCAGAGAGAGAGAGAGAGAGACGAACCTGTCGAGACGGAGAGGCAGACAAGGGGGCGATGCGCAGAGACACAACGCCGTGACCAGCTGCGGCGACGAGATGAAGACGGGTGCAATGGGTGGTTTCTATGGGGGAGAGTCGCCGGCGTCGGCAGTGGTTGGTATAGTCATAAAGAGGATGTTTATTGCGTGTGTTGGAGTTCTGGGCTGCTTTTCTATTTTTTTGTCCTAATTTTTTATTCCCTTTTTATTTAAGTAATTTTTTCTGGATCCCCAAGAATCTGCGGGATGGCTAGCGCGCAAAGAGGCTAAGGTCAGAGGGGGGGCGGGTGCGGCAGGGCGTCGATTAGGGGACCGTCAGAGGCTGTGCGCCTGTTTTCCAGGCCACCAGACACCGCAATTATAGAAGCTGACGAGTCATATAGGGGGTTTCGAGAGGGGGGGAAGGAGGTTAGCAGAGAAATGTGGCGGTCCACAATTCTTCTTGGCCCCCTGCCAATAGGGTGGCTCCCAGCAGCCCCTAACAGTAAGCGGCACTGCCTGGAGCAACTCGTATCTCACTGCGTACATTTTTGCGAGACAGCCAGCTGGCGGGAACCGACGCAGCATGCCACGCACAAGAATGCGGCCGACGAAGGACAGAGGACAGAGGCGGCAGGTGGCATACTCCGTACAAACACGAGAAAACGATGCAAACAAATGACACGAGTACGCAGTATGGAGCACGAGGCGTACGAGTGAGCACAGTCTATATTGTATCCCACACTGTACACGCCATACCCCACCAGGACACGACGACCAGCGCACGGAAGGCCTGAACGGAAGGCCTGAAGAACGGAAGGAACAGAGAACAGAACAGAACAGCGTCTTGGCTTAGTCAGAGGCTTAGCAAGGCTAGGCTTCTAATTATGGGCCAACCCCCTTCGATGGAGCTTCTCTTTACATTGCCCTCCTGAATCGATGGGTACAAGAATGGAGCTGCCTTCATTTCACGGCAGAAGCCGTGCGCAGCTGTTGATCCGTGCAGGACAGGTGAGGCCGTCGATGCGCCTCGAGACCCTCTCTGTGTCGGCAGGCTTCCGCGAACGTGTACGAGTACATTTGCCTTTTGTATGTCCTTTGTACAGCGCCTCGCCCACGTCGCCTTTCCTCGTATTGCCTCCACATCGCAGCCAAGAGCCAAACGGCAAAAGGCAAAAAGGCAGAATGACAAACCTCTGCCTCAATATGGCGCATAAATCAGATGCCACAGCATCCCGAGTCTCGGCCGAGTGCGGCACTCACGACTCGCTGCCCCACCTTCCTCCTCAACGTCATCACTAAACGGGAAATGTAAATTTACAAGGCAGCATCACAAGTTCTTGAAGTTGATTCAATCAACCATTAAACCATTGATCATCAAACATCAAACATCAAGCATCAAGGACTCAACATCAAATCAACACCCAACGCTCATCTGCAATGGCCCCCACACCCACTTCCCCCTCCTTCTTCACCCTCCCCGGCGGCCGCACCATCTGCTACCGCCTCTCTCCCGCGGAAAACCGGCCAACCATTCTGCTGGCCGGCATGCTCGCCACCACCGGCGCCGTCTGGGACTATGTCGTCGATGTCCTGCACGCTGCCGGCTTCCGCACTCTTGCCTATGACCATCCCGGCCACGGCGGCTCTTCGCCGCCCGCCGTCCTCGCCGCCAACACCTTTGAGGCCATGGCCGACGACGTCTTGGCCCTCGTCCAGGCCGTCGTGCCAGCGTCCGGCCAAGGCCCTCTCCTGCACGCCTGGGTCGGCTGCTCGCTCGGCGCGGCCACCGGCGTCGTCTTCGCCGCCCGCCACCCCGGCGTCCTGCACCACCTCGTCGTCTGCGACACCGGCAGCCAGTCGCCCCACGTCGCCGGCGTCCCCGATGCCTTCACGCCGCGGGTCCAGGCAGCGCGCGCCATTGGCAACCTCAACGACGCGCTGGCCGGCACGCGGGCGCGCTGGCTGGGCCAGGCCTGGCTCGCGGACGCCGCGCACACCGAGCAGGCCCAGTGGCTGGCCGCGCTGATGGCCGAGACGACCCTGGACGGCTATGAAGGATGCATTGCGGCGCTGCTGGCACCCACGTTCGACCTCGCGCAGGCGGCGCCGCGCGTGGCCGCCCATCTGACGCCGGACACGGGCCGCGTGCTCGTCATGGTGGGCGAGAAGGACGAGCCGCTGCCGGCGGCCATGGAGACGCTGGCAGAGCAGATCCGCGCCGGGTTTGTGGCGACGCGTGGGGCCGCGGCAGCGCAGAAGGCGGTGCAGTTCGTGGTGGTGCCGAACGCTGGCCACTCTTGCTTCATTGACGGGTTCGACTTCTGGCGCCAGACGGTCGTGCCGTTTCTCAAGTCTTAGTGTACGGGAATATATAGTCAGATAAAGAAATGAAAGCTGTTTTCGAGAAATATTATGTTTTTATATTTGTATATCTGTATATCTATATATATTTATATTTCTTATTCTTCTTCGTATTTCGTATTTCGTATATCTCATATTTCATATTTCATATATCTCGTGTATCTCTTATATCTTAAATCTTATTTAAACCGTTTACAATTGTCCAAATAGAATATATTATATAATGAGTCTCTATATAATTCATGCCAACAGTTCGTCGATAACTCATCCATACTTTCCATCTCGCACCGTGCTTCCTCTTATCCACATCCCACGATGGCAATTTTTACTCAGCACACGGCTTCCCAGCCGAGACGACTCGTAGACTCGCAATGTCATCCTCTCTTGTATCGCTGAGTGATCGAACCAGTATATATCAAGCCCATCTGTTCTCTCGCCCTCGACGTTCATGCTCGTTATTTTTTCTGTTTCCCATTTTCTCCCACCTCATCCTATTTCCTGAGAACCACCATATCCGCAATCATGGCGCAGACCACGAGAAAGACCAACATCTTCCCCCATTACACCTTTTCTTCCACGCCCACACAGACCCCTCAGACCTCCCAGACCTTCCAGGTCTCCCAGGCCTCCCAGGCCTCCCAGAACGCCCAGATGTGGTCATGCACCAGATGCAAGACGGAAAACCGGGTCACGGCCAAGAGATGTGCCTCTTGCCACCACCTGCAACCGGTGAACTATAGCACGCCGCGGGCGTTCACTCAAGGGTGCACGTTTACTCTTCGATCTGTCTATGAAGCCCAGACGGCCAAGCCCTTCTCCAAGTCATCACTGGCTCCCAGCGGGATCACAGCCTCCTCGCTGATGGACTACGAGCAGCACTGCGAAGAGAAGCAGCGGAACAGCACACGCATCGTCGCTCCTGCTGCCGAGAAGACCGCCATGGTGCCCGACGGACAGCCAGACGACATGGCTCTGGACCTGGTGTGCGACCTGGCCGAAGCCCAGAGGCTGATTGAACAACTGGCCGAGAAGGACGGGCAGCCGGACGGAGACTCGGACATGGGAGGCATGCTGGACTCCCAGACAGACGAGATGGCCATGGATACGACGTCGGATGACGAGACAGTGGTGGAATTGAACAACGACCGCATGGACCAGGAATGAGGGCAGCCAGCATTCCCGCCCAGAGTCTGCCTGGACCGTGTACGAGTATGACCGCATAATCTTCATGGCGACGACTTCCCAGTAGAGGTTCGAGAAACTCTTTGAGAATGACATGGACAAGAGAGACAAGAGGGACTGAATACAAAAGATTTTGAGAATATTTTATTCCATCAAAACGAACCATTTTTCATTATTGCTGTGTAGACTCTGCGTGTCTGTCCTGTCTTTCCTGTCCGGCTCACACCCGCCCCTGTGTTTATGCATGTTTCAGTCCAGACGGTGGTGGAAGGAGAAAAAAAAAGAGACTTGTTGTACAGTTAAGCTGGGGGGTAAAATGAAAACATAAGACTAAATAAAACAGCCTTTGCCCACCTGGTCGAGTTCCCCGTTGCACAAGTGCTTGGCTTTTTTTTTTGGTGTCTCCCCTGGTATGCTCTTGTTTCTTTTTTGTTTGCCCATGGTGATCGTCGACTGGCTGAAAACGATCAGCTCCACAGCCCCTTTCTCAGCTCTTTCTCCCCCACAACAGAGCCGGCCCTGCTTGCCAGACCCAGCCCCAACACCCCCTCCTCTTTCCCCCTCCTCTCCTTTCTCCCCTCCCCTCTCCCCTCTTCTCACCCTCTCCCCCCCTCCTGAGCTGAGCAACGGCCACAACGGAGCAAAAAACAAGACTGCGGTAGCAGAAAGGGCTGTCGCATGACCAGGCAAGTCCGGGGAGATTCTCGACGTGACGCTCCCCCTAACCCGTAGTGTCCCTCCCGGCAGCAACAGCAGCAGCAGCAGCAGCAGGGAGGACGCAAAGGACGCAAGGACGCAAAAGACGCAAAGGACGCAAAGGACGCAAGGCACAAGGACGCAAGGCACAAGGACGCAAGGCACAAGGACGCAAGGCACAAAGACACAAATCACCCCGTAACCATACCTCATACCCGCCTATTACCAACACAGGAGTATTGCAACCCGAGACGAAGAACAGAGACAACAGAACGCAGAGACAGCCAGAGAGAAGAGAGAGCGTGAGAGAAGGAGTGTGTAGGAGTAAGAAGAGGATGAAGGAGGGACGGAGAAAGGGAAGAGGAGGGGCGGAGCGTTGCAGCGGACGTGGCGTCAAGTCACTTCGGAAAGCAGCTGTTGGGGCTCCTCCTCGCGTTCACGCCTCGATGGCCTTGCTCTTCTTCTTCTGCTCCACCTTGAGCAGCAGTGCCCGGTTGATGTGCGGCAGGACACCGCCAAACGCGATCGTGGCCCGGATCAGGGTGTCGAGCTCTTCGTCGCCGCGGATGGCCAGCTGCAGATGCCGCGGCGTGATGCGCTTGACCTTGAGGTCCTTGGCAGCGTTCTGCATGGTGAGCGGGAGGAAGGACAAGACAAGACAAGAAGACAAAAGAAAAAGACAAAAAAAGACAAAAAAAGACAAAAAAAGACAAAACTTACGCCTGCCAACTCCAGCACTTCGGCCGTGAGGTATTCGAGAACAGCGGTGACATAGACGGCAGCCTTGGCGCCGACGCGCATCTTGTTCTGTGTGTTCTGCTTGAGGAAGCGCTTGACACGACCGCAGGGAAACTGGTCCGGTTAGTTGCTGTCTTTGTGTGTCCGTTTGCTGCCCGATCCAAGGGGTCGGATGTTGCGTGCGCTGCGTGTGAGGAGAGCCTGCGAGCCTGCGCGCCTGCGCGCCTGCGCGCATCGCATTGATTGCGCCGAGCGGTCCAGTGACGGATACGATCCCGTAGACGGATGCGGACGTCGACGTTGATGCGATGCCGATGCCGAGGCCGGCTGGGATGCCGACGTCGATGACCATGCCGGCCGTCGCGTTCGGTTCCGATCGCGTAGACCACGACAACACAGACGACGATGCCGGCGCCCGGCGCGCCGTCCGGCTGGGCCTATCCGGATCCGGATTCGCAAAAAGGCTGGCAGACACGTGCAGGGTGGCGAAGGCGGGCAGAAGCGGCCGCGACGGCGGCATGGATGGTGATGGGTCGAAAACGCGTGTTGGTCGCGATGGTGGACCACTCTTCCTCCCTCTCTCCCCCCCTCTCAGGACACAAATGACAGATTGCTACTTACTTGCAGACCAGCACGCGCCGAATGGCTCTGCTGCTTCTTCGGGCCGTCGACAGAGGTCTTGCCGCCAGAGGACTTGCCTCCAGAGGATTTGCCTTTTCCGCCGGCCATTGTTTATCGCGAAGCGGAGTGGGATTTAAAAAAAAAATGCCAAAAGTCGACAAAGTGGAATCGCCGGACGATGCGGGTCGGAAACGATGCAAATCGGTAAAAAAAAACGTCGCGTCGAAAGAGAGTGGCGGAATTGCTCCGTATGTTTTTTTTTTTTTTTTGCTGGTGGTTGGTGTCAGTGGTGGTCGTTGCGGCGGTGATTAACTTTTTGGTTGTTTTTGTTTTGTTTTGGTTTGGGTTTCCTGGCACTCGCTCTTTTTTTTTTTGGCCTTATGTGGGGGGTGAGTGCTGCCTAAAGCTTAGGATGCGATGCGATTTTGGGGGAGCACCAACAAGGCGTCTCTTAGTGCTACAGTGGAGGAATAGAGGGGGGGAGGGGAGCGCAGAAAAAAACAAAACAAAAACGCCCCAAAAGCAGGAAAAAAAAATGGGAAACCAACCCCTCCAAGAAAAGAAAACAAAGGTGCTCCGGAATGGAAAGTGACGCTATAGAGTAGAAAGAGCATGCAATATAGTGCTCTAATCCCTGTTGGGTTAGCGGTCAATAGTGAATTCTAGTGCTACAGTTCTGAGTAGACGATCGATTGCGAAGAACATAGACGTACGAGTACGAGTAGACCACATAGACTACGAATAGAGTACAAGTACAGAATACGAGTACAGAGTACTGAGTACGTAATACGGAGTATGAATGGGGTATTCGTACTCGTACTTCCACCGTAATACTCCCCGTACTTCATGAGCAATTCATTAGTCAGCTAACACGATGTTGTCCTCAGCCTCATCTGCCTGTCACGTGCCTCGCCCCAACGTCTTTGCTCATAAATTCACTCGTACACATGCCTCCCTCGTGGATATCGTCCGCGTTCATGACTACTCATTCAGCCGCCTATGCTCCTCCTGCTCCAGAAACGTCCGTAGAATATCAGACAGCGACTGCGTGCACTCTCTCTGCCTCTCTGCCTCCGCTTCTGTCTCTGCCCCCGTCTCTGTCTCCGTCTTCCTCTCCGTCTTCGTCTTGGCTCTCCCCGGCCGCGGCAGCCGGCGCAGAGGCTTGCGGCTGTGCTAACGCGCAAACACCTTGACCACGCCGTCGCCGCCGCCGCTCACCACCCACCGCCCGTCCTGGCTCCAGACCACCGAGCAGACGCCCTCGCCGCGCATGATCCGGTGCGACGTCATCTCCTGCGTGCACGTCCGCTTCTCCAGACTCCAGAACCGCAGCGACGCGTCGTGCCCGGCACTGACCAGCTCCCGCCCGTCCGGACTCAGCGACAGGCTCGAAATCGCCGCCGGGTGTGCCAGCATGTCATAGGTGCATTGCCCTGGAGAATTAGCAGGCAGGCCCGAAGCCAGGTCCCCCCCAGACTGCTTACCGCTGTTTGCATCAAAGAAACGGATGAACCGGTCCTCGTGCCCTGAAATAATCACCCCTTCCACCCCCGACCCGGCCATCCCTCGTCCACCGCCCGTTGGTCCACCCGCCGCCGCCCCAATGTCCTCCTCCCCGATCAGCGGCTGCTCCAGCCCAACCGTCGTGGCCACCACCGCATTCACACTCGTCGAGAGCGTCCCGTCGTACGTCACCAGGCTCGCCATGCTCCCAATCTCCTCGCCCAACCGCGTGTCGTACACAATAATCGACGCGTCCGAGTAGCTCACCGCAAAGTTCGTCCCGTTGCTGCTCAGCGCCGCAATGCACGTCGGGCTCGCCTTGGAGTTCGCACGCGTAATCGTGTGCACCAGCGTGTGGTGGAACGGACTGCTGCTAGCCGTCGTCGGCTGCGGACTGCTCGGGAACCCAGACCCCGAGCTCATCGAGTTGCCGCGCACGCGCCCACCGCCCGCCCGGCGTCCCGTCGAGGCGGCTGCCGCCGCCGGCGCCGGCTGCGGCGACGTCATCTGCGGCGGCGCGCTCACTGCCCACACACGCACCGTCCCGTCAGCGGCACCCGACGCCAGCAGAATCCGGTCCGGCGACCCGTACGGGTTCGTCTGCCCAAAGATCGACCCCAGCGTCGCCGGAAGCACACAGAGCGCCCACACGGCGTCCGTGTGTCCGTCCAGCGTCGCCTTCGGGTCCACCCGGCCCCGCTCCCACACCCGGATGAAGTTGTCCTGGCCGCCCGAAAAGATCCAGCCGTCGCCCTGCGCCCGCCCGCCCGTCGAGAAGTTGGGCGACGGCGACCACGCCGCCAGACACAGCACCGCGCCGTGGTGTCCGCGGTGCGTAAAGTCGGCCTGCACATCCAGATCCGAGGACGAGCTGCTGCCCGCATAGCTGGCTGCCCGCGGGATGTGAAACCGCTTGATCAGCCCGTCATCGCCCGCCGTGCAGATCTCCGGCTCGCCAGGACTGCCGCCGCCCGAAAAGATGACCGACCGCACCGTATCCAGATGGCCCCGGAGCCCAAATCGGAGCTTGAAACTGCCGCTCTCCACCTTTTGGGACATTGTGTTTAGCGAGAGTTCGTGCTCGTTGCTGCGTCGACGGGACGAGCTGCTTTTGCGCCGATGCCGGTTGGGCGACTTGGAGGCCCCGTCTGTTGCTGGGAACATGTCCGTATCGGGCCGTGTCGTCGCGGCCTGTGAGGCACCTGGTTCCGGAAATGTCGACGGGCCGTCGTTAAAGTCCCACGCATCCGGGTCAGACCCTTCTGCCGCCTTGTCCCGAGGCGCTTCCTTGGCGGCCGCCGCGTTGTTGGCAAACCCGGACCGGGACAGCTCGGCACCCATCGATGCCTCTTCTGCCGCTCGCGTTGCCGCGGCCTGGGCTTGCTGTTGTGCGGCCCATTCCACGGGCGCCGTGGCATAGAGTGCCGGTGCCGGCTCCGCATTGGACCGGACCATCGGCGTCGGCTGCAGCTCCATGTTCTTTGCAGAGGGCGCATAGCCCGTGGACATGGACGGGGCCGCGGGCGCCTGCTGCCCGTTGTTGGTCATGCCGTGGCCGCCCTGCCGCACGTTTGCAGAGCGCATCTGCTGGCCATACTGGTCGGGCTGTTGCTGCTGGCCCATGGACATGTACTCGTCTTGCATTTCGTCGGTCGGCGGGAGGGGAGGCGACTCACGCGGAGGCATGGGGTTGGCCGGCGTGATCATGAGGTAGGCGAACTCGGCCTGGCACTGGTCCAGGAAGCCTCGGAGATCGGATCGGCGATTCTCGTCGTCGGACGGGAGGCCAAACGGAACGCCCTCGACCGGGGCAGCATCTTTGTCGACTGGCGGCATGTCAGCACAGAAACAAACGATAAACGACACACGATGGAAACGACCGCCAACTTGTAAGATACGCACCATGAAGCTTCTCTGAGACCCGCGTGGCTCGGTCCGGCTGTTCTGTCTCAGTCGGCGGCGCGGCTGTTGAGCCCGAGGCCTTGAGCTGCGCAGCCTGGTCCTTGACCTTCTTCTGCAGGATGGCCACGTATTTGTTCAATGCCTTTTGCGTGGCATCGGCCCGCCGCACAGATCCTTCCAGCGCCGCTATCCGGCCTTTCATCTCCTGCTTCTCAATCTCCCAGGCATTGCGGTCGCGTTCATGGCGGTGCCACTCTGCCTGTAGAAAGCGCATGACACCTAATAACCGTCACGGCACATGGTCAGCACGGCAGCCAGGGCCAATCGAGAAAGAGACGTACCTTGGAGAGTGTACTCCGTCGCGTGCGGCTGGTTCGACCCATTGCCCTGGGCTCCAGACAGGTCGCCCCCTGCCCCCATATTGCCCAGGCCGTTGCCCGCATTCGGCCCCATACTATTCTGGTTGCTCCAACTCATGCGGGCGGTGGGTATGGGACCAGTTTCGGTGTGGTGGGCAGAGCGATACGCTCAGGTATTTTGGGTCGTCGCGTCTTTTTTTTTCGTACCGTATCGTTTCGTCAGTCGTCGTCGTAACCAGGTGCAGGGTCGCTCGCTGCTGAGGATCAGGCGGATAAAAGAGAACGGGTGGCAGTCTCCCGATTAGGGTGCTAAACAAGTCGGCGAGGAATATACAGAAAACGACAGCAGGCGAAAGAAGAGCGAGCGAGAAAAGAGAGCGAAAGAGGAAAAGAGCGAAAAAAGGAGGAATATATTGGTACAAAAGTTCGGATGGAAATGCACCTGTGCCGGCCGTGAGCAGGCCGCTGCGGATGCCGAATGACAAGGAGAAAATGCCGGGAAAAGAGCCAGACGAACGGGACGTGTCTAAATGCGGTGCTGTTCGTGATGCGGAAGCTGGGCTGCTCATCAAAAAATGGAGATGAAGCTTCTGCTGGGAGCGGAAGCGGTTGCCGCGCGCGCAGAGCCAATCGCGTTGTAGCGGCGGTCTTCAGGCGCCAAGGCATCAACAAAAGGTACTAACTTTGCACCCTTCAGGGGCTGCGTTCAGGGGCCGTTGAGCGCCAGCGATAAGGACACGTGACCCTTATTCTCGCAAACGTTTGCGCACAGCAGCACGAAAACAGCCGTCGACTGGCGCCTACTCTGTCATACTTCGTATTCAGAACCCTATCTCCACTTTACACGTTATACGCGTATCGTACTTTGCCATCGCCTCAAAACTCCAACTCCTCAACCTCCATGCCGCAGCCCATGCACCGCTTGACCGACATGCCCTCCTCATTCTCCACGGCACGGCCCCATTCGTGCACGTGCTTTCCACCCCCGCCTACGGCATCGCCAAAGGTCGTCGCCTTGCCTGCACCGCCCACGCCGCCTTTGCCCACATGGGCATTGTTTCGCCGGTACGCCTCTGTCCGCGTCTTCTTCTTGAGCTCCAGCAGCTTGCTCTTGAACTTGGCCTCCTTCCGGCGCTTCTTGTCGGCCTCGCGCCGCTCAAACTCCGCATCCAGCGCTTCTGCAGACCCCCACTTCTCCTGGATGGCGTACTCCTCCACCTGGTAGCGCAGGAAGAGCATCATGTCGTGCCAGTGCGATTTGTGCGGATTCGGCTTCGACAGATGCGGCAACAGCTCGGCATCCTTCAGCTCGGCTGCACACAACACGGTTAGCTGCCACGGTAGCCGTAGACGAAAGAGGATAACAGGGCCGGAGACGCACGGTCCGTCAAGAGGTAGTCTTCCTTGCACTCCGTCTTGGTCAGGAGGCTGTACTTTTCCGGGTACTTTTCCTTGCACGCGTTGCACACGCAGCACCGCAGCACGTCTTCCCACACCCAGTCGATCTCCAGGCTGTCGCACTCGCGGCACTTTTTCAGCTCCGTCTTCTCGGCCAGCACGCTCAGTCCGGGCTCGTACGGGCCCTGCTTGAGGCGCTTGAGATTGCGGATCACCTGCAGCCGCTCCCACTCCGCCAGAGTCATGTGCTGCGGTCGCTGCTCGCCGCCCGGGCCGTTCTTGTCGGCCGCCAGGGCCTTGTTCCAGGGATCGTCCTCGGTCGAGAGAAAGCCGCCTTTGGTGTCGGTCATGGCGCTGAAGTTGTAGTCGACGTATTTGGCAAAGTTCCGCGCCGGCCGGATCTCGACGTCTTGCTTGCTGGCATCGCGGTTGGTCGCCGGGAGATCGCTGGCCGAGATGGCCGCATGGGGGCGTTTCCTCTGGCCTGCAGCCACGCCCTCTCCTGCCACGACGTGGACGTCGCTGACAGCGCCGATCCCGCTCGGCGACGGAGCCGCCGCATCATTCTGCTCGCGGCGCGCCTTGGCCTTTAACCGGTTCTCCTCCTGTGCCGTCGCAAAGTCTGGTCAGTGAGACAGCAAGGATGTGGCAAACGGCACCGTACTCGCAGCTTACAATCCGTTTGGCAGTGTCGTTTGGTATGCTAGTCGCTGGGCCAGCAGCTGGCCGTGAGGCGGACGGCGACGGCCGGTCCATGTTGTAGAAGGCTGACAGAGCAGAAGACGGACACGGATGCTCGTGACGTCGACCCGAGAATTACAAGCCGCGCCGCATTTAGTAATGATGACTAATCAAGATGCGGAGCGTCCACTCTACGGAACCCATTAGTGGATTATTAATGACATTAATAATATTTCTTATGCTGACACGTATTATCGACCATGAGTGATAATATTCCTATTATTCCTAATCATTATTCATGGCATGAATCGCCACCGGGATGGAACTCCCAGACCGCAATTACCCAAAAACTCTGCTGTAGAGAAACACAACCGAATAGGAGGGTTTCCAGGAATAGGTATCAACTAGGAAGAGGTGCACCCGTAGACCTGTAGCCCAAGGAACCGATGCCTCCACGAGTCTATCGAAAACTAGTTACCGAAATGACACGGCGAGCAAATTAAAAAAAAAAGAGGAAAAAAGCGCAAGAAAATTAAGTCGCCTTTTTTTTTACTCCTCCTTGACGCCGCCACGGCCAGCCCGCTCAGCAGCCTCGACGGCCTTCTTGTCACTCTGCACGGGGCCGCTCTGGAGGCCGCTCATGAGACCGGCGGCAGCCTTGAAGGGCCGCTTGAGGTCGCCGGTGGCGGGCTGGCCAAAGAGGTGGATCTTGGCCAGGTTGGACTCGAAGGCGCCCTTGAGGGGGATGATGGACTGGATCAGGAGCGGGTTGGTGTACTTCATGTAGAGGTGCATGAAGCCCATCATGGCGATGCTCATCATCTGCGAGCGGATGAGCTGCTTGAGCTGGGCCTTGTCGTAGGCCTGGACAGTCGTGGTAACCAGCTTGCCCTCCTCCGTGGAGCCCATCGGGGGCGGCTCAACATACTTGAGCGTGGTGAGGTCTGGCCGGGGCAGCGTTAGCAATGTATCGAGGGCCGCAGGGACGGCAAGTTCAGACAAACATACCCTTCTTCTTGTTGATCTGGCTCTGAATGTAGAGGGTGACGCTGATGATGATCAGGTTGCTGACGACATAGCCGATGCGCGCCAGGTTCAGGACGTTGGGGTCTTCAAAAGGCACCCGCTTGGAGACCTGCATCATCGCAATGACGATGATCAAGTTGGTGCTGCGCAGAGGAGGTTAGATATGCGACGGAGCGCCCGGGAGTAGTGGGTGGCGAGAGGAGGGAGGGAAGACTCACATCTGGGGGCTGAGGCCGGCCATTGTTGCGGATCTCTGGAGGACTGGGGAGGGAATGGTGAGCAATTGCCTTGTTTGCAGCGCAGGAGAGAGGAAGAGAGAAAAAAAAGGTCATGCGAAATGCGAAGAGACTAAGCTGCCGGTTCCAGGGACAACTGGCGCCTCCCGGAACGAGGAACTACTAATGATCCGGCGCTTGTGGGCAGTGAGGCTGCGAAGAGGACACGATTCCAGCACGTTCCAGCGGTCTAGCGGGCGCAACAAGGCACCCGCCACTATCGTAATTGGCCCGTCCCAGGCCCACAGGGGCGGACTCCGCAGCACATACGGAGCAAAGCACGCGACAAAGTCCGACCCGACCGTCCTCGTTCAACAGGCAATGGGGCTTAAACCTTAATGGTATTGGCCTCCACTTGACGTGATCAGTCGTTATCTCTGAAATCCTTCGTGTCGAGACGCCATTCTACAGGGGTTATGCAAGGTACGGAGCATGTTCAGCGCAATCATTGGAGAGTCGAGGGGAGCGAACACAGTATCCATGATCCTTGTATTGATCCTTGTGAGCAATGAATGACAGCAGCCTTGTTCGCCAACAGGTGTGGATAGCTTTGTCTAAGAGATCTACTCGTATTGTCTAATTGATGCCTTCCACTTTTATGTAGAGATGATGACTAATCTCGTGGATCTGCTTTTTCAACACGAAGTACTCCGTAATTGCCAAATGAGAATTCAAAGACAGCCGAAATATATAGCAGAAACAATGTTGAAGTTGTATTCCTTAAACTTCTCATGTGTTGTCATTTTCTGTAGCAACCAAAAGTAACATGTGGCTGCTTGAACTAACCAATGTTCTACTTATCTGATTGTTTGCACCGTACTTTGTTACGTGTACTAAGTATGGATACAGTCCACGAATACTCATCTTTATTCTTTCATCATTGTGGAAAGCGATTCACGTGATATTCCTTGTCTTATCGGCTCTGAGGTGCAGATAGCAAAATGTAGTATGAATGGCTACTTTGGTGATATTACCTAATTCGGAAACTGCATCCCAGAGCCTCGTCTATCAAAATGGAACCTCATTTTTCTAACTTCCTTCTAAACATAGAAGAAAGACATCGCCGCATATTAACGCGCAGTACAGAGATATTCAGAGTCTCGGACATGACTAACACTCATATTCTACGGCATGTCACGTCCGTCCTGCCCCTCTTCTGCTTTTTATATCTTCATATCCACAGTACCAACTTCATGGATCCATGGGCTTCCATATGCCTTGGGATTACTAGAGAAGCGTCATTGTATGATATCACCTTATTCATGGAGCGCACCCTCAAGCATGGACGTCCTATATCACGGGCATGCTTTGCTAAGAACGACGTCGACGCGATGTGTAATCGACGACGACGACGACGGCGAGGTCTGCTGTTCCCAGGCCTACAAATACCGAGCCCCCCCCCCCCCCCCCCCCCCTCTGATCCTGGAAATAAAATAACTCTAACCATCCGGAAGTCCCATAGACCACACAGTGCATTTTGTTATTTCTGAATATTTATCTCTTCTACCCCGACTTTTTCGGTGTACAGCTTTGTGACCATGGTTCGTGCTGAAAGATCTCATTCGCTCTCGAGCTCCTCGGAGTCTCACGAAGACGAAGAAAGACGTGCTGGACGCCGCCTCGTGCGTTTTGACTTTGGATCCTGGGACGAAGACGAGTCCTCCGTGTTGGAGGAGCCGCTCGAGGAGTCCACGGGCAGATCGGTGTCGCCTGGCATTGAAGACGAGATCCGCCATCGCAACCGGCTCCGACGTGTAGACGGCTTTGCAATGCTGGTGCAGCGTGAGATGCAGCAGGAGAGACTCTTCAACCGCCGGCATGTCTACGGCGCGGGCTTTCCGTCCGAGTTCATCCCGGGGGAGTGGGAGAACAATGGCGTGGTGGACGCGGAAGAGCCCTACCCCGATGTGGCCAATCCCGTGCCCCCCTACACTGCCTACCCGGGCGAGGGGGAGACGATCCAGGAGCGGTTTTCGCTGGCGGAGTCTGTCCACCTGCCGTCTTATGAGGAGATCTTTGTAAGCAGGCGCCTGTTTCTGCCTGGGCGAGCTTGTGCTGACACGAAGACAGCCCCAGAGTGCTCAGCCACCCGTCGGTGAACAGGGCCTGTCTGAGACAGACAACGGGCCGTCTGAGTCGGAGTCTGAGTCGGAGCAGGAACAGGTGCAGGAGCTGCAGCAAGAGCAGCAGCAGAAACCGCCGCTCGAAGAGTCGTACATACTCTACGGCCAGGGCGAGCGCCCGCTGGACGAGAGACACATTCCTCGGGTGTCGCCCCGCATGGTGTTTATGCCTCTGGTGGCCGGCGTGGTGAGACGAGCGCGACGCATCCATCGCCGGATGGCCAAAGAAGCATAATTTGGGCTCGGGCAACGGACAGGTCCTTTTGGACAGCCAACGGCCCAGGATCTCTGGGACAGCCAATGGCCGGCGGCAGCTTTCCCCCCGTGATCCACGTCCCCTTGGGAACTCGGTCAGAAAAGCTAACGTCGGGGGCGGATCTGTCTTGGCGGACGCCGGCTGAAAAATGGCCCTGGCGAATACGAAATAAGAAATAAGCTCTGCGCATCACCCATCGGCCGAGGCGTTTTTTAGGGAGATTTAGGAGCAGCTCGGCTAGCAGGAAGTTTCATTGGACAGGCCAACAGGGGGCAGCATACAAAGAACAGACGATCATTTGGTTCATAAAGGGCGTGTTTTTTGTTACAAGTACGAAGGATAGCATACAGAGGATAGCATACGGAGTACAATAGCATACAATAATGCTCTTTTTGCTTCTCTGTGTGCTCACAGCCCTGACTGGCGGCGTAGAGGCCGCGGACGTCGTCTACGTGACGGACCTGTCCATCTTCACCTATCTTGTATGTTCCCTCCTGCTTCCTTCTGTCTTCCGTCTGACAGTCAGGCACCCTGTGCAGCCTCGGCCGTGTCCCAGAACATCCACTTGCAGGCCTCCTCCAGTCTTTGCGCCTCCGACGTGGCCGGCCTGCAGTCATGCGTGTGCTCGCAGCAGTACGACGTCGTGACGGCCGGCATGGCCAAGTCGGTCAGCAGCTCGTGCGGCGCCACGGCCACCGAGGACCAGGCATCGGCCCAGACGGTCCTCGACGCCTATTGCACGCAGTCCGAGTCGACTTTCTTCCCCACGCCCACCCACCCTGTCTCCTCGTACATCTGGGAGCTGCCAGGCTTTACAGATTTGGCTCCGTGTGCCCAGACGGGACTGTATAATGCCATTCAGTACAATGTGAGTTCTCCTCTCGTCCTCCCCCCTTCTTCCTCCTCTCCTCCCCTACTCCTCCTCCCCTCCTCTTCATTCTCCTCTTCATTCTCCTCTTTATTCCCCCCTCACACACTAGACCTATTACGAGTGCCCCGACGACGAGACGGGCTTGGCCTCCTGCGCCTGCACCAAGAACGCCAACCGGCCCAGCATCAACAACGTCGTCAGCAAGTCCGTTCGCGACCGGTGCAGCTCCCATGCCGACGACATGACCTCGGCCGCCGCCATGTTCACGGCCTACTGCGCCCTGGGCGACGGCATCACCTCCTTTCCCAGCCTGGCCACGGCCGACCCGAGCAACGGCGGCCTCGTTTCCTACTACATGACAGACATGCCGCAGTTTGCCGCGCTGCCCTCCTGCGCCGCCTCCGCCGCCTACTACGCCCTCAGCTACCAGCGGTACGACTACTGCGGCAACACCGGCCCGCAGGCCTGGGCGTCCTGCGCCTGCATCAAGACGGACGTGTCCAAGATCATCGCGCGCTCCATCTCGAGCAACGCCCGCTCGCGCTGCAGCTCCAGCGTCGGCGACAGCGTCTCGTCCGCCACCGCCTTCTTCGACTTCTACTGCAGCGCCGCCCGCGCCGAGGTGACCGTCACGGGCGTCCAGGCAGCCGTCACCTCGCGGCCCTCCCGCACCCCCGACGCCCTGGCGTCGGCCAAGTCCAGCATCCTCGCCGGCATGGCCTCGTCGACGGCGACGCCGCCCGCACGATCCTCTCTCTCGCCACGCGACAAAATGATCATCGGCGCCGTCGTCGGCAGCGTCGGCTTTGTCCTCCTTGTGGCCGGCATCCTCTTCTGTCTCGCCCGACGTGGCCGGAAGCGGTACCTGGCATGGGAGGAGAGACAGCAAGCCCAGGCCCAGGCGGCCCAAGCGGCCAGAGAGGCGGAGGAGGCCCAGGAGGCCCAGGCGAAAGTGGTAGCGGCAGAAGCAGCAGCGGCAGAAGCAGCGGCAGAAGCGGCAGAACAGGAAGCCCGCGAAGCTGCCGACCAAGCCGCTGCCAGAGACGCGGCGGCCGGCCACGACCACATCACAGCCGCCGACAGCGCTGACAACGCTCCTCCGGCTTACGATGCCGGGACATATGGAGCCATGTTCCACGTGCAGAAGCCGTCATGATACGAGAGAGCAGTGAGATTCTTGTAAGATAGTGGAAACAATGGCATTTTAGGGCATCAGGGCATCACACAAAGTCAGAAATGGCCGCCCAGAACCCCTCGGGGTTCTCGACCATGGGCAGATGGCCGGCCTGTGGCACGATCCGCAGCTCAGCCCCCGATGCTCCCACACTGCTGCGGAATCCATCCATGGCCCGGACGAGCGCGCCCTTGCCGTCTCCCTCGCCGGCCACCAGCCGCGTCGGCACCCGCAGTCCCGGCGCCGCCTCCCGCATGTTGTAGTCCCAGAGGGCCTGGCAGCCGTAGCGGAAGCCCTCCACCGTGTTGGCGGCCACCATGGCGGTCATCTGCTGCACGGTCTCGGGCTTGTGCGCCATCGTGTACGCATCGAACCAGCGCGACACTGTCCCCGTCGCCAGCGTCACCATGCCGTCCTGGCCGGACTCGGCCACACCGATCCGTTCTTGCCACGCCGCCGTGTTGGCCGGGCTGCTGGCAATGTTGAAGTCGCAGGCCACGAGGTGGTCCAGCACGATGCCGCCGCCGTTGCCGTGCCGCAGCGCAAACTGAAGCGCCGAGGCACCGCCCTGGGACACGCCCACGAGCGCGTGCACCCGCCGGATACGCAGCGCGTCCAGCAGGGCCCGCAGGTCGTCGGCCAGCAGGGCCATCGTGGCCGGCTGCGGCGGGGTCGGCAGGCCGTGGCGGCCGCGCACGTCGTAGCGCAGCAGGCGCCAGTGCGGCCGGTGCACGCGCAGGAGCGCCACGAGGTCGTCCCACATGTGCAGCGACGTCAGCAGCGAGTTGCAAAAGACCACCGTCGGCGCGTCCGGCGCCCCGCTGCCCTCGAGCACGTACGGCAGGACCAGGCCGTCGCGTGCCACCGTCACCGACGACTGGATCACTGCGGGCCGGGGGGTCGTCGTCGTGAAGCCGTCCGAGAAGGCCCGGGCCGGCGGCAGCGCGCCCAGCGACGCCAGGTCGCGCGGACCCGGGCCAAAGACGTAGAACAGCGTGTAGGTGCGTCGTGCCTTGTGGCCCACAAAGCGCGCAAAGACGTCGGCCCGCCGTGGCGTCGCCATGGACGCCTTGTGCTCGGCGCCACCGAGACCATTGGCCGTCGTGTACTCGTGCAGCGTCACCAGCCGTGTCGGGCCACTGCCTGTGGAAACGCCGTCCACCGTCGACGGCCGGTACAGCCGGCTGCGCAGCCATCCCGGCACCTTGGACAGCATGGGGAAGTGCTCTTCTTCGTACCAGCGGCTGAGTGCTTCGACGGCCGCTGCCGCTGCCTCGGGCTGGACCGTCACCTCGACGAACACGAGCACGCGGCCGTTCTTCTCGTCCTCGTCCTCGTCTGCCACGACGTCTTCTGGCGCCACAAAGTCAGCACGCTGCTGGGAACAGGCGAGATCCAGAAACCGCCGCTGCACGGCCACCTGGCCAATGGTCTCGGCCTCGCGCGGACTGCGGTTTGCCCGCAGATCGGTGTACGTGGGCGTCGTCAGGTCCGCCATGTCCCGCACGTCGTAGACGGCCAGAAACTCTGGCTGCTCGCCGTCTGTTGCGCGATACCGCAGGCCGTTGGCAAAAATGGCCGGCAGCCGCAGCCGCGTAGGGCCATGCTCGTTGTTGTACCAGTCGTGGAACTGGTCCAGCGAGAGGCCGGCCTGCGGCTGCATGGTCACAAAGAGCATGCCAGGCGCCATGACGAGGAGAGACGAGGAGGAGAGAAGAAAAAAGAGAAGAGAGAAAAGAGACCAAAGAGACGAAAGAGATGAGAAGAAAGAGAAAAGAGACGAGACGAAAGAAAAGAGACCAAAGAATTCCGTACCTCAGAAATCACCAAAAACTGGAGATCGTCTTCGAAGCAAACACTCCCATGCCGGAATCGTTCGCATTGCCATCAGCTTAAATACCTTGTCCTCGTCCACGGTTAAAAGCTTCCCCTTTGTCGATGTCGGCAGTTCAGCGTCGGCAGCTGTGTCGAGGTGGGGCTTCGCCGGGTAAGAGTACTTCCTGTGTGTACTTTGTCCGTACGCAGTAAGTACGAGTAGCGCCAGATGAGGTCAGTGCTTAGTCAGCATCGAGATCGCGGGCAGCGACGACCGGGGCCGTTCCTTCTCCATGCGTCCGTCCTGCGCGCGTCCGTCCATGCGGGGAAGGTGCGTGACTGTGGAATACGGCTGCCTGCCTACTCGTACGTGGCTGGGCCGTTTGCCCTTCGTCGCCCAATCGGGAATCCAAAATTCTACTCCTCCGACTATTTCCCGCTTCGTTTCCCCCACACCACATCATCCAACATCCCTCCTTGCATGTCCCGCGTCACCTGCAAACTGCTGCGCAGCCTCGTCTCCCCGTTGTCATTCGATAAACTGCTGCCTGACTCCTACGTGGCCATCCTTGACAATCCCCCCCCACCAACTTTCATGCAGCCGGGCTGCAGCTTATCACCCCCTCCTGATTGCTCACCACCACATTTTCTCGTTCTTTGCGAGACCGCTGGCCGACTCGGCGCCTAGCGAGTGAGGGCGAGTGAGACGGCCTGGCTATTTAACGGCTGTTTCTCCCCGCCGTCTTCGGCTCTCGCTCGTTTGGAGGGGTTGGCTCTCTACGGAGCAAATCGCTCTCCGTACCCCCCCAATTCATCATGGAAGTCTTCATCACCAATCTGCCCACGCAAGGCAACATCAGCGACAAAGGGCTGAGAGACCAGCTACTTCCATTTATTCGAAACATTAACGTGTATGAAAAGGCTTTTGACTGCAGAAAGCCACGGGGACGGAACAATGGAACCATTACGTTTCTCCACGACGCCGATGGCCGCAAATTCTTGAACTTTTACGGAGAAATCAGGTCGCCTAAGGGTGCTAATGGCCGCTCCAGACCTCGCTCGCAACTCCACATCCTGGGCGCTCATGTGCTGTGCCGCAAGAGCAACAAGCCGGCAGACACCATGACCCTGAGGCACCTGGAAGCAGAGGTGGACAAGGCTCACCATCCCCCGGAACCTCGACGCGCTGCTCAGAATGATACGCTGCCTTCTTTCCAGATCAATGCTCTTCATTGTGGATACTATCGCTTTTACAATGACCGTCTCGCTTTCATCCCCGAGATGACGGACCGTGTGATCCAGGGCAAGGCCTCTTTTGGAAAGAGATATCTCACGGTCAACATCCAGAGCTTCTACGGAAACTCCATGTCTGCTCGCTTGATGTACATTCCCCTGGGCACGATCCAGGAAATCGTCTGGGCTGGCACCGGCGAGCTGACCATCACCCTCTCGGCTGTCCCCATCCTCTTCGCCCAGGCTGCCGACAAGAAAACTCGCCTGACAGCACTGGACTCCAGGCATGCCAAGATCGTCGGCACCTGTCTCATCTACCGTCTGGATGTCGACCCTACAAACATGTACCGCCAAATGCAGCGGCTGTCCAAACTGGAAATATTGACCATCACACAATATGACCTGGGGTTTTACACTGCTCCTCATATCTACGATAGTATGCAGAAGCTCAACACCACCCTGGCCAATGCCACCGCCAAAAACCTGCTGCCGTTTCCTATCCTGTTCCAGCTGCAGGCCCTGGCCTACAATGGCTATCTACACCCGGACACGGTCGTCGAGTTGGCCTCCTTTCTCATGGCGCTTCGAAAGACGCGCATGGCCATTTCTGTCGAGGCCATGAAGACCCTCTTCAATGACATTGAGTGGCCTACGCCAAACTACAATAATCCGTCCGACTTTGACGCAGATGCGCTTATAAGCTATCTGCGCAAGAAGGAAAAAGATATCCAAACCGGCTATCAAGTCCGTAGTGGCCTCACGAACCCGGCCGGCAACCTGACACCCGTTTGCCGCGTGTCTGTCACGCCCACGCGGATCTTGCTGCATGGCCCCGAGCTGGAGAGCAAGAACCGGGTGCTGCGGAAGTTCCCCAATCACCACGACTTTTTTATTCGTGTCCAGTTCTGCGATGAAAACAATGACATGCTCCGCTTGCTCGGAGGCCAAACAAACTACGACGAAATCCATAACCGATTCGTTGAAATTATGACAAACGGCATTCAGATTGCCGGCCGCACGTACAAATTCCTTGGATGGTCGCACTCCTCGCTTCGTGCCCATTCCATGTGGTTTACGGCGCCGTTTTTCGATGACACGAAACACTTTCAAACGCATCTCAACATTATCAACACCCTCGGAAACTTTAACACGATTCACTCGCCCGCGCGACATGCCGCGCGCATTGGACAGGCCTTTTCGGAAACCCCCTTTGCTTCGCGGCTGGACGAGAACAAGATCAGTGTCCTGGAAGTGCCGGATGTTGAGTCCTCGAGCGGATCTGTGTTCAGCGATGGCGTTGGTACCATCTCCATGGAAGCGCTCATGAAGGTTTGGAAGGCCCTGCCCAAGGCGAAGATGTACCCGACTTGCTTGCAAATACGCTATGCCGGAGCCAAAGGCATGCTGTCGTTGGATATGCGGCTGCCGGGACGCCAGATCTTGTTGCGGCCGTCCATGATCAAGTTTGAGAGTGAGGAAAAGATCAACCTGGAGATTTGCGATACAGCCAAGGCCATGCCTCTGTATCTCAACCGGCAGATGATCAAGATTCTCGAGGACATGTACGTCCCGGCAAACTGGTTTATCGGGCTGCAGAATGATGCCGTGAGCAAGCTGCAGCTCATTGCCTCAAACACATACAACATGGCGAGCTTTCTGAAGAATCAAGGCGTCGCCACGACCATTAGGCTGCACAAGCTTCTACGCCTTGCGGACAAGCTGGGGCTTGACTACCGCACCGAGCCGTTTCTTCGACGCACCACCGAAGCGGTGATCTTGCGTGAACTGCGCCTGCTGAAGCAAAAGGCACGTATGCCTGTGCCGTACGGCGTCACCCTTTTTGGCGTCATGGACGAGACGGGCTTCCTCGGCCCGGGCGAGGTATACGTCACGTTTGAGTCCAAGGCGAATTCCAAATCCCAGCAGTTCAAGTCACCCCCTGGGGATCATGTCAGACTTTTGGTGACACGGTCGCCCGCTTTACACCCGGGAGACATCCAGATTGCGACCAATGTCATCCCGCCGAAAGGCCATCCGTTGGGCGAGCTGGTCAATTGCATCGCCTTCAGTGCGCGCGGAAAGCGGGATCTACCCAGCCAGCTGAGCGGCGGCGATCTGGACGGCGACATTTTCAACGTGATCTGGGATCGTGCTGTGTGTGATGCACCGCGCCTGAGGTCGTTTTCGCCGGCTGAATATGCACGCGTGCCGCCACTGGACATTGGACGGCCGGTGACGACGGAAGATACTGCGGACTTCTTTATCAACTTCATGAAAGCGGACCATCTGGGCGTGATTGCCACGCAGCACATGATTCTAGCGGACCAGCGACCTACTGGAACACTGGATCCGGATTGTGTGGCGATGGCGGAGCTGCACTCGACGGCAGTAGACTTTTCCAAGACAGGGATTCCCGTGAACATGAAGGATCTACGGCGTGGTCGCCGGTTCCGGCCTGATTTGTAAGTTTGCCCTTGTTTTCCCTTATTGTGGTACAAGAGACGTACTCCGTACTAACGTGGCCCAGTTTGGCACCTGGCCCGGTTGCTCACGTCTACGACCGGCGTGATATTGAGCTGGATGATTACATTGTGGACGATGACGAGAACAAGGACGACGCGGATATGGACGGGCCGGCCCATAAATACTACCGGTCGGAGAAGATACTGGGTATCTTGTATCGGGCCGTGGACGAGGGCAAGATTTGGAACGATGATCTGCACAAGAAGATGGTGCGAAACGTGAAGACGGAAGAGCCCTTTTTGGAGCTGTTCCGGGACTGGGCGGACAAGGAGTGTGCCGCGATGGGGTGCTACGACTGGGACGACCGGGTTGACGAGGCGACGCGGATTCGGTCGGCGTATGAAGATTCGATCCGGTCGACCATGCACGACTATTCGGACAACCCGATGCAGCCGATTACGGAGTTGGAGGTGGTGATCGGATCGCTGATGAGCAAGACGGGAGCGCAGAGCATGCGGCAGCGCGACCGGTCGCACAAGCTGCGGGACGAGTTTGAGCGGATCACGGGCTGGATTACGGGGCAGATGCGGCCGCAGAAGCGTGACGGACAGGATCTGTTTGCCTCGCTGCGGCTGTGTCAGGCATGTGCCCACAGTGAACCGCTGGAGGACGAGGAGAGGTTTGGCTACCGCCGCAAAGAGGACGACAGGATTCAGTCGTTTCCTCTGGTCGCGGCGGCAACGCTGCTGCGGGAGATTGAGTATACGAAGCGCAGAGTCGACGAGGAGCCGGAAACGGGAGGTGCTCCGGTCTATCAGCTTGGTCTGTTGAGGCTGCATTAGTCACGTGAATATGAGATACGAGTTTACGAGTACGGAGTACAGAGTAGAGTGCGGAGTACGGAGTACGGAGTAGAGAGCACAGGTACTCCGTAGAGAGTACGGAGTACAGGGTGGGTTTTCATAGTCATCACGTGACATGCCTTACGAGATTGATGAGCGAACTATCTGCACGCTGCATTCCAGGACATCCAGCAAGACGTTTGGCAGAATAATATACAATATCCGCAAGAACCGTTGCGCCATTTCGCCGGGCCGCGTGCTGGACTCGAGCCAAGCGGCCGCTGGGCGTTTATTTCCAGAGTTTCCCGAGAGAGACTGGGTGGTTAGTAAGGGAGACAAAAAGAGAAGCGAGGAAGAGCACTCACCCTCCTTGTCGTCGTGTTTGTTGAGGATCTTGGCGGTAGCAAGTTCAAAGTCTTCCTGGGTGACGTGGACGCGGCGTTCGCGCAGGGCGTACATGCCGGCTTCGGTGCAGACGCCCTTGAGCTCGGCGCCGGAGCAGCCGTTCATTTTCTCGGCGATCTTGGTGAGGTTGATGCCGCGGGTGAGGTTCATCTTGCGGGAGTGGATGCGCAGGATGTCGGCGCGGGCCTCGACGCTGGGCGGGGGGAACTCGATCTTGCGGTCGATGCGGCCGGGCCGCAGCAGGGCGGGGTCGAGGATGTCGAGGCGGTTGGTGGCCATGATGACCTTGATGTTCTTGGTGGGCTCGAAGCCGTCGAGCTGGTTGAGGAGCTCGAGCATGGTGCGCTGGACCTCGGAGTCGCCGCCGCTGCTGCCCTCGACGCGGGAGGAGCCGATGGAGTCGATCTCGTCCATGAAGATGATCGACGGGGCGTGCTCGCGGGCCATGACGAAGAGCTCGCGGACCATGCGGCTGCCCTCGCCAATGTACTTCTGCACGAGCTCGGAGCCGGAGACGCGGATGAAGCGGCAGTCGGTGTGGTGGGCGACGGCACGCGCCAGCAGGGTCTTGCCGGTGCCGGGGGGGCCGTAGAGCAGGACGCCCTTGGGCTGGGCGATGCCGAGGCTCTCAAAGAGCTCCGGGTGCTTGAGGCCGAGCTCGATGACCTCCTTGATCTCCTTGATCTGCTGGTCCAGACCGCCAATCATGTCGTACGTGCTGTCCGGCACCTTCTCCACCATCATCAGCGACACCAGCGGGTCGACCGACGACGGCAGGATCTTCTCGAGCTTGTAGCTGTCCGACAGCAGCGTGACGCGCTTGCCCACCGTCAGCTTGGCAATGTCGACGCTCTCGGCCACGTCGACCACTGCTCTGTTAGCGGCGCATACGTAACGCTCTAGGTCAGCACCCACCGTATTTCCCCTCGGGATGCACCTTGACCAGCACCTTGTTCGTGCCCATCACCTTGACCACCTCGCCCACATACGATCCCGGCTGCTGGAGCAGGCCCAGCTCTTCACGCAGCAACCGCACTCTTGAGTTGTAGTCGTTGCGCTGTGCCTCGAGCCGCCGCAGCACGGCCTGGCCCTTGAGGATCTCCAGCTTCATCGCCTCGATCTTGTTGTGGTAGTAGTTGTCGAGCGACATGGTGGCGAGGAGGACGAGGAGGGCGGGGAAGAGGGGTAAGACGATGAGAGAAATTGAAGAGCAGAGACAATGGCTGCTCGTCCGTCAGTGCTGCTGTCGTGTCTGCGTTCGTGGGGCGCCGCCGGGGTGCTCGGGGTATCGTCGACGGGGGAAGTGTGTGGCAAGGAGGAGGTGGGCGGCGATGCTCTGCGCTCGTTCGCAGGCGCTATGAAGCCAGGCAAAGATGGGCAACGCGTCTGGTCACGTGAGAGGAGCTTGGGCCACGCTACGGTATAAGCTGACTAATCATTGAGCCGCAGATGCTCTGGTATCTCACTGGTATCTCACGGAATACAAGCTCAGCTGTCATTACGTACGGCGTACTCCGTACAGAATACAAGCTGTCATTACGGTACACCCATATTCCACATATGCTATAAGGACAAGAACAGAATCCAGCAGATCGTGGATGCTATGCACGCAAGAAACAGAAATACAGACCAGCCGGATATTCGGAAGCGGAAGGAAACGAGAACAGAAGCAATAGCAAAAACGGAACAAAACAAGACGAAAACAAAAAAACAGTTAGGCCCGCGGCAAGGCCGGCCCTGGACGCAGGTAGCGGCCGTTGGGACCGAGCGTGTCGAAGCGGCGCAGGCCAAAGCCGGCGCCGGTGCTGTCGACGGCCGCATCCATCATGGCCGTGTAGCCGCTAAAGTAGAAGCCGACGACGACGACGAGGTAGCTCAACAGCAGAATGCTGCCCTTGAAGTAGTTGCTCTTGCCCTCGCCGTACATGTAGCTGAGCAGAAAGACGCACAGGATGACCGACACCATGTCCCACTGCGGGAACAGCAGCGAGAACGTGTAGCGGGCGGCGGCGTCGGCGCTGACGCCCGGCGGATACAGCGCCGAGAACAGCACGAGCGCCGGGATCTGCAGCAGACACACCTGCAGCGCATAGGCCGAGCCGATCTCCATCGACAGCGCAATGTTGCCGTTCATGGCAAACGAGATGGCGTTCTATTAGTCAGCACACGTTCACGTCCACGTCCACGTTCATCCTCACTTACCAAAAACTCTGTCGTGTTCGGCACCAGCGCAAACAAGGTAATGCCCAGGAACTTCTCGTCAATCGAAAACCCGTCCAGCACAAAGTCCACCGAGTCCACCAGGATCTCGGCAATCACCGCATACAGCGCCGTCGCACACATCAGAATCACCGACGACTTGAGCCGGCTCCAGTTGGGCGCGTCGTGGCCGCCGTGGTCGCCCGTGGCCACGGCTGCCGCTGCTTCGTCGTGGTCGAGAACGACGGCTGCCGGCCGCACCGGCGCCTTGGGCCCGCTGACACTGCCCCCGGCAGCCGTCATCATGCCGTCGCCACGGCCCAGCGTCCCAGAAGTCGCGGCCGCCCCGGCAGTCGCGGCAGCCCCGGCCGGAGCCGACGGCCGACGGGTCGAGCGGACGTCGCGGGCCGCCAAGGCGGCGGCAATGGCGGCCATCTCGGCCACCTGGCGCACAAACGTGCTGCTGTCGGCCTCGGACAGGCCGGCAATGCGCACCGTGTTGGCGGCACTGGCATTCGGCGTCGCCGGCACCGTCTGGACGTCGCCCTCGGCCACGCTCGTCTTGGAGGCAATGCTGCCTTCGCGCGGCTGCAGGCCCACCTGCTTGAGCGACTGGCCCAGGATCCGTCGGTACAGGTGCGAGTCGCGGATATCGACGTCGCCGCCGCCCGGCGCCGCGCCCGTCGCCACGGCATGCCGCACCGTGGCCGGCGGCGGGTTGACGAGCGTGGAGAGTGGCTGTGGTTGCGGCGGATGAGGCTCTTCGTGGCGCTTCTCCTCGGCGTCCGTGTTCCAGATGACGGCGGCGTGCGTGCGCAGGGTGAACCACAGGCCGATTACGTAAGCAAGGAACAGCGTGCTGGCGGCCACGTAACAGTACGGCCGGACGGCCTCGATGTAGAAGCGGTCGTCGATGGCGGGAGTCTGGGAGAAGTAGCAGCGGCGACAGTCGCGCTCGTCGCCGCCGTGGTGCGGCACGGTGGTCTCGAGACAGTCGAGACAGCTGAGCTGGTGGGTGCCGTAGATCTGGTAGAAGAGGGTCGGACTGAAGGCGCCGATGACGGCAAAGAGCAGCATGGTGGACGTGACGCCGGCGGAGCGGGCGTTGAAGCGCTGCGTCTTGCGCTTGATGGCGCCAAAACACATGGACAGGCCGGGCAGAAACAGCACGCCGGCAAAGATGCTGCCGATAATGCTGCCCTCGACCAGCTGGGCCTTGCCCTGCTGCAGGGCGACGCAGTAGAGGAAGACCTCGACGACGGTGGAAAAAAAGGCGTTGATGGCGGCACCGACGCCCATGGACGACTGGGCGGAGATGGAGGCGACGGCCTGGCCGATGAAGTAGGCCAGGGGGATGATGGACAGCAGGCCGCCGACAAACAAAAAGGCCGACGACGTCAGCACGTTGTCGAGCTCGAGGATCCGGTAGAGCACCATCCAGTCGAAGATGACAAAGATCACGACGGCCATGAGGTTGATGAGGAAGATGTTGGTCCCGTCCACGGTGTACTTCCAGTACTTGAGGCCGACGGCCCGGTACGTGCACACGATGATGGACGACTGCGGCGCGGCGGGCGCGCGGGCCGACGCAATGTCCGACTCAAACGACAGCGCCAGCGGGTGGCGGCGCAGGTGGTCGACGAGCAGCATCGTGACGCGGCCCATGGGGATCCAGAACACGAGCAGCCAGCAGATGCCCGAGACGACAAACAGCGACGGCGTCAACAACAGGTAGAAGAACAGAAAGAAGATGACCCGGCCGACGTTCCACTGTCCGCGGCCAAAGAGCCGTCGTTTCATGCGCGGCAGGTCGCCTTCCGAGTCGTCGTCGTCGTCCGAGTCGTCGTCCCGGCGCACGCGAGGCTCGTGGATCCCGTAGCCGCCCACGGCAGCCTGTCCGGCCGACCGGCGGTCCAGCAGGGCATCGGTCTCGTCGGCGTCCGAGTCGAGGCTGCGGCGCGACCGGCCCACGATCGAGCGGCTGCGTTCGGGGCCGAAAAACAGGCGGCCGTACTCGAGATCGCCGTTCTGCCACTGCTCGTATTCGCTGATGCTGCGGCCTTCGCCCTGGTCCTCGTCCAGGTACGGCTCCTGCTGCTCGAGCCGCACAAACTTGCCAAAGGGATACAGCAGGTAGCCCGACAGCCCGCGCAGCACGCGGCCATATTCGCGGCCGCTCGGCACGGCGGCAAACAGCAGACACACGACGGCGCCCGTAAACGCGATCAGGGCCAGCCACCAGCCAAAGAAGAGCGTCCACATGACGTTGAAAAACAGCAGCCAGTTGCTCACGTGGCCGCCCGGCGACGAGTGGATGTCGCCCTCGGCCGTCTTCTGCACCGACCGGTCCTTCTTGTACAGCGCCGGCTTCCACAGACGGATACCAAACGGATGCGTCTCGTTGATCGCCTGCTGGCGGTCCTTGAGCGTGAAGCTCTCGGCATCGCTGACGTCGCCCTCGTCGACCTCGTCGTGGCCGCTGTCGCCGCCGCTGTTGCCGTGGTCGTCGCCGGCCTCGTGGTCGTCGTGGTCGTCATGACCCTCATTACCCGCCCCCTCGCCGGCCTCGCCCTCGCCGCCCGCCATATCGTCCAGGGCATCGAGCCGCTCCACATCGTCATCCACCAGTCCGGTGTCGTGCACTTCGATGCGCGGCGTTCCCTGCGGCTTGTTGGCGCGCGGCGTGCGCGGCAGATCGACGTCGTCCTCGGCATCGGGGCTCGCCGGCAGTCGTCCCAGGCTCGGCGTCGGCGGTGCCCGTCGGCGGGTGCCGGCAACCTGCGCGTAGCTGCTCTGCCACTCGGCCTCGTCGGCGATCACCTCGCTGGGCGCGTCGTCGACCGAGAACACGCCGCCGCGGTGGCGGCCTTGGGTCAGGCTGGACGTGCGGCGCGACAGGGGCGGCTTGCGCGGACGGCCACGGCCACGGTCGGGCCCCAGCAGAGGCGACCGCGTGGTGATGCTGGCCGACGCGCTCGACTGGCGATGGGACGTCGGTCGTTCCTGGACAGGGCTGCTCGTCTCGGCAAAGTAGGAGGCCGAGGCGACTTGGGAGGACGAAGAGATGGTTGCTGGGCAGGGGTTAGCGGCTGCGGACAAAAGAGAAACAAAAAAAACACACCATAGGTCACGTCCGGTCGGCGTCGGACGGTTTCCGTCGACTGGAAACTTTCAGAGAGGCCTTCGCCAGCGCCGGTCTGCACGGGCTCGAGACGACTGGCAGGCGGGACATCGGAAGCCGGAGCAGCCGGAGCAGCCGGAGCAGCCGAAGCAGCAGGGGGCTCACTCGGAGGAGCAGACATGATGGAGAGTCGTCGTGAGAGAGATCAGATCTCGTTGGGCGACAAGATGGTGGCGCGCGCAGGGTCCATGGGATAAAGTGCCCAAGGCGATCGTACGAGGACGGAGGAAGGGAGAAAGTAAACAGAAAAACAAGGAAAACGGAAAACGGAAAACGGGAAAACGGAAAAACGAAAACAAGAAAACGAAAACGAAAACAAAAACAGGCCAAAAAGGAAGAATCAGAAAAACGGCCAACGGCAAACAAAGCAGAAAAGGGGGGACGTTTTTGCGGATGCCTGCAGGGGAAAAGCGAACAACAGGCAGGAGAGGAAGAACCGAGTCGAGAAGAGACGAGAAAACCGAGCGAGGCGCGGACAGAGGCAGAAATTAAGACAGCCCTCTCGTTCGCACGCTTCAGCTGCTGTGCGTGGTTGGTGGTGCTGCAGGCAAGATGAGGAAATGGGACGGCGACCGGCTGCGACGACGGGGGCTTTTTTGGTACTCCTGGCTAGCGCGGGACGGCTTAAGCTGTGCTGGGCACGTGTTTTAGGGGGACCACCCAGCGATTCAGCGGGCGAGTTATTATTATCGTACGCAGAGCTACAGGCGCTTTAGCAGCTCTAGCAGGGTCCACCCCCCCTAAGGAATAGCAGGGTCCACCCGCAAGAGCCGGTCCATGACGCGCGATCGCTGATTCGACGGGGCCGCTAGCCACCAAAACAAGCAACAACAGGGGAGGGGGAGCTGACCAAATGACCAAATGACGCGACGGAGAATGGCAAACTATTGAGGCACACACATGCCAGGATCTGCCACCATTGGCCGTATCCAGCTGCAGGTCATACTCGTATCTTACGTGCCGTCTGCCACCCTGGAATTCGCCTCGAGGCCTCCTGTTTACTCTAACGAGACGGTCCACCGTTCTATGAAACAGCTGTACAGCTGTAAATTAAATACGGAGTATCTTCAGCAAACGGTCACAATACCTTAACAAATGGTCCCAATACTGTCCCGCAACTTCATCACGCAAAGAATGCGGGACAAATACGATACCCCATCTTACTCCGTCAGATGGCCAGATCGAGATGCGTGCTTGTTGGCTCGCCCGTCAGATCCCATCATGTGGATCCTGGGGCAGCTGAACATCCTGCCACACATGGCGCCACTTGTCACGATCACACCCAACCTCATCCATGTCAGCAAAGTAATCATAATCTCATCCAGGGCTCTTGGCCACTTCTGCCCAACGGCAGTTAAGTTACACTGCAGAATCAAAACAGGAAATGAAAACAGGAAAATGAACACAAAAAGCAGAAAGCAATCATTCCACCGTACGCCGTGCACAATGCCCATACCTCGCCGGCCGTCTGGCCAGCACGTTCCCTTATCCCTGTATAAAATCCCGTTTTCCCATTCCTGGCCTTCTTCACGTCCTCCTGCCCATTTCCTTCTACGTGGCCTCCATGCCACTTCCAAACGTGTAACAATCATAAGAAAAGAAAAAAAGCGGAAAAGAGAAAGAGAAAGAGAGAAAACAAAGAGAAACAGAAACAGAAAGAGAGAAGAAAACAAAAGAAACAGAACGAGAGAAAACAAACAGAGAGAATAACAAAAGAAACATCATAACGTAAGCGCATGTAGCATGCTCAGCCTAGGTTCTGCACCTGCACGCTCTCGCTGCGCACCCGTCCAGGACCGCGGTCCTGCGTCCGGGCTACCCACTCTGCCACCGTCTCGTAGCAGAGCACAAACTGCCGCAACGACTGCACCATGCTAAGCCGCTGCGTCCGGAAGTCCTCAACCGTTTTCGCCACCAGATCGACCGAGTCGTTCCCGAGCCATCCAAAGTCACTCTGCAGGCTCGACTCCATCTCCGTTGTTGCTCCTTTCGTCGGCCCTTTTGTCGGCCCTTTTGTCGCTTTTGTCGCTTTCGACGGTCCCTTTTCCGGTCCCGCCAGGCTGCTCCATTTCGCCGCCTTATATCGCTGCCGCTTCAGCATGTCGATCACCGCATCCACCGTGCAGAACGTCCCGGTTCGTCCGCACCCGGCCGAACAGTGCACCAGCATCGGCCGCGCATCCGTGTTCAGCTCCGGCTCGTCTATCAATGTCGGTCGCAGCAGATAATCCACCTTGCCCATATCGCCCGTGCTTGTCGTGCGCTGCAGCTGCGAAGGCGATACCATCGTCGGCATATCCTTCATCGACACCACGCCCGCCGCGCTCTGCATCGCATTCGCCAGCTCCACCACCGCCAGCAGGTGGCGCGGCTCGGCCGGCGTCCCGAAATCAGGCCACGATGGGTAGTGCAGCTGCGTCACCTCCCGCATCGGCTGGAAAGGGCGTTTGCTGTGCGTCAAGGAGAACTTCCGGATGATCGCAAAAGGCACCTCACTCGTCGTCCCCGGCGTCCCCGACAACGGCCCTCCCATGCGCGACGCGCCCCCAAATGCTGCATCCACATTGCCCTCCATCGAGGCCAGCGTGGTCGCACGCCGGCGGCCCGACTCCGCCGTGGCAGATTCCTCGCCCGGCATGTTGTTGGTGGAGCCAGGCATGCCAGTCTTTGCATGAGGACGGTACTTTTCTCCATCCAGTGACACCTTGCGCTCGTTGATCAGCCGCAACTTAATCGGCCCGTACTCCCGTTCCGTCCAGTACGAATGACATTTGAGCTGGCCGCCTTCCGATTCGGCCGTCAACATCACAATGACCCGCACATCTTCGTCCCAAACCACCGACCAGAAATCCTAGACCGCGTTAGCTTGTTTATGCTTATGTAATCAGACAGCTGGGCAGGCGGCACGCACCTCAAAGGTGGCCGGAAGCGGTCCCTGGCTGGCAATGTACCGCTTCAGACTGCGACTGGCCTGGATGTGGCTGGCATTGACGTAGTCGCAAGCCCCTTCGGGGCGTCCATGCAGGCGGACCCGTGCATGCTCAAAAGGCAGGATATCCTTGTACCGGTTCTTGATCCCCTTTTCAATCCCAGACAGCTGTACCTTTCCGGGGGCGCAGGGGCCACAAGCCGACGAGTTAAAGGAAGAATAAGCATGCTTCATGCGGGCCTGTTCCGCCAGCTCGATCCGCAAAAAGCGCTCCGACACGCGGCGCCCCTGGTCGTTGGCGTCGGCGGCTTCTCTCAGCCACTGCGGGAGACAGGCCGTGTCCAGGTTCGCTGGAAGCGAGACGCGCAACCGCCCGACGCCGTCTGCCAAATCCATATTTTGACGGATGTTGGAAAAGAAGGGGATGGGGTTGGCACTGGCAGTCGGCAGCATGACGCCGCCGATAATGGGCGCCACCGTCAGACTGCGCTTTCCAGCCATGCCGCCCAGCGACAGGGCTGGACAGCCAGCCGAGGTGGCCGTGAGCGGACTCCGGTCGACCAATTCCGAAAAGGCCGCCTCGAACGCCCTGAATCCACCACGGAGCACACATGCCTGACCCTTGTATCCTGCTGTCGTGAACTTGCGCAGCATGTTCATGGCCGACGTGGCGTCTCGCTTTTCGGACGAGCTCGTATCATACACAACAAGGAACCGGGTGTCCTTCCAGGCGGCAAACTTTTCCTGGTCCTGGGGTCGCGTAAAGGTAAGCTGCATCTTCTGCAGGTTGAACGTCGCACGCTTGAGCAGCGTGGTGGGGATGCAGAGGTTCAGCGCGCCGCGGATGCGGGAGGCGGCAAAGTGCGTAGAGACGCGCAGATCCAGCAGGAGAAGCGACGCGGGCTTTTCCGAGCTGCGGTTCTCCAAGATATCCTTGAGCTGGGCACCATCCATCATGCTGGGGCCATCCTCCAGCTTGGCCGGGACCGTGTCGGCTCGGGCACATGCCCCTGCACGCATGAGAAAGCTCGGTCTGCCCATGGTCATGGACAGGCGCGGATGGCGATCCTCGATGGGCGAGAGCGACGAGCTGGGTTCTTCCGAAGTATCCATGGACGCAGGCGACTTGTACCGGGTGAGGCCTGGGAAAAATACGGGGGCCGAAGACGAATCGTGATCCTGATCCTGTCCGGACTCTGCAGGCGCATCCGTAGTTACACGGACGGGCGCGCTGGCGGACACCGTAAAGGCGTTGCTCTCGGTGTCGATTTGCATGGGCGATGTGGACAGAGAGGTCTCTGTCGCCGGGCCGGTCAGCTTCGCATCCTCGGCACTTGCTTCCGATGCCGGGGCCGTTATGACGGGCGGGGTCTTTGACTTGAGCCTCCCCAACTGCGACACGCCCAGCGCAAACATGCGCCCCGACTGGTTGGCCTCCGCCTGCAGGCGAAAGGCATCATAGGCAGGGTTTGCGTCCAAGGGAATGGACATCTTGTTGGGAAGGGCCGTAGAGTATGCCTTGACGGCGGATGAGGACGGCGCCCAGTTGTCTCGCGGGCCGGAAGAGGAATCCCGGGGATCGGAGGGCTGCTCGACGACTAGGCCGAAGTAGCTGGGACTCGAGGAGCCGACGTCGTGGGTGACGGTGATGGAGGCAGAAGAGGGGCGCGACACCGAGCAGGGTGATATTTTGGGTGGGTGGACCTGGCCGACGGAGTGGACAATTGTCTTGGGCGAGGACAGGGGCGTTCCCGGTTTGGAAGGACGGCATTGGTAGGGGCTGTTGTGGGCATTGGGATGCGCAATGGGTGGTGCTGACCGGGCGGCCTTCATGGTGAAATGCATAATCCGTTCGTTTCCTCTGGCATCCGGGGGCATCGCGATAGGCGCGTGGGATGGCGAGGCGGTGAGATATTAGGGGGGGGGAGAGAGAGAGGGTGATTTATGGCAAGAGTTGGAGAGCGGATCGCGAAAGAAAGACGGAAGACAGACGGAAGATGCAAGACGCAAGACGGAAGGCAGATGGACAAGGTCGCTGGAATTGCCTGTGTGGGAGAGTTAGAAAGACATATTGGCGGCTTGGTAAGCTTGATTCGTGGGATGCGCTGGGGGTTGCGTTGGTTTGCGTTGGGAAGGGTAGATCGGCGGCAAAAGTCGAGTAATTCGTGAGTCAGGAGTCGTAAAAGTGTGGCGAAGAGGCAAGTGGCTAAGAAGGGAAGGAGATCAATGGGGAAGGAGAGATCAAAGGTCTAGAAGAGAAGGGAGAAGAAGGAAAAGGGAAGGAGGAATGGGAGAAATAAAAGAAGACGAGGGAAACCGGCAGGGGAGAAGAAAAAAAAGAAGACACGAGGACTCGACGGGATGTCGGCCAGGGCGTGGGATGCAAAAATACAAGTACTTGGTGCAGTGATTTATGGGGGAGGAGCGATCGACGGGGGGGGGGGGGGGGGTGTATGCCAAGAGAGACAAAACGGGCTGTAAAACCTGTACGAGTAGGAAGAGAGGACGGAGTCGGAAAGGGCGTGGTAGTGTTTGGGTGTCTCGAAGTACGGAGTACGGGTTTTTTTTTCTAGGAGATTGCTCGAAAGAGAGTAGTTCTTTCCGTGACCCTGTATTTTAACCCTGTACTCCGTAAAAAGGCGGAATTTATGAATTAATTTTTGGTTAAAATTTATCCCGACGATTGCGCCTGGCCTGGCTGGCGGGCATGGGGCATCGCTTCTGCAGGAGCAAGGTAACGGCGGAATGGCGGGCAGTGGCGTCTGGGCGGCGTCAGTGCCAGTGCGGCTACGAGTATGTCGTCATATCACCCGTGCCAGCAGGAGCGAAACGCTCGAGTCAGGTGACATGCGGTCATAAGCACGAGCGTTTGTTCTGGCCGCACGCTGCTGCACGCTGCCGCGCGCTGACGGGACGGAAGTTTACGGAGGGCCTGGTACTTCCCAGCATTCGCATGTCCTTGTGTCAGTTTCTTGCCGTCTGGCACGGTCACACTCTCTCCTTTCACACCCGTTTGCCGCAACCGCAACGGCGCGGCAAGGGAAACGGTGCCAGTGACCCAGGAAAAGGGGGCAGACGGAGTCGCCTGTACACGGTACCAGCGAAATGGACTAACGGTACCAGCAGGGAAAGAGGACTAGGCCCAGAGAGGAAAGGCCGCATGGAGATGTTCCAAATCTTGTGCCCTTGGCAACGTCATAGGGCATTGTTGGATACGAGTTGCGTGCGTATGGCTGTACGAGTACTCGTACGAACGGGTCTCAAGACGGAGTTGAGCACGGAGAACGGAGCATGGAGGACGAAAGACAGAGCACGGAATACGCAGTACGAGTACTCCGTGCGTATGGAGAACTTGCACCAAGGAAACAACCTGGCTCCGGTCCTCGGGGGGAAGGCGCCATGCAGACGTGTTCCTGATCGGTGCATACAAGAGGGTCCGTCTTTCCGCTCTGGGATTGGACAGGCGTACGACAATAACCATATATTCATGCAACTGCAAAGGCAAATGCTCCGCTCGCCAGTCCCCCCAAACCACTGCAACCGCAAGCACCGGTAACTTAGCAGGATTGTTGGAAGCCCGGCTAATGGAATTCTCGCCCGTCTCAGACCACAAGCCAGGCCTGGGCCCTGGCCGAACATTCTAGCGACAAGGCCAAGACCCACCTTTCTTTGCGCGGCGGCCTTGCTTGGAAATCGAGTGGAAGGAGTGTCTTGGCAAATGGGTAGCAGCACGACCGAGTACCGAGTACAGGACGGAATCCCGACATGGATAATATGCGCATACGGAGTACGGAGTACAATGCGTACTGCGTAGGATCTGTCGCATAGACGCACCGACGCCCCTGTCCTACGGAGTGCTCCGTGCTCGTGCTCCTGCTCGTACTCCGTACTCGTACTCGTATCGTGCTCGTCCTCCCGCACAGCCCAAGACTTGGTTCGTATTTATAGCAGGCTGGAACAGGAAAAAACGTGGGGCCGCCTCCATGACGGCGACACGGCGCCTGGTCAAGTTGATTTCGCCATCGAGCCAGGCCGAGAACCGAGCAGCCAGCACGGGAACAGGATTACAGACAGGGTCCAGGCTTTTGTCCATGATGAAAATGGGAGAATGCGCATGGAGATAATCCCGGAATTCTATTTCCGAGAGGAAGACGTTGAGGCGGCACAGTTGGAGATGGTCACGGACGGCATCGGTTGGTCATCGACGGTCACGGGCGGTCATCGACGGTCATCGACGGCCGTTGACTGGCCGTCGACTGTCGATGGCTGGCCGTGGCTGGCCTTGGCTGGCTCTGGCTGGCTCTGGCTGGCTCTGGCTGGCCACGACCAGCCGTCCCGCATAGGTGCAGTGTGCAAATGTGACACTGCTCTGCACACTCCAGCATACTAGGGCTACGTAGACGCTGACGTCGCTTTGCATGTACATGCTCCGTAATCCTCGCAGAAGATCCAAATTTCATGGCTCAACCGGTGGGCGGTGAGGAAACATTGTCCACGCGCCTATCGAACTTTGTCGGCACTTCTTCTAGACGGCACGATCCTCGCAGTGGAGCCACCACGAGAGCATGCTGCCAGGGAATCGGATAGTACTCCGGGCGGATGGACCCATAATCATTTGTTGAGTGTACGAGTACGGAGTACGGAGTACGGAGTACCGGGTACGAATACACGCAAGAGGCAAAACGCAAAAGGTAAAAGGCAAAACGCTTGCCAAGCAAGCTTCAGTCTGTCTCGCTGTCCGATGTATCCAACCGAATCCCAAGACGGTCCATAGTATTACCATGCTCGCGTAAGGAGAAATCCATGCAAAAAATAAAAGAAAAAGGAAAAAGGAAAGAGAAAAAGGAACGAAAAAAAAGGAACGAAAAAGTTCTGCCAGACATACAACGCCTCTATAACCGGATGTTCACGTCTAGGCAGTCTATCCGCCATTCCCGCCGTCCCAACAAACTGCGCAGCCACTCGATGCCGATGCCCGTCCATTCTGTCTGGGTGCGCGACAGCTGTTCCGCGGTGGCGCGGGCGAGCGCCGAGGCCGTTGTGTTCAGCATGTTGATGGCGACGGCGGCGGTGGCATTGACGCCGTCGTCAAACAGGCCGGTTTCGTTGTGGCCGGACGCAGCCGGCGCGTAGGACGTGGCCCGGGGCTCGAACCAATTGCTGCCAAAGTCGAAGAAGCAGCGGTCGGACCAGTTGCAGCTGGTGAGGAAGAGGACGAGGAGGAGAAAGGAGCAGTAGACGCATGGCCGGTTGAGGAAGTAGGTGCAGACGAAGAAGAGGAAGATGAACATGGGCGACGCATTGGTGGGGATGAAGAGGAGCGGAAGCCAACTAGACGGTTAGAGAGGCCAAGAGCAAGAGCAAGAGCCAGAGGCTAAGAGCCAGAGGCCAAGAGAGGCAACACAGACTCACCTCCGCAGACAAAACATGGTGACGATGGGACAAGGTAAGGATAACTGTTGAGGATCGTGGAGTCTCGCAGTCTGGCGATAGAACGCTAGAATTCTAGGAGATGGAGCCTGCACGCAGTCGGATGTCGTGCGTAGGACGGGCCGAAAACAGGCCACTTTTCGTTGCTGACCCGGTCGGCTGCTCAATAATGCTGCCTGGAGGAAAAGGGTTCTGAATTTCCGAATTTCTTAATGCCGGCATCATCGCCAAAAGGTCCGGCCACGCGAGTCATATTATATAATGCACAGTGCAAGACAGTGCCCACCCACAACCGCCCGCAAGCTCCGGCGAGCGTGGCGCAGAGGGCGTCGAGCCGGGGGCTGCACGTCTCCCGAGACACCCTGCCGCCAGCTCCATAAGCTTAACGCCATTCCACGCCGCCTGCCTGTGGTGTCCAGCCGTGCTGTGTCGCTGGCTCTGCCTCCGCCGCCCTCGCGTCCGGCCCGTCGACACCGTGTGCCAACCTTCCGATTACTGTCTCCTGACTCGGCCGATAAGTGCCCAACCTTGTAAGCCTAACCAGCTCAGCGCGCGCGTTCAGCCAACAAGGGCCGCCAGGCTAGGAAATTAGCCACGCCAGGCTTTTCTGCCTTTTCTTCCCCGACCACCACTTCCTCTCCTTCTCTCCTGCACCCATCTCCACGAAGCAAAAGCGCATCGCCAACAGCACCGCCTCTTCGCTGTCAGGTCCACCTGTGCCCGCTTGGCTCTTTTGTTTTCGCTCATTTTCCTGTCGTTTGCTTTCTGAGCGCTCCAGTTTTTTTGGCGTTGCAGCCGCTGGGGCTTTTTCCCTGGTCCAAAACTGCGCCTTCTATTTTCTGTTCCCCATAATATCTTCACCGATAATTTTTCTGCTTCAGCGAAAACCCGAAAACCCAAAACCCCAAACCCCAAAACCCAAACCCACACCTGCCGACACGCATGCTCGCTCTCCGTTCCTGCATCCTACTCTGTCTCTGTCCGTTTGGCCTGGATTCCGTCTCCGTCTGACTCTGCTCCGTTGCCTGCCTTGACGATGTCGGCCGACGGCAGCGTCCATCCGCCTGAAGCTGGCTCCGGCCTCGAGTCGCTTCTGGCTCAGCTCCGCCGCAAGTCGAATCAGGATACTTCTGTCACCGCTGCCGCCCCTCAGACACATGACTCCATGTCTCATATCCAGCAATATATCCCTTCGACCGACCTCTACTACTCCTCGCAGGACCGGTCAGACTCGCCCACTGCTCCATCGTCGTTTGCCGTCTCCCAGGCACCCATGCATCTCCCGCCCGGCGTCTCGTCCTCTCTCTTGCCCTCAGCCCCCACGCCACCCACCGGAAGCGGCTTTCCCAACTCCCAGTACCCGCCTTTCCTGTCTTCCATCGGCTCAGGACGGCCTTCTGCCGAGAGAACCAACAGCTCTCATCTGCTGAACCTCTTAAAGTTCAGCGGTCAAAGCGCCCAGAGCACCCAGAGCAATGCTTCCAGCAGCATGTCGCAGCCTTCCAGCGTCCCCCAGAACCTGTCGCCGCGCGAGCCAGAGGTCCAGCATACCTCCGTCTCCCTGCCCGCCAGCATCCACGCGCCAGCTCCGGCCCCTTCCGACCCCACCGGCCTTCTCGCCGCTCTTATGCAGGGCGCCCTCAAGGACGAGCACGTCAAGTCGGAGCCGCCAGCGGCGGCCGCTGTGCCTGCGCCCGCCGCGCCCGTGTCCGTGCCCTGGTCTTCCACGTCGCAGTCGTCCGAGACGCAGCAGTACCTGCTGAACCTGCTCCACCGGCCGAAGCCGAGCCAGTCCAACGACACCTACTCGGCGTCCGGCTCCTACAAGTCTACCAGTGCCTCTCCGCTGGGCGTCGATGGCCACAACAGTGCTCACAACAGTGCTCACAACAGTGCTCACAACAGTGCCCAGAATAGCCAGCAGCTCAACGTCTTCAACTCCTTTACCGACGCCGGCACCGGCAGTGCATCGCCCGGCAACACCGTCTCTGCTTCCATCCTGACCGACAGTTACGATTTCGAGGCCTCCAAGCCCCCGATCGCCGACAGCATCGACGACAAGCCCGTGAATACAAAGTCCTCGACACCCCTCTTCAGCCACCACGACCCCTTTGAAGGCCTCGGTGTCGCGTCCTCGCCGGCCAACCGCACTCCTCGATCGTCCGCTACGCCCAGCGCCTCCGGTCCCATCGCCCCGCCGGCCCCGCAGCCGACCGCGACGGCCCCGGTGCAGATCCTCAAGAAGCCGACCCTGCCAGACAGCCCGGCCGATCTCGACGGACTGACCAAGAGCGAGACGGTCCATGAAGACTTTTCTGAAGGTGCGGAGAGCGACTTCAAAGAGGCCGAAACTGCCGTGGCAGAGGACCCGTCTCCGCAGACCGAGGACGAGAAAGCTGATGCGGCCGTCCACGGCGATGATGTAGTCACCAAGATCGATGCCAGCAAGCAGGTTGACGAGGCCGAACCCCAGACGAGCGGGACCAGTACAACGAGCGTGACGAGTGCCAGCGTGCCTGCCGATTCCGCGCCCGCCGATGCCGACCACGATCGCCGCCTGGCCGCCGTCGCCGACAGCTGGGAGAGCGCCGACGCCGACGGCGACGAGGCCACCGTGGCGGAAGACACGCCGGCCCTCGTCAAGGTGTACAACTTTCCGATGCGGCCGTGGATCTCCATCGAGGTGCAGGACGACAACAAGGATTCGCTTCCCGTCTTCCACGACAACGACATTATCGACATTGCCCGGCTCAAGAAGGACTTTGACCAGATCGACCGGAATCTCGTGGCTGCCTCGGAGAACTACATGGCCTACGGTATGTCCAAGGCCGGCGGGCTTCGCGTCATCCGCCAGGCGGACGGCCGCGATGCCAAGCTCTTTACGGAGACCAAGGACCGCATCTTCAACGTCGCCATGTCCTCGAGCAATGCCGAAGAGTATGCCGTGCCCAAGGACTCCATCATCGGCACGGGCATCAGCGGCACCGTCTACTGGGTGCAAGTGCGGGACGGCGACAAGGACCATTTGGAATATGCGCATCCCGAGCTGTACGGCTTTGCCCTGCCGCCCATTGCTTCGCACGAGGGCGATGTCCCGGGAGGTGTTTTGAAGACTAGGGCACGCACCTCTACGAGCCATCCAGAGTACTTTGCCGTCGGCCGTGGCAAGTCCATCAACATTGTGTGGCCGAGCTATATCATGAAGAACGAGCTGTTCAAGCCGGGCCATGACCGCGTCGTCGACACGGAGAAGCTGGCCAAGCAATGCTCGCTCAAGATCAACACGGGCAAGGCCGGCAAGGACTTTACGTTTAGCCAGGACGATACCGTGGTTGTCTCGCTCGACAAGTCGGGCAAGGTCAAGTTCTGGGACGTCCGCGAGCTCACGGCGGCCAAGGACGGCTCGGACCCGCGCAACCCGCTGCCGGCCGAGACGAACCTCGAGGTGACGGAGCCTCTGATGACGCTGACGACGACGCCCGAGGGCGAGAAGGCCTGGCCGACATCTGTCTTGCTGCTGGACAAGCTACGCCCCTATCAGAAAGGCTGTGCTCTGCGGTACATGATTGTGGGCATGAAGCAGAACCACACGCTGCAGCTGTGGGATCTGGCGCTGGCCAAGCCGGTGCAGGAGTTCAACCTGCCGCACAGCAAGGAGTCGGATGCTGTGTGCAGCGTCATGTACCACCCGCCGACGGGCATGATTGTGGTCGGCCACCCGACGCGCAACTCCATCTACCTGCTGCACCTGTCAGCGCCGAAATACGCCATGAAGGGCTGGTCGCAGGTGGAGTACATCCAGCGGCTGACGACCCAGGACTCTTCGATCCCGCAGCCGGAGTCGACGGCAGTGATTAGTGGTCTGCGCGAGTACTCCTTTTCCAGCGGCGTGTCGCTTCGCAGCCTGGACATTTTGGCAAACCCGGTGTCGAATTCGAACGGGGATGACCCGACGTTGTTTGAACTGTACGCCATGCATTCCCAGGGAGTCTGCTGCCTCTTCATCCGACGCAGCGGGCTGGGCTGGACCAAGGACAACAAGGTCATGAACCCCGTGGATGCCGTCGAGTCGGGCAAGGTCAAGATCGGCAAGCTCAAGTCGCCGCAGCAGCCGGCGCTGCCGGCCGAGACGAACGGCAACGATGCGTCGGCGGCGCCGCAGCAGGCGCCGCGGGTCATTGCCTCGCGCACGACACCGCGACAGATGCTGCAGCACAGCAACACGCCGACGCCGACGCAGGACACGGCGGCGCCGCGCCGGCCGATGGAAGCGGCGGGCACGCCTGACCTCAAGGAGGACGAGCTGACGGCGGGCACGTCGAACTCTTCGACGCACAAGGCCGAGAAGAAGAGCGGGCGCAACAAGAAGAAGTCGCCGGCGGCCAGCTCGACGAGCTCTTCGACGGTGATTGCGCCGGCAGTGGACCGTGAGGCGACGGCGGGCAACAACGGCGTGGCCTACGGACAAGCGGTGCCCGCCGGAAAGGCATCGGAGATGGGCAAGGCGGCGGTCTCTGGGCCGTCGCCGGTGCCGGGAGTCAGCAACGAGGCGATTGACTCGCGCATCAACGCGATGGAGGCGCGGATCTGCGACTTTGTGGCGAGCTCTGTGCACACGGGCTTTGAGGACATCCGCAAGAACGTGAACCACCAGTTCCGGTCGCGGGATGCCGACTTTGAGGTGAAGCAGCGCAAGCTGCTGGAGCTGGTGTCGGACGTGCTGAACAAGAACACGGAGCAGGTGCTGAGCAAGATTGTGCGGGAGGAGTTTGACCGGCGCGTGGTGCCGTCACTGCGGGACAATGTGGCGCTGTCGATCTCGGAGAACCTGGGCAGCAAGATCAACAGCCAGGTGAGCAACGTGCTGCAGCGCGAGCTGCAGCGGACGCTGCCGGCGCACGTGACCAACAGTCTGCGCAGCCAGGAGGTGTCCAAGGCGATCAGCGACCGGGTGGTGTCGGCGGTGTCGCGCGAGGTGGACGAGCAGATCAACCGCGTCGTGACCAACCAGGTGATCCCGACCATGTCCAACATGTCGGCGCAGGCGGTGCGGGATGTGGCCCACAGCATGCACCAGCGCGTGGCTGAGCAGTTTGCCGAGCTCGAGCAGCTGCAGCTGACGCAGAGCAGCAAGATCGACTCGCTGACGGCACTGGTGACGCGGCTGTCGGAGACGGTCTCGACGATGGCCGCCGCGCAGACGCAGTACCAGAGCCAGCTGCTGAAGCTGCAGGACCGGATGCAGAGCCAGGCCCAGGTCCAGGCGCAAGCGCAGGCCCAGGCTCAGGCCCAGGCGCAAGCTCAGGCGCAAGCCCAAGCTCAAGCTCAGGCACAGGCACAGGCCCAGATGCAGCAGCCGCAGCCGTATCCGCAGGCGTACGGCCAGCACGCGCCGATGCAGCTGCAGCAGCACCCGCACCAGCAGCTGCCGCAGCAACTCCAGCAGCACCACGGTCCTTCGGCCCACCAGCTCCGGGGCTACGACGGCGGCGCGGGCGGTCTGTACCACAGTGGCTCGGCGACGAGCCGGGTGACGGGACAGATGACGGGCGTGGGCTCGTCGCCGTCGCAGCACTCGAACGCGAGCCAGTCCCAGATGGTGCCTCCTCCTCAGCAGCAGCAGCAGCAGCAGGCGAAACAGGCGCAGCCGCAGCCGCAGCCGCAGCAGGCACGCGTACTATATGCGCCGAAGCCGCAGGAGGAGCGGGAGCGGGCAGAGCTGGAGCAGGTGGCGGCGGTGATTGCGGAACTGCTGGACAACAACAAGTACGACGACGCGATGATGCGGTGGCTGCAGAGCAACGAGAAGGAGGAGAAGCTGTTCCGGATGGTGCTGGTGAACCGGTCGCCGGAAATTATCAGCAACCTGCAGCCACTGCTGCTGCTGTCTGTGGGAACGACGGTGACGCAGGAGCTCGAGGGGCCATGGCTGCCGCAGAAGCTGGCGTGGGTGGAGATGGTGCTTTTGAATCTGTACCAGGTGGCAGGGCAGCTGGTACGTTTTCTTTTCTCTCTCGTCTTTCTTTCTTCCCTCTTCTCTTCCTCCCTAACTGTTTAGGACGAGCAAACGCGCGAAATCACACCGAATGTGCTTGTACACATGCGGACGCGCTTGGAGCAGGTCCTGGGCAAGCTGTCACCGGGCGACCCGAATGCGAAGAGCGTCACCCAGATGATATCCATTATCAACCGGATTGTGGACGCGACGCAAGTGTAAGAAGAAAACGTGTTTTTTTAGGGCTCTGGCGGAAGTGGTTGGCTTGGGAGGAGAGGGAGGACGGTTCATGCGGAGGTCAACAGCGGCATCGTTATGGAGGACTCGGCTGGTTTGTTTCCGTTTCTGTTTCTGTGTCTGCTTTTTGATTTCTGCTCCCGGTTTCTGTGTTTGTGTCTTTTTGTTTTCTTTCCTTTTTGTTTTTCCTTTTCCTTTTCTTCTTTCCTTTCTTTCCTTTTCTTTCCTTTTCCTTTTGCCGTGTTTTCCTATTCTCGTTTCCTGCTGGTTGGTGGGTCTAATGGGACAAATCAGTGCAGGCATGGGAATGATATGGTCGTATGTGTGATTATGCAATGTTCCTGAGATATCGTAGATTGTGGGTGAATAGGACGACGTACGGAATCTTGCACACACCGATGCAGCATGTCACATGACTGCTATAAGAAGCTCCTCAATACTTAAGGTCGTATATCCGACAACTCTGTCACAAGCAAGTGCTTGACACCGATGGCCAAACGGTAACAGCGAAGAAAAAAAAACTACCACAAAAGGCAGTAATAAATGCCGAAAACATAAACTCAATACACGGAAGCCCCAGGGTTCGAATCTGCAAAAACACTTTTTTTTGTCTTTTTTTTGCTTTTGCCATTTTTTTTGCTACATCCTAAGTAGCCACATTTTATGGGAAGTTTCATGAGAATAGAATCCGGTCATCGTAGTCACTCTGAGAGAGAGAGTAAAACTCAGTCCTTGTAGTCAGTCCTCGCAGTCAGTCCTCGTCAGTCTGGATGGTCTCTGAGATCTGTAGTGTAAACCCTGCAATCTGATTCGCCAGTGTCGAGGCGAGGCTGCAGGCGCTAATGCGACATCTGTAATATTAGCTAAGCCAATGCGACTAAGTTCCTCTTTTTTTTTTTTTCACATGTCCTCGACCACCACCGCACGTCCATCATGTCGTCTACGGTGCAGCCGAACGCATGGGTCGGCTTGAAGCTGCCCTCGGAGCGTGTGCGCTTCCTGCAGATTGTGCCAAATACGTGAGTACAACAAACTGACGACTGGAATTGCCTGCTGACTCGACAGAACGATTTCGCTGGGCAAATACGGCAGCTTTCCCAGCAACCTCATCATCCACCGGCCCTTCCACCTGACCTATGAGCTGCAGGACCGCCTGCCGGACGAGTCGTTTTGCCGCCTGCGCGTGATCCAGCCCGCCGAGCTGTATGCCGACGTGCTGGCCGACGAGCGGGCGGGCAGCGACGCCGATGTTGATGCCGACGCCGGTGACGAGGGCGACGACCAGGACCTCATCGACCTCGAGAGCCAGGCCGTCATTGCCCGGTCGAACCGCGACGCCATCGACGCCAACGCCCGGCAGACCCTGACCTCGGAGGAGATTGAGCAGCTCAAGCAGGCGGGCACCGCCGCCGGCAAGGACCTCATTGCCAAGCTGCTGCTGTCCCACGCGGCGCTCGACCAGAAGACGACCTTCTCGCTGGCCAAGTACAAGCTGCTCAAGACGAAAAAGTACATTCGGCGGTTCACGGTGGTGCCGCTGGACGTGTGCGCGCTGGGCAACTGGCTGATGGACGACAAGGATGCGGGGGCCAAGATCCTCGGCCTGCGGGACGAGATGGTGGCGCTGTTGGGATGTTGGGGGAATGTGCACTACGGAGGCGCCGACCGGTTTGTGGGGAGGGAGGTCAGAGAGGGTGAGGGAGAGGAGGCGAAGACCGACGAGGCGAAGACAGACGAGGCAGGCGAAGCGAAGACTGAGGTCGATGCCCAGCCAGGCCAGCCAGATCAGCCAGATCAGCCAGATCAGCCAGCCTTAGATATTGCCTCACAGTTACAGGGCGGTCGATGGCTCATGGTGGACGATACAGGCGGTCTGCTGGTGGCAGCCATGGCCGAGCGGATGGGTATTCTATATACGGAAGAGGAGGAGGGCGGACCAGAGGCCGACAGCGAGATGGTGGATGCAGACGGCCATGGTCAAGAAGCCCAGACAGAACAGCCAGAGCAGCCAGACCAGGCAGGCTCTGCGTGTCCCCGGAAGTACCCTCCAGACGACCTCCAGCCGGCCTTTTCGCTGGCCAACACCCTCACTCTCGTCCACGCCAACACCCAACCCAACCTCGCCTACCTCCGCTACTTTGGTTTCGACCACGCCGACTCCAGCACCTATACCGCTGGCGCCCCCTACCATCCCCTCGTCGACCACCTGCTCTGCCTCTCGTGGCTCCAGCTGCTCGACCCTGCCAGCGACTCGCTCTATGCCGCGCCGGCTCCCTGCGAGACCCCCGAGGTCGTGGCCGCCTGGAAACCGGCCCGCCGTGGCAACTACTACCGCAAGCGGCGTCGCTGGGCACGCACGCGCCACGTCATCGACGCCACGCGTGCCGGCGGCTTTGCCGGCTTTGTGGCTGCCTCGACGCTCGACCCCATCTCTGTCCTGCGCCACGCCCTGCCTCTGCTGGCGGGCGGCGCCCCTGTGGCCGTCTACTCGCCGACGCTGGAGCCGCTGGCCGCGCTGGCGGACTGTTTCAGCGTCGGCCGGCGGACGGCGTGGCAGTGCCAGAGCGAGGCGGCGGGCGACCCCAACGACGAGCACTGGCCCGGCAGCGAGGCGTTCCCGCTCAACCCGATGCTGCTGCTCGGGGCCACCGTGCAGACGAGCCGGGCCCGCAAGTGGCAGGTGCTGCCCGGGCGGACGCATCCCCTGATGACGGCGCGCGGCGGTGCCGAAGGGTACATTTTCACGGGCTGGAAGGCCCGGCCGGCCGAGGGCCGGGTGGCCGCGCGAGGCCGGTTCAAGCGGCGGCGGACGGCCGGCGGCGACATGGACACGCCCGAATAGTCTGTAGACAATGCATCCATGCATAATAGAGTCACCGCCATGCATAATAGTCACCGAACAATGTCAAATTCATTCCTATCGATCTGATGCACCTCCTCACAGCGACTTGCCCATGAACTTCCGCTTGCTGAAGCTGAGCCACCACTTGCTCGGCTTGCCGTCGCCGCCCTCCTCGTATACCCGCGCGAGCAGTCGCTGGGCGAGCTCCTGGCGCACCTGGGCCAGGTACTGGCGGAGGATTTCGGATTCCTGTCGGTCGCGGGGGGGTTCATACATCTGGCAGGTTAGTTCTGAGGTTTGGTGCTTTGGTGCTATGGTCTCGAACTCACCTGGTTCAGCGGAAAGGCCGGGTCGCCCGGGATGGCAAAGTTGGTGTCGAGGGCGAGGTTGGTGACATCCTTGGTGGCCTCGCGGGCGCTGGCGGTGGGCTTGATCTTGGTCAGGCAGTCGCTGATGAACCAGATGCCGTAGACGAGCAGGCGGTCCGCGGGGCCCTGGATTTCAAAGTTGCGGAAGAAGGTGTTGGCCCGGAAGAGCGCCAGGACTTCGTCGAGGATATCATAGCTTTCGCTGTCCGGATCGGGGGCCTCATCGAGGGCAATGGGCGGTTCCGGGGCCGGCAGGACGTAAGCAGGACCGCGCGTCTTGGTGCGCAGCGGCAGCAGCGGGAAGTTGCCGATGAGGCGGCCCTCGGCCACGGAGGGATCGTTGTTGAAGACGGAGTTGTATGCCTGAAGAAAAGGTCAGATTGAGCATTGGTGAGGGGAGGGAGAAGGGAAGGAGAAGAGAATTGGGATGGTGCATTAAGGGTTCACAGGGGCAGCTCACCGGCATCTTGCTCCTTTGAATGCTGATGACAGAAAGCGCCCAGTGCCCCGGGCAAACGTCGTCGAGGAGATGAAGCTCTCGTGTGCACCGCCGCCTGCGTTGCTGGCTGCCCCACCACCCACCAATGATGGCGGCCTTGGATTCCAGGCACGCATGGATGCATGGCTGCCTGGAAGAGGCGAAAAATGAGTCAGCAAGTTCCAATGTAGGGTCACGTGGCTACGCGCGGGTTTCGCATGGCCCGCCCAGGCAGCAGACACGGCCTTTTTCCCTAAATCGCGGCCCCCCGCGTTCCTCTTCTCGTTGTCGGCCATTCCGTCGCCGTTTGCAGAATCAGGCGACCATCCATCGACATCTCATCCATCCATTGCTCACGATCCCTTTCCTTTTCGTGGACGGGTTCTTTTCCTGCCGTCCTGACTGGCGCAGCACCTTGTCACTCTCCCTTGCTTCATTACTGGTAAATATTGCATTTTTCGTTTCATTTGGTTCTTTTGTTTGTCCTTTTGTTCTTCGTTATTTCGGTCTTTGCTCTGCATCTCACTTTCTTCTCCTTCTCCTCCTCATCCTTCTCCTCCTCTGACACCACCAGCATCATGTCGCTCCACGACGATGACGATACATCGCAGTCGTCCAATGCGACGCCTGAAACTCTACGGCCTAAACCCAAACCGCAACCAGTGCGGCGCACACGGCCTGCCAGCGCCCAGCCCGGCTCTCTCTACGACATCTTCCGCACGACCCGCTCGGAGCTGTTTGTGCTGCCGCCCTTTTGGACAGACATGCACAGCCAGGTCCTGGACGTGGAGTTTGTCAAGCGCGCCCGCCGCCCGACGACGCCGCCCAGCGGCAGCAGCAGCGGCAGCCATACAGACTACGGATACAAGGAGCCCTCGGAGCTGGCCAAGCGCCTGATCGACGACCTCACCAAGCTGCTGTCGGCCAAGTTCCCGCGGCCCTACAGCCGTGCCTGCTGCATCAAGAGCGCCATGGCAACCCTGTATCCCAGCACGCTGTCGCAGCCTAAGAGCATGCGGGCCATGCCGGTCTACTTTGGCGACCGCGTCTATTCGGACGCCATGGCCCTGCCGGTCGTGTGGGAGAACCACCTGGTGGGCACGTCGTTTGACTCGGCCCCGACGCAGCCGGCCTCGGGAAGCGTCTCGCAGGCCAGCACGCAGACAGAGCGCGGACCGAACCCGGTGACTACAACCACACCCCTGGCCATGACCATGACCTGCGGCCCTGTGCTCGCCTTTGTCGACCGCGCCCTCCTCGAAGCCACGCGCGAGAGCCGCTTCCGGTCAGCAGTCAAGCCGCGCTGCTACGCCCGCAACGACGCCACCATGTACCGCCTGCGCCAGCTGCGGATGAAGCAGATGCTGCCGGGGGATCCCGAGTGCGACGCCTTCCTCGCCAGCGTCTTTCTGGCCATGGCCCAGGCCCATTTCTACGAGCGCCGCGAAGGGCCCTGGAAGCGGCGGCCGTGGCTGGGCGTGCGGGACAATCTGTTCCGGGCCCGTGGACGCGAAGTCCCGCACAGGCCCTTCCACGACGTGCCGCTGCGGATTCTCGAGCACGACGAAGCCACGAGCGAGTTTCTCGTCTACTCGACGACGGTGACGCCCGCTTTCCTAGAACGCTTTGCCTCGCCGACCAAGGCGCCCTCCCGCAAGGCCGTGGCGGCGACGGCGACGGGCCATGCAGGGCTGCGGATCAGCGTCGCGCGGGTGCCGATCTGGCCGGTGCTGGGGCTGCAGAAGCGGCTGGCCGAGGCGCTGGGTCCAGACATTACGGATGAGGACCTGGACGAGGGCAGTCTGTTTTACAGCAGCGGGCGGCACGAGAACGATGACGAGAATGAAAACGAAAACGAAAACGACAATGACAACGACACGACGGACGACAGCGACAGCGAGACGGTGTTGCAGGCGGCGAGCCAGGATGTGACGGAGGAGCGCAAGTTGTCACCAGAGCAGCCGCTGTGGCCGCAGAAAGGATCATTTACGTTTGGGGAGCGGGCCAAGTCGAGCCTGCATGCGTGGAAGCGGAAGCGAAGCGAGTTTGTGGAAGTGGGGACAGAGGAGGCTGAAGAAGGGGGAGACACGGGGGATACGGGAGATACAGGAGACACGGGACCTCTAGATAAGGTTTTGAGTGAAGAGGAGGAGGAGGCGTCGCCTGGGGCGTTGCGGTCGCCCGGGCCAGCGAAGCGCCAACGGCGGGATTCTGGGTCGCCGTCGCTGCTAGAGGTGTTTTAGGCCAGGGGTCTCACGCGATGAATTACGAACGGATACCGACGATGAAAAAGGGTTGGCAGAGACAGGAAGAATTGGTCCGGGCCGTCTGACAGCTTGCAGCGAGGAAAAAGCAGCCAACGAGCGACAGGCATAAGCGAGACAAGGCCAGTCGAGGGCGAAAAAGGCAAGCAGCGCGAAAGTGCGGAGAGCGCTAGGAGGATGGGGTCCGAGTGGAGGAGGCTGAACTAGGAGGCGAGCACAGTACGGAGTATCTTACTATAGAGTATGTATAGAAACCTCGTCTGTGTCTGCTTAGTCATACATGATAATGAGAGAATATGGTCACCCTGTACGGAGCATCATTACCACACGGTCTGAAGTCGGAAATTGCGGCAGTGCACGGGAAACGAGCAGGAGAACGCCTACGCTATGAGATTCCTGCATGGCTTTAGCGCATGGGAAAACAGGGGGACATCTCTTGGCAGATGTGACGCCGGCAGAAACCAGAGGATCCGAGTGGAGGCGACCGACGATGAAAGAGGTTGGCCACTGCCCTGAGAACGAGGCCGTATTCCGCATGACTCGTCAGACTCGTCAAAGACTCGGAGGCAGAAAGGGCGGACAGGGATGTGCCAGCCGACCAGCAGCTCGCAGACTAATGCACCTCTAGTACGAGCAAGCCACACGACGAGCATACCTTTTGAGACAACTGGCCGTGCTGGCCAAGACGTTGGGCTGAGCCTACCTGGGAGTGGTGCATGGTCTTCAGCCGTGGTGAGTATGAGTACTTGAGGTCGTCCTGTCTGGTCTGTCTGGTCTGTTCTGATTGTCTGTTCGTCTGGTCTGTCTGACGTCTCAGTTATAATTCCATCTCCATGGCTCTCTCTCGTGCCCTGATCGGCGCCGCCCTTGTGGCCTCTGCCCATGCTGCCGTCCCTTTCCGCCCGGCCCCTGTCACCACCACCTTTGCCTTTCCCTCCAACGGCTTCAGCCCTGCACCCACACAGGCCCCCGACCTCCGGGCCTTGCATCGCCGTGAAGATGACACCGTCTACTTGGCCTCCGACAATACCTGTGGTTATGTCAGCGGCGATTCCGGTACGTGACTCTTCCTCCTCTTCTCTCCCTCTCTGACCATCAGACATGGCCCTCACCTGCGGCAATGGCTACTCCTACTGTGCCTACAGCCTAGGCGCCACCACCACCTACGGCTATGCCGGCTGCTGTCTCGGGTCCACCTGCCAGACCTTCTTCACGGCCTGCATGGGCTTCGTCGACTACTACGCCGGCGGCTGTGACGAGGACTGTGACCAGACGCTCCTCTGGTATGTGTTCCGTCTCCTCTTCTCCTTGTCTCCTACTGACCCGGCAGCTCGCTGGCTACGGCTCCCTACTGCCACACCGCCAGCATCGCCATGGCCAGCAGCCTCGGCGTCTTCGCCTTCTACTGCGACGTCACCTCCGCCTACACCATCGAAGTGGCCCTGCCGACCTACGTGGGCGAGACCGGCAGCCACTCCTTCACCATGGCCGTCATGGACATCGACGAGGAGGGCGACGAAGACGGCGACAGCTCCACCACCTTCACTTCGGCGAGTACTAGCAGCGGCAGTGCCAGTGCCAGTGCCACCAACACCCGCAGCACGCGGACCACTGCTAGTGCCTCCGGCAGTGCTTCCAGTTCCGACAGTTCCAGCTCGTCCAGCTCGTCCAGCTCTTCTGGCTCCTCTTCCACCTCCTCCAAGACCAACATCGGCGCCATTGTCGGCGGCGTCGTCGGCGGTGTCGGCGGTCTGGCCCTCCTGGCCGGCCTGCTGGCCTTTTTTCTCATTCGCAACCGCCGCAAGAACAGAGCCCAGGCCCTCATGCCGCCCACCGGTGCTCCCGGGACGGGTGGCGCGCCACCCGGCTACCCGCCGAACCAGCCGCAGTATGCGGCGCCGCCCGCCATGGCCCAGATGTCGCCGCCGCCGCCGTTTGACCCGGCCATGCAGAAGACGACCGACTATAGTGCAGCAGCAGCTGCCGGTGCTGCCTACCCGCAGCAGTACTCGCCGCTGCCGCAGCAGCCACAATACGCGCCGGTGGACCGCACGAGCTCGACGAGTCCCATGGCGACGACGGCCCACCTGAGCCAGGTCAGCGGCCAGAGCTCGTACGTGCCCCAGGGCGCCGTCAGCCCGCAGACGCCCGGGGCGGCCACCATCGCGACAGGCACCAGCGGCGTGCCCTCGACGGTGCACGAGGCCGGCAGCAACGTCGTAGGGGGGGCAAGCGACAACCACCGGGGGCAGATGCATGAGCTGGCATGAGGAAGGGAGGAAAAGGAAAGGGAAAAAGCCCAAAAAAGCTCAAAACGTTGAAAGATCAAAGATCAAATTAGACAAATACTCCACATATGCGTAATATTCCATCAGCCAGCTCCGTACTCTCCTCGATCGATGAAGCTTATTTGCGGTGACGTGAGGCGGTGGAGAAGACGCAAAAATAGAAGTTGAATATACTTGCAGAAAGCCGTGGCTGAGTTGGCTCGTTGCTTGGCAGCGGCCCTTATTCGGTGCGCACGTTTCGATAGTCGAGTGTATTAAGGAGATCTCGTATTACTCCATTTCTGGTTTTGGGGGCCATCGATCACTGGTTTCAGTGCATCACGTGTCGGCCCGCCGTGACATCGCTCCTGTACGATACAATGTACAACTCGGATGCAGATTGCCGTCAGATGGTGTCTCGTGTCTAATTGGCTTCAGGCCCTATGTACAGTATATGCGTCTCTTCTATATACAGAATGAACGCCGGGGAGAAATGGCCTCCCATGATCCATGCCAAACGCCAGAATTAAGTGTACAAAGTACGGAGTATAATGGTGAAAGATGCTCTCCTCTCTCCTCTCTCCTGTCCTCCTCTCTCTCCTCTCTTCCCTGTCCTGTCCTCTCCTCCCCTCATAGCAGAAGAGTCATGACGCCGACCACAAGCAGGCCGTGGAGAACCCGGGAAATCGGCGTTCCCCATGCCGATGCACTGCTGCTGGCCGTCGTCGTGGCTGCTGCCGAAGAGGCCGAGGAGGAAGAAGAAGAGCCAGTGGTATCTGCCAGACTGGTGGCCGTGGCCGTGGTCACAGTAGAGGTGGTCGTGGCTGTCTTGGAGGACGAAGAGGAGGAGGACGAGGAGGACGAGGAGGACGAAGTCTTGGTGCTGGAGCTCGAGCTCGAGGACGACGACGACGAGGCGCTCGAGGTCACGGTGTTGCCCCAGGGAGCCAGGATGCACTCCTCCATGACTTGGGTGTTGGTCCAGGTGCCGTTGCTGAGCTCGGTCGGGGTCAGGCTGAGGATGTAGTCGGTGCTGAAGCCGCCGGCGGCCCAGCCAACGAGGCCCATGAAGACGTCCGAGTTGTTGTTGATGTACTCGTTCTGGGCGCGGAAGTACTCGAGGCACTGGGCGTCGTCGGAGGCGCCGGTCTCGCTGATGTAGCCGAGGCGCTTCTTCTCGCGCAGGTAGTCGGCGACAATGGTAAAGTTGCCGACGTTGTCGGTGGCGCAGGTGGACACGGAGCCCGAGTTGTTGTTGTCGAGGTACTTGTGGATATCGAGGACGAGGTTGTCCTGGGTGCCGTCGGGGTTGGTGATGGCCAGCAGACCGTCGGCGCCGCCGGTGGTGGTGATGGTGGCGGCGCTCTGGAAGTTGCTGCCGGGCAGCAGGATGGTCTGGGTGGTGGCGCCGGCCTCGCGGATGGCGGTGACGGCGGCCTGGACAGTCTCGACCCACGTGTCGACGTCCAGGTCGTGCGGCTCGTTCATGATGCCAAAGATGACCTTGGACTCGTCGGCATAGTAGGTGGCCAGCTGGGTCCACAGGTCGGCAAAGTCGTCGTTGCTCGGGCCGCCCTGGCCGATGATGCCGTTCTCGAAGCGGGCAAAGTTGTGCAGGTCGATCATGCAGTAGACGCCGGTGTCCAGACAGGCCTGCATGAGGTCGTAGTAGTTTTGCAGGTGGTCCGCGTCGAAGGCGCCGATGGTGGTCCCCTTCACCAGGAACTGCCAAGACACAGCTGTACGGACGGTTAGAACTAGAAAAAAGTACTCCTAGAAAATTATGGCCAAGAAAAGCAGTCACTCACGAATTCGAAACACGTTGATGCCGTTGTCTTCGACGAAATGCTTCATCTGGGCAGCACTGTCGGCACCGCCCAGACTGGCCAGGGGTACCTGGACATCTTCATAGGGACATGTGCCCTGTCGGTCAGAACGAGCACGCACAGATCAAGAAATAAACTCACGTCAATGTCGCAATTCCAGTCAATGCCAGACATGGCGACGCCCTGTAACGGTTATTAGTCAGCATAACGGTGGTTATTAGCGTGGGGTTTGCCCCCTACAGGCCTCCTTACCACGTAATCCACCCCGGCCTGCGCCGTTGTAGCGTAGAGCCCCAGGCTGAGCAGGCTGGCCAGGGAAACAGTCTGCATGGTGGGAGAGAGAGAGTGTGTGTGTGAAAAACAGAGAAAGAAAGAGAGTAAAAGAGAAGAGTCTCAGAGAGAAAATAGAAGAGAAATCTCCGTTGCCTAAGGGCGTGACAAAAGTGGATAGGATGACGACAACAGGACGGAGGATAGCGAGAGTATCGTAGAAGAGAATCGTTGAATCGTAGACGTAAATCAAAGATGCTGATGCAACAGAACACAGAAAAGAATCGTCAAAGATGAGACAGAAGACAGGAAAACAGAAAAGGGGCGAGTGGCCCTGTTAAAGGAAGATGCCACGAGCGGGAAGGAGGCACTTGGCAGATGTGGAAGGCGCAAGCAAAGCAAATACGAGGCCGAGACGATGCGACGTGTACCCATAAGCGGCGCAGCCAATCTTAATCATTACATCAGCAGGACGATCTCGTATTGGACACGAAGAGAAGTTGTACCTTTGTACTGTACGAGACGAGTACTTGTACGAGATGAGATCTTACTTTGTACTCGTACTCGTCGTACTCCGTACTGGCGTACTCGTACTCGCCTTCTATTCCCAAACGGTCGTCGTCGCTTGGCCAAGCAAAACCAGTGCGGTTATCTGTCAGGGCCGTTGTCCGGTCAGTAAGGCCAGTTAGTAGCAGTGACATGTGTTGGCATGTGGGTCCGGCTGACTGACAGGCCCGATTTATAGGGTATTTCGGCCCTGGACGCTGTTCTCGTACGGCTGTGTGAAGGATGCAGGATCTCGTCTCCTCTCGCCTGCGCCACGATCTTTCGACACCGACTTTAAGGTTCCCAGATCTGCAGACTGCATGGATACCTTCTTCAGTCGTGGAGCGACTCCGTAACGCGTTGCGAAACAAAGTCCCGTCGTCACGCGCGTGTATTGGTTGGACCAACGACCCGCTAATGCTCGTTATTTTTGGACCACCAAGACGCCCAAGAGCCCTAAGAAAGGACTACGCCGTAAGCAGTACCAAAATACGAGCTTGGCCGAAACGTGCAGATGCGGCTGGTAGAAATAGATACGAGTACGAGATGTCACTGGGCCGGAATAACGATCGACGTCCAAGAGTGTCAGACCGTACGGAGTACTCGTACGGTGTCATCCTCCGTCTTTTCGGAGAATTAGCTATTCCGTGAGTCGAGACTCGTAGGAATCATAGACCTAGTTTACGGTAAATTCTTCTTCCTCTCCGACTACGTCGCCAAGCAGCTTGGCAACGATCCGACTTTCACGATCTTGCAGACGGAGTACTCGTAGATCTTGTGATCTTGTGATCTTGTGATGTTTGATATCTCATGCGTAAATGATGATCGATACGGGACTCTATCCTACTTGATCAAACACGTCATTAATCGCTCGACTGCATCTCTGAGGAAATCTTCAACATTGAGATCTCTTAACATTTATCGGGTGAAATAACTCCACGTGCTCACCACATTCATTGCCACGTGCCTGTTCTCGCAGATCGTCGAATCAACGTTGACGCTTTCTAAGCATCGTCTGTACGCCTTCTTCATCTTATTTTGTTCGTTCGTGCGCCGCACTCCGAACTTGTCGTGATAGATGGTCGGTGGGCCAATGCCACCAATCCCCAGACGCACGTGTAACCAATAGGCCCACTTATAGAACTTCTACAGAACTACGGCAATAGACTGCATATTGGTCACCGAGATTGTTTTCGGATGAATTGTTGAGATGAGAAAGAACAAGAGTACTCGAGAACAATAACATTGAGATCCTCATTGACAGAACTGTGACTGCCATTGGCATGAAAAACTTTGACAATCGACGATGAATATTGACTGACATTTACATTAAGATCTCTTTCTCTACATTTACATCTATTGACTTAACAATCGACAATAAATCCATACTCCTCGACCCAACAAGCTTTCTCCATGCCAAGACGCCCGAGGGACACAAGCATTGACCTCCCGCACACCCAGCCAATCAGCTACATGATATTCCACATGTTTCCGCCCACGTTCGGACCAACAGATGGTAGTACTCCGGCTGGTCACCCTGCATGCTGCAGAGCCAGACCATCCGATGGCGCTGCCCCGACGCCTATATGAACGAGGCACCCCTCGGGCCTCTTGGCCGTCGTCGATCCTTTCCCTGTCACGCGCTCTCTCCTGCCTCTGCCCACGATGCGCTCTTCTCTGCCTCTGCTTGCGGCTGCCGCCGCCGCCGTCGCGGCCCAGTCCCAGTACACGGCCACCAGCACGGCCAGCGTGCTGGCGGCCCAGGCGACCGCCCTCACACGCAGCCCCGTCAGCTTTGTCAAGGGCAAGGCGTTTGACCGGATCGCCATCATCTGGCTCGAGAACACCGACTACGACCTGGCCGTGTCGGACCGTGAGTACTGGCACCATCGAGCGTGAAATGGAAACTAACGGCCGCAGCCAACCTCGCGTACCTCGCCGAGAAGGGCATCACGCTGCAGAACTACTATGGCGTCACGCACCCCAGCGAGCCCAACTATGCGGCGGCCATCTCGGGCGACTACTGGGGCATGAACAACGACAACTTCAACTTCATTGCCCAGAACATCTCGACCATCCTCGACCTGCTCGACGCCCGCGGCATCAGCTGGGGCGAGTACCAGGAAGACATGCCCTACAGCGGCTTCGAGGGCATGGCCTACATCAACCAGCAGACGGGCGCCAACGACTACGTCCGCAAGCACAACCCGGCCGTGCTGTACAACAACGTCACCCGCTTCACCGACCGCGCTGCCCAGATCAAGAACCTGACCTATTTTTATGATGATCTCGCGGCCGGCACGCTGCCCCAGTGGATGTTCATCACGCCCAACATGACCTCCGACGGCCACGACACATCCGTCACCACGGCCGGCGCCTGGACCCGGGCCTTCCTGGACCCCCTGCTGAGCGATGCCCGCTTCATCAACAACACCCTCGTCCTCGTCACCTTTGACGAGAACGCCACCTATGCCAAGAAGAACAACATCCTCGCCCTGCTGCTCGGCGACGTCGTTCCCAAGGACCGCGTCAACACCACCGATTCCCACTTCTACAACCACTACAGCGAGATCGCCACCGTCGAGGCCAACTGGGACCTGCCCACGCTCGGCCGCTGGGACGTCGGCGCCAATGTCTTTGACGTCGTCGCTGCCAAGACGGGCGATACCATCCGCGCCTGGAACACCACCAGCTTTGCCTCCCACTTCTTCAATGTCTCCTACGACGGCGTCTTCAACTCGGCTCCCGTCTACCCGGTCTACCCCAAGCCGGCTCTGTGTCTGATCCACAACGAGCGTGCCGTCTCGTCGCTGGTCAAGGAGGCCTGGAAGGGTAGCAACCACACGAGTTATTACAAGGACACCATTGAGGTCAATGATGGTCTGAACCCGCCCGTAGGCTATGCATTTAAGTAGGGGAGTGAACTGGAAGAAATGAGAATACGGAGTAGTTAAAAGAGAATAAAAACTTGAGAGAAAATACTCTGTACTCCGTAAACTGGTATGGGATCTCACTGGGATATACCAGATCGATGCTTAGTCATCACCACGTGACCACTCTACGCGACGCGACGCGTATTTCAGAGCGATCTGGTTCGTTCCACTTCCTCAACCACACAACCACACCATGTCGGACACCGAAGACGTCATGGAGGTCGACCCTCCAGCGCGGAACAGCGTCACCTTCTCGGCCGAGGCCTCCAAAGGCAAGCGGAGCACCGCCGCCAACCTGCCGGTCGAGGCAGAAGACACGCTTCCCTGGTGAGAAGAAAAAAGATTGAAAGACGAAAAAACGACAAACTGACCGTCAGGGTGGAAAAGTACCGGCCGGCGTCGCTGGACGAGGTGTCGGGCCACCAGGACATCCTGGCCACGATCAACAAGTTTGTCGAGTCGAACCGGCTGCCGCATCTGCTGCTCTACGGGCCGCCGGGCACGGGCAAGACCTCGACGGTGCTGGCGCTGGCCCGACGCATCTATGGCTCCGAGAATCTGCGGCAGATGGTGCTGGAGCTGAACGCGTCGGACGACCGCGGCATCGACGTGGTGCGGGAGCAGATCAAGACGTTTGCGTCGACGAAGCAGATCTTTGGCGGCGCGGCGGCGACGGCGGCCTCGCTGGCCCGCTTCAAGCTCATCGTCCTCGACGAGGCCGACGCCATGACCAACACGGCCCAGATGGCGCTGCGGCGCATCATGGAGAAGTACACGGCCAACACGCGCTTCTGCATCATTGCCAACTACGCCCACAAGCTGTCGCCGGCGCTGCTGTCGCGCTGCACGCGCTTCCGCTTCAGCCCGCTGCACGAGGCCGACATCCGCGTTCTCGTCACCCGCGTCATCGCCGAGGAGGACGTCCGCATCATGCCCGAGGCCGCCGACGCCCTCATCACGCTCAGCCGCGGCGACATGCGCCGCGCCCTCAACGTCCTGCAGGCCTGCCACGCCTCCAGCATGCCGCTGGCCGTCAAGGGCGAGGCGCCGCCCGAGCCCGACGCCCGCGAGACCATTACTACCGAGACCATCTACAACTGCGTGGCCGCGCCGCCGCCCGACGCCATCCGCGAAATCCTCCACACGCTGCTCGAGACCAGCGACGTCACCTCCTGCCTCGGCACCATCAACAGCCTCAAGGTGGCCCGCGGCCTCGCCCTCGCCGATATCATCACGTCGCTCGCCGACGAGATCACAAAGGTCGAGGTCAAGCCCCAGGTCATGATCACCTGGCTCAGCGGCCTCGCCGATATCGAGCACCGCGTCGCCGGCGGCGCCAGCGAGACCGTCCAGACTGGAGCACTCGTCGGTGTCATCCGGAGCGGCTGCGAACTGATGGGACAGTGAGGGGGGCTGGAGAAGGCAGCCGGATTTATGCCGGATGTATTACGAATTCAAGATTTCAAACATCTACTTACACGCGCTCAAACAACTCCGATAGCTGAACCATCTTGTCATGAGCCAGCTTGGCCTTGTGGAAAAGGTCCCAATGTGCCTCCTCTGAGACCGTCTCTGCAATCTTGTCCAACGCTGTAGCCCATTGTCTCCATGTCTCGGCAGTTGGATGATCTTTGAACCCCTCCGTAGGATGCTGCACTTCTTGCGCAATGACACGACCGGCCAAGAGAATGTACTGTGCAGCAACCGACGCCTGGCACTGCCAAAACAGGACGTGGTTGGGGTCGTCTCGGTCAGGCCCAGTCCGTTTCAGGCCGTCGTCAAAATCCTTAAATGTATCCCAGATCTCCGGAACGCCAAGGACACCGAGATCAAGGAGGCTTGCCATGAAGCCAGCAGCACTGAGCCACATGTTGCATTGGCTCTCAAAGTCTTCCATGCTCTGCCCTTGCACGGGAGGGCCATCTGCAAGGCGCGCGACGGTCAACAGAAAGACGAGCCAGTAGTCCCAGCGGGTGGTGCTTACAATAGAGATGGCTCCAGCTTTCACGAGCCGCAATGGAAGCCTGCTTGTCGTCGAACACAATCTTTGGATCCTAGGATGGAGATGAGCCGAGAGTCGAATGGCAGATGGGAGTGGAATACCTTTGGATCGAATGTCTCGGGTGACTGTCGTTTGAAGCCTGCAACAAAGTTGACCAGCCGTGCATGGTTCACGCTGCTGGTAGGGAAGTACGATGCAAGTTCCCAGGAATACTGAACGATATCGTCCGTCAGGAGAGCGCCGTTCTGCCGGAGATAAAACCCGGCATTGCTGTCCTCGTCCAGATACTCCGTGTGGTAGTACTGTTGGTATTCGGCAACGGCCCGGTCTGCAGCCTCCGAGTCGTCCTCGGGGGCTTTGAGCAGGGAGCGAAGGACTTCCAAAAGTTTGATCGTGCCGACATCTATATGCGCATCTTGGTCCGGCAAGATGTCGGTATCCAGGTGGGTTTCCCACGGAGCCTTGGCTTGTGCAGAAGAAGTAGTCATAGAGAAAAGGAGTGACAGGTGGATGTGCTGTGGGAAATGGAGGTCGGATTCAGAATGAAGCAGACGTCGAGAGGATGTATTTGTTGTGAATATAAGCGCCGCCAATTATAGAAGGTGGGGTGGTAGGCCGCCTAATTCTGAGAGCTATTCAGAATAGAACATGAGTCAGCAGCAGGTTTCCAGATGGGAAGCCTGTATTAGGCGCCGACCTGAACGGCCAGAACTCCGCCTCATTGTCACCGTTAAGCGCTGGTTGCACCCTGTCTTTCTTAGACAGGATGCTATTAAAATCTACAAAGGCCGTCCAGGCCTTTCCATGCCATGGTTTCACATACGCGCTGGGATGGGCCTCTTCTATGCGGCCTCTTCTATCGAGAAGGGATAGACGATACTCTACGAAACAATGTCATGCCATGTATCGCCCTTCTAATGGAGTCTGAAGTTAAAAGCTGGGCATTTCCTCGATTCCTTTTGTTCAACCAATCTATTGCACTACACGAGAATACATGACATATCCTTTCAAACAGACAAGCTATTCTTTTTCATCGCATCGAAATGGGTCTCTTTAGCAGGAGCAATTCTGAACGAGAAGAGAAAAACCTGGTATTCTATTGTCTTTCCATGGCCTCCGATACGTGTTTGATCTAGAGATCTAACCTGCACAGCAATTTCGTACTTCCCGAGGCCCGGTTCCTGTGAAGGCCGCCTTGGACCAGGTTTCTCTCGTTCCCGAGATCTATAATCCGGGCTCTGGGAAAAAATATCCCACACACTACCGCAACAGTGAGGCTGGGGGACCGAATTTCCTTCCGCATGAGATTCCAAAGGATGCCATCTTACACGAGGTCCCTATCATGAAGCCTTTCAAGACGGACCAGCGCCCTGCTACGAAGAAACAAGTGGAGGTCACACCGGGGCGCAAGGATCGAAGGCGGCTCGTCGAACAGCCTCCCAACGACCCTGGGCCGATTCGAGCGGTTGTCCCTGTCAACAGAGCCGAGAAGAAGGTGTATCCAATGGCGGGTGTTACCTACCACCCGGAAGATAATGCACGGGGCCTTGTCCGGGCACCGATGGAGCCGATGACCCGTGAGGGACGGCAGGTGATGAATCGGTACAATGACGATACTGCCAGCAACTACCGAGTGGCTACCTGGCCTCCTCGAGACGAGAGTGGGAACGACCTGACAAGGTATGAGGAGCGCTATGTTCAAGACAAGCCCCGAAAGGGTCGTCCAGTCCAGTCGGGCCAGGGTCAGCAGATTCGAGGACGAGGAGAGCATGGAAAGAAAGCGGCTCATTAGTTGGTACGAGTCCAATGATATCGTAGTGCACCTAGTACTCGACTGCATTCGCTTAGATTCGGCTATAGCAGAGATCTCTAGCACAAACCATTACGCAACTTTACACAAACTATAGCCCCACTCGTCTTATCACCCATAGGTCCACGGCCAAGACGACGGAAGGCGGGTGATATGCAGGGACGCCTTGTGCTACTCAAGCTGCCGGCTTGTCCAGCTTGGCATATGTCCTGATAGCCAAGCGAGCTTTATCCCAGCATTTCTCACCGTAAAAGATGAGTTTTTATGCACTCCTTAGCTGCAGCTGATTATTGGCATCCCAGAAGTTCTGGAATGCGGGAATTACCGCTCCCATACCTGTCTTAGCTATACCTGACAGCACGAGCTGGCAGCACGCAAGCTGTGCCCTTCCAGCGCTCCCGAGTGGCCTCTGCCCGTCTTATTGCCTCGGAGCCTCGGAGCGCACGCCAATGAAAAAATGGACTGTCCCCCACGTGTAGGTCGCATCCTGGAGGATGTTCAGAGTTTTCCGCGACTATTCTGTATTCTGCTCGTATTCTGGAAAATCCACTTCGGGGGCCACACTAACGGAAATCTTGGGGGAAGACGGGCTACGGCCATGCGTAGTTTTTCTTTCTACACTTGGTGCACGTGGAGCTCTTGCAGCCAGCCATGATTGGGCCGACCGCCGGCGATGGCCGGCCAGCTTGATAAGGCGAGAGTACAAAAGGCAAAGGCCTGTCGATCCGCGTCGAGCGAGGCCTCTCTCTAGACATCCAAACCTCTCTCATCATGAAGACCGCACTGAGTGTTCTCGCCGTGCTGGCGGCGCCCTGCCTCGGCAGCTCGCTGGTCACGGACCCGACCGTCTATGCGCAGTACTGGGGCCAGATGTCGACGTACAAGGACAACGACGCGCGCGTGTTTGGCGTCCAGGACGTCGGCGTGCCGGCGGGCTGCGGCCTCGAGCAGGCGCATCTGCTGCAGCGCCATGCGCAGCGGTTCGGCACGGGCGAGTTCGACGACGAGCCCAACGACGCGACGTTTGCGGCGCGCGTGGCCAACTGGACGGCGTCGTCGACGTCGTCGACCACCTCAAAGTTCACCGGGCCGCTGGCCTTTCTCAACCGCTACTCGTACCTGCTGTCCGAGGGCCTGCTGCTCGGCACGGGCGCGGCGACCGAGTTCTCGCTGGGCGTCGGGTTCTGGACCAAGTACGGCCGGCTGCTGCACGACGCCGTGCCCGGCCAGCTGGCGTACAACGGCAGCTATGCCAACGGCACGGCGCGGCCGAAGCCGGTGCTGCGGACGACGAGCCAGAGCCGCATGTGGAACTCGCAGATCAACTGGGCGCTCGGCTTCTTCGGGCCCAGCTGGCAGGAGACGCCCGCGCCGACGCTGGCCAACTGGACCGACGCCTTTGACGTTGTCATCATTACCGAAGACACCGGCTTCAACAACACCCTCGCCGCCTACGACAGCTGCTACCGCGACACGCTCGAGCCCACCGTCGACATCGGCGACGTCATGATGTGGTCGTATCTGCCGCGGTACCTCGGCGCCGCCACCAAGCGGCTGCAGGCCTACGCCCCCGCCGGCTTCACCCTGACGCCCAACGACACCTACGCCATGCAGAGCCTCTGCGCCTACGAGACCGCCTACCTGGGCGAGTCGCCCTTCTGCCCCCTCTTCACCCTCGACGAGTGGGCCGGCTTCGAGAACACCCTCGACATCGAGTACTACTACGACTACTCCTACGGCAATCCCACCGGCCGCGCCCAGGGCATCGGCTACCTCCAGGAACTCCTCGCTCGGCTGACTAATCAATACATCGCCGTCAGCCACACGAGCGTCAACAGCTCCCTGACCGACAACGAGGCTGACTTCCCCCTCGGCCGCCCCTTTTACGCCGACTTCACCCACGACGACATCATCCTGTCCGCCCTGCTGGCCATGTCCTTTGACTACCTGCGCGACGCCCCCTCCTTGACCCAGTACCCCCCCAACCCGGACCGCGCCTTTGTCTTGTCTCGCCTGACGCCTTTCGGCGCCAACATGGTCACCGAGGTCTACGGCTGCGCTGATGCCGACCCCGAAGCCGAGACCGACCACCAGCTGCTCTACTCGCGCGCCGACACCGGCTACAGCGCCGACAATGCCACCAACAAGTTCATCCGCATCCGCCTCAACAACGGCGTCCTGCCCCTGCAGTACATCCGCGGCGGTGCCTGTGCCGGCCGCACCGACGGCCTCTGCCCACTCGACGCCTTCCTCGAGAGCCAGACCAACGCCACCGCCCTGGCCAACTACGACTATGTCTGCAACGGCAACTGGACCGTCGCCGACCCCTTCGATGCCGCCGATGTCGACGGCACCATCTTTGCATAGGACCTGGGAAGGAATTCACTAATAGGAAGGGCCTCGTGGTTCCGTAGAATTAATTCAATAATATGAATGCATCAAACACTTCCAGACACGTACTCATACTCCGTACTTTGCAGCCTCAACTTGAATACCTGAAATGCTTACATAATCACATGCACATGCAGGCGTCTGCAGGCACCTGCAGCCATCTGCAGGAAACTGCCGATCATTGACGCACCGGCTTCAGATGCACCGGCAGCGGGAGCTTATACCACAGCGTGATGGTCGTCTGGTCGAGCCAGTCCACCGCGGGCTCGGCCAGCTCCAGGTCAAACTCGAACAGAAGACGCGCCAAGATGTACCGCATCTCGGCAAAGGCGAAACTAGATCGTGTAAGTCACGTGAAACATATCTTACAACTCGGGGAGAATACACACTTCCGGCCAATGCAGTTGCGCGGGCCCAGCGAGAACGGCTGTATGGCCTCGAGATGGTCCTTGGGGCTGCGGCCCTCTTCGAGATAGCGTTCCGGCTTGAAGGCAAAGGGATCGTCGACGTTGTGAGGCGAATGGTACATGGGCCACTGCCAGCAAGAGACAGAGGTCTGGAGGTCAGTCAAGCTCAAGAGAGATAATCAAAAGAGAAGACAGTCAACTCACCTTCTCCGGTACAAAGAACCCGCAGATGACGGCTCCGCCCTGGGGAACACAGCGTGCCAGCTGGCCGGCCACCGGCGGATACGTTCGCAGCGCCTCTTCCAGGACCGCCTGCAGGTAGGGCAGCCGGCCGACCGAGACCAGCGTGATGTCTTCCTCGCTGGCAAAGCTGCTGCGGATCTCTTGCGCCAGCCGCCGCTGCTTGTCCTGGTGCCGGCTCAGCAGGTATGTGGTGCCCGCCAGTGTCGTCGCCGTCGTCTCGGACCCGGCAATCAGCAGCAGACCGGCATTGGCGCCGAGGCGCCCAGGCGTCAGCCAGTCCTCCTTACCAGCAACTTCCTTCTCGTCTTTTTCGGTCTTTTCGTCCTCGGCCGAGCTGCTGCCCGTCAACAAGGCCCCAATGAGTGTCGGTCCACCGGCCGTGCGGTCGCCCAGGCGCGCCAGCTCCTGCATCTTGTCCTTGCACAGCTGCATGTGCAGCCCGATCTGGCTGCCAATGGGCGCCAGCTGCAGGACCAGACGCATGAGGACCGGCATCAGCGGGCCCAGCATGCCCGGAATGCCAAACAGATTGATCATGAACATCATCGCCGACGCCTCGAGGGTGGCGTCGAACGCGGCCACCCACGGATGGCAGGCCTTGCCGGCACTGGCCAGGCAGTTGAGGGTCTGGCCCACCGAGAGCGTGCCCATAATGTCCATGGTGGCCCAGTGGTACCACTCGGCCATGTCGGCCTTGGCCTCGGGCCCGCCCTCGCGGCTGATGCGCCGCAGCTGCGCCATGAGCTCGTCCACGTGTCCGGCCACAATGGGGGCCTGCTCGCGCAAGGCACGCTCGCCCGCAAAGGCAGGGCCTAGCAGACGACGCAGGCGGGCATGGTGGAAACGGGTCTCGGAGAGGATGGAGGGGTCCGTGCCGGCAATGTCAAAGAAGATGGGGTCCTTGGGCAGTTCGTCGAGACCCTCGAGGGGGCCACCGGGCGCGGCGGCGACGAGGTCTGTGCGACGGCCGTAAATGTCACGCCAGGAGTCTGGGTGGAAAAAGGCAAGCTGGGTCGGGCTGATGCGGACGACAGGACCATACTTTTTGTGCATGGCCAGCAGGTCGTGGTGCATGTAGCCACGGCCGACGCGGATGACGCTGGGCAGGACAAAGGCACGATCCAGCCAGGGACCCGGGAACTCGTGCAGCGGGTGAAAGTAGACGTTGTAGACGCCATGGCAGACAAGATAGACGAGGAACTGGAGGGGATCAGCACGCGTTTTCAAAAGGATTTCACACCATGTCTCACCAGAACGGCAGCACCCGAAGCCAGGGCCAACGGCCCGGGCATGTGTTCTAGACGGACTAGGCCAATAAGGCTAGCCATGTCTAGAGGAACACTCATGGCGAGTAGACGAGGAGAAAAAATATGGAGAAGAGAGAAGACAAGTAGAAAAAAGAAAGAGGAAATGGGGTTGCTTGGCAGAGCGAGGACTCCGACAAGACTCTCTGCCACAAGGGACGAGTAGAAGGGACATCGCAACCCTTTAAACCCTGCTCCAGCAAACTCTGCTGACCCAAGACATCCGTCTGACTAACACGTGGCCTGAGATCGGCAGGTCATGATGAGTCCAGTGCTTGGCCATTGGACATGTCGGACGACTCCACATCGGTCGGTGTGGCAAACTGCGTCCACCTTTCTTCAAACGCCACTGGTGATAAGGCATGGGTGGAGAGGGGGAAGGACAAAAGGATGGGATCGATCCTTTGATGGAGGGCTGCTGATACTCTGCTGAGGCAGTGTCGTCTGTTCGCGAAGCGCGTATCGGCAGCCGAGGTATCATCGGGTCGTCGGGGAGAGCTGAGGCAGAATGGCACACTGCATAAGACTCGATTAAAATTCACAATAATCAAACACGTCATTCCGTAATACAGAATATTCCCTCTCCGTTTGCCTTTCCGGGCAGTCAGTTATGTGACACGTCCAACGCCAAAGCAAGCTTTTGCCATATTGGACAAAAGTACAAATATAGTCCAAAAAGAGTATGAAGATAAAAGGAAATATGCACAAGAATAGAAATGGAAAATGGAAAAAGGAAAAAAGAAGAAAAGAAAAGAAAAAAATAGAAATCGCAAATGGCAAATCGCAAAGCGCAAATCGCAAATGAACCAATGCCAACCGCTTTCGCCTCCCGCTTTTTCCCCTCCAACCCACCACTCGCTTGCGTCACTGCAGCTCGTGTGGCGCATTGCCTTGTGGGAAGTAGACGGGCTGGACGGCTGGCGGCAAGTGGCCAGGCAGGTCGGGCTGCACATACGACATGGGCGACCCCATAGACGCCACTGGCGAGGCCACAGAATAGGAGTCCCGAGACATGTCTGAGTACACCGAGCGCGACGCGACCGGCAGTTCATGCAGCTTCGCGCCTCCACCATAGTCGGCTGCCCCGCCATACATGTCGGCCGCCTTGGACGACTCGTAAAAGATCGGTGGTCCACCAGGCATCATCCCGGGCGGATGCGGCTGCGTGTCGAGCTCAATCTTTTCGCCCATCTGCTTCATCCGCCGCCGCATCCGGAACATGTAAAAGACAAGGGCCACAAGCGTCACGAAGCCCGCCACAACACCCACGGCAATGCCGATTTTTGCGCTGGTCGAGAGCGAGGAACTTTCAGAGATCGCCTCAAATGATGGTCTCGGGCCACCCATTCCTGATGGCCGGGATGGCCTGAGGGATCCCGTGCCGGTCGCTGTTGATGTAGCAATCTCCGCTGTCTCACTTCCTGATGCCGAGGCCGAGGCCGAGGCCGAGGCGCCCGTGGTCGTGGTCGAGACATACGTCGACATGTCGTCCGCGTCTCGGATGAGCTGAATCATAGGGGCATAGATGCTAGCACTCGACAGGTCATTCCCGGGCACGGTGAAGGCTGCCAACGTAGCCGAAGCCGAGTTGGAACAGGTATAAACGGTAAAAGAAGAACTCGTCACAACGGCCAGGCACGTCTGCGTATTCGAGTTTATAGTACCGCATTCATAGCCACTAGGGGTTTTAGTACTCTGCAGAGAAAACAAATCGATTCAAAAAGTCTCACGCACGTTGGACAACACCCAATGGCTGTCTCCGAGTCAATCGGTGGGAACTGGAAGGAAAAGTCCCCCGCGCTCGAGGAAGAGGAGCATGCTGTGGTATAGCCCACGGGGCAATGAATGCCCGGAGAGTAGTATCCCCATCCATACAGGCCAATGGACGGTGTCGACTGGGCTGAATAGGACCGCGTTGGCCAGCAACTAGGGTCGTCATGGTTCGTTCCAGTGATGCAGTTCTGTCCTGCATAGCCAAACACACAGGTACTGCACAGAGAAACGTCGGTTGGCTGTACCAGATTCGTGCAAGAGCTGGCAGGTGTGAAAGTGGTCGTCAGAGGACCAAGGTTGACGCGTGATGCCATGTTGTATTGTGTATGTGATGTGAGTCTGAAGAGGAAAGAGGGAGAACGGAGGACGGAGGACGGAGAACGGAGAGAGAGAAAGGAAGTCAGCCACACGTGGTATAAACCATACTCGCGTTCCGCAGGAGAGGCACAATAATAGGCAAGTGGAAGAGGCGGCCACACTGAAGGATTGCCAAGGGGGAGAGCAATACACAAAGCTCTGTCCCCTTGTTGGTGTGAGACGGGGCGGCAGGACGCCAGGACGCCAGGGCGCTTAGACGCATAGAGTGCCGATGACTATCCGTATTTTCAGTTTCTCCAGCGCCCCAGCGCCCACATATGCCGCTCTTGCGGCACAGGACAAAGACCGCCAGGGCCTCGAGGGCCGCCAGGGCCACACAACATTTGACTTGGACGCGGGTCTGACTGTTCCGGGTCTTCGTTACGAGAACGGTTACCAATCCTGCCGGCCTGCAGCGGCCCGGGTGTAAGTGTGTGAGTGGATCTCCTGCTGTACGTTGTATTGCCTCAGGGATACCAGAAAAATGTCAGAAGACGGATCATCGTGCAGATGTACCGGTACCTGACACCTTTTGTGAGTAAGCACCCTGCCGCTGTGGCTATCCGAATAGGTTGCTCATTTTCGACTAGCCGCAGGGCAGGGGTGGCAGGGGGGAAGGGGTTTTCGTTTCCCGGCTCCACTGTCCGGTCCACTCTATTATGCCTCAAATGCGGCACGGCTCTGGCGCCCGCTTCCTCGTAAAAGCTGCCCATATTCCGACCGGCGTCGAATGACAAAGGCCAATGCCAACATATAATCCGTCTGCCGCCTACTGTCAGCCACCCGGGCATGCATCAGCGGCCGCAACACACAGCCGGCCAGACGTTCCGCCGTCATTTCGTTGTGATCGGCGGCCTCGGCAATATCGCCCCAGAGATTCAGCAACAGCTTGAGCAGGTTGCGTGCCTGAGCACTGTGCCCACCACCCAGCGTGCCGAGACCACCACCCAATGCTTCTGTCCAGAAGTCGAGCCCTTCTTCGGGCCGCGACCGTCCAGCCGCACCCGCCTGTGTGGCTTGTTGGGACAGGGTGACCCAGCGCCGCACCATGGTCTCGGAGACGAGCGGCCGGGACAGCTCCGACAAGTATGTCAATATCAGAGCCGCAGCGTCGTGCGGGCTGCAGCCAACAGCCGCCAGATCGATGTTGGCGCCATATTCGGGGGGTGCCGAGAAGGCGGCACGCAGCTGGCGGACGCCGACGCTCTCGAATCCGTTGCGGCCAAACAGCTCGGGCGTCTCGACTTGCCGGGCCAGGAACTGGTAGCACTTGAAGACGGCCAAGGGAAACTGGCGCTTTGAAGCGCCCTGGCTGCCGGTATGGCGTGTGCGGGCGGTAGTGCCGGCGACCCGGATACTCTTGCGCAGGGACACGCCAAACACGGCGTCCGGCTCGAGAGCAGCGATTTCCTCGTCGGCGGCTTCTTTGTTGGACTTCCAGGGCACGATCAGTCGTCGGCCGCGCCCATGGCTACGGCTGCTCTGCTTATCGCTGGTTGACATGGCGGTCGAGGGCCGGCCGACGGAGGGGTGGGCGGGCAGGGAGCTCGAGCGACTCCGGGCATGGAAGAGGCGGAAGCGGGTGCCACCGCCGCTGCTATGGGAGGTGGTCGGCGTGACGGGGGTGACGATTTCGGGCACGTCCTCGCCTTGGCTGCTCGTGGTAGCCGTGCTGTCGTTGGTCAAGTGTCGCTGCGGGCCGTGGTGATGGTCCTGGACATGTTTGTGGTCCTGCTCATGATTATGATTATGGTGGTGGTGATGGTGTATCTCGGCGGCCATGGCTGCTTGCTCGGCTTCCTCGTTCTGATCGACGCGGGACAGTCTCTTTGGGCGGGTCGGAGCGCGCGGTGGAGGCGTGGGTGGCCGGCTGTGCGGGGGACCGCGAGGACCGTGCATCTCGTCGACCAGCGAGTCGAAACAGTCAATGGGGATGGCCGGTTGGGGCGCAGGATCGTCGTCTTGGCTGACATCGGGGCCGGCGGCCAGCTGGAGCCAAGAGGAGGCATGGTGCTGCAAGACATCGAGATAGCGCTGCAAGGCGGCGGCGGCGCGGGCATTGGGACAGGCGGCGCGAACCCGTAGACGCAGGTGGCTTATTTCGGCGAGGACGCGGGCGATTTCGGTCTGGAGAGAGGCGAGGGCGTTGTCAAAGGAGTCGAGCGATATGCAGGAGGTCACGGAAGTCTGGGACGTTCTGATTTGTCAGCAACACGAAAGCGGAAAAAGCAAAAGAGGCGTGAAAAAGGAAAAAGGAAAAAAGAAAAAAAAAAGCAAAGAGAAAAAAGCAAAGAAAGAGTGGGTCATCCTACAAGGCCATGAGATCCAAGGCCAGGCCGAGGGCCAAGCGGTAGACCTCGAGACTGGGCCGCAGCTCGAGCATGCGCCTACGGATGGCGGGCCAGCAGAGCTTGTCGAACTCGGGGGCATTGCTGGTCTTTGTGGGTTCGAAGAGGCCGTCGAGGGAGTCGACGACGGCGGTGCAGCCATCGACGATGTTGGGGGTTGGGCGGGCAATGAGGGTCGGGAAACTGGCGCCGGCAGCGGCGGCATCTTCACGCAGGAGTCCGAGGACGCCGTTGAGGGCATAGAGTTCGGCAGAGAAGCTGGCAATGTCTTCTCGGGCGTCGTGGACGTTGCGTACATAGCTGTGCAGACCGGCTGTGGCACGAGCAATGGCGCTGCTGGCGACGAAACAAGCGGTGACACTGCGTGGGTTGGGATGTGAGTAGGGTGACGGTGAAGATGGGTGAAGAAGGTGAAGATGAAGATGGAGGTGAAGAAGGTGGAAGAGGAAGAGGAAGATGAAGAGGTTTGAATTTGAGATTCAACTCACCAGTCCATGGTTGCCCGAGGCAAGTACGCTGGAGAGAGGAAACACCAAGGCAGGACCTTTTGAGGGCAGAGCAGGCTCGTATTGCGCCTGCCTGTTTCGATGCGATCCTGCTTTATCTCGAGGGTTCACTATTCCCTATTCCACTATTCGTGGCAGGAGCGACCGCGCAAGCTGGCAACAGCGACCGGCGTCCCACATGCGCTACGACGGCAGTTGCCCTGCTGGCCCCTAGTAGTTTCTTCAGCCCTGGGCGCAATCGCCATTTTTCCGCTTCTTTTGGCTTCGTTTCTCGGGAGGTTGCATGATCGTTGGCTGGCACGGTCACGACACGAGCACTCTGTGACGGGCTCGTAAGATCACAGTCGTATGGGTCACGAGTCATGGGTGTTCTTGTGACGTCTCGATGGTCGACGAAGCCACGCGCGAATCGCCGACAAACGACGGGCAGACGATGCCCGACAACGTCAGACAGCGCCAGACAGCGCCAGGCAACGCCAGGCAACGCCAGGCAAAGTGGCCCAGACGCCGAGAGGACCAAGATACCAGGTAGCCGATCCCTTCCGCAAGCAATGACGGACTTGCCGGTTCGCTTCATCACTTGCAGCCGCGCTCGGACGGCCTGACGCTGAATCCTCTGCAGAAAAAGCCCCTTCCGGGCTGGGCTTCCCACACCATCCCTGCCCGGGAAATTACTACGTGACAGTCGACACCTGAAACGGCCTAGGCAGAGAGAGAAGTAGACCACGGATGCGCCTGGTGGATCCGCCGCCAGCAGCCGGCTCAGGAGGGGAGGAGGAGGAAACAGTACGAGTAAAGCAGAGGGGAGTAAAAAAAGAGAGGTACGGCGTATCTTGAATCGTCTGTAAGATGCCTCCTGTAGTTCACAAGGCTGTTGTCAGCCGTGTCTGTCCGTCTGTAGTAGGTGCAGATCAGCTGTCATTCGTCAGCAGCCAGGGAATTGTGACCAGTCAGCAGGCTTGTCTGTGCTGCCATAAGCTTAACCCCCGGTCTTTTTGGAGTTCATATGCTGTCTTGGCCTTTTTAGCTCCATAGCTCGCATTAGCTCCCTTCAACACCAACTGCGCCACCTCCCGCAACTGCTTCCGAACCGGCATGGATCTCGACGCCGACGCCCACCAAGACCACGGCGATCACTCCGCCGATGACCTGTCCGGGCCTCCGATGTCTATCATGCCCGATATGTCTGCCGTCCCCGATATGGCCGACATGCCCGACCTGGCCGACATCTCCGACCTGACCGTTCCCGACGATGACGAGCCCGAAGAACAGCAGATTCCTGTCTGGCGGTCTATTGCCCCCTCCATGGAAGAGGCCTTGCCTGCCATCTATCCCCCGGCTCTTCTTCCCGATGTCGACCAATGGATCGATGCCTTGATGCAGTGCAAAATTTTATCTCAGCCCGACGTTGAGAAACTTTGTGAAAGGGTTTGTTTATGAGATCTCTTGTTTATTTGTTTGTTGTTTGTTTTCTTCCTTTATTCTCTATCCTTATCTTTATATTTATCTCCTCATTGTTAACAACCCAGGCAAAAGAAGTCCTCTCCTGCGAATCCAACGTGCAGGTCGTGGTAAGTCTGACGTCGCCACCAATCCACTCCAGCTAACTTCTCCAGACCAGCCCCGTTACCGTCTGTGGAGACGTCCATGGCCAGTTTTTCGATCTCATGGAACTCTTCCGCATCGCCGGCCACTGTCCAGACACCAACTTTCTCTTTATGGGTATGTTCTCTGCTCACCTCCCCCTCTTCCGTTCTGTCTAACCATCAGGTGACTACGTCGACCGCGGGTACTTCTCCATCGAAACCGTCTGTCTGCTTCTCGCCCTCAAAGTCCGCTATCCTCGACGCATCACCATCCTCCGCGGCAACCATGAATCCCGCCAGATCACCCAGGTCTACGGCTTCTACGACGAGTGCCTCCGCAAATACGGCAGCACCTCTGTCTGGACCACCCTGACCAACCTCTTCGACTACCTGCCTCCGACCGCCCTCATCGACAACCGCATCTTCTGCATGCACGGCGGCCTCTCTCCCTTCCTCGACGCCGTCGACCAGATCCGCAAGCTTAATCGGCTGCAGGAGGTGCCTCACGACGGCCCGCTGTGCGACCTTGTCTGGTCCGACCCCGACGAACGCCCCGGCTGGGATGTCTCCGCCCGCGGCGCCGGATACACCTTCGGCCCCGACATCTCGGCCCAGTTCAACCACGAGAACAATCTCGATTTCATCGCCCGGGCCCATCAGATGGTCATGGATGGCTTTGATTGGGCCCACGAGGGCAATGTTGTCACCATTTTCTCCGGTAGGCCCTCTTGGCTTCTTCCTTCTTCCTTCTTCCTTGGCGTCTTTTCTCTCCTTCGCCTCCTTCGCGTCTTCCTGCTGACCCATCCCACAGCCCCCAACTACTGCTACCGCTGCGGCAATATGGCCGCCATCATGGAGCTAGACGAACACCTCGATCGTGAACTGTGCGTGATTTGTATTTTCCCCAGACTCTGTCTTTGTCAGCCGCTAACCCTTTCAGTCTGGCCTACGACTCGGCACCTCAGTCGGGCATGCCCACGCAGAGCAAGCGTCTGTACTCTCCGATCTCTGTTGTTCGACTCTATACTGACCAAACTAGGAACACCCGACTACTTTCTCTAAGGAGATCGAGCAGCGCGCACGAAAGACGGAAGACGGGAAAAGGCTATTGTTATGGGTCCTGCTGGACAGTGCTCTACAGAGTGCTAATACGAAATACGAACGTGATAATTCCCCGCATCCAACGGCTGTTTCCAGTGAGTGCTCCACTGCGCTGCCAGTCTGGCTCGCCTACGGATGTGTGCGCAAAAGAATAGACAGCTGAGCAGACAGCCGAAATACACTGTCATCTACGGGCACGGGGCATATTCGCGGAATACCCATTCTTGGCATGTACCGGTACGCAGGGTCGTCGGTGCTCCGTACGAGTACGCAGTACTCCATGGCCCTGCGCTTCCATGGTTGAATTCCAGATATCCACACAGATCTACAGAACATCGTGCTCCGTAGAGTACCGTCGTATTCCCCTAATAGCAGGATCCGCCTGGTGGAGATGCCAGCAATCGCCATTTCCGCCAGTGCTCCGAGCCGGTTCGAAATGTATTACAGTACTCCGTACGGAGTACGGAGAAAGGATACGAGGATACTCGTATCTGTGGAGGTTCTTGTGTTGGTTTCTTCGGATTCGTCGGATTCGTCGGGTTCGTCGGGTTCGCCATTCGATTGGAGAATGCGGCGTGCTGTTGGTTCTATTCTCAGACATGGCGGTAAAAGTCAGCAGCCACACCATCGGAGCGCCTACAAAACACGTGGTGCCGAGTCCATGATGAAATGGCGAGTGCACCTGTGACGAGTAGCTTCTTGGTTGGCAAAGAACTGCTCGTATCTTTCTTTGTATGACGCACTGCTGCTTGCCGGGAAGCGCGGAAAAAGTACCACCGCGGAGTACTCTGTACGAGAATGTATTCCGTGTTCCGTGTTCCGTGTTCCGTGTTGCGATCCCTCCTTAAAGTTCTCACGCATGTGGAGAGACCTAAACGTTGCAACCGTTGTATTTGGACCCAACAGGGCAATATGGCGAACACGGCAAATAAGGCAAATAAGGCGAAGAGCCAGGGCATCTCCCAGGCAGGCTCCATAATACAGCCTGCCGGCCCGTGAAATTGCGCTGCGGTGGCTTTCTGCAGCCTCCGTTTCAGTATGGAGTTGGAACTGGGAACCCGATCCTGCAACGGCGGCTGGCCTCATATTGGCTGCCTGGATGTCTCTCAGTAAGCACGCCCAGGCGATATGAGGCCGTCTTGGCACGGCAGTGTGCTATTATTACGGTGTAGCAGCAGGGCACAGACGCTGGTTGACCCGAGTCGTACGAGTACGCAGTACGAGGTCGTGGGTGAGGGCAAATCCAGCCGGCCGCCTGCGCCATCTTTTCAGATCCCTCAGCCTTTTCATTGGCGCGCGCCGTGCTTCTCTTCCTGACCGTTGCTACCAGTGCCAACTTCCAACGGCACATGTCTGATCCTAAAGGTTTTGCCTTTATTGATTCTCCATGCCGAATGGTCTTGGCTCTCGTACCCGGCTCGTATTGATTCTGTGGATGTAATAAGTACGAGTACTCCGTACTCTCATTGTACGAAGCACGGAATACGGAATACTAGATGCTTGTAAGATACTCGTGCTGTGAAGATTGCAGGCCGTGAATTCGGAGCTATTGTGGGTTTTTGAAATTTTGAAATTTTGAATAACAAGCCTTCTTTTAACCCAGTTATCCTTTTGCCTTTTTGCCCTCTTACTCCTTTTGCCCTCTTCACGCCTGCACTCCGTACACTCCCCCAATGCAGTTCCTTTGTAGGAACGAGAACGAGCGAGGCGCCAATGCCAGTCGCACGCCACCTCGTCACCCTATATTTCCCAGAAAGGGAGCCATCTGCCTGTCTTCATTTGCAAGATGCGCCACAGAAGACTGGAAGGGCCTCGATACTTTGTCCTTTTGCTTCAAGGGATGAATGAATAGAAAATGGAGCATGTCGTGACGAATACAAAAGTACGGAGCTCTACAGATGTTGCTTTGTTCACCGCCGGCCTCATTTGCATCATCTGCGTCCTTTCGAAGAAGGAGTCCACATCCACCTTTGCTGGCCACTTTGCAGAGCAGACAAGAGGCTCATGTTCGCACGCAGTGTTGCCATTGGTCGGTTACTCTTACACGGACGCCCCTCCGATTATTCGTTGCAAGGCCAAAGCCCAAATCTTACGGCATTATTTTCCAGGACAGCCGGAGTGCTCCACCCTCTATTTTAGCGTCTGTGCCGCCTGGCTGGACGCGAGTCCTGTCTAAGAAGTATTCGTAATGCCAGTGGCATGTATATGAATGGCTGATGCCGCCTCGCAGCATTTTCAGGAAGAAGGGTGTTAGTCTGACGAGGCCAGGTTTGAATCTATTACGACGGATCTCAATCAGGGGGTTTCTCCTTGTCTCTCCGGGGCAATGTTCTGTTTGAAGCGATCGTCACAAACACAAACACAGTTCGGTCGAAACCGAGGGGCCGTTATCTGGTTTCGTGTTGGACGTCAGGGGTGCTTTGGCAGATGGAAGCCGCTGTGGCGAGAAAAAGAAAAAAGGAGGAGAAATTCAGAAAAAAAGGAGGAGAAATTCAGAAAAAAATCAGAAAATTACGAATACTCATACGCAACTATCCCGTTGCATAATGGGTCCCGGCGCCAAGAATTCAGCGGCAAGGCTAAACTGATTCCTGGGCGGCGTACGTGTCCCAAGTCTCCCCGGCTTCCAAGAAGACTGAGTAAGCATGGCCAAGCAACGCTAACCATCTGAACCTCACTCTTGGACGACGTCAAGCACACACACACCATGTGCTCGTACTCGTATATTCTTTGCTATATATAGTGCTCACAAACGAGTGTGTCCGAATCTACGATCCTCTGGGGTAAGCGCACGGCAATACGAGCAACACACTCTTTGCTAAACACGGCCAACGCCATGTTTGATTTTTTTGTACGTCTATCTGAGAAGACAGCCCACGTAAGAGAAGGGCTCGCGAAGATAAGAGGATTACGAACCATGTACCCTGTACTCGTACTCTGTACCTGGCACTCGGCCCATCCTCTCTGACGTCGCACTTGCAGGATTCCGAAGACGCCCCGCCCGTGGCCAGACTGGGGCAAATAGGCGCTCGACGTCAGCATGGTGGAGCCCTATTCGCATGGACGCTTCCATGGGGGGGTGTGCGTCTGGCTGAGCGGTCCTTTCCCGCAGCGAGGCCACTGCTACAGATCCCCTGTAACCGCTCCAGGTAACCGCTACGTCGTATCACGCCCGACCGATGGGCCCTGAGGGGCGGCAAACAAAGCATTACGCATGCGAGCGAATATTCTACTTGGAAAATATGTTCTCATTCTCCCTTATTGTCTGGGCTCAGATCCCTTGCCTTGCGTCCCAGGGAACCCTTGTTTCTTTCATTATCCTAATACTTACTATAATCCTATTATATAGTATATAGATATAGTAGAACCGGGCCAACCCAGGCCATGCGTCTACGGAGTACCAGCATTATATACGAGCTGTCTTGGGATAGAGGACAAGAAGTGCAGCAAACCAAGTTCCGTCCCGCCCACGAACCCACAAAAAGGCCGTGGCTGTGCTTCTGTTATTTGTCTGATCAGATCTCATTATTCTTATTTACCATTGCCATCCCCATTGTCTTTTTTGTCTGCTCCTCTCCTCTTTCATACACCCCCCGACAACCTCTTCGTCTTCCGCCTCCCGCCTCCCGCCTACTCGCCATGGGCTATGCAATGACACGGCCGTATGGCATGTCCATGATCCTGTCATGGCGGTTCTTGCTGCTCGGTGCCAGCTTGGCCCTGTGTCTGCTGTGGATCGTTGCTCAGCCGGACCTGCACGCCCCCCGCGACATGCTGGCCTCGGCCAAGACGCAGTTGCACGACAGCATCTACGGCGACGGTGACGGCGGCAATGCCAACAGCGCGCCGAGTCTGGGCTCTGCGAACCCCGGCGACCGGCCCCTCGTCATGTACGCCTATGCCGAGTCCGAGACGGCCCGCGTCGACCTCCAGTTCTTTGTCCGCAACGGCATCCACCGCCGGGCCGACTTCATCTTCGTCTTCAATGGCGAGTCGGACGCCATCGACATGGTCCCCCAGTCGCTGCCCAATGTCTGGGCGGTGCAGCGCAACAACACCTGCTTCGACATGGGCGGCATGGGCGAGGTGCTGCAGAGGGACAACTTGTGGAAGCGCTACAAGCGCTTCATCACCATGAACGCCAGCCTGCGCGGCCCCTTCCTCCCCATCTACTCCAACGACTGCTGGACCGACTTGTTCCTGTCGCGGCTGACGGCCAAGACCAAGGTATGTTTGTTCTCGGATCTTTTTCCCGTTCTTGCTGACCCCCAGCTCGTCGGCATCACCATGAACTGCGCGCCGCGGCCGCACGTCCAGTCCATGATCTGGGCCACGGACGACGTCGGCATGGGCGTCCTGCTGAACCCCGACCTCGCCCACTCCGTCCAGGAGGCCGACCCATTCGGCGACGAGAACGACCCCGTCGGCCTCACGGCGTGCTACCCCAACTGGCGAAAGGCCGTCCACGGCGAGGTCGGCACCACGCAGCTCATCACCTCCCAGGGCTACGACGTCGACGTCATGATGACCGCCTTCCACGGCCAGAACAAGGACGAGGGCAAGACCTACTGCGAGGCCACTGGCTCGCCCCGGGACCACCTGCTCGAAGGGGCCTACTTTGGCAGCAACGTCCACCCCTACGAGACCATCTTTGCAAAGGCCAACCGCGCCGTCGACCAGCCGCTGATGGACCACTTGACCGAGTGGCACATGCGGATGGACCACACATCCTGGCAAGTGTGCGGAGCATGAGGCGGGCTGGTGTATAATTCTGTTCATATTCTACTTGGGACTACCGGCGTGTAAACGGGCGTTTTCCGCGGAGCGGCTGATTTTTTGGTTTCTTTGGTTTCTTTGGTTTCTTTTCTTCTCTTTTCTCTTTTCTTCTTTCTTCTTTTTTCTCCTTTTTTAGAATGGCGGGCTGGCGTTTCTCGGACCATATACACCGTACTCTAGGCATGAGAGTCACAAAGGGATGGTCATTATCATTATCATTATCATTGACATTTTGTCGTTAAATGTATTAAATTACGAAGCTCTATCATTCGCCTGCCTTTTTGCATTGGCGACTTTTCCGAGCAGCAACTAATACAGGTTTTTCCAATTCCTTAATTTCCTATGGGGCCCTCTAGTAAACTCTGCTCTGGATTTTCAGTGTTTGGCTATACAGCTCTACGGCATATAGCCCGGAGCTTGGCGATCGAATATTGCGGGCCTTGCAGATCTAAGCCGCAAGCGTGTTGGACGCCTGTCCATTCCAGTTGACAGGGCCAGCTGAGGGTCAACGACGGGCCAAACTAAGAGTTTCGGACCAGTTGTACGCACTAGAATGCACATTCCTAACAAAGAACATGGCTTTAGCCGTTGAACCCTTTTGTCTCACATCCCCTTTCTTTTCTTTTTCTTTCAGAGTGTAAAAAGTACCCCTTTCCAGAGCATAATATAGGGCTGTGGACGTACTCGTAGTGGGAAAATGATTATAATATCCAGTACTCCGTACTCCGTATTATAATCAGTCTTCGATCCGTACACCCTACTCCGTGTACGGTAAAATATTAATCATCGCACATTTCTCTATATAGAGCGTAGTGAAGTTTATAGTCTGGTCCTTCGACGATCTGTGACAAGTATAGTATGTGCAAATTATCAAGTATATACTACATGACTGTACGAGGACAAAACTTGGAAGTGTACTCCTTACACCCATTCATGCCAAGGCGCTCCGTCCCGATAGACAACGCCGTCGTGTTCAAACTGCGGCCCCTCGGCATCGACAAGGTAGCCCGCCTCGCACCGACTGTAGGCGACGCGTGGCTGTTCCTTCTCGTAAAAATGGTCAAATGGAGCCCCTAGTGCATCGCTCAGGCTGTGCACGCCGCCGTCGGGATGCAGCTGGTCCCAGGGACGCACGCACGTACGACCACGACACGACTTGAGCACGAGAAGCAGGGCATCCAGGCGAGCAACGACCTTGGGCAGAGGGTGGCCGAGGAGAAGCGACGACGCCGACGATGCCGACGGCAACGAATCGCCAAGCAAGTTCTTCAGCTGGTATGGATCAGTGTCCAGATTGTACAGCTCATGCTCTCCACTGCACCACACGGAATAATACAAGTTGTATGTCGGTCCAATGATGCGCACTGCCTTGTACGTGTTGTTGGGGATCACGCGTCGGACATCGGCCTCGTCTTCGCCCTCGCTGCTGAACCAGTAGCTCCCCTCGGCCAGGGCCGATCCCCAGAACTCGACAGTGACATGCTCGTGACGGCTTGTTTCGTCTGCGTCCGGCTCTGCCGTCAGCGGAATGGGTTCGCCGTCCAGGTCGGCATGCGCCGGCACGCCCGCCAACTGCAGCAGCGTGGGCGCCAGGTCGATGTGGGTGGTAACGGCCTGGGAAACGTGGCCTGCGGGAATGCCGGGTCCGCGCACGACGAGCGGGACGTTGATGTCCTCCTCGAAACCGCACTCCTTGCCGGGCTGCAGGCGGTGCTGGCCAATGTGGAAGCCGTTGTCAGACGTGTAAAACACGTAGGTGGACTCGAGCAGGCCGAGACGCTCAAGGCGCTCAAACAGGCCATCCACCAGCTCGTCGACCGACTGCAGGGCGCGCAGGCGCTGGCGGTAGTAGTGGTCGTTGAAGGCGACGTTGGCCTCGGTCTGGCGGCGCAGGCGGCGCACCCAGGCAGCCCCCGACGGCTCCTCCGGGTTGAAGTGCGGCGTGCGCGGCACCTGCACATCGGCAAACAAGTGGGCATGGCGGGCAGCAGCCACGGGTTCCGTGAAGTTGACGTGGATGCCGTCCTTGGCCAAGCCGGTGTAGACGGCGTTGCTGTGCGGCGCAATGGGGGCGATGCCGAGGAAAAAGGGCTCGTCCTTCTGAGCGGCCTCCTCGAGGAATCCAAACGCCTTGTCGGCCAGCACGTCGACGCTATACTGGCCCTCGTAGCTCACAGGAGGATCGTCGTTGCGCTGGAAAGTGGCATTGAGATAGTGGTAAGTGAAGGGGTCGAGCAGAAAGTCGGAGCCCGTCCAGCCGGCCGGGTGGGGGTTGTTGTAGTTGTTGATACTGTGCGCATTGAAGAGCTTCCCCGTATAATAGGTGTTGTATCCAGAACGCTGCAGCCAGACGGGCAAGTAGTTCTCGTTGAGGCCCTGGCTGATGAATTTGGGGTAACCGCCGTGCGGCGGACTGACGTCGGTCACGTTGGTATTGTGTGCCTGACGACCGGTCCAGAGCGAGACGCGTGATGGACAGCAAATGGCCGTTGTGCAAAAGTGCCGTTGGAACTCAGTGCCTTGGTCTCTGAGATGTTTCTTGATGAGCGGCAGGTAGTCTAGCGACTGGAGGTGGAGGTCCTGGTCGTCGGTGAGGACGAAGACAATGTTTGGCCGGCGACCGAGGGTCTTCCCGGCATTCCCAATGGCCTGTTGGATGTCGCCGTCTTCAAGAACCTGTTCCAAGACAGCATCGCCAAGTCTTTCCTGTTCTTTGAAGATGTCTGCTGCTGATGCCACAGCTGCCGACAGGAGAGCGGCGGCGATGCTGAGTTTCATGATTCCTCTAATCTCGTGCAAATTGGCCGTGTCTTCTCAACAAGTCAAGTCACAAAGCCCTCTACCGAGCATCTCTTCCTCTTTGGAAATGAGTCTCTTGAAAAATACCGTCCATCGGCTGCCATCGCTCGATCATCACCCGGGGTAAAATGACGTGCTTGTGGAGTAGCATCGCAAAATCGCCTGGCTCCACTAAACCAGGCCCAGCAGCCAGGACCTGCATCTGCTAATCGCCTCGCCATGCTGAAGAGAAAAAACAGAGAAGAAAAAGAAGATTGTCCATTGACCATTGAACTTTGTTTTGGTGGATTTGGCGATCTTTGCCGTGGATCTCAGAGCCGGAAAGCGCGAGCAGCAACCAGCGTCTTTTGCAGGAAAGAGTGAGTGGTTGATGAGTCATCACTTCAGAGCTTCTGGTCTTGGCTGCATTGGACTCCTGGAAACTTGACGGTTCTTCCACGGCCAAGATCCTAAGCTCCTATGACTCTTCTGTCCTCTATTTCCTAGTATTTCTTATCAGTCGTCGTCCCTGCATGGTTCATCCCCTCTCTTCCTCTCCCTCTTCCTCCCCAACGCACGGCCTTCTCTCTCTCCTTCTTCTCAATGCCTTCTTCGTCTGAGCGGCAGCCTCTGCTCGCAGATGTCGAGGCCGAGGCAGCTACCCCGGCGGGAAATGGGGCCCTCACGCCGTCCCAGAAGCTTCCAGCTCCCAACATCGCCGCTGTGTTCCGGGCCGTCCTGGTGCTCATGATCGGCGTCTTCGTGTCCAATGCCGACGGCTCGCTGATCCTGGCCACGCATCCCATCATTGCCTCTGAATTTGACGACCTCAAGAGCTCCAGCTGGCTGTTTGCCGGCTTCGTGCTGGCCTCGGCCGCCACCCAGACAATGGTGCGTGGGTTCTTTGTGTCTGAAGGGAATCTGGCTGATCGGCTCTGTAGTACGGAAAACTCAGCGACATCTACGGCCGCAAGAGCCTCATTCTCGTGTCCTATGTCTTCTTTACCGGCGGCTGGTATGTCTTGTTCGTCCTTGTTTTGATTTTCGTGGCTCTGCTAACCGTCCAGCGCCCTCGTGTGAGTCCTCTCGACTCGATCCGGCTTTTCTCTTCGTCTAACCTCCTCAGGGGCGTCGGCCAGTCCATGTTCCAGGTCATCCTCGGACGTGCTATCTCGGGTGCTGGCAGTGCTGGCATGACGGCCCTCGTGGCCATTGTCATTGCTGGTGCGTCGCCTCCTCTGGCATCCCTCTCTTCTCCTGCTCACCGCCAGACTTCCTCCCCATCCGCGATGTCGCTTCCTGGCGCTCCTACATCAATGTCGTCGCTACTACCGGCCGCAGTCTGGGCGGCCCCGTCGGCGGATGGCTGGCCGACGTCATCGGCTGGCGCTGGTCCTTCTTTGGACAGGTGCCCTTCATGCTGCTGGCGACGTTTCTGGTCTTGTTCTTCCTCCCCAGCAGCCCCAGCCGGTCGTCGTCGTCTTCTTCCCCCCCGGCTTCCTCGTGGCAACGTCTCCGACGCGTCGACTTTGTCGGCTCCGGCTTGCTGGCTCTCGCTTTGCTGGCCTTTCTGATTCCTATGGAGATCGGTGGCAACAAGGTTTCCTGGACACACCCCATCATCCCAGGCCTGTTTGTTGCCTCGGCAGTCCTCTTCTTTGTTTTCCTGCGCAGCGAGGAACGTGCCGCCGAACCGGTCGTGCCGCTGGACATTTTCCACATCCGCGACGTCAACCTGTCGTTGCTGACGCAGATGCTGCAGACAGCAGCACAGCTGGGAGTGCGTTCCAATGCTTGTGTTTCCCTTTTACGCCACCCCTGCTGACCATCAGCTCATGTTCTCGGTGCCCATCTACTTCAAAGTATCCCAGGGTGTGTCCAATACGATCGCCGGTGCCCACCTCTTCCCGGCCGTAGCTGGCAACGCCGTCGGCGGCGTCCTCGCGGGCATGTACATCAAAAAGTAAGTTTCCAGGAATGTCTGTTCTCGGCAGAATCTAACAGAACAGAACCGGTCGATACCGAAGCATGATCCGGCTCGCAGCTGTGTCGTCCAGCCTGTCCTATAGCCTTTTACTCCTGCGCTGGCACGGCCACACCAACTGGTGGGAGTCGCTTTATATTATCCCTGGGTACGTTCTCCTCTTCTCCTTTTCTCTTCTTCTCTCTTCGTGATAACCGCTGACTAAGCAGTGGCTTTGGGTCCGGCATCGCCATGAGTGCCGTGTTCGTCTCCGTACAGGTAGTCGTCGACCCGGCTCACTTGGCCCCCGCCATCTCCGTCCTCTTCCTGGCCGGCACGTGTGCTTCCATCATCGGCGTGGCTTGTGTCAGCACTGTGATGCAGGTAGTGCTCAAGGCCGGTCTGGGACAGCGTCTGCTGGACTTGGGCCTCGATGCGGCTCAGCAGGCAGAAATTGCCTCCAAGGCTCTCTCTAATATAGAGTATGTGGCCAGCCTGACGGGCGCAGTCAAGGCTGCCGTTGTTGATGCCTATGTCGACGGACTGTGGTGGAGTCATAGTATGTGCCCCCCTCTTTCTCTCTGTCTGCTGCCCTGCTAACAACGTAGCCGTGTCTCTGTTCTTTTCTGTGTCGGCATTCGCCTGCGCCATGCTGCTGGGCGAGAAGCCGCTTCATAAGATGGAGGCGGACGAGCCAACGGGAGGGGATTCATGAATTCATCAAAGCATCAAAGCATCAAAGTATGTTTCAACCGACCTAGTTTTGGGCCATTTCAATTCCTCTATATATCCTGCCGATAAAATAAAACAAAAAGGTATCTTGTTCACGCTGCCTTGCCTGCTTGCTTGCTCGCCTGCTCGTCGTCTCAATGTTGCGTCTTGTGGTCGCCCACGCCCGGATGTGGCGTGGCCTCCTCTGTGTAGGCCGGCGGCAGATCGTCGGGTGGCATATCGTGCGAGCCGCTGGCAAGATCCTCCATGGAGTAGCCGGGCAGGGTATCCCGTGCCCGTGCCTCGGACTGTGCCGACTCCATGGCTGCTTCCTGGGCCTTGGTCATGGGCGGTGGCGGCGGCAGGGGCACGTGCAGCTGTTTCTCGGAGGCCGGCGATGCCGGTCCGTTCTGTGGGTAGAACTCGTCGAGACTGCCGGCGGCGTGCATCTCGGTGCCCTGGGCGGTCTGGCCGGCCGTGACGATGGTATCCGGGGCGGCGTTGGCCCACATCAGAGCCTTGCGCTGGTCGAGGCCCGGCTCGTCCGGCACCTCCATCTGCCGCTCGTCTTGGCCGCGGCCCTCGGCGCGGTAGATGGTGTCCACGAGCAGCCCGACGGGCCCCTCCCAGTTGCCGCCGTGCGGCAGCTCGCCGCGCAGGATCTGGGTCACGGATACCTGGGCGCCGTAGAAGGCGGCGTTGGCCGACGTCCGCGACGTGACGGCGGTGCCGTCGATCTGGACGCCGCAGTAGACGCCGCGCGACTTGATGTACGAGTAGACGGCGTGGTTGACGACCTTGTCGCGCATGGACACGCGGGCGTTGGGGTTGTTGTAGTTGCGTGTGAAGGACGACGACGACGACATGGAGCTCTCCTCGACCTCCTTGCCCTTGCCCTTGCCTTTGCCCAGGCCGGCGGCAATGTCCACGCTGCCCCCGGCGCCCCAGGGGCCGGCGACGACGGCGACGTCCGAGCCCAGCGACAGGCGCGTGTTGCGGAAGGCCTCGAGGGCCTCGCGCGTGTTCATGACGAGCACGCAGTCGTAGATGTCGGCGCCCACGACGAAGCCGGCGCCCACGGAGTGGATCTGGATCCCCGACGGCGGGGACCAGCGGCCGTCGGGCGTGCGGGCAATGAGAATGCCCGAGCCGGTGGCGCCGGACAAGTGCATGCCGACACGGCCGGTCGTGAAGATGGCCAGGCCAGCAGCGCGCTGGAGCACCTTGGCCGGGATGGTGATGATGGCGCGGCGCTGCTTGGGGGCCATCTTGTCGGTGGGGACCAGGTCGGTGGAGATGCCGTCCTCTGCATCGGTTAGCTGTCTGTGCTCTGTGCTCTGTGCGCCGGGGCTGACGTACTGCAAAACGCCTGCAGAATGCGGGCAGCCTTCTCGCATTCCTTGTCGAGCGTCATGGGCAGAAAGCCCTCGGAGCCCATGCGGTTGGCGAGTTGGTTGATGGGCGAGGCGGCCTGGCGGCCAAAAGCGGCCAGACGGTCGGCAAAGCCGTGCTTGGTAGAGGCATAGGGGCCGGAGTGATCATCGTCCACCTTGCTGCCGGTGTGCACCAGCTGCTGGGAGGTAGACGGGGGCGGGGGCGGAATAGAGCCGGCCGGGACTACACTGTGGGCGTCCGGGTTGTACGGGACCAGTTCTTGACTCGGCTCTCCTTCCGGGTAATAAGCGGTATATGGGCTGAATGGCGGGGCACTTGGAGAGGGGTTGACAGGCGGGCTGGCCGTCTTTTCAGGGGCAGAAGTGCTCATGGTGACTGTCTGGTGTGGGATAGGAATGGCGGCAATGGTGATAGGCGGCGGAAGATGGCAGGAGGTGACGGTGGATGGCGTTGGGTGTTCGTGGGAAGAACTTGTGGCATGTTTCCGGGTTTGGAGGCTGTTTACAGATATATATCAACTCGAAAAAAGCATACGATCCCCAGAGGCAAATCGCTCGCTTTCGGTCTCGCATAGCTCTGACGGGGGTTTTGCCCTGCAGCGGCTGTGCCCGCGCTCAGGGCAGTGATGTCATGTAGACTTGCACTGCCACGTCAGCTATATTTGGCTGGGCAGGCCCATCTGGAGGCTCTTGGCGCTCGTTCATTGGCACCCTTCCAGCAAAACTGGATCGTGGCTGAACCGCACACGTCTGTCTCAGCCTTTTCATCGCTGAAGCCTTCTGGGCCGTCCATTGAGCGCAAGGCAACAAAATTGTTGCCTATGCAGCGAGGCTGATAAGCTTGTTTGGAGCTCATCAGGGGTTACCCGTGTCGTGACAGGGGCGAGTTTTTTGTGCGGAGTAGCCAAGCATTCCCATTTTCATTTTTTCGTTTTTCGTTTTTTTACGGATCCTTCGCGTAAAAACTTCTCGGACGAACATACGGAGTAGACTTGTCTCCGATTTGCCGTCTTCTATTCAATTGTTCCATATGTGACGATCTCAGCGTTTAAACTTTGGTTTTACGGAGTATAGTGGACGAAAAAGGGAAAGGGAAGAATGAATGAATAAATAAATGAAAAAAAAAAAGGAAAAAATCTCAAAAAAAAAAAAAAACGTACAGCAGCAGGTATTCGCTGGTCGTCACCGACCCAACTACTAATCTGCCGATTACTGGTTTAACTAGGGGAGAGCGGACGGGATCCCGTGCATTCCAGTATCTATGGCCGTACGTGACAGAAGTTCCTGGCAATGGCATTCATAATGGCCGAGTCGGAAGCAGCACCAGTCAAGAGAAAAAGGCATACCCACTTCAAACAAATCACTAGACTCCTTCGAGACTGTCTGGCATTGGGAGAAAGGCTAGACCATGGGGTATATCTTCTACTTAATGGGGTTTATAAGGTAGAATTCGGTAAAATTCGGTAAAATTCATCGCATATGAAGAGAAAGGAGAAGAACGTACCGGTCCAGAAAACAGCCTTGCCTTCAACGAGCGGAGTGTAGTCCACAACTTCACCATCTATAACTCATACTTACTTATCTTGCACAAGGCCACCCTCATCATAGTACTTCATAAAACGCACATAGTTCTTGTACCGCTTGCATCTTTGAATATCGTTCTTTATGTGGTAAATACAACATACCAAAGTGGGAAAACCGTGGGACTGAAACGCAACTTTAAAAGCAGGGGGTAAATACATACTATTCTGCCACTTGGTACCGCCTACACAGGTGAAGTGAATCATTGAAGGCTTGATGATGAGCTTTAGTCTGCAGTTGATAAAAGGTGAGTGAATCTTTGAATAATGAAGAGCTTAAGTAACGATTTCCGTAGAGCCGTTCACTAACGGGACTAACTGGCTGGCGGGACTGCCCTGTAGCCTACCTGTAATCTCTCGTAAAATCCCGTAGACTGCCTTCTGTAATGCCCTTACTAGGCTATGGCGAAAGCTTGAAGCTGGGCCACACCCCAGGCCCATCACAGTGACTGGGTCCTTGTCTGTTGTGTTGCTCTTCCATGCAACTCGGGGTGAACGCAATTCGCATTTTTAGACGTGTTTCAAAAAGCGGCTCTGCACCCCCAGGCTTTGCTTTGTGTCTCTTCTCATCTCGCGCAGCATGCCATTGTATGTGAGAGGCCAATAGTTTCTGTGTGTGGATAGAGTTCGTTTATTTCGGGCATGCAATGCCAACCAGGACAACGGCGTCTTGGAAGCAGGATACGAAAAGAAGATAAACAAGGGGTTGGAGAGACAGCAGAAAGCTAGAGACGTCGTGTGACAGATGTTCCTGTCGCCGTGAACAAGTCTCTCGCTGTGGCATGTTCTAAGCTGGCCTTCTGCTCTGTCCGGAAGCTCCAGCTCCTGTTCCGCCTCAAAAGGCCCGAAACCAACGTCTGAACCCATCCGTCTTGGGCTGTCTCACGGACTCTGTCTTGCCCGACAGAAGAGGGTCATCAAAGGACCCCAGCACTTCTGTCCCAATACGAGGAGGCGTTCCTTTTCTGTGTATCTTTGTGCGTATGTGTTTGTGTCTGTGTGTCAGTTGCTCGGCCGTGCGACGTGGGCAAACTGCAAACAGAAGCAGAAAAAAGGGGGCAGACAGCAAGACACGACCGCTCTCCAGATTGCGTTGCTGCACCAAGGCCAGCCTCTCCCAGTAGGGAGGGAGCGTCGAGGTGCCGTGCTCGCTGTTCTGTAGCTCACCGGTACACGGCGCCAAACGTTGTGCGTCCGAGCAGTGCAGAAGTCATCAAGGCGAAGTAGTTTGACCTGCTTCTCTGCTCACAGGCAAAAGGACTCACAAGTCACACGAAAACGTGACACCAGACAGAAGCGTGTTTGAGCAAAATGAGAAGGTGCGGTTGCGTAGCCTGTCCTTCTGTCGTGCCTTCCTCGTTCTATATAAAGAGCCTGGCCAAGAGCGACGTTCTTTGACGGCAGGAGTGCCGATTCGCACCGTCTTTTCCCCCAGAAAGCATCGCCAGCTTCATCCACCGCTGCCACCCCCAAACGACACACGCCAACAGCCTCCCATACCCACCATGAAGATCTTCGTCTATCTGCTTGCTGCTGGCTTGGCCGCGGCCACTACACTGAGTGAAGAATACCACTACGGCTCGCTGTATGATGCTTTTCCTTTTCCTTTCAGACAAGAGTCTTTGACATTTGACTGATGCCAATTCATAGAACATCGACGGAAACGACCTCTACGCCTGTCGGATACCTAACGGCCACCAGCTCTTCCACGACCAGCTCGACCGAGACCATCGTGCCGCCCATTGTTCCCGTCACTGGCTACAGCACCGACACAACTACCACCATGAGCACAGAGGCCACCTCCGCTTCCGCCATGTCCTCAACGTATGCCGTGTCCACGCCCTCCACCACCACCTCCATCTATGTCCCCTCCACGTACGAGACCACCCCCGCCACGCCCAGCGTGCCGCCTGACACCTGGACATCCACCCCGACGACGTCCTCTACCTGGACGACCTCGATCGTGCCCTACCCGCCTCCGTCGTCGTCGTCGTCGTCGTCGTCGTCTCCATACTTGACGACATCGAGTGAGACTGTCCCGCCCTTCGTGCCTACAGTGCCTCCAGTGCCCACGACGCCCACGGCCACAAGCTCCTGTGCATACTCCGGGTCGCCGGCCTACAATGACACTTCTTCCCCGGTGATGCCGACGACTTGTGGGTCGAACAGCGGCTATGGAACACCGGTTGTGACGTCCACTCCCGACTCTTCTTCTTTGACGTCGCATTCCTCGACGCCTGTCCCGACCACCACGCCCGTGTTCAGCGCCGCTGCTGTCCAGGAGAATAAGGGCAGCTTGCCGGTCGCACTTTTGGGAATGGTCTTGGGCGTCATGGCTGCCCTATGATGAACAGACAGGTATTCGGGGAAGGCTTGGACCGGAAGATAGGAACCCAACATTGCATACATGTGTTCACTTGTTTTCATTCGCTTATTTTCTTGTCACTCCTTTCATCTTTTTTGTGTCCTTCATATTGTAATAATAATCAAAGAGTATGTATCTCCCTGCTCTATCTTGGGAACATGTGATCATGTCTAAATCATGAGCTATCCTGCCCGTCGGTGGACTGTCATTTCTCGTTTCAAGGACTTGGACATCTGCATCCTCCCCACTCCCGTCAGCGGCAGTACTTGTCTCAAGTCTGAATCTTCCCAGCCGCGTGTGCTGTACATCTCCACGCCCGAGACATGTAGAACAGAAACCACGCATGGCCGTGTCATCGAACGCGTAGAAATGTGTGTCCATCGCGTGGAGAAGACCGGATTTCGTGGCCGTCGTGTCGTGGTGAGCTGTCGTTTCAGTCGTTACGCGGTATCGCACGGCGCTCACATGTCCATGATGAGCTGCGCCGCCACCTTTTGCAGAACGTCCACCTACCCCGTCAGCATGGAAGGGAAATGCCCCCCCCCCTACAAGGCAGAAGGAACAAGGGCGACTTACATCCAAGAACCCGCCGTCGCGCCGCTCCGCCACCGACCGCGCCACCGCCTCGCGCACAAAAATCTCCATGTACTTGCCCACGCTCGTGTTCGCGTCCTGCGTGATGCGCGAGTTGGCCTTGCTGAAGAAGTGATGCAGCAGCCGCGTAAGCAGCTCCGGTGGGATCGTGGCCGCGGTTTCGCTGTCTGTGTCGTCGTCGTCGTCGTCGTCGTCATCATCTAGAGCAGGCCGCGCATCGTCGTCCGCCTGCTCGTCTGCCTGCTCGTCCACATCCACCACATCTGCTCGCCTCTTGCCCTTTTGCCTGGAACTAGCCCTTGTCTCCTCCAGCTCGTCGGCCTCGTCGTCCACCACCATCGGCTCGTCGGCTTGCCGGCCCTTTGCTGTCTGCTGCCTTTTCTGCGGTCGCGGCTGTTGTCCCGGTTTCTTGCCGGCCCCCGCTGCAGATGCAGCTCCGGCAGCTTGCGGTCGCGGCGGCTTGAAGGCTGCCTGCCCGCTCACGCGCGCGCCCGAGCCGGCTGTCTTAAAGGAAGGCAGGCCGCGCGCGCTCGGCGATGGCCGCGCAGCCGGGATCTGCGGCGGCATTCGAGCTTGAATGGATCGTATAGTACGGTGTCGGCGAGAGGGTGTCAGTCAACACCAATGCGAATGGAGCAACTTTGCGCGTAAGCCTCGTCGAGCCTCGTCGAAGACGCGACTCTCTTAAGCTTCTCTGGAGATCCATAGGATGCACGTGATTCTTCGCATGGTCATGTGACTACGCATCGCCGCGTGCTCCGATCGCGGTCCACCAACTAAGGTTGAGATTTTCGGATAGCACAGAAATACGGTCTAAATAGATACGCAACTACACCGTAAGATACACATGTCGGGGAAACTGTCTTGATATTCTTTATAAATTACAACGACAAAGAAGGCTATGCGCAGCCAACATGGCAGCGACACATGGAAGGATCCGAGTGCCGTACCAGCGAGACACTTTGACGCAAAACCGCTTCCCTCCGCCCACAAGGTCCATCCCAACCAGTCTACCAAAGCTTTCGCTTCCTTTCGCAGCCGCCAGTCCAAGGCGGCCGGCTTGCCCTTCACAGCAGCGCACCCAGCCTCATCCACGTCCCATACTTTTGTACAGAAAGAAATGAAGTCGTCAGGAAGGCGCTTATTTGAAGGCCTTGCCGAAGAGGACGACCTGGAGCTGGTCGTAGATCGACAGCACACCGGCACCAGCAACACCACGGAGAATGTTGGCACCAGCGCCCTTGAAGAGGGACTTGGTGCCCTCGTTGGCGACGATCTGCCGGAAGGCGTCCAGGGAGCTCTTGTACTTGACGGCCTCGCCAGAGGTCATCATCATGCGACGACGAACGGTGTCAAGCGGGTACGAAGCGATACCGGCACCAGTGGTGACGCACCAACCCAGAAGGAAGGAAGCCAGGAAGTTGTCCGCCAGAGAACCGACCAGGAGAACGGGCTTGATGGAGTCGTACAGACCGAAGTACAGACCACGGTAGACAACAATACCCAGGACAGAGGGACCGAAACCACGGTACAGACCAGCAAGACCGTCAGAAGCCAGAGTCTTGCGGTAGACGTCGACCAGGCCGTTGAACTGGCGCTCGCCGCCCTTCTTGGCAGACTTGGCGTCGTTGGCCAGACGGGTACGGGCGTAGTCCAGAGAGTAGACGAACAGCAGGGAAGTGGCACCAGCAGCCTGTTGTGATTTGTCAGCAAGCGCCCACAAAAGATTGCGACATCGCAAAAAAAAGGTTAAAAAAAGAGGGTCTTTCAACGTACACCACCAGAGGCCAGGTTACCAGCCATCCACAGGGCGTAGCCATCGCGGTCCTTCTTGTAGCCGAACATCTTCTTGAACTTGTCGCGGAAAGCGAAGTTCAGGGCCTGGGTAGGGAAGTACCGGATGACGTTGGCAGTGTTGCCACGCCACAGGGACATAACACCCTCATCGGCGGTGGTACGGCGGAAGCAGTCCACGATACCGGCGTACCGGCGGTCCAGACGGCCCTGCTTGATCATCTCATCCTGTGCGGGTTGTTAGCATAGAGTTCCGACGTGGGCCAGTTATAGCCGACACCCGACCTCGGACCCGATCTTATCGGCGCACATGTCCGGCAGGGCCAGGCGGGTGCAAAATGCAACCGCCCGTGTGCCCCACGGCAGAGCCGACGAATCCGACGAATCCGAGGATGCCAGAGGTCGGGCGCGCAGAGCTATATCGCGCAGAAAGAAAAAAGAAGCTGCCGTACCTGGTTCTGGACGAGAAGCTTGACACGCTCAATGGGAGCGGCGGCGGTCTTCGAGACGGCGGCAGAAACACCACCCACTGTAAGGAATGGTTAGCAAGGCATTCATGGGAAGATGTTTCTGTTCGTTTTGCGTCTGGCGGATACCCGACAAGAGGGATATGGGACATGGCGGGACATACTCAAGAAGTCGACCAGGAATGGCTGTGATAAGACATTGGTTAGCCGGAGTGCTTCATAAAAGGCAACGGAATGTTGGTAGCAAGGAATGGGAAATGGCAAAACAATGGATTCGCGATGCCTGAAAATGTCCGAAAACGGCCTCGCAAACACGGCCTATGGTAGGTCCATGGCCAATGTCGCGTCGTTTTCCACACATCCCCAGACAAGCGCCGCCTCCAGAGCGTCCAATTGAGGGGACATCGTCAAGGAGACCATGTTGGCAGCGATAGGGTTGGGGCAAAGGGTTTGTGGGTGGGAATTTTGGATTGGAAATTTTGGGAGGCCGTGATAGTTGAGGGAATTCTGAACTCGGGATAAGGACAGATGAATGTCGGTCAATACTTACGGGCATGCCCAGAACATTTTGGCGAGTCTCAGCCATTGTGACAGTATCAAAGACCACGCTTTGAAAAAAAGGAGAGGAGAGGTGAAGAGAAAGGAGAAGCGATCCTGGTACGCAGAAGAGGAAAGCAAAAGGAAGGAAAGGAAGGAAGGAGAACAAGAGCCGCGGGAAAAAAATCCTCGGTTGCGAATTTATTATGGGAAAGAGAGGGAAGAAGGGGGGAAAAAATTGCACTGGAAGTGGACCTCTGGGCAGGCCAAAACAGTTTTCTTCTCAGCGATTCTTTCCGGCCGGGGCGCGCTAAACTCAGACGGAGGACCCACTTTTGCTTTTTTTTTCCAGGACCCCAAGCCCGATGGCTGTGTGTGCGGCCGCGGTTTCCCACAGCAACGGCAAAGCGCGAGCCATTTTTAGGATTTTTAGGGGGGTTTGGGGCATGTGGTGCCTGAGGCAGCGACGGGACATCTCTGAAAGGAGCAACTGCCGGTTCGATCCGAGAGACGCCGTATTCCAGTGTACACAGTAGAGTACGAGTAAGATACAGATAGGCTCCGTACTCGTCCAGACGCCTACTCTCGGGTCGCTCGTATCGTTGAATGGAATCCCGGCGCGACCTAGGACTTTCCCGCCCCCTTCTCCATAAACAATGGCAGCGCTTACGCATGCTGATACCCCAGAAGCGCGAGTGGACGTTGAAAAGGTAAGTACTTACATTATGATTACTAAATCTGTACAGAGTACAGAATACTGAGTACGGAGTACTCTACTCCGTTAATTGTACTCTATACCCCGTACTTGTACTCCATGCAGTCTCTACTCGCCCTCGTCCTCGTGCTCCGTAGATATGCCCCATCCTGGCAGGCAGGCAGAGGTCCAAGCCGCATGGAAACCCTACGTGTTTGGACCTGGATGGCCCTGAAATTTTCTGCAATCTACACCGCACGTCGAATACGGACAGCCAGGTTTCGGATAACCGGAGACGCCGGACTTGATCTGTTCTAGCCTAGTTGTTTTTTGGAACTCGCTGCGCGCCCAAAGGACGAGTGCGAGCATGTGCAAAGTACTCCGTACTCCGTACGAGAAGTATTCAGCACAGGCCATGCCTGACTCGGAACCGGTGAAACAATCTACCCCGTGGAGACGGCTATACGAGCTCCGTACGAGTACGGAGTACGGAGCACTCGTATTATTACGGAGTGCAGGCAGTATTACGGAGAAGGTCAAGGTCACGGTCACGGTTACGTGCGGCTCGGGCACACCACGGTCAGCGACCATCGCAAGGCTCCAGCCGCATCAGGCTGCCCATCCGTGCCGCGGTTCGCCGTCTTTTCCACACCATGCAAGATGTATGCCGCATGCACTCTCTTGGGTATGGGGTAGAGCAGATGCAGTTAGCTCTATGTCGTATCTGGCATTCTACTCGCAGTGCCTAACCGCAGGCCCACGTCATGAGATATGTGTCGAAATGTTTCTTGTCATTCGTCGGATCTAAACCGACTTCCCACGCTCGATTTTCTGTCTTTTTGTACATACGACACCCCCTCTTTTTGGGAGGTGCATGTTCCCAGCTTCAGAAAAACGAAGCCACGCCCTTTCTGCCATAGTTTTAAATCCCTGTGCCGAACCCTGTCACAACTCCATCAAGCGTATCATGTCCAAGATTGGTCGTCCCTCCCCGCCGAGCAGAATGGGTATGGTTTTTTATGGTATAATTGTCGTGGAAAGGTTGGCCGTTTAGTCGGTGCCGCCAACGGCGCGTGCTATTGCTGTTAGCCTCTCGTCCAACACTCTCTTGGCCAGCGGTCACATACTGTAGATCTTCATCTTGCTGTGGCCGACGACCTGCTTGATCTGGCCCTTCTCCTCGAGATCCTTCAGGCACTTCCGTGCCAGGGAGCCGTTGATCTTAAGTCTGTCGACGAGCGTGGCAACCGTCACCAGGCGGTACGACTGCACATCCTTGTACAGCTTCTCGGAAGTGGACTTGTCAAGGATGACAGCGTGCTGGGCCTTGTCCTTGACTGTGTGTGTCAGCCGTGTATCAATTCCCACTGAGTTCCCAGAGTTCTAAAGTGCCAAATGGCCCAGGCCGTCGCCCGTCTTGGATTTTCCCGTCCTTCGCCTGCTCGCAGAGCTGCACCCGGCGCATCGCAGAACAGCAGAGACAAGCAGGCGAAATCAGGTCAAGTGTCGGTCAATCGGCGGCGACGGTCCTCCTCTTTTTGCTTCTTCTCTCGATTTCACTTACCCTTGCCCTTGGACCACTTCTTCTTCTGCTTCTTCGCACCAGTTGCTGCGGGCGCCATGATTGCTGTTGTTGGGTGATGGAACGGTTAATCTTGTAGGAACGCACAAAAGAAGGAGAGGAAGAAAAGAGGCTCGATTTGAGAGGATAATTTTTAGAGCGGCGGGGCTTTCTCGTACAGGGAATTCCCACCCTTTCCTGACTAATCATCACGAGCCCTAATTTTAACTCTGGCCATTGGCCCAACGGCACTTTACAGTGGGGATCCACCATCTGTGAATTTTTTTCGCCCAAAACCCTCGTTCCATGCTGACTGTCGGGTCTCTGCGCCCTAAAGCGTGGAGCGCAAAAAAAAAAAACTAACCCGGCGATCAGAAATAAACCTCCAACTCTCGCGACATCCATCCCGCACACAGCGACAACTTGCCCATCCCGCACGCACTTTATCGTCAAGTCCGTCGACCAATTTATACAACATGTCTGAAAGCGGCGAGATCGAGGTGGAGGCTGTCGTCTCCTTCAAGTCCCTCCCGAAGGCTGTGGTCGAGGAGGTCGGCACCATCAAGCTCTTGTATGAAGAACACGTCCGCCCGTTGGGAGTCGAGGCCGTTGGACGGCTCTGGCAAAGACAAATTGGCTAACTGTGTTTGCAGCAACAAGTGGTCCTACGACGATGTCGAGATCCGGGACATCTCCCTGACGTAAGTCAAGTGGAGGAGAGGGGTTTATGAAGAAAAGGCGTCCACGGCTAACATCTCCAGCGACTACATCCAGATCCGGTCCCCCGTCTACCTGCCTCACTCCGCCGGCCGCTATGCCGCCAAGCGGTTCCGCAAGGCCAACTGCCCCATCATTGAGCGCCTGACCAACTCTCTGATGATGCACGGCCGCAACAACGGCAAGAAGCTCAAGGCCGTCCGCATTGTTGCCCACTCGTTCGAGATCGTACGTCTGCGCCGCTCCCCTGGCCCCAGGAATCATAATTGGAAATGCTAACGGTCCAGATCCACCTCATGACCGACCAGAACCCCATCCAGATTGCCGTGGACGCCATTGTCAACTGCGGTCCCCGTGAAGACTCCACCCGTATTGGCTCTGCCGGTACCGTCCGGAGACAGGCTGTCGATGTCTCGCCCCTGCGCCGTGTCAACCAGGCCATTGCTCTGCTGACCACGGGTGCCCGCGAGGCCGCCTTCCGGAACGTCAAGACCATTGCCGAGTGCCTGGCTGAGGAGCTGATCAACGCCGCCAAGGGCAGCAGCAACTCGTACGCCATCAAGAAGAAGGACGAGCTGGAGCGTGTCGCCAAGAGCAACCGGTAAAGCGGGAGACTTGTGCGACGGTGCTGTCGTCGGGAGGTGTGCGCCGGGCATGGGGCAGGGAGGACTTGGTCTTTCTGCACTCCCTGGCCAGGCGGGAGATGGGTTGGCACGCAACAAAAAAAGAAAAACAAGACCACGTTTTTTATGGGAATACGGGGGCGAACCAGGTATTTATGTGTGTTGCTCTCAATCTTTTTCTCTCTCTGTGTGGCATCTCCAAAACAACGGAAAGTTGTGGTTTTTGTGCGTTAGGACAACAAGGGGGATCCCGGGCGGATGCGGTTTGAATGTTGTGTTTTATTAAAGAAAAAGCAGCATTCGCCTGGCAAAAGCAAAAAGAGTACAAAAAAAAACATGAACAAACCATGCTCGTGTGAATGTGAATCTGTCTGGACAGGAACATCATGGGCTCATGCGGCACTTTTATCAGCCACAGCCAACCGCTTGAACATGCCCACGTGGGCCATGCCCTCTTCCCACCACTGCCCCATGGCCTCGTCCACCGTAAAGCCCATCCGTCGCCAAAATCCAGCAGCCTGCACTTGTGCATGCACGCATACCAGCCCGCGGAACGCCTGCCCGTCGGGTTCTTGGCCGTCAAAGAAGCCCGGGTGGCTGCACATCCATTCGAGAGACGCCTCCACCAGCTGCTGCGCAAGACCCTGTCCCCGGTACGGCTTGCGCACCGCCAGTCGCCCCAGCTTGACATAGGGCTCGCGACCGTCGTGGAGAGTGGTAGAAGAGTGTGAGGTAACTTCTGCGGGGAGAGCACTCGCCGGCACAAGCTCGTCGTCTGGTCCTCCCTTTTGCCGCTTCCATCGGCCCTGAAGACCGTAGATGCCGTCCACAGTGGCATAGACGTCACCGGCCACCGGATGAGGCGGCTGTGGATATGGCACGAGGCGGATGGTGCCGAGGATCTCGCCCAGCGGCGTGGCATTCTCCTGCTCACGCGGCACAGTGGCCACCCAGTGACAGCACCGCGGATCGTCCTCGTCCAGCTCGCAGTCGGCCGGGACGTGCTGCTCCTCCACAAAGACCTCCTGGCGGACAATCATGGCGGCGGCAAAGATGGGCGGCGCTGTGCGGAACTGCTCCAGTGGTGGTTTCTGGCGGTCAAAGCCGTCAATGTTGGACGGCGGCAGCATTTGGATCTCCATATTGTCCATTTTGTCTGCGTGGCCTGTGGTCTGCTGGGTGGCTGCTGGAGTTGTGCACGTACTTCCGTGGAGGTGAAAAGCGGCGGGGCCGATAGATATTTGGCTCCAAATTAGATTCAAAATAATGCATAATCCAAATATTTCAAAGACCTCTCATCAATTCAATGTAGTGTTATTCTTGTCCATTCATCTGTTAATAACAACTTTCTCTTTTGAAAAAAGGGAAGACGGGAGAATGCATCCATTTTCTTTAATTTTTAATTTTGATTATTTTCTCATTTCAGAAGAAATACGTCCACTAGCTGTCCCAATATCAAAAACATTCACAGTATATAATATGTATACTCCATATAACAGTTCAGCAAAATCAACCAGATTCCACATGTCATGTTTATACATTGCCGGCTCTGCCTGGCCCTTGGAATGCAGTTGGTAAACCACTTCCTAGAAAAAATACCCCTAAATTGTCCCGAAACTGGATTTCATGGAATGCATAGCGACCGTATATGAAATAAACAGGCGGGTATCATATCAAACGAGTGTTGGAAAACAGGAGATGAAAGACAAAAAACAGGAAGCCTTCATATTCAAACATGCTCCTTTGGCATCACTGGTGGCCCAGTCAGGCTGATCTCGTCGGCGTCGTCATCGTACGCACCCTGGATGGTGGACTGTGCATGATGTTCGTCTGTGATGTCTCCAACAGACACTGACTGACCCAACATGTTGACATTGTCCGAGTCCTTGTGGCCATTGCTGTCACCATTCAGCTCCCAGCTGCCCACACGCTCGTTCCGTGCTCCTGTTCCGGAAACGTCCACATCTGGGTCGCCTGGCTTTTTCCCGGCACCCTTGAATCCACCGACACCGCCAGGCCCAGCTCGCCGATAGAGAAGCACAGTCGCGAAGCCAACCAAAGAGACCACTGCCAACGTCACCATGGCACCAATGACACCGCCAATGACTGGTGTGATTTTGCTTTTGCTCTTGTTCTTGCTCGTGCTCTTATTGCCATCGCTGTTTTCTTCGAGTGTAGAGCAGAAGAGATTGATGGCATCGCATGTTTTGCACCATTTCGTCAGGCTATCAATACCAATGGCGTCCATGGACTTTGAGAATTCACGAAAGGACATGCTGGCCTGGGATGATCCGTTGCCAAAGAGACCGTGCTGGGTCAGTGCCGTCTGGTTTTCTGTGCTCTGGCGGTACAGGAAACGCACGCGCATGTTGTTCTCGCTCGGGTACACATTCGTCACGTTTGAATTCGTGAACAACTCCCAGACCATAGCGGCACCCGGGCCGGGCAGGGTTAGGAAATCGTCGTTTGAGCTGCTTCCAAGGAGCCCTGTCAACCTAAAGAAGGCCAGAAATGGCTCAAAAGACCCGAAAATGAGGTTCAGTTTGTTGCTTTCGCCGTCGGAATCAAGGCTCTGTTTGAAAAGATGGACAATGTACTTGGACAGCATGCGACCGGAGATGGCGCGGATCATGTCGCCATCCTTTTCCCCAGACACGCTGAGGTTTCCGTTCAGGCCCATCTGCTGCACAAAGGCCAGAGCACGCAAGGTAGTGACATCGCTCTCGCTCATGGAGTTGGCCATCTGGGGGTTGTGGTCAAACTCGTAGGAGGCATAGTCGTAGAGCTCATAAGCGTTATAATAGTTGACGGAAGACTTGCTGAAGGTTTCCTGAAAGACGCCCACCCACAGAGACTTGTAAAAGTCGAGCGTCTGGTTGTGGATGTCCTGGGAATACTCCTCGTCGCGCAGGTTCATAATGGACTTCTGGTAGGAGCTGCAGGCTGCCTGGCCCGCGATCCACGAAGAGGTCGAGTCCTCCTCCGAAAAGGTCGCCACGAGCGGATATTGGTACCCGTTGAGTGGGAAGTCGTAGCGCTTGTTGTCGGCTAGCACGGCCGCATCACGGCCGCCATTGCCCGAAGCAAAGTCCTGGGTCTGAGGTGGGTAAAGACCCTGCAAAAAGGCCAGGGCACTGGCTGCCACATAGCTGTCGTCGGTGCTCAGGGATAGGACTTGTGAGTTGTCGAGGGAGTTCGACTCGAGGCCCTGGATGAAGGCTCGGGTGGTGGCGTCATTGATTTCATCGGTGGCATTGGTACTGTCCAGGTAACGGGCACGAAACACAGATCCCTGGTCGTACATTTGCTGAGCGCCGACGGGTGTCAACTGCGGCGCATTCGGCCCGTTCAGAGGTGTGCGCTCGCCATAGAGCAGAAAGACCACCGAAGACCATACCGTTTCGCCAGCAGCAGTGGGAATACTGGCGGCCGCCACCAGAAAAAGCACCAGATGAACAATAGAGTTCTCCATTGAAAAGGAGGAGACACCAACCTGCACGAGGTGTATGATAATGGTGGAGTTTCCTGTTTTGTTTTGAAAATAGACACGCTTGCGCTGGGATAACGGTCAATAGCGAAGCAAAGAAGAAAAGAAGGAAGAAACAGAGAGCATAATATCAAAAAAGAACGGGAGAGCAGCTGCTTACTCCACGCACAACTGCGGATAGAAAGGCAGTTGAGCCGATCCTCCGCGCGAGAAAGTAAACAGTCATCCATCATGGTAGCATGCTCTGCAGTGGCGGTGGCGTGGAGAAGAAAACGTCTTGCCCTAAGAAACGATGCTGTCGAGTTGTGTCATGTCTGGTCACCCGAGGAAGAAACGGCGACGATGATGTCGTTGAAATGAGGTTTTGTAGGGCTTTGAAAGGATTCTTAGGGCAATTCGAAGGCACGAACTACGGCAGTATGGGGTGACATCTGATAGGAAGGAAGGAGCCATGGTTTCTCGTTCGTGCCTTCTTTTTTTCAAGCACCGTTGTTTATTTTCTTTTTTCTCCCAATTAGGAAAGGCAGCCGCTGTTTACTGCTTCATCAACGATCATCGCTCCTGCTCTTATTACAGCATGCCCCACATCGTTCTATAGAAGCCGTGTGACGTAGTAAGCATATGAGCCTAGGGCAGGAATCTCGTCATGCCGCAATAATACAGTGACAAAGAAACGTTGACGCTTCCAGGCGGCAGTGAATATGGCCAAACGTTCATTTTGGATTCTTTGATTTTTCATGCTATCACTTCGTCTTCCTTCAAGCTCGCTATCCATCTGGAAAATAGTGGTGTCTTGAGTCTCATTAAAAATGTCATCGGTTGTCCTTTATACAGACTTCTGAAGATGATTTTATAGCATGACTTCTATGAAGAACAGAGTATCGTATTGTCAATACACGATGGCAATCCTCCGCAGTCGTATGCAGTACACAATTTATCATGATCACCATGGCTCAAGGAGTCCCCGTCTAACTGTATGTGTTGCAAAGAATGAAAAGAGTAGGACTGGAAACGCAGCCGACAGGAGCTAATTATCAACAAATAACCAAATAAATGATCGCCTTGTTCCCATGGCCCCGGCAGAAAGACATCTCGGGCGCTCGGATCAGCGTCCAGTTCGGTTTCTGGTTTCTGGTTTCCGGTTTCCGCCCTTTTTTCCTCTCCCTTTTTTGCTCTACCCTGTACTTCGTACGCAGCTTACTTGGCAGCCGCCGCCGCCAGCTCCTCTTCGACCTGCTTCTGGACCAGCGCGCCCACGGCCTTCCAGTCGTTGGCCGCCTGGGTCACGCGCCGCTCCTTGTCCTCGAGGCCGATGAACTCGGTGGGCCGCACCTTGGCCTCAAAGTCGAAGCCGCTCTCTGCCTGCAGCGCCCGCACGACGGCCCCCGAGAACTTGGCCGGGTGTGCCGTGGCCAGCGAGATGTGCGCCACCTCGGGGCCGGTGCGCTCCACCGAGCGTTGGGCGGCGGTCACGCCCACGGCCGTGTGGGGGTCCAGCACGTAGTGGTTGGCCGAGGCGTTGTACATGTGCTGGATGGTGTCGAGGGTCTGCTGGTCGCTGACGCGCTCGCTCTCAAACGTGCGGCGTGCCGCTTCCAGGACATCCGTGTAGACGGGCCCGAAGCCGCCCTTGGCCTTGAGGTCGCGCAGCCACACGCTGACCTCCTGGCCGGCCTGCTTCTTGTTCCAGGCATCGTCCATGCCGGCCGTCGAGGCAAACTCGTAGGCCAGGAACCACAGCAGGCGCTCAAAGTTGCTCGACACTAGCACGTCCATGGCCGGGCTCAGCGTTTCCTTGACGAGGTCCTCGCCGGCGGCCGGGGCGACCGGGGCCGCGGGAGCCGCCGCGGTGGGCGACGACGCCTCCGGCTGCTGCTGCTTCTCGTAGCGGCCCGTCTTCCAGAACCGGTCGAGGATGTCGTTCTCGTTGGTGGCGATGACGAGCTTGTCCATGGGCAGGCCCATGCGGTGGGCAAAGTAGCCGGCGAGGACGTCGCCAAAGTTGCCGGTGGGGACGACGAAGCGCGGCCTGTCGCCGACCTTGAAGGACGACTCGGGCTGCTTGGCCAGGGCGAAGTAGGCGTAGAAGTAGTAGGTGATCTGGGCCAGGATGCGAGCAAAGTTGATGGAGTTGACGGCGCCCAGCCGCAGGGCCTGGTTGGTCTCCGGGTCGCTCAGCAGCGCCTTGAGGATGTCCTGGCAGTCGTCAAAGGTGCCGGTGACGGCAATGTTGTGGACATTGTCGTCGAGGACGGTGGTCATCTGGGCCTCCTGGATGGGGCTGACGCGGCCCTTGGGATGCATGATGAAGACGGAGACGTCCTTCTTGCCGCGTAGGCCGTAGATGGCAGCACTGCCGGTATCGCCAGAGGTCGCGCCGACCACAGTCAGGTGATGACGGTCTGCGTCTTTTTGTTAGCGACGGCAAACTTGTCCACTTGGGCAACAATACGCAGCACATCGACCCACCTCGGCCTGTTTTGCCCACATTCCTCCGCGTGAGGAAGTACTCAAAGAGGTTTCCGAGAAACTGAAGGGCGACCTATGGGGAGAGACACTGGATCAGCATGCCACTTGTTGTCTCGTTTTCGTCATCCGCGAGGAGAAAAAACACCATACATCCTTAAAGGCAAAGGTCGGTCCATGGAACAGCTCCAGCAGGTAGAGGTTGTCCTTGAGGTGCACGAGCGGGGTGACATCTTCGGTCCGGAAGGTCGTATAGCTGCGGGTGATGATGTCCTGAAGGTCCGCTGGTGGTATCTCAGAGGGCGAGATGTAAAGAGACATGATGCGGAAGGCCAGTTCCGAGAAGGACAGGCCGGCCCAGCTCTGCCAGTCGGCCGCCTGTGGGATCTCCTGGGGGATAAAGAGGCCGCCATCCGAGGCGAGACCCTTGAGGACTACCTCCTCGAAGGAGCACTGCAGAAACAGACAAACACAATGTCAGCGTTGGGCCAGGATGATGAGCCGGGCACCCGAAATCGAAACATACGTCTTCATCCTCGCCACGAGTCGACAGGTATCGCTGGGAGGATGCCTGCGGCTTCTCGCCATTCTCCGCCGCCGCCGTTGATGTTCCGTTGGACAGACCCGCCATCTCGGTCAATTGGGTTTGTTGTGCAGTCGAGGGCTCGTCCAGGTCGGAGAGAACAACAACAAGAATCTACAGACGAAACCAGTTCATCGCGCCGATATTTTCTCTTTTTTTTTCAGCCACTAAAAGGCCACCTACTTTTCGCCGACTTTCGGTATGACTCGTCTCCTTGGCAAAACCGATGGCCTTCAAGGCGGGGCAACCGGCCAAATCTACGCTAGTCCGCCCAGGTACACGGAAGTAGCACCGGAGGGCGGCCGGCTGGCAGCACCTGGCACTTCTATGGAGCATATCTTATCCGGCCAATCATATGCTTATCAGTGTTCACAAGCTCCCACAGCTTAGTCATTGATCATCGACGACATCCCGTCTTCAAGCTGTCCTTTTCGTTCACGGACAAAGAGGACATCTGCCCTTTTCTCCCACAAACCCGTGATGCGGAGGCTGTATATTTCCTCCCGATACTTTTCTTGAGACCTGGGCCATCATTTCGGAATTGGCCTCTTTTCCCCACTCCACCCTAAACCCTCGTTTTTCTTGAGTCTTTCCTCTTCATTTTTCTGTGCACAAGTCGACTTGGCCTTCCAACATGTCTGGGAGGAGAACGCCCCCCCTGCTGCTGCTGCTGTGTGGCCTGGCCCTCTTCTGTGGGCAGGTCTTTGCAGCGGCAGCTGTATTGGGCGTGGACATCGGCACCGAATTCATAAAAACCTCGCTGGTCAAGCCCGGCATTCCTCTCGAAATCGTACTCACCAAAGACTCCCGACGAAAAGAAACCTCCGCCGTGGCCTTTAAGCCTCCCCGGGGCGGCCTCAAGGCCGGCGCTTACCCCGAACGTGTCTACGGCTCGGACGCCATGGCCCTCTCGGCGCGCTTCCCCGGCGACGTCTACCCCAACCTCAAGGTCCTCCTGGGTCTGCCTGTCGACGGCAGCGCTGTTGTCGCCGAGTATGCGGCACGCCACCCGGCCTTGAAGCTCGAGGCGCACCCGGTTCGCAAGACGTCTGCCTTCAAGAGCAGCGGCGCGTTTACGGCCGAGGAGGATGCCTGGCTCGTCGAGGAGCTTCTGGCCATGGAGCTGCAGAGCGTCCGCCGCAATGCCGAGTCGATGGCTGGACCCGAGACCTCGGTGCGGTCGGCTGTCATCACCGTGCCGCCCTTTTACACGACGGAAGAGAAGCGTGCTGTGGAGCTGGCTGCCGACCTTGCCGGCCTCCGCGTGCTGTCTCTGGTCAGCGACGGCCTTGCCGTCGGTCTCAACTATGCGACCAGTCGCCAGTTCCCCAACATCAACGAGGGCGGCAAGCCGGAGATCAACATGGTCTTCGACATGGGCGCCGGCAGCACGAAGGCGACCATTCTCAAGTTCCAGAGCCGCAAGGTCAAGGACGTGGGCAAGTTCAACAAGACCGTGCAGGAGGTCCAGGTGCTCGGCAGCGGCTGGGACCGGACGCTGGGCGGCGACACGCTGAACGGGCTGATCGTGGACGCCATGATTGCCCAGTTCGTCGAGACGCCCGGCGCCAAGGCGGCCGCGGTCACGGCCGAGAGCGTCAAGGCCCACGGCCGCACGATTGCGAAGCTGTCCAAGGAGGCCGAGCGGGTCCGCAACGTCCTCAGCGCCAACACGAACACGGTGGCCAGCTTCGAGGGCCTGTACGAGGACATTGACTTCCGCTACAAGATCAGCCGGGCCGAGTTTGAAACGATGGCCGAGTCCCATGCCGCGCGCGTCGCCGTGGCCGTGCAGCAGGCTCTCACGGCAGCCAAGCTGGAGGCGTCGGACCTGAACTCTGTGATTCTGCACGGCGGCGCCACGCGCACGCCATTTGTCCAGAAGCAGCTGGAGCAGATCGTGGGCAGCGCCGAGAAGCTGCGCAACAACGTCAACTCGGACGAGGCTGCGGTGTTTGGGGCCGGTTTCCGTGCCGCCGAGCTCAGCCCCAGTTTCCGGGTCAAGGAGATCCGCGTGGCCGAGGCGGCAGGCTATGCTGCGGGCATGAAGTGGACGAACAGCAAGTCGCAGAAACTGTCGCATCAGAAGCTGTGGACGCCGACGTCGCAGCTGGGTGCTGCGCCCAAGGAGATCACGCTGCACCAGACGGACGACTTTGCCATCGAGTTCTACCAGGTGATTCCGGCGGCGGACGGCGGGGAGGACACCGAGGCCGCCACCAAGGTGCTCACGACCAAGAACTTGACGGAGACGGTGGCCGTGCTGGGCGAGAAGCACGCGTGCGAGCCGAGCACGGTCCAGTTCAAGGTCAGCCTGCAGCTGAACCGAGAAAACGGCGAGGTGGACGTGCTCAAGGTCCTGGCCGAGTGCGAGGCCGAAGAGCCGGAGAAGAGCATCATGGACGGCGTCAAGAACCTTTTCGGCTTCGGTAAGAACAAGGAGCAGCAGCCCCTGAAGGAGGGCGAAGAGGCCAGCACAGAGTCGTCCACGTCTTCCGAGACGGCCTCGTCCGAGACGGCCTCGTCCGAGACTTCCTCGTCTACCGCTACCTCTGCCGCGAGCGAAGCCTCGTCTTCTACGGAGACGACCAGCAGCACATCGTCGAGCGCGACGTCTTCCAGCACGGCCTCGGCCTCGGCCTCGGCCTCGAGCGCAAGCACCGTCTCCAAGAAGGTCATCGTCTCCATTCCCGTCAAGTACAGCCTCGACAAGGCAGGCATTCCGCAGCTGTCCAAGCCGGCGGCCCAGAAGCTCAAGGACCGGCTCCGGGCCTTTGAGTCTTCGGACCGGGCACGGTTCCTGCGTGAAGAGACGCTCAACCAGCTTGAGGCATTCACGTACCGCGTGCGAAGCCTGCTCGAGAGCGAGGAGTTTATTGCCGTCTCGACCGCGGAAGAGCGCGCCACGCTCGAGAAGCTCAGCCTCGAGGCCAGCGACTGGCTGTACGGCGAGGGCGCCGACGCCTCGTACGAAGAGCTCAAGGCGAAGCACGCCGCGCTCAAGGATCTTGCCGACCCGGTCGAGGCCAGGATCACGGAGCACGCGAAGCGGCCCGAGCTGGTGGCCAGCCTGAAGGAGGCGCTGGAGCAAAGCCGCACCTTTGCCAAGACGGTCCGCGGACACATTGACGAGTACGAGCAGTTCCAGGCCGCCAAGTCTGCGTCGGCGAGCGCCTCGACGGCGGCAGCCTCGGAAACGCCAGCGGCAGCAGCAACGCCCGAGGGCGAGTTTGCCGGCCTCGAGGACGACGCCGAGCCGGTAGCGGAGGCCGCCGAGGCCGCTGAGGAGGACGCGGGCCCGCCGCAGCCGCTGTACTCGGTCAAGGACCTGGAGGAGACGGACAAGGTCTACGATGCGATCACGGCGTGGCTGGCCGAGAAGGAAGAGGCGCAGGCGAAGCTGAGCACGCAGGAGAACCCGGTGCTGACGGTCAAGGAGCTGGAGGCGAAGCTTGAAGAGATCAAGAAGGCGGCGCTGGATCTGGCGATGAAGGCGATGCACACGATGGACCCCAAGAAGGGCAAGGGGTCGAAGAGCAAGAGCACGAAGAGCACGAAGAGCAAGACGGCGAGCAAGGCCAAGGCCTCCAGCAAGTCGTCCAAGGCGAGCAAGTCTGCCAAGACCTCGTCGGCTACGAGTGAGACGGGCTCGTCCAACACGTCAGCCGAGCCAATACCGACGGCCTCGGACGAGAATGTCAAGCATGAGGAGCTGTGAGATGGACGAATAAAAAATAGCGTCTTGTGTGTTTTTATGTTTCTTTTCCTCTTTTCCTCTTTCTTTCTCAGTTCAACTCCCATCTGTATCTGGATGACTTGTGATGCCCATTGTACATGGAGTTTCGGTCGGAAGACGTGAATATACACGAGTATCATGACTCGTTCGCTGTCCTTTTCATTCGTTCTCTTCTCGTCTCTCGTATTCTGCAGCCAAAACTTGAAACAGACGCATACTCGTACAGAACACAACCGTCGTGTGCACTGCAATTTCACCGTCGTCCCACGACATCTCGGGAGGAAGAGACAGTCCACAGCATGGAGATTGTCTCAACTGTATGGCGGACGTCTGCAGACCTTTCACGGCATGCCGATGCCGCCAAGCGTTCTGCCGGCTGTGTGCAGCCAGGAAGCCGGTCAGTGTTGCCGTTCATTGTCTTTGGCTCCATATATTGTCTCTGTGTCCGCCAAGAACTGTAGAACCAACGGTGACGAGAGGTCTGAGAAGGAGGCCATTTCCAGGATTTCAGGATTCAGCCATTCTGGGATGAATTTCTCAGCAGTCGGCCGTCAAGGTTCTCGGCCACCAGTTCGTTCCTTCCTCGTCGATATCAGATGAGCTGTCACGGCCATCACGGGACCTCCGCATCGACATCATTCTGACGTCGTCACGGCCTTGCGCGGGGAAGGAGCGATATCGCGGTCTCCTTCCCTCTTTCCCTCTCTCCCTCCCTCTTCTCTGCCTCTCCGCATTCGCTGAGCACAAAACATCTCACCTGGCCTGTTAATTTCTCGTCCGCCTGTCCCCTCTTTCACTCCTGTCACACACTTTTGTCTCTCGCTGAAAACTTCCCCCTGCTGTTCTGCTCTGCCTTGTCCAACAACGACATCGCCATCAATAAATAGCACCCGAGCCCTCATCCCAACGAGCGACCTCTGTCTTTCTTGGTCCTCTTTCCTTTCGTTAGAGGACTCTACTCTGACCTCATTCACTCATTCCATTTCACTTCTCATCTTCATCTTCACTTTCATTTTTCGGGCTGGATTTGACCCCAACTCTTCATCCAACATCTTGATCCAATTTCGTCAGCCATTTACCCTTGCCATCATGAAGCTCAAGAATCTCATCACGACTGCTTCGCTCGTCTTCACGGCGGGCGTTGCCCTGGCCAACCCGGTGGCTGTCTACAACAGCAAGGAGCCGCCCTACCCCAAGGACAAGCCTTTCCAGCGCCGCAATGGCCTGGGAGGCGGCGGTGCCACATTCTCCCTTGACCTTGTACGCACCGAAGGGTACAAGCACAATGGCCCGGCCGAATATGTGGCAGCTTTTGCCAAGTACGGCGAGAGCTTTGCCGAGCACATGCAGGCCAAGTTCAAGCTGGACGCGGGCTCCGTCGGGGCCTACAACCAGAGCTACGACCGCGAGTACCTCAGCCCCGTCTATCTTGGCACGCCCGGCCAGCTCTGCTGGATGGACCTGGACACGGGCTCGGGCGATTTCTGGGTGTTTAGCTCCGACACGCCCAGCTTCTTCCTCGATGGCCAGCAGATCTACCATCCCGAGAAGTCCCACACGGCCGCCCCCCTGGAAGATGTGTCCTGGGCCATCTCGTACGGGGACGGCAGCTATGCGGGCGGAGAGGTCTTCCGCGACACGGTGGCGCTGGCCAATGTGACCATTTTCAATGCCACGGTCGAGACGGCCACGACGGTCTCCCGCAGCCTCACCACGGACGCCGTCATGTCGGGCATCTTCGGCCTCGCCTACGGCCATCCAAGCACAACACGTCCCCGACAGAAGACGCTGCTGCAGGCCATGGCTCCGCCCACGCTGGACCAGTACGTGTTTGCGGCCGACCTGCGCTACAAGGCGCCTGGTTCCTACCACTTTGGCTATGTGGATGAGAATGCGTACACGAGCAACATCACGTGGCGCGACGTCATTCCCGGGTCTGTCTTTTGGAAGATTGACCTGCACTGGGTGCATATCGGCGGCGACAATCTCTGGCGCCTGCACCAGTGGCCCATGGTGGTGGACACGGGCACGACGCTGCTGCTGCTGCCGTCGGACCTGACGGAGCTGTACTGGGAGCGGGTTCCGGGAGCGTACATGAGCGAGGCGTTCTACGGCTGGGTGTTCCCGTGCAACGCGACGCTGCCGGACTTTGACTTTGGCTTTGAGGACGGCTGGATTGGCAGCATCCCGGGCCATTATTTCAACTTTCAAAACGTCAGCAGGACCATGTGCTATGGTGGCATCCAGGACAGCATGGAGCCGTTTGGCATCCTGGGAGACGCGTTTCTCAAGGCGCTGTACGTCATTTTTGACGTGACGGGGTCGCGCGTTGGGCTGGCCAAGAAGACGTTGACGGCCTAAGGGCGGGCAGCCAGAAGATCTTTGTGGGGAAGGGAGATTGAGGGGTATGTTCCTCCATGTAAGTTGGTGGGGAGAAGAGGTCGGAAGGGATATATGACATATCGCGAAACTGTACGATTACCTTATGGAGTACGGAGGACTCTGTACGGAGTAGTGATGAGTGAATCCAGTGGCCCGGCCACATATTCTTGGTGCAGCCTGGGATGAAGGATGAATGATGAATACTCGCGAGGGCCCGAGCCTCTAGAACAAATGACGTTTCATTACCAGCTAACGAGCGAACAAAGACTAACTACAATATGAGTAAAAAAATGGCCGACAGATGCAATGTACAATGATGCTTGACGATGCAGCTGAAAACGCAACAGCTGGGTATCCGCAAAGTCGCTAGGGCTGATGGGGGCGCAAGTGTCTCTCACCGCCGTTTCCACACACACACAAGACAGGGGGGGGGGGGGGGGGCAAGACGTAAAACAAGGAGCAGGGAAACATTGACACCTCCAGCTGCAAGAAAAAAGTCCAAAAAAGAGAGTGCAGATTGTGTACTGCAGTCCAGTCCAAGGAAAAGGAACGGGGAGGGGGATGGAGGGGGTTGGGAATGTTTTGGGGGCAGAGGAAAGGGGGGGTGGGGGCAGCGGGCAGCGGCATCCGACAAGAGGGACGAGCACAGACTTTTCTGTCCAGTTCCTGCGCCTTGCCGTGAATCGTACTCTATACACAGTCCTTGTAGGTGCTCGAGTCTCCGCGTGTGGCAGGGGAAGAGAGGGGGACGAGGGAGGGGAAGGGAGGGGGATGCAAGCCATTCTTGTTCGCAGCAGCAAGTCCGTTTGTAGGTCGGTCGTCGTGGAGGTCAAATTTCAAAAGGAAAGACGCAGAGGAGGAGAGAGAGAGGAAGAGGGAGGGGAGAGGAAGGCTGCGGGCCTCTCTCTCTTCTGTTGGACCTCGAGGTCACTCCGCCTAGGCATCGTGCTCGCCATCACCGTCTAAGGCAGAGACGACAAAAAGAAACCGTCAGATCAGACGTCCTCGGCGTGATTCAAACTTGCACTGGACTTGCCGTCCCCCATTGTTTTCCTTCCTCCGCCCCTCTTCTCTTCCTCCTCCTCCCCAGCCGTCTCTTCGCTTCACTCACCCTCGCTGCCGATCGGCGTCGGTGGCAGGGCGCCGGGCACGGCCTGCTGGCTGGCGCGGGCGGTGCCCGGGCGGCTGCCGGCGTGTTTCTGGGCATCTGCTGGCTGTTGTGGTGGCCGCGAGGCGTCCTCGGCGGCGGGGGCATCCGTTGTGGTGTTTGTGGGGAGGGTGCCCTCAAGGGCTTGGCGGGCGTGGCTGGGGGTGCCGCTGGAGCCGTCGTCGGCGGAGGGGACGGCGTGGCCGCCGCCCTTGAGCATGGCCTCCATTTCCTTGAGTCGGGCTTCGAGGGCGTGAAGCTCGGACGCCTTGGTGGAGACATGGTGTTTGCTGGGGGGTTCTGTTAGCGACGGAAGACGGAAGGCGGAAGACGGAAAAGGGTCCATGATGCGTTTACGCACCGCTTGTTCACCTGGGCGTCCAGGTCGGCCACGCTGTTTTCGATGCGGAAGATGTTCATGAGCTCATCGGAAAAGGAGCGGGCCACGGTTCTGGAGGTCAGCAATCAGGAAGAAGTAAACAGAGAGAAAGACGCAAAAAGAACAGAAAGAGAACAGAAAGAGAACGCAAAACACAAAAGAATCAAACATACGACTGGGGCCGACGGCCGTTGGGCTGCCAGTCGCGATCAAGCTCTTCGTCCGTCATGGTAGGCATGGTGAAGAGAAAAAAGAAGATTGAAAAAGACAAGCGGACTGGTAGTGTCGAGGCGGAGGCGGCAGAGAAGCAGGAAAAGAAAGGAAACAAACAGAGGAGCAAGCGAGAAGAAAAAAACAGCGATGGAAGACGAGAGTTGGCTCGTTGGACAGAAGAGTGTGTGTGTGTGTGAGAGAGAGCCCGGAGAGAAGGTTCCCTGTCGGAAAAAGCTGAGATGATGGTGACAGATCCTCCCCCAGAGGAAATAGAATTGCTGCAATAATAATGGTTATGGGATCCAGGAGGAGCCCCCACCGAGCGTTGCTAGCTGTCCCCGCTAAAAGAGGACCACACACCTGGCGATAGCGGCCGAGCTTCTGTAGTTAGAAGAGGAGTCGTTCGTGGGTCGTTGGGTGGTTGAGAGGGAGGCAGACGATACGGCGGGCCAGAAGGCGTATTTGAGCTCGAGGTGTACGGAGTACGGAGTACGTACAGAAGAGCATTCTAGACAGTTGGCAGCTGCCTGGGGCTGAAACAGCACTGCAGAAGCAGGAGGGCCTTCCAAGCAAGGGCAGTGTCCGTTTATGCGGCCTGTCTTGCATTCTGTGCAGGTCTCCATTAGCTTTCTTTTTCTTCTTCGCCTCTTCGTCTCTTCGTCTCTTCTCATTTTCTCATTTTCTCATTTTCTTCGTCTTCTCATTTACTTTCCTGCTACTACACTACCTTCTTCTGGGCCCTTCTCTGCCTGAGATCGCCGTCGACGACGAGCCCAATCTTCCCCTGTCATGAGCTCAATTTCCCCGTATTCAACGAGACCCTTTTTGGCTCTTCGATCGCATTAAAAAGCCTACTGGGGCCGAAAAAACACACCAAAAAACAGGGTTCCCCTTTTTCGCGCCCGCCTTCTTTTTGTCCATGGAGCGGCCAACCCCCTGTTTTCCTGGCCGAATTGGACGGCGCATAACGCAATTCCATGCCCGTCTCTACCCTGTACGCCGGACGGAGTAAAAATATGCCTGTCTTGTTGGACGTGCATGCGAATTCCCCGCCTGGATCAGCCGGAGGCTTGGAGCTGCCAAAGGCTTCCATGGGACCAACGGCAAATTGCATCGATTGTCCCTGACCATCCATCTGCACTCTCCTTCTCCGTATATAGTATGATACGAGCTCGGTACGATGTTGTACCCTCCGTATCGACTCGTACCTCGTACTGCGTACTGCGACGGAGCACGGAGTACGGCGTACCACGCCCATCTCACAGAACATTCTCGTTCCCTCCCATTTTCACCGAAAGACTGTAGAGTCGCGCTGGCACGGGCCATGCGCCGTTATTCTTAGCACGAGGCCGGCAATCCTGCATGGAGACGACTCCTCCGTACGATACTGGCAGATACCCAGCAGCCTTCTTCCGTGGCATGCCGCATGCATGACCCGTGGCGCCTGCGTCGGTTTCGTGGCATTGTTTCTTTTGACGAAACAAACGTGCCATTTGCCCGTCCCCTTTTCTTGCCTGCCGTCTGGCCGCTTCTCCTTTTCATAGTGCGAAACAGAAAAACGTCAGACACATTCAAACACCGCGATCACATGTCGAGCAACGTGCAACCAGCCAGACTGTTGGTTCCGTTTGGAAGCTGTCTGTCATCTGTCTGTCGTCTGTCTGTCGTCTGTCTGTCTGCTTTCATCCTCATTCCTTTGTGCTGTGTGCCGAAAACGGCCATGGCGTATCTACGGAGTAGAATTCTGGTTATGTAATAATGGCTGGGCGGCGGGCAAGCTAAGATACCTCCTGGGCTATCGCCCGCGCTGCCACCTCCCTCTTTCCTGCCTCTCCATTTTCACGATCACGTGATTTAGAACCAGCAACGCAGATTTTTCGGTCGTCGCTTTGCAACGAGAGGCATCGCCCTTGGAGGTCCCATTCATCCGCGCACGCCCATCCCCATCGCGACCAGCCAGCGCGTCTCTGCCCAGCCTCCTCCATCACAGCCTTTGCTGTCGCCATCCCCATTTCCATCGAGTGCCAGCTCGCCGACCCGTGCGCTGCGCATCGGACTTTTGGTACGCGTTTCTGTTCTGTTTTCTTTTTCCTTTCGATTTCTTCGATTTCTTCGATTCTCGTCGTTTTACCGTCGATTCTCGTCATCCTTTCTGGCATCGCCATCCCTCCCTCCCATGGCATCACGCTGCTAACCCGTCCAGAACCCTGGCGCCCCTTCACCTTTTGCAGAGACGCGAACCTGCGCCACTCGGTTGCTGGCGAGGCGGATTTCGGGGCATGACGACCACGACCACAACCATTGCGCCCTACACGCCCCTGGAGTCCTTGCTGCTGTTCCAGTCCATCCTCAAGTACGGCATCGACCCCCAGGCCTTTGTCCACATCTCCGCCGCCCTCCGGAACAACACCTTTGTCCAGAGCGATAAGAGCTACAATGCCGACCGATTAAGCTCCGAGTCGCTGCAGCAGCTCTTTCTGCATCTGCTGCGCGACGAACTGCCCGTCGATGCATCCGCCGCCGTCCCGGCTCCGGCTGCGGCTGCGGCTGCTGGCCTTGCCGCCGGCAGCCTCTCGCCCACGGCCAAGAAACGAAAGCTCTCCAGCCCCCCCCTCCCGACGCTGAACGATGCCCGCGCCCATGCCGAGAAGCTCCCGGGACTCGTCGAACGGCTCTACGCACGCTACCGCGACCACATTGTCACCTCCATCCGCGAAGACGAGCGTCGCTACGAGCAGGTCCAGGGCGAGATCCGCATCCTCGAGCAGCAGGCCGAACCTCCCAGAGCACCTCCGGCGGCCACAACTGTCACCACTGCCACAGGCGAACACGTAGCGGCCGCTCCGTCGCCGGCAGCAGGTCCTCGGCCAGTCGACGCCAGCAAAGCCCCCAATGGCACCCCACAACAGAAGCCACTGGCCCCCAGTCCGCTGCCGGCCGCTGCAACTCGGCCTCCACCACTGGCCGTGTCCGCACAGCCGAACATCCCTCCTCTGCCCACTGCTGCATCTGCACCTGCAGAGCCAAAGACGCCCGTTTCCGGTCCGCCTCTGGCACCGGCCACGCCGCAAAGAACTCCACACCCAGAGACCCCGACCGCCCGACCAACTCCTTTCCAACACCCCCAACCCGACTCTGCCGCCTCCCTTCCCATCCTGCCTCAGGCCGCCGTCTCGCATGCACAGATTCCCAAACATCCCCAACCGTCACACGGCACTCCTGCTACGCCAAAGACGAAGCCCGCTGCACCTGGCACACCAGCTGCGGTCGGTACAACACCATCGGCCTCGCAGCCCCAACAATCGCCCGCGGCGAAACCTTCTCACGCTCCCACCACCCCCCAGAAGTCCACCCCCTCTCAGCTTGCCGCACAACGCCCGCCATCCCAAGCGGCCGTCCAACCAAACCAGCCACACCTGGCTCCGGCACAAGGCCCACGACCACCACCATCCACTCCGGGAACGCAGAAGCCTGTGCCGGCCCCGCGCGGTGCTCCCCACCCCACACCCCAACAGCTACCTGTTCTACAACCAGCTGTGTCGACTCCTGGATCAGTGTCTGCCGCAGCAGCAGCAGCAACAACAGCAGCCCAAGCACGGACCGATGCCCCGCACTCTACACTGCCGCCTGTGAAACCTGCCAACATATCGCGGCCGTTCCATCCAAGCCACCCTGTGCGTGAGCAGGAAGCTCATGGGCCCGGCAGCCAGCGGACACCGGCAGCGCCAACTTCAGCGCCTGTGATCCCGGCGCACGACAATGTTGCCCTACACAGCGGCCGCCCGCTGCTGCCCGAGCATGTCCGGACGCCCAGTGGCGGGTCTGCCTCGGCGTCCCCCATGCATTCCCCTCGGCCTCACGGACCCCAGACGCCGGCGCATGCATCTGTGGCCGGGTTTATCCCTCGTGGAAGTGGCACGCGCTGGAAACCCAGCGAGCCCACGCCCTCTACACCAGGGCCTGACGCCGCCGGCTTCGCCAGCCCTGCCTACGAACCGCTGAGCCCGGTCATGGACGCCAACGGCCGGTTTGTCGGAATCGAATCGACCCTGCGCCACCACAAGCTCGGGAAACGGCCGTTCCAGCAGATGACTAGGCCAGGCCATCGACCGGAGGCGGCCACGCCAGGAACAGGAGGACGCCCGCGAGGCAGGCCACCGCGGCTTTCCCGACCGCATACCGAGGGAGAGGCTGCCGGCAGCAGTGGACATGGAAGCATAATTAAGAAGGAAGCTTCGACGCCGAAAGCACTGGAGGACATGGGCGAGACGACGACGGAAGACGGTGGCGGTACAGTGAACATGGAGTCGGTGGTGTCGCCGGGCGGTCCGCTGGGGCGTTCGTCGCACAAGCGGAAGCGCGAGGAGTCGGTGGAGTTCCCGTCACCAGACAAGGTGCGCCAGGGCCCGTCGGCGGCAGCGCAAGCCCGACGGCGGCAGCTGGGCCCGGCAGTGCCACCGACCCATGTGTTGTGGATGCGGGGGTTCCCGAAGATCAGCGCGTCGGCGTTGGACCAGATCAGCAGCCACCGCAACGCCAACATGTTTGCCCACAAGATCCGCGACCGGGACGCGCCGGGCTACGACAGCATTGTGCGGCACCCGGTGGACCTCAAGATGATCCGGATGGCCATCATGGCCGGCAACAAGGCGGCGACGGCTGCGGCAGCCGCCTTGTCCGAGTCGGAGCATCAGTCAGGCAGCAGTTTATGGCTTCCCATCAACGAAGACCTGGTGCCGCCGCGCGGCATCATCAACAGCAGCCAGCTGGAGTCGGAGCTCGTGCACATGTTTGCCAATGCGATCATGTACAACCCAGACTCCCACCGCGGGCCGGGCCCGGCGTTCTTGCGGCGCGAACCGGCCAAGGACGAAGCAGCAGCAGCGGCAGCGGCAGCAGATGCAGCGGCCGCACGGTACCAGGTGGACGAAGACGGCGTGGTCAACGACACGCGCGGCATGTATATAGAGGTTGAGAAGCTGCTCAGCGAGATGCGGTCCGCCGAGAAGCAGCGGGGCGTACCGCGGCCGCCGGCAGCTGCACGGGGACTGGGGCTGCCGGTGATGGAAGACGGAGCCGAAGGAGTCGAAGGGGCCGACGGGGCCGGTGAAGAGGCGAGAGAGGGCGACAATGACGGCGATATGGACAAGCACGAAGCAGACGAAGGGGCGGACACGACGGAAGACGAAGAGGCGATGGATGGAGACGGTGGAACAACCAAGAGACGACGTATTACGCGGAACTAAGATGGAGACAACAGAGAGGAAGTGGACAAACGGCAGTGGAGAAATCGAGGTTCGAGGCTGGTGACTGTTGGTTGTACGTGTACAAACTGTCAGACAAGTTACTTTATGCAGCATCCTTGATGAGTAGGATAACCGTCGAGTATTTACGAGTCCATACTATATTATATGAGACTATTATATAGAGACTCATTATATATATCGTATTACTCATACGAGTTCTTCAGTCTTGTACTAGTATTACGTACTCCATACTCCTACAAGCTCATCGTTGTCTTGTGTGGCAATGCAATGCCATGTGGCGACGTGTCGTCCCGATACCTTTCAACTCCCGAACCCTATCTGTCATCCGATTCCAAACAAACATCTGTCTAGTCCTTTTGCTGGGTCCGATGTTCAGATGTCTCCGCGGCAAACGAAGAGCCCCACTTTGGATCGTTGAATATTTCCTCTTTAGGATAAAACATTCGTCTTCGGCCGGCCGTCGACCCACACGGCATCGCTCCTGCCAATGCCCGTCCGCCTGTTCTCCCGGCCGCCGTTGTCATCACGTGGATCCACTTTCGACGTTCCTTCCTTTCCCTTCCGAGTTCCTCTTTCCCCCCTCAACACCTTCCTCTCCCCTTCTCGGCCACCCACTTTTCCGCGCTGCCAACGAACCCTAACACCCAACAAGGAATTCTTTCCCTTCTGCTCCGTATTGATCTCTCGTCATCGTGCTTTTCGCAGAAACACTATTACGGAAGAGAAAGTCTGCCAGCCTGTCAGCCTGTCCGCCTGTTCGCCTGTCCGCCTGTCGGCTGCTCATCCCGTCCGCCCGGCTCCACTTGTCCCCGATCGAGCCTGCTTCGGCAGGTGTGGGCGGCTGCTTCCTTCTCCCTTTCCCAGCCTACGTTCGCTCTTCCCCCAATCATCGCCTGCCAGCATCGTGCCTTCCCCGTGGCCCGGCGGCCCCGCCCTGCACACCTTGGCCGTCCACCGACGTCATTGACGCCATCCCGAATCCTTTCCTCTCTCTTTTTTCTTGACATCTGTCACGCGCAGGATGGTCGAGATCGACGCCAAGCGCACGGCTGCCCGCATCAAGCCTGATGGCACCGTCCGGGCACGGGCCTACCATGGCTACTCGCGCAACGGCTGTGCACGATGCAAGCAGCAGCGGGTATGTTTTTGTTCTGCCGTCGTCCATTTCCATACGAACATTTCCCACTGACTCGATAGGTCCGATGCGACGAGCGTCATCCCGAGTGCGATCGCTGCGTGCGCGTCGGCGCCAAGTGCCCCGGCTACGAGCAGAAACTGCGCTGGTCCGCCAAGCACGAGGTCTTCCGCGGCAGCACGCCGGCCTCCGTCACCAAGGCCGGCCGCCGGACAGCCTCCCGATTCGTGTCCGTCATGCCCGCTGCCGCCACGGCGCCGACGGCCCTCCCATCACAACAGCGGTCCCGGTCACTGTCCCGGAGTAGCCCGCAGGAGACCTCACCAGCCTCGCTGTCGTCGTCCTCGGACACGATCGAACTGCCGGCCGGCAGCGCCGGCGCCTGTCCCGAATCCATTCTTCTTCCGGCCGAGGCAGACAATGCCGGCCTGGCCGGCAGCCATGTGTGGGACGCAAGCAGTCTCGACCTGCTGAACCAGATGCCCCCTCCGATAGTCGCCGACGTGCCGGACTTCCTCCTGGGGCTCGACAATTCCTTTCTGGCAGGCCGCAAGTCTCCCGGCATGGGCATGTTCCTGGGCGGTCTGTTGCCCAATACAAATACACCAGCGGTGCCGGCACCGTTTGTTGGCCAAGCCGCCCTCTCAGAGCCACCACTACCGACGCAGACGCAACAACCGATGCCCGCAGCGTTTCCATCCCTCCATGACCCAAGCTTTGACGACCTGTGGCGGGGGATGGCTGCGCGCCGGGACGACATGCTGGCTGACGTGCAGGACATGAGCGGCAGCCGGCATGGGCACAAGCAGACGACGGCGTTCCTCGACGATGATGCTGACGAGCCACTCTCGCCGTTCGAGGCCGAAGACGCATACCAGACAGCCGTATCGAGCATGCGCTCACCGTTGCCGCTGTTCACGTCCCTCAACGACACCAGCTCTCTTCTGGTGGAGTTTTATTTCAAGGAGACGGCCCAGATCTACTCGTGCTATGACGGCCGCATGAACCCCTTCCGCACCGCTGTTGTCAACCTCTGGACCTCGTCTGAAATCATCAACTGCACGGCACAGAGCATGGCTGCTGCCTGTCTGTTACGAGAGTTTCCCCAGATCGCCTCGGTTGGCCGACAGTTGCGGCAGGAGGCAGCCCGGATTCTGGCGCGGACCAAGATCTGGGACCCGCACACATTGCTGGCCGTGCTCATGTTGGGTGGCACTGCCAGCTGGCACGACAGCAAGGACCTCGGCCTGCAGTTCTTCCAACAGATCTCCGAGCGACTGGCCCTAGCGCCGGCATCCGTGTTCCGCCAGGGCGGTACAGACTACAGCAGCTACCGCTTCTTTTACGAATCCATGCAGTACTGGGAGATGCAGCTGTCTTTCCTGACCGACAGCGAGACTCTTCCCAACACGCCCGAGTCGCATTTGCTTTCCGACCGGGCCTACGGCCGGTACGCGCGGGAAGAGGGCAGAGTGCAGGAAGAGGAAGACGAGGAGGAAGAAGAAGACGAACAAAGCGAGGACAACGCCACACCACAACTGCCACTTCCACAGCCACGGCCGCCCCCGGCACCACATCCATGGACCGGCTATGCCACGGAGACGCAGCGGACGGTGCAAAAGGTTGGCCGGCTGATACGGCGCCAGCGCATGTTTGCGTCGGCCCGCCGCTTTGCGTCGGCGGCACACATCCACGAACTGCAGCAGGACATGGCGACGGCACGCGCGCTCGAGGCTCACCTCGTAGCCATTGCCCATCCGGCTGCCGACACAGTCCGCGACACCGAAGACTACAACACGCCCGTCTGGCACCTGCTGACGCTGGCCGAGATCATCCGCCACATGGGTCTCATCCAGCTGTACCACGTGTTTCCGGACCTGCTGAGCGCGCGTCTGCGGCGGGAAGGCATCGACGACGCCCTGTTCGCGTCGCCGTCTTCGCGAACAGACATGCACCGTCGTTGGCTCACCAAATACGCCCTGCGCACCGTCGACATGGTGCGCATGCTGCCGGTCGAGTCGGGCACGCGCGTCTTCCAACCCTTCTTGCTGGTCGCCCTGACGAGCGAGCTGCGCACAGAAGCGCCGCCCACGACGGCTCACCGGGGCAGTGCACAGCCGTCGGCACGGCTCTTCAATATCAACCGCGAAGCTCTGGAGGTGGCGCGGGCCCGCAGTTTTATCCAGAGCCGGCTGCGGATCTTTTTGCACATCCTACCGCCAAAGCCTATGATGGTATGCCTCGACATTGTGCGAGAGACTTGGCGGCAGATGGATTTCCAGGCGAAGATACGCGCAGGTCCGGGAGGGCCAGGTGGTCCGGAAGGATCTCGGGCATGGACCGCTGCCGGCAGTGAGGCGGACGTGTACTGGATGGACGTGATGATTGAGAACGGCTGGGAAACGATTATGGGATAAATGATAGACTACAGAGTACACAAGATCTAGAAACGAAGACGAGTAGAGGCGGACAGAGCATATAAACGCTGCTTACATAATCTTTAAATGAAATGTGGATCTATGCCGAATTTATTGGACGGTCATTGGCCCGCGCAAGCTCTTATCGATAACGTCTGAAAAAAAAGGCGGTAGCTGCTGGCAAAACGGCTTTTATTTTGGCAGCCAAAAAATGTTCCTTCTCGAACAGAGCAGACACCACCAACAGAGACATCTGTCGGTCTCCAATCACCAAACAACATGTACGCCCGGTACATACCACCGAAGAAGCCGACGGCAGCACCGCCACAAGCTCCAGCGGGTGTCGTCCATGACAATGCGCCTCCAGCTCCAACAGCAGCAGCAGCACAGCCGACGCCGCAGAAGCGCAAGATTGTTTTTGACGACGATACTGAAGTCGCATCTCCCTTCAAGCCAGCATTGAACAGCAGTAAGGAGGATGGGGCACCAGGCAGGGCAGCCAAGCGACTGAAAAAGGAGGAGAAGGCAGAGAAGAAGGAGAAGGAGAAGACGGAGAAGACGGAGAAGAAAGAGAAGGAGAAGAAAGAGAAGAAGGAGACGACAGAAAAGAAAGAGGACAAGGGAAAGAAGGAAAAGAAAAAGAAAGAGAAGGTGGAAGAGGTAGAGGTAGAAGAGGCCACAAAAGAGGGAGCAGAGGAAAAGAAGCGGAGGAAAAGAAAGCGGAAGAGCAAAAAGGCCAAGGAAGAGGATGGCGCAGCAGACGAAGAAGCCGCCGAGGCCGAGACGAAAAAGAACGCGACTGAAGAGAAGCAGCCCGTCGAGGAAGATACGGCCATGACGACACCGCCGCCCGAGAAGGAGAAGAAGCGGAAGCGGAAGCGCAAGTCCAAGAGCGCAAGCAAAGAGGGCCAGGCAGAAGAGCCAAAGGAGGCACCAAAAGAAGAGGAACCGCTCAAGGCAGAGGAGGCCGATAAGCCGAAAGAAAAGACCAAGAAGAAGAAGAAGGAACACAAGAGTGAGGCGCCACACGAAGAAGAGGCGGAAGAGCTGCCGCCTCGGTTCAAGGCGCTGCTGGAAAAGAAGGAGAAGTCGCTGAAGAAGGCGCGCGAGGAGGCCGAGAAGGTGGCGGCCGAGGCGCGGCAGGAGGGCGACGAGGATGACGAGGAGGAGGATGCGGAACACCACGCGGCTCCTGCCGAGCTCCACGGCCTCGAGCCGCTGCCGCAGCCAGAGCCGGTGGCCCAGGGCGGCGCCGCCAAGCTCGCGTACAATACGCTGCCGTCCTGGCTGGCCCATCCGCTGCGGGTCGCGGCCGACACGCGCGCGCCGTTTACGCAGTTTGGCATCGACGAGGCGGCGGCGCGCGCGCTGCAGGAGGAGCGCGGCTGGGCCGAAGCGTTTGCGGTGCAGACGGCGGTTCTGCCGCTGCTGCTTCCACCCGGCGAGCAGCAGCAGCGCCGTCGGCGCGGCGACCTCGTCATCTCTGCGGCGACGGGCTCCGGCAAGACGCTGGCGTACGTGCTGCCGGTGCTGCGCGACCTCAGCCGGTCGATGGCGGCGTCGGCGCACACGGCGCGCGCGGCGGCCCGGCTGCAGGCCGTCATTGTGGTGCCGACGCGGGAGCTGGTGCAGCAGGTGCACGACGTCTGCGAGACGTGTGCGCGGGCGTTCCGGGCCAGCGGCGACAGCCGCCGTGTGCGCATCGGCGTGGCCGTCGGCAGCCAGTCGTTCCGGCGCGAGCAGGCCGCCCTCGTGGGCCAGGACCACGTCTACGACCCCGAGGGGTATCGGGCCCAAGTGCGGCGGCGGCAGCGGTGGCCGCTGGGCGAGGAGGAGGAGGAGGAGGAGGACAACGATGAAGAAGCCAACATGCGCAGCCCCGACGTCTCGTTGCTGCCGGACCACGTCGTCCGCCACGTGTCCCAGGTCGACCTGCTCGTCACCACGCCCGGCCGCCTCGTGGAGCACATCCAGTCGACGCGCGGCTTCTCGCTGGACTTTGTGCGCTGGCTGGTGGTCGACGAGGCCGACAAGCTGCTGGGGCAGAGCTACCAGCAGTGGCTGGCCGTCGTGCTGGGCCAGCTGGAGGCGAAGCGGGCGCTCGGCCTGGGCGCGCGCGACTTTGCCGACGCCGACGAGAGCGGCGTGCGCAAGGTGGTGCTCAGCGCGACGATGACGCGCGACCTCAGCCTGCTCAACAGCCTCAAGCTGCGGCATCCGCGCCACGTGGTGCTGGAGAGCGCGCGGGCAGACGCGGCGGCGGGCCAGGACGACGAGGTGAGCAGCGCCCAGGCGGCCGAGTACGTGCTGCCCAAGACGCTGCGGGAGTCTGCCATCAAGGTGCGGGATGAGTCGCAGAAGCCGCTGTACCTGGTGGATCTGCTGAGCAACGGGGAGTTGATGCAGGAGGAGAAGGACGAAGACGATACCAGCGACAGCGACAGCGACAGCAGCGATTCTTCGTCGTCGTCGTCGTCGTCGTCGTCCTCTTCTTCTTCTTCCTCCTCCTCATCCTCCTCCTCCTCTTCTTCGTCATCCTCCCCCCCCTTCACTACCACTGCCCTCGTCTTCACTCGCTCCAACGAAAACGCTCTCCGTCTGTCTCGTCTTCTCGCCCTGTTGGCGCCGTCACTCGCCCGTCTCGTCGGTACCCTCACGTCGACCACGCGCACCTCGGAGCGCCGCAAGACCCTGCGCGCCTTTGCCGCCGGCCGCCTGCGCATCCTCGTCGCCACGGACCTGGCCGCTCGCGGTATCGACTTGCCCCATCTCGACCACGTCATCAACTACGACATGCCGCCCAGCGTGGAGTTTTATGTCCACCGTGTCGGTCGTACGGCCCGTGCCGGCCGCACCGGCCATGCCTGGACGCTATTCTCCAAGAAAGAGGCCGGCTGGTTCTGGCCAGCGGTGGCCGGTCAGGGCAGCAGCAAGAAGGCCGCGTTGTCTACCTCTCCGTCCATCATTCGGCGTAGCAACAAGGTGGCCAAGGTGGCGCTGGACCGGGTGGACGACGACGATGCCGAGGACGCAGAGGACGGAGAAGACAGAGAGGACGGCGAGGAGCACAAGGGCCGTCGCAAGCGTGGCCAGTTCAGCGATGCCCGCATTGCCGCATACGAAGCTGCGTTGGAGCAGCTCGGCCGGGAGGCGGCAGAGTCCCACAGAGCCAGGTAGAGCAGCTGTCCGCTGTTCCAGGCGTTGTATATATTCATATATTCAGATGTACGGCGTATCCATGGAATTGAGTCTTGAATCGTTGATCATCCGGGGGTCCCATAGGAGTATGTGAGTACTCGCAGTGTAGTCCCTCTCACGTGACCGCTTACTAAGCAAACAGCTACCGTAGCATAGCTGGCATCGAAGCATCGTGAACTTCTTTGGACATCCCAACCTCTTCGCGCCCGTGCTCACGACTCCCCGCCCACCATGGCGCGACGCACGTACAACATCGCCATGGTCAGCGACTTCTTCTTTCCGCAGCCTGGGGGTGTCGAGAGCCACATCTACCAGGTCTCGAGCAAGCTCGTCGATCGCGGCCACAAAGTCGTCATCATCACGCACGAATACCCCGACCGCAAGGGCGTGCGCTACCTGACCAACGGCATCAAGGTGTACTATGTGCCATTTTTCGTCGTCTACCGCTCCACGACCTTCCCCACCGTCTTCTCCTTCTTCCCCATGTTCCGCAACATTGTCATCCGCGAGCAGATCGACATCGTCCACGGCCACGGCAGCCTCAGCAACCTGTGCCACGAGGCCATCCTGCATGCGCGCACCATGGGCCTGCGCACCGTCTTCACCGACCACTCGCTCTTTGGCTTTGCCGACGCCACCAGCATCCTCGCCAACAAGCTGCTCAAGTTCTCCCTCAGCGACGTCGACCATGTCATCTGCGTCAGCCACACCTGCAAAGAGAACACCGTCCTGCGCGCGTCGCTCGACCCGCTGATGGTCTCTGTCATCCCCAACGCCCTCGTGGCCGAGAACTTTGTCCCGCTCTCGCACGCAGACGCTGCTGCTTCTGCCTCTGCCGCGGCCTCTGCCTCTGCCGCCCACCCCAAAACCCAGGGCGCCAGCCACAGCCGCAGCCTCAACAACCTCAAGATCCAGCCGCCGCCGGCCCACCAGCTGGGCCCCGACGACCCCATCACGATCGTCGTGATCTCGCGCCTCTTCTACAACAAGGGCACCGACCTGCTGGTGGCGGCCATCCCGCGCATCCTCGAGAACCACCCCAACACGCGCTTCATCATTGCCGGCTCCGGCCCCAAGGCCATCGACCTCAAGCAGATGATCGAGCAGAACGTGCTGCAGGACCGCGTCGAGATGCTCGGCCCCGTGCGCCACGAAGAGGTCCGCGACGTCATGGTGCGCGGCCACATCTACCTGCACCCGTCGCTGACCGAGGCCTTTGGCACCGTCATCGTCGAGGCCGCCAGCTGCGGCCTCTACGTCGTCTGCACCCAGGTCGGCGGCATCCCCGAGGTCCTGCCCTCGCACATGACCGTCTTTGCCCGCCCCGAAGAAGACGACCTCGTCGCGGCCACCGGCCGCGCCATCGCCGCCCTGCGCGCCAACAAGGTCCGCACCGAGCGCTTTCACGACCAGGTCAAGGCCATGTACTCCTGGACCAACGTGGCCGCCCGCACCGAGCGTGTCTACAACGGCATCACCGGCACCATCAGCGAGGCCGAGTTCTACGGCTACGACGACCTGGCGGCCTCGGGCAGCAGCTGGAGCCCCACCCGCGGCCGCTCCGGCATCCAGAGCTTCGCCCTGATCGACCGGCTCAAGCGCTACTACGGCTGCGGCATCTGGGCCGGCAAACTGTTTTGCATCTGCGTCATCGTCGACTACCTGATCTTTATCTTTTGCGAGTTCTGGTGGCCGCGCGATCGCATCGACATTTGTCCCGACTGGCCCCGAAAGACGCTGTCGGAAAAGGAGTCTGGCAAAGATTCGGTCAAGTGAAGAGACGAGTCTGGACGAGAGGACAAAGACTGAGATCTCGAGAGGATAGACCTCTCACAAGCCGATTCGGCCGCTACAGGCCCGACTGTCTCCCCAGACAGCAGTGTCGGAGTTGACAGACCTGACAGACTGCAGCCAGCCCGTCTCTGGGAATGGCCTCCAGGACAAGCAGAAACTCTGTACAGCATTTATATGAATATGTATCTAGATATAATGTGTAATGCCAATGGATCATGCCGAGTTGCCTGGGAGTGCTGATATCAAATGATGACTAATCATATATATATGAATAATGCGGCTAGGGTGACCGCCTTTGGCAGAAAAAAATATCGCTTAAATTGCATCCAAAATTTTCTGCACTTTTTCTCGTCTTTTTTTCCTTCCCTCCAACCAAGCTCGACGGCACCCAACCGACAGCATCTGCTGGCGGCATGGAGATTCAAATCTTTTGATCTTTTATCATCTGGTCTTCTCGAGAAAATCGGGAAAACACAGCCATGCGTCTCCTTCTCGTCCGCCACGGCGAGACGGTGGACAACGTCGCCAGTGTTTAGTCAGTGGGCAGCCTTTTTTTCTTTCTTCTTCTCTCTTTTCTGTTCTCTGCTTTTGTCCCTGGCACGGGCTGAAAAGCTCACAAAGGACCGCCCTGTCGCAGTGCCGGCTCGCGAGACTCTGCTCTGACCGCCCATGGCGTCCTGCAGGCCCATCGTCTGGCCACACATCTGGCCGCCACACACGACGTGACGCACGTCTTCTCGTCCGACCTGCAGCGGGCAGCACACACGGCGGCGGCCATTGTGGAGGCACAGGAGAGAAAAGAGGCAGACCAAGTGGTTGAGGTCGTCCAGCTGGCAGACCTGCGCGAGCGCGACCTGGGGTCGGCCGAGGGCAAGCGCATCGGCGGCGCCGGCGACAGCGGGACGCTGGACGACGCCGAGACCCGCGAGGCCATGCGCGTGCGGGCCGAGCGGTTTCTCGCGGCGCACCTGCAGCCGCTGCTAGTGGCGGGCGGCGATGCCAGCATCAAGACGGTCGTCGTGGTCTCGCACGGGCTGTACCTCAACGTGCTGCTGTCGACGCTGCTGCGCCAGGCGGCGCCGGCAGAGCTGGCCCGGCTGGCCGCGACGTCGAATTCGACGTCCGGCAGTCGGCGCGGAGACGTGGCCGTCGGCTGGAGAAACACAGGCTACGTGGAGATGGTGCGGCTGGACGGCGGCGCGTCGGCGCCTCGGTCCGCCTTCTCCCTGGCCGTGACGACGGTGAACAGCATCGAGCATCTGCAAGGCCTGAAGAAGACGCGCGGTGGCATCGGCAGTGCTGCCTTTGATGCGAAGCAGCGGACCATGGACTCCTTCTTTGGACCGGCAGCCAAGCAGGCCAAGAAGTGAGTCTCCCCTAGAAAAGGTACGTTTTATTTTTTCTTTCTCTTCTTCCATGCACACTTCCTGCAGCTCGCCTGCTTCACATGATGATACCTACTATAATTCACAGACCTGTTCTGAATACCCATGTGGATATATTAGTCCAACCGCTATCTGACTCCTCTCCTTCTTCTCACTGTTTTGTTGCTGTCTGAATCCCGTTCAAGCACTAACTATTGACAGATTCTTCCCGATAGACCTTTAGTCTACAGAATAGAATGATGAATCCATACTTTTCCACGAGTCTTGCTGTCGTGGATGCTGTGATCTCCACTGTGTAGTCGTCTCCCTCTTCGTCTCTTCGTCTCTTCGTCTCATGGCCGCTCCCCTTCCTCGGAGGGCAGCTGGTCTGGAAACCAGCCGTACTGTCCCAAGTCGACGGTCATCTCGCCCAGGCCGCCCGTGTTTTCCCGCACCTCGACGCCTTCTGCCCGCAGCGCCTCGGCCTGTCGCCGGCGGCCGTCGCCGGCGGCGTCGCCTCCGCGCGGCGCGATGATGCCCTTGGCGCTCAGCACACGCTGCCAAGGGACGTTGTCGCCATGGAAGCGAGATGGGGGGTCGGAGCTGTCGGCGGCAGGCAGATGTTTGAGGCAGACGCCGACCTGGCGGGGTCGTTGTGCTGTACCGGGCTGGTTAGTTGAACCAATCACACTCGAGGGAAAGAAACTGACGCGTTCCGATGAGGGCGGCGATGTGACCGTAGGTGGTGACGCTGCCGGGGGGGATCTCGCGAACAGCAGCGTAGACGGCGAAGAAAAAGGACGCTGCCTCGTCGGAGCGAGGCATTGCGGTGGCGGCAGGGAGCGGGCGTGAGGGAAATGCGATAGTGCGAGTCTTTTTGCAAAGTACTGTAATATTGGCATGCAGGCCGATGCAGGCCGATGCATGCAAATAGCAGAAACTCCCCAAATCGGGGCTGATGGATGAATTTTCCACTTGCCAACTCCCAATCAGCGTAGTCCTTGGGACTATTTACATTTCCCCAAAAGTTGACAACAAAACCGGAGACGACATTCTATGACAACCCCTCTGCTGGCCTGCTGGAAAGCGAATCGCCGGCGTCAAAACATAGAGGAGGAGAGAGAAACTATCAAAAACATCCTCTTGGCCGTGAGGGCTGCCCTCTGTTGCATGATCGTCGTGCCGATCTGTCACATGACCTGCTGTCGGAGCCCTACGGGGGTGTCAGCCTCGGCTAAGCCGTCGACGAAAACGGACATGGTTCCCTTTTGCAGGGCATCCTGGCGATCCTTCGTCCGTTGGAGAAGTTCCGTTGCTCGGGGGGTGTGCATAACATTACCCCAATTGCCAAGAACCAGGAAGAGCTTGTTCGACCGGATGGAGGCCCAGAACTCGTACGAGGCTGTAGGACGCGGGAAGACGACGTGTGCGGAGTAGGTGGTGTGCCAGGCCCGCCTAGAATCGGGAGAGGGCCTGGGAGAGGGCCAGGGTGCGTCGCCGGTGCATCGCCGGTGCATCGCCAACTCATCGTCGACGAGTGACAGGCAAGAAGGAGGCACGATACCGTGCTTCGGCCAACATCACGAGAGGCCCCCCAGCCAAAGACAGGCTGCCAAGCGCGCTTCAGGCCGATGTTGGGCCGTCACACACACGGCGAGACGAGTGTGTTGCGCCGTTCTCCACGTTTGGTCCGATTCCCATTCGCACCCTCCTTCTCCAAAGGGCCAGTGGGTTGCATTTGCTGATCCGGGATCTTGCTCCATGCCGCCATTGGGTGACGACCATTCTGGAAGAAAAGAAAAAGGCCAAAAGAAATTATGAGTCAACTTCCTGCAGCCAACTAGGCACAAGTAGTGTCACACTGAGCCGTTTCACCGGTGAAGTACCGAGTACTTTCAGTTGGAGAATGCGGAGTACTTTTGTACTTGGAACGTCAGTATCGTTTGGAGAGATGCGACTTATACGCACACACGGACACACGGACACACGGGTCTGGTAAGGCATCGATCAATCATTCCTATTGCTCTGCAAAGTTTGTTTGTTCTCCAAGGCAATCATCATCATCCATCTGCTCTCAGCCGCAACTCCCAACGCGCCAGACCTTGGTTTCTGGCCTTCATGCATCCGCTCGCCCAACTCCAGAACTCGTCACTTTTTTTTTGGTGTATCGAGGGGGGAAAATATCAGTCAACAATCACAAACAATGCGTCCCGAACAATCATTCACTTTCTTCTCTTTCTTTATTTGCTCGTGTCGACGACGTAGCGGCCAACGATCTGGTTGGCGTGCATCATCTCGAAGATGCGCGGCAGCTCCGTCAGGCCGACGACCTTGTACGGGGCCTTGATCAGGCCGCGGGCGTAGAAGTCAATGGCCTCCGCCGTGTCCTGGCGGTTGCCGACGTAGCTGCCCTTGAAGGTGATCATGCGCACGACGGTGTCGAACACGGGCGCCTTCAGGTAGGCACCGGCAGGCATGCCAATGCACACCACAGTACCGTGCGAGCGCACGTACTGCGAGGCCTGCTGGAAGGGCTTCTCGGACACGGCCAGCAGAATGACGGCCTCGGGACCCTGGCCGTCCGGGGTGGCAGCCTTGACGTCGGCCACGACATCCTTGCTGGTCATGAAGTCGACGTAGGCAGCAGCGCCCAGAGCCGTGGTGCTGGCGCGCTTGTCCTCGCCACCGTCAATGGCAATGGTGTGCAGGCCCATGGCACGGGCGTACTGCAGGGCCATGTTGCCCAGGCCACCGCCGGCACCGACAATAGCGACCCACTGGCCAGGGCGGGTGCCAGACTCCTTCAGGCCCTTGTAGACAGTGATACCAGCGCACAGGACAGGGGCGATGGCGTCAAGGGCCACCTCCTTGGGGATGCGGGCCACGTGGGCGGCGTTGGCCACAGCGTACTGCTGGAAGGAACCGTCGACCGTGTAGCCGGACAGGGTAGCGTGAGCACACAGGGGCTCGTCAGTCTGACGGCAGAAGCTGCAGGCCAGGCAAGAACCGTTCAGCCACTTGATGCCGACGTGGTCGCCAATCTGCACGTCCTGGACCTGCGAGCCGCGGGCCACAACAACACCGGCACCCTCGTGGCCACCGACCAGGGGCAGCTTGACGGGCAGGGGCCAGTCACCGTTCATGGCGTGAAGGTCCGTGTGGCAAACACCCGAGTACTTGACGTTGACAAGCACCTCATTGGGGCCAGGGGTGCCGACGGGGATCTTCTTGTAGACCGGGGCTGCATATCGTTAGCTGAGCTGAGCTGAGCTGGAGCTGAGAGGGGGGAGAGGTAGGACAGGGGACAGAGAGAAGAGACAGGAGAGACAAGACACAAGACAAGAGACAAACAGGAGAGACAAGACAACAGGAGACAAGACAAAATCCGAGACAAACAGGAGATGAGACATTTAACGGCAGGCGAGGAAAAAGAAAATTTTGACAGAACCGACACCGCAGCACCGATCCCAGCGAGGAGAGGCGCCAGAGGATGCCCAAGTCGACGAGGACCGAGCCAAGGACGCATAGAAGCGCTGGGGAAGGAAAAACCACGCAAACAAAACATCGCAAGTGAAACCAAACTGGAAAAACTTACGGCCTCCGACCTTCTCAACAACCTGCGCCCATTGTTCGGTGGGGATCTGGGGAGCAGCCATGGTTGCGTTGTGGCGGACAGAAGTCAAATGGTAGAGAGAGCGTTGAACTGGATGGTAGAAAGGACGGCAGGTCGAGTCTGAATGGAAGAGACGGGAGGACAAGAGACGAGCTTGAGCTGGCGTCGGCCTAAGCTTTATACTTGTCGCCTGCCACAGCGCGGGCGAGCACCAAGCCCGACGACACCCCGAAACGGCAACAGCAAGGCCTGCCATGACGTGCACTTTCCCTGGCGATGGAGCGGAGTAGCGAGTAGCTTCGTAGGTCTTTCTGTTGGTGTGGATACACAGTTTGCTGGTAGTTGTACACCGTTTTACACGGGAAGTGAGGAAGGTGTGGCATCTGGTGACAAAGTGACGGAAGGAGCGGTCGAGCGGCGAGGGGGGGGAGGGGAGGGGGAGGGGGGAAGGGGGTGAGCAAAAGAAGGGAAGGGGGGTGCTCGCAGGCAAAGTCATGCGTTTTTTAGCGTATCAAATTAGGAAGGCACGGAGGACGGGAGCAGCAGGAAGGGCAGAGCCAGGGAGGCCCAGAGGCACCGTGACACGACGATGACAAACAGGACGAAGAATGCCTCCATGCGGATGACTCCCCTCCACCTGCTGGCTTCTCACACGGCGTACACGGCCTTTGCCCACGCTAGTAAGCAATGCTGCCCAATCGGCTGCGAGGGCGACATCCCATCGAGCTTCTGATGTTGGGGGTCCATGGCATGGGAAAGCGATATCGCTGCGACTGTGCGCATGGGAGTTCTCGGCGCTTCTCCTGATCCTGTCCGTGTTGAGCTGGCCATGCTGGGCGTCGTCGCGTTGTTCTGGCCCTCGCCAGTCCCTGCCTGGCCTGCTTAGCTGCCGCGGTCTCCTGATGGCCGTGGGCGAGCAGATGCGATCTCGAGCTTACAGAGCTTCTCTTCGCACTGTCTCGTACTGTGTTCTCCAGAAAAAGTACCTGACATCTCGACGGGCCCCAGCGCGACCCGCCTGCCTTCGCCAGCAGCGTGTCCTAATTCGGCCGGCTAATACCCCTGCACGCAAATTCTATAGCGGGTGCCCCCTGGTAGCACGAAGGAATACCCAGTAGAGCACGGAAGACTAGTAGAATCTCGATGGCGTATTTCCTCTTACACGCCTGTGGTGGGCAGTTTTGCACGACCGGCTCAGAAAGACGATCATCAGCGCAGAATCCCATCGTCTGCTTCCACCCAAATCCGCTCGTATTTACGCCACAGAGCCACTCGTAAGATCGAGCACGCCCAGAGATGCCTTGCCTGTTTTAGCCTGTTTCGCCTACTTCGCTTGTTTCGCCTGTTTCGCGTCGTTGCGGCGTCGATGCCTCTTCGTTCTACTTCTGTCCGCTGATCACGAACTTCATATCATTTCTTCGCCTTCTACACAGCCCTCGTATTCTCTTCTCCCCGACAGTGTTCTGGCCGTCCCTGTTGGCCTCGTATCATCCTATCGGCCCGGCAGACGCCCTCCTGAACGCCGTCTTCCAAAGATCCTGCTTCGTACGCCGTAATTCTCTGCAGTCAGAAACTCGTACGACCGGCACGGAGTACTCCGTTCTGCCTAGCATCCTAGTCTCCTCGAATCACCCTAGTCTTCCGTGCGCTAGTATCCACATTAGTCATCGGAAGGTCATGTGCCGCCCGCGGCTGAGCTTCCGTTAATGCGATATCTAATCGCGACCGTCCGCTACGCCGAACACAGCCGGGCCTCCTCTGGCTGTCAACACCCCGTGTGTCTCGTACCCCCAACAGCCAGATTTCCCCAGTTTCCCCTCACAGCACTGCATGTTTCTCCAGATTGCCCCCATGGGCACGGCGGCCCGTCATCTACGCTGCACGCGGTACGAGTACTCCGTGCTACATGGCGCCCCGGCTTCACCAGATCTCCTCAAACCTCCTCAAACCTCCAACGGTGGCATCTCCACAGGAAAACTACCTTCTCCAAGACCTACTCCAAACGCCCAAGCCGCCCGCCGGGCGACCGGCGCTTTCCTCACTTAGCATTCGCTCGCTTCACGTAACACGCTGCCCCCGTGCTCACTTTTTTCGGTTTTTTCGTTTTTATACCTACTCCTACTCCTTCTCCAATCTTTAGTCTCTGCTCCAGACCCTGCTCGTACTTCTCCACGACGCCTCCTCCATGCCTGCGACAATTGCTTCCTCCCCCGCATATTCTCCTTTGCTCCTTGGCAGGAAGCCCTGCCTCTTCTCCCTTTGTCCTGCATCTCCGTCATTTCCGCCACCTCCGCCGTCCCCGTCCGCCACCCTCCCTTCTCCCGGGCGGCAGTTCGTCCCGCCTTGTTCATTGGGCCGGCCTTGTCTCCGCGTTGGCCTTCCCCGTATCTTCTGCCTGCCCAGTTGTCGGGGTCCCCGCACAATCTTCCTGCGCCACTCGTATGATTTGTAGTCCGTGCCGCTTTACGAGCCTCCCGGACCTCCCAAAAGAGCAAATCTCCGCACAATGCCAGGTCCGTACTCTTGATACTGCGGCGTGTAAGCAATGTGACCACCGAGACATGCAGCAGACGTGGGGGCAAAGAAAGGGGCCGAGGAAGAAAATCAAGGGCGTAAAAACAGGAAACAACATACCTCTGCTTTAGTGTGGCAGTAAGACCGGAACTCGGGTGTTTGTCCCAACAGACTGCCGCCAAACCAGGGACCGTGCCGCTGACGCTTGTGCGTAATCACTTGCACCTCCAGTCCACCGCTCTTGGCACCGCGGCTTCGCTGCTCGCTCGCTCGAATACGCGCGTCCACCAGCTGCTTGATGTCCCGCTGCAGCCGCCGTCCAAAGTCCTTGTACAGCGTGCTACCGCCCGACAGCACAATGTTCTTGTACAGCCCACGCCGCACGTCAATGGGCGACGACTGGATCACACCATCCACCACCACCGGCAGCGGCGTCAAGAAATCCGAGCTGTAAATCTCGGGATTGAAGAAGATCTCCGGCGCCAGGAACCGCTCGTACCCCACGTCCACCGTCACCTGCCGCCGCCCCGACTGCAGCACGTCGTGTTTGGCAAACCGCGTCGGGTCCCGGTCGAACCGCGAGAACTCCTTGACAATGTCTGGGCACACGTAGCAGTACTCCTCCTTGATCTCCTGTGCCGTCTTGAGCGACGAGTCCGGCTCGCCACGGTCCCGCAGCAGCGACTGCACAAAGTACGTAATGTCGCGGCCGGCAATGGGAATCGACTTGATCGACGAACCAATCACATATCCCTCTGCCACGGGGATCACGTGCGTCACGCCGTCACCCGAGTCGATCACCGTGCCCGTCAGCGACCGGTCCTGCACCTTGGACGACGTCCACGACGCCGCCAGCGCCAGCACCGCCTGCACGGCAATGTACAGACCGGCGCAGTTGAACGACTCGAAGAAGATCTCCGCCGTGTTCTCGCGGTTCTCGGGCGGGTTCAGAGGCGGCTCCGTCAGCAGAAAGTAGTGGTCCTCCGGCTCCACGCGCAGGTACTTGAAGATGGAGTTGGACCAGAACCGCTCCATGTGATCCTGCATCTCGTCAGCCAAGGGCCTCCCTTGCCGTCGCCTCTCCTGCTTACCCAGTTCTCTATTTGACCGTGGCGGATGGGATAGTGCAGACCGTATCCTGCGTCGCGCATCAGTATTTGTGCTCTGGCCATCTATCCTGTCCTCGATGCTCTCGCTTACCAGGGCCAGATGCTGCAGAAATGGCCTCATCGCCGATAAAGTAGTCGAGGTCCTCGGTTCCTCGCTTGGCTTGCAGGTGGCCCGAAGGTCCGGCACCGCCAGTCAGGAAGGACGGCTTGTTTCCAACGGCCGGTCGGCCAGATCCGGTACCGCCGGCGCCACCGCCGCCACCGGCCGCTTTCGTGGCAATTGCCGTCGGGAACACAAAGGAAGGAGAGTCGTTGCCGGCAAATCCTGCGTTGGGACCACCCCCTCGTCAGCAACCATGCAGCCCTGGCTTGCCATCAGGCAGCTGTCCAGAGAGCTATTTAGGCACTCACCAAGCTTAGAGAAACCTGTGCCGCTGTAAATGGCAAGCGAGAAGAAAAGAGACACGCCATGTTAGACATTGTTTCCAATTGCACCGTCTCGATTCGATGATGCCGATGCCGACAGGCCATGGCCATCCTAGCGGGACCGAATGGTGCCGAGAAAGGAGGCCGGGCAGAAGAGGCAGAGGGGGGAAGCTTGCTTACTTGTCCATGACAACGGCCGGAGTTTGGTTCGCCATCGTTGCGGTTGAAAAGACACTGCCGTGAGCAGCTCCTAGATGACCGGGTTGCAGAGGTTGCTTCACAGCAATGCAGCGAAGACAACGTGTGTGGTTGGGTAGTGGGGGGGGTTTGAGAGGGGCCTCGTCACGGGAGCTGACGATTGCCTGGGCTCGGGTCACGTGACATGGTGGACGACCAATAGAATTTGCACAGCCACGATGGGCAACGGTGAAGACGAGCAGGTAAGCTGCTTAGGAATGCGTGCCTCCTTGTGAATACTAGTCGTGTCTTACGAACATGGAAGCTTCCAAGTAGGACAAAACACCTATCAGGTGGCCGTCCGACAGGTTGAAGGCAGTACGGTGAAGCTCGGATGAAGTGGATCCGGATGACCAATCAGTTGCCTTTTTGGGGTTTGGCGACAAACGGAAGCAACGATGAGAGAAGGCTGATTGATATCACGAACCCGACGCCAGAGCCGGTCAGCAGGCCGAGACGTCTGCTTGCCCCTTCCCCTCCTGCCGAAAACAGCAACTTCCTGTTGAGATGCAGACAAGACAATATCGTCTACTGCCCAGCATTCTTTTTGAGATTTTCTTGTCTCTTGACTTTTCGATTGTTCCTTTTTTGCTTCACTTCCTGGGCTCCCCCGACTTTCCTTCCCTTCCTCGCCCTTTTATTTTCACAATAGTTTTATTTTCCGGTTCCACTCGTCAAGTACCTGGATCTTTTTATCTTAACCATGTCTGAGAAGCGCGACTGTATCGTTTAACCCTACCCGCTCAACTACAAATCCTCCATGACCATTTCACCCTGCACTCAGCTTGTCATAGAAGCAAGGGCGTTCTCTTTCCTAGTAACTATCTTACCATTGGTGCAGTCCGTCACCTTCGAGGCTGTCAAACCCATGTTTTGACTGCGTCATCACTTTTTTGCCAACCTGGTGTCACATTTCATAAGAAGTCCGCCCGCTATACAGAACACCCGAACCTACGATCCAACATATTTCACCCAGTGAACGACACAAGGCTTGAGATCCAATGAGCCAACGAAAGGGAAAATCACCGCGGAATGGCAGGACCGTATCCGCCGATGCACATACTTCTGCGAACAACGCCTCATCCAGCCCGTTTCCGAGCGTCAGTTCGAGCCCGGAATCCCCTGCGTCTCCACCGGAAGCCTCAAGCTCCGCTAGAATCCAGCCGGGCGTTCCTGCGACCAATACGCCCACTACGCCATCGCCCGGATCACAGTCCGGCTCCGAGCCGTCCAACTTTCCGTCCGCTGGAGACGGACTGACGGACCGCCTGTTCCACTCCAAATCGAAGGCGCCCATTGCTGCTATTTTCATCCATGCCGGAGCTGGTTTCCATAGCACGGCCAACGAACATGTGCACCTGGCAGCATGCAGCGAGTGAGTAGATGTGATCTTCCTGGACCTGCCTGGCGGACTCTTTCCGTGTTAACTATTCAGGGCTGCTCGGATTGCCATGAAATTCCTCAAGGCTGGCGGCTCGGCTGTAGATGCTGTGGAGGTTGCCATCAAGAGCCTGGAAGACAAGGAAATCACGAATGCCGGCTACGGAAGCAACCTGACCATTGACGGCCTTGTGGAAGGCGATGCTACGATTGTGGACCACCTCGGCCGCAGCGGCGCCTGCGGAGCTGCCCAGAGTGAGTAGAGTATTCGTTGTCAGCTGCCGAGCTCATGACATCTAACGTGTATGCAGTGATCCGGAATCCCATCTCGCTTGCTCGTCTCATCCTCGACCAAACCAATGTACCCCTCTCACTTCGCCGCATTCCGCCGAACATCCTCGTCGGTACCGGCGCAAGACGGTTTGCGGAGGAACATGGCATGCGCCTGGTCCCCAATGAATACTTGATATCCAAAGGTGCGCATGCTCGCTTCCACCGCTGGCGGCAAGAACTCCACCGAGCCGAGACCGTGGCAAATGCTATTCGTACTGCGAATTCCGCTCCTACGGCTGCCGTGCCTGCAGTGAAGAGCTCGTCTGGCTCGAAGCAGCCCGAGCAACCCCCCGCGAAGACCCCGCGAGATCAATCACCCGTTGTCAAGACAAGTGTCGTGCAAGAGGAGCAGCCCGGTCCCGACAAGCAGGCCGGCTCCGAGGCCGTGCAGGAGTCCGGGCAACCAGAGGAAAAGACTGGTACTGCTTCCTCATCGGCTGCAGCAGACACCGCATTTTGGCCGCCGCGCACAGCGACGCCCCATCCCAAGCGCCTGAAGGTGGACCGACGTAAGTCTAAGAGTCAAGATGGAACCACAAGGCGGCGGCGGGCAAGCAAGAGCAGTGGTGATGGGCCAAGCACGGATACGCCTTCTGGTCATGCTCCTGTTGGGGAGGCACCAAGCGACGAGGAAGCAGATGTGATTACGGACACGGTCGGTGCCATTGCAGTGGATTTTCTGGGCAACATTGCAGCGGGATCGTCATCGGGCGGGATCGGCATGAAACATTCCGGGCGCATTGGGCCGGCAGCGCTTGTAGGCATTGGGACGGCGGTGGTACCAGCCAATCCGGAGGACGACAATGGGACATCCGTGGCAGCAGTGACGAGCGGGACGGGCGAGCACATGGCGACGACGATGGCATCGCACACCTGTGCAGAGCGGCTGTATTACAATATGCGGCGGGACACGGGTGGCTCGCACGTCACCGAATACGATGAGGATGTGATCATGAAGTCTTTTGTGTTGGACGATTTCATGAATCATCCTGGCGTGCGGAATCAGGTGTCGGGTGGTGCAATTGGCGTGATGGCGGTGAAGAAGACACGCAAGGGTGTCTACTTTTATTTTGCGCATAACACGGATTCCTTTGCGCTGGCATCCCTGTCGTCGAATGAGCCTGATCCGCTGGTTGTGATGTCGCGACTGGGGCCACGAGAAAGCGTTGCGCGCGGGGGGCGCAAAATCAAGACAGCCTGAGTGGGGGTGGAGGTTTTTTGGATGAAGCTTCGTATCTTACGGAGTACTCCGTATTATCTTACGAGTATACGGAGTACGAGCATCTGAGCATATGAGCTGATTCCATGTTCACATCAGACGTGCAGCAGGCAGTCTGCCTTTTTCCTTTTTCCTTTTTTCTTTTTCCTCTTTCCTCTTTCCGTTTTTACCCTAGAACCTAGAAGCCCTCCACCACAAAGAAGACGAGTGGACGGTAGAAGTGAAGCAATTTATTGGGTTTGATATCAAAAGTGGGATCGTGCTAGAACCCCCGTATTTCCCGTCTATGAACGCCATGATTTTCCGTTCCGATGCTGCTTATACTCCGCGTTTCTTTCTTCCAGTTGTTGGTACAAGGCGTCGTCTGGCCGTTTGTGTTGGAGATTTAAGGATCCCACGAGGCAGACGGTGTTCCTACGGCACTGGCCGTCTCCTCGCGTCCGCCGGCGACGAGTTTCCGCTTCTTTTTCTTCTTGGGCCGTGGCACGACGGCCGGACGGGCGCCGTAGTTTCCGAGACGCAGACGAGAGCCGCAAGTGAGGCACTCGACGGTGGGCGGGCCGGAGGGGTTGACGGTGGCGGCGGCAGCGCCGCCCGGGACCTCGCAAAAGATGCTCAGACAGATGCTGCAGACGAAGCCGGTGTCGACGACGCGACGATGGCAGAAGCAGGCGGCACGGAAGTCGACGGCGTCGGCACTCGGGGCCACGAGGCACTGGGCGACGTCGTGGGCGGAGGCGGCGCTGAAGCCCAGCATGAGGTAGGCCAGCAGGCCGTGCAGCGGGGCGACGCGGCCGGGGTGCGTATCGGCCTCGACGGCGACAAACGTGCCGCGCGTAATGTAGGCGGCCTGCTGCAGAAAGGTGGCCGTGCCGCGGAGGGCGAGGACGTCGAGGGCGACGCCGGCATGGGCGGCGGCAAAGACGGCGTTCATGGTGGGGATGTACTGGGCGGGGGACGAGTCGGACACGGAGACGACGAGGATGCGGGCGTGCAGGCTGGCGTCGGCATCGGGGTCGGCCGTCGACGTGGTCGAGGGCGGCTCGGCCTTGGCCTTGGAGGCGCCGCCGTCTTTGGTCTTGCTGCCGCCGACGAGGGCCGTCTTGTTGATGTGGGCGAGGGCGAGCGTGAGGGCGCCCGACAGCTGGGTGGTGGTGTCGTCGAGGTCGCGGGCGGTGGTGGTGCTGACGAGGTCGTGGACAGACTGCAGCAGGGTCGTCTCGATCTCGCGGAACTGCGGGAACTTGTTGGCCGAAGGCCGGTCGGGGTCGGCGCGGGCGCCGTCGGCATGGCGGCCGGCCTTCTTCGCACCGGGCTCGGCAGGGTACAGCCAGACGGCACGGCGGCAGTGGGAGGCGACGACGGCGACCTGGTTGGCGCTGCTGAGGGCGAGGTGGCTGTTGGCAAAGACGAGGATGTTGGCGACGGCCTTGCTGAGCGGCAGGGTGTTGGCGAGGGCGGCCCAGGCGCGGGGGTTGGTGTCGAGGACAATTGTCAGCAGGGCGGGGGTCTCCTCGGAGGCAGTGACCTCGTAGTGGGCAGAGGCGTCGACGGCATCCATGGTGAAGAGGTGATGAGGCGAGGAGAGAGGAGAGGAAGAGGAGAAGAGAAAAAGAGAAAAAGAGAAGAAGAGAAGAGAAGAGAAATACAGACAAGAGACAGACTATGGGCGCTTGTTCCGCTGCTTGATCAGTCCACGGGGACACCAGAGTGTCCCCTACTCTGTACGGGTGCAAAAAAGCGTGCACTGCGGCCGTAGAGGTTGCGTAGACCTGGCAGCACACCGAGGTCGCCGTGAGAAAAGTGGTGATGGAAGCTTGCGAGACAAGGCGGTCTTGAGCTTCAGAGACACGTGACAGCCACGTGACGAGTCCGCAATTCTCAGACATCGCGGCATGTGACTTCCCCGCGGTCAGCGGCGATAAGCCAATGATGACGACAGGATATATTGGAGAGCTAGCAGCTGGACGCCTGGGCACACAGCTAGCGTATAGCTGAAGATTCTTTTGGAACCGCTTGTGTCACAGTTGTCTTGAACCATCCACATCCACATCGTCTATCCGTCTGAATTTATCCAGAGGTTTCATCCAGAGGTTTCATCGGGCTTCATCCAGAGGGACTTGATCTAAAGAGCTTCATTCTTCGGACTTGATAGCTCTGCTTGTTGGGTCTTATTCTCCTCCACTCTCGCCTGAACTTAGACTTCGCCAGAGACGTTAGGCAACCCTCTCAGCCTTCCTTGATACCGCTGCCATGGCTGCCATCGCCGGCACGGCCGCTGGCACGGCCACGGGCACGGCCACGCCGCTGGCCGAACAGTCGGAGCTCTCGCGGGAGGACCAGACACTGCTGCTCTTTGCAGGCCTGATGGAAGGCGGCAAAGAAGACGACGAGATGGTGCGCGACCTCGACCGGCTGACCAAGGTGCTGAACGAAGACGTGCAGGCGACGAAGCACGGCGACGCGTCCATCTGCCCGCTCATCGACAGCGACTGCGTCGACACCCTGCTGGGCTACCTGGACATGCGGCAGCCCGACGTGGTGCGCGGCCACGCCACCCTGACGACCTCGGCCTACCTGCAGGCGGCCGGCGACGACGGCGCCAAGAAGCTGTCGGCCTTTTTCTACGACCGCGTCGACCGCGGCACGTACGACGATTACATTGTGGCGTTCTGCGTGGCCGCCGCCGTGTTTCCCATCGTGCCGGACCTGACGGCCGAGATGTTCCTCAGCGAGGGTTTCCTGCCCAGTCTGGGGCCGCTGATGCGTCGCAAGTGGAAGAGCCGCAAGGTCGAGACGGCCTGTCTGGACATGCTCAACATGGCCTGTCTCAACCCGACCTGCCGCCAGGCCGTGCAAAAGTACTGCGGCGACTGGCTCGAGGAGATTGTCGACCAGGACCCCGACGACGTCATCCGCGACATGTGGGCTGCCAACCAGGACGCCTATGTGGATGCGGGTTCGGTCTCCATGCGCCGCCACTCGCGCCAGGTCCAGGCCCGCGCCGCCGTCATCCTCGCCAAGATCAAGGTGCGTACATCTGCCCGCACGGATGCACCCGGTCATGGATCGGACTGACGGCCAGCGCCCAGGCAACCATACCACCACAGCCTCTGTCCCAGCCCGGTGCGGGCAGCGCGAGCCCCAGCGGCCGCGTCCAGCTGGCCAGCACCACCATTGAAGAGCTCAGCCGCATGTTCACAGGCCTGCTCGTCGACAGCGCCGGCAGCCACCACAAGGAAGGGGTCGACGACGGCGGCCGCGAGGACTGCCAGAGCGCCGTCGAGGGCCTGGCGTATGCGTCGCTGCAGCCGCAGATCAAAGAGGACCTGGCGGCCGACGACGACTTTCTGAAGCAGCTGATCGTCACGCTCCAGGACGCCCCGCCGCGGTCGTCGCTGACCTACGGCGGCCTGAGCATCTTTGCCAACCTGACGCGGTACCAGCCGGCCCAGTCGGAGGAGCAGCGCCGCATCGGCGAGCTCAAGGCGTATGCAGACGCCGCCAACGGCCAGGGCAGCGGTCCGAGCAAGGAGGCTGTGGAGGTGAACACGCTCAACGACGACGCCCACGTGTCACAGCGGTGTCTGCGGGTGTTTGCGGCCGGCGTGACGCCGGTGCTGGTGAGCCACAGCAAGAAGGGCTCGGCGGCGTCGCTCGGGCTCATTGTCGGCATTCTGCATGCCCTGTCGACGACGGCCAAGATCCGCGGACAGCTGGCGCAGCAGGGCGCCGTGCGGCTGTTGATCGATGCCTGGACGGCGCTGCAGCCGCCGAAGACGACGCCCGGCGGCACGACGACGCCGCTGGGGACGTCCTCGAATCCGCCCGGGTCTGTGCCGACGACGGCGGCCCAGCGCACCGCCGCCCAGGCCCTGGCACGCATCCTCATCTCGACCAACCCGGCCCTCGTCTTTGGCGGCACGCAGCCGGTGTCCATGGCGACGGCCATCCGCCCGCTGGCGTCGCTGCTGGTGGCCGACGACAACGCCGAGAACCCGCGCGACCTGCTGCCGACGTTTGAGGCGCTCATGGCCCTGACCAACCTGGCGTCGGCCGAAGACGACACCATCCGCCGCGGCATCCTGCGCTCGGCCTGGCCGGCCCTCGAAGACCTGCTGCTGGCCAACCACGCCCTCGTGGCCCGCGCCGCCGTCGAGCTCGTCTGCAACCTCGTGCAGTGCCAGGACGGCGTGGCCTTGTATGCCGACGGCTCGCCGGCGGCGGCTACGCGGCTGCACATCCTGACGGCGCTGGCCGATGCCGAGGACATGGGCACACGCAGCGCTGCCGGCGGTGCCCTGGCGGCCCTGTCGTCGTACACGGGCGTCGTGCTGGCTCTCGTGGCCCGGCCGCGCGGCGTCGCCTCTATTGTCGGGCTCTGCAAGCCGAGCGAGCCCGAGGACCTGCGGCACCGTGGCGCCGTCGTCATCTATAACATGGCGGCGGCGGACGGCGACGTGGGCCAGACGGCACGGGAGGCGCTGCGGACGGCGGATGCGGCCACGGTGCTGAAGGACTGTGCCAAGGCGAGCCGCCGGCCGGAGGTGGTCGAGGCGGCCGTGTATGCGCTGAAGGCGCTGGTCGACGGCGGCGACGTGGCGACTGCCGGCCAGCAGTTGCTTACATAAGCAAAAGAAGCCATGGAAATGTACGCGTACTTTTGTATTTATCCTAGTTTATGCCAGCGTTTTCATAAGTCTCTTTCATATATATTCTAGTTATGCGTCCACTCCCCGTCTGTCCCCTACTCCTGCACGTCCACGCGGTTGAGCACGGCGATGCCTTCGACGTGTGCGGTCTGCGGAAAGAAGTCGAAGCCGCGCAGGCTCTCGATGGCATAGCGGGTGCCGGACGGAGCATCGCCGTCGACGTGGCCGCGCACGAGGATGCCGACGTCGCGGGCCTGGGTGTGGACGTTGCAGCTGACGTAGACGACGCGGGCGGGGGCATAGGCCAGCAGCTGGCGCAAGAAGGGGCCGTCGCAGCCCTTGCGGGGCGGGTCGAGCACGACGACGGTCTCGTCGGGGTCGGTGGTGACGGTCTTGGAGACGCCGGCAAACAGCTGGGCGGCGTCGGCGGCCAGGAAGCGGCAGCGGTCGGGCGGCAGGTGGTTGAGGGTGGCGTTGGTGCGCGCATACGTGATGGACTGCTCGGCAATGTCGATGCCGACGCTGCCGCCCGGCAGAGTTGAGGCCAGCGTGATGGTGAAGAGGCCAGAGCCCGAGTAGGCATCGATGAGGTACCGCAGCGGCTTGGGCGGCGGCGCGGCAGCGTCCTGGGGCGGCGGCCGCACCACATTCTCCCGCACGTAGGCCGTCAGGCCCGGCAGGATCGAGTTGTTGTTCTGGAAGAAGCTGCCGGCCGGGTTGGTGAAGACGTAGTCGTCAATGTACTCGGTGCTCGTGGCGTTGTTGTCGGTGATGCACGTCTTGATGTCCGTGTAGCGGTCGGTCGAGACGACCACGGCGTCGGCATCGGCGTCTGTGTTTGTGTTTGTCCCATCCACCACCGCATCAGCGTCAGTCTCTGCCCCCCCCTCTCCCGCCTTCACCCGCCGCGTGCTCTCCCGCAGCAGAATCGTCGCTCCTTTCGAGTACTGGCCAAAGTCTCGGGCCACACGTGCCCGCTCGCGCGCCATGCCGGCGGCCACGGCGGCCGTGCCGATCGGGCACTGCTCAATGTCGAGCGTGGTGCGCGGCCCGCCGCCCTTTTGCATAAACCCAATCGACGGCACTTCCGTCAGCACGTGTCCGGCCTTGTTCTTGCGCCGGAACCCCGGCGGCCCGTCGAAGTGCGGCGTCAGCTTCGTCCGGTAGCCGTACTGCAGCGGACTGCCCATGGTGTCCCGCACGGCCGGCACCTGCTCGGCCGGCAGTCCGGAGAAGTGCCGGTACGCCCGCTCGACGACGCGCCGCTTCATGCGCAGCTGCTCGGCATAGTCCAGCATCTGGTACTGGCAGCCCGAGCAGCGGCCAAAGTACTGGCACCGCACGCGGCTGCTGCTGTCGCCCGGCTGCAGGCCGTCGCGCAGCTCGGGCGACGGCCGCACAATCTCCACGAGGTCGGCCACCGAGTACGTCGGCTCGTCGGGGTCGTCGCCCGGCGGCAGGTGGCGGTACACGCGGCCCCGGATGATGTCGCCCGGCACGGCAAACGAGACCACATAGATGCGGTTCTTGCGGCCCTGCTGCACGGCCAGCCCGTCGCCCGTCGACGACAGGTCGACGACCTCGAGCTCGATCTCGGCGCCCTTCTCAGGCAGCGGCTGCTCCTCGGCCGCGGCGTCGCCTGCCTCCTCGAGCCGCATCGTCGCCAGCAGCGACTGCACGTCGGCCATCAGCACCTCCTCGGCCGACCCCTCGGCCGCCTTCTTGGGCTTGCGGCCCCGGAACTTCTTCTTGGGCGGCCTCTGCGGTTTCTGCTGCTTCTGCTGCTTCTGCCGCCGGGCCGCGTCGGGGCTGTCGTCTGGGTGCGGCCGCTTTCCCAAGGCCAGAGAGGCGGCCTCGTGGTTGTTGCTGGCGGCCGGTGCAGCCTCGACGGGCACCGGCTGTGCCAAGCTTGGTTCGGCCATCATGGCGAATGGTCTGCTCCTGGACCAGTGAAAGGACCAAGAGAGCACAGGAGACGACGGGGCGGCTGCTCGAGGGACTCGCGGGGCTCGAGAGGCTCGTGAAGCTGGGCTGCCGGTGAAGAGGCTGCCGGTCGTGATCCTTGCTGCAGAGTGGAATGCGCGCCTGCTCAAGATGGTATGCCGCATGAAGCACAAGACAGAGGTCTAATAGAGCAGTCCAGCCAGAAAAATACTCTTTCTAGCAGCGGTGCAGGGTCTTCTTTTGTGGCGACGGGGTCGAGACGTCTTTGCAGAAGCTTGGATGATGACTAAGTTTTTTTTTTTTTTTTTTTACATTTTACATTTTACCTTTTCTTTTCTTTTGCCCGATATCCCCCGCTTCTGATTGGCTGCCGCTTCTCTATCAAGCGGCGCATCACGTAATCGATTGCTGACATATCGTCGCATGCTGTCATTCGGCCCGTCCATTGTGTGTTGCGCATGCGCCAGAATTACAGCGCCGATAACCGCTGTCCGGGGTCCCAAGCTGCGCCCTGACTGGCCATTGGAATCTCTGGGAGATATCTCCGATGGACGCCTCTCAGTTCCCAGATTGGCTCTGATACCGCCCTTTTTGAGCGTTTTGTCCTTCTTTTCTGTTTTCTTTATGCATTTTCTTTTCTGGATAACTGGTTTGCCGTGATTCTCCCATGCGTACGTTTCCCTTCCCTTCCCTTCCCTTCCCTTCCCTTCTCCTTTACTCGTTGCCCTCAACCTCGCTGACCAACAGGTCTCTCGACCTCCCCCCAGGACTGGCTGCTCCCGCTGCTGGCTCTCGAGACGCAGCTCGTCACCGCCCATCCTGCCCTCCAACAGCCGCTCCACGATGACTTTGCCGAGACGCATCTCGGCGCCCATGGCGGCGTCGCCTGCGAAAGCGCCATCTGCTCCCAGATCGGCGTCGACCTGATGCGCCAAGGCGGAAACGCGGCCGACGCGCTCGTCGGAACGACCTTTTGCGTCGGCGTCATCGGCATGTACCACTCGGGCATCGGGGGCGGCGGGTTCTTGCTCGTGCGCAGCGCCGACGGCGAGTACGAGGTCGTCGACTATCGCGAGGCGGCGCCGGCGGCAGCACACAAACACATGTACGACGGCAACCGGATCGGCAGCGTGTTTGGAGGTCTCGCCGTCGCCGTACCGGGCGAGCTGCGCGGCATGGAATATCTGCACAGCAAATACGGCGTACGCACAGCGGCCTCTTCTTCCGGTTTCGCCGTCGCTTACTTATATGCTGACAAATCAGGTGCTCCCCTGGAAGGACGTCGTCTTCCCGGCCGTCCATGTGGCCCGAAATGGCTTCCCAGGTGGGTGCTGTGCTGCCCGGGACTCGCCCGTGCCGTCTGCTGACTGTCTGTCCAGTGAGTCCGGACCTGGTCCGCTACATGTCCGCCTCGCCCGACGGCAGCCACTTTCTCGTCGACGACCCCGTCTGGGCCCAAGACTTTGCACCGAACGGCAAGCTGTTGGCGCTGGGCGACACCATCACGCGCAAGCGTTATGCCAAGTAAGGCTTGTCCTGGTTTCGTGTTACTTTATTGGCTGACTCGTTCCACCACAACAGCACGCTGGAGCAGATCGCCCTCCATGGCGCAGACATCTTCTACAACGGAACTCTCAGTTTGTCACTTCTATGGATCTTTTGTGTTCAGACTTCAGCTGACCTCCAGCACCCCATATGATCAAGGCCATCCAGGAGACCAACGGCACGGCCACCCTCGAGGACTTCGCCTCGTACGAAGCCATTGTGCGGCCTCCCGTCAAAGGCACATATCGTGGACGTCGGCTGTTTGCGACCGGTGCGCCGTCCTCGGGTGCCGTCACTCTGTCCATCCTGCAGACCCTCGACCAGTACCCGCGGCCCGAGGCCGGCACGGAGGCCGATGCCAATGTGAACATCACCACGCACCGTTTCGACGAGGCCATGCGCTTCGGCTACGGCGCCCGCACGCATCTCGGCGACCCGGCCTATGTTGCCGGCGTCGACGACTTCGAGGCCGACATGTTGACGGCCGCGCATGCCCGCGATACCCACGCCCAGATCCGCGACGACACCACCCTGCCCGTCTCTGCCTACAACCCGGCCGGCAGCTTTGCGCCGCCCAGCCACGGCACCAGCCACCTGGCCGCGGCCGACCGCAGCGGCCTCGCCGTCAGCAGCACCACGACCATCAACACCATCTTCGGCTCGCGCGTCATGGACCCTGTCACGGGCGTCATCCTCAACAACGAGATGAACGACTTTAGCATCCCCGGCGCCCGCGACGAGTTCGGCTACCCGCCCAGCCCCGGAAACTATGCCCACGGCGGAAAGCGGCCCTTGAGCTCGACCACGCCGCTCATGGCCGAGGAGTGGGACGCCGACGCCTCCCGCTGGCGCCTCGCCCTCGTCACCGGCGCTGCCGGCGGCAGCCGCATCATCTCGGCCACCGCCCAGGTCGTCTGGCACGTGCTCGAGCACGGCCGCACCATGGCCGGTGCCCTGGCCGCGCCCCGCCTGCACGACCAGCTCGCGCCCAACCAGGTGACGTTTGAGACGTCCTACGACAACCGCACGGTGGCCGCCCTGGCCGACCGCGGTCACGAGGTCACGTGGACCGCACAGTACTTCAGTGCCGCCCAGGGCATCCGGATCCTGCCCGGGGGGCTGTTTGAGGCGGCCGGCGAGCCGCGGCAAAAGGCCAGCGGGGGCTTTTCCTTTTAGTTGGATTTCCGAGTATCGTATCATACTCTGCGTCTTAGATCTGTTTTGGAGATTTTCTATGCCTGCAAACCATACCTGTTCCGCGTATTCCGTTTATTGCTCCGCACACATGATCACATAAATCAAGTGGTTCTTGGAATGGGTATCCACGTATAAATCATGCTAGGATAAAAACAAAGATGGTCCATTTGCCCTCGGGTTCTCGACCATCTACGAAAGAATCAGGCATTGTTGGCCTCCGCGGCGCGTGCCAGAACCACCAGCCGTTCCGTCTGGGCCACCCAGCGCTTGGCAAACTCTTCCTCGGTAAACCGCTTGGCCGACTGGCGGGCACGCAGACGCCAGGCCAGGGGATCCGGCAGCGTGAGCGCACGGGCAAAGCCGTCGGCAAAGTCGTCGGCCGTTGTGGCGTGGAAGCCGGTCGGCAGGCCGTCGACGGGCGTGACAATGTCGAGCTTGGGGCCGCCGCTGTCGTGGGCGACGGCAATGAGGCCGGCCGCCTGGTACTCGACGACGCCGATGCCAAAGTGCTCGTTCCACATGCCGTTGACGCCGACGGACGCGCGCCGCAGCCACCGCAGAATGGCCGGCCAGGGCGCGTCGAGCTCGAACTCGACGGCGTCGCGGATGTGCAGCTCGTTGACCAGCAGCCGCAGCTGATAGACGCGCTTCGAGTCATGGTCGTCCCGCACACTGCCCACGAGCACCAGCCGCGCGCCGTCCGCCGCCTCGGGGTGCTGCTTGCGGAACTGCGCAAACGCCTGCACAACCAGGTGGTGGTTCTTCTCCGGCCGGAACTGCGCAATGTACAGCAGCACCTTTTCGCGCGTCGCCTCGCTCGCCTCCGACACCTCGACCTCCTGCTCCAGCTCGCGCACGGCCACCGGCGGGTAGACAACGGCAATATCAGTCGTCGTAGAAGCCGACCCGGACGCTGCCGCAGCCGCCGGGACGCGGTCCTTGCGCAGAGGCCCCCACAGCTTCACAATGTGGCCCTGCGTCCAGGTCGAGTTCGTCATAACCACGTCCACCGACGCCCCCATGGCCGCATAGATGCGCGCAAACAGCTGCCAGTATAGCCGCTTGGCCTGTCCCCGGGCGCCCGCGCCCTGGCCTGCGTTGACGCCCTGCGTGCCCAAGGCCGAGTGCGGGTCCAGCGATTCCAGCATGTCCGTCGAGATGGTCGGGTAGTGTACGTAGGCGCCCGTGGGCACGTCCGGAAACAGGAACTTGCACCAGCCCAGCGCAAAGGCATAGCCCATCGTGTCCACAAAGATGTCCGGCACCAGCAGCGACAGCGCGTCCCAGGCCAAGATTATCGACCCCAGCGACTGGCCCGCCAGCGTGAAGTGCGGCCACGTCGAGGCCAGGACCCAGCGCCGCGTGCTGACGTACAGGAAGGCCACCGTCGGGGCGTGCAGGTGGATGTTGAAGCGGTCCTGCGAGTGTGTGATTAGTCATCATATCCAGCCAGCTTCGTGCCCCATTAGAGACCTACCTGAACCCGCGCCAGGATCGCGTCCTTGTGCGCGTCGTGATCACCCGTGTAGACGACACACTTGGCCCGCGGCCAGCGCTGCTGCGTGGCCCGGATGGCCGCCCACAACACTCTCTCGCCGCCGCCGCCGGCATTGCTGCGTTCTGTCAGCCAAGTTCATCGGTCCATCAGTTCAGATCGGTCGTCTGTCTAGCCTTACCAGAACGGGTGAAAGAACCCAATGATACCCTCCCAGTCCTTCTCGCCCTTGTCCCCGTTGGCTGCCGATCCAGCCGGAAAGGCGTCGATGTTTTCCCAGTCTTCGTCGCTGCTGCCACTCGCCGTTTGGCCGTCCTTGCCGGCCTCGCCGTCCACCTTGTTGCTCTTCTTTCGCTCCTCCTGGTAACGGTGCTCGTCCGCAGCCATAATGGACAGCAGGAGTCGGCGGCGGCCGGCCGCCTTCCACTTCAGATGCCATCCCAGGATGGTGCCGGCGAGGCGCCACAGACGTGGCAGCAGCAGCAAGACGGCGAGCAGAATAGTAACAAAGGCCGCCGTGGCATAGGGAAAGGCAGCGCGACTGTCGGAGCAGGCGGCGGGCGATGCCGCCGTGCACTTTTCGTCCAGTCCGTCCAGGCCGTCCATGTCGACGAAGGGCGAAAACGCGTTGGCAGAATGAAGAGAGAAACGAAAGTAGAGAAAAGAAATAAAGCAAGAGCCACAGGGGCCTGGAAGAAAACGAGTGGAAGTCTGCCGTGAAGCGTTCAATAGTGTAGTCGTGGGCCGTAAGGGCGGTGTGAGGCTCCTGCAGACACCATATCTGGTGAGGTCCAGGTAAAATAGCTCCAGGAACACGAAGCCAAAGCCCAGATGACACGAGGCCTCTTTCAGGACACGCCCGACCACTTAGCGGTGTCAGCTGACAGGCCCGCTAAACGCTAAAGCTACAGGTCTTTCAGTGGGGAATTTGCACAGACCTGACGCCCCTGGTGGCGACCTGGAGCAAGGAATGCCACGAGGTCTGTGTTGCATTGAAGCTAAGATTAGAACAGACCTTGCCTGGTCATGGAAGTCCCGTCGAGATCTGCTCGTTTCAGGTGGATTGCTCCGTAGGCGGATGCCGTTTGCGAACATCTTGCCTTCGTGATCACATGTGATTAGTCATCTTCTCAAAGTCTACTACGTACAGAGTACCAGTACTCGAATCCATTGGCCACCTTGTTCGAACCATTCTACTGCATGTCTGACTTGGAAGGATCCTGTACTCTGTAGGCAGGTTCTTCAACAGATTGTGGCAAACTTATGGAGTAATTCCGTATCTTACTCCATACTCGGCCTCGTCATTTGATTAGTCAGCGACGAACATCGTCTTGCTCAGACTGCATGGCGTGTCCTACTTCCAGCACCATGCCTAGACAATCTTGCTACACAAGTGCATCACCATCTTGTCCAATACAAGCCACTTATCGCTCCCCTCGACCTCTCGGATGCCATCCGCCGCTCGTCCAAAAACATCCCACACGGGCAGATACTTCTTGCGATCCCAGGCTTCACTCTGGATGTTATTGAATGCCCGTTTCATGCCTTGACACTGCTTCAGTGCCGTCACGTACTGGTCAAACCGTTCGTGCTCCGCCCGGCCCTGGGCGAGGCAGTAGGCATGCATCATGAGAGCACAGTAGAGAATCAGCGATGCCAAGCCGGCTGCCAGGGCTGTGGCCACAGAGGATCCGTCGTGGTACTGTGGATCACCGGCCATCCGCGGGTTCCATGCCTCGCGTACTTGGTGGCCAGGAAAGAAGAAGTCGATGCGCTCCACGTCCTCCGTGTGTGGATCGTGCTGGCCAAGCTCCAGAGCGGCTCCGATGCGGATAATGTGCTCTCGGGCGCGCTGGTATGGCAGCTGTTCCCAGGAGCCGGCCTGGATGTCGTCGCAGGCCGAGCAGAACATGAGGATGCCGGCTTCCTTGGCCTTGTCGATGGCCAACCGCAGGCTCTCCATGGCCTTGTCGTCGTAGGACTGCTGCTTGCTGGTGTCGTTCGCGCTGTTGTTGCCTCCGTCAAAATTGCCGCCACTGCTCGCGGCCTGAATCTTTTGCTTGATCGTCCAGGAGATCGAGATCACGTCCACCTTGCGGTGCACGGCACCCATAATGGCCTTGGCCGCACTGTCGGCAAAGATTGTGCGTGTTCCGTTGCTCTGGCCGTCCTGCAGCCGCATGACATGCAGACGAGCCCAGGGATTAACGCGCACAATCATGTTGGCCATGATGGTGCCGTGCCCGTTGCTCGACTGGCTCCACGGCCGTTCCGTCTTGGCGACCGGGGGACAATAGCTGACGCCCGTGGCTTCAACGGTTTCGTTGTATGTGTCCAATCTGCTGAGATCCACGCCGTCGTCGATCAGTGCCACCTTGACTTTTCGGGGCATCTTGTGTCCTGGAATTCTCTTCAGCTCTTCGTGGATGGATTTGAGGGCTCCTCGGAAATCCTCCATCCGTTGGATCCATGCCTGCTGCTGTTGGCCTTCCATGGCACCTTTGGACAACTCGCGGCCAATGTCATCGGGCCGGTTGAGAAGGCCAGACATGTGGTGGTTAAAGGTAAACTTCACTTTCCCCTCTCCTATATTGTTTTCCACCTCATTTTGGAACCGTGACAGAACTCGGTCCATTCTTTCCCGCGTTTCCAGGCCCTGCCACCATAATATTAGCGTTTCCCTGTCTTTTTCTTTCATCTGTTTTTCTCTTTTTAAATGAACATACCGGAAAAGCCTCTATGATGACCCGTTTTAGTTTCTGCTTACCAGAAGCGTACAGCCTGGGAATTCCATCTTTGCAGGCCCAGCCGCGTAATACCACTTGGCTGCCACTCCAGTACAAATACAGATTTTCCACGTTGGGTGCCCCAAACTCAATGACGTCTATGCTCATGTCGGGCTTTTGCCAATCCCTGGAAACAAAACAGTCATGATTAGCATGAATTTCAGTGACAGGCAAAAATGATGTGTACCATGTCTCGACGGAGATATCCCGCGGCGTTTCCATGCTCTCACTGAGAGAGTCCCGCCCACGTAGGCAAAGCTCAATGGCCGCATCTGTGTGCGACGGAGACTTCATGTCTTCGACTAGGAGACGCAGAATGTTGCGTACACCAGCCTCATACAGCTTGTTGAAGACCTGGACCAGACAGGTGCGTCCAATCTTGGGATTCTCGTCCGAAGTCGTCTTGCGGGCGAGGCCAGTATTCATGTGATATCTCTTTTTGGGCTGGCCGGACTCGACTTCCCTGTCGTGCGCAAGGGACGGAAGATAGACGTAAGACAGCGTTTCGCCAAATCCGCCTACGGACATGCGCTTAATAAGTTCGACGACCTTTCCGGCCCCTGAGTCGCGGAGGCTGGAAGCATCAAAGTAGAGGTTTTTGTCTTATCTGTGGTCAGTGCAGGCAGATCCAAAGAGAACAATACACGTACCAGACTTGTCCTTGCCATAGATCAGTTCTCGGGCCTCCAAGTCTGGCCGTTCACGAATGTAGTGTAGCGTGAGGAATTTCAGGACAGCATTGACTGATTTCATGCCCTTGGCTTCTTTGGCCTCTTCTGAAACAGCAGAAGCAGCAACGGGCACTGCGTTCGTCAAGGCATTTATTCCCATGGATGGCCTTCTGACCAGAGTGAGAGAAACTCCAGCTTCCACACCTGCACCTGGGTACAAGTCGCTTCTCATAAAATGCGGCTTTGGACTCCCCCTCGCGCTTCTTCCCTGTGTCGTGAAATCATCCAGCCATGGCGCAGGTCTGCTAGCCTGTGAAGAAGGAGGCTCTGGGGTTTTTGACTTGATTTCCTTCTTCCGCTTGATGTAGTCGGCCTTGGTGTGCTGGAGGTAGAGGATGGGAGACTCATTTTTCTTGTTGTATTCGGCGCCTTTGTCTCTCATGATACTGTCTGCTTTCCAGACCATCTCCTGGAGCCTGTTCAAGTACTCGTCGTTCTTCCGTCCCCAGCAGAGCTGATAATTGACTGCATAGTGGATGGGCGTGTTTCCACTCTCGTCCTGGGTGGCAAGTGACTGTGGCGTGGCCTCTGGGATGCACGCGGCTGCTCGTTTTTCAATGCCGTTCCGCACTTCTGCCAGCTTGACCGCAGGCCGCAGGAGGAACAGGTAGTGCAGGCAGTTTCTGCCCTGGCTGTCCTGCTCCGCTATGAGCTGCTGGAAGATCTTCGGTCTGCATTCCTTGACCAGGTTGATGAAGTCGAGGTTCTTGTGCAAAATAGCCACGCCAAGAACCGTGTCGCTCTTCCTTTCTCCTGGCCCAGGTGTGTCAGTGGGAGTGTTTTCTAGCAGGTAGCCGAGAACCAGGTGGACGGTATCGCGGGGGAACTCGTCGATTTCTTCCAGCTTGAGGGTCTTGGCCAGTACATGCAAAATCGTGGGTGTTGTTTTTTCCAAGGCATCTCGTTTGGCCATTTGCATCTTCACGTACTCCTCGAGCACCTGGACTTTTGCGTCTCCATAAGAGGCATCCCATCGTCGTCTGCCTCTCTTCAGGTAGTGTAGGACAGTCGTGAATCTTTTGTTCACGTCCAAGTTCATAAATTCATGAACGAGAGTTTCGCCCTCCGAAAAGGCCTCTGGGATGACGGCTGTTGACATAAAGTCGTCAACCTCAATCATCTCCATATCCATAACCTCCGCCCCCTCGCCTTGCTCTTCACCGTAACCATCGTCACCCATCTTTTTGACGTCTATTGGAATAAACGCTTAATGTTGGGTGTTGCGGCTCTGTGCAAATAATGGGGAATTGGTTTCCCGTGTCGTCAAACTTTCAACCAAGAAACATTGGGGTTCCCCGCTGTTCATATCACTGGCTACACGGTAGGCCTATTTCAGTGAAAATTTACTCTGTACTTTGTACCTGTGGGAAGACAGTGGCATTGCTATCCCGCGTTTTACTCCGCAGGTATTCTCAAGTATCTTTGAATTTGTGGGTCTCCACTCCCATCACCATTCGTAACTCCACAAGGAATCCAAGTCGACCTGGCCCAGATTCTGCGGGTCAATCTCTATCTCGCTCTGGAGGGCATTGTATGGCTCATAGCCTGGATCGAAGATGATAGGGTCGTCGGGCGTTCTCGACGAGCAGATGGTCCCGAGCCATGTTTCAAAGTTCGGCTCAGCCGTAATCTTCGGAATACAATGGAAGTCGTCATCATCGTTGGCTCGTGTCAAGAGAATGCATGTCCGGAGATGCGACACGATGCCATTTTTCTGTGAGTCGTTTTCCTTCAATGCCCAGTGGGTAAAGAAGCAGTTGCCAAAGTCATCCGGCGGACTGGCCCCTGTAATTTCGGCCGTGTGTGTCGTCTCCTTCTCGACAGTCCGACTTACGCTTACAGAGCCATTCAGAGTAACAACAGCCCCTCCAGAAACGCCTGAATCTAGGCCGAGTGTACGCGTCTCTTTCTGGGTCGTCGGCATGATTCTCTGCCTCGAAAAAGGGGCCACTTTCTCCACAACGGGGCCAACATAGCCGCCGTCCTTGTCGCGAAACTCAAACCAGATATCGGCAGCTTTGATGCGCGTAGATCGGTACGACAGAAAGTGAAAATCATAAACGAGCAGCGTGGCAGGCGCTTCGGACGTGGTGTCCAGAGTGCCGTGGATAATGGCCTTGGCTTCACAGCCAACACGGAATGCTGGCTTCTTCTTGGACCGGCCCATGTCATATGCTGTCACGACCGTCCGCTGCTTCTGGCCGGGCTTGTTGCGCGTGTGGAAGCCTGTTGACATACAGGTCGGTATACACTTCTTCAACTGTAGATCGCATATGACTTACCTCCAGACTGTCCCTCGCGTACGAGATCGAGTTCAAACTGTGCCGCATTTTCTGTGCATTCCTGTTCTTTGCCAGCATTGTCGTCATCGCCGTCGCTTTCCCAGAGCTCCCAGTCGTCTGTTCTGTCCATGTTGTTAAGTGAACAAGTCAAGTCGGCAAGCGAAATACTCCGTACAATGTATTCTGTAATCAGTAAGAAAGAAGAAGAAGCCATATAATAATCCAGCACCATCTTAAGGGTACTTATTGTGACTTTGTCGTAGGACTGCAGAAAAATCGTTCAGCTGTTGGCTGCATGATTTCTGCACATTTACTACCATAAAAGGGCAAGCGAACAGACATTCTCCACTCTCATTGTAGCATTGCAGGTGAACAGTGCAACGATACTGCATATATTAGGCAGAAAATGTGGCGAAGCAAGGCTGGTCCATTTGCCCGAAACGTAACTGTCATCATTCTCCAGATATCCCTCAACGGCTTCTTTTTCAGAAAGAAAAAGCACGAGGAATATTTTCAACAACTGGTGGCAACAAGTAAAGTATCTGGTTGACATCATGTCTGAAGCATCAGAGATGGATCTCGAAAGAGATCAATTCCGCCTTCGCATCGTCAGAGATCTTAGAATCATCGATCAGCTGCCATCAGAAGATGGTACTGATTCTGACGACGATTCAGAAGACGGAGAACCTGATGTGCAAGTAGAGTATGTATATGAATTACCATGAATATGTTTATCTGGGCCACGTTAAATATTAATATATCCTTCCTTTTGCAGCGTGATTCATGTCTTAGCTATGGGCAGCGATGACAGTTATACGAGCTTTGAAGAAATCCTGCCTGACGATATATGTGAGCGAATGAGAGAGATGACCTGCCGGTGTGAGATGGGTGGTCTCCTGTCGGGGAGTTTTGCCACTGCTTCTATCGAAGAACAGGCCACCCGTCTGTTGGATGAACTGGCTACTCTACGAGGAGCGAACACGAAAGTGAGAGCATCGTTTTCAATGTATGCCTATGAATTCAATCTAACCTATGTCGAAGGAGGAAAACCGAGCCATCATATTTGTTGCCTACGAGTTGGCATCTCTCGTTGTCAAACAGGCACTCATCCTTGCCGAAAGAGAAGACAAATTTTCAGAAATATTCGACGAGATGTCCCATATCGTAAGCCATATGAACAGCGGTTGATATCCCAAGGCATGATTCTTGCTAAAACAGCCAGGTTTTCTGGGGCTGCCCACAGCGGAGTGTAAGCTACCAGATAATGGAAGTCAAACTCTCAGAGCTTCTCCAAGAAAAGAAACGACCCTGGTCGCATCTTGTCACAGCAGCATCAATATTCCATCTCGCCCGTGCTATCAAGGCCACAACGGAAGCTCTTGTTTCCTGCAAAGCCACGCTGCACAGCCAAATCATCACCCTCTTCGCTGCCAACCCACCAAAAACAATACCTGCTGTATGGATGCAGAATCCATTCTGAAACTCTAGATGGCTGACGCGGAGTAGGTTTTCGATTACTTTACAGCCTCTGTTGGGCTTTCCTCTGAATCCCTCATCCAAGAAACGAACATTAGAAACAAAAGCCTTTCAGAGCTGCTTCAAGAGGTCTTCTTCACTGACGCATGGCGTGCGCTCAACAACCGAATATGGGGGTCCATGAAGAAGTCGTTGCGGTCTTTGTCGGCACCGCAGTACCGATTGAAATACGAATCGCTTGGCCCGCTGCCGTCTTCTCTCACCAAAAATGAAGGCTACATCCACTGGAAAAAAAACAGAGGATTTGGAGTCCTTGTACTCCACGGAACCCAATACGGGAACGTCCGAGATACTGCAGACCGCATTTCTCTGTCCGATCTGAAGATGCCAGACGGCACATTGCGAGTTGATTCCAAGTCCCTTGGATTCCATTTTGCCTTTGATGCAACAGACCCCCAGCGAAACTCTATATCGGGCTTGCTGGTGGCATTTTTTCCGTATTTCCTCGCCCAAATTTCAATAAATCGCGAAGTGAATATTCTTGCGCTGCGAGAACTGTTTGACATTCCCATCGGGTGGACAGAAGAAGCAGGACTCAAATTGTTTCGTCACATGCTTCAGGTATTCCTGCCTGAGCTGGTTTTTGTGCTGCATGACTTTGATCAATGCAATGCTCAAAGTCGAAGATCCTTTGTCGATTTCTGCCAGGACGCTTCTACCTATACTGAGATCGTCAACATCAAAGTGGTCGTTACTTCGCAAAAGCCGGAATATCTCTCAGAATCGAAAACCTGGACGGTCGTTGAGATAGACAGCCCAGATATGGACGACAAGCGCAAGGAGATACTTTGTGGAACGGATCTTCCAGTTATAGCTTCCTCGATCAGGCAGGAAAAGGCGCAGATTTCAAAGAGCCTCGACAGGCTCGCGGCCATGGAGCGGAGCAGGTTTAATGCGATCCTTGATCTTCTTTGCGTGCACACTGGCTGGCCCAAAAACCCATCTCCAGACTCGTTGAAGACGTTCTCTGACCTCCTGGACCAGGTGTCTGTCAGCCAGACCCCACAAGATGTTCTAGACGGAATCTTGCAGTCGACTTGGGACCGAAAACTTCTCCACTGGACGCTGCATTGGTTAACACACTCGTATCGACCGCTCAGAAGATGCGAATTTGCTGCCATTCTGTCTGATTATCAACAACAGCGGCAGAATCCACAAGGCCTTGGCCCCTCGGCCATGGGAGAGGAGTTTTGGTGTTGGCTGGAATCACAATTGCGCGTTTTGGTAGAATTCAGCCATGACAGAGTGACGTTGCGAAGTGAAATTCGCAGTCTACTCGACAACACAGCGGGTAGCAGTGGTTATATTTGGAACACAGAACAAGAGCCAATGCCGCACCAGAAGATGACAGAGTTTTGCATCGCGCAGCTTTCCTTGTCCGAGACAAACACTCTTCTAGAGGCCCTGCTTCAGGACTATCAAGCACTGGTAGTCCAAAACGATAGCAAGACGCCACGCCTGATTACGGCACCCATGGCTGTGGTGGACAAGGGCTTGACATCCTACGCCGTCCAGGCATTGCCATATCACCTCAGAAAATGCTCGAGCAGCTTCATCCAGAAAACCCTGGATCCCCTCGTCCAAGATCCGTTGGATACATCATTCACGCTCTGGGCCAAGGCGTATTGGGCCATGAGCAGCCCGTTCCACAGGACAACTCAGCCACCCGGATCTGCACTTTCTATCATGCTGGGGTACGACAGCATCATCTCCTATGGTGACCTGGAACGGGCAACCGGGAATGCAAGAACACAGTGCATGGTAGCAGCAGCAGGATCTGGAAATGATGCACTTGTGGAGTTCTTCCTCCAGGAAGAGGCTGCCTTTGCAGAAGGAGTTTTGGCAGACATGTTACAGGCGGCCATTCGGTCTGGCAATGAGTCCTTGGCCTTGAAAATTACCCAACGCATCCTGACACGCTGTCCTGGATTCAACGATTGGGATGCTGTTCTCTGGCTTGCAGTGTGGCGAAAAATGGATCGTCTGGTCGACACCCTGCTGAGCAACGGTACATGTCACGATGAAAAGATGGAGTATCCGGGAAAGATTGGTGCATTCTTATCTCTGCTGGATGCAGCGGCCTATCTCGGACACCTTCCGACAGTAGAAGCTTTCCTGCGCAACGGAGCAGAAATTAAGACACCACGAGGCACTGACCTGAGAAGTTTTGGGCTTGCTATTGCCACTGGAAGGACTGAAATGGTCCAGGCATATTTATCAAGAGACAGCAGTCTTGCCAATTTTCAGCAGTCATCCATATTCCATTATGCTCTTCAACACGGAAGCTGGAATGTCGTCGACCTTTTTATTCAGCTCGGAGCGGATCCAAACTTTTACAGCGAGCGTGGAAGCGAAGAAAGCCCTAGCACGGGCGGTATACCCCTTGCATTAGCATCCAGCCTTGGATATGTGAAGACCGTTGAAGTTCTCCTGCGCCATGGCGCCAACCCAAACAAGTCTACGAAGCACGCAAAGCCGCCTTTGTCGAATCTTTCCGACGAAGCAGGCACCATCGAATGCACCCGCTTGCTTCTGCAGCATGGCAGTGACCCAAACCTCGAAGACATGAAACCGCCACTGGCCGTGGAGCTTGCCTCATCAAAGATGGCAGATGCTGCCATCATAGAAATCTATGAGCTCCTTCTGTCCAATCACAAGCCCATTGATCTCTCGGCTGCGGACATCGAAACTGGCAAGACACCACTCATGATTGCATGCTCCGGTGCACGTCTGTCTCTTGTGAAGTGGTTTCTACAGCATGGTGTAGACGTGGATACTCCAGACAAGATAAACGGAACAGTCTTGCATCATGCTGCCTTTGGGGTACAACTAGGCTATGCGGACGGTGTGGCCGTGCTTCGAGAGATTCTGCAGAGGCACCCGCAACTGGTTTTTGCCAGATCAGATTCGGGCAACACGGCTCTGCACTATGTGTACAGATGCCTTGAAGCCATCGAGCTTTTGCTTGATGCGGGTGCAGATCCCCAAGTGCAAGCCGGAGACGGCCTAACCCCAGTCAGCCTGATGGCCGCCTTTGGAGGCCCAGAGGTAATAAAGGCACTGATTCGACGAAAAGTCAACGTGGACACTGCCGATGGCAAGGGAGTCAGGCCAGTGTTTTATGCTTTGGACGTAGCCAAAAGCGTCGCCACCGTACGCCTTCTTGCCGACCATGGCGTGAATCTTCGTGGCATGCGCCAAGAGTATTCGCTACTCGAGTTGGCACTAAAGGCACCACCTGAGATGATGGAGCTCCTTCTCAGATACCGCAAGGTGCTGGACATTGAGGAACGCAACGCCGACAACGAGACGCCGCTGTTGGCCGCACGGGAAAATTCAAACATGGAATGTTTGCGGCTCCTCGTGCAAGCAGGAGCCAACATCAACGCCCAAGACACAGGGGGTGTGACGCCTCTGGGCCGGGCTTTCCTCTTGGACATGCCCGAGTACAGCGCCTTGCTTCTGGCCGAGCCGGACGTGGACGTGGCCGTCATGTCACCCTACGGAAGTCTGCTGCATATTGCCTGCCTCTGTCTTCATCTAGACGGCGTGGTCCGTTTGTTGGAACATGGTGCCGACGTGAACAGCCTGAGCGAGAGAGACTATGTAGACACGCCTCTTATCTCTGCTCTGCTCTCCGACAGAGAAGATGCCACCATGGAAAAGAAAGACCAGATTGCACGGATTCTCATCCAACACGGCTCTGACGTTCAGAAGACCCTTCCAGGGCATACATTCTACACAGCTGTAGCCGCAGCCTGTATGGGAGCAAGCCCGCCTACTGTTCAGTTTCTCTTGGACGAGGGTGCTTCTGCTGGGCTTGCGGACCCGAACACGGGACACTTGCCATTACACTACGCAGCTGCGAATTATTTGGAGAATTTCCAGACCATCCTGGCACATTACCGAGGTGACATGATGGTTCCTGACCGAGCAGGCAAAAATTGTCTGCACTGGGCCTCTGAGTTTGGCCGGGCTGAGATTGTTGCCTTCATCTTGGACAAGTTGGAAAAAGAGAATGCCGTGGACCGCTATATCAACCAAGAGGACAAGGACGGCTGGTCGCCGCTCTGCTGGGCGTCACGCCCCTTTACTTTTGCTGGCGAGACCAGACAGTGGATCATTCGGACAGGCGCTGATTTTGAGAGCACAATCCGCACGCTTCTCAGATACGGAGCTGCTTGGGATGTCAGATTCCAGTGGCGCGAGGAGGTCTTGACGCCTTTTCAGTTGGCACAGCGCCACGATGCCGATGCTGAAGTGCTAAAGCTGCTCAAGTATGGCCTCGAAGAGTCGGCGGAGACAGACACGCTCGCAGGTGACGACGGCACTGGCCCCATCTACAAATATGCCAAGACTTTGTATATTTGTGACTTCTGCTTGGTGGTAAGAACTCTAAACTTTCTTGATTTTCATCCTTAATGGCAATGCTAATGCTAATTATTCCCATGCTAGCCCATTTATGGCTTAACATTCAAGTGTCAATCCTGCACGGACTATGAAATTTGCACAAAGTGTCTTGGTTCTATTTCCATGTTCCATAATGGAGAGACTCAAGGGGACGGCAAGCCTCATATATTCGAGCCGGTAAAAGATCAAAAAGAGTATGACACTCCTGCACAAGAAAGTCGCCCATCTTCCGAAAAGGGCAAAAAGGCAGAGGATGGAAACAATGATTCAGAGACGAACAACGAAAAGGATTCCGATGTCATGTCCATGGAAGATGTATAAGTATTTGTAAGCTACTATCGACCTAATACATGTACCGAAAGTTGGGGTTTTGCTTGTCTGTCAGATCCTCAAAGGCATGGACGAATTGTTCGTCGTGTGCCTCACTGACACCTGCATTTGCCAATGCATCCTTCCGCTTGTTCTCACGCACGAGATAGAACCGCAAAAAGACAATCACGATGACCAGCAGAGCATAGCAGCCCAGATGGGTGGCAAAGGCGATGAAGTAGCGCGGCTTGTTCCACGACAGAAACACCTGCGGACCTGGGGGTGGTCAGCATGTGCGTTGGTCTGTAAGATTGTATGGCACGTACCTATGGCATTTCCAGTGGCCCAGATGATAAAGTTGAGAGCCACGGCGACGCTCTTCTTCGTCTGGCCGGCAACATTGCGGGAGATCATCGAGATACTGAGGGTGGCAGCCGACCAGAAGGAGAGCGTGATGTAATAGCAAACAAGCAGGCCAATCTGCTGCGAACGGGTCTCCAACGGCACCGTCATGAGGCAGATGGTGCCAATAAAGGACGGGATGCAGAAACCCAGCATGACCAACAGGTTCTGCCCGGTCTTGTTGACGAGCCAGACAGAGACCAGCAGCACGATCATAATGTAGAAACCCAGGACCATAGACAGCAGCTGCGTCTGCAGCGTTGTGAAGCCGAAGCTCGCAATGATAATGTTGACAAAGGCGCCCAGCCCGGACGTCGGAAGCGTCGTGCAAAAGGCAATGATGGCATAGGCCCAGACCTGCGGGTCTGTCAGGCCCTCGATGAGCTGCTCCTTCTTGAACGTGCGGTTCTGGATGCCCGTCTGGTTGTCGCGGACACGCTCCACCATCAGCCGCTTGTCCTCTTCCGAGAAGCACTTGGCCCGCATGGGGCTGTCCGGCATCCACCAGGCCACAAAGCCGGCGTACAGCACCGATATGACGCCATAGGTCAGGAACAGAGCCTGCCACGACTTGATCGAGCCGCCCTTGATCAGGCTGAAGCAGTACGCCAGCAGGCCGCCGACGACAGACTGCGCGCCGTTCATCATGTACCAGTACGTCACGCGGGCAGCCTGTTCTTCGCGCCGGTACCACATGCCCGAGATGATGACAAAGGCGGGCTGGCAGGCAGACTCAAAGAGACCCAGCAGGGTCCGGACGACGAGGAGCGACCGGAAGTTGGTGCAGGCGGCCGTGCAGGCGAGGACGGCGCCCCAGGCAGCGATGCTGAAGCTCAGATACTTGGCAATGGGCACGCGGGCAATGATCCAGTTCTGCGGGTACTCGACAATGAGGATCGTGATGTAAATACAGGTCGTCAACCAGCTATACTAGAAGCAGCCAAACGTTAGTCGGGACAAAAAAAAACCAAGGTAAGAAAGAATACGCACGTCTTGTCCGACGAGCTTTGTGTCTTCCACGATGCCCATGATCGAGGCAAACGACAGCGTGCCCTTGTCGATGGCTTGGATAAAGTAGGTGATCATCATGACGATCAGGACGCGCTTGTCGATTTTTCGCCGGAGCTCTGTATTCTTTTCCGGCGAGATGTACACGCGTGTGGTCGAGACATACTTTGCCACCTCCTTGTCGATGAGGTCCTTGCGCTGGTGGCCGGTCTTGCCATCGTCCTCGAGGTCGAGGGAGTCTGCACGGCCATGCTCGACTTGTTCAACCTGTTCCACCTTTTGCTTGTCACTGTCGAGAGTTGTCAAGGGGACCGGTGCTGTCTGCACAGTCTCGGGACCGGAAGGTTCCGTCGAGGCCATGATGAAGAAGTGCACAGAGAGAGAAGCAGTTGAACGGTCAGAACACAGCCGGGGGCGAGCTGGCCCTCTTATCTTGCTCCTGCCGGCCGCCGAGGCTCCTGGCAGGGGGAGACGGACGGACGGTCAGGAGACGGTCAGTCAACCATATAAGAGACAAAAGAGGGGTATAGAAGAATGACACCTCCCCCCTGCCATGGCTGTCTGGCAGAAAACGTAGACAGATCACGCCTTAAGTGTATTAATGCGGAGGAAAGCAATGCAAGTGGTCGAAACTACAGGTTGTTTAGACTAGCTTTCGCCTTATCCATTTTCCTCCACCCATCTCTGCCATCCTTTGACATGCCCGGCTACAGTTGACGCGGGCGGTCCGTAAAACACCCCGATGACGGGTATCATTATCCGTGGACGTCGCGGAGTAGCTCGCATAGAGTGTGGAGAACCCTGTGCTCTGAACGATGAAGTAGATAGCGTTAGCCTGTCGTCCCCCACATTCTACCCCGGTAAATCCACAAAACCATGTCCTCGGTCGTGGTGAAGAGGCCGGTATAATTCAGTCCGAGACAAAAGACCAAGCTTTGAAAGAACCCCAAAACTTGCTACTCCGCGTGGGCCAAGATCTCTGCCAAGGTCAACTCCTCATCAACCAGCCGAGAAAGAGGGGTTATCCACGGCGTTTTCAGGCCACCGATCGTCTGCCGCTGTTTCCTACGAGTAGTGGTCGGCCAGGGAACATGGCCTTACTAAGCTCCCGTTCAATAACTACTCGTATTCTACAACAATCCCATATCTTACAAATCTGCTCAACTTTGTGGCGAATAACTAGTCACCATGCGAGAAAACAATGACTATATTTTATGACATTCGCCATCGATGATTCCTTGGTCAATGACAAGTGTCTATCGTACGGCATTGAGTTTTATCGGATCCTTACTCACTTTCTGTAGCATGTCCCAAAACATGAGTGGTTGCCAAACACAATGAAGCAACCGTGGCTGTTCCTGAATGATTACTATCGATTCATGCTTACATGCAGCGTGACTCATCTAGGCTCCTACATTCTGCTAGCGAATCTTATCAACCAACAATGGACCACGGAACGAACGGGCCGCTGCGCATTCAATCCTGTTGGTTTTGCAGCGACGAGTAGAGTTCTAGATTGATTATATAAGCGAAAAGACAGACTGGCTTCATATTTTGGATCTCGGCTCGGCCCAGAGCAGGAATTCTGAGGCTTGGGCAGGATTAGGCTGCTACGGTGTCATACAATGCGATGCCGCCAGGCTGTCCTTTCAGCTACTTAAGCGTAGACTGCAGATGGGCGCTGTGGATTTTGGCAAGACAACCATCATGGCAACGAAGAATGATCTGGTGATCAAAGCTTGGATGGATTCTGTGCGCCAGCCTCTGACCTGGTGGCAGTACTTGTGTCAAGTTCCTATTACGAGTGGCCTGGTCGCTTCCAGGACGCCCGTCTCGCGACTGTTTGATCGGATCCCGCGATGCATCTTGCTGACAGGTCTCGACGAGGCCGGAAAGAGCACCATTCTCGCGCGCTACCTCGCCCAGAACCAGGACGGCCACGACATCCGGCAACATAAGCCTTTTATTGGCGGCTTGGTGGAGGAAGTGTGCTTTGGCGCAGTCCGCTTTCAGGCCTCCGATATTGGTGGCTGCCGCCCACGAGGCATACGCCGCTTCGAAGAGACGCTGGTGCATCGGGCCGACGCCGTGATCTATGTAATCAACGCAGCTGATCGCGATCGTATGATGGAGTCTCGTGAAGAGTTCTTAATGACTGTGTTGCTGGCGCTAGGGGGCATGCGCAAGGGTGTGCCGCTGTTGGTGCTGGCCAACAAGCAAGACCTGCGAGTAAAGGTACGAGAAGACATGTGATGCCAAGAATGCTGAAGAAACTAGACGGCTGATCGCTCCAATAGATGGCGCGCACGCCCGTTCAGCTCGAGCAGTATTTCATACACAACGTATCGACATCGATCGGGGATCGGCCCTGGGTTCGTCTGTCCGCGCCGGCTCCCTGCACAAGTCTGTTCCACTCCACTAACACCCGACGCAGCATATCTCTGGGACCAATGCCCTGACGGGTGAAGGAATCCTCGAGGCCTTTGAGTGGCTGAGCCAGCAGCTGGACGGAGAGTCGCCAAGCAGCGGCTCAGTCGTCTCTACGGAAAAGGAAAAGGGCACATACCATGAGGGCGGCGATGAGAAGAACTAGGTACCAGAGACACGGTTAGACGAATCAGTGTTTCTCGTATTGTAATCTCCGTCTGGTACTTTTATGTTTTTAAACTGCCCTACGGCCGTTGGCGGCGTATGTGCTACGGAGTGCTCCGTCCATGCCAAGAGCCCAAGCCTCAGCTCCACCTGCCTAAATTTTCGTTTTACTTTTCACGATTTGCAGATATACGCGGGAAGAGCGTGAAAATTTCGACGGCGGCATGTTCAACGTTTCCTCGGAGATCTATCCAGCAGTATGCTTACATAAGCAATATATGGCTTCGTTGCCACTTGCTCGTACTCGTATTGCCTCGCCTAGCCGGGCGTGTACAGTGTCTTGCAAGTCCGAATAGGCGACGGGAGTAGGCAGGCGCATGGCCAGAAGACTCCGACGTCCGAGGCATGGTGAGGCTGTGTTGTGCACCAGGCTTCAGGGACCCGTTTTCACGACCACGGAGTCTGCGAGGCCTGCGTGGGGAGGGTGTGCCGGTGAAACAGATCACGGCTGTGCGTGCGTGTTGGAGAGAACTATACGTAAAAGATGGACAGCTGCCATGTTCTGTGGTTGCATTGCTATCATGTGATCGAGGCCAAATAGGCCAGATTTTCTGCACGGACAAGGCTCACCTGGCAAGGCTCTTCCCGTCTTGGCTTTTCCACGGGCACATGCAGGCGCAGTCGCGATGTAATGAGACATGTTGCCACCGGGTCCATGGCATATCCACTTTCCGGGTGACTGCAGACAGTCCCGAGGACCAATGGCCTGCAGTAGAAGGGAACAGACAGTGATCGTTCTCCTATGCCACCTGATCTGGCAGACGCCCTGTCCAGAGGCACGCAGAGCATGATGGCCACCTTGCAGGATCCGGTCTTGTATATTTGGAAGAGTTTTCGCACTTGCAGAATTTGACATACTGCTTGTTCGTCCTAGTTCCTTCGTTTCCGTTGCGCTCTTTTTTCTCTTTTTCTCTTTCTTTGTTTTCTATTCGTACGGGTACGATATCAAGGCCGATCCTCCGCGTTGTTGTGGCCAGACTTTTTCAAACTATGCCCGCCAAGATCGTCAAGTGCCCCACTTGCGGCATCGACATTTCGTCTACGCAGCCGGACTGTCCATTTGTCACGCTGCACCCGAAAATAGTAGACTGCAACGAGTGACTATCGTCGGGTACGATATGGGACGCCGTCTTTGTAAGTTGTACGTCGTACGATAGGGCGCACAAAGTCTGTGCTAATGCAACCGCGGCACGTTGTAGGCGTTGGCATGTGTCGATAGTTCATCCATTCCATGAACTTTGGTTTGGGAACGCATATCCAATTCCGTACGGAGTCCGTCGCTCTCGCCGTCGTATTTACGTCCACGTTACATCCCCCACGAGTCCGGAGTATGCACTCCGCACTATTGTCTGCTAAAAACAAAAATACTACGCATCCAGAGGGATCGAATTGTTGGGTCTTGTGCAAATGGGGGCAATGGCCCGTTGACTTGATCCTTGCTCACGAGGGAAAAAGCAAATCTCCTCGGTACTTCATGCAGACAATGCCGGCTCGACCATTCTGCACGCAAATCTAGAAGCCCGTAGTGGACATAGGAACCAACACCGGCTCTTCTGGACACCCCTCCCCGAAAGATGTAGATATGATTAGATCAAAAGGAGCTGAAAATTTTTCTGGTCAGAGGCTTGGCCCGTCGTATTCTCCTGTCATTTTAATTCGTAGATGACGCATGCTCGTTATGCATCTGAGCGCAGGCCAAGAATACCATGGCCCTTGGCACCCAGAAGAAGCTAGGCATGGCCAGATGCAAGAGGCTAACCAGGGGCCGAGCCTTTGAGAACTCTCAGACAACTACTATGGAGCACCCCCCCCTCTTATTAAGTGGTGCACTAGATTGTCTACCCTGTGAATAAGTATTTGCTTAGCAGTCGGGGAATTGCGGACGAGGCAGGGAAGGATGCGCAGGAATAGGGAAAACGCGTAATATCCAGAGGTTGTGTTACGTATACTATATAGAAAATCAGAAAGGATCAGACGATGGTTCAGCGCTCTGGCCAGGTACGAAAGCGAACGCGGAGCATCAACCAAGTCAGCGCATAGACCAGTCTGGGGCCTGGTAAGCTTATACTTATTCAGTCGTACACCGGAAGGCAAAACGCTTAATAAAGGGGCGTGCCGTGATGAGTACACACCCTCTTCGATGGCTCGTATTCCCTTCTTAACCTTAATGGACTGAGGGGTGGGCCTAACCTTGTTTTATCAGATCCTGGGAGTCGTCGTCGCCCAAAGTAAGCGTCGCCCTCTCACCCGGGACGTGTCGCGGTATTTAAGTCACCGTGGTTCCTTCTTTTTGTTTCGTTTTTCTTTTTTTTGTTTTTCGTTTCCGCAGATTCCATTCAGTGTTTGTTTTCTCTCCCCCGCGACACAGCAACATCAACCGCAAATGTCTGCTCAAGAACCCGCCCGCATGGCTGACGAGGCGGCCCCCCCTTCTGACCACCAGAAGGATCTGGGCGTGTCGTCTCTGTCGGCATCCGACACGGATGAGAAGGCAGAGGGTGTCTCCCGCATCGAGGCCCTGTCGTCGGTCATCACCCTCACGGACCGCATCATGATCTTTGCCAGCGTCTTCCTCATCGCCTACGCCTATGGTCTCGACGGTACCGTCCGCTACACGTACCAGACCTACGCCACGGCGTCGTACGCCAGCCACTCGCTGCTGGCCACCGTCAACGTGCTGCGGGCCATCATTGCCGCCGTCGCCCAGCCGACGGCCGGTAAGATCGCCGATGTCTTTGGCCGTGTCGAGCTCATCTGCCTGTCTGTCTTCTTCTACGTCCTCGGCACCATCATCGAGACCGTCGCCAGCAACGTCCAGACCTTTGCCGGCGGTGCCATCCTCTACCAGATCGGCTACACCATGATCATTCTGCTCGTCGAGGTCGTCATTGCCGACATCACCTCCACCCGGGCCCGTCTGCTCTTCAGCTACATCCCCGCCCTGCCCTTCATCATCAACACCTGGGTCAGCGGCAACATCACCTCCTCCGTCCTCGCCGTCACCACCTGGCGCTGGGGCATTGGCATGTGGTGCATCATCTACACCGTCTGCGCCATCCCCCTCATCGCCAGCCTGCTGATCGTCGGCCGCCGCGCCAGCAAGGCGGGTCTCGTGGCCCCGCGCAAGCGTGTCGGCATTGTCGAGCTCTTCTGGCAACTCGACGTCATCGGCATCATCCTCATGATCGCCGTCTTTGCCCTCATCCTCGCGCCCCTCACCCTAGCCGGTGGCACCAGCAGCAAGTGGAAGGAGGCCCACATCATTGCTCCCCTGGTCGTCGGCATCGTCTGCATCCCCTTCTTCATCATCTGGGAGATGCGCGCCCCCCAGCCGCTTGTGCCCTTCAACCTGATGCGCGACCGCGCCGTCTGGGGCCCCATGGGCATCGCTGTGCTGCTCAACTTCACCTGGTACCTGCAGGGTGACTACCTCTACACCATGCTCATTGTCGCCTTTGACTTCAGCATCACCACGGCCACCCGTGTCACCTCGCTCTACTCCTTCTGCAGTGTCATCGTCGGCTTCCTCCTCGGCCTCGTCGTCTACCACGTCCGCCGCCTCAAGATGTTCATCGTTGCCGGCACTTCGCTCTTCATGGTCGCCTTCGGTCTGCTGATCTACTACCGTGGCCAGCCCTCGTCGGCCGGCCGCTCTGGTGTCATCGGCGCTGAGGTCCTGCTCGGTATTGCTGGCGGTATGTTCCCCTACCCGGCCCAGGCCTCCATCCAGGCTGCCGTCCGCCACGAGCACGTCGCCATCATCACCGGTCTCTACCTGGCCACCTACAACATCGGCTCTGCCCTCGGCAACACCGTCTCCGGTGCCATCTGGACCCAGGTCCTGCCCGTCGAGCTGGAGCGCCGCCTCGCCGGCATCAACGATACCCTGGCTGCCTCCACCTATGGCGACCCCTTCACGAGCGCGGCCACCTACGCCGTCGGCACGCCCGAGCGCACTGCCATCATCGACGCCTACAAGCACACGCAGCGCTACCTGTGTATCGCGGGTATCTGCCTCTGTGTGCCGCTGATCGGCTTCTCGTTGACCCTGAAGAACCCCAAGCTCAACGACAAGCAGAACTTGGTGGAGAACAAATAGGCCGCTCTTTGATACTGTGGCTCGGCATCGGCCTCTAATACTTTATATTAATAATGCTGCTAGCAGCTGTCTCTTTTCTTGCGCAGTTCCAATACATTATACCTGAAAATGTCTGTCTTGTGCCTGTCGTGACGTTGTTTGATTAGTAAGCAATAAGCAATATTAGGGACGTCCTGTCCCAGGCCGACAGGTGGCGATACTTCGAATGGACTAGCAGATCAAGTGGGACTGAGACTATTATCGGATGCCCAGTTCATCCAGCACGGCGGGCAGCTCCGCCAGCTGCGCCGCATGCTCGTGGTTTTGGCCCCCAGTGCAACAAACATCCGCTGCCAGGATCAGCGCTGCCATAAATGTGGGCCACAGATCCTTCGATGCATATACAATCAGCCACGAGGGCCATATTGGCTGTGGTTCAGCATGGGTAGAACCGCAAAGTGTCCGGGCCGACGACGTCCGGGCTGACAGCCCATCAACGCGAACAGTTGTGGTGGCAGTTTGCGGATGCCCTGGCTCAGTGGCCCAACTACTGCTGCTTATATTCGGCCGGTTTGGCCCGGCAGTTTCCGCAAGGCTGCAACAGTTGCATTGACGGTACAGAAGGTAAGATTGCTTATTTCTGTGGCATGTTTGTAAGACCATACGAGTAAAGGACCCCGGAACACTTCTCAGGCTCGGTGTAATAAACGATCATGGGTCCGTGGAGCTTCCATGGACCTCCGCGGACCCCAATCCCGATTTACGACGTCTTCTCCTACTCATGTAACACTTTCGGAGCACCGGAAAGTATAAGAGGGCCGTTATGTCCTGCTCGAGGAGCTGTAGTTTTACTGGACGATCTTTCATCCAGTGTCTTCTTTCTCATCTCTCTGTTCCTTCAAAAATACCACCCACTATCTATTCACAGCCATGGACGCCGTCATCAGCTTCGATGCATTCCGCCTCGCCCCTGGCATCAGCGCCAAGGCGGAAAAGGGCTTGCTAAAGCCCAACCCGCGGTTGCAACAAGCCCTCGGTGGCGCAGCCGCCAATGGCCTGCCTGCCATCAACGTGCACCCTCTCTCGGGCCGTTACCTGTCCATCCTGACGCGCCTCGTGGGGGCCAAGACGGTTCTCGAGGTGGGCACACTCGGCGGCTATTCGTCCATCTGCTTTGCCGAGGCGGGGGCCCAGGTCACGAGCATCGAGATGGACCCCAAGCACCGTGCCGTGGCTATGGAAAATGTTGCCGGGCTCGACGTCGAAGTGCTGCTGGGCAAGGCCGAGGACGTGATGCCCCGGCTGGCGAAGGAGGGACGCACGTTTGATCTTGTCTTTATCGACGCCAAATTCGAGGGCCAGTGGGAAGACTTTCAATGTGCTGTGCCGTTGACGCGGCCGGGCGGCTGCATCATCCTCGACGACGTGGTGCCGTCCATGGTCAAGAGTGGTGTTGCCAGCGCCCAGGACGGCCAGACGACCATCTTTGACAGGATTGGCAGCGATGAGCGTGTGGACGCCACCCTGGTGCCCACGGTGATGACCTACTCCGTGCTGCCGACGCCCGTCTTTGGCGGGTTTATCTTTGCCATTGTGAAGGCGTGAGCTTTCAGGGACATTGGAGGCTTGTCTCGGTTGACGTATATAGATCTCTACTCTGGGTCCAGTCTGTGTAAAGGAGAATGCTAGCAAGAGTTGTGGCTGTGGCTGATACCTACATAGCCGTACTTTATAGTACATTTCCTCTCTTATTGTGACAATATCCAAGCCCGATTCCAAAATCAGAGACCCAATCTATGAAGCAACAGCGCGTCGTCCATGACTTGTTCAAATGGATCATGACTCGGGCTCTCTTTAGTTATGAGTTGGTATATGCCCATCTCAGAGACAGCATAATCCGTCACAAATGGCCTCAGCTCATCTACCGTTTTGCTTTCTTGAAGTTGCTGGTTGGTTTTTGCCGTGTCGACCGCAACGTCGTTCTTATAGCCTGTTATTGCTTCGGCCGGAGTCTCTCGAAGGCGGCGTGCACGGTTTCGGCAGTGGATGTCCGATTTGGAACGAACAACAATGCACTCTTGGTTGCGCAGCTTGCAAATCTTGAGGATCCTCAGGTCGGTCTGGGATGTTAGCTGCGTCCATTGGATAAAAAAGGGATGACGCACTTCAGTCAAGGTCGAGCTGTGAATAAGAACGATCTTGTCGTAGACAAATAGTTTCTGGTCGTAATAGTACTGCCAAGCAGAGAATGTTTTGGTGCCGGCGCCAGGGACGTCATACCAGACAATGTTCTCGTGCAGGGGGTCAGTGTAGCGATTGCGGCCCGTCGTCATCTCGACCTCGCCAACGGGAGCAGCCTCAGGAGCGCTGGGGTGCAGGCCACGGAGGGCGTTGCTGAGGGTCGACTTGCCGACGCCACGGTTGCCGGTCAGGCAGATGTGGACGTGGCCTTCTGTCCAGCTGATGTCCCGACGGACACTGGCAATCTCCTCGTCAGTGACCTCGATGTCGGGCGCGATGCCACTAGTTTTGGTCAGCCAAGAGCATTCTGCTGTCTGTTTGCAGGAGCCAGAGGCAAAGGACTTACAGCTCTCGAAGCTGCCGTTCGAGATCGCGCTGTCGTTCGGCTTCTTCTCGCTGGCGCCGCTCCTCTTCCCGCTGTCTTTCAGCTTCTTCTCGTCGGCATTGCTCTTCGTGTTGCTTCTGCTCGGCTTCTTGTCGTCTGCGCTCATCCTCTTCAGCCCGAAGCTGAGTTCTTTTGCGGTTCTCTTCTGCCTCCTCACGCAAACGGCATGCCTCTTGCTCTTTCACGATGGCGTCTCGGCGAAGGCGCTCTGCTTCTTCTCGCTGGCGCTTTGCCTCCTCTTCTGCGCGGACCCGACGCTCATGTTCTTGTCTTTTCTCCTCCTCGGCAACACGTGCATGTTCCTCGGCTTGACGTATGTAGTGGCCGGAGAAGAACTTGCCCACTTCAGCCCCGAATCCTAGAATAGCCGTAATAGGATCCATTTTGGAACACGCGCCTCGAGAAAGATGGATGTGGACGAAGAATGGAACTGGGGGAAATCAAAGTGAAGGAAATTTATGTGCGGGCAGATGCGGCAGAATTTGTGCCGCCCTGTATAAATGGCTGCCTAGGATTTCATGCCGTGTGTTATCTTGGTACGGCGTATACTCCAATGAACTCTTTACACGAGTGTAGTATTGGTATCACGCATGCAGGCTGCCGGTTGTAACGGGACAAGTCATGCGCAAGAGACGTAAGCAGCATTAGTAAATCAATAGCGAACCAATAAATCAAAGATGTGCAAAGGCCGATGACAATTAAATCAAAAGTCAGACACGAGACGAACAAGAAAGCAAGAAAGCAAGAAAAAAAGAAAAAAGACCGTAAGAAATACTACTCACACTGGGAATTCCAACAGTAGGACTCAACGTGTAGACGGCCTTTACTAAAGCAATACCTTTTTAACTGCATGAGACATTTATGAACACTTTTAATAGGAGTACTCTTTAAGAGAGTAATACTCGTCTGAAGATCCAAGACATCAGCCTCTGTGGTCACGTGATGCAGTCCTTATGACTTTGTACTCTGTACTCTGTACTCTGTACAACATGGGCCAATCAACAAAATCCAGAATAATAGATGAGATCTCTAAGATACAGTACAGCTACTCGCCTAGACTGGTGTCTTGCATGTCTATGGAGAAGTTGTCCTCGTCTGGTTGGCGTTGAAGTTCTAGCCTGTGGCACTAAAGCGCGGCTTTTCGCTAGCGCAAAAGCTTCTGCTAAATTTCAAGGCTTCAACGTCAGTTGATTTTCTGTACCTCCATTGCGACCACGCAGAGACGAATTGCGCCCATGGCCATGCGCCCGACCAGACAGGGTGTCCGCCCGCTGCGGCGTGTTGCCTCCCTCCTGCTGGCGCCGTCTGCGGCAGCCGTGCAGCCTCTTTCCCGCAGCCGGCCACAGCAGCCGCGTCCGGCCTTTTTCTCCTCCTCTTCGTCTTCGCGACGGCCACCGTCCGGCCTGCTGCTCCACGCCAGCCGGCCCTCGCTCTCCCCGGCCAAGCTCTCCTGCCCGCACAGCCTCGCCCACCGCAAGTTCCACCTCTCGTCGCTCATCACGCCGCTCGTGGCCGTCCCCGTCGACGCCGCCGAGGCCTTTATCCTGCAGCTGCATGCCGCCACCCAGACCCCCTGGTTCGTCACGCTGCCGCTCGTCGCCCTGGGCGTCAACCTCGTCTTCCGCCTGCCCTTTAGCATCTACGCCCGGCGCCTAGCCCAAGGACGCGCCCGCCTGAACCCGCTCCTGGAGGCCTGGGCGGCCCAGCATGCCAAGACGGTGCATCTTGAGCGCCGACAGCAGATAGCACCGGCGGGGGGTCCTGCTGGCGCCGAGGCCGAGGCCATGAAGCGCTTCCGCCGGACGGGGAGCCGCATCTACAAGGCGTTTGGCCTGCAGCAGTGGAAGCTGTACGGCAGCATCGCGACGATGCCGCCATGGCTGACGGTCATCGAAGCCATCCGGCGGCTGTGCGGTGCACCCACCGGCCTGCTGGGGCTGCTTCTGCGGCGCGGGAGCACCGAGGCAGCAGCCTCTCCTGCGGCCGAAGCAGCAGGGAATGTGGCCGGCGCTGCCGTGGCCGAGGCCAGCACGGCAGGAGGCGATGCGGCGGCGGCCTTCACGTCGGCCCTGCCGCCCGTCGACCCTTCTCTGGCCACGGGCGGCTGTCTCTGGTTCCCGGACCTCACCATGCCGGACCCGTACCACATCCTGCCGTTTGCCTTGTCGGCCGTGCTGGTGCTGAACGTGCTGCCGCGGACCGACGCCGGCCTGCGATCGCTCTTTGGCCTGAGCCCCAGCACGTCCAGCGACGGCACCGTGCTGCTGAGCACGGACGGCATCGTGTCCCGCGGGCTGCAGCGGACGCTCCTGCTCATGTCTGCGGGTGTCGGCTTTGTCACGCTGCAATTCCCCAGCGCCATCCTCCTGTACTGGCTGTCGTCGTCGGTCACCTCGCTCACCATCACGCGGGCGGTGCACCTGGCGCTGCCGCTGCCCAAGCAAGACACCCGCCGCAGCAACAAGACGGACTATCCATGGGTCCAGCCGGCACGGCCAACATCGCTGCCCCGGCGGACGCAGGAGACCAAGTGAAGAAATGGATCTTGCATTTGCTGTTTGACTGGCTCAAAAGGTTCATGTGTACATACAAAAGAGATAGAGTCCATGGCAACGAAGACAATGAGAAGAAGCAAGCTGCCATAAACGGTCAAGGTCGGTAGAAAGACAAAGGACAAAGGACAAGACAAAACGACAGACGACCGGATCAACGCCCATGCGCCACAGCTCCAGCAGCTATAGACAGAACAAAACCAAGGAAAGATATACAGAGGATCAGTACAGCAGGCAGCTCAGCCCAAAAAGACGGCCAACAACACAATGGTCAGGATGACAGACAAGACGAGCAGCAGACAGCAGGCCTTGCTGCGGGCGTTGCGCTGGTACCGGGCGGCGGCGCGCAGCTCGTGGTCGGCGCCGCGCGTGTCCACCCGCACGTTCTCGACGTTGTCGGCAATGTTGTCGATCTGCTCGCCCTGCTCGTGCACCATGGTCGCCACCTGCGTGAAGAGCACGTTGAGGTCGCCCACGCCCTGCTCAATGTTGCGGATCTCCTCCTCGCGCTCGATGATCAGCGCCTCCTGGAAGTCCACCTCGTCCTGGGGAGCCAGCCGTGCGAGTTCCTGCTGCTGCTGCTGGAGAAGCTGCTGGCCGCCGACGGCCGCAGCCCCCTCGGCCGACACGCCGCCCTCGGCGCTCTCCTCGGCCGCATGGCGGGCCGCCGACACCGACGCCTTCTCCTTCTCGAGGGCCTGGCGCTGCAGGTTCTGGAACTCGGACAGGGCGGCCTGGAATTCGCGCGAGAGTTTCTGCTGGGCGTATCGTTGGGTGGGCTTGGACCCGTCAGCAAAAGTCAGGGGCGGGCTCCAAAGACCAGAACTAAAAAACAACATACCGTGACATCCTCCCAGCCTTGCACCGTCTTGACGCCCTCGCCGACCTCCTTGAACAGGCCGCGCGACTCGTCCAGCATGTCGTTGACCCGCTCGCGCACGCGCGCATTGTCCTGCCGCGTGCCCAGGTGGCCGATGTCGCGGCCGAGGTTGGCGATGAATCCCTGCAGCTTGAACAGCTTGTTGTTGAGCTGCTGCGTCAGCCGCTGGAAGGCCGGGTCATCCGAGTACGTGCCGCCGCCCCCGCGGCGACGGCCGGCTTCGAGAGAAGAGAGCTGATCAAAAGACATGACGAAAGAGCAGACGCGTGGCGAGTCGTCAATAATACGATCGGAGAGAGATGCGTCGTGTGTTGTTCACTGGTCGGGCGAGAAGGAAGGAAATGTGAAACCGCGTGCAGGGCAGAAAGCCTGGGGACGTCAAACGCTGGGGCCGTCGGATGGGTGAAGGGGGTTGCCTGCGGCAGAAATCGACCTGCGTCGGCGATGATAAGCCATGCGTCATCACGTGTACGGAGCACGAATCAGATTAGCTAATATAAGTCACGTGTTTTGGTAGTTCTTCTCTTTACGGAGTAGCAGATTAGCTAATATAAGTCACGTGTTTGGTAGCTCTCTTCACTGATAACGTAATCAAAGCTAGGACCACCCGTGTCGTCGTGTTTTTTGCTGCTGTTTTTATTGATTTATTTGTTGTATTTACTTCGCCCAGACGACAACTCACGAGCCGCCTCGACTGTCGCTCCCATCGGCAATGCTTTGGCACCATGTCTAAGGCTCCCGTTCCGCCTTCGGCCCCGGATCCTGTCCGGCGAGCCCTGCCCTACAAGGACTTCCTCCAGCCCGCTCTCCATCGCCGTTTCTCTTCGACCGCTGCCGTTCTTTTGGCCACGTCCTACGTCCTCTCCCTTTCCGTGTCCAACTGGTCCTCCTGTAAGCCTTGTCCATCTCCGGGGCCCCTTCTCTGATCCTCGGGCCTGTGCTGACCTCGCAGGGCTGTGGGCATGGTTCCCCCTCAGCAGCGCCGGCTTCCGTGCCTATGCCATTTTCTTCTGCGGCTTGATCATCATCGTCCTGCGCATCGCCCAGTACCACATCGGCATCCGCACCTCCTCCTCGCCCATTGAGACCTTTGCCGCCAATGCCTTGACCTACAAGACCCTCGAAACCATCCTCTCCTACAGCCTGGCCGGCTGGATCTACGCCCAGATCTTCCGTTGGTCGGCGGCCGAAGGCGCCGACCTGGGCTGGGTGACGCGTATTTCCGCCGACTGGGCCCGTCTCAACGAGCGTGCCCTGTTTCTCGTCGTGCACCTCGTGCTGACCGGCGTGCTGCATGGCGTGCTGCACCTCTTCTGGGACGATGACCGCCTGCAGCTCGGCACCGCCACCCCCGAGCCGGGCAGCTCCGGCGCTGCGAGCGGCCGCGTCGGGCGCACGAGCCAGCTGTACCGGAAGCTGGCCCTGCGGCTGCCGTTCCTTGCCATCTCGGCCTTTACGCGGGCGCTGGCAGCCTGGATTGTCAACGTGCTGCTCTACCTGGTCCTTTTGCGGGGCCCGGCTTGGCGGTTCAGCCTCGCCCTGTTCCGGCCGTTTTACCGGCTGCCCAAATCGTCGCTGCCGCCCATCAGCTGGCCGTTCTCCGTGCCCTACATCTTCCGCTGCATGGTGGCCGGGTTCCTATTCTCGCTGCTGCTGGTCGTCAGCAACGCCGCCTTCTCCATCTTCCTCGTCAACGAGCCGCTCAAGGACGGCAAGCCGCTGACGGCCGATTCCAAGGACCCCAACGGCAGCCTGCTCAACGGGCTGCGCAGCAAGAAGCCCAACGTCAAGGCCTTTTCGCTGTGGGAACTGGCATTTATCGCACGCGACTTCTCCGATCGGCGCGTGTCCATCTACACCGACATTGAGCGCAAGAACGGGTCTACGTGGTCGCAGATCTGCAAAATCTGCCTCGACGTTGTCCAGAGCCTGGAGGCCCATGTCGACCCGCAGGTGGCGGCTTCGAGCGCGAGCAGCCAGCCGTCACCGCCAGAGAAGCAGGTGGTGTCGGCCGAGGATCAGGCACGCCTCACGAAGCCGGTGCGCGAGAATCCCGGTATTCTGGTGGCCACGCCGGTCAAGAAGAAGAACAATTTTCAGAACGAGATGGAAAAGGTGGTGGCCAAGGTGGCCATCGACCCACAGTCGCCGCCTCGGCTAAGCCCCCTGGCCAAGAAGGCCTTGAGTGGTGCGCTCCAGCGTCTGGAGGCGGTGCAGCGCGACATGGGCGGGCCTGCCGCCAACCCCGACAGCGCCCTGCAGCAGACGGTGCGCCGCGTGCTGGCGCTGCCCATTGTGGGCTGGCCCTTTCAGCGGACATTCCGCAACCGCATCACGGCGGCCGTGCTGGGCCACCCGTACGGCGAGCCCAGCATCTACATCAACGCCATCAACGCGCTCAGCCTGTTGGCCGTGCACAGTCTGCGCGAGGACAAGTTTGGCAACGTGCAGCGGGACATTGCCACCATCCTGCGGGCCCTGACGTCTGTCACGGCCAAGCTGGACGCTTTCCGAGACGCCTTCCCCGTGCACTGGACGGATGTGCAGGCGAAGCGGGAGTGTCCCGAGGTCGACGACATCCGCGCTGCGCTCAAGGACGGCCTGACTGACCTGCTGGCCAACTTTGGGCAATATAGCCGGGACCTGCGACTGAGCAAGACAGACATCCGGTTGGCGGAGGAGGCGGCGGCGGCAGGACGTGGGCAAAAAGCAGCAGCAGCAGCAGCAGCAGCGACAACAACGACAACAGGCCAAGAAATGCGGGAAACCCGGTGAGACACGGTGAAGTGAGGTGAGGAAGTGGGGAACTCATGCAACGGTTCCCAGCATACTGTGTACTGGTAATATCGGCGTTGTGGCCGTGTCCGCCCAGGACGAGACCGGTGGATATCGGCAATAAAATAGGATTTGCGTTTTGGCAGGCGATTCTCATGCCACGTGTGTGCGGAGCCCCCGTACGGGATTGTATGGGAATACCGATGCGAATGCCGAGCATCGTACCCTGTACAAAGTACTCTGTATTACTGGCAGGCTGTGTTGGAACGAAGGAATGGAGACATGTACGAGGCCGGCAAAACTACAGGGTAATTGCCCTGTACTCGTACTCCGTACTGTGGAATAACGAGGAAGAGAAGACGTGATTGGCTGCAAGGAGGAATAAGGAGCCAGTCGACCGGGGAGGTCTGCGTCGACCAGTCTCCCGGTTATTACGAGTCGTCTAACTACCCACCGACCCAGGCAGCGGTCTTCCCAGCAGTCTCTTCCCAAACCTCGCTAATACGCACTCCGTATGAATACGGAGCACCGTCTGCAGGTCTGCAGTCACTCTACTACCAGCCAGTCGGTGTGGGGTCCAACAGCGGTGGGACCACGCACGAGAATCTGGAGGGGGTGTTGAGGAGATAGCCCAGAAATTCTATTTCCTGTATGAAGCACAGAGTACGGAGTACTCCGTATTACTCGTAGGTCTTCTACGGAGTATTATATAGACGTTGAACGTGTACGAGCACAGGCTGTCTCCTTGGATGCTGTGTCTTCTCCCTGTCAGGCATCCTGCAGGCGCCTAGACTGCTAGAAAGAGTCTAGGATAGATAGTGCCCAGTAGCGCCCGAAAATCCCAGAGCGAGAAGGGGAAAAGCAGAGGAAAAGAAGAAGGGAATGGGAGCGGGAAACGTTTCATTTCGCCTTACAGTGGACCGGACAAGGATAGACACTGGTTACCGTGGAGCAGGGCAGACGATGGGCAAGCCCACAGAGGGTCGTTTAATACGACTCCGTACGTACTCCGTATTCTCTTCTTCTTTTCCGTACTTCTTCCGTACGCATCTTACGTGAACATCCAACATCCATTACGGGGTACTAGGACAGGGATACGCCGTGTTCCGTGTTCCGTATGCTCTCTGGCTTTGTACTCTGTACTCTGTACTCGTACAGGGTAAGGCATGTTCTCGAGTATTTTCCCGAGGTTTTTAAATGCTCCTTCTGCCTCTGCACGGACGATACGAGTTCCCTTTACCCATACAAGTACGGAGTTGTACGGATTGCCCTGTGGAGCACGCAGCAGGCTTCTTCCTTCAACAGGGCAGCCACGCATACGGAGTACATTGCACGCGAATGCTACACCATTTGCTACAGGTCGTATGGGGCATCTCTGCAGTCTCCGTACTCCAGGCTCCGTACGAGAGTACGCAGTATGGCACCGGTTTCCACACGGCCAGGCCGACCTCCTGCTTCGTACTCCGTACTCGTTCGTTGTTCCTCTGCCATTGCGCCGAGAACTTTTACGCTCTAAGAGCAGGCCGACCCACTCCCGCGTATGGCTGTCCGGTCCGCGTCGCAACGGCAATGGACACGCCCGCGCCAACAGCCAGTGAACAGCCCCGGCTAGATGCAACGGAGAACTGCCTCTCTTCCGCTGCGACCCTATCCATACCATGTCCCATTCGTCTGTAGCGTTCTGTAGCGTTCAGTATTGTCCCCCAAGATGACCTGTCTCGTGCAGATCATATGACAGCAAGAGATGGTGTGGTACACGTGTGCACTCTTGACGGGGCCGTGTGACGCACACAGCGTGCATTCAGCCAACCCTGGCTCATGCTTTTCCCTTGATAAAGAGAGCAGACACTTCGGAGAGACGGCCTTGTCCTTGTCTGTTGGTTGATGCTTTTCCGTTGGTTGTATTTAAGGCTCGGCCCGTACACCCTCCATCTGCTGCCCACCCTTTTTCATTGTTCCCCTTATCCTCTGTACGCCATACTTGTGCCTTCTCTTGTGCCACAGAGACCGTGTAAAACGACCTCGACACCCAATCACATAACGCAAGCAACCAACAACTCGATCATGGCCGGATCTGCCGCATCTCCTGCCGCATCTCCTGCCGCTGCCCCTCCGGCTGCTGGCTCTCCCGCTTCCCCTCCGGCTGCTGGCTCTCCCGCTGCCGCACATGCTAGCCCTCCTGCCGCTGCCGCCACTAGCCCTCCCCCGCTCTCTCCACTCACGCCTCGCTTCGATCAAGATGTACGTGTAATACGGAACACTCCGTACTGCTATGTTCGCCGCATCCTGTGTGCTGACTAAGCGTTCCCGGTAGGAGGACAACGATGCCGACTCGACCCTCGACGACGATGCCGCCAGCTCCACGGCCTCCATTGCGTCCAGCATCATGAAGTACCGCACGGTCAACGGCCGCACGTACCACAGTGACCGTGTCGGCAGCGAGTACTACTGGTGAGCTACGCCGCCTGCAGGGCTGTCCATCTGTTTCGATCCACGCTGACTCGTGCCAGGGCCCCCAACGACGATGCTGCCAACGGTTTCCTAGAGATTATGTAGGGCCGACGCTCTCGGAACGGTTCCGCCCCTGCAACCGCATGCTGACCAGCACAGATACCATGCCTTGACGCTGGCCATAGACGGCAAGCTGTACCTTGCACCGCTGAAGGACGACATTGAGAAGGTGCTCGACATCGGCACAGGAACGGGTATCTGGGCCATGTGCGTATCTCCCCTCGTGACCAAAAATCAAAGACGGCCGTGGCTAATGCAAAAACAGCGATTATGCGGATGAGCACCCGAACACGACCGTCATCGGCACCGATCTGTCTCCTATCCAGCCGGCTTGGGTGCCGCCCAACCTATTTTTGTACGGACTGCCATTTTTTGTTTTTGTTTACTTTGCCTTTGCCTTCGCCTAACACATGCCAGCGAAATCGAGAACTTTGAGCAGTGGAGCTTCGCCGAGAAGTCGGTCGATTACATCCACCTCCGCTACCTCGTGGGCAGCGTGCGCGACTGGACGGCCCTGGCCAAGGACGTGCTCCGGACCCTGAAGCCCGGCGGCTATGTCGAGCACTACGAGTTTGACGGAGCTACGCACACGGACGACGAAACCGTTCCCCCGGACTCGGCCATGCAGAAATGGGGCGACATTTTCCAGAAGGGCTGCGACAAGCTCGGCCTGAACGTGAGTTTCAACCCTATTCGCGAAGGGCTCATCCGCAAGGCCTTGGAAGACGCTGGTTTTGTCAACATTGTCGAGAAACCCCTGAAGATCCCCTTCTCGGAATGGCCTGCCGACCCAAGGCTGCGCGAGATCGGCCTGTACACACGGGCGGCCTTTGAGCGGGACATGCGCGGTGCCGTCAACATGCCGGCCACGCAGCTGGGCTGGTCGGACAAGGAGATTATTCTCTACTGCTCGCAACTGCGCAAGGATATGCGGAACATGAAGATGCATGGCTACTTCAATACTGCGGTGCTCTACGCGCAGCGGCCATTAGACTCCTGAGTTTCGCGTGGTAGTTTAAAGGAGACATGTCCTCCTCCTTTTTTTTTTTGCTTTTGATGCGCGACCAGAATGCTGTGATTGAAAAACACGCGGATCGCAAAACGGAGTAATCGAGCGTTGCTTTCAGTGTATTGATTTGATTAGTAAGCTGTGATTTGGCGAAGACGGGGGATTAATTGAGCTTGTATTACGGAGTAAACATGCAATTCCGATTGGCCAGCGGACCCACAAGGCTGTTCTTGATGACTAACCACATCCACTGTAATCGTGCTCGTACTACTCGTATTACAGTGGCCCAATCACCAGGGGCTTCAATTAGCATCATCCTTCACCATCACGAACTCGGCCTCGCGACCGCCGACGCGGGCCATTGTCGATCATGGCGCTCTCGCTCGCGTTCTTCTACCGCGCGGTGTATGCCAGTTCCTACACCTTCTTGATGCTCCTGCTGCTGGTGGTGCTCATGGTCAGCCCAGGCGACATCGTCAACCAGTCTCGCCTTCGACACAATGTGTATCCCATCCTCATCGTGTCCATCTGCTACCTGTCTGCCGTCCTCATTGCCGGTGTCATCTACTTTGGGCGCCTCTACATCAAGCGATCTGTCCTCAACTCCATTCCGAGGCCCTGGATTCCCATCGAGAAGGGCGACGTCAACGCGCGGGTCCGGAAAATGATCGTGGCCGGCCTCGGCCGCAGTGCTGCCGTGGCCTTTGCGGCACAGCCACGAGCCCTCCCGCCCTTTCACGGCCACGAGGTCCCGCGCGACAGTGTCGACGGCGATGGTGGGGATCTTGGCACGAACCTGGGAACGGTCGATACCAAGGGGGAGCCGCACCAGCAGCAGCACCACGGAAAGCTCTTCCGACTCAAGAAAGTGGCCACCGTCGAAGAGAAGATGGGCATCAACCTGCCGCCTTTTCAGGCTGTCTGGGGCACCATCGAACACCCCGGCTGGGCGCCGCCCGAAGCCGCCGACAGCTTGGCCAACCTGCAGTACAGCACCGTCGTGGCCGAGCTGCCGAACCTGCTCGAGGCCAAGGCCCTCACGCTGGCGCCGCCGCCTCTGCCGGGCTCGATGCCGGCGCAGCTGTCGGGCGACCAGGCGCCGTTCCCCGTCGACCCCGAGGCGGTGGCGCTGCTGCAGCGGTCCCCGTGCATGGGCCTGCGCGACTACCTGAGCCATCTGGCGGAGCTGGGCGTCATCGACGTGGCAAATGACGTTGGGAATGCGAACCACCACGACGGCGACAATGACGACGCGGACGGCCGTCCACTGAGCGCCGTTGTGAACTCGTTTCTCGCGACCTACGAGTACGCCCGTTTCTCGGCGCACATGCTGACGGAGGGGGACTTCCGGCAGCTGATGCACGACCTGGCGACGCTGCTGCGCCGGATGACGCCGCTCGATCCCACGCGCCTGTTTGACGATGCCGGCGACGAGGACCACTACGAAAACGGCAGCATGCACAGCCTCTACGACTCGCCGAGCGAGCCCTCGACCGAGGACATTGACAACAACGCCGCCCGGTCGACGCCGACGACGCCGCACAGCATCAGCCGGAGCAACAGCAGCATCCACCAGTCCATGCACCACTCCATGCACCAGCGGCCGGGCGGCTTCCAGGCAGCCCTAGCGGCGGCCGGGCTCATGCGGTCCAACTCGGCCGCGACGGCGAGCTCGCGCATCAGTGGCAACAGTGGCACCAGCAGCTTCAGCCGTATGAGTGGCAGCAGCAACGAGACGAGCAGACGCCGGCGGCCGTTCCGGTCACGACCTCCACCACCACCACCACCACCACTACCGTCACAGATGCCACCACCGCCACACTTTGACAGAACGGCCTCCCTGCCAATGGCCAAGAACCGGCACAGAGGTGCGGGGGGCGCTCTGCCGGACTCGTCAAGCGCATCGACGCGCTCGTCCAGCGCGAATAGCATTGTCCAGGTGCGACGGCCTTTTCCGACCAGCCAGCCGTCGTGCTCGAGTCTGCGATCGACGGCGTCAACGACCGGATCTGTAATTCGGTTGGCCGAGCGAGGTGATACGACAGGGTTACCATACAGGCTAATACAAACAACATCCCATGGCGCATGAGGTTCGCCCCGGACTCTTTTTATCGCACTAATAGACCAAGCTCTTTTAATCATTTAATACCCATATACATATTCCATTGCATCATTGCAGCCTCGTTATATCATGAATCAGCATGCCTTTCTATTCCATCAAGGTCATCGACCACAGATCCTCTTCATTGTCCTCCTCGGCCGTGGCACCGCCCGACAGAGCCTCGTTGACAGCAAATATCGCATTCAAGGCAGTCATGAGATGACGTCTGGAAGACCTGGTGTTGGCCTGTCGTCCTGGTACAGGTACAAGGAAGTCTGACGTGTTATCGATCCAATGCAGACGTTCGATCATAAGCATGTCCCGTTCCATGAATGAAGCGCCAGTGCTCTGAGGATGCCCAAGGCCCTCCGTCTGCATATCGGAGTCCATATTGTCCATGTTGCTGACCGACGAGGCCGAAGGATGCTGGGAAAGAGAAGAGTCGGCATCGTCGGGGAGAGGTTCTTCGATGGCAGACTGAACTTCAGTGTCACACATCGTTGAAGGGTCCTCATCCACAGATGCATGGACGGCAAGAGGATCTTTGGAATTGGAGGGGCAGATGACTTGAGAAAATCTGGAAGGTTCACCAACAGAACTACCAGTTTGGATGTTCGATTGGTGAATTGGTGTACCATCAGACTTCTCAGTCTTTTTTTGTTGCTGTAGAATAATACCCATATTCAAAAGATGTTTGAAATATTTAAGTAAAGGCCGGAGCAATGAAGAAGAATGATTTGAATCCCTGGTAAACAAAAGGGCCATAGCAATTCTCTTCGAGGACCATCAGTCTACTTATATGTCGAGCTCCACTTGGGTGAAGATGTCAGGCACGCTTGTTTTTCTCGACGTTCCTGGCTTATACGAGTAAAGAACCAATCAAATGGAACTTCTGGGGAGTCTGGCCGCTGGCCTTTCATAAGCAGGGAGGGAATTCAGGCAGGCATCCGTTTTTTGAGGGTGGGGGGGGGTTGCATGATTCTGGTAGAGTAAAGGTCAAACTACAAAGTTCGTTCGCATTCCCTTTGGCAGTACGGAGTAATCTGTCCCTTTATAAATTCAAAAAAAAAATTTGCAATAAGAGTTAAATACTTACATACAAGCGCATAGCGTCTGCATCCGGTCGGAACAACAGAGGAATTGTTGGCTTCAAGCAATGTACTCCGCGCTAGTATATACTACTGCCAGATACAAAATTCATCTTCTCAAGTTAAGCTTTAGAAGTTGCCGCAAAAAAAGCGTACAATGCGAACCAAATGCGAACTGAGGCTCGGGTGCGATGCGCCTTTTGACCCCACATTTGTCCATGGCAATGGTTCGAGATGGGTTCGCTTCAATTGACCAGCGTTGCTCACCATCCATCATTCAGCCACCATTCTCTCACAACAACGACATGGCGCCCGCACGACAGGTTATTGGCGATTCCGACGATGACGAAGACTACGAATCACCGATAGATCCGTTACCGGACCAGGCATGCGATGCACCGAACGAACGGCCAATCGAGAGCGGCTCGACAGATCCGTCGTTTTTTCGCAGCGTCTACGAAGAGCAGCACAGAGACGACGTGCGACGCCCGACGGCAGATGGACAGGCGGCACCTGACATGTGGGAGGTCCCCAGCAGTCCCCAGCGACCGCCCAGCCGGCCTAGCACGAAGCGGAAGCGCGTCGACGACTCGGCCCCGGACGCGTCGAACGAAGCGACCGCGCATGCGACCGAGCAGCGATTCCAGATCGTGATCGACTTGGGCGGACGCGAGCAAGACGGCGCCGAGACGGGCGCTGAGCCGGCCGGCACTTATCCACCGAGTACGGCCCTCACCGAGAGCACCATTGCCTATCCGACACCCAGCCGGTATGCAGACCAAATGCCCGACCAAGGCCTCGACCGTCTCCCCGACCGGCAAGCGACACCGCCAAGACAGAGGAGAGAAGTTGTGGTAAGCCCTGCTCGCGTGTCCTGTCTGCCCTAATTCTAACGTCCTTCCTCCGCCCTACAGCTGCCCTCCTCGCCCGACGAAATCGCAGAACCGGCCCCGTTCGGCCAGGCCTCCCTCTATGGCGACTCCAGTGAACCGCCGCCCCGCAGTGCCGCCCGGAACAAGAGACGAGGCTCGGATGTCGACGAGCTGGCCCCGGACTTGAAGAGACAAGGCGCAAGACAGGAGGCAAGTCTTGTCTGCATCGACTCGACGGACGACGAAGAGAGTATGCCCATCATGCCAGCGATAGAAGAAGCACCACCGAAAAAGAAGAGGGGACGGAAGCCAAAGGCAAAACCGGAAATGGCTGAGTCAGCAGAGAGCTCTAATGCCCCGGAGGCCCTGCCGGCCGACAAACCAAAACGGCCACGCGGACGGCCAAAACGACAGTCTGCTCCTGCGGGAGAGGCTGTTCTTGTGGAAGAGGCTGTTCCTGTGGAAGAGGCACCACCACTGAAAGAGCCGGCCGAGGCTGGGAACGAGCCTCCAGACACGACCGGCGACGAGCCAAGGAGCCCAGACAGGGAAGCAGCACAAGACAGCTGTCCTCCGAGCAGAACAGAGGAGCAGCCGGCACCGCCGCCGGATCCAGGGCCGCCGAGCACGACGAAAGTGGCTGTAGCCGCCGCTAAGAAACCCGCCAGTGCAATTGGCAGCAGCCAAGGGCGCGTGCCTTTCCGCGTAGGGCTGAGCAAGAAATACCGGATAGCGCCGCTGCTCAAGACGGTGCCCAAGCAGTAGGGTAGATAGTCTGTGCTGGAGTGACGAGTAAGACGTCCCCCAGAATAGAAATGCGAATGCGAGTATGGAGTATGGCATACGACGATCACCACTACGAATCGCCTGTGGCCTGCCCTGCACATGACCTCACCCGGCGTTCTCCGTCCAGCCATGCAGACGTAATACTGTGTGGCATGGCTCAGACAAGTGGCTCCTCTCCCACATGCAGTGCCACGTTTCTGCGTTGCACTGGTTGGCCAGCCACGAGTAGACGAATCAATCAGGAAGCGAACAATGAAGGGGTCATTAGCGCAGATTAGCCGCAGCACGTCTGTCCATTCGCCAGATGTTTCCACCTGCCCACCCGGTGCTTGTTATTACGTTTCACGGATCACAGTTTATAGTCTGTGTCTCGAATCGAAGCCGGGACCGAGAACGTGGCTGGATGGCGGAGAAAACAAACTGCGAGAGGAAGTCCAGAAGGCGAAACGGCAAGAAAGGCAAGAAAATGCGGGCGGCTCGCAGAGACTGACCGCCAGATAAGCCAGCCACAATACACAAGAGTTACACAGTTAAACAGTCTAGAATTTCATAGTACTCGTAGATCATGAGAAACGGGAAAAAGACGATGCATATTCCGCAACAAATAGACCAAAAGGCAAGACATCTTGAAACCACCAGTTTGCAAACGAAAAACAGCCTCAGAAACTTATTGAAACGAACCAAATTAGAGGATTAGGACATTAGGAAATTAGGAAATTAGGAAATTAAAACATTAGAGAAAGTAAACGGAAACGAAAGGTGGTGTGGGACTAGAAAACACAAGTTGAGCAAAGGACAAGTGCTGAAGAAGAAACGTGAGGGGCGTGGAGTGGAGAACAAAAAGAGCTTGCAAAGACAAACGATACCCGTTCGAGACAGATCGAGGCCCCATCCGCTAATCCTGAATAAGACGGAGTTCGTCAGAGGGGAGGCTTGCTGCGACAGTCCCTTCAGTTCTTCTCCTTCCGCTCCTTTTTCTTGTTCTTATACCAGTTCCACTTCTTCAAGTGGTACTTGTATGAGCGTTTCCTGTGCCGTTAGCTTTTCGTCTTCCCTTTCCTACGCAGGTTCTGCCAGACTTACGTGGCACAGAACTGATGGTCCTTCTCCATGACCCGGGCCACTTCCTGTAGTTTCATGCCCTTCTTGATGTACATCTCCCCCAGCAGCATCTTGACCGCTTCCCAGTCCTCTGCCGACGGTATATCGTTGTAGAAGCGGTAGTTCGTAGGGCGATGTGTCGACGGCCCCTCGCCAGCAGACGGCTCGCCCGCAGGCGGCGTCGCCTCCGGCTGGCTCGTCGAGCTGTTGCTGGGGCTCGCACCGCCCTCCTCGGCCGTCCACCCGTCATTGTCTTCTGGGAATTTTCCCGAAAACTGAGGGTCGTATTCCATCTTTCGGGGGTCCACGTAAAGGGGCTGGTCAAATTTCTCGGGCGAGAGCAGTATGTCCGTGGTCATCTCCCTCTCGCTGTCGGTGTTGTCGGGGTGGGCACCATGGTCGCCCATGTTGGTGTCCGCCTGCGAGGGGTTGTGGTCGTGGTCGTGGTCGTGGTTGTCCATGATAGAATCAGAGCACGGATAACGGAAGTAAAGCATTGGGGAAGTGTAGAGAATGCGGAACAGATGGGTGGTGGGTTCCCGGCAGCACAAGAACACCCAAAACATACAGCAGAGACATGGCCATTTTATATCTCTTGTTCGTTGTTGTCTACGACAACGCCAGCAGAGCCTGACACCCGTTCATGAGGCCTCCATGTTTCTTTCCGTCCTTCTCGTCCCGCCAGAACAGGGCTGCTGGATCATGTGAGGCAAGACAACGCATCGTTTGAGGCTAAGGAAGGGAAAGGGAGGGGCCAGCACAGTTGTTCGTGCATCTTGGTTCTGCTTGTGTGTGTGCCCGATTCTCTGGACCAATGCGCTAATAAACGTGGGAGGGGGGGCAAAAAAGGAAAAGAAAACAGAAACCCAGAAACCCAGGGAAAATAATAAAATAAAAAGCAAAATAAAATAAAAGGAGTCGGCCATGGCCGATGTATTCGGACACAATGGTTCCCCATTCCCTCTTTTGGGCCATGCCTGGTCCGAAAAAAGAAACATGTTGCTCTCCAAAATGCCTGACACCCCCCCCCTTCTTCCTCAGACAACACCAGACAACACAAGAGATGTATTTTTTCCACCTGGAAAGCTCAACAAGGGGAAAAAATGGAATAAAAATAATTGATAATAAAAATGATTAATTATAGATGCATAGAAAAAAAAAGGTGTGTGTGCCACTCGCAGAGACACATCATATTACAGGATTTGGTCCCAGAAAAAAAAGGTGCACATTGGAAAGAGAAGAGGTACCGACCTCGAATCCGAAACATTCAGAAATAATCAAACTACATGGCCCAGGCCGGCACAACGATCCCTTGGGGGGTGTTCAGAGAACCCTCTCTTCACCGAATCGAGACACAACCGTCTTTCAGAGACACAAAGGGCGAAACAAGCCGGCAGTCCAAAAAAACGTAGCCGTAGCTCTTCTCTCCCTGCCGGGTCATGCGGCCTCTTGGTGGGCTGACTAAGCAGGAAAACTCGGCCGCGAAAGGTGGCCAACCTTCGGATCGTCCCCAAGGCAGGCCTGAATTACGACGTACGATGTGCTCGTCAGTCCAAGTGGCGGTCAGGCGGGTGAACCTCGTCGTCATTAGTTATGATTCCTTCGCGTTTGCGCGGGATCGGCATGGCTCGCGATCCAGTCTGCCTGCCAGCGTTCGTTGTCAACGTGCCAGAAACAACTAGAATCATGCAGTCGAACGGGCGGACGAACATCTCCGGCAGTGGAATAGGCGGAGACTCCTTGTAAGCCTAGCCACCGAGCAGGGAATCCTATGTTGGGTAGCTATTTCCAGTACGGGCAGCTATTCCCAGGGTTGTATGTTTTTCTGCCCGGCAGCGTCAGATCCTTTATTTTGGTCTCCTTGCGGCTGTGTGTGTGCGTGTGTGCGTGTGTGCGTGTGTGCGTGTGTGCGTGCGTATAGGCGCGTAGGAGCGCGGGTGTGGTGTGGCATACGTGTGTATACGGCGTATACGTGTGTATACGTGTGTATGTTGACGAGAAAACGATCGGATCCTCTGAGGCCCTTCGAAAATGGGGGGTTTCTCGTACTCGCTCTCCCCTTCTTTTCTTCCAGAAACTACTCTGGAATGCTCAACTTCCCTTTTCGTCTGCATCTGCATCTGCATCTGCACTTGGTCGTATTTGTACGGCCATGCCCGTTCAGGCTGCTGGCTAATGTTTCCAGAGACCCTTCCCTGCATGGTGCAGATATTCTTCTATGCAGATCCATCCATCGTGCATGTTTCCGGAGAATTGAGCGGAGATTATTTCGCGTGTCGAGACTGGTTAGAAAGAAAAATCCGGCACATGCAATTTGTGGCTTTCCACCGCGGACAGCCATCTTTTTTTCGGGCCACAGTTCTCCGTCTGGGGCAGCAACATGCATCATCCACTGGGCATGTCCAAGGCGTGACCAAAACTGCTTTATTCGACCTCTTTCCGATCTGGCGTTCGTGTCAAGTTGCATCTATCCGTACGTGTCAGCCCGCCCTCATCCCCACCGCCTCAGTTCGGAAAACACGCTCTCGCTCACGCATGCCGGATATGGGCGTCTATCGGCTCGAACTCCCAGCATAAAAGCTGTTCCATTGGCAGAAAAATAAGGGGTATTTGGCAAAAAAATAATCCAAAAAAAAGAAAGGAAAAAAATGTTCCAAAATTCCAAAATTCCAAAATTCCAAAATTCCAAAATCCAAAAAAAAGTATCCATCCTATGCAACGCTTCCATGTCCGTAACGAGGCGTCCTTTCGGTTCGGAAACTCCCCCGTCGCCTCATGTCTCGCCCGGCGGGGCAACTGCCGCCTCCTTTGGCTTTTCTTTCTCGTCCGCCTTCTCGTCTGCCTTGCAGACGTTCTCCAGGTACTTGAGCCAGACCCCCGGCTCTGCGGCGTGGGACAGCTTCAGATGCTGCCCAAACATGTCCTCCCGGTAAAACTTCTTCGAGCTGGCCTTGCACTCGTGCAGCTTGTGGTCCAGCTCGACGTGCGTCATGAGAAGATGACTGTGCGCGTCCTCGTCGTCGACCTCGCCGTCGTCCCCGCCCCGCGCAAACTGCCGCCCGCAGAACCCGCACACGTCGTAGATCGTCGTGCCGTCACTGACCCGCTGGTACGCCTGCAGCGGCGGTACACGCAGCCGCCCGCACGACCAGGAAAACGGCCGCCAGTGGATCGTGGTGATGTGGCGCTCGGCCTCGTTCATCCGGCTGAAGCGCCGCCCACAAAAGGCACATATGTGTGGTTTCTTCGTCTGGTGCAGCCGCAGCTCCTCGGCAGTCTCGAACCGCTGCGGCCGCTTGGGACAGCAGGAGCAGATAAAGGTGGCCGACGCGACATTCGTGCTGCTCGCGCCGCCCGTGCCAACACTCCCCGCAAACGACGCCACCGAGAGCCGGCTGGGCAGAGAGCCGATACTGCTGCGGCGGTCCGGCGAGATGAGCAACGACGCGCGCGGCGACGATGCCGACGACGACAGCGGGCCGCCGCCACAGCAAGACGATGGCGAGCTGGTCGTGAATCCTGTCGAGCGCGCAGCCGACAGCGAGCTGGCAAAACTCGTCGTGGACGAGTTGGGCGTCGAGTAGTAGCCAGAGAAGGGGTGGTGGTCGCCTCCATACTGCAGCAGGTGCGGCTGTGCCTGTGCCGGGAATTGCGGCTGGAGTGTCGACTGTGCATCCCCCATGACCGTGTCCAGGACGACGGCGGCCGCCTCGCCGCCACGATGGCCCATGTCAAAATCGAGCGAGCCAATATTGAGCAGCCGCGTGAGGAACTGGTAGGACGACTTGATGCCCTCGTCTGGCCACCCGTCTGTGGCACAGGCTGTGCGTCCGGATACAAAGTAACGTTCCGGGACACATATTTCCGCCGCTGTCGTCGTGACGGCTGTCGTCGCCGTCGTCAGGCCGTCCTCCTCGAGCAAGGCCTTTTGCAGCTGCAGACCACCGTTGCCGGCCACAAGCGGGTCGTACTGGAAGGATACTGCAATGAACAGCACCGTCACGAGATGAAGGTACTGGCTGCTGTACAGGACGTCAGCGTCGTCGGTCCCAGGGAACAGTTGCTGCTGCTCAATGGCCAGCAAGGCCCGCCGCACATAGGCCTGGATGCAGAGGCTGTAAAAGGTCGACAGCCACCAGCGACGGTCGCGCAAGTTGACTTTGCGAAACAGCAGAAACGAGAGCTCCTCGATGTACGCCTCGATGCAGGCAGCCAGTTCTCGCAGGCAGTCGATGCGGCAGCGGTCACTCTGGCAGTTGCTGTGCAGCTGGGCCCCGAGAAGATGGGCAGCACTCAGCCGCAGCACGTCTATGCAGCAGCGCAGACACACGAGAGAGAGCGGAACCATGGGCGCCTTGCCCACCTCGACCTCGTACATGCAGGCTGTTTCCAAGAGCACCATGAAGCCCTCGACAGACTCGATTTCCAACACGCTCAGACACTCGCTGTTGTCGGCCAAATCCCAGGCGATGCGGGCAATGATCTCCGAGTACGTCGCCGTGCGGCCGTGGACGGAACACGTCGCGTTCAGGGACTCGTTGGCCCGGTACCGGCCATTGCGGATGGCCTGTGAGTAGTGCTTCGCGGCATCCGACTTGCCATGGGCCCGCAGATACATGGATGGGTTGTCCAGCACCAGCTTGTTGTCGAACAGACACTGTGCCTCCGCTTGGTGGAAGCACTGCGATACCCTGTCCGGCTGGCCGGGCGGGTCTGACAGAGTAGGTCCTCCCGGCTGGCCCTCGACGAACTGCTCAGACTCCAACACAGGAGCCAGCCGGCGGGGTCCAGCCGACGACGATAGCAGGGCCTTGGACTTGGTGCACAGCACTTGGGGCGGCATCGCATCGCGAAGGCTTCCTCGCCGGCAGCCGATCAGCGGCCAAGGAGGCGCGTCCTCCCGCAAATCGGGTGCTGGACAGTTCTTGCAGGGAACGCCCGGGTCGCATTTCCGGCGCAGAATCTTGCATCGCCAACAGGCGCCGCCAGCCCATTCGAGATCCTTGATATCCTTGCGGCTCTTGGCGCTGAGCGGACCTCGACGGCCGCGTGGCCGCCTTGAAGAGATGCCCGAGTGGAAGATGCTCCAGCTGCTGGACAAGCGATCGCCGAGAGAGGGACTATCGGGGCCGGCATCGTCGCGAAATAGGTCATCCCGATCGCCACTGCTGATGCGGATTGTCGGGCCGGCCGACAGGATCAGAGACGACGCAGTGGCATTGCTGTCGGTGCTCATGCGGCGCGTAGTCATCGGGGATGCGGGAGAAGAAAAGACGAGAGGGTTGGAGATGGTGTGGCGCTTGTCCGGGAGACGATAGTCGCTGTCGGTGGCAAAGCCAGTTTCGACGAGAGGCTGGAAGCTGCGTGGCCGCCGCTCCGTGGTATGCACCCGCTTGGCTGGCGGAGCCGTGGTGGGAGCGACGGCGACGGCGACGGCGGCCCCCGGGTTCCATACGCACACGCAGCACTGGACGGGGTTGTAGCTGTAGCTGAGCTTCAGCATCATGGCCAGCCGGTGCAGGACAGACTCTTTGGCGGCATCGCAGTTGTCAAAGACGAGCTGTTCGTCTGTCGGCCGTTGGCCGCGCGAGAAGAGCAGCATCTCGTTGTAGAGGTCCAGGGTGGCTGGGTTGTTGAGATCGAGCAGGGACGCCGTGTTGGGGGCCGGCGCGATGGATGTGGCGTCCGCACTCAGGTAATTTCCCACGACGCCAACGGCCCCGACGGCCCCGACAGTGCCAACGGTCCCAACGGTTCCAACGGTTCCAACGGCCCCAACGGGTGCAATGGCCCCCACGGTCACGGTCTCGTCATCTGGAAAGAGCAGGTCGTTCGGGCCGGGGACACAGCCGACAACAGAGAGTCCGTTCAGTTCTGGTTTTCCGAAGTCGGCTGTCATGGCCGGTAGTTCGGGCATGAGCGGTGCCGGAGGCTGGGGGGGTTGCTGGCATGGCTGGAGAGACTGTTGAGGTTGTTGCTGAGGTTGCTGGGGCTGCTGCTGCTGAGGTTGCTGCTGCTGAGGTTGCTGCTGCTGGGGTTGCTGAGGTTGCTGGGACTGTTGCTGCTGAGGTTGCTGAGGCTGAGGCTGCTGAGGTAGTGGTTGCTGCTGATGCTGATGTTGGTGTTGATGTTGATGTTGATGTTGATGCGGAGAATGTGATACGTGCGGACGATGCTGGCGCTGGTGTCTCTGCTGAGGAGGCAGCCCCCAAGAGTTGACCCACGAGGCCAGCTCGGTATCGTAGTCGAGGTCCATGGAATCCTGGGACCAGCAGGCGTAGGTGTCGTCGGCGGGCAGCATCTGGTGAGCGTTGAGGTTTCCTTCGACCAGCGGCGCGATGGCCTGGGCGGCCAAGGCTGGTTCTTCAGCCCCCTGCTGGCCATCGATGTCGGGATAGTAAAAGGGGGTTTCCAGGACGGCCATTTGCTGCAGGACCATAGGATCGTGTTGGGCGGGCCGGACGCCCGGGTCAGACGAGAACTCCATGGACTATTGGAAAGTGCCGCGCGCAAGGGAGATCGCAGACGCATGTGCGTGTCCCAATCGGTAGCTGTCCGACCCTCGTAGAGATTAGCCTGAATGCTGAATGGCCGCCAGAAGCTTTGGCCAGGGGCTCCGCCCGTACGGAGTCGAGGGACCACAGAGCGCCAGAGCACCAGGCGAGGGCACCAGGCGAGGGCACCAGAGGCTGCCCCGTGCAGAGCAAGAATGAGAGAGGCGAGACAGGGCCTCAGGTAGCCGCTGGAGAGGGCGGCATGATGGACAAATAGAGTGCAGGAGTTGGTTGGGATCCCGGATTCTCAGGTTGGATGGAAATGGCCGCAGCCAAAAAAGAACACGAGCGGCTGAAAAAGCGCAGCTGACGTTTTTTGCGACCAGGAGAAAGCGGGCCAGCAGATCCACGATTCCAAAAAGAGGCTGTCGTTGCCCCGTGGTGCTCCAGGCAGCCCAGCAGCAGAAAAAGGAGGCGAGGCAGAAAAAAAGATGCGCAAAAAAAAGGTCAAAAAAAAGCTGACACCACCGTCGGCCGTCCACTGCGAGAAAGAGCCTAAGAATAGACACTGCCCAATCTCGCCAGCCAGTCTGTCGAACCCCCCTAAAGAAGGAACAAGAGGGTGGGGCCTTCCTCTACAAGGCAACCAATGACAGATTAGAATCAAGGGGGAATCAGCAGTCCTGCCTCGGGGGCGTTCCTGCCTACGGCACAGCACTGCCGAACGTGGCCAGCAACTTCGTTCCTGAATATGATTATTAATGAGATAATACGACTCCCCCAAAAGTATCGTACGTTTACTCTGTACTCTATACTCTGTACTCGTACTGTATCCTCAGCTCGACTCCCGCAGAGGCAGTTGACCTCCTGGCTTCATCACCCGCCCGGTTCCTACGCCCACAAACCGCACCTTGGGGACCTGCACCAGCTGCGGCTTTGCCTTCAGAGGCCAGTTGACGTCATTGATACTCCTCCGCAGCGTCCCAAAAGGACTGATGGTGCCTTGATTTAGCCACTGTTGAAGGCTTGGTGGCGGCTTGGCTGGACTGCCTGCCGTTGTCTGAGACAGATCCCGCGTGTCTCGACTCCCGACGGCCACGCCGATGTTTGTGGGTATCTTGGGAAACAGCGAGAAGGAGCCGCCAGCAGAGGCCTCTCGCGCTGGACTGGCTGAGGAGCCAAAGGCGCCAGCACCCTTCTCCTCGGTGTTTTTCCTTTTGTCGTTCTCGTTCTTGTCGTTCTTGTCGTTCGTGTCGTTCTTCTCGCTCTTCTCGTTCTTCTCGTTCATATCGTTCATATCGTCGGTCTTTCCCTCGTGGCCCTTGTCTCCTCGTCTCGGAGGATCAGACAGTTTGATATCAGGTCGGTATCCATAACCGTCGTCTCCTCGTCCGGCCATGTGCCGAGACCGTCGTCGCCGCTTGTCCCGGTACCGCAGCACCAGGTAGAAGCCCAGCCCCGTCAGCAGCACGGTCCCGACAAACGTCAAGACGACCGCCACCGCCGCCTGGGTGATCGATACGGCCGTGCCCTGGGCCTGCTTGACTTGCGAGGAGGCATCGGCCTCGTAGAGGTTAGCAGGCATGGCCATGAATAGGCAAGAAATCACTCACGCGCGCCACCGTCGCATCCGCCTGTGCCGACTGCACCTCGCTGTTGGCGCTTGCTGCCGCCACAGACACCACGCTGCTGGCGCTCCGCGTCACGCTGTCCAGGTTCGACGCAATGGCATTGCTGGCGCTGCTGGCCGCCGACGCCTGCGCCGCGTTGATGGCGCTGACGGCCGACTGCGACGCCTGGCTGGCCGCGTCCTGGGCCGCCTGCGCCGACTGCTGGAGAACCTGGATCGACTGCGCCAGCCGGTCCGTCGACTGCGACAGCTGCGTCACCTGCTGGGCCAGCTGCTGCGACGTCTGCGACACCTGCCGGCTGGCCTGGCTGACGGCCGACGACGCCAGCGACAGCGACTGGATCTGCGCGCTCAGCGCCGCAATCTGGCCGCTGTTGTCTTGGCGGGCGACGAGAAGGGGCGGCGGCGTCTGTATCGGGGCCGCCCGGACCCGGACCCGGACCCGGGCGGCAGCTGCCTCTGCGTGCTCTGCGTGCTCTGCCTGCTCTCGTCGCCTCTCTTGATCCCGTTCCAGTGCCCGCACGACCTGCCGTCTCTGCTCGTGGACGTTGGCGGCTAGGATATTCGGACCGGCCGCCGCCGCCCATCGCTCGAATAGGCTCGCATCGGTGGCCACGTCGTCTTCGGATCCGTTCTCTGCCATGGCCCAGGCCGGACTGGCAGCCTGGGCCACGAGTAGCATCGCCAGCCAGAAGACAGCCATCCGGCGGCATGGCCGACGTTGCCTTGTCATTTTCCGTATGTGTATGTATATGTGTATTATGTGTAAGTGGTATAAATCGAACGCGTAGACATCATAAACGAGCAGGAAAGAAATCCATCCTGCAGACTAGAAGAAACGAGAAAGAAAAGAGAGAAAGAAAAAAAAATAGATGACAAGGCAAGAGACAGCAAGAGACAGCAAGAGAATTCCGGCGTGGCCAGACAGGTGATAATAACAAATACAGGGCACCTGGAACAGACTACTCGAGGTGGGTGTGCCATGCCAACGGCATATCAAACCCTGATGCGCCAGGACCCGAGAAGACCCAGCCGCACCATAACCGAGGCCAGACCACTCCAGATGGGAAGGTCGCTTTGTCCTGGGAGGAAGGGCAGTTTCCCCTTCTGTCTAGTCCCTCCCTCGGACGTCGGTAGGATTGTCTCCCGTGCCAGTCTTGGACGACGATCATGTAGGGACGGGGAAGGGATCCGCCGGCTTGTGAACAGAGTTTAAGAATGATGTGATGGTGACAGGCCCTGCCTGTCCGGGGCCTGGTACGTCTCAGGTCTGTTGGCTGCATCGCGAGTGAGTGTGCGTGCCTGCATCTTAGCTTCTATGCAGACGGACGAGATAGTGGAAACCGGGTTGCCGGCCTGTTGCAGACAGACACGGAGGCCCTTCGAGGACAGCGTGGCGAGTCTTGGTCTTCGTCTGATGCACAAGAGACTAATCGAAATAGGATGGTAAAAGATGAGAAAAAAACCAAGGTGGACATCTTGTATTGGTGTAGCTATTCTGAAACAAGGACATCTACCGGCGAAAGAGCCTCCATTCTGGCAGGCCAAGGTGAAATGGAGAGACAATCTGCCAACGGACAACCGAGTTGTCCGGTGAGACAGTGATCCTCCACGTTCATTCATGCGCGGCAGCCCGGATGCGAAAGGAAAAGTCTTGGCAAAAATTGGCATATGATATCCAGAGATCGCCCGTCTCAAACGAGTCTGAGATTCTCGCTTCCCGCTTTGCCCAAGCTCGGTTCATGCAAACCCGCCCTCGGATCCTTTGCTCCTTTGGCCTTGTCATTCTGTCTGATGTCTACAAAATATACATGGACGTCGTCGCCTTCATTTGATTTTGTACACATGGAGAATGCGGATGGCACCCGTCCTCCTACCTCCTTTTCCTCCCGAAAACAGAGACGGAATTCAAACGCCGTTTTGCCCGTACGAAAAAACTCCAGTTATCCTCCACCCTTGCCTTTCCATCCCTGCACCCCTCCCCCTTTGTCATCCTGCGCGAGCACCTTTTCCAGGAGACAAAGTCTGGCTGTCTGGTTGCGGCGGCGTGGATTGTCCAGCTTTCCTGCCCCGCGGCCAAGACAGCTCTCGCAGTCTCTCGCAGTCTCTCGCAGTCTCTTGCAGTCTTTTGCAGTCCTGCTCTTCCCTTACACCGGCAGCTTGAACTTCTTGCCCTTGAACACCTTCTGGTAGTACACCCAGAAGAAGTCGCTGTACAGCACCGTCTGGATAATGCCGGCCGTGATGGCAATCCAGTCCACACGGTGGTTGGGCTCCGTCACATACCGGTAGATCCAGTTCGGGATGTAGAGCGCGCGGTAGATGCCGAGCGCAAACAGATAGTGTGTTGTGATTGTCTCCGCCTCACCCGTGCGCTGCAGCATGAACAGCTGAGGCAGGATGGCCACCGACTCGAGCCAGATAGAAAAGGCCCACAGGATCTCGGACACGGCGTACCGGTAGGGGAACAAAGCACCCAAGAGGGCGGCGCCGCCAAGCAGGTACTCGACGCGGAAGGTGTCCTGGTTCGGGTCGTTGGTCGGCTTGTAGGACGTGGTCATGAGGTAGATGATGTAGCCTTGCGAGGAAATGAAGAGGATCTTGAAGATGACGTTGTATACGCTCTCGGTGGAGAAGAGATCTGCGGGGTCAGAAAAGAGGGACACGCTTTGAAACACTTGCCAACACATACCCAGATATCTTGTCACGTAGACAATAAAATAGAGGACTTGTGACTTGAAGGAGATGCCGGAACAGCTCTGCAACACGGCCTGTCAGAATCTTGCCAAGACTGCGGTGGGGTGCGGCAGTACAGCCGCCAGCCAGTAGAGCGAGGAGGACAAACCTTGAGCTGCACCATCTTATGCAGAAGAATGCCAATGGAAAGCAAATGGGAGAGGTCCCCTACATCATGAACTTTGGTCAGAAGACGGCGCGGGCGCGGCAGCAACGGAATCTCGCCAACTCACCCAGGACCCGAAAGAGATTGAGGCCCATCGTGGACGTGTCGTCTTCCGCCGCCCCCTGTCGTGGAAAGAGGAACAGCGGTTGCTGGGAAGATGTGGTCCGTCAGATCTGCTGCCTGGGGATCACAGCACCAAAGAGGCAGCTTCGCGGGGCTTTCGGTCGCGTTTTCCGGTCGGCCGCGCGCAGATGAGGCAGTTCAATGGTCGGCGGGCAGTGACGTGGCTGATGCATGCAGATGAAAGAACAAGAGGAGAATGAAAAAGGCGCTGCACGACGAAGCGGGAAGGGAAAAAAGGACGTTGCTTGGAATTGGACAAGGGAAGAAGAGACAAGGACACGCAAGGAAGGCACAGGAGGAACGTGTTAAAGGACACGAACGCGATTAGCTCCCTATTGGACCAGCGGGTTTGAAACGGAGCTTTGGCGCTCTGCAGTGGAGAACGGGGCATGTACTTTCCTCCTGGAATTGGCTGAACGGTACATACGCTGCTGACTACCGTTCCTCTGCCGGTCCGTTTATTCTTCCGCGCTAGTGACCGTTTGACCATACGGAACCCCGATTTGGATTACCAAGCAAGGCGACACGAGGCCATGGAAGATTCGACGACCGTGGATGCCTTCGGTGTTCGGTCACCTTCTCTACAGCCCCTGGGGGTGCTCCCGCTCTTCTTCAACACCACTGTAACATTTACCAGTATCCGTCCTGGCATCTGCCCCTGAAAAGCATCTCTTCCCACTACACAGCATCTTTCCTCTTTCGCCTCTTTCGCTCCCATCATGGCGACAGACGTCGCCTCTCCTCAACAGCTCATGTCCATCGCTCAAGACCTCCAGGACGACGACACCCTGACCGATGCTCTCGACGCGCCATCGCCCGATGCTTCCCCTGCCCTGGACATCCCCGTCTCTTTTGCCGGCCAGACGCACGTCTTCCACCTTCCTGCCGATGCCGTCCTCGATGACCTGACCATCGCCTGCGAAGACCTCTGGGACAAGGACCAGCGCGGCGAGACCGCCGACGTGTCAGGCACGGCGGACTCCATCTACGACTGGTCCGCACACAAGTTCATCGCTCCGCCTCCCGTCGGCCTGCTCAAGGGCTCCGACGACCACGACCGTCCGCTGGCGCCGCTGCTGGACAGCCTCCTCCAGAACCCCAAGTACCGCCTACGACCCGTCACGTTACGTCTCGTCGCCGCCCGCGCCTCCGCCGTCCAGTCCCTCCGGGCCGCCGAATCGTCTGCCCGCCGGCGCCAGGAGCGGCGTCTCGCCATCCGCACCCGCCAGCGCATCATCCGGCCAACACCGACCATCACGCCCTACACCTTTGCCCAGCTGCGCGTCCTCCCCCTGCCTCATGCTGACCGCTCGCTGGCCTTCCTCGAACGTCTACGCGATGACGTCGGCGTGCGGACGGCCATGCGCGCTCACCGCTTCACCGTTGGTCTGCTGACCGAAATGGATCCTGCCGCCCACACGACGGCGTCGCACGAGGGCATGACACGCACGCTCGGCCTCAACCGCAACCAGGGCCAGGTGATTGAGCTGCGGCTGCGCACCGATGCCGGCGACGGGTACCGGGACTACCGGACCGTGCGGCGGACGCTGTGCCACGAGCTGGCACACAACGTGCACAGCCCCCACGACGCGCAGTTCTGGGCGCTGTGCCACGCGTTGGAACACGAGGTCGAGCGCGCCGACTACCACCGCAGCGGGCGGACGCTGGCCGGCGGCGAGCAGGCATCGGCGGACTACTATGCGCCGATCCGGAACGAGGCCGAGCAGGCACAGTACGACGAGAACGACGACACGGACGCCGGTGGATGGACCGGCGGGTCGTTTGTCCTCGGGACCGGGGCACGGTCTGCCGGGGGTGGCTCGTCAACTTCGCATGCCGATCGGCGTGAGATGGCGCGGGCGGCCGAGGAACGGCTGCGGCGCCTGGCCAGGGACCGGCGGGAAAACCGCGGCAGCGGCCGGGACAACAACAACGGCGGCGGCGGCGGTGGCGGCAACAACAACAACAATGGCGGGTCGGGTGCGTGATGGGGATGGATGTGGATGCAGGCTAAGCATTCCCAGCTATCTCAACTTATCCCGGCGATCTTGGCGTTCGTTTCATAGCGATGGCGTTTGTTCTATACCACGTTTGTTTACGTCTGCGGAGCACTGAAGCTTCTTTCTCAAAATCACAAATGTTCCGGTCGTGCGCGCTGTTCGGATTCGGCTTCGCTCTTGGGTTATTTTGGGTATCTTTCCATCGAAACGCATAGATACTATGTACAGGGAAGAGGAACCCGAAATGATTTCGTGGCTGAGTTGCCAAGACGTTGTAGCATAACCAAAAATAAAGATTAGACAAAAAAAAGAATAGTTCCAGATTTCCAGATGAGTGAAACCCCCCAACGCCAGAAATGCAAGTTCTCGCCGACATGAAAATTCAACCCGTGCCCCCGTCTCTCTTCCAGCGGCTGCTAAAAGGCATTGCTCGTAATGGTATAATGCAATAGATCTAGACAAACGCCATATCCAAAAAGCCTTGCCTGTTCTCTTTTTCTTTTTTTCGTGTGTGCGTGTGTGTGTGTGTGTGCGTTTGTGTGCGTTTGTGTGCGTTGTAAGCTTGGCGCCTGGGCGCAAGGCAACACAGAGCCTCAGGCCACCCTCCCTTTGGTTGTTTGTCGCTGCTCCGCCATATCGGAACAGCTGTCAATGTCAGATCGAATCCTATTATGCGTGCTCAGATCATCATGTGGCTGTGCTCCGCATTGTGTAAATCGCCATCCGGACCAAAAAAAATAAGACTGCATGTTGTTTTGGCATTCAGTTCATCTCGGGCGTTCAGCTGTTGTCCGATTGGATGAAGCCACTGTTGCCCGACTTCTTGTCGGATTGCTTGGCTTCAGTATCCCTTTTAGGGGCCTCCTTTCCGGAGGACCCGGATTTCTTGGGCCGTGTCTTGATCCACTCCTTGTGTTCGGCGTCCCAATAGTGACTGGTGGTGTTAGAATACGAGATGAGGGAAAGACAGGATGAAATAAAAAGAAAAGCGGAAAAGACAGAAAAGACGGAAAAGACGGAAAAGACAAAAAAGACAAAAAACGTACCCTGCCCATTCGGTGGTCACCAAACTCTTCATGCCATACTCGCCCGTCAGGATCTTGTCAAAGCTGTACGGAATGGAAGCAGGCACGCCCTCGAACTCGGTCTCGCGCAGAGGGTACAGTTCGCGTGTCCGGTAGCGGTGGAAATTTTTGCAGCTCCAGATGCCTGGGCGGCGCTTCGGGTCCCGCTCGGCCAGGCCAGTGATGTCGATGAACATGCCATTTGTGGTGTCGATCCAGCGAGCATCGATAATGTTCTGGCCGTCACCGCGCGGCAGGCTGTGGTTGGGGTTGATATCCAAGAGGTACTCGCTGTGGCGCAATTCGCCCGTGGCCGGGTCGGTGTAGTTGTAGACGTGCGTCGTGCGGTTGAGGTTGCGAGCCAGGTAGAAGAGGGTGACGTCGGACACCTGCACGTCCAAGTCATAGTCCCACGGCATGATGCGGCCGTTCCACCACCAGCCCAGCAGTGTGCCATGGGCCAACCAAGTCTCGATGCCGTGGGAGCGGAAGGTGACGAGGTACGAGCGAATCAAGTGCTCGAGAACGACGCGATGTTCGTCGTAGCCCACGATACCGTGAAAGTACCGCTTGTCGTAATGGCCCAGGGTTGGGTCGGCGCCAGGCTCGTCAAAGTACTTTGGCGTCTTTGCCTTGGGCTTGTTGTCTCTCTTTTCATGTTGGACGGCCGGGGCCTCCTGCGGAGAAGCATCTCGTGGTGCCAAGGCTGCTGCGGCGGCCGCAGTGTCTGGGGTGGCGGCCGCGAGAGCTGAGCAGGCGAAGAGAGAGAACACCAAGACGGATCGTAGATACTTCATGGTGACGAGAGGGGAGCGGGACGGGGAAGAGGGAGATTAAGAGGGGAAGAGGAAAGAGGAGAAAAGAAGAGTAGAAAAGGAATAAGTCGCAAAACCCAAGACTCGACCGCTACAGATGCATGGAGAGGCTGTGGTGTACTATGCCAAGGTCGTCCCAGGTCGTCCGAGGTTGTCCAAGATCGTCCAAGAGTCGGCCGAAACGGTGTCGACGAGCAGCTGGCGAGATCGTCGAACGGTGCCGGTGGCAAAGTCGTCGAGATATGTGAGAATCCAAGAGGTCGTCTGGGATGGAAGAACAACAGACAAGAAAGATCCCAGAAGCCAAAAAAAGGAAGACAGGCCAAAATAAAAGAAGAGGAGAAGAAGGATGAACAGCAGACCAACAGCCGCGCCAAACATGGACGAGTATATGAAGGACAAGGCGGAGAAGGCAGGCCGTCTTACGACCAACTTTCTCCTCTCTCTCTCGCTCGTCAGGTACTCCAGAGCCGTGCGAAGAAGATCTACGAGTACGTGTACTCGGTCCAGGGTACGAATACAAGTGTGCCAAGCTACGAATAACATGTGGGCCCTTCTTCCCTCCTTCCCCCATCCCCCTGACGGTATCCATACACTACGACGCAGGCGTGCGTGGTTTTATTGGGGCCTTTTTCAAATCAGGAAGGGGTCCGCATGCTCTTCTCTAGCCAGGACGGCTGGAGGCGGGCCGTGTGGCACGGTGGCGCATACGGAGTACAAGTTGGCGTCCCTTGGCCGAGGTGCTTTTGTAAGTCGCCCGAACCCCACAACCCACTTGCGCCAAACATGAGAGGTACGTAAGCCTTGGCGCAGTGACGGCCGGTAACCGCGAACGAGCATTCTCTGCCCGGCCTTGGCGAGTACTCGTAAGTAGTTACAGAGCACGCGACAGCCAAATGCACTGTAGTGTATTCGTTTCTGGGGGTATTCGGCCCCGAAACCCGTTGACGATAGGTGTATGGGGCGTTTATTTTTGAGAATTTAGATTTTGTTGTACTTTTTTTAGACATTTTCATTCGGTTTACCCTTTTTTTTTTCGTTTTCGTTTTATTCTTTATTCATCCTTTTTTGTGGGTTTTATTCATCGTTTTTACCTTTTCCTTTTTCATTCTTTCTTTCTATCGTATTTTCGCATCTTTCCGGCTTCAGTTTGTTTACCGTACATGCCGACGAGCAATACGAGTAGACACGTCTTCGTACTCGTATTACCCTGCACGAGAATGTTGTAGTGAACCCTTTTTTCATTTTACTGCAGCTGGGAAAGCATCCATCCGTGCATAGTCTTGGCAGAGGAGCTTGTCCCGGCACGAGATAGGGATGGAATAGGGGGGAGCGTTTATCGACCAAAGGCTTGGCACGGCATATTCAACGATGCGGAGTGGCTGGACAGACACCAGACATGAGAAACGCACTGCAACGGTGTCAAGGGTGGCAAGCATAGGCACGCGACAGGACGATCCACCCTTCAATAGGTTTGGTGAGTTGTTTGGACGTGATGGGCTGTTTGATTTTAGAGTACGGAGTACGCAAGACACTACTACGGAGTATTCAAAATATTTTTTCGTACTCGTCAAGCCCTACGAAAGTACGAGTACGGAGACGATGCCCCAGGGCCCGTACAGAGTACTGCGACCGACTACGAATGCTCGAACGAGCTCCGTTTCAGGGAGCGCTGCCGCTTCTCGAAGCGCTAAAGTCGGCAGCCAGGCTGTCCGAGATAAGGACGCGCGGCCGGGGTGACTGATTCGCTGCATGTGCAGGGTGCGACTACGGAGTATCTTGCCAGTACGAATACTCGTACGGAGAACGGAGCAAATCTCGTTTTACCGCCTCGACGCAATTTTTGACGCCATGGCAAGGCAACAGCGGTTGCTTCTCGACTCATACAAGGTTGATGGGGCCTATGGAGTACGGTGTACCCTGTAATAAAAACGGAGTATCTTACGGAGTGCGAGTACGCAGAACAGAGTATGCACCGTACTCGTACGCAGTACGAGTATGTTGCTTAGTAACAACCGCGTTTTAACTGACAGGACCTGGCTCCCGACTTTTCAGACTAGGGACTGGCATGACGAGTGCCCCTAAGCCAACGGGCATGTGTTACCAGTAAAGGTTCAAAAGTAAGCAAACATCGAACAGTAGGGGTTTTATAGAACGGCAGCACGTCGCTGCTGACTGGTTGCAATTCTCGTACTCGTACAGGAATGCCAGACATACATTGTATTCCCAAGGCAAAATAATCTGCAGCATGAAATATACTCCGTAGCATCCACGAAGGCGACCTACGTCGTAATCTGTTCGGCCCTTTGGACAACTAACTATTTCCCGTCTAGTGTATCCTCAGGCCAAAGCTGCATTCCACATTCCTGAGCCATATGGACAAACTGACCTCGGACGAGTACGAGTAGGGAGTACGAGAACGAGACCGACTTTGCACCTGTACGCGTACGAGCACACGCAGCCGCAATGTTACAGCCATTGTCCCAACGCCGTGTCAACTCTGACGGGACGAAGGCAATGCGTCAGCCACAGGCAGTGCCGGTGAGCCGCGTACAGAATACGAGTATAGAATACGGAGTACTCCGTGCACTCGCACTCGTACAGACTACTCCGCCGGCACGGATAGCCGGCCCATAGCGTCCTGTCATCCTTATCTTGCGTAGCATGAACTCCGGGCTCCGTAAATAACGGTCTTGCTTTGCTATACGAGTACGAGAGCCCCTGCTGGACCTTCCTTGTTGGGCACTCGTCATGTGATGCCAGAGACAGCCAATTTGGACTGCCCGGTAGCTCCTCTGGCCGCCCTTTATTCCCACAGATAGGATTCCGTCTTAGCCGATCATCATGACGTACGGGTATTTTAGCGCTCTGCCTTTTCTTCGCGTGCGGTACGGAGTGCGAAGTAGTGCAAATTCCCCGAATGCAGCGAAACTTGCTTGGGCGTCTAGTCCTCCGCACTGTGTACTCGTACCCATCCTTCCGTCCTCCTCCTTGCTGATGGTTTTCTCCTTCTCCTGTCTGTCCATCTGTCTCGTTTCCTGCTTCTATTCTAAAATGTCCATGCACAAGGCTTGTTTTGTTTTCCTTGCGTCCCAGAGCCCAAGGAATTCTTGGCAGTGAAACAGAAGAACACACTGACTCTCTTACCCCGTACGGGATGCCAGCGTGTTATTACATCCGCTGCCAAGCCATTCCGTTTTTCGGGCCCGGAAAGGTCCCCTGCTGAAACCCGCTCCCTTCCCTGAAAACTTGGACGAAGCAGAACGCGTGTTCTGACGAATACGTAAGATAATTCCAGCCGGCGTCAGCTTCTCTCGAACCACTACGAGGTACCCCCATGTCCCAACTCTATTCGCTCTCTGCACCTGAAACAAGCGGCCAGATTCCCTGGGACGAGTCATGCGTCGTCGGATGACGACGCCTCGCTATGGTCACCAGAAACAGACTTCTATATTAAGACATCTAGAACATCCCACGAGCGGAAAAGGTACTCCGTACGGACTTCTCCATACTCCGTTACAAGATCTACTCGCATTTTAACTATCTCCCCCACAGGGCACATTGCATCCACCGCTACGGAGCAAGTACGAGTATGCATAACTCACAAACCCAGACTTTCATCCATGTTCTCAATTCGTGCAGCTCGTGCGTATCTTACGAGCAGCCTTGTTTGCCACTCTAGACGGGGTTTAAAGTTCTCATAATGCTGTCGTCACCTGGTTGCCGCCCAAGATGTCCGTATTCCCTTCCACCGTCCCTCGGGTCTTCAAATGTCCTGACTCGTCTCGTCCTCTCCCATAAACACCTTGTAGATCCGCCGGCTCAACGCCGGGCCCACCGTCCGATCCGACAGCTCCCCATTCCGGTTCCGGCTCTTCAGGCATGCCTCCAGGGCCAGCGGCCCCTCGTCCTCCAGTCCTGCCACCAGCTTCGACACGCTGCCAAATCGCGCCGCTACCCCCAGCGCCACCGGCTCCGTCACCCGCCCGATCTGCTGCAACATCCGCACATACGTCTCGGTGCCTCCGTCGCCCGTTGCAATCTGTCCCGCGTCCATGCAGAACGAGGCTGCCGCCGCATACTCTTGTTCCTTCAGCCGTCGGTACCGCCCCGTCGCAATCTGCTCCGTAAACGACCGGATCCACCGCGCCGTGTCCAACGCCTGCGTGCTCTCCTGCACCAGTACTTCATGCTCCATCTGCAGAGCCATCAGCCCGTCCTCCACCACTGTCTCGTCGACGTGAACTGCTGCTGCAGACCGCCGAGACTGTCTCGCTCGGCTGCCCGCGTCCTCTCCCCGCACCGCCTCTGCGAACTGCCGGTTCCGCGTCGATCGGTTCTTGGCCCGCCACGCCGTCAGTCCTTCAATCAGATACACAATCGAATGGTTCGGGAAATGCCGCTGCATCGTTCGCACATGGCCGCCCAGGTCGTCAATCCGCCGCTGGCCCGCCGGGTCCTGCGCTACAATCAACCGCACCAGCTCCTCGCCACGCAGGAACACCAGCACATGCGGCTCATCCTCGACGCGCAGAGGCACCGGCTCCCAGTGGCCCAGCTCTTCCCGGTACTCGGACGTCACCTTGCGGCGCCATGTCACCACGACGGCTCCGTCCTCGGCACCCGGACTCGTCCACGGCTCAAAGTCCACTTTGATCTCCGCCAGCATCGGCTCCAATACCTCCCGCGTGGCCTGTGGCAGCGTGTTTGGCAATCGCACAATCATCTCCGGTGTCGCCACACTCTTGTCTGTCCGTGACTTGTTGGCATCATGGAACGCCGCCGCTGCCGCTCGCTCTTCGGCCTTCTTCTCCTTGGCCAACTCGGCTGCGATCCGTCTTCTCTCTCGCTCCACCTCGCGGTCTTTTTGTTTCTTTTCCTTTTCTGCCTCCTTCTCTTTGCGCTTTTGTTCACGCTCGGCCTCCTTTTCTTTGCGTCGGGTCTCCTTGTCCCGGCTATCCGCGGCATCGTCTACCCCTGTGCTTTTCCTAGTCGTCGTTGTAGCCGTAGTCCTCTCCGCACCGGATGACGTCCTACGGGATACAGGACTGCCATCCCGGAACGCCTCTTCGCGATTCTTCTTCTGCGGATCCTGGCCTCCCCGCCACGCGGCCAAAAGGTTGTCGACTGTCGTAAAGTCGGCTGTTCTGCCTATATCGTCATCCTCGTCGTCCATAAACCCTAGACGGTGTCCCTCTGAGAAACTTCTCTGCAAGGAACGATGCTGTGTAGGCTTCGGATTCCCTCGCGGGGCCATCCGCTGTGTAGATGTCTTGGCTCCCCAGGTGCGATCCGAGGCGGTCCTCTGGATGTGATGGCTACTGCTTGTTGGCCTTGCTGGAGGGGGCGACGAGCTGGACAACACCAGGATTTCCACGGATTTTTCTTTCCGAACAACTTCCGTTGGTTCTCGTGCTACAGCTCTGTCTTCTGGACGAGGCAATTGGGTCATGAATAAAGAGTCAAAGTCATTTCGACAAGTGTTGTTCGGGGCGACCCGTGCCCTGGGCAATGTTGTGTCCTCGACTTCCGAGCCGGAAGAGTCGAGAAGGTCAATGCACTCTGCTGTCCCATGGGGAAGAGCTCCTGGCTCTCGTGGCCGCGGTAGTGAAGGCAACTCCTTCTCGGCGGGTATGGCTGGCAATGGTGGTGTACGTATCTGTCGTCTTACTGGAGACGAAGAGTCGAACCGTAGGGCTGATGGCGAGCTGCGCCCTGGAAAATCGCTATCGAAATCGGCCATGCTGATCGGAGCAACAGCCGCAGCAGCTGTGGTCGTCCCACTTCCCACGTGCAACCGTGGCCGTTTCGGAAGGCGTTCCTCATCATCTGCATTGTCTTTTGCAACACGCCTGTTGTCGTGTTCGCCAGAAGCATCGGACAGCAACACTACTTCTCGGTCGTCTTCCTTCCGGTTATTGGCTTCTGCCAGTGTTCGTTTTGGCGCTGGCTTGGTCTGAAAAGGCTCCTGGGAAACCGAGGGGACGGGAGACGAAACCTCGTCCGAGTAAGGTTCAAAAAACCCGACCCGGCGTGGCCGTTTGGTTGCCGGGGTGGCAGCGACAGCAGAAACTGCCACCGGTTTTGCTCTTGTGGATGTCTCCGATGCTGTTGTCGGATTCTGCGGCGGACCATTTTTCCTCCTTTTTGATGGCCCGTCACAAAAGACACCCGGTGAACTAGGCGGATCTGAGTCGTCACTCGAGAGGAGCACGATGACGTCGTCGGCCATGTTTGGACGCGGGTCAGAAGTGAAGCCGTTGCGAAAGGCAAAAAAAAGTGGTGAAGACGTTTAAGACTTCTTTCGGCTCACGTGCAGCTGCGCTCCGTTCTGTCCGGGCCAAAGCAGGAAGGAGGGGCTCGTTTGTGTTGCTTTCCATGGACGCGGCGCGTTTCCCCTGAGCCGACGCGAATCTAGCGGGTGGTCACGTGACCTTAAAACGCTGTGAAGGCCGCATTCACTACAACACTGGGATCCCATGTCCAACGCTCACGACCATCCACGACTTCGTTGGTTCTTGAAACAGACTGCATCACATATCCCATTCTCCCAGAACCTTCCATGTCAGAAATGGCGTGATGGAAATCTCAGGGTGCAACGGAGGCAGCCATTCCAACTCTGCGTGATGTGTGACTGACTTTACGACGAAAAGAAACGTTCAACAATGTGACCTTGTCATCACCTCAATCATGGTTGCCAAGGAATCCTCCGTAATACAGAATACGAAATGAGCAAACATGAAACAGCCGCCCAATCAGCTCATCTCATCTGTCCTCCATCATACAATGAGGAACGGTGGAGAGAGGGAAGTGGAGCAGAAAGTGTCTGAGAGCCCTCGAGCGCTGTGCGATGGCGCGCACGGGCATGGGATCGTGGGCAGTGTCTCTTCGAGTCTGCCTGCACTTATGCCGGAATGGACAGAGTGACATTCGGCGGGGCATCTTTCTGATGTCCTTGCCGCCCTTGCCGTTCAAGTACCTCCATGTTCTGTACGCATCTGGATGTCGTATAGCTCGTACTGGTGTTCGAGTACTTTTGCAGTAGTCGGGTATAAAGCACTGCTCCTTGAAAATTACAAGCCAAGATGTGAAACGGTTCCAAGCCGCGGACAAAGCTGGTGCTAGATGCTGTGTTTGCGTGTCTGTGGTATCTGGAAATACGCCGTCCTCACAACGACCAATTTACGCCCTGGAGACCCGAGGGATTCAAGTCCCGAAGAAGTGCTAGTGTTTTGGCCCCGTTAGCATCGAAAGTCCCTTACATATCAAGTATCATTAGATTGTACGGACAGTTTATCTTGCTCTTACGGAATACGGAGTACGGGGAAGTGACATCTTTTGCTGGCATGCTTGGCGTTCGATTTACCCCATCTTGGCGACTGCGAGCTCGGTGTGCAAAAAAGCATAGTGCCCATAGTATGCTCTGTCCAACGTGAGATGAATATCCCCCACCTGTTCCTTTTCACGAGTACGGAGTACGGAGTACGGAGCACAACTTTGTACGCTTTACTCTCCCACAGAATTCACCGCTTTACGCGAACCGCAAGAAGTGCGGAGACACCGTTGTAGCCGAAGTTCCTACAGGAGAATCAGACACTGATCGGACTACTTGAGGATCCGCGACGTATGAGAGACAAGACACGGCTATTGCGACGTGCTTGGGGGCGTAAGATCCGCGTGTACGCGTACTTTGCACGTCGTCAGTTGGTAATGCAAGCGAAATTTCATTGTGACAATCCGTATTCGAGGTCCACTGATATGGTAAGAGAGGCGGTGCAGTCTTTGTACAGAAAAGATCTGCTGGATGTTGCAATACGAGTAATCAAGTTGACCAGCTGGCCTAGGCAATTTGGAGGTCAAGTCTATCGTATGCTCCGATTATACGGAGGATGGAGTAGTCAACTGACGAGATGAAATACTCCGCATTATATATAGAATAGTAAGATGGAGCATCCCATATTGTACTCCGTAGACCGCGAGAAATATGTACGGAGAACTGTTGGGAGCTGATCAAAGCTCCATGCTGCAAATACCCTGTAGACCACATGTTTGTACGGAGCACTTTGTACAAGTCTGGGCTGTTGAGCGAGGATCGTGAAGATCATTTGAGACCGTGGGAAAAACCACGAGCACGCGCACCGGCGACCAGATCGCTCAAGCTTTCTCTGCCTATGGAGTACAATGATCTCAAAACAGAAATAGCCGATACTCTTGCATTAGGGTGCCGAACAATAGGAAAGGGGCGAACACCTTTTGGGGCATTGCCGAGCTCGCATGTTTTTTATGGCCGACACCAAGGCGTGCAAATGCCCCGTAGTCTATGAGAGTGCCGTACCAGACGATAATGATAACTGGTTCAGGAGGAATGCAGGAGGAGCCTTATGGAGTACAAATTCTCCATCGCACTCCATAGCCCATCTCTCCTTCAGGGTGTTAAGACCACTTAAAGGCCCGAACACAGAAGCGTCACTGCGTGGAGCAGTACTCCTTGCCATCTCGGACTTCCAGGGCATGGCATCGAGTGGAACAGCAGTGGAGTGAGGAGAATGTTGGGAGTATGGAGCAAGATACTCGTACGGACTACTCCGTACGATCATTTGCCCTCGTACAGGGCGAAGCAGTAAAAGTGTTGGCCTGCGCAACAGTGGATTAGCAGGCCACCTCTGCTGCTGTACTCCGTACGCGTCTTCTGACGGGCGTGCTTTATCTGGCGATGCATGTTCTCCATATCCATATCATATTTATACCTACGAGTACGGAGTACATGCCCATGCATCCTTGTGCAGCCTTCTGTGCACGTTCTTCGGCTGAAGAAAATTCATCGCTTGTGCATAAATGGCCAAGACAGGGAAGCCACGGCAATTCATAGCGGGAGAAGAGGTGTCAGGCCCCCTAAAGCGAAAGGCTTTGGCCTTCTGTGGAAGTCAGCTCCGCCGCACTTCTATTCTGATTGGTTGTTGCTGGTGCCCACCCATGCTGGACCGGCAAGTCCTGCAGGCCCGTCACGGCCCTGCAGCATGCAGGAGCGGAAAGGTCTGGCCTTGCCGGCGGTACTCCGTAATACCTGCAAGATACGAGTATCTTGCTGGCTGCACGCAGTACCCGTACGGCACATATAGCACGTCTTTTTCCATAGACAAATAAGGATCATCCAGAAAGCTAACGCTATAGCGGCACCTGGCCGGAATTGGCTGGCACAATGGCAGAGCGAGTACGGAGTACGGGGAACGGAGAACGGAGCAACAGTATCTTACTATCGTACTGCTAGTGTTCAGGATCGTGCCTTCTCATTATTCAGCACTTGGCCGTTCGCAAAGGTCAGGGGGGCTGGCAGAAAGAAGGAAGGCACGGCCCCGGTGGTCTTCCCCGTGTTAGCGTGTACTATATACAACCCGTAGGCCCCTATTAAAAGGTACTTTGCCCTGTATCCCTTGCCGTTGTCCTCTGTACGAAGTACCGGCGATTCCGTCCCCGACAAGTGGAAGTCCAAAGTACGGAGTACTTGGCAGGCCAACGGCTGCCACTCTCCCCACTGAACTAGCCTGCCTAGCTATCCCATCCCTGCCCGGCCTTGCCTTCCCTCGTGGTTGAACCGTTTTCAGTGTGTGGCGAGCACGTCGGTCGCTCCTGCCTGTTGCCGTTCCTGACTTTTTTTTCGCTCCTGCCTTCCGCCCCCTCCCCGACCCCCCTGTCAGCTAAATCTCAACCATATGTGCACGCAAGACGTGTGGTCTCCTTTTTTCACTTTCGCTTCGTGAGCTTTCTCGATTTCATCCTCGCACCCAACATACCCCTGTTCCATCCATTCCATTCGAGTTCCCTGGCATTCCTGACTACTGTCAGTGTCTCTAGGAGCATCACTCTTTCTCTCTTGCTCTTTTCTCTTTTCCTACAGAAGCTATCCCGTATACTCCGTACGCTTCCTCTTCTTCTCTTCACTATTTTCTTCATTGCTTGCCTCTTCCGTTCCTCCTCTACAGAGCATATTCTTTTCGTCTTTTCGTCTTTTCGTTCCTTATACCCCTTTCGTTCCCTCTACGCTCGATCAAGAAACGGATACGACGAATTCGCGCTCGATTTATCCCATCGCCAATCAGAAACGCCCACAAACGCGTTTTTTCCTTTTTAAATTGGCACCCCCTGGTGGTAATAAAATAAACATATGGGCCGCTTCGACTGCACCCAATACCTCTTACGAGTATTTCGGGACTAAGGTACAAGGTATGCACTCCCCTTAATGGCTGGCCCCCTCCCCCTTTTCCCGCAAGTCCCCCGAACCAGACAGACGGAGCGACGGCTTGGTTTTGCTGCAAAGTCATTCCCATCTGCTCCGGCTTGACTCTGCGTTTTCCTGCATGCGCCTTGGGGTCCGGTTTCCCATTTGTCTCATTTATCCTGGCCGTCTACCTCCACCGTTGCGGCAGGGACCGCACATGTTATTCTTCACCAGAGTATGAACTTCCTATTAACGATCTCCTCCAGAACGAATCTCACAAGCCACACCTACCCCCCGGTTTGATTTCCTCACTGGAATGACGCATTTGCGGAGAGCACACTGAATTCGGCCATATCGTCTACCGTGGACTCCGTCTTGCACGACTTTTTTTTTCACTTCTTCCTCAACCCTCCCCGATCAGCCGGTTTTCATTTGCTTCACACCGCCAGCTCCCTGTCTTGCGCGCGTTAATACACACCATACTCCGTAATTGGGCGCAATCCAGTCAGACAGCAGCACTGAAGTGCACCTGCTGGCCAACTGGCCAACTAGCAGAGCGAACCAACACCAGGGTCTATCGGCAAAAAGGTATCTTTTCAGAGGTGGGAAAAAAGTACAGCGCCAGCAATTTCTTGACGCCCGCTTGGGTTGGACCTATTATATCGTCCCCTACCTGCTTCCGCATAAAGGATTTTAAACGGCCATGGAACGATCCTTCACACCCACCGCGTCCGCGCGTGCATCCGCTTCGTCACCGTATCCTCCTCTTTCGACAGGTGTTGCCGCTCTTGCCGATGCAGCCTCGAGCGCAAACACATTTTCTCCAACATCTCCAGCAGGCTCCATCAGCCGACCCATGAGCAGCATGGTCCGTCAGGGTCAGCCACCGAGAAGCAGCAGTCGCATGAGCGCTGGCAGCAAGAATGGCGGCAGTCGTGCTTCAGACGAGGAATCCCGCACATCTGTCAAAGTTGGTATGTACTTCTTCCAGCCCAAAGTCCTATCCCTTTGGATACGGTACAGAATCTCGGCGTGCATGTTGCCTGCGCTTTGCTCTATCTTTTTGCTAACAACCCCAGCTGTCCGCGTGCGCCCACCATTGCGGCCAACCGATCCTGGCTTCGACCTGATTCCGCAGCGCTTCCAACGATCCATGGTCCATCTCACGTCCAACACCAACCTCAGCATCGAGTCGCCGCAGGGACGTAAGCTCTTTGTTTTTGACCGCGTGTTTGGCCCCGAAGTGGGCCAAGATGGCATTTGGGAGTATCTGTCCGAGTCCATTGACGCCTTCACGACCGGCTACAATGTATCTTTGTTAGCATACGGCCAATCCGGCGCAGGAAAGTCCTACACAATGGGAACTTCGGGACCGATCGATCACGACGATCTCGACGTTATGGGTAAGCTCACCAGACACACTTCACCTGCTGCATTGCAATCCTTACTTATCCCATCAGGCGTTATTCCTCGGGCCGCCACAGAATTGTTCGAGAAACTAGAAGGTCCAAAGGGAAACCCCAACCGTGGTTCCATGTCTCAACTCCGTACTCCCAAGGGATACGGCCAGCCCGCCCCGAAGGCCGACAAAACCTGGAGTCTCAAGGCCACCTATGTTGAGATCTATAACGAGCAGCTTCGCGACCTTTTGGTTTCCGAAAACGTTCCGACCTACGAACGTGCGACAGTGACTATCCGCGAAGATGTCAAGGGCAACATTCTCCTTACAGGTCTCCGTCAGGTTGAAATCAACTCCGTCGACGACCTCATGCAGGCGCTCGATCTAGGCTCCACAGTTCGACAGACTGACGCCACTGCTATCAATGCCCGCTCGTCGCGGTCGCATGCAGTCTTCAGCCTGAATCTGGTCCAACGCAAAAGTGGTTTGCAGACGTCCAAGGCCGAAAAACGCATGTCCGTCCCACTGGAAGCGCTGTCGGGCAGCGAGTCTTGGGTTACGATCGACAGCAAACTCCACTTTGTCGATCTAGCTGGAAGTGAACGCTTGAAGAACACGGGTGCTCAAGGCGAACGCGCAAAAGAGGGTATTTCCATTAATGCCGGTCTTGCAGCTCTGGGCAAGGTCATCTCGCAGCTGTCGTCACGCCATCCAGGCTCCCACGTGTCCTACCGCGACTCTCGACTGACCCGTCTGCTGCAAGATTCGCTGGGTGGCAACGCCATCACCTACATGATCGCCTGTGTGACTCCTGCAGAATTCCACCTCAGTGAAACCCTCAACACTGTGCAATATGCACAGAGAGCCCGGGCCATCCAGAGCAAGCCGCGCATCCAGCAGGTGGAGGAGGGCGACAAGCAGGCGATCATCGATCGTCTCAAGGCCGAGGTCGCCTTTCTGCGTGAACAGATCCGCAGTACAGCAGCGAGCGGGACAAACGGGGACCGACGCGTCGCGTCTGCTAATGAGCGTACTGACCGCCCAGGCGAGCGGGAAGTTGAACTGCAGAATGCCCTCCTGGATGCCCAGGAAAATTATACCGCTCTCAGCCAACGACATGCTAAGCTCATTTCTGAAATGGCTAGAGCCCGGGACAACGAGGCATCAGAGAACGAACAGGCTGCTGCTACCTCGGGCGACAGTGCATCCGAACGATTGGACCGATCCAACAGCTTCGCACAAGCCGTCGAGCAAGTTGTTCTTGAATACGAAAAGACCATCCAAAGCCTCGAGCAATCTCTTTCGAGCACCCGTGCTACACTCTCAGGCACGGAGACAACACTTCTCGAAAAGGAGAGCAAGTGTGCCTACATTGAGACAATCAACACGCAACTTCAGGCCCGCCTTCAGAAACTGATGGACCGTGAAATGAGCACCGAGAACTACTTGCACGACCTGGAGTCCAAGCTTGATGGTCACACATCTGGGGAGGAGAAGAACGCGACCATCATTATCGAGCTGCGCAAGGAGATCGCACGCATCCGCGAGAACGAGGCGACATGTGAAGACTACATTTCCACGCTGGAAGAGCGCCTTGCCGAGGCCGACCAGGATGCCGAGCTCATGCAGCGTGAGATTGACCGCCTCGAGCAAGTCATTGAACGCCAGCGCAGCCTGGGCAAACTCGACTCACTTTTGTATGAACTCGATAACATGCAGCAGGACGGCCTTTCGGAGACCACAACCGTTGTTGCTGGTGTTCTTACGGGAACCGATGGCCCCGAGGGAGCAATCAACGGCAACGGAATGGGCCATCGCCACCGCCGAACCAGCAGTCGCAACATCATTGAGCACTCTCGCAGTCAGAGCCACGTGAGTCGTCTCAGTCACAGCACCGAAGTTATCCTAGAAGAGGAGGATGCCGACAATGTGGGCGCGGACGGTGTTGATTCTGAGTACAAGAAGAACGGTACAACGGAAGGTATCGCAGGCGAAGCCGAAAATTTTAAGAGCCATTCAGCTTCACGATCTGAGAGCCGCGTCTCGGCACAGTCTAGGGTCATGGCCGACAAGCTCGAAACAACCACCCAAGAGCTGGTTGACTTGCGCGTGGAGCACGAATCGACGTTGAATGAGTTGGATGTCACCCAAGCCAAGTATGAAGAAGCCTTGCGGGCACTCGCCGAGCTGCAAGACTCCGTGGAAGAATCCCGCCGCCGAGCTTATGGTGCTAGAGATTCTGTGCTGTCCATGGGCACGACACAGACGGCGCAGACGAGACCTTCTTCATTCATGTCCGATGTACGGTCCGATGAGACAAAGAATGGCCGCTACATTACCATCTCCCGAAACCTCTCGGCCGAACTGTCGTCCGCATTGGATTCGCCGAGCACGGTGGATCATTCCGATACCGAAACTCTCTCACCGAGATCGAAATTGCCTACCAGTACTGTTGTTGAGACATTGCCTATTTCTGATTCCACGCCTGTGACGCCTGTGGTTGCGGATCAGCCTGCGGATGATGCCAGCAGCAACGACGAAGCGAGTTTCGAGACCAGTGCCGAGAGCGTTGAAAACGCCGAGAACGCTGAGAACGCTGAGAACGTCGAGAATGTCGAAGAGGAGCTGAAGCGGCTGCGTGCGCTGGCCTCGAAGAAGAAGGAAGATGAGCAGAGGCTGGCTCAAAAATATGCAAATCTCGAGCAGCAACATCACGATGCCCTTGACCTCGTGGAGGAGCTCAAGACAGAGGTTGCCAAGGCCCAACAGGCTGCTGAAGTCACATCGCCACGCTCATCCACGCCCGTTATCCGCCGCAAATCCAGCCAGAATGTCATGAGCATTGACCGCGTCCACCGGTCATTCGCTTCCCTCCGAAACATTGCTGCCGAAAACTTCGAGAACAACCCAGATGTCATGCAGAGCTTTGAGATTAACTTGAATGCCGCCGTTCACGAATTGCACGGTCGGCTGGAACGTATCCAGGAGCTTGAAGCTGGCGTTGCAGCTGCCAAGAAAGAAATGGAGACTAAGATGACCATCATCTCAGGGCTGACTCGCGAGCGCTCAAGCTTGAAGAGCTCGCCCATGGATATCTCACTGGCTTCGACACTGCGTGACCAGCTAGAGAAGAACGAGCAACAGATGCGGGATATGCAAGAGTCTTACGCTGCACGCGAAAGCGAACTGCAGGCAGAACTCGAGTCGCTGCGTACTGGAGCTGGCATGACTTCTACCGGAGCCGACGCGGTTGCAGACGAAGAGCATACCGAGAAGATCCGGGGCCTGGAGCAGGAGCTGAAGAAGTGGGAGTCAAAGCACCAGACAGCCTTGGTGTCTATGGATGAGACCGAGAAGCATATGAAGGAGCAAATTGCGCAGCTCGAGACGCAGCTCTCATCTGTGAACACGCAGCTCATTGAGATGACGAACAACTCAAGCTCCGCAGAAGCGGACTCGGCGGCGCATGCGGAGGCGAAGGCTCTCCTGCAGCAACAGCAACAGCAGCAGCAGGAGCAGATGCAGCTTCTCCGGCACGAGGTGGACGAGTACAAGGCCATTATCAACAGCAACGCTGCTAAAGTGTCTGATCTGGAGGCGAACCACTCATTTGCCAAAGCGCAGCTGGAGGAAGCGATGCAGGCTCGCGATGCTGCTCGGGAGGAATCCAAGACGCACCAGTCGCTGGCGTCTCAGCTCAAGGAGAAGATGTCAGAGACGATTGCGGGACATGAGAAGACCCTGGCTGAGCACGAGGAGAATCTGAGGAGTCTGCATGCGAAGCACGCCGACGAGTTGGAGACTGTCCGGCTTACGCTGCAGAAGGAGTTTGACGACGAGGTGCAGGTTCTGATGGCGGAGCATGCGGAGAACATTCGCATTCTGGAAAGCGACCTGACGGAGGCCCGCGAGGATCTCATGAAGGTGGCGACCCAGGTGGCGTTTGCTCTTGGCATGGACGTGAGTGTGGAGAGGGTGTCGGAGCGGATTGAGGACCTGATTGCGGAGCAGAAGGCCCTGGTGATGGAGCGGCAGAAGAACATGGAGCTCCAGGAGACTGTGGCGGAGTTGACGAACATTAGCGATGCGGTGATGCAGGATCTGGAGGCTGTCCGGGCGGGCTTGCTGACGATGCTGGGATCGGAGGCGGAGCAGACGAGAAAGCCCGGAGCGAAGGTGGCGGACCAGCTGGCGATTGTGCAGAAGCGGATGACGGAACTGGAGACGCGCAGCAAGAAGAACTCGCGGCTGGTGGATGAGCTGGAAGAGCAGCTGCAGACCAACTTTGACCAAGCACAGCTTACGACTAACCGTCTGTCAACACTGCAGTCGGAGCGCAACCAGCAACTGGAGGAGGCCACTGCGGCGAGAATCCGCATGCAGTCGGAGCTGGAGACGATCCGGGAGGAATATGCAGCCCTGCAGGTGAGTTTGAACGAGGCAGATGCCTTCAGACGATGTACGAGAACGAGAACGAGACTAACCCCAACTCTCCAGGCCCGGTTTGGTACGGTCGACAGTGCACCGCAGCGGTCCAACTCGACCAACTCGCAGCTGCACAAGAGCGGATCGGTGTCGGCGCTGCCGTCGCCGCCTCCGGCGATTCCTCTGCCGCCGCTGCCGAGCAACTCACCGCCGCCTTCGGGAGCGGTTCCTTCGACGCCGACGACGATGCGTCCGGCCAGCAAAGACGTTGCACTGCACCAGATCCAGCAGGACCAGGAGGCTCGTATCCGGACGATCGAGAAGCACCTGGATGCGGAGAAGCAGCTGACGCAGACACTGGAAGAGGCGCTCACGGATCTGGAGGAGCAGTCGAACAAGATGAAGGCGGACTGCGACGCATGGCGCCGTCGGTGCACGGAGCTGGAGGCGGAAGTCAAGGAGCTCAAGGAGCGGCCGCAGGACAACCGGTGGAGCCTGCACCAAGTGGAAGAGGAGCGGAAGAAGCGGCGGGATGCAGAGATTGCCCGGGCGCATTTGGAGGAGCGCATGAACGCAATCAGCAAGAAGAAGAAGAAGGGCAGCCTGAACTGCTTCTAAGCAGGGAAAGGCATGTCTTTTCTTTTTTTTCTCTTCTTTTGTGTTCTTTTTTCTTTGGTCTGTTGATGTTGATGACGATTCCGTTGTCATGTTCTTTCACCCTTCTTCACGGCCCATTTTTCTTCTTCTTTTTTCCCTCTATGTTCTATTCCCCTTGGGCATTGTTTTTCTGTCAGGGTGTGGCGAGGAGTTGCTTGGTTTCTTGTTTTTCTGGCTTTTCTGTTGCGCAGCTTGACTGGGCAGCAGAGAAGAGCAGTACCCCGCGAGTGATTTATACCACCATCATGGTCGTCGGGCGAGGCATTCTTGTTCGATGTATTCCCTGATTTCCCGATTTCCCGATTCCCCCATTGTTTTGCTATTTCCCTTCTTTTCGTGTATTTTTCCCCATTTCTCCCATACTTTTTTCTATTTTCCCTTGCCCCATTTTCATTTCTTCCTGGTCAATGTTTACGCTTCTTGAATGGCTGAAATGGCATGATTGTTAAGCAGCATTGGCACTTTCTTTTCTTTTCTTATACCAGAATGGACGAGACGGATGAGAAGTGTGCGTACGGGGGAGGATAGGAGACATTTGTTTGCATGTTCCATTTCCATTTCAGCGAGGCATTTGACCTCTGTAAGATACATTCTACGAGGGTCAGTGAATTGAGTGCGTTCTAACATTGTGACAAGGCTGTAGGCCGAGGTAGCATTGATTTGCAGAGGGCATTGATTTGCAGAGCATTGATTTACAGAGATTGATGTACAGAGGATTTGGTGGAGACGACTATCACGAACTGTTGTTCTTGTGCTGGGAACGGGTTCGCGAAAGCCATGCAGATCGACATGGCGTACTCCGTAGTCTGTATGACCAAGGGCGTCAGAAGTGTCTCGCTCGACCAGGCCGTGTTTTGTGTTATGGGAGCAAGCCATGGAAACAGAGGCGGAAGATGGCGTGACGAGGAGGAGATCCCCTGTACGGAGTACGGAGTATTCTGTCACTGTATTCCCTAGAGGCAATGTTCTGGTTCTGACCCATGATATCGCGACTATTATTGACTACACGAATGCGACGCCAATGGAGACACTCGCTAGCCACGGATCCACGGGCTCTGCCGGAGAGCATGGACCTCTCGTGCTCATTTCCAGGATGTGTGGCATGCGAGTACGAGTATTGGAGGCGTCTGTCTGTCCGTGTCTGTGTGGTACTATGTTGAAAGTTTCCGTGCCGGACTGCACGTCTTCTGTCATGCATCGCGGATCTTTCCTCTTTCCTCTTTTCTCTCCTCTTTCCTCCTCGTCGCTGTGCTCTGACCGCGCGGACAAGGCGTCGCCAGAGGCGGGTCCAAGCGGACGCCACAGGCAGCATAAACGGCACTGAGAATGGGGTGGGAGGCCGACGGGCGTACGGAGTACGTGAGACATTCCAAGACAGCACGCAACAGCATTGGCCCACCCCGACCGTGGTTTGCTTCGCGTATCGCTGAACAGGCCAGGAGTAGGGGTACTACGAGTACTCGAGTACTCCGTACTCCGCAATAAGAGTACTTCGAGTACGAGAGCATTACTAAGCAGGCTGACCCTGTCACGTTTCGGCCTTGCACATCTTCATTCCGTTTATGCAGCCTAGAGACGGAGGTGTATTCTGTACGGAGGATTCCGTACTCCGTATTCCGTATTCTGTATCGTATTCCGTATTTGAATGTACTCCGTACTCCGTACTCGTACTCGTTTATGCCGTCCGGCTCGTACGAATGGCCGCCGATCTTGCCACAAACCAGTCGATTTGGCCATCGTGAAGAATTGCAATGAAAAAGTACCGACCACCAATCTCTGCCGACAGGGTACTGGCAATACAGACGACACCGAAAACGTGCAGCCATCTGCCAGACACCTCCGTCTGCTAGCCCCAAGTGGGTAGGGTGGGCAAGGGTTCAAGGGTTCAAGGGTTCAAGGGTTCGAGGGCTCAAGGGCTCAAGGGTTGTCGAGGGAATTACTCGTATATAGTAATCCATTCACAGTAGTGCGTGCATTATAGTGTATTATCTTGGGTCATACGTCGTATCTTACAGGCCGGCCAGGACTGGCCGGCCAGCCGTTTCAGGGGGCTGCCATCGTGGCCGTTGCGATCTGACCGACGGCCAAAACGTCCGTCTCTGCACTTGTCTGGCGAAATTGCAGGATATATGATTAGGAGTACTCTGTACTCCGTACTTGCACGATAGGAGTCCGATCCTGCGCCTCTGGATCAGCATCCTTCGAGTCCCGAGACGAAGAGTACTCTACGAGTAAGATACTCTGCTCCGTATTCATTCCTACTCGTACTCATAGCTACTCGTACTCATCCCCATCCACGTGATCCACTCTCATCTGCTGCACTCCTCGCGTTCCCACTAACCAGAAAAAAGGGGTAAATCGGAACTCCACCGGACATCCCTGTTCGAGACCCTTGCCCAGCCATCTTGGCCCTAGTCGGAGCTCTGACCTCGATCCTAAACGGGCATCGCGTTCCCACCCTATTGACTTTTCCAGCGTTCCATCTCGCGTCCATGGCTTTTGTTTTTTTCGTTTATGTTTTTATTTTTTATTTTTTATTTTTTTTTCTCTTCTCTTCGCCCTGCGTCAGCACCGACCGCTTCTCCCCAGCATTGGCTGCATGCAACCCACCATCTGCCCCTCTGGACTGCAGGCTCTTGCAGGCACCTTGCAGGCACCTTGCAGACTCCTTGCAGACATACGCAGGACGCATCGCCAGTCCCGGCTGTCGCGTTGTGTCGCCATAAAACACCCCATTCGTACGAGTACTGGTCCGTAAAAGTATCTTATGAAAACCCGTAAGAACTAATTCTCGGTCTTAACAGTACGGAGTACTTGTCAGTTCTCACTCAGTACTGCGTATTCACTCCCTCTTCTCCGTAATCTTAGTCCTCCACTCTTTCGTCCGGCCTTGCCAACCCTCATCCTCGCCCGCTTCTGCCTTCTTCCCACACCCCGGTCACCTAATATTCCTCGTCTCCGTCCTGCCTTTCCTTTTTCTGCCTGGCCTAGCTCCTTGTCCTTCCCACTTCTTTCCATCCCCCTCACCCCCGTCTTGTCCCTCCTTCTCTTTTCTTTGCTCCTCATCCCCCCCCCCTCTCTCGCGTCTCCTTCTCCTCCTTTTTCCTCTTCCTTCCTTTCCCCCTTCTTTTTTCTTCAGTAGCATCACCAAGCTTCTCTTTGCCTGTGTGCTTCCCGCAACAGCCAAAGCAGCGATCCTGCTTCCGTGGGTTTCGCTCTCGCCTTCTGCTGCACGCATTTGTTGTGCCTCTTTTTTTTTTCTCTCTTTTCGCCTTCTTCGCACATACTGTCCATTCCCTCAACGGGAGGATCACACTGCACTCGCTCGTTTTCCCTCGTGTATCGCCTTCGTTTCTTGTTTCACATTTTCTTCGTGGTCCGCCAGCTGCACCAAGCTGTTTCTTCGAATCTCTTCTCTTCGCTTCTCCCTGTTCCTTGCCCAGCCACCCCTTTCGCTTCGTGGACCTGTAACCACCTATCAACCTTTCATTCTTTGCCCGGCTGCCCATCCATTCTTTTATCTACAATCTACTGCAACAAACACGCACATCCACCATGGCGCCGTCTCTCAGCGCCCGCCCGTCCTTTACGAGACCGCGGACGAGCGACCGCGATGGCCGTCCCAGCACCCGCGACCAGGGCGACACCAGCCTCATCATCCCCAGCCGCACGTCGTCGCTCCACTCTCGCATCACGCAGCCCATCCCGTCCACCCTGAACAGCAAGCCTCAGCAGCGGACCCCCAAGACCCTCACCCATGCCTACATGGTCTGTGGTGTCGGCCGCGAGCCCTCCCAGTGGGTGAAGGCTCCTGCTCCCGCCCAGGGCAAGATTGGCCACATGAAGGGTGCCGTCGGCCAGTTCTGGCTGCCCGAGATCCTCGGCAGCAGCCCCCGTCTCGAGCAGGACAATGAGATTGCCCGTTCTCTGCATGCCGCCATGCGGGTAAGTTGTCTGGTCCTTGGTCCAGACGCGTCAAACAAACAAAGCTAATCATCCACAGGCCTGCTTCCCCCACGACGTCGAGATCTGCACCGGCCGCAGCCAGCCGCACTGCGTCCACCATGCCTTTGTCCTGCAGCAGGACTCCTCGCACACCCTCTACGGCATCTGCCTGCGCGTCTGGTCCCGTGCCGACGAGAAGCGTGCCGAGACCATCCGGGACCTCCGCAAGCGCACCGAGACCGACTTCTACGACAACGCCGACGAGACCTACTGGATTCCCTACTGCCTGTCCTTCTTGTCTCGCTACCCGCTCTACAACCTCCTGGGCGACTACCTGCGCGGCATGTGGATTCACTGGAACAAGGCTACGAACCTGTTCCACGCTGAAGAGGTCTCGCGCATCCTGAGCTTCCCGGCTCCTCGCCTCAACGATCTCGTCCGCATCGACATGAAGGACTACGCCCTGTGCTACCAGTTCCCCTCCTCGCCCACCGGCTTCCAGAACTTTGCCATGTGGCCGCTCTTCTGCTGTCTCTCCATTCCCAATATCGTCGGTGTCATGGAGGCCGCCATCTCGCCCACACGCCGCATCATCTTCGTCAGCCACTACCCGGCCATGCTGACCATGGCGGCCGAGACGGTGCGCTTCTGCGTCCGCGTCTATGAGTGGAGCGGCCTCTACGTCCCCGTTGTCCACGCCCGCCACGCCAAGGAGCTCGTCCAGGAGCCGGGCCCGTACATCCTGGGCATCACGGCCGAGTGCCGCTCGCTGTTCACGGCGCCCACGGATGCACTGGTGGTCGACCTCGACCGCAACTTTGTGCTGACCTCGAGCCCGCCCACGGCGCTGACGCCGAGCCAGCGCAACAAGTTTGTCAGCCGCCTGACGCAGTCGCTCAACGGCGACGTGACGCCGTCGGGTGTGCCCGCCCACCTGCGGTCGGCGTATGGTGGCGGCAAGCTGGTGCCGGCCGGCCAGATCATTGTGATGCGCGGCGAGGTCGAGTCGATCCAGGACCCGGAGTGGTGGAACCAGGACTCCATCATGGCGGTCATGGACCACGTGTGCGAGAAGATGGGCCGCAACTCGGGCATCAAGGCCGTCTTTGGCGGCTCCGTCAAGAAGCCGCTGATGACCAAGGTGTCAATGCGTCATCTGAACGAGATTGTGCGCGAGCGCAACCAGTACTCGCGCGACGCTCTGGAGGCGTGGCAGGACTTTATCAACCTCAAGGGCCGCATGGACACGGAGCTGGCCAAGGTGACGAAGCGCAACAACTACCTGGTCGAGGAGCTCGAGAGCTGGAAGCAGCAGTTCCTCAAGTTCCAGGCCTTTGCCGAGCAGCTCACCAAGGAGACGCAGGACCTCAAGGTCAAGATCGAGAACCACAAGCGCGAGAACCGCCGCCTCAACGGTCTGCTGGACCAGCAGAAGGACGACAACGCGCGCCTGTCGGTCCGTCTCACCGGCACCGAGAAGCAGCGCGACGACGCCCTCGAGGCGCTGGTGCTGCAGCAGGAGATTGCCGAGGAGCTGGAGCGCGAGCGCAAGCGCAACACCAAGGAGCTCACGGCCCTGCAGCACACCAACGTGACGCTGGCGCGGCAGCGCGACGAGGCCCGCCGCGTGGTGCTGCACCTGCGCAGCCTCATCGGCGGCCAGACGCACCACATGGAGCACCTGGTCGAGTCGCTGACGAAGCCGGACGACCTGCTGGAGGAGCTCGAGGCCGTCTACGAGGAGGAGATGGAGAGCGCGAGCGTGTCCGAGGACGACCACCACCTCAAGGCGCGCGACAGCCGGCGCATCTCGTCGTCGAGCTTCAAGGATGTGGCCGACCGCCACCTCAAGGACAAGACGGATGCCATTGCCCACATCATCCGCAACATCTCGGAGCAGTGCCAGGCCGCCGTCGAGGGCCTGCAGATGGCCCAGGACGCCGTCCTGACCGAGGACCGCCGGCGCTCGCTGGCCAATGCGCGCCGCAGCAGCAACCTGTCGTCCATTGCCCAGAGCGACGACGGCCACTCGGCCTCGGCCTCGGACGTCGGCGACGACAGCCTGCTGCAGCCGTCGGGCCGGCCGTCGAGCATCCCGCCCACGCCGGACCTGATCCCCAACCGGGCCAGCACGTCCATGTCGATTGCGTCGACGGCCACGACGCCCGAGCGCTCGTCGCAGCAGTACATGCTCGGCCACGACGTCCCCACCAAGATCGTCGAGGACGAGGACGAGTATGCCTCGCGCAGTGATGCCGAGACCATCAACCAGGAGTCCAGCGTCGTGGGCAAGCACGCCACGGCCGCCGAGAACCTCATCCACCGCCCAGCCGGCGCACGCATCAGTGCGCTCGGCAATTCGCGCTGACTAAAAGATCGGCGAGGATGGGGCTGGTAGGCCCTAGAACACTACCACCGGGACGCTGATGATCTGTCGGCCGTCCCTGTCCACGGACCAGTGACCAGTGACCAGTGCCTAGTGACCACTGACCCCTGGCCACCGTCCACTGTCAATCGATGATTCCCCTGTTTCCGCAGACAGTCAAGAATGAGTCTGCGTGATGTGTGCTGAACGAAGCAAAATATCCTGCCAATGCTTGGTCTTCTTTGTCTTTTTTTCTTGTACTTTCGTCTTCTTTCCTAACCCTTTACGTTTCCTTCGGACTGGTTCTTTGCCCGCGAGTATCTTGGCGTTGATCTTCTTCTCTTCTTCTTACCCGAATCCCCAATCACGTTCTACTACACCCTTTAGTGCTTTTTCTTTTTCTCGGGAGACGATGGGAGGAGCTGTTTTGTAGCCGGACGAATGTCAAGACGGCTACTCGTCAAGTCTACAGTAGCGAATATAACGCCTTACAACGCCTTGGCTGTGCTGCGAGCTGAACACTGCGGCTTCTCTTCTCTCTGTAATGGTTCTATTTGTCGGATACTTTGTAAGAAGTCTTCACTTGTAATAAATGTAGTTTGTGGCTGGCCAGTGGACAAGTGAGTGAGCAAGTATAGTATCTTGTCTCCGTACTACGATTGCTTATGTAAGCACGAAGATCTTATCTTATCGCGATACCGTTTTTATCTTTTATTTTCTTTATTTTCTTTCATTTCCATCTTCATTTTATTTTTCTCCTCCTCTCCCTTCCACGACACCTCTCCATGGCCGACAATGACCCCCTGCTGACGACCCTCTGCGGCGTCTGCCGGGCTGTCCCCCCCCGCTACCGCTGTCCGCGTTGCGCCATCCGCTACTGCTCCGTCGACTGCAGCCGTCGCCATCGCGCCCGCGCTGGCTGCTCCGGCATCCGCGACGTCACCGCCTTCGTCCCGCGCGAACGCCTGTGCACGCCCGCCGGCATCGACCACGACTACAACTTCTTGCGCAGCATCGAGCTGGCCCGCACGCGCAACGAGCGCCTGCTGGTCGACGAACGCCGCCTGCTCCAGCCGGCAGATCTGCGGCCGAGCGTCGTCGGCGAGGAGGAGCCCGGCAGAGGCGGCAACCGGCGCCGAGGCGGCCGAGGCGGGAGGGGAGGCCGCGGAGGCCGCGACGGGAATGCAGAGCAGCGAGGACTCCTCCAGAAACAATGGCAGGGCGACCAGCTGCGGTTTGTGCCCGTCGACCGCCCCGGGCCTCGGCTGCCGCTGCCTCCCCCGTCGAACGCGAGCAAAAAGGTCCGCACGCTGTGCCGCCGCGACGACATTGTCCTCCTCCACGCGCCCGTCGGCCTCGCTCGCCAGCGCGAAAACGGCACGACGGTGGCGACGCTGCGGGCCGACCCCACCGCCAAGACCGGCCCCGGCGACGTCCACCTGCACTGGCAGGTCGAGTGGTTCGTGTACGAGGACGGCCTCGCGGCAGCGCCGACGCGCATCCTGCGGCCGCTGCTGGACCACGTCCCCGTGGGCAAGGGCTACGCGGCGACCATGGCGTGGGTGCTGCAGCGGGCGACCAGGACGGAGGCCGACGAGGCCGACCACGGCGAGACGCCCAAGAAACGACGGGCCAACACGGCCAAGGCAGCATCGCCTCCAGAGAAGAAGCGTCGGCTGGAGAGCGACGGCGATGGTGAGGGCGACGGTGACGGCGATGGCGACGACCAGCCGCCAGGAGAGGACGGGGAGAATGAGGACCGCGAGGACCACGGCGGCATGCGGTTCTTTTTGCTGCGTGCCCGCTTGCCGGGACAGCCTGGCATGGCCAACGGCAGCGACAGCGGTCTGGCCAAGCCTCCTGGCAAGGAGCTGATTCCGCTGCAGCCCGGCGACACGCTGGCGACGGTCCTGCCCGGCCGGGCGGTCCTGGAGTTTCCCACAATCTACGTACTACCGGGCGGCAGCGAGACGGATTTGCCGCCGCGATGTGTCCTGGGATCGACAGAGCGTCGGGCCGTCAAGAAGTCTGGCGAGACAGCAGGGAAGGCGGGTGTTGAGGAGAGCGAAACAAGCAGCTCTGGCAGCAGCGAAGACAGCGATGGTGATCAGGACGAGGAGGAAGAGAAAGACGAAGACGGGGAAGAGGAGAGCAAAGACGAGATCCAAACCAAGGCCGAGACAGACAAAGACAGTGAAGACGAAAGCCTTCCGCCATTAAAGGGTCTTGGAGGCGGCGGATCGAAATTGGTCGTATACGATTCATGGTCGGAAGGAGAAGACGAGGAGAAGAAGTAATGCAGGGATTTCTAAAGAGAGGATTTAGAAGAATATAGGCCCAAGACCTAGCTAGCATTGAGTAGTCCCATCAGTCATGCGCAGATCCTCTGTTCTGTTTGGATGTCATCCTTCATTACATTGACTCTTCCTCCTTGCATCCTTTTTTTTTTGTTTGGTCTGTCCATTAAAATCAAAGACGCCAGAACGCAAGGACGCAACGCTCTGCGCCCGGCTCCACGTGAAACGGTAAAACCAGCTGAGACCATAATAAGAAAAAACGAAGCCCGCTTGACCGGCCAAGCACCCTCGCCTGCCAGTCCCCATCCTCCCAACTGGCCCTGATTTCCCCATTCCGTAGAACCGTTATAGTGATACAAGACGTCATTCACACACTGTAAGCAAAAGGCAATAGGAAATCAAACAAACAGACCCTTGTCCGAACTTCATCCATGATCGTGTTCTCGTCAAGAGACCAATAACTCCATCCTACGCCATTACGACGCAATGCCCTGCTGATGCTCATGGTTGTTGTTGTTGTTGTTGTTGTTGTTGTTGCGTCGGTAACCTCCGCCGCCGCCGCCACCTCCGCGGCCTCTGTTAAAGCCACCACGGCCACGGCCACGGCCCCGACCCCGGTAGCCCCGGTAGCCACCGTCCACACTGCCCTGACCAAATGTCTCAATGTTGCGCCGCTGTTCTTCGCCGCGCCACTCCCGGCCGCCGGCCTTCTGTCCGCCCTTCTCGGCCCGCTCCTTGGCCTCGCTCGAAATGTTGTCGAAAAACGACTTGGTCTTGTTGTACGCCACCGGCGCTTCCGCACCATTGCTCTCCGTCGTCGGCGCCGTCGTTGCTGCCGCCGCTGTCGGTGACGACACCACATCCGAGGTATCTGTCCCGTCGGTCGTCTCGGCCGCCATGCCCTCCTTGACCACGTCCGCCTTGTTGAACTTGGCATTCGCAGACATAAAGTCAAAGTCTGCGTCCGGCAGCACCGTCTTGGATGTTGCCCGAGCACCCATACCACCGCCGCGGCCACGTCCACGTCCACCGCCACCGCCGCCCTGCCGGTTGTTGGCATTCACCCGCATCTCGTTCACCTTGCGCGTCAGGTTGTCCATGGCCGTGCCGCCATTCGCAAACATGCCCGGCACACCTGCTCCCGACTGAGATGCCAACCCGGTCGTCGGGGCCGTGGTGACTCCGCTTCCCTCAAGCTTCGCCATCGCCACAGCCACCGCCGCCTTGGCCGCTTGCGTCGCATCACGCAGCGCCGCTGCGTTGACCGTGGACTCTCCGCTCGGCTTCGCCGCTGCCTGGGCCTGGGCCTTGTTCACAAGACCAGCAGGAAGCGGGATAATCGGCGTAATCCGCGTCCCTGTCTTCGGTCCCACTGGAAGTACAACGTTCGGAACGGGAACGGGTGCAGGCGCAGGCGCGGCAGTGGGTGCCGCGTCGACCGGTCCACTTCGCGGGGCATTCGCCGGAGCGTCCGGCTGCTTCACCTCACTGCTGGGCCGAGCACCCCGAGGCCCCGTAGGAATGCCATTGTTCCGTTGGCCGACGGGCTTCGCGTCCTGAGGGCCGGTAGCAGGACCCTTCTGCTTCTCGGCGCCAGCTCCAATAGGTGCAGGTTTGGACTCCGGAGCATCTGCTGGCTGGGGGGGTTGCACGGGCTGCTGGGGTTGCATAGGCTGCTGAGGCTGCGGAGGCATCCGGCCATTGTTCAGCCCCCCAGGACCTCCAGGACCTCCAGGACCGCCGGGACCGCCGGGACCACCAGGACCTGGGCCATAAGGAGGCGGCATGTTTGGGTTGTAGTAGTTGTTCCACGGGTCCGGCCCGTTGGCACCGAATCCCATTCCCTGCGGAGGATACCAACCATTCGGTGGCGGGTAGGGGTAGTTTCGGGGTGGCGGACCGCCAGGACCTCCCCAGGCACCTGGAGGAGGCATGTTGGGGGGAAATCCTGGAGCGCCCTGTGGAGGCATCCCTTGGGGGAAAGGGGGAGGGACATTGTTCATAGGACGAGAACGAGCCTAGGAACGCATCCAAGCGGACACTGTTAGCAAGCTGTTATCCAAAGAATGCTTGTTCAAATGACAAAAAGAGCAGTTGAGCTTGATCAGAAGGAAGGCAACGGAAATATCAACATGGGGTTTGTTTGCGCAATTCAGCAAAGTATGTTTTAACATCCGAAATGTTTCATCAGGAAGCTCGCAGCAGTGAAAAAAAAGAAAAAGGAAAAGGAAACGGTGAATACTCACGCCTACAATGGCAGGGTCGTTCGGGACGCTGGGTGGCTGGGTCTCCTTGGAACTGGGGCCCTCCTCGATACGGAGGTCCTTCACATCGTTGCCGCGGAAAACAATGTATTCGTAGATCTGGTCTGCTGGCGGGATCTCTTCCTCCGGCTTGCCACGACGGCCCTCGGTACCGTAGGATATGACATTTTCGAGAGAGACCGTAGATTCTTCCGAGTTGATTTGGTGGAGAACACCGGAGTATCTATGGAAAAGGTCAGATGGGAGTTCAAGCTGAGCAGCAGGTGAGCGAAGAAAAACGTACCGGATGTCACTCTTGGATATGAGCGAAATGCGTGCACTACGACCAACAAAAACAGGGTTAGCTCGATCCTCATCAGTCACCGATGTAGACACGTCAATCGTACGAGCCCATCGGTGAGAAATTGTAGGCCCCCATAACTGCAAGGAGGGACGCAAAGGATCATACCCTAAAAATTCAGACATTGTGCCGGCAGTGCCCTAGGTCGACACCACGGCAGATAGAGAGAGCGAAAAGGCAAGTCGAGGGAAAAAAAGCTTGTGTGGCAGAGAACCCAAAAGCTGAATGAGGCCGTTTTTTCAGGGAAGAAAAAAAAGAAAGGCAGTCGACCCGTATAAAGAAAACAAGCAGAACAAGTGAAGAGAAAGGGAAAGAAAAGAAACGGATCGGTCGAGAGGAAAAAAATGCTGGGAGAGAGAAGAGGAAAGATGGGCGAAAGAAATGATTGGGGAGAGCAAAAAGGTAGAGAGAAAAAAGAAGGGTTGAAAAGCGGCGGATTTTGACGGCCAGCGTGAAAACTGAAAAATGATGCGGGTCGGTGGTTGGTGGGAGCTAGCCCAGAGTGGAGAAGTTGGAGCACCAGCCACACAGAGCACCGCCACAGAACCGTTGGCTTGATTAGTAAGTATATGTCTGGCGGGGTAGAGGCTCTACTCGTACTGGGCGATAAAAGCTATGATGAAATTGATTTGCGCGTCTTCCGGAGGGACCAATGGATCACGATGTCCAGTCGACAGCTGAAGAAACTGCGCGCTCAGGAAGAGCAGAAGAAGGCGCTTGCAGCACAGCAGCTGTCTGCAGGTGACGAGACTTCTTCGGGCGAGGAGGAAAGTGCTATTATCGAGACGCGGCCGCGGGCGAGAAACGTCTTTGCAGCGTTCGCGGCGCTGGGAGGCGACGACGAGGACGACGAGGACGAGGAAGAGGAAGAGAGGGAGGATGAGAGCAGAAACGCAGAGGCCGAGCGGCCGAGTCCGCCGACAGCAAAGCCAAGCAAAAAGAAGAAAAAGAGCAAGAAAAAGGGAAAACCCAAGGCAGAGGCAGGCGAGAACAATGCATCCGCAGAAGGACCGGCCGTGACAGGGAAGCACAGCCATGGGCAGGGGAAGAAGCTCGGTGGCAGTAAGCCGGGAAAGCCGGTGGCCCGGCCGGAAGACGACGGCCTCGACGAGATCGACCGCGCCCTCCGCGAGCTCAACATGCAAAAACAACAACAGCAGCAGAATGCGCCGCAACATGGACAGACGGGGGCCGGTGCCGGCACAGACGAAGGCGTGCAGGTCAAGGTGGACATGCACGACCTCAAGGTGATGCACGAGCTGCGCGACGTCTTTGGGCGCAACACCATCCGGGCAGCACGGGCAGACGAGGCACACAACGCCGGAGGCGCTACCCAGGGCGAGCGCGTGGAAGGCAACCCGGGCATGGTGATGGTAGACCTCGAGACGTTCTTGCGCGGCACGCCGCCGGTGATGACGGGCATGGGCCGACGAGCCGGAGCCATCATGGCGTCGGCTGTGGCAGCGGCCGGCAAGCGAGCCATGTCGGATGCGGTGGCACGGCGAAACCCGTTCATCGAGTTCAAGGACACATGGCCGCGCGCACCATCGGGCGGGCTGGCCATGCGGCAGACGACGCCAGCCGCTGCTGCAGGCGCGGCGGGCAGTGTTGTCGAGTACACGTACACGCACAGCCCGGCCTATGTGCAGCTGGACAACACCTTCTTCACGCTGGTGATGATGCACGACCACCACCCCCTGATCCAGTTTCTCAAGCAGCACCGTGAGTGACGGGAACCCTCAGAGAGCTCAGAGAAGACATGTGCGCATGGCACTAACCGCACAGCCTACCATATCGCCTCGCTGATCCAGGTCAGCCGCGTGGCCAAACAGGACCAGAACGCTGCCCTCGCGGCCGACCTGTGCGAACGTGCCCTCTTCTCGTTTGGCCGATCAACGCTGTCGTCCTTCCGGCAGAAGCTGGCCGAGGGACGTGCGCGGCTCAGCTTCCGCCGGCCTGAAAACCGCCAGTTCTTGCTGGCGGGCTACTACTACATCAAGAGTCTGATCCCGCGCGGCACCAACCGCACGGCCCTGGCCTGGGTCAAGCTGTTCCTGAGCCTGATGCCCAATGACCCGTACGGCTTGCTGCTGTGGGGCCAGGCGCTGGCGATACGGGCCGGCGAAGAGCAATGGCTGCTGGAGGCGATGGGCGAGGAGGATGGCACGTCCGAGATTCTAGCACTCCAACGCAACCCCATGCGGGCCTACCTGCGCCAGTCGCTCGTGGTGGCGCGGCTGCAGCTCGGCGACGAGGCAGGGGCCCGTGCCGCCCTGGCCACGGGCCTTGCCCGGCTTCCCTGGCTCTACGCGGCCCTGTTCCAGGCGCTCAGCCTCGATGTGCCGCGCGCCGTCTGGGGCCAGCAACCGCGTGACGCCGCTGAGACGCTGTATACGACGCTGTATGTACAGCTGACCCGTGACCTGTGGGAACCGGGGCCGGTGGTGTCGCTGCTGCGTGAAGTGGCGGGCGCGGCGGCCAAGGATCCTACAACGACGCTGTTGCCGGCACCCGCCGTCACGACCAACATTGCGCGGTTCGTCTATCTCGACGGGACGCCGGCCACGATGGCCCTGGTGCCGGGCGAGATGCTACACGTGACGCCAAACTACGATTTCGACCCGCTGCCGCCGGCGCGGGAGCAGAACATCTTTTCCCACGTCGGCCAGGAACGGCCGTGGATAGTGGCGGCGAACGAAGAGAACGGCAGCGGTGGCGGCGGCGGCGGCGGATTCTTATGGGGCGGAGCGGGTATGGGCCTGCTGCCGGACATGGTGCGGGATGAGCAGTTTGAGGACCCGGGCTTTGACGACGACGAATTTGGCATGACGGACGAGGAGGAGGACGTAGAACAAGGCGCAGCCGAGAGCAATCAGGAACAGTACGAACGGCAGAGAGAGGGCATGCCCGGCGCATGGGTGGAGGATGTGGAGGACGAAGAGTTTCAGTGATGCGGGGGCCAGGAAACGAGAAAGGCGAAATGCAAAAAGGCAAAAGGGTGAAAATGTGAAAATATGAAAAGGGTGACAGTCAGAAAAGGAGCTTAGACAAGATACCATTTCCTGGGTCAGACTGTACGTCGTCATACAAGATGATACAAGACGAGCAAGTTAGAAGCGTTGACCCGTCCGTGTCTCGTCTCGCGGCCCGAGCCAAGAGAGGCCTTGCGGCCAATCCTCTCGATCCTCGTTTCTGTCCTTCGCTTCCCCTTGGAATGTGAGCATGTTTCAGTGCCCGTGGCTGATAATATCCACCCAATCCGGGGTATTTCTAAGCCGTGAGCAGATTACTGTGTCCTTTCTAAGGATCTGCGAGGCATTTGGAACAGCTTCGCCTCCAAGACTCGTGCAGAGGGCTCGTACGGTGTCCTGTTGTGGTTGTGGTTGTGTACTGTTTTCGGCTTAGGGGGTTGTTTGGGGGAATATTCTGTTTTTATTTGAATTAGTTTTTATTCCAGGCGGATTGCGCGATGCCACGGGACACCATTATAGCTGTATTATTAATGATAGCGCCCTATGGCCGTGCAGCCCAGACATCGCGCAAGCTCTGACGTTTTACCTGACCCCTCCTTCCTCCTTCCTCTTCCGTTCCGGCCAGCTTTACTAATAGACCTGTCCAGCCATACATAAATTCGCTGAATCGCCCGCCGCCATTCTTCCTGGTCTCAGCCTAATCATCACCAACGTCCTCAACACCGAATCACATTCATCAAACACCTTCCTGCACGTTTTCGCTGCTCCATTGCCCCACAATGGCCGACCACACATACTCTTTTAACGTCACCATGTCCTGCAGCGGTTGCTCCGGCGCCGTGGACCGCGTGCTGAAGCGTCTCGAAGGTATTTTTGCTTCTTTGTTTTTTTCTTCTTTGCTTTGCTTTTTGCATATCATTTCCTTTCTGTCTCTCTGTTCTAACACACCCAGGCGTCAAGAGCTACGAGGTCTCGCTGGAGACGCAGTCCGCCACCGTTGTCGCCAACCCCGACCTGGCCTACGAGACCGTCTTGGCCACGATCGCCAAGACCGGCAAGAAGATCACTGCCGGCAAGGCAGATGGCGAGGAGCGCAGCATTGTTGTGCCGGCGCCGGCTTAGGGATAATGAAGAAATGAAAAAAATAAGTCGGCAAGACCTGCGAGACCGGCAAGACCGGCAAGACCGGCAAGGTCGGCAAGGTCGCTGAGGCAAGACCGCACAGGACGGCTTGCGAATTTACTGGCTTTGAGCTTTTGCTTTTTTAAGAGCTTTGTTGCAGCAACATGGCGAATTCAATACCAAAGATCTGAAATACGATATTTACCTTCCATGCTGTCACGAGGCCATTGCTCGGCTGGGCCATGTGACCTTTACGATATTATGTCTAACTATTCCGTGCTCCGTACGGTCTCGGCTGAATTTGATTACGGACATGCCGACCGCTTATTATGCGACATGCTGCATTCTACGGGGCAATGTACGAATACTCCGTTCATCGTACGAGTGCGTTGTGCTCCGTACAGCCTTCTGCCGAGGCTCTTCTCGCCCGAACGTGGATATGGATAAATACGAGGGGTGCGAATAAAGACCCTCGACCTGTAGACTCAGCCTCAACTATGGATATACGGGTGCGGTTCAGCCGCTCATCACTTATTCCACCTATGGGCCATCCTCCCTCCTTGCATGCCTAGGCGTCTAGCCCTGGGCGGGAGGGAAGAGCGGCTGCACCGGGTTTCTTCCGGCCTGGGCCTAATTTTGGTCTGCCGTACTCCGTACTCGGTATTCCATACACACTGCTCCGTAGTACCTTCTCCACGGCACCGCAATATACTCCTATCTTCTGCAGCAACGACGCCTCCCGGTTCGTAGCAGTGCCAGAGGTCTGCAGGGTCGAGATCGAGATAGCAGAGCACGAGGCCACTTTGTACGGAGTTCGGAGTACGAGTACGGAGCAGTGAGAACCATTTATTGCTTGGCGTTACTTGTCCCATGGGAGGAAGAAACCATCCCCATGCTGAACACGGTTCACCAACCAGTGAGCATCATGTCGTTTGCGCGTGCTCTTGGATGTCTACCCATGGTAAAACGTGAGTAATATCGATTTACCCATGCCTCTACTCCGTAGTACTCCGTAGTCTGTAAAAAATAACTGACACATTTTATGGATACCAGGCCTGTGGAAAGCAGCACCCATCATCATTTGGTTTTTATATTTTCCTACTCCGTAGCCGTAGCAAAAGGCGGAATATGGAGTACAGAGTACGGAGTACGGAGTGCGGTGCATGCCATGGCCCATGTTATTCGAGCAATATCATAATGGATGAACATGCCCCCTTTCCCCTGTACTCCATGTACTCCGTTCTCTGTACTCCGTACTCCGTACTCCATGTCTATATCGTATCGTACTCCGTTCTCCTGCCCGTACGAGTACGAGTCACCCTGTTCTATGTACGGAGCACCCAGATCGTTAATACTGGACATCATCCCTTTTTGGCCCCCACGGCCTGGCATGATACCGGTCTTTGCCACGAGGATTCATCATCGTAGCTCATGTTGATCCCAACAGAAGCAATGCCATCACTCTGGCGATGGATTACTAGAGGTCCATCATGCTCCATACGCCCAGAGTACGAGACCTCTCTGGATGGAGCACTCCGTACTCGTACTCCCTACTCCGTACAGAGTCGGAGTATGCACACGCTGGCTGACGAGTTTCCTTGACTAATGGCTCCGTCTGCCTACAAAGTATGGAGTACGTGTATAAACGGAATAGTAATCGTACTCGTACACAGTACCCAGTACGCGTGCTCCATTGCCCTTCGGGGTAATGTATTCGTAGACGTCTCCTCCGTTCCCTGGCCGTACGGGGTAATGTATTCGTGCTTTCCTTGTCCGCCTCCTCGTAAGCTGGATGCACTCTGCGCCGGCCGCTGACCACCGTATAAGCGGTCGCGTGCTTCCTAACCTGACGTGAGCCTCCCGCGCCCGGATCATGTCGTCTGTCATTTGTGACGGAGAACTCCCCGTGGCTGCTCCGTATGGCTCACCGCCATGAAGCTTGTTGCGCGCCGGTCGCGTAATCAAAGAGAAAAGTACGGAGCACGGAGTACCCAGTTGGTGTTTTTCAAGATCGACGAGGCCCGCCATGGGTGGACGTGGTCCCTGGCGGGTCCTGCACACCAGTTGATTACTGTCTCAACCTGGTCGTCTTCTGAGAATAACACGGCGAAGCCGGTCGGCGTGTCCGCCACGGCCCTGTTCGTGAGCAAGGGTGCAGGACACTGGGCCCGGATCTTTTTTTTTTTCTTTGCTTTTTCCTCTTTTGCTTTTGTCTTTCTTTTGCTTTCTTTTTTACCTTCTTTTTTGCTTTTTTTTTTTCTTCTTCTCAGGACCCCGATATCTGCGGAGAATGGCCGTTTAGTGGCCATTTAGTTTGGAGACGCCTCCCCCCCGGCTCTTGTCCCATAGCCCCTGCTAGAGGCTGCAACCACTGGTAGCGATGGTACGGAGTCGGATAGGAGGAGGTACCCTGTATGTGGTACTCGTAAGATATTCGGCAACCGATGGGCAGGTTAGGGTAGGACAGCGTTGTTATCTGGTGTCGGCACGTCGGAAAGGAAAGTCAGCCGCAAGCACAAGCCACAGGACGACGAGTACAGTTTACGACGTAGGGGTCGGAGGAGGTCGCACTCCGGTCCTCGTATCTTACGACGTACTCCGTACGATAGCTCGGAGTAAGAGGGACCTTCCCTATACTTGGAGCACTATAGGAGGGTCCAAATTTGTTGAGGCTTTGCATACTCATTTCCCCAAGCTCGTTTGATCTACCCGTACTATTTCTCATGGGTGGAAAGCCGAGCGAGAGAGACGTGGTAGCATCCGAATTTCTCGTAAACAGACGCACGCCTACAGGCTGCACACCGTGCACACCGTATGGTCCTGATATATACGGAGTATTTGTACCGGCTGCTTGGCATATGAGTACGACGTCAGAAAGTTATTGGGTAGTAGTGTGCGGTCGGAAAATTGGCTGTGATCTACGGAGTACGGGAGAGGGTAATTAGAGAATTACCCGGCAAGATACGAGCCCACGTGCGCAGTAAAAACGTGTCAGGACGGCGTGCTGGACGGAGTACGAATATGGAGCCGAAGCACGAGTACGAAGTACCTGTACTCCTGGACTGAAGGACGGGGACGGGGAGGGACGGGAAGATACAGGGGACGATGCTCGTATGCATTTGCATCCCAGATCCCGGTCTGTGCCTACGAGTGCGAATAGCATAGCCTGTGGCCTGTGGTCCTGCAGCACCGTGGCCCTGTAGGGATGCCCCTGAGCCAGTGCTATTACGGAGCACTCCCTACTCCGTACTCCGTACCTGTACGAGTACGGAGAGGACTCCGTAACGTTGGCACCTTTCCCCTGGATTCATGAGAACCATAAATAGCTTCTAGAACAATGGAAAAGTCAAAAAAGGGCCAGGGGGGACGCGTGATATTTTGATGGTCTTGCCGGTGACGCAAATACGAACTTTTATTTTTGCTTGCCTGTTTTTGCTTCTTTGTCTTTTTGGGAATACGGGTATTCTCGAGATGATCTTTTGAGACTTTTTGAGATTTTACCTCTTTCATCTGACTTTTTATCTTTTTATCTTTCCTTTTTCTTATTTTTCCTTTTTCTTTCTTTTTTCTTTTCTTTTTCCTTTTCTTTTTTCTCTTCTTTTTTCTCTTCTTTTTTCTTTTTTTCTTTTTTCTTTTTTCTCTTTTCTTTTTCCTTGGATGGCACCCGCAGCTGAGGAGCCGTCGGGCAGAAGAGAGTGGCTCTCCTTCATTTCCCATGTGCATTGAGGACCTGGTATGGAGCCCTGGGGCAAGATGTACCTGTACTCGTAAGATACCAAGGTCGTACGCGCAGGTCGGCCGAGCATGGCGGGTGGGCCGCATGGAACTCGTGGCCAGAGGGGACTTGCTGCCTGCTGCGCCCTATAATCATGTGCCGGACCCGAGGAGGTGTCGGAGACTTACCGGTTTTATCCAAGAGCGGGAGGCTTCTAGAAAAATGCGAGGCCAGCGAGATTACGGAGGTGTGGGTGGATGCCCTATTTTTCTGGGTCGGTGGTAATTGAGGCAGAGCGCTCCGTAGTCGGATGTACTCGTTACGTGTGCACCGTCGTCGCTTGTACTCCGTATAATTACGGAGGACGCCGTCACGCACTGGAGCCTTCTGTGGCATGATGGGACGGAGGGCGACGAGGAAGGTGCGGAGCCCCAGGGGAAATCACCCCAAACCCACATGGCTGCCAGGGGGTTGTTGATGTTGTTTGTTGTTGGTTGGTCTGCAGGGCCACAGCGACGCCATTCGGGACGAGTTTGCGAGATAGATTGGCTGCATGCAGCAGAACGGGCCTGCGATAGCACAAGCCCGAGGATACGAGCCCGAGTGCGAAGAAGAAGGATCTGGCAGAGAAACTCGTACGAGAAATACGAGGCACACAAGAAACAAGGTATACGAGTACGCAGTAGCGGCGGAGAAGCGAATCAGTGGGTAAGGCCTAGAAAATACAGTGGACAGTGCCCAGAAGACCGTGACGGGCAGTTGGTTCAGTCCGTAACAATCTCCGTGTCGCTTCCGCTTCGACGGATTGACTCCCTTTCAGAGTTAGCCCGACAGGCCAGTTTTGGGGGCGAAATGGCGGGTGACCAGGTGAGGAGTACGGCGGATGCTCGTATGGTCCTAGTGAAACGGTCATCATCGGAGTACGAGTCCGTAGTGCCCAGGCTGTAGAACAGAAACATGTATCCCAGAATGTATCCTAGAATGTATCCTAGGATGTATAGAGAACAGAAACAGAAGGAACAGATACTCCGTAACGGACGAAACGGTGCCAACATGAAATGTCGGCAGGCACGCGGGCACCTTCAGACTAGGAAGGCACTAGAGACCACTAACTACCAAGACGAAAAGACGCCATGAACGAGCCAAAACCCACAAGATGAACAAAAAGAACAAGCGATTAAACGAACAAACGAACAAACGGTGAGCTTGTCTGCCCTGTCTGCCCTAGACTAGCGCTGGCCGCCCTGCACGCGGTTCCTCGTACTCGACTCGTATCTCCCCCGGACATCCTCCACCCGCACGCAGCTCTGTGGGCCGCCCGTCGTTCCTGCCCGGCCGCCGTGTGCTCTTTCCCTTTCGCGTCCCTTTGCGCTCCACCAATCAGAAGGGCCCCAGTCGCAGCCATTGCATTACATCCCTTTGAGAACCAAAAATACCAAAATACCACAAAATTAACACCACAAAACCAACACCGGTCCTTTTCCTTTCTGTTCTTCCTCGCACCCTCGTCGCCAACACGTGAGGGACGACGCCTGTCTGCATCGCCCGTCAGCGCCGTTCGCGCCTGTCACCTGTCGCCCGTCTCTGCATCGCTCCGGCCCTCAGCTAGCCCACATCCATCAGCACTAACGACCATTGCGGTGGCTCTTCTTTTCGCCCTCCCAATCGCACGACGACTGGCCCTCTGTCTGGGTCTTGCTGCAGCGTTGGCCCCGTGCTCCCCTGCTCGGCTTGCCACGGCGTCTGCTTGCTTCTGCGTCTCCTACGTTTCTGCGTCTGCGTCTGCCTCTCTGCGTTTCTGCGCCTCTGCATCTCTGCTTCGCTCACCCGACATCTGCTTCCTCTTCTTCCGTTTCTTCGGCTTCTCGCCTCCGAGCATAGCCCTCCTCTCTCTTTCCTCTCCTCCCTTTCTACCACCCTGACCCTCGGCTGTTGCCTCCCCCCCTACAGGTGCACTGTCACGCCATTGATGAGCCGGTTGCCAGGTGCCACCCCCCCCCCCCCCCCCTCTCCCCTGGACTGTCCGAAAGCTGCCAAGCCTCTTCAGACGGACAACACATTGGTGACCTCCACTACCCCTGCGGACGGTACACTTTCTTTCTCCAGCTGCCTTGCCCGCCTGCCTTTCATTTCTCTCCCCTTACCCAGGAAACATCGGCACGGCGCATCTCAGTGTCTCAATAACAACCCGGGAGAACAGGGCTACATCCAAGCTTCTCTGCCCCCCTCCCCAATCTCTTTCGCACACCCCCCTGTTCGCCTGGTATAACAGACCTACCGAGTACGAACGAGTACGTCGCATGCGCGCCGACTGGCTTGCTGACGGGGCACGTTTCCTGATTGGGTGATATAGCACACACACACGCGCACACACACACACACATACGCACTCTCCAGTACTCCGTACTCCAGCACACGCCAGTCTCTGCTTAGAGGGTAATGTCTCCGTTATTCTGACCACCACCGCAACCAAACCGACACGAGCCACAAAAAAAGAAGGCCGCTGTGCCCAACGAGGCCCTGCAGCTCCTTGCTCTCTCATCTGGTATCTGATCATCTCCTCCGGTCCGCGTCTCTGGATCTCTGCGAGCTGCCTGCCCTTCCGCAAATGCCGCTCCGAGTCCCTCTTGTTCACCGTGATGCAAGACTCCAGGGCCCCGGGCCGAGACCTGCCTGCCGGCACCTCGCCTACGCCCACGCCCTCGAGTTCCCGCAATTTGGTTTTTGACGTGACCAACTGGCACCCCAAACCCGTCAAGCGGCCACGTCCCGTCAAATCCTGCACGGAATGTCGACGCCGCAAGCTGCGCTGCGACCGTCGTTGTCCGTGCTCCCAATGTCAACGTTCCTACCGCGTCTGCCGATATGGCAGCGGTGACGGCTCCGGCTCGCGCGGCAATGACCCGAACAACTCTCTCGTCGACTCGGACGTCTCGGATGGCGGCGTGGACGACGACGACGATTCGATGAGTGGTGGCGGCGGCAACAGGAGCGGTGGCGGTGAACGCCCGTTAAAACGCCATTTCAGTCGTCCCCTCTCGGGCCCCGTTTCCATGCCGCAGTCCGCCGCCGGCAGCGTGGCCGGCAGCAGCACTTCAGTCCCTATGCAACCCTCCAATTCGTCCCTCAGCCTTCTCCTGAACCCTACGTCTCCGTCCTCCTCTCCTTCTATCCTCCGGGCTCCCAACTTCATCACGCCGGCTGCCGCCAACATGTCCAGCGCCGCTCTCATCTCGGCCCCCATGCTCGCCTGTCCTCATGGCACCAGCGCCAACATGCAGTCTCCGCTACTCACGCTCAACGGTCATGAACTGCGTCAGTTCACATCCGACTTGATCGAAGAGTTCTCGGCACGTATGGGGCGCCTCGAGAAACTGGTACTCGCCAAGGACACTTCGGCCCTTTCGAATGTCTTCGCCTCACCTTCCTCGGCCGCTTTTTCACGCAATAGGAACCTCCAGCCGTCTGACCACCCGGGCTCGCTCATCGTCCCTCCATCTTCTACCATGCACTGCTTAGCAACAAGTGGATCGCGCACCAAACTTTTTGGCGAGAGCAGCACGCGGGTTCTACTCAACTTGGTTTGTCTTACCCTACAAGACATCGTCTACGGGACAATACGGCCCGCTAACCCATAATTCTTCCCTCACCAGTTTGACGATGCCAAAGACTTTGTATCCGACAGGATAAGAAGAGAACCATCCAAAGACGTGTTCAACAGCCTGGAACGAGCATATAAAGCGCTTCGGGACGAGCACCAACAGGCGCGCCAGCCCATTTCGGTCTACGTCGACTCCATGATGCCTGTACAGAAACGCATGGCCGACATTCTACCGCGGCGGGATGTGTGCGACCTCCTACTGGAAGCATACTTCAATGTGAATGACGTCTTACACAAGGTGATTCACGTGCCCTCCTTTCGGCATGAATATAACGCCTACTGGGACAATCGAACCAACAACGACGTGGACGGCTCCTCGACCTCCGAGAGCTTCCTACCACGGCTGCTCTGTGTGATGTGCATAAGCTCGCGCTTTAACGCACACTCCAAGGGTCTCTGCTACGATCGTTCGGATGGCGTGCATATCCCGACAGCCTGCGCCCTCGTGCGGTCCTGGCTGGATACGGCACGCAGACGCCAGACCGCCGATTTGGAAACCCTACAGGCAGAAGTGCTCCTACTGCAGGCCTACCGATCCATCGAGCCGCGCTCGCAGTTGGCGTGGCGGGAGATGGGTCTGATTTCGCGGACGGCCATGGCCATGGGACTCCACCGTGACCCGTCTGAATTTCCCCAGAAGTTGACGGTGTTCCAGGCCGAGTCCCGTCGAAAGCTGTGGTTCATCATTCTGGACATTGACTTGCACAGTGCCATGGCGAGCAATCTTCCAACATCTCTACGGTACGGCGAATACACGTGCCGTCCGCCACGCCACCTGAACGACGCAGATTTGTATCCCGAGATGACCGTGCTGCCGCCGCCGAAGCCGATGGACCAATTCACAGACAACCACGTCTCGGTGTACGGGGCCAGCACGATGCCCCTACGAATGCGGGCTACTGATCTTCTAGCCCGTATCGACTCGCTGCGGGACTATACGGAGGTGCTCGAGGTCGGTGGCGAGCTAGAAAAGGCCCTGGACGACATCAACTGCATCTTTCCGCGCAACCTCATGCTCGGCACGCGAGAGAAAATCGAGCAATGGCGAGAGCGGGCGTCCCTAGATATGCATATGCGGCGCCCATTACTAGCGCTCTACCGGCCATTTGCCCTGGGCGCCCCGGACCATAGCCCACCACCGGCAGCTATTACCGACGTGTTTCTCAAATCATCCATGGCAACGTTGACGTACATTGATGAACTGGATCAGGGTGGCGTGGACCTGCCTTCTGCCCGCCACATCCTTTACATCTACTTGTGGCACGAAATCATGCAGGCGAGTTTTAGTGTATGCTACTATATCAAGAAGGCGGTAGAGGCCGAGGCGGCCCAGACGGCGACGTCTCCTCCACTGGGCAGCGGCGGCATCGCCAGTGGTTTTGGTACGGCGGACGGCATGAACAAGGGCGCAGGTGGGGGACAAGGTCCAGGCACGGCCAAGATGTCTCCGGGTTCCTCGACGTCCGCGACACCAACAGGGGCAGAGAATGGGCATGCGGCAAGCTCGACAGCGCCATCGGATCCCAAGCTGGCAGTGGCAGCGGTGGCAGCAGCAGCGGCTAGGAACCAGCCGGCAAGCAGCAGTAGAGCATATCCTCTCATCTGGTCGTCCACCCACATGATACGGACAGTGGAGCGAACGCTGGAAAACCTGGCGCGGCTGGCGGGCGATCTCAGCTCAGACTTGCGGGATATACTGGCGTTGGCCATTGTGCTTGGTTCTGTGCAGCCGGCAGCGAGCCCGGCCGAGCGCAACGAACACATCTATGCACAGGTCGGACGCATGCGGGAAATGTGTTTTGACACCCTACGCCAACACGCGTCTCCAGCGGTATGTACTTTGATGAGCTGGTATTCATGTTTGTTGGGTACCCAAACTGACTTGCCACAGGTTCGGGCAGTTGTATCGACGTCGGATATGTCGCTCTCGCACGTCCCGGGTTGGTATAACCGGTCAGCTGTCATGCCGAACGAGACTATGGAGGTATGTTGGTTGTCAAGGATTCCGGGCCTAAGTTGAACAAAGTGACTAACACTATATTAGCAACTGACGGACGAGTTTTGGGATATTGGGTTTTGGGGTCTTTGGGAAATCCAGCCGGAGTCAGCCACGAATTACTGAATAGAATAGCGAGTCAGGAGAAAGATTTATGGAGGGTTTTCTGGTCCGTTTTAATTTGTGCCTTCGGGGGCGTAGCCAGGAGCTGGGGGGGGGAGGGATTGGGGGGGGGATAGCTGCCGGAGGGCATCGGCAGGGGCGGGCATTTTTAATAATACAGGCGAGTTATTTCCGGTCGAGTCGGTGAACAGAGGACGGTAGGAGCGTAGAAAGGTACAGAGTACAGAGTATAGAGTACAGAGTACAGAGTGCAGGGACGGAGGACGGAGGGCTCGTACGAGTAAGATCGCCAGGCACCTAGAAGTCAGCAGGCAGAGGCGAGCGAATAGTCAGCCTGTAGACCACGTGACATGCTCCAGCTACAGGGCACGTGGGGCTGTATGAATCGGGGGCGACTTTCAGTGCCAAGAGCGGGTAATGCCTCGGCTAGTCAGGTTCCTTTCCCCGCAAGCCAACAGCGAAGTTGTAGCTTGCCAGAGCGGGCCAGCGCTGATTCGCCCGAGCTGGTGGTTGTGTAAGAACGGAGACGGCGTGCAGACGAAATCCGGTCGACGGCGTCGCATACAGCATGGGAACGTTTCGGTCCTCGGTAAGTTTGGCAAAGTATATAATATAAGTTTCCATTCCAACTTTTGAGATTCGACGACCCCGACCTCATCGTACCCATCGTACCCTTGAACCTATTCATATTCCTTAACCTTCACCGCAACCATGGCCAAGACTAAACAGCCCGTCTACGTCCTCGGCGTGGGCATGACCAAGTTCATCAAGCCCCGCGGCAAGGTCGACTACACCGAGCTTGGCTTTGAGGCCGGCGTCAAGGCCATGCTCGACGCCCACATCAACTACGACGATGTCGACCAGGGCGTCGCCTGCTACTGCTACGGTGATTCCACCTGCGGCCAGCGGGTCTTTTACCAGTTCGGCATGACCCAGATCCCCATCTACAATGTCAACAACAACTGCTCGACGGGCTCGACCGGTCTGTACCTCGGCCGCACCATCATCGGCCACGGCGGCGCCGACTGTGTCCTCGTCGTTGGCTTCGAGAAGATGATGCCCGGCAGCCTCAACAACTTCTTCAAGGACCGTTCCAACCCGATCGAGACCACCCACGGCATGATGGAGGCCACCCGCGGCCTCACCAAGGCCCCCGGCGCCGCCCAGATATTCGGCAATGCGGGCCGCGAGTACATTGAGCGCCACGGCGCCGCCCCGGAAGACTTTGCCGAAATTGCCCGCATCAACCACGCCCACTCTGTCAACAACCCCTACAGCCAGTTCCAGGACGTCTATACGCGCGACCAGGTGCTGGCCTCTGCGGCCATCCACGAGCCCATCACCAAGCTGCAGTGCTGTCCCACCTCGGACGGCGGTGCCGCCGCCGTCCTCGTGTCCCAGGCCTTCTTGGACGCCCGCCCCCATCTGAAGGCCCAGGCCGTCCGCATCGCCGGCCAGGCCCTCGCCACCGACGACCCCACGCTCTTCTCGCGCAGTGCCATCGACCTCATTGGCTACGGCATGACCGTGCGCGCCGGCCGCGACGCCTGTGCCGAGGCCGGCATCCAGCCTGGCGAGGCCCAGGTCGTCGAGGTCCACGACTGCTTCAGCACCAACGAGATGGCCACGCTGGACGCCCTCGCTCTGCCGGCCGGCAAGTTCCCGGCCGCCGCCGACGAGCTGCCGCCGCGCGGCGGCACCGTCGGCCTCGTGCGCAACGGGGATATCACCTACGGCGGCCGCTACGTTGTCAACCCGTCGGGTGGGCTCATCAGCAAGGGCCACCCCCTGGGAGCGACGGGCATTGCGCAGTGCGCCGAGCTGGTGTGGCACCTGCGGGGGTGGGCCAACAACCGGGCGGTGCCGCACACGCGGTGGGCGCTGCAGCAGAACCTGGGCCTGGGCGGCGCGGCCGTGGTGTCCGTCTACACGCGGGCAGACGGACAGGAGGCGCCGGCGGCAACGGACCCGGCCGTGTCGAATGCGGCCATTGGCAAGCTCAACGGGCTGGGCTACAATCCGGCAGTGGAGGCCAAGGGGTTCACGGCGGCACAGGCAGAGTCTGTGCGGAGCCGGACCAAGAAGAGCGCGTGGGCACTGGGAGAGACAGAGAAGAAGGTGGAGTCACGGTTCTAAGGGTCCAAGGGAGGAAACTCTCCAACGAAAAGGAACACGGGTGGAATATGTACAGTTGGCCATGCTGGACTGGTTTTCGGCATGGTACATTCAAAGGATGGGGTCCTGGCGGCACCTTTTTGGTGCCTTGTCGCAGAACAGAGCGCACGATGCAAGGAAATGGGAATGTCTGCTCCTCGTTATTTCGTTGCATTCTTTTTGAGACTTCTTCCGCACTCCCATATACGATGCGATTAGTCATCATATATTCCTTCCGTATAGCTTCAATTACGTTCGATCTTACGGAAGGATAGCAAGTGAAGGAAAAGAGAGAGAACGCAAAGTGCGATTAGAACCAGGACAGTCAGAGGGAAGGTGCCAAGAATCAAAACAGGAAGGAACTCTCATGGAGGAAAGGGCGTCTTTTCTCCAGATTTTCTCCATTCTCTCTCCCTTGGTCTTGACGATCTTCGTACAAGACTTATGCGGCCATTCCATACAGCCCAACGTTTGTTACGCTTCATGTCTACAGCATTCCTCCTTTTTCAAGTAACTAGTCATGCCATTTTGTCTGCTCCCGTTCAATTATTACCTGATTTTGATATTCTTTCCTCTCGGGATTTTCACCTGCTACGCAGTCATGGAAGACTTGCCCGACAAAACAGTGAATACCAAGCCCGAGGGGGTATGGGGAACGGCTCTGTTGCTTGTTTCCATCTCCACCGGCTGCATTGTGCTGGCGACATGCTTCTTTCGCGGGTACGTGCGCTTCCGCACGTCCACCTACGTGCGCCTCAATGATATTTACGTCGCCCTGGCTGTGGTACGCAAGGAACAGAGAAGAGAAGAAGCAGCAGCTTAGAGGAACGTTGGAACTAACCAACTTGCCTCCAGACCATAGGCTTTCCTGCCACTGTTTTCACCATTTTCGAAGGCCTCTTCATGTGCTGCCCGACACACGCCCTCGCGGAAGACTGGAGTAGCCAACTCTGGTATATGCAAGGCACAGTCTTTGCTGGGATGTCCATCTGCGACTTTATCGGCAGTCTCGGCAATGCTCCCAGGTCGTGGCACGCCTTGGTCCACTTCCAGAATATCCTCATGACCGTGATCAACTTTATCTTTTGCATCAACGTTGTCTGGCACTGCTCGCCCATGATGAAGCTCTGGATCTCCAGCACACCCGGGACCTGCTGGAGTGAAGATTCTCGAGTCGTCATCGCATATTTCCAAGGAGGTATGCCTCGTGGCCCATAATTCTCTGGGCAAGAGCCTTGCTGACACTTTTCAGCTTACACCATCTATTGGTGGATGTTTCTGGCACTCGCACATTTGGCAGTTGCAAAAGACATAAACCGGCGTCCATACATGCAGAGGATGGTCCATCTGACGTCGACCCTCTGTGTTGCGTGCGTACATTGGGACGTTCTTGTGGGTTATGGGGCATGCTAACGCAAACAGAGTCTCCATCTTTGCGACCATTCGAACTTATGCGAGAGCCCACTATGTGCCAGACGTCTTTACGTACAACCACTTTCTGGGCACAATCATGTCCATCCTCGAGCAGAACGTCGGGATTGTGGCCGCCAATCTCTTACCAATAGGCCTTCTTTTTGAGCATAGGTGGGAGGTGCCTTTGATTTCGGATGCCGAGAACCCAGCAGACGATGCCGATGCCCGGGAGTTGAACTGGAACAATGACTCCGCATACGAGCTCCAGAATCGAGCCTGGCAAAGCAATCCGCGCCTGGCAGGGCCGTCTACCAAGCAGCCCACCATGCGCCCCCCAGAGAGCGGCGTAAGGAGCGCCGCAAGTGCCGAAGACATCCATGACTCCATGTTGGAAGCTGTGGCGGCAGCCATGTTAAGCGGTGCCCCTAATGTGTGGTCTAGTTCGGAGACCATAGCGAGCAGCACGTTGGAGCACAGCCTGTCGGACTTGGTGATACCCGAGCTGAACGTGCTGCATGATATCAGCGAGGAAGAGGAAGAGGAGGGAGGAGAAGAGGGGGAAGAGGAGGACTCTAGCATAGAGGTTCAGACGTCAGAGTTATAAAAGTTTGGAAGACAGATGAAGGCTTCGCACATCACCAACCAAGATCAGCAATACTTGTACTCGTATCTGTGCGGCATTTGCAACGGACACGGCGCAGCCATGAAGACAGTCTGGGGTACCTGAATGGCGGGACAATACGGAGTATATCGGTATCTTACTCGTATCTTGTGCCGTGCGGTGTTTCGATTGTTTTGTCCTTTTTCGGTGCAAAAAGGACTTGTTTTGAATCGATGAAGCTGCAGCCCATTCATGTGAGCTCGCATGAATTCCAGGGTCTTACGAGTGGTGCTGAGCCAATGTCTTGAATCTCCAGACATTCCTGTCGTCGTCGGTTGGAGTCACACCGTACTGTGTGTCGCCCCTGAGAGTGAGAGCCGTCTTCGGCACGGCAGGCCGAGTACTCGTACTTGGAGCGTCACGAGGATAAAGGATTGCATCTCAACCCATGTTGCCTCGAGGGCTCGTTTCCTTTTCTTTCTCTTTTTTTTTCATGAAAAGTTTCTGACATGTGAAAAGAGTGGGTCCGCAAAGGAACAGAGCTTAGCTACATGACCAGGGCTAAAAACACAACAAATGCTCCCGTAGTCGGAAAGTACGGCTGGTAGGGCCATAGACTGCATGATGTATGAGTAATGTGTACGGAGTAAGATACGAGTACTCGTAGTCGTACCTTTTGGCTGCCTTCCGGCTTCGCTGCAGAATAGCACCGCGTCGTGCACAACACATTGCACACAAGCATAGAAAATGGCGCCATCTTATTGTTCAGCCAGGGAGCATTGCAGACGTGGTTTCGTCTAGAGCAGGTGGAGTCGGCGGCGGTTTGGCCTGGCACAGACAGGATGGAAATTGGGTGATCTGGCCAAAAGGGTGATGTCATATGTGCCGACCGCTCTGGAACAGGAGACTGCGTTGGTACTGCTAAGTAAGATACGAACGAGTGTGATCACGGGCAAGAACGACAGAGAGCACGGGTTGTTCGCAGTACTGTCGAGACCCGTACGCCGACGAAACCGATGCGGCCGGCCATACACGCACGGGGTCTGGCGAGGAAGCGACGGTGCACGGGCCAATCACTTTCACATGTCAGACATCCATCAGGTAGCTTCCTCTCTGACTGACGAATGGAAGGTGCTCTTGGCGCGTCTGTACTCCGTATTCGTACGCCTGCGAGCACTGTCCAACAGCTCTCTCCGGTCCACGCCGTAATACTCGTAGATAAGAAAAAGACACGGCGCCAGGCGGGAAAGCGGACAGTGCCCAAAATTCCTGCCTCATGCCTGGAGTGGGTCCTCTCCACCTGTCAGGGAAAAGCGCCCAAGCAGAGAGGCAAAAGCACATGCAAATGCGCAGAGAAGGAACGGACGTAATAAGAAGTAACAAGAAGGAGGGAAAACCACGCGTACAAGTCTAGAGTTGTAAAAGAGCAGTTCCTTCCCGTCCTCTTCTTCCCTTTTATTTCTCCTCCTTTCCCTTCTTCCCTGTTGACTCTTTTTATTTCTCTACATCTCTGTCTCTCTGTCTCTCTGTCTTGCCTCTACTTCCATCCAATCTTCATCGAAACCCTAAGCATCTGCATCTCTGCCCACTCTTCCATTCCCCCCAACCACACGAGTTCCCATCCGTCTTTCTCCGGAATTCTTTCACGTGTCGCCCCAAGAAGCTTCGTCTAAATATCGCCACCCTTCCCTTGGCCATCCATATCTACTCATCCACCGACCAACCTCTTGACGATCTCCCTCAACCTTCTCTCTCTCCTCCCTCAACAACACATACTTCCTCTCTCGCCATGTCTGCCACAGTAAACGGTGTTAACGGCGTCAACGGTGCGGCCCCGCACTCTGCCTTCATTGAGGTACGTTGGGCATCGTTTTTTTGCATGACCTGACAGCAGGCCCCTCTCCTCTTCCCGTTCCCCTCCATTTTCCCCTCCACCCTGCTGACCCCTCTATAGCACCTCTGCCAATACCCTGTCGTCCACGACGGCATCTCCACCGTCCGCCAGAACAAGTACGGCCAGCAGACGATTGCCATTAGCTCGTCGGCCCTGGGCACCCTCGAGAGCCTGGCCAAGCCCGTCCTGCCCTACCTGGCCAAGCCGCTGGAGTACGTCTCGCCGTATGTGCTGCGGGCCGACTCTCTTGGTGACCGCACACTCGACACCATCGAACACCGCTTCCCTGCCGTTCTCAAGCCCACGTCCGTGCTCTACGAGGAGACCAAGGACATTGTCCTGTTCCCCGTCCGTGTCGGCCACGGCGCCCGCGACCACGTCCTGAATGTCTACACTGGCGAGCGCAAGCAGATTCCCGGCGATGGTGTCGTCCCTCTGAGCAGGGCCCTCACTGCTACTGCCATCACGGTGACCGGCGAGACGCTTGCTCTGGTCCGCCAGTACCTGGCGTATGCCACGTCGAACAGGGAGTCGAGCGCGGATCGCAAGAACCACAAAGGCCAGCACCGGAACACGACCCGGACGAAATAAGTTCGTGGCAGGGTAACGTACGGTGGATTCCTGTTTGAAAACATGTTGAGATGATACGGGGGAGCACGGGATGCGTGCATGCCAAACGAGCTCGTTTACAGAGAGCCGTTGCTTGAATTTCCTATTTTCGATACCTTGCTATTACTGGATTGTATTTTGTGTTGTCTTGTGTGTGCTTTGTGCCTGGGAGTTCCCCTACTGCAAGTTTCCGCGCGAGAAATCCAAAATTGATTTTGTAACAGAATCCCGTGGTTTTGTATTGTTTTTCGGGGCTGTGGATCTGTTTGGTTCAAGAATTGGGGCATGTCATGAGACCACAAGGCAATGTGGGAGTTTTACGAGTATATGGGGGACCAAATAGATCAAACCACATCTTGCATGGATGCAAAGAGCCCAACGTCTAAAAAACATATATATAAAAAGTACGAGTAGGGTGAGGCAAATTGTGCCAGCATGTAGCATTGGATTGCAAAGCAATGCCCTACGGACCCCACGTACTCCGTATTAATACACAGTAAGCATAGAATCAGATTCTAGTCATGCCTAGTCGCGTCTATGGATGCCGATTCGATGGGGCTCTAGCCTTTGTCAGCCCCCACTAATCATAGCAAACAATTGCATTTTTGATGCTTTGTCATGGCTGAATCAACCCAGATCGCTCAATCTTTTCGCGGCCTCGTGCTCCGCTGACCAATCAGCGTGCTCGCCAGTCAGCATTGGTGGATTATGACGAATCACTAAGAAACTAAGAAACCCCAGAGAACAGTTTGGCCTCCCCCCCATGCGACGGATACAAAAGAGAGCGGCGAACGGCTAGGTGAGAACATCGAGGGGCCAATCCTGTCTTTCTCCTGGTCGCATTGATATAAAAGGGAGCACCCGGCGCCCATTCGTTCTCCATGAAGGCATTGTTGTTTTTGCTGTCTATCATTGTTGGCATCGCATCCATCGTTCTCTTTCGCGACAGTCTTCCCTCGGCCCTCCAGTCGTATATCAACATCTTGCAAGCCTATAGCAGCCAGCTCGGCAGTCAACTCGGCAGCCCGCTCAACAGGCAGAACAGCACCGTTGTGGAAGCTCCCGCCACGACCACCACCCTCGACATCCCTACGCCCTCCATCATCCTCGCCGACATGTCGTCTGCCGTCCCCCGCGCCATTCGCAAGGTCTTCTTGGCCGTCGAGCAGTCCGAGGGCGCCGGCGCGCGCGTTCGCCGCTCCATCGGCACGCCCTCGCTGCGCAACCTCTCGCCCTTCCTCATGCTCGACCACTTCTCCATTAAGCCCGGCGCCGGCTTCCCTGACCACCCCCATCGCGGCCAGGAGACCATTACCTACCTCCTGCAGGGTGCCGTCGACCACGAGGACTTTGCTGGCCACGCCGGCACCATCGAGGCCGGCGACCTCCAGTTCATGACGGCCGGCCGCGGCATCATGCATGCCGAGATGCCCCACCAGAACCTCGACGGCTCCGCCAACGTCGGCCTGCAGCTGTGGGTCGACCTGCCCCGCCGCCTCAAGGACTGCGAGCCCCGCTACCGCGACCTGCGCGCCGCCGAGATCCCCAGCGTCGACGTCAACGACGGCAAGGTCCACATCAAGGTCATCTCCGGCCAGAGCCACGGCATCGACTCCGTCAAGGACCTCGCCTACACGCCCGTCTGGATCCTCGACATCACCGTCAAGCCCGGCGGACACGTTGTGCAGCCGCTGCCCGCGGGCTGGACCGCCTTTGCCTACACGCTCGAGGGCGAGGTGCGCCTGGGCGACCGGCAGGTCGACCAGTTCCACAACGTCGTGTTTGCGCCCGAGGGCGACGCCGTGACGGCCAGCGTCGACGCCGCGGCCACCAAGAGCGCGCGGTTCGTCCTGGTGGCGGGCACGCCGCTGGACCAGCCAGTGGTGCAGTACGGCCCGTTTGTGGTCAGCAGCAAAGAGGAGGTGTACCAGGCGCTGCTGGACTACCAGAGCCACATGAACGGGTTTGAGCGGGCAGACGGGTGGCAGAGCGAGATTGGCAAGACGATGGTGCACTGAGGAAGAGAGCAAGGCAAGATCTTGTCCGTGTACGCTGTATTTTTGTGTCCCCGTGTTTCCCATGTTATACATTTTTGCATATAAGATAGCTGGTATGTGTTGTACATAGAGATGAAATGAAGACGGCATTTCTCACGACTGTGCCACGATGTGAGCAAAAGGATGAAATGCCCTCCAGGTATCTTACTCGTATAAATTTTTTATATGCCATTGCTTTTTTATTATTTATTATTCTCTTTTCTTTTTCCTCAACCATGTGTGTGCACGGAGTAGTGCGTCCTCCCCCAATCTCCCTTTCCGCTTCTTACAATGCCGGGCGTCGTGACGGGCTGTGCCTGTCTTGTCAGAGTTGCAAGGACGGATAGCCATTACCTAACACGAGCGGAAAATGCCTGACAGAGTAGGAAACCTGCTCGTCAAAATTAACATGGACTAAAATCTTACTCCATACTTTGTCTCAATCGGCAACTGGGTTCCGAACGAGCAGACCAACCGAGACACGGGAAAGCAAGGAAGAGAACACGAAAAGGATCGTACGGCGGGCTGTGCATGCAAGTACGAGCGCATCTTACTGATGTGGGCGGCACAAAATGGGCAGCTCACCCCCCGGATGGTAAGCCTGTCCAATCAGAGGCAGGAATGTACTCTTTCCCTCCTTTCATTTCTACACTGCCTCGCAATGCTGCCCCCTCGAGGACAGATATCGGGCACGGCCGGCCACGTTCTGGCTATCTGGCACCTTACCAAGTCCTGATGCTCGTTTGCCTCACTCTATGCTAGTGCCTGCATGCCCCACACCCCAGAATGCCAAGCTTTTTACTATGGAGTAATGCCCGAGACCACTTGAGTGATCTGTGCTGTGACGATGGCTATGCCTTGTTTTGTATCTTGAATCTGCCTTCACTTTACTCGTATGTCTACAGAGCATTTCGCCTACTAGGCATTCTTGTGACGTCAAGTGCTCATGTGCCACGTTCTAGTATGCCGTACTTTTAGCTTCACCGTATTTCGTATCTCGACTACCAAGACGCCTGAATACGACTATCTTGCCATTCTTGGACACCGGCGTCTGTAGCATGGCCTCCTGTGCTGTTATCTTTTGTAGCAAGTTTGCCCGACTCCGTAGAAATACGGGGCTTTCAAATGCCTCAGATATACTACTGCGTACTCGTATAGCGTGTGGACGGATGCGACCACCCAGTAACGAGACTTGAGAGGTCTCATGTTCAGGATTGACAGTGCAAATGGAATGCGCCGCACTGTCCACCACCCCTACAACAAGTCAGACCTGTCCTCCGTACTTTGTAAACCAACGCAGAAACCCTGCTGCATTCCGTCGTATGGGGTGCTCATACGCATATTTGCCACGCGTCTTGCTGAAGAATGTAGCAGTATTGCCTTGCCGACAGCAGAAACAGGAGAGCATATTGGCATCTTACGGGCATTCGCCCACAGCTTGTCCGCCACACTGTATCTATAACACGGTCCTCGCGCTGGTCATAGACGCTAACCATTTCCCCTGCTCTGCGACACAACGTCCACTAGCTCCTCCGCAAACTCACAGAGAGGGGGAGGCAGGTGCGTGTGCCACTCGTCCCTTCCTCTTAACAACGGCTCACTCAGATGATCAGATACACTGCCACCTGGCGCAAAACTGATAAAAGGCCCCCCCGTCCTCTTTTTTCGGCCGTCTAATTTCAGCTTCTTTTCCCATCCACCACCACTTTTTATTTTATCGCCTTTTTTCTCATCTACTCCCACCCATTACTACAGACAACCTTATCCGTCAATATGAGCGCAGGTCCAAGCAGCAGTATCGACAATACCAGCGCCAAGCCAGGCCACGAACACAGCGGCGGGTTTCGGTCGCAGAACAACATGGAAGTTGCTCCCCCGAAGAAGGACGACCTCCAGAAGAGCTATGCCTCCATTGTTGGCGATGATGGCGGTCCGGGCGACTGGTACGGCTCGATGAGTATGTATTGGCGTCCACAATCCAGCACGATGTGTCATATCTTTGCCTCCTAACATGTCCAGTCAATACCCTTGGCAGCTGCGTCGGTGGCCTTGGTGCCATTCCCTGCTGCGTCTGCTGCCCGAACCCGTACAAGAGCGTCAGCCAGGGCAACGTCGGCCTCGTCACCAAGTTTGGCCGCTTCTACAAGGCCGTCGACCCTGGCCTCGTCAAGATCAACCCCCTCAGCGAGCGCCTCATCCAGGTGGACGTCAAGATTCAGACCGTGGAAGTGCCCAAGCAGGTCTGCATGACCAAGGACAACGTCACCGTCCACCTGACCTCGGTCATTTACTATCACATTGTCAGCCCGCACAAGGCCGCTTTTGGCATCAACAATGTGCGCCAGGCCCTGATCGAGCGGACCCAGACGACGCTGCGACACGTCGTCGGTGCTCGCATCGTCCAGGACGTCATTGAGCGCCGCGAAGAGATCGCCCAGAGCATTGGAGAGATCATCGAGGACGTCGCCGCCGGCTGGGGCGTCAAGGTCGAGAGCATGCTCATCAAGGACATCATCTTCAGCCAGGAGTTGCAGGAGTCGCTCTCCATGGCTGCCCAGAGCAAGCGAATCGGAGAGTCCAAGATCATTGCCGCCAAGGCCGAGGTCGAGTCCGCCAAGCTGATGCGCCAGGCGGCTGATATTCTGTCGTCGGCTCCCGCCATGCAGATCCGCTACCTCGAGGCCATGCAGTCCATGGCAAAGAGTGCCAACAGCAAAGTCATTTTCTTGCCGGCGGCCAACCAAACCATGCCGGGCTCGGCGGCCTTTGATGCCTCCATGAAGCAGCAAGCCAACGAGATTGGCGAGCCGAGCAGCTTCCATGAATTTGGAGGTCAGGACCACAGTTTCCAACAGGCGATCAACGCTCGGGTGGTCGAGAACATCTGAACGAGAGTGCCTGAGTGGGTTTCGTCTAGTGTCTCTCTGTTGCCAGATGCGCTGACATCTAGGGGGGCCACCTTGGCACCAATTCCGGCGCATAGTGACGAACAATGATAACGAAAACAACATCCCCGGCTGGTCGTCTCTATTTTCCACGTAACGTGCACGATCGAGTTCTTGAGCGCTCATAAAACTCCCACGAAAAATTACTACAAAAAAAAGGAGGGCGGTGGTTGCATTGTACTTTTATGAAGGAAACCGAAGGAAATCGTGGTAGTAGGACAATGCCCTTGCCACATCATACCCCTGATACCCAGGCAAGGACGGATGTTTAGGTGTGGCCACAGAAACGAGTTATGCTATTGTTGCTTTTCAGACGGCAGAATTCCTGTGGAATCTCTTGATTTTATGCTTTCGGGTCCAAGGACTGTCTAAATAATGCTATTGATGATATTGATCTGGCCTGGCACGAGACGATGGATCTGTCAAATGTAGACAATGTACATTGACGAGACGTGTTTTATATTTATACTGGAATATTTATACCACGTTTCATCCAAACTTCACCGATCCATGAAGATAGCTTGAAAAGTGTGTGAAGACGAGAGTGAACTCCCATGAGGTTGAAGCTGACTTATGCTTCGAGGTGGTCCGTGCACGATATCTTTGTGGCGGGTGGGGCCTGTCTTCACGGCGATGCTGATTAACTTGCAAACTGCCCTTCCCTCCTACCACCAACGCCCCAACGCACGTTTGCACCATGCCTCTGTATGCCGGATCTGCACCATTCTGGACACGATGAACCGCACTGCTGACCTGGCCCCAGAAAACTCCTCGGCAAGAAGTCGTGGAACGTCTACAATGCGGCCAACATTGAGCGCGTGCGGCGCGACGAGGCAGCTGCACGTGCTCGCGAGGCCGACGAAGAGCGGCAGCGCAAGGAGGCTGAATCGGCGAGGCGACTGGCTCTTTTGAGAGGAGAGGAGCCAGCCGAGCCAGCGGAGCTCGAGTCTTCTTCATCGCTGCTCCCGCCCTCTCCTGCGCGCCCGGCCGACCGCCTGCGGCCTCCCAAGCGGAAGCGTCACGGCGAAGACGACACCGACTTTGAGATGCGGCTGGCACAGACACAAATGGGACAGGACGATGTGCAGAGTGCCAAGCGCAGCGCCGCCGACAGGAAGCGAGACGAGGACCGCGCCCACCGCCCGCTTGTCGACCGTGACGGACACATTGACCTATTTGGCGGCGAGGCCGCGCAGGGCCAAAACAAGGAGGCTGCCAAGGAAGCCGCAGGACCCACAGACATGATCAACATGCGCTTTGCCGATGCGGCCGGCCGCGGAAAGTCGTTTGGGACATGGTATACGGGGGATGCCGACGGCGGCGACAGACGGCCAGCCAGGCCGTCCAGGCAGCCGAGGCATCCTCCACTGCCGTCGGCATCTACATCCGATCCTCTGGCCGCCATGAAACAAGGCGCAGCGGCAATACGGGCGTTGGCGCAGGAGCGACGCCGAGAAGCAGAGGAGCGCGCGCGCGACATGGCAGCCATGGATGCAGAGGCAGAGGCAAGAGAACGCCACCGAAAGCGGCACCACCATCACCACCACCACCATAGCCGCTCTCGGCGGGACGACGACCGACACAGCACACGTAAACGGGACGAAGACGACGACAGCGACAGTCTCGAGGACGTTTCTCTGGCGGGAGAGACGGACAGGAAGCGGGAGAGTCGGAGAGGCGAGAGAGACGAGAGAGAGAGGTCACGACACCGAGAACACAGTCGGCATAGCCGCCCAAGACACGAAGGTGACAGAGATCGGGAGAAGGAGCGGCGACGGGACAGAGAACCGCATAAAAGACATACATCGGATTGATGACTAATCACTTTTTGTTGGAATACAAGATGCTTCACCCATGGCCCAACGCCTCTACCCAGATGTGGTATCAAATATAGAAATGCGTAAATGAATGCATGCCTCAGTCATCAAACCCGGCAAACTCGTCGCCGTCGTTGGCTGCTGTGGTGGCTGTGGCGGCAGCGGCTTCTGCTGCTGCTGCCTGGTTGCGCCGCCGGACTTCTGCCACCAGCGCTTCCGTCTTGGCGGCCTCTTCGCGCTCGGCCGGCGTCATCAGGGCCAGCCGCTCGGCCTCCCGCCGCCGCCGCTTGCGCTCTCGTCGCTCCCCGCGCAGCGTGTCGCGATCTTGCCGGCCGCTCCAGGGAGCATTGCGCTTGGCAGCAGCACTCGAAGCCGAAGGTGTAGGATGGGCGGCCCGCTCGGCCCGTGCGGCGGCCTGCTCGGCCAGCTCGACCAGTCGCCGCTTTTCCTTGCCCTTGTCCTTGAACGGGATGGCGTCCACGTCTGCCTGGTGCCCATCGGACCAGCCCAGCGATCGGTCTGTGATGCCGACCGCCCGCAGTTCAGGCATCTTGGGCAAGCGCACCAGGCCCCAGGCCCGGCCGAGATCGGGCCAGTCCAGGTCGGCGACCCGGAAGATGGATGTGGCGCGGTGCTCCTGGAAGGCGCGGGCCCACGAGACAAAGGCACGCTGGCCCAGCAGATGCAGGTCGCGGTCCTGCCGGACCTGGTCGCGGATGGTGCGGGTGAGGGCGTCGGCGTCGGCGGGGGTCACAAGGACCTTGTCGGCGAGAGACGGCATGGCCAGGGCCAATGGCTCGACGGGGGTCTGGCGCACGGCCAGAAAGGGTACGTAGTCGTCGGCCTCGCGACCGGGACGCAGCATGGTAACGGCGAGGCCACGACGGCCGGCGCGGCCGGTGCGGCCGCAGCGGTGCAGAAAGGTCTTGGGGTCGCCGGGAGGGTCGATGTTGACGACGAGGTCGACCTGGGGAACGTCGAGGCCGCGGCTGGCGACGTCGGTGGTGAGCAGGACACAAGGCGACGTGGCGGCGAGGAAGCGGGCAAAGGCGCGCTCGCGCACGTGCGGCTCCAGCTTGCCGTGCAGCGCGACGATGGAGTAGCCGGCGGGCAGGGCGGCGGGCAGGACGGCGGCAAAGTACTGGACGGAAAAGCACGAGGCCAAGAAGACGAGGGTGCGCAGCGGCCGCGGCTCGACGTGCTCGAGCAGCTGCAGCAGGGCCGGCAGTTTGTGGCTCGAGGGCAGGGCGACAAAGGTATTGAGCAGGCTGGCCGGGGTCTTGCGCTCGCTTTCGGCCACGTCCGGCGTGTCGGGCTGGACATCCTTGCCCTCCCGTGTCCGCACGCGCACGACCACCCGCTTGGGATTCCGCAGGTTCACCTTGATCAGCTCGCCGATGGCGTCGTTGACCGAGGCCGAGCACAAAAACGTGCGGCGCTGCTTGGGCACAAAGGCCAGGATGCGCTGCAGGTCGCCGGCAAAGCCCAGGTCCAGCAGCCGGTCGGCCTCGTCCAGCACGAGCGCCTCAAAGGATCCGGTGGCATTGACGGACCGCTGGGCCAGGAGCTCGGCCAGCCGGCCCGGCGTGCCCACGAGCACGTTGCTGCCCTGCCGCATAAACCGGGCCACATCGTCTGCCGGCTTCGACACCGTCCCTCCCACCACGAGCTGCGGCACCAGCACCATCTCAGCCGTCTCGGGTCGTCGTCGGCTGGCCAGCGATTCCGGGTCGTCGTCGTCGTCGCCGATAATCTGCAGCCCGTTGGCTGCTGCTGCCAGTTTTGCTTTGGACCGCGTCTTCGCCTTCGCCTTCGCCTTTCCCCCTGCATACGGCAGGACGGCAGCCGTCGGCGCATGGAAGGCCAGCAGGTCGACAAGGGCCTTGTACAGCTGGTCGGCCAGTTCTCTTGTCGGCGCCATCACCACGGCTGCCACGTGGCCGCGCTTGATGGGTGGCGCAGGGGTCTTTTCGTCGGCTGTCTGTCCGCGTCGCAGCAGCCGCACTGCCAGCGGCAGCAGAAAGGCCATGCTCTTGCCGCTGCCTGTCGGCGCCTCCACGACGACGTCTGAGTTGGCCAGAAACAGTGGAATGGCTGCTGCCTGCGAAGGCGTCGGTTCTCGGAACCCCATGCTGCTCACGGCGTCCATGCACCACTCTGGCAGGCCGAGAGCCTCCCAGGATCGTCCGGCGCTGCGCTTCGCATGACGGCTGACGGGGGCCATGGTTGATGTTGTCAAGGTCAAGTGTCTTACTGCGGAGAGTCGTGCATCTGTTCGGCCGAAACTTTTTTTTCTGATAGCGACTGATAAGATGCCACTGTGTATTTTACACAGTATACACACTACAAAACACGGCCCTTGGTTCGCCATCTGCTCGTGTGCTCCGGCCAATCCGCCTGTGCCCTTTTCGGCTTTTTTTTTTTTTTTTTCTGAATCTGGCGTCACGTCACGCACCCTCGTCCACGCCCACGAAGCCACCACCTCTGCGAGAATCTCTGTCAGTATTTCCTCTCGTCTGCATCTACAGGACACAGCAACAACAACATTGTTTCCGCTCATCTGTCCGTGGCGCCCGCGTGGCCCCTGTCTGTCCCCCATTGGCTGTCTCTTCTTCTCAGCCCCCCCCCCCCCCCCCCCCCGGCAGAGAACAGCCACTCTCAAACGAAGGGGACACCCTGGCCGAATAAGCCGAAAGGAAGCACGTCGGCCGATAAAAGATTTGTGGTTGATCCACTTCTTTAAATTGCTGCAAGCGAGAGCGAACTTGAGCCACGAGCCTCTGCAACCCCCCAAAGCGGCAGCCTTTTTTTTTTTTTTACTTTTTACTTTTTTCCTCTTTCGAGCGAGGCGACGTCTCTGTCCAGCCCAACTGTCCAGTCCTCCTGCTCAACGCTTCCCCTTGTCTAATACCATGCGGCCGAGCCCGACTCTGCCGCAGCCGTCTCTGTCATCGTGGATCCACTAGTTCAGTTTGCCGCAGCCCTCGCGCAGACCATATTCGTCCCGCTGCCGCCGCCGGACTCTCGGCTGGATAAGAAGCATCATCTCCGCTCCGTTTCGTTTTCTTCGGTCTCTTCCTTGTCTTCCTGTTCTTCCGCCTCGACAGCCAGTTTCTCCAGTGTCTGCTGGCCTTTGTTTCCGCTGCGCGATCCTTCCCGACTTCTCCGCGGCGTCATCACCTCGCCTGTTCTTCCGCCTTTTCCCTATTATTGCACATTCAACAGTGACGACATGTCCGCCACTACCACCCAGCGCCGCCGGCGCAGCGACATCCCGGCCACGCGCGTCATCTCGCCCAGCCCCACGCCCTCGGAGCGCCAAGTACTCCAGGAACAGCAGTACAGCGGGCCGATGACCCGGTCGGCCAGAAGACGGCTGGCCACGCCCCAGCCCGTGGAGGAAAAGCCAGAGGAAGAAGAGAAGGAGAGCAAGCCACGAAGGGGAGGGCGGACACCCGGCAGGGCCAAGGCCAAGGCCAAGGCGGCGGCGACGGCCATAGTAACAGCCAAGGCGTCGTCGTCGGACAGCAGCGATGAGAGCGGGACGGCTGACCGGCGCCGGGCGCGCACGCGGAGTCGCAGTCCCATTATTACGCGGCGGCTGACAGACGACGTGGCCGAGGAGGTGCAGCAGGCGGTCGCAGCCAAGAAGAAGGCCAAGCCGACGCTGGAGCCGGTCAAGGTCAATGGCCATCTGCGGCCGCCAGAAGAAGCGCCGACGACGAGCGGCGGCGGCTGGAGCTGGAACGACTTCAGCCGCAGCCCGAGTCCACTGGGGCTGATTCCGATCCACCGGCAGTGGCGGACGTTTGTGCACAAGCACGAGGTGCCACGCAAGGCGCTGCACGTGTCGATTGGCTTCCTGGTGGCGTGGCTCTATGCGTCGGGCACACAGACGCGGGCCGTATGTCCGTATCTGATGACGGCGCTGCTTCCGATTGCCACTGTCGACCTTCTGCGGCACCGCTGGCCGGCGCTCAACCGTCTGTACGTGCGGCTGCTGGGAGCGCTGATGCGCGAGAGCGAATTTGACGGCTACAACGGCGTCATCTTCTACCTGCTGGGCGCCTGGACCGTGCTGTACGTGCTGCCCAAGGACGTGGCCACGGTCAGCGTCATGTTGCTGAGCTGGTGCGACACCGCCGCCAGCACCTTTGGCCGTCTCTGGGGCCGCTACACGCCGCGTCTGCGCCGGAATAAGTCGCTGGCCGGCTCGACGGCCGCCTGTATCACGGGCATCGCCACGGCCGCCTGGTTCTGGGGCTGGCTGGCCGTCGTCGTCGGCCCTATGCCCGGCGATGCCGAGAGCTTCCAGTTCCGGGGCTCGCTGGGTCTGCCGCCGGCGCTGTCCACGGCTCTGGGCCTGGACCCGGCTGCCGTGCCGCGTCTGACGGGCGCGCTCGCCCTCGGCGTTGTCAGCCTGTGGTCGGGCTTTGTGGCCGCCGCCAGCGAGGTGGTCGACCTCTTTGGCTGGGACGACAACCTGACGATCCCGGTGCTGAGCGGTGCTGGCATCTGGGCTTTTCTGCGGGTGTTTGGATGAGAGTGAGAGATCTACTTTTATTTCATTGTCACTGTCGCTATTGCTGTCATGCCACCCCGATTTCGTTTCTCTTTTTTTTTTTCTTGACACTCCTCCCTTCTCACGTCTCGATATGTAATTTGATAGCTGGCGTCCTGGTTAGATTTGGTCAGCGGACGCTTTATTGGGACAACCTGCATAAACACAATTCTGCTGTCTGGTTTGCTGCATGTTTGCTGCATGTTTTCTGGATGTTCCCGGGATGCTTCCGGGATGCTGCTGGCTCCACGCATCTGCGCATCTGCGCATCCTGCTGCCGTGTGAGGTTGGACGACCAGCCACAAGGTTTTCGTGACTGCTCCACGGATCAGCCGTTCCGACACGAGAACTGCTGCCGTCTGCATCCTCATCACGGTTTGCAGACCGGCCACTGCCTGCAGCTGGTCCCCCAAACGCCTTGTGTCCTTTGTTGTCTGTTGTTCGTTGTCCGTTGTTCGTTGTCCGCTGTCTGCCACCTGCTGTCTGCCACCTGCCGCCTGCCGCCTGCCGTCTGCCGTCTGCCACATGCTTCTGCTCCTCCTCGCATTGCGCCGTACCATCGTGCCGTCCGCCTCCTGTCTCCTGCTTCCTGCAATGATGATCTGTTTGCCCGTCCAACTTGACCCGGCTGGTTCTCATAAACCCGGTTGTCACCCAATCCACACCTCCTTGTTGGGCTCCGTTGTGTGCCGGCCTTTCTCCTCGCATCTGCGGCCGGTCATCTGTTGGCTGTGCAGCAAAGAGCACAGAGACCGCAGTCTGCCTTGCCGACAACCCCCCCTATCGTCGAGTCCGCCCGTCCGGCAGACTGCCAACAAACACCCCGTACGAGTACGGAGTACGCCGTGCAGCGCCCCCGCGAATCCTCCCCCCTCAGGTTCGCAGGCTGGACAGCACGTGTAAAGGAGATTACGTGAAAACGGAGGCAGACTCTTGGTCTCTCCTGCCCCCTCCCCCCGGGAGACGCTTCAAACGCTCTTTCCGGGACCTGCAGTGGCCTTGCCTGCCCTGCACAACACTTACACAGACCCACTGCTGATATGCACGGATGGGGCTTGTAGAAAAGACACCTGTTGTCCGGACGGTGCATGCGTAAGATACTCCGTGCTCGTATTAGCCCCCTTCTCGCCTGCTCTTTCCTCGGCCGCCATGCTCGTGCTCGTGCTCGTGCTCGTGCTCATGCCCGTTTCTCGGCTTTGCCCTTACCGTATTTTCCAAAACGGGACAGCTGCTGACTACGAGGATATGGTAAACGGCCCACGGGCCTCGCGTACCGATCCAGATGGGGAGGGTCCTTTCGCAGACCCTGCAGGCCCTTTGCAGGCCTGAACGGAACTCTCGCCATGGATCACTGACCGTTTGTTTCCCCTTCCCCGTTTTTTTCTATTTGCTTCCTAGTGCCGCCGCACTCGCTGATGGCTCTTTACCGACACGCCCCCTCCTTGATCCCTCCTTAGCTGCGTCTTGCTCGATTCCTCCCACGAGACGAGAAAAAAAATCACACATCGCCAACGATAAAATGCCAACCAGAAAAATTCAATAAAATCTCCATGGGCAAACCGGCCCAACCATTCACCCACGAAAAAAACGACAGCGAACCGAAATTCAGTTTAATCCCGCCTCGATTTGTGACCAATCAAAATTCAAGAAAATACATGCGTGTACTTCCGTCTTTTCTTGTCTCTCTCTTTCCTTGGGCGAAAAAAGAAAAAAAGGGAACCCCTCCTTCCACTTATTCCTCCGTACTCGTCCGTACTCGTACCAGCCCCTCCTTCGCTCTCAATTCTACCCGGAGGTCACCGTCGCACTGGCGACAGGGAAGGCGGCTTATGTGGAGGACGGCGGCGTTCTCGCTTCGCTCTTGCCGCTTGGGGCCCTTGATGCTGGGTCTCTGCGAATAGTCCGTCTATGCTCCGTACTCCGTACAAAAAGCGCAGAAGCTGCTTCTTTTTTTTTTCTGTTCATGCGTGCCTTGCTTCTTCTCTCCGTTCTGCCTGCCTTCGCCATGCATGCACGTACCTGCTCATTTGCCCTTCTTCCCTCCTTTGCCAACGCATCGGGTGGCATCCAGGGGGAAAGAGACGAATTGGAAAGAGCGAAAGTTACAAAGACAGCAAAGAGGGTAGGAAGGTGTGGTAAGAACACGCACAACAGCAGCCAAAAAAGAAAGCAGCAACGTGCCCAATGACTGCAATTATGCCTGATTGCCATGCGTTCACAACGAACGTGTCGTCTGCTTTCCTTTTCGCGGCCCCTCCGTTATCCTTCGGTGTCGGTCGCTCCTTCTACCTGTCTACGGCCTCGCTGCCCCGTGGCCTCTCTTTTTTCTCTTCCTCTTTTTTTCTTTTTTTTTTCTTTTTTTTCTTCTCGTTATTATTTTTATTTTATTATTTTATTATATTGTTATATTGTTATTCTTCTTTTTATATTATTATTTCTCTCCCTCTATCTTTTCCTCTTTTGTTCACCGGCTTCTACCAGTCAGACAGGCTCTCTGGCTGCCCTTTGGCTCCGCCGCACAAATGCAGGCTGTAAAAGAGGAAGCATGGACCGCTGCAAGCAGAAAATAGCCGAGAAAGAAGAAGACAACAATAAAAACTCGAGTTGCCACCCACCCGCCTAACAACCCCCGAACAGCAGGACAGCCATGGCGGAATAGGCAGTTGTGGGCAGTTATTCCTTTGGGCAAGTGCAATATAAGTCCAATCCGTCTCTCGTCTGTCGCCCGTCCGCCGCCCGCCCGCCGTCCGTCCGTCGCTCCTGCCTCTTACACTGCACACTGGCACTACGCCAGCGCGCTTGTGTCTGCCTCTCCACCTCCACCGTTCTTTCCCTCGCACGACGCACATTCGTACCCCCCCCCCCCCCCCCCTCCCCACCCATCCCGAGGCGGTCCATGGCTGCAGCTCCGTAAGATACAGTTACCGGTTTCCGACCCTCCCTGCTAATCCCTCCGCGGCCTCCGTTTGCCAACCGCCGTTTCCGTCTCGCGTTGGCTCCTTTGCTCCAACGTCCGTTTCGGCCACCCTGCTGTCTCCACGGCGGTTTGTCGCTTCTGCCTTCTCCTTCAGCCATTTAGCCCTCTCTCTAGTGCTGGCTAGTTTTCTGCCTAGCTCTCTGGCTCGTCTTCTTGCCTCATCGTCACGGAAAGACTGCACGTTCCCCGTCTCGTTCTCCGTCTCTGCACCGCAACTCTTCCGGACTCTGGGCCTCGTTCTCGGCCGTTGTATATCCACATCCCATCCCCAGGTATCTTACGATGGATCCTGGTACGGTTCTCACAACCCCAGCCCCCTGTCGTTTTCAACCTCTTCAACTAACTGTTTGCCCAGAAGCCGGTGCCAGAAAAAAAATACAAGATGACCAAGACGCATCAAACGACCCAAACCGACACCACGAACCATAGACCACCAACCAGATATGCTCTGGCCTGTCTAGTCCTCTAGTCCCCTAGTCCTCTAGTCCTCTAGTCCTGGACTGTCCATCCCAGTCCGTCGCCTACCCACACACCCACGCCTGCTCCGATATGCAACCATCGACAACTACTATATCCTACTCGAACCGTCGTCCACCAGCCTATGCCACCTTTTGTTGCCTCCTGCCTCAAGAGCCCTTGCTAGTGTCCCAGTCTTCGTTTTGGCCGGTTGCCTCTTCTTTTTGCCTCCCATCCTTTCTCCACCCACGCCCCCCTTTTGTTTGCCCTCCGACCTCTTTTCCTATTCCTCTTATTTTACACGTTCTCGGATATCGGTTCTTTTTTGCCCTCTTCCCTCCGCAATCCTGCCTTGCCGTTTCCTGTCCACACCCTGCCCGCACCCGTGCTGCTACTCTGTACTCCATACTCTGGCTACTCTGCTGCTACTCTGCTGCTACTTCATCGTCCTTTTTTGTCCTTGCCGTCCCTCTTGTCCCTCTCGTCCTTCTCGTCACTCTTGTCCCCATCGCCCCCCTCTGTCTCCATCCTCCCCATGCACGCACACACCCTCCACCCCTTTTCGCTGTCCCCTTGATGCATTCCAGCATGCCTTTCCCTGCCATCTCTAGCCTTTGATTTTTTCTCTAGTCTGTGCAACACTCTGCCCACACAATCACCCTCCAGAACGGGAAAATCTCTCTTTTTTTCTTCAACACACCCGCCACAATCCACTTCGACTTATACGCCCACCCCCCCTTATCCCACCCAGCTTTTCCATGAATCAGGCGCCGTCCCTCCGTCCACACCCATGGCGTTTCTGGTACGGAAGACCTGGCCGGCCTTGCTCCTTCTAGGCTTATGCAGAGAGCACCTTCACCTCTACTTGTGATCCATCAAACATAGCTTGCAATCCAATCCCCATGCCTGCTACTCGTCCAGAAGCCTCTGGACATCACCCCATCGTCCGCCACACCTCGCTTCCCGTCTCTGCTGGATGCACCCTGTAGCTCCACATGCATCACACTGTCGATAGGATCTTGCCATCGCAAGCCGGCCGTTCTCAATATACGCACGCTCCTCGACAGCGGTGACTAAAATGCATTTCTTTTCTTGTTACTTCCGTCCACCTCCACCTCCACCTCTTACCACCCCTGCCGCTTATTCCCTGCCATTGGCCACGTCTCTCCACCCATCCCTGTTCCTTGCTGCCATCTTCTTGTCCTTCTGGCTTTCCATCTTCGGTTCCGCCTTTCGGCCTCATAACACCCTCCGGCGGCAAGCGGGGTCATATTTTGCCCTCTCCATCGACGAATAATCTCATACTCTCTTATCCCCCTTGGTCATGAAGAAGCCGATGTCCTCCCGGCCAGGATGGCCTGGGAAAAGTATAAATAGCCCTCTTCTTTCCCTCTGTCGAGTTTATTCTCCTTCTCCCTTTCTCTCCTTCTTTTTTCTTTTTTCCTCCTTCTTCTCCAGAGTCCTCAATCTCATCCACTTCTACCACCAAGTCTCCCCCATCCTGTCTCTTGCAAACAGCCTCAGGCATACACAAGCACAAACACAGACACAAACGCAATCCCATCTCTTCCTTCTACTCGACTTGACTTGACTCATCCTATTCTGCTTCTTCCAACACTTGCCCATCCAATATCCATTCACCATGTCTTCTCCCTACGTCACCACGATGTACACTTCCACCCTGCCCATGCCCGTCCCGGGTAAGGACCAGTATGTGGACTACTATCAAGGCGGCCACAGCTCCTACTCGGTTTCGCCGCCTGAGTCGGAGAATGCTGTCAGCTCTGCCTCCGGTGTTGCTTCCTACAGCAACTCTGGCTACTCGGCTACTGCCAGCTATGCTGGAAGTATGCACGGCGACTACGACAGTTCCGTGTCCGTGGGCGGCGTGGATTTCAACGAGTACATGCAGGATCGCTTCAGCACATCCTTTGATCCGATTCCGCTCGACAAGAGCGTGGCCATGCAGGCACAGACGTATGTGCAAAGTGGGGGGCGCGGAAAATAAAAATGAACACATAAACTAACATGGGCAGTTCCGGTCTTCTGAACGACAAGCAGCGTCAGCTGCTGGAGCTGCAGCAAAAGGCGCAGGCGCGCCTTGCTAAAATGCACACACGGTTTGCCGAGGGGCGGCGAGATGCGCGCGAAGTGCGCGCCGACCTGGAGTGGTCGCAGAAGAAACTAGAGTGAGTTGCCACGATTTATAATTTGCGGTTTGCGGTTTGCGGTTTGCGAAAAGCACGGCAGCCTGCAGCTTTCCAGCAGAGGTGTTTTGTCACGTCGGGCAAGATGGCCGAAATGGAGACCGACTGCAAATCTGCGATTTCTGGAAACTTGCAAACCGCAAAAACGCAAAATGGAAAAAGCAAAAAAAGCAAAAAGCAAAAAGCAAAAAGCAAAAAGCAAAAAAACAGTAGCTGACTGAAAAAAATAGGCTCCTCAGCGCAAAGGCGGAAAAGAAGCACTCCAAGGAGTACAAGAAGGCCCGCGAGCGGTTCCCTTCCCCGGACTACTAAGTTTGAGCCTCAACCAAACCGGCGGATCGCGCCCCGAACCGGCCGGCATCCACTGCCTTAGCGTTTCTTTATTATCCTATCCTATCTACTATACCCCGGGATCCGGTTTCCTCGCGGGTCGTTTCACTGCGATTCCCTTTTCTCATTTGCCTTTCCAACGACCAGGGGCAAAATAGGGCTGCATTTTCGGTACACCCCACCACCATCAATTCTGGCGTCGCCCCCTCCCCCCTTTTTTCCCCATGCGTTTGAATCTCGATTTCCACCAGATTGTGGGCTCGTTATTTTCTATTTTTTGCCTTTTTTTTTGTCCCCCCTGGCAGCAGCGGAAACCAGGTGGGCGGGACGACTCCAGAATGCCAAAAAGTTGGGGGCGGACCAGCTGGCAGGGTTTTACTTGCGGCAGCAGCTATCTTTTGGGTATAGTTTGCTTTTTTGGACCTTTTTTTTGGGAAAAGAGGGGGGGCGTGTAAGTGTGAAAGCAGTGGAGGGCGCTATTTTTGGGCTTCTTTGGGCGAAATCGGGTGTCTATTTTTTTCCCTCTTCTTACTGATGTTCTTTTTATTGTTTTTTCCTTTTATTTTTTTTTGCTGCATCTTGCCGCGCGGGGCGGCTGTTCCACGACGTTATGACTTATGATTGGACTAGCTATAACGGATCTGGCGGGCAGGTTTCTCCAGGGCAGCAGTATAACAGCATTTCCGGGCTGTGGGAAGGTCTGACAGCAGGGAAGGGAAAGGGTGGGCAGCGTCATTCGGCAAGTGCCAGGGCTGCAGTAGCTCGTGGGGGGAAGGAGACCTGTACTCCTGTTTTTTCGGGTTCGTTCTGCACACGCCCCTCCACTCTGAGCTGCAAGGAACGGAGTGCCCTGTGGGCTGCGGGAGTGACGAGGGAGGGGAGTGTGCTTGGAAGCCCTGGCCAGTCGGTGCTGTAGCAGCTGCGGGCGGGATTGCGGCACGCATCTCGCAGCACGCAGTACGCAGCACGCTGAACAGGGGGTGGGCTGGGCTACCAGCGTGGCGGGTTGCTCTTGGCCCCAAACAGATGGGTCTCTGACCGTCTGGAGGGAGGCAACGGTCACTGGAGCAGAAAACGGAAGCAGGAGGCGAAGACGGAGACAGAGGCCGGTCCAAAAAAGGGGGGAGGGGGGTGGAAGGAAAAACGGAAGGTCCAAAAAAGTGAAAAACGGAGAGATCTAGGCTGGAGGGGGTGTGGGTGTTTGTATTTCCTTACGAGCTTGTTCCTTTTTCTAATAGTATTGGCTGAAAACTGCGGAAGAGAAAGACTGGTCCCCGTACCCAGTACCGTTTTCACAGGGGGGGGGGGGGGGTGGCGGAAGGATAACGGACGAGGGTAGATACGGAGCGGAGCAGAGGCCGAAGGACCTGAGACGCCACAGTTGTCCCCCTCCCTCATGACTGATTTAGGCAAGGATGCAGCAGCAAGTACAGGAACAAGGGAGCTGATTTGGGCAACGGCGTGCAGACGAGCAGACTTTCTCATTGGCTTGGAGGAGGGGATCGGGTCATGGTAGTTTCCATTTTGGGCAATATGTTCCTTCTTGTTCTTTCCTTGGACCGTCTTTTTCATACATTTGCAATCTCGAATAGGCAGGCGCAATTGAACCACTGTATACCAACGTGTTGTCCCGTGTGGCTTGTGGTCTGTTCCCGTGACCAGTAGAGGGAAGGTGTGGACACCCCCCTCCTTCCCTCCTGCTTTTCTCTCATCCCGGTTTTTCTCTCGGGTTCTCTCAACTGCATGTTCCTTGCCGCCCAACAGATGCCCACGTGCTGCATAGTTCGGTTCCATTCTGTGTCCTGGGGGTGGATATGCGTATTGGCCCTTGTTGTAGGGTAGGAATAAGATCAGCAAGCCGAGTCAGGCTTTCCTCCTTCATGGTTCGGTTGGCCGTCGTCTATAATGTTGTTTACCCCCTGAGAGTGATATCACGTGATTGGGCAACGGGACGATTGGCTGGGACGAGCCCGACCAATATGTCGCATCAACACGCGAGATAAGGCTGGGGGACGGTGGGGGGAGAGAAGAGGAAAAAGACGACAGGGGACTTGACAAGACAGAAGTGGAGCAGGAATGGGAAAGGGACGGGGAAATGGGAGGGGGGCATGGAAACTGAAACGGCTCTTTGGGTAGCGTTTGGGTGGCAATGGGAAGGATTCAGAACGATTGGGCGAGTTTTGAAGGTGGGTGTTTTGCAACGTAAGAAGAATACTCCGTAGACCGAAATCAAAAGAAAACGCTACCAACGAAATCAATCAAGGGCGACGCAAGAACACAACTCTTCCGTTTTTATTTTCTGTAGTTTTTTTCTCCCTGTCATTCTCGTTTCTCATCCCGACGACGGCACAGGCTCTGCAGTTGTTGTCGGAGGCCCATTTCGCTCGAGCCATGTCCCACAGGCCGGGAGGCCCAAACCAGCTTCCAGTTGGGCCCATGGGTTCTGGTTGCTGGTCGGGTCATAATAGTCAGTCCACCAGATGCGTCGTTCTCGTCCACCAGGGCCGCCGGGATTGCCATGACCGCCATGACCGCCATGACCGCCGCCGCGATGTGCGCCGTATCCCTCGGATCCCGTCTGGCTGTGGCTGCCATGGTATCGGTTCCGGTCGTGGCCATAGTCGCTGGCATCATACGCGGCCGGGCCTGGTGGCGGCGGCAGCTGTGGCGATGCTGTCAGGTCAGACCGGAATCCGTGACGGTCGGCAGAGCGGATCAAGTTGTCCGCGGCGGCTGCAACGGTGGCCTGTCCATGTCGCGCCTTGGACACGACGCTGCCATCGAGCTGGCTGTCCGGCACGGCCGACTCCGGGTTCACATCGTCGTCGTCCTCGAGATCGATCTCATCCGCGTTGGCCCGGGGCGGCGGGCGCTGGGGCAGAGGATGCTGGAGCGCCGGGCCCGCGGAAGCGTTTCTGTCGTTTCCACGGCTGCTGCTGGCCGCCGCCACGACGGCATCTGCCCGCGGATTGAATCGTCGTTTCTTGTTAGGATGCGACTGCATGCCAAAGCTGGAGAAGCCCATGGCGGCGGCGATGGCGGCCGAGTCGAGTTCGTCCACGGCCTGGTCGTCGGCCTGGCCATCGGCTGATTTGTCAACAGGAGCATCCACGTGCCCAGCAGAGTCGGCAGTGTCCTGTTCGTCGTGCGTGGAAGCCATGATGGCGCGATGAGGAAGAAGGCTTTTGCGATGGAGCTTCCCCGAAATCTCCGAATTCCCCAAAACGTCCACTCGGCGTTTCGCTTCTGAATCTGCTGGGGAAGTCACCCATGAAATAGGAAAGAGGGAAGCACAGGAAGGATCGGAGAGGCGATCTAGGGAGGATGTGGCGCTTGCGTATCTGCGGAAGGTGCGTGTTGGGCTGTCTGAGGCAGGAGCATGGAAAGCGCGGTCGAGACGGTTTGGGGGCAGTTAGCTTGTCATCCCGTGGTGACTGCCGCACCCCGGGCTGGGCCTGCTTTTCTCCACCATCACGTGGCCGGGATGGCCCGTGCACAAAATCGCCGCACATCTGCCGAGCGCATTGCGTGGGAAGCTTGCGGCGGCGCTCCGGATATTATTCAGGTGGCGACATCGAGGCCGAGATGTATCTGCAGGCACAGCCAGCCAGGGATAACTTGTCGCATCCGTAAACAACAGAGATCCCAGAGCGGTCAACTGTCAGGAACGAATAGGCGAAAAGACCGAAACAGGGGGCCAATGAACGTTTCAGATCTTTCGCGCGAAGAGAACAGAAAGAAGAGAAATGTCGGGTTCTTCTCTTCTCATAAAAAGATAATCTGAGTCCTAGTCCATCCTCTACACCATGTCTTCAGGAGATATTGGCGCCAGCCAGGCCTCCGCCTCATTTGTCCTTCGCATTCCCTCCAAGTATGTCTCGCCTACAGCAACTCCCTCACAAGCCTTTGCTGCTCCGCCGTCCTCCTGGCTGCTGCGCGCTTGGACTGTCACCCACTCGACCTTGAGCATGTGGCGCTCTGCCCAGAATGTGCGCATCACCTATTCGGCCGGCGCCAGTGGGAATGAGTCTGGCAACGAAGACCGTGTTGACTACGAGGACAAGACCTCTGATGTCCACAAAAAACCCCGTGCTCACGTCGTCCGCGGCGTCAACACGTCCGACCCGACCACGCCTGCCGCCTTCCACTGGCGCGGCAAGGGCTGGCTCTTTTTTGTCACGTCGCACTGGGAGATCCTCGGCTGGGGCGAGACGGGCGAAGGTGATACGCGTGAACGCTGGGTCGTCACGTGGTTCGCGCCCACGCTCTTCACCCGTGAAGGCATCGACTTTTATACGGACCGGCCGGCCGGCATGCGGCCAGCCACAGTAGCTGCTATCCAGGCAGCGGCTGCCCAGGCCTGGCCAGAACCCCTGGCCACCCTGGCCCGTGAGCTACAACCCGTCGCCATCACAGAGACACTATGAGAAGGGAAAAACGCAAAAAATATGGATGCATTTTGATTATGTAATATATGTCGCGCCGTTGTCTATGATGGGAAAGAACTAGAACTCAAAAGAACACAAACACAAACGCTTTGGCGACAAAAATCAGCTGCAGAATGCCATGCATGTGTAGCAAATGGTACAAATCGCTTGCCACCAGTGGGAACGCTGCCGGCAAACCAAAGAATGCAAAGCTCAAACTCCACCCATGCGAGTGCCCTCGCTGCCTGCCCTTCCTTCTTCATGCGAGAGACGCCATGCCAAGGACAAAGAAAAGATTGGCTACTGCTAGAAGCCATGTTGGTATAATTCCGAATCCCCGTCGTCGTTGCAGGCTGTCTTTCGCTGGGGTATCTGGCCATTTCAGTCGTAGGCCCAGCCTCTTGTCATCCATCAGGCCCAATCTGCCTGCCGCTCTCCGCTCTCCGCTCTCCGCCCTCATCAAATTGAAATTTCATTCTTGGACGTCAACCTCCCTCTCACAGCGGCTCCAGTCTCTCCGAATGCTTCCGGATCGCCTCGTCACTCAGCGCGCTCATCCACAGACACCGCTCCGTCACACCCTCGATCGGCTGGAAGCTGTACAGCGCACTTGCTTCCACCAGCCGCAGCAGCGTCTTGACAATGCTGGCCGCCGACCGACAGCGTTCAAAATTGACCAGCGGCGGTGCCGTCGGCAATGTCACAATCTCAGACGGCCGTTGCGCGTTGAACAGCAGGTCGTGCGTGTAGATGCCCACAAACGGGATGCAGCCTGCATCCGCATCCGCGATCCCCACCGCCTCCATCTCTGCCCGCAGACTGTAAAAGTTGCGCGTCGGCGACACCAGCGCCTCCAACTCATGCAGCGTCTGCATGTCCGGTCCCGACACCAGTCGCCACGTCCGGCACAGCCGCGCCACCTCATTGCTCGCCAGCGCCATCGTCAGCTGGCTCATCGTCGCAAAGTTGCGGTACCGCCGGCAATAGGCCGCAATATGGATCAGCTTGACAATGCACCGCGCCCGCTCGCTCACGTCCTGCGTCAGCACCACCTCTGACACCGCCCACTTCACCATGATGTTGAACCGCGCAATTACCACTTCCACGCCCCGCGCATCAGAGCTGCGCAAAAAGTCTACCCAGGACCGCGCATTGCTGTTCTCTGCGTTCTGCCACCGCATCTCAATCAACTCCTTCCAGTCGATCTCGTGCAGCGCGTCCTTCTCGATCAGCGTGAACTGCTGTGCCAATATCTGAGAATCGAACGCCAGGATAAACGGCAGATGCACCGAAAACTGCGCATCCTCCTTGCTCATCTCCCTCTCCACAGCCACCGGTACCGGTTCCGGCGCTGTTGCCGGGGCTTCAAACACCTGGTCCTCATGCAACTCCGGAATATGTGATGCTCCCGGTGGTGGCATATGCAGAGCTTGGACTAATGTCATCGGTGGGGATGGAGGACGTTTGTGCAGTCTTTTGTCTGAAAACGTGGCACGCTGGGTCTGCATTGCCAGGTCCAGCTCCGGGTCGCCCAGCCCATGGGCCAACCGCGATGCCGCTGTGTTCGATCGGCCCAGACCCAATCCAAACACATCTGTCTCGTCCTCTTCGTCCTCGGCTGACAGTTCCGACGACAATTCGCTGATCCTATCGCTCTCATCGTCCAGGAAGGATGCAATGTCCCCGTCCGCGTGGCTTTCCTGCGGTAACGTGTCGCCCGGCTTGATCCTCTCCAGGCTGTCCGTCTTTTGGACTATCTCATATGACGATGGATGTGACCCATTGGAGTTCTCCTCGACTGCTCCTCTAGGAGTGATCATCGACTCGTTGTCATCTTCGTCAAATAGAGACATATTGCCTTGCTCATCTGTCACGGCCCCCCGACTCCGCCCGTCGTCAGTCAGGCCTCGGTCAAGCAGCGGTGTGGAGCAATAGGAATCGCCAGAGTCGGACAGGAACGACTGCACGTCTTCCACCATCCGTGGCACAGCAGTCGGCCGCGAATCCGGTGGCGGAGAATAGGCACCGGACAGAGTATCCCGCACCGTGCTTTGATAACCCTCAGAGCCCGCCAGAGACTGATGGTGCAGTTCGCTAACATCCACGTGCTGTTCACGACGCTCATGCTTTTCTTCTCTGGCCGCATCGTCATCGACCTCTGCTATTGGTGATGGTGCTTCCGTCGTAACCGCCATCCCGGCCGCCGCTGTCGTCTCCGTCGTCGCTGTCGCCATAGCCACTTGCGTCGATGGTGCCAAGTCCATGGACAACAGCCTGGGCTTCTTCTCAAATTTGCCTTCCAGCTTGAGCAGGGCAGACTCCACACCACCGTCATCATCATCTGGGATCTGTGCGAGTTTCTGAGCCTCGGCCTCGAAAGACGGCCGCATCATCGGCTTTGCCGAAAGCGTGCTAAACAATGACAGGCGCCGATTGGGCTTCTTTTCGGTGAGCATGCCCACCGAAAACATCTCGCTCCTACCCCGCGAGAAATCTTCCGATACCACGTCCACAAAACCGCACGAATCAGGCGCTTGACTGAGCATGTAAGAGCTGCGTATGGATTCCGTGTATGTCGCGAGGGATCCGGCAGATCGATGCCGCCGCAGCGGTCCATGATTCAGATCGCCCACGTTCGTAGCTTCTCGCAGGTTGCCGCCTGGCCGTCTTCTCAAGGCTCGAAGTGGAGCGGGCAGCATGTCCACGGATTCGTCCACGGAGCCGGCCGAGTTTGTCGTAGTGCCAAAGCTGAGAATCGTAGGCCGCGGTCCATTGTCACTGCTTGAGAGTGATGCAAACCGCTTGTGGCCAAAGGACCGGTTCAAGAGCTGTTTTGCGTGGCCACGCCTCCAGGCTTCGGACGGCACACGAGGAGGCGGCGAGGCGGTTGTACTGGCAGCTTGCAGAGGCTGGTCTTTGGCAGTATCGTTGTTCTCAGACTCGACAACGCTGGATGGCTTTGGCTGTGGCCCGCCGTTCTCAGACGTCATGTCGAATATGTCGGATAGAGGCATCATGCCGCCATCTGTCTCCTGCATACTTGCACGGGACGTGGCTCCTAGTGTGTCCATATCGGGAACAAACGGCGGAAGAGCATCGGCCGATAGCGATGGCCGGGCCATTCTAGGAGCCAGAATATACGACGACCGTCGAGGAGTCCCGATGGACTGACCAGGTGGTGTTGTTGGCGGCGTCGGATCAGCGCCAAACGCGTCTGCAGAGTGGTGTACAGGAGGCATGGAAGGCATGGGAGGCATGGCGGGTATGGCGGGCATGGCAGGTAGGGCACCTGTCATGAGGGGGAAATCCCTTGTCAACGTATCGTCCACGATAACAATGGATTTGCTACCCGTTGTGATGCCCGTATCACTCATCGGTCGGATCGAATTCTCTTGAACATGGCCGGCACTTGGTAAATCGGGATAGGTAGGCATTTCAGTCGCATGGTGGTGGGTCTCCTCATCGGATGGCTGTTGAATAGGAAGATCGGTGACGCTCCCGTCATCCTGCTTGGATGTTCCCATCGAAGCTTCTTCCCGCACGGCAGTCTTGAAGTCTTCGGCAATCTTAGCGCCCAGAAGATCGATGCGAACAGGTGCTCGAACACCATTAAAATGCGGCCGAGCCTGCGGTACAATGGCGGTGCCAGGAAGTCGATTTGTCGTAGCTCCTCGTGGACCAATGGGGGAGATGTTGAAGAAGCTACTCTGGCTGGGAGACATGGACTGCGTCTTGGTGCTAATCGCCCGCCGAACACTGCCCAGTAGTTTTCGCATTCCCTGGGCAGACATGGCAGAGGCCTTTGCCTTTTGCAAGTGGAAAGTTTCGAGACTATGCGGCGGATAAAGCATCGTCTGGCGGCCACTGTTTGTGCTGGCGGGCAGGACCTCGACGAATGGCTGACTGGGCGGGAACATGGCACCGCGAACGAGGCTACCGGCATATGGCAGAGTCATCATAAGCTCCGTTGTTTTGCTCATGGCTCGCTCAGAGGTGCTGGAGAGCTCTCGGAGAGAGTCCGTCAGACTGTTGCTCCGCTTGTGGGCCATGCTCGATATATCGCTGGGACGAACGCGTTTGCCTACGAGGGCACGGGGCGTTGTGGCGACAGCGCCGGTGGTGTTGAAGTAATGGCTGGGATCGACGGGGTGGGCGGCGGGGGGAAGTCCCATGCCGGCCTGCATGAAGCGTAGATTCTTGGTAGGGAAGGAACAGGAGACAAAATCGAGGCTGGTGATACTCGTGGGCGAAGTTTGCTTCCGTTCATTGAGATCTGTCGGGTGAGACTGGTTTTCCGGAGTTGTTGGCCGATCGCCCAAAATCATAGAGTCAATGTTATTGTGCCGGCCACTGTCCGCCCTGAAGCTCTGGCGAGGTTCTGAGCCGAATGGCACGCCGCTGGATTCACAGTCGCCCAGATATTCGCTGTCTTCGGGGTAGGATAGGCTGCTCTCGCCAGCGGCGATTTGCTCCCAGAGACTCGGGTCCAAGGCGGGATTTCGGTGGCCGGCAATGCCTCCTGGAAAAACAGGCACCGTCGGTCCCACGGCGTCATCAAACTCGGGACCATCCCAGTAGGCGGCACAAGACCGGCGCCAACATTTCTTCAGCTCGGTGAGAATCTTGAGCGGGGCTTTGCGGGCAGTGGGATCCTGGGACAATTCCTCGACCAGACTGTTGATTAGGGTGCAGAAGAGGACGCGTAGGTCGTAGTCCATTAAGAAGTCGTCCATGAAGTAATTAAGGATCCAGTGGCGCAGAGCCACAAAAGTGCGGACACGCACGACCGTGCCAACTTCCTCGTCCCGGGTGACGGCCCAGCGCAGCCGAGCGACCAGCATGCGGAGAAGGTCATGTGAATGGAGAAACGTGCGGAATGTGAGGAAGAAGTCGGAAACGAGATCGTAGTCCATGAACTTGGGAGAGGTGATTTCAGCCACCAAGCGTGCCGGCGTGGCGGCTTTGATGGAGCCAGTGGTGGCTGAAAAGCGGACAATGGAGCGGTTGTCACAGGCCGGCTTGAAGGTGAGAATGTCGAACATGGACGGTTCCACGTCGAGGAAGCTGGACCGATGGACGCCTTCGCCCATCGGGGTGTCGTCTAATTGGCTTTCCGGGTAGCGAGGCGACGGAGGTTTTGAGGAGGCGGCAGACGGAGAAGGAGCACCTGCAGAGTATCTGACAAAGGAAGTATCGGACCCGGTATGTGCTGGGGCCATGAAGTCCAGACCCAGCTGGACAGAGGGTCTGCTGGAGCGCATCTCCTCCGTGGGTGCATAGGAAGAGCCGCGCAGGATGGGAGTACCCTGGAGGGTAAAGTGGGGGGTCCCCAGCTTCCAGGAGGGAATGGAGATCTCGAGGTGCGGCGTGGTCGGTTTCTTTTGTTCCATGTCCTCGAGGGTCTTGGCGCGGATGGTATCGGTGGGCTGGGTGATGACAATCTTGAAGCCTCCGGGCTCCGACTCGCGGGCCACGCTCGTCTCCGGGACGGTAGAGTCGGACAGCGCACGGCGATGGCGACTGGTAATGGGAGCCGCAGCGCCTCTGGAGACGGGTGGGCTGCTGGTGAAGTAGTTGCTGTCTGGAAGAGGCGTGGAGACTTCGTCATAGTTCCAATCACTGCCGTAGAAAAAGCTCGCGAGGTTGGGGTCTGCCAGAAGAGGATTTTGCTGCTGCTGCTGCGAAGGCTGAGAAGACTGCGAGGGCAGCTGCAGTTGCAGCTTTGGCAATGACACTGCTGGCAGCAGCGGCGCATCGCGCCTGTCGGTCTCGGGCAAGAGGGCATCGAGGCCGGCGGTGCTGGGAGGCGTCATGGGGAAGACAAAGTTTGGCTGTGGATATCGCATGTGAGCAGGCCGGATAGCTGGTCGGAGGTAGATGCGGCCGTTGTTACCGACATTGGAGACGATGAATTGGCGTCCTTCTCGGCCGGCGGAGGAGCCGTCGGGGGCGATGTCGGTATCGGCCGGGTCTCTGGCCCGTCGGTCGGCCTTGGTCTTGGAGTCTTCCTGGCTCTTGCGCTCGGTGACGGGTAGCAGAGATTTGGACATGGCAATGGGCGAGATGCGGGAGCGCAATCGGGAGGCCAGACGAGGAACATGGCGGTCAGACGAGCGTTTATACTTGAACTTGGAGTCGCGAAGGGCGGAGGAGGCCTTGCTCCGCGCAGCGTTGTGATCTGCCTTGACGCCGGTGGTGATCGTCGTAGGCGTCCCCGCTGCTGCTCGTGTGCTTCGACGTGACGAAGACTCCGCCTGCGTGGGGGATGACTGTGGACGTGCTGGTGGCGCGTCCATGGCTTCGTCGGTGGGTTGCTGGATGGGCAGATCAAAGGCTGCCTCCATGGCTTGGGGGAGTGAGTTTGCGTGTTTGCCTTGCGGCTGTTGGCCTTGTGGCCCTTTTTGGCCTTTCGCTATTGTATCTTATTGTTATGCTGTGTTTTTTCTCTTTTTTTTTCGTGTTTTTCAAAGTGCTTCTTTCTGCTGCTGCGTTCCCCACGGACTGCAGCTCCTCCCTCAGAAGCAGCAGACGAGGGGAGACGACAGCGAATGGATGGTGGCCAGGGCAGAACCTTGGACGCGAGGCATCGGCGGTGGTGAAGATGCAGGTGTGCGGCAGTGCAGTGGTGAAGATCGGAGTTGCGGAGGTGAAAGTGATTTGTCGAATCGAATCGCAAAGGGGTGGCAGTGGCGATTTGTGACTCGGTCGTGATGGGGAAGGTACGATGCACGAAGCACGAATGGGCGCACGCGAAGAAGGGGAAGGAACACGGAACGGAGATTGTGGTTTCCTTAAAGGCCAAAGTTGTGCGGGCGGCGATTGGAGCCAAGACCGGGCAGGCACTCGTGGGCGGGCAGGCAGGCAGGCCAGGAGGAAAATCAGGAAGGGGTGACGGGTGGAGGCTGGGGCGTGCGAATGGTGCGTGCGCGGGCGAGACAGCTAGAGGAAAAAGCGGTAAATTGGACTAGCAGGAGCAGAGGGCAGGTGACTGGTGCGCACGAATAGCGATGACCATTTACGCCTATGAATATGGGAGCAATCTTTCTACAGAGGATTCTACGAGTATACGAGTACTCCATACTCTGTACTCGTAGACATTTGCATTTCTGAAAATCTGGCATTCCTACAGTCTGTTACAGTTATCTACGGAGTAAAATACCACGATGCCATCTTACGACGATGGCTGCCTCCAGTTACGACTTCGTACGACGTGATACGACGTACTCCGTACTCCGTGTGGTCGTTCGCTGTCTCTGACTCGCCAGCTTTACAGGGTGGCCACCGATAGACCTCTGAGCACAGCTGCGCCGAGGGACAAGACAGCAAGGTCGGCAACGACGCTGGCAGGGGCTGCAGCCAGACAAGAGATGAAGGACTTTTGGCCCCCTGCAAGGCTAATAGCGCTAGTGCACGTTGAGAAGGACGTACGGCGCTCAGTAGGAATAGCGGGGCAGCAGCCAGAGCCAGCCGAGGCCAGCCAGGGCCGGCGAGCAAGAGGGCAGCAGTGGCATGCGAGAGCGATGATCGTAGATGGGAAAGGGGGCAAATGCATGGTATCTTGCGCAGTACGAGTATGGAGTACGGAGTACGGAGTAAGATACGGAGCTACCCTGATGGATGCAGGCCAATACCAAAGTTGGACACTGCACATTGGTGGAAGTACGAGCCCAAAGCCTTGGGTCCACGAAGTACTCCGTACAAGTACGTTCAGTGGGCTTATGCATCTTATGCAAGCTCTGCATGGGCTACTATGCGCTAATCAGGTGTAAGCACGGCTGCTTAGTAATACGGGTCGCGGAGCAAGAGGACTCCGTACACAGACAGTCCGTTTTCACCCGCCCTTGGCGATGGCAGGTAATGGTAATCGAACCTGAGCGCAGACAGGAAGGAGTACGAGCACGGAGTACGGATGACAGGGTGCGCGCACAGGGTATGGCTCACGGACTACGGATGCAGGGTAATACCGTCCGGTCTGCCTGGCCGACGCATGCATCACCAGCGTTTGGCACTGACGCAACGTCATTGGCCCGTGAAGAGAACGCCCAGAGCGATGGAGGTCTACTAAAGCAACGGCGACAAACATCAGTCTGCCGGCGCGTCCAAGGTTGCCGACGCTTCTTGGTGCTCGTACGACAGTCCGAGTCCTCGAACCAAAGACTCGGGTCTATGACTGCATTAACAGACTAATCTGCCAATTCCACGGTAGCCCATTGTTCATGCCGGACAGGGGAGGGGGGGGGGGGTACGAGTGCGAGTGTGCATATGGAGTACGGAGTAAAAGTACGGAGTATGGAGTACTGCGTACTTACTGAGTACTGAAATCTTGTCCTCTAGTCGACTCTGTTCTCTTTGTTCTCTGTGTGCGGGTTGGCAGTAACACTCCGTTACAGTGCCCCGTCACAATGTGTTTGATTCTCGGACGTTTTACGCTGTTTCTCTGTTTCTTCGGGGCCACCACGGGGCCACCACCGGACCTTTGGCCGTCTTGGTCGCCAATGCTGCCCTGGTCGGCAAGCACCCACGTAGGAGTACGAGTACTCCGTATCGAGTACGGAGGACAGAGTACGAAGCGGGTTACAGGGTACAGGGCAATCTGTCTGGTCCAGGAGAGCACAGATGGGGACTGGAATTTGTCGACCACGTCGCAGGGAGTAATCCGCTCTGGAATCCCGGCACTCCCAAACCGGCCCACCTGACTGTGGTTTTGGCGCTGGATGCAAGACACTGCCTGTTGGTCTCCTTTGTGTCACTTAGGGGAATCCTTCCACGGAAGACCGCCGCCGCTCTCCCGGAGGATGAGCCGGCGAGCTGCACTAATGCCCTGCATAGGCGCCGTTGGAATGGTCAAGATGGCTGCAAATGGTCGAAAAACTAGCAATACAAATATGGAGACTCGGTATTAATTCTCTCGACGATCCCAAGCTATTGGAATTGCACCAGCTCCTATCCTCTCATAATGGCAAACGCTTTCCTTTCAGATGCGTAGCGTGAGGATAAGCAGGAGTACTTTGTACTCTGTACTCGTACTAGACTCTACTCCCTACTCTGTGAATACGAGTGTTTTTGAGGATGTCGCACTCCCACTCGCAGTAATATTCGTACTCGTACTACGCATCCCTACAATCCCAGGACCCAATTTGTCGGGAGTCTGTGGAGTGGAGAGCATCCTCGTAAAAAGACTGGGTCGTCTCAAGGCGTCCTTCGCCGAGTTTCGACAGGTAAACGAGTATGGTGGATATAGCCAAGATGCTTCATTTGTATGGCATGTTACTCCATACTCCGTACTCGGAGTGTTTCGTACATACTCGTAGCCCTTTCTCCGTATGCGCATATACAAACTTGTCTATTCAGGAGTACGGAGTATGCCGGTCCTTTCTCCAGAGCATCGTACTCGTATCTATAGCACGCTGTTTGCCGCCATCGCCCGCCCCAGCTGGTCCGCAAACCAGCCCGACGCATCCTCCACCATCGCCGCCGACTCCGCCACCGTCAACACCGTCTTGATCCCCACACCCACCTGCTCGCTGCCCCCGTTGAACTGCTGCAGCGTCGAAATCGTCTGGTTCACGTCCGCGACGTTCCGGAACGCCTCAAACTGCGTCAGCGCCGCCGCCAGCTCGTGCGTATCCGACACCGCCGGCACCGCCACCTGCCGGTCAAACGCCTCCGTCATGTCTAGCTGGTCCAACACACTGCGTCGCGATGTCGTCGCCAGGATCAGCAGCCGGTGTCCCCGCGGCGGCGGTGCGCGCAACAACGTCAGCAGCGCCTGTACCATCACGTTCGACATGCGCGGCCCGACCGGGTTCCACTCAATCAGCCGCTCAATGTTGTCCAGAATCAGTAGACTCAGCGGCGACTTGTAGGCATCCGTAAACACCTTGTGCAGATAGTCCTTCTTGCCGGCCTCGTTGAAGTAGCCCACAAGGCTCTCGGGGGTCACGGCCTTGATAAATGGGAAGCCACTCTGGATGGCCACATGCGTCGCCAGGGCCGTCTTGCCGCTCCCGGCAGGGCCATGCTATGCAGTGTCAGCGAACACGTATCATCGAGAAAGGGCAGAGAGCCCAAGGAAAACAGAAAGAAGAAAGAAGGGAAAACCCACCAGCAACACAGACAGGTGCCGCAGACGTGCCAGCTGTCGCACATTGTTCGCATACACCATGCACTCGTTGACGATGCTCTCAATGTTGCGCGAGTAGTGGATGATGCCGTATGTCAGCGCCTGCTCGAGCTCCTCGTCCGAAACGCCAAAGGCCGCCTTCACCTCCGTCAACGCGTTCTCAAAGTCACTCATGTTGACCTTCATCTGCGACACATCATCGCTGATTCCGGCCATCGTGTCCACTTTGATGTGTCGGTTGAAGGCAAACGATGTCGCGCTCTTCACCAGACCCGACAGCTCCGCACCGCTAAAGTTCTTGGTCCGCGTAGCCAGCTGGTCAATGTTGACATCGTTGTCCAGGATCCCGTTCTTCAACATCTTGGCCGTGTGGATCTTGAGAATCTGCACACGGCCCTTCTCGTCCGGCAACGAGATCTCAATCTGTACCTCCAGACGGCCCGGCCGCAGCAGCGCATCGTCAATCATGTCCTTGCGGTTCGTCATGCCCACCAGCAGGATGTTGTTCAGCTGATCCACACCATCCAGCTTACTCAGAAGCTGGTTTACCACACTGTCGCCCACGCCCGTGCCACCGCCGGCTCCCGAGCCTCGCTGCTTGCACACGGCGTCCAACTCGTCGAAGATGATGACGTGCAGCTGCGACTCGTCGCCCTTCTCCTTGTACTCCTTCTCGGCATCGGCCTGGTCGTGTTAGTAGTATCCGTGGCAGTCGGCAATTCCATAGTTCTTAGTTCTTACAAATAGTTTGCGGATATTCTCTTCGCTCTGGCCGACTGTGCATGGTTAGAAGTGGAAGTGCCATCCAGTCGTGTAGAGGTCTGCTTACCATATTTGTTCAACACCTCCGGTCCGTTGATCACCTTGGGCTCCCGCGCATTCAGCATTTTGCCAATCTGCCGTGCAATCAGCGTCTTGCCGGTACCGGGCGGTCCGTACAGCAGGATGCCCTTGACGTGCAGCACGCCCAGTTTTTCAATAAGGCCCGGTGGGAAGATGCGCGACGCAAACGCACGCCGGAAAATCGTAGAGAACTCGTCGTCGAGACCGCCAATGCCCATGTCCGCAAACTTGAAGTCCGGCGCAATGATCGAGTTGGCCGCCGCGCGCTTCGTCGATCCGGACAGTTTGATCGGCGAGCCCGCATTCTTGTAAAACGTAATGGACGTCTGCGGCACCATGATGCCGCGAGCGCCCGCGTCGGTCCGCGTCGGCGCCCCGCTGTCACCGCCAGCCTTTTCCATGCTCAGGTCCGCCAGCTGCACCGTCTTGATGATAATCGACAGCGGCGTGTTGCGCACGTCCAACAGCAGTCGCTGCCCCGGCGAAAAGATCTGATTGGCAAACGTCTTGGTCATCAAATCGGCCAGCGCGTCCTGGTCGTATGTCGTGTCTGTGAACTTCTTGGCTGACGCGAAGCCCACCTCGACGTCCATCGCACCCAAGTATGCCTGGCCACCGCCTGAGGAGAACGGGTCGTACACCTCACCCACGAGCTCGTCCATCATGCCGACCTGCAGCCACGTACGCTGCGGGTCTGACAGTGCGATGCAACCGTCGGGAAAGCCGGGCGTCGGTCGCGCCGTCACGACATAGTCGCCCTGCATCATGTTGCCCGTGAGACGCAGGTACAAGTCCGAGCCATCCCGTGAGGCCGGGAAGTCGCGCGGCGACACCGCGCAGATGTTCGTAAAGATGTACGTCTGCTGCAGCGTCTTGTCATCCACCTTGGCCAGCCTCAGCCGCACTCCTCCGCCTCTCGCCGGGCTGGGCATGCCGCCGCCACCACTCCCATAATGTTGCTGGGCTGGTGCATTGCCATAGCCACCGCCGCCGCCGCCGCCGGCTCGCGGCGACGGCTGACCCGGACCCGGCCAACCCGGCGAGGGCGGTGCCCCGTAGCCAGCCTGTGGCGCCCGCTGCGGTGCACCATATCCCTGCTGCGGTGCTCCATAGCCAGCCGGCGGCGCACCGCCAGCAGTGGGACGTGCAGGCAATCCACCGCCGCCGCGACCGCTCTTCCCGAAGAGGTTGTTCCGCAAATCCATTGTCGGTCAGTTGCTTCAGTTATCAAATGGACCGCCTGCGGTTTGAAGTGGGTAGTTGTTGGATATATCTATCTTCCGCTGTGCACGAATACGTCCCAGAAGAACTCGCTTCTGTGATCCTTTGTCAACTCTGTGATCTGTCCTTGTCAGCTCGCAATCTTGGCTTGTCCGCCAGAAGAAGACAGTCAAAGGTCTTCGCAACGCCCGGCTTACCTTTCAGAGACTGTGTTGGAACGGATACAGAAACAGCACCGTCGAGGAATCCAGTCAATGATAGCACACGAGACACAAGTGCTCGTGTTCAAACTTTGCTGCCTGTGTTGTTGCTTCAGCGTCGTTTCAGGTCTCGAAGCTTTGCCGATCTGCCTTACGAGCACACAGGCAACTGGCTACTTCGCCCCCCACTGTTAGCGCCACCGGTCCAGAGCTCTCTGCATGATTATGTCATCCACCATGCTGACTCATCGCTACATCATGAAGGGGGTTTTCATCGTCATGTCCAATAGCACCGCCAGCCATATATTGCCCACCATCCTATTTTTGAGGTCCCGCCCAGCATCAACCTTCTCTGTATTTAAGATTCATGTTCCACCCTTACATCAGACACGCCACCTTGCGGCTGCTGTGCAGCTCCGACGAGGCCACCTTGACCCGTGTCGTCGGTCCAACCCAAACATATGCTTCGACCAGCCACTCATACCAGACTTTGGTGTCGTCTGTCTGACGCCACATGCTGACCTCGATCTCGGCATCCTGTGGGAAGTACAGAGGTGTCTAAAAGGTCAGCGAAAAAGAAAAAGAAAAAAGGAACATGGAATATCAGTCGTGACGTACCTTGAGCGGGAAGAAAATGGGAAACCATGAGATCATGTCTTTGCTCTTCTGATCGATCTGGTCTGGCCGCGTGCTGATTTCCACGGGCGGCTTCTCTTCTGTCCCGATCGTTGCCGGCTGGTACAGCACCGACTCAAAGTAGCCTGCCAGCCCATGCACCACGCCGCGTGGCCGACATACAAACGTCAGATGGCAATGCCGCGCGTTGTGCTCGTTGAGCCCGCCGGAGAGCGTCATAGCACCACCACCACCTGTCTGAACGCGCTTGTAGCTTCCGTTCGCTGCCTTCCAATCCTCTACAAACGGCAGCCGGACCGGATGCACAAATTCCCATGCCTGCTGGAAGCGCGGGCGACCAGGAACCTTCTGGGCGACAAAATCAATGGAAAACAAGTGCACGACCCAGGGTGTCTCAAACGCGTGCTCGTCCGTGGAAGTCGCACGTACACGCAGGTCTGCATACACATGCGGGTACGATATAGGGCTGAGGTGCGCCGTATACGACTGCGGGATTGAAATGCCGTGCGGCCGTGCCAGGTGATGTTGGATGCCATCGATGCACTCGGGCGACAGCTCGTTGTCTCCAAAAGAGCCGAGAAGCTCCGACACGAGCACATCGACCGCTGTTATGGTACCCGCCGCCTCGTGACCCTCAGCCACAGGGCCTGCCCACTCACGCATGTCCGTCTTGACCAGATGAACACGGCCGCCCCAAACCTGCTTGTTCATGCGTAGCAGGTAGACGTACGCATTCTGGTTCTTCTCCAACGCCCACAGCTGTACTGGCACGCCTGTTGCTTGGCTAGCCCGGAGCACGCGTGTCACCAGGGGCCCGCGGCCAGCACCAGCGACCGCGACAACCAGCTCAAACTTCTTGTCTGCCCCCGGACGTGGAACCGCCGATGTCGGCCGATTCAGTGCCTTCCAGTCGGCCAGAGCTGCCGTGATGGCCTTCTCGTATTGATCGTATTTGACTGGGTCACCTTCAAACACCTCGTACGTAGCCGACTCCAGGTTGTCAGCCAGAGGCTGCAGCGGCGACTGCAGCCAGTCCTGGAAGCTGGTTAAGGTGGAATTCTCAATGGCGGAATATGGCTCCTGTGAGCGCTCGAGGTACTTGAGGTAGGACAGGTACGAATTGCCGCCAGTGTGCTTCTTCTTCTTCTTGGGCTTGGCAGCAGAAGCCTCAGACAGCGTAGGGAATTCAGCAGCGTCAGCTGCAAGTGGAGACGAGACTGTGCTGCTGCTGTTGCTTCCACTGCCACCTGTGGTAGCCTCTGCAATGGCTGTTAGCTCCTTGACATCTGGGCCGCCGTCGCTAACCACCATCCAGGGAGCCATCTTGAGACGCATGTATCGTTCAATCATCGCTTGGTGGTGCTTGCTTAAACTAGGGTAACCAGCCGCATTCTCGCGAAAGATGGAAGCAGAAAAGGTCAGAAGTTGCAACGGCTCAGAAAACCAGCGCGACTGCAGCTCCATCTCAGGTAATCTTCGAGGAATACGGATGGCTATAGCCCACGTTAGCTGGGCAAATGGCAAATGGACGCATGAAGCATTGTGTACTTACCAACACTCAGTCGGGAATTGTAGTCACAGGCCGATCGGATGGTGTGCCAGGTGTCCCAGGAGCTGTAGATGTCTATTTCCTCATCGGACACTGCCTTCGGATAGGCTTCGGGTCCAGACAACGTTTCAATGTCTTCTTCGAGGCCCGGCTCACGGTACATGGGCATATGGATGATCAGAGAGATCCGGTTGGCCACATCGAGGGCTTCCCGAATAGCACGAGCATATTGAGCAACGTGCTTCTCGCTGGCATCTGCCCGCGGGCCGGGAATGATGATGCTTCGGACACCGCAAAAGCTGGCGTAGGCCACCTCGAGGTTGAGCACCTGACGGGATAGGTTGGCCACGAGAGCATTGTCCGAGTACAGGTCGATCCACGGGCTGGCATACGCCATGACAGACGTGATGTACCGTCCTGGGAAGAGCGCGGTGTCGTCGTCTGTGAGCGTAGAAATGGTAGGGCCTGGGAAAGACGGGTTGGCCCGCTCGGCATCTGTCAGGTCGCGAGACTCGACATCCTCGAGGTACTTTTGGTGAAGTGCCAGTACACGATCGTGGAAGTGCCGGTTGGTGATAGGAGCCGTGGCAAAGGAGAACTATATGGGGTCAGAAGGCAAACTCACAGGCCAGAAAAACGACGGATCACATACCCCAATGTTGAGCAGATTACCGTACTGCTTGTCGTCCAGAGGTTCCCATCTTTTCGAGTCATGTTGCCCAACGAAAAACGTGGGCCACGAAGGCGTATAGCCTGCAAACTCAGTTGGGGTGGAGTCCGAAGCCATGTTGAACTTTGGAGGGGTGAAAGAGTGGCAGGCCCAGAAACGAAACACAGGGTCAACTAGGAATCCTAGAAGCAAGAAAGGGCAAGAGGAAGAAACAGTGTAGTTTCCAGTCAAAAGAAGAACAAATTCGCCATGCTCTGCCTATGCGGCAGCTGATTTTTTTTCTTCTTTTTTTTGCTGCAGCGTCCAGTCGCACAGACAACAACCCCTCTCTCGAACAAGCAAAATACTCCAAATGAGGGGGTGTCCAGTGCTTGTCAGCCTTGTTCCCCTGTCCCTTGGGTGTGATAGGATTGGCCTGCTCCTCAAAGCTCTGTAGGCTGTTCGTATGCTTGGCAGAAAGAATGAAACACCTGAAAAGAAAAAAAAAAAGAAAAAAAAAAAAAAGATTTGGAGGTGTCGTCCAGAGGAAAGCTACCGGTAGGTGTCACAGCTACCTATGTTTGTGCCATGCTTCCCCCATTTATCCGCTGATTTTACAAGAATGAATGTATAGGTACATATTCTTATCGGCCGCTTATCAGTGGTAACGACGATTTCCTCTCATTGGTCCGAAAATATTTTAAGTGGCGACCATAGGAAAGAGCGACCCTTGCAGCTATCTTACCGTTTTTTTTTTTTACGACTCTTGCGTACTGCGAAAGTTTCCCCAGTTTTCCTCCTAAAACTCACTTCTCGACTTTTTTTTCTTTCCATCTTTCTTTCGTCCTATTATGGCCGACAAACTGTCTTCCAAAGGAAATAAGAGAAGCATTACTGGGTCTAACAGTAACAACGACGAGCAGAAAATGAAGCGCATAAAGACGGCAGGCGGCGACGACGACGAGAGCCTAAACAAAAAGAAGGCCGCCAAAGTCGAATCGGACAGCGACGTCTCCTCGACTACGAAACCGACAGGCACCAAGTCTGGAAACAAGCCAAACCCTTATCTGGCCCACCTGGATGAAGGCGATTGGAAGGGTTACGATGACGGCGCCGACGAGAGAGAACGACCAGGTCACCCATTGGGACCCTTCTTCAAGGGCATGAGCCGTCACCAGACGACAGCCGAGCAAGCGGCCAAGGCAGAGGATATCGATATAAACCCATTCACTGGACGGCCACATAAGCAGCAGTACTTCCAGATCCTCGAGGGACGGCGCAATCTGCCAGTCCACAAGCAGCGACAGGAGTTTCTGGATGTCTTCCACAGCACGCAGATCCTCGTGTTTGTGGGCGAAACAGGTTCCGGAAAGACGACACAGATTCCGCAATACATCCTCTATGACGACATGCCGCAGTTCCGCCGTAAGATGGTGGCGTGCACGCAACCGCGACGAGTGGCGGCCATGTCGGTGGCGCAGCGTGTGGCCGATGAACTGGACGTGGAACTGGGCGAAGAGGTGGGCTACAGCATCCGATTCGAGAACAGGACGGGCCCCAAGACACTACTCAAGTACATGACGGACGGCCAACTGCTGCGCGAGTCCATGAACGACCCGGACCTGTCGCGCTACAGCTGTATCATGATCGATGAAGCCCACGAGCGCACCCTGGCCACAGACATCCTGATGGCTCTGCTGAAGGGCCTGTCGCTGCGCCGGAAAGACCTCAAGATTGTCATCATGTCGGCCACGCTGGACGCGCAAAAGTTCCAGCGCTATTTCCACAACGCACCACTCTTGGCCGTGCCGGGCCGCACGCACCCTGTTGAGATCTTTTACACACCGGAGCCCGAGAAGGACTACGTAGAAGCAGCGGTACGGACGGTGCTTCAGATCCACGCAACCGAAGGCGAAGGCGACATCCTGCTGTTCCTGACGGGCGAAGACGAGATCGAGGACGCGTGCCGACGCATCAACCTAGAGGTGGACGAGATGATCCGGGAATCGGACGCTGGTCCTATGGTCGTGTACCCGCTGTACGGCACATTGCCGCCACACCAGCAGAACCGGATCTTTGACGCGGCTCCGGCGCCGTTCAAGAAGGGTGGCCGGCCAGGGCGCAAGTGCATTGTGTCGACAAACATTGCCGAGACAAGTTTGACCATTGACGGAATTGTGTACGTCGTGGACCCGGGATTCAGCAAACAGAAGATTTACAACCCACGGATCCGCGTGGAGTCGCTGTTGGTGACACCCATTTCGCGAGCATCGGCACAGCAGCGAGCCGGTCGTGCCGGTCGTACGCGGCCTGGCAAGTGCTTCCGGCTATACACGGAGAAGGCATTCAAGCAAGACCTGATTGAGCAGACATACCCGGAAGTGTTGCGGTCGAATCTGAGCAATACGATTCTGGAGTTGAAGAAGCTGGGTGTGGAAGACTTGGTGCACTTTGACTTTATGGACCCGCCGCCGCCGGAGACAATGATGCGGGCGCTCGAGGAGCTCAACTTCCTGGCGTGCCTGGACGATGAGGGCGAGATGACGCAGTTGGGCAGCATGGCGTCCGAGTTCCCGCTGGACCCGACGCTGGCGGTCTTGTTGATTACATCACCCGAGTTTTATTGCTCCAACGAGATCCTGTCGATCGTGTCGCTGCTGTCGGTGCCACAGCTATTTGTGCGGCCGGCGGCGGCGCGCAAGCGGGCGGACGAGGCCAAGGCCCTGTTCTCGCATCCAGACAGCGACCACCTGACGCTTTTGAACGCGTACCACGCCTTCAAGCAGGAAGAGCACCAGGGCACAGACATGCGGAAGTGGTGTCACGAGCACTTCCTGTCGTTCCGGCACCTGAGCAGCGCGGACAACGTGCGGACACAACTGAAGGCGATCATGGAGTCGCGCGAGGTTGATCTGGTGAGCACGGAGTGGGGCGACAAGAACTACTACACAAACATCCGGCGGGCGCTGGTGGCGGGCTTCTTCATGCAGGTGGCTCACCGGCAAGCATCGGGCAAGATCTACCGAACGATCAAGGACGACCAACCGGTGGCGATCCATCCGAGCACAGGCCTGGGGACAGATTTTGAGTGGGTGCTGTACAACGAGTTTGTGCTCACGAGCAAGCAGTACATCCGGACGGTGACGGGCATCAAGCCAGAGTGGTTGTTGGTGAGGATTAGAGCTCCATGCGGATCTTTCCTTTTCTATTTGCGGCCATCTGTGCGCTCGCTAACCCCTACTAGGATATTGCACCTAGCTACTACGATATTGACGGGTTCGAGAATGGCGAGACCAAGAGCGCGCTCAGACGAGTTGCCACCAAGTTCCATCAGACACAAAAATCAAAAGCACGCGCGGAAATTTAGACTTTAACTAGTTGTAAGGATCAGTCGGGGGGGCCGGTTTCAAGGATCCGAGCGGAGTTGGGCAGCATGGCTGTGTTGTCAAGACGGGCTTGGCAGGAGGGCAGAACATGCCCACCGGTGTCTTACGAGCAGACAGAAAAAATTCTTGCCATGCTGGACAACGATGCCTCTTTGGAGATTTGAGAAGTGACAGAACTAGCACGGCGGACGGGAACACGGCAGCGGCAGAGCGGCTTTCCGGGCGAATTGGGTTTTGGGGGGGGGCGTATGCATGTATGTGTGTGCGTTTTGTGCGTACTCTGTGAGCGAGTGTGTGTGTGTGTGTTGGGCCGTGTTGTGTCGTCGTACCATCAAGTTGGAAAGCGGCCGTGCGCCATAGTCGCCGATTCCACGGCTGCGTGTCCTTTTGGTCCCCTTGGGTGGTCGTGTTGATGCAACCGTTTCACGTGCTTGGCAAAATGGAAGCGACAGCTGGCCGTTGGGTAGCTTTTTTCATACAAAAAAAAGGTGTGGGTGGCTGCCTGCCTGGTCAGTTCCTTTTCTTCTTCCCTGAACGTCGTACGGAGAACTCGTGCTATAGTGTCCTTCTTTACCCTATTCGTGATAACCGGCCGCTCCCTTTTTTTTTGTCCTCGCGATGAACCGGACAGAATGCAACGCTGCAGGCAGATAACGGCCGGCCAAAGAACCCTGCATCGGAGTCTGTGAGATTGCTGTCCGTAATTCCGACCATTGGCACTCAGGGAATTTGTCTGCAGAGTGACAGCACGGAGTCTCTTGCGGGCCTATCTTACAGGTACTCCCCTTCCCTCCCCCCTTGCGGGCCCCGCAAAGCGGCCTTCCGGACCTAATAGCGTCAAATCCTGATTCGCTATAGCATGCTGCAGCCTGTAATGCTCCATATTCATAGGCATCCGGGACTGAACCGGTGGCCAGTGCCAGGAAAAGCAGGACGAGAACAACACGGCCAGTGAACCAAAGAACCAGAGAGATGGCAATACTTTATGCAGCTACTTTGCATTAGACCGGATCCATCGTGTGTGTGTGCATCGCCAGACTTTTTCATGGCGCCCGATCCTAACCCTTTTTTCTTTTTCTTCGTCTGTTTTCGTTTGTTTTGTTTTTGTTTTTGTTTTTGTTTTTGTGCCTTTTGTACGGAGTACTCCGTATTTTTGTATAGTTTTTTTTTCTCCTTCTCTTCCCCCCTTGTCTTCTCCTTTCTCGTGCTTCTCCCCCTTTGGTTCTCTTCTCCGCCTTCCAGCGGGTTTGCCTCGCCAAGTTCCATACAGGGTAAAGCAGCCTCTAGTTTTGCACAATAGACTCATGACCCGCAGCTCGTAAGACACGAATTGTCAGCTGACATTTTTTTTGTGTCATATCTTACCCGTTACGAATACTCGTACGGAGTAAGATACTCTATCTCGCCCTCGACTATTGCTTGTATCTAACTAGTACCAGTGTGGATGTGCTCCGTCCTTGCACTGTTCGACTTCTCCCTTGTAACCCTAGTCCGATGGGTCCCCCTCACCCCCCTCCCCCCTGTCATCGCATGGCTGTTGGGGGGAGATCTGGGGAGGATGGGCCATCGAGAACAAACGAGACGAGGATGTCGGCCGCCTGTCATATCTCACAAGCGGACACAGCCTCTCTGCTGCCAGACGAGACTCCCCGAGCCCGTGCATGGGGATGCCTGTAGAAAAACGGCAAAGCTACGCGTGGGCGCTACTGAAATTGACGTTCCATCATCTCATTTCTTGTTGGGCGTCTGTTGACATACGTCGTACTGGCTTTTGTCGGCGGACTCTTTCCATGTCCGACAAATGTTATGCTGGATAAGAAGCATCTGGGACAGGAGTGCTCGTACTGCGTACCCGTAGCAGAAAGGGCAGGCATCTGTCAGAGATAGTCCTCGTTCCAGTGAACCCTAGGTCCCAACCCGCCAAGGGACCCGACCAATGGGATACATGTTGGACGGCAGGCCAAGTATAGACTGCATATCAATATAATACAAACCGGCATACAGGGTACGGAGTACGGAACGTAGCTTATTACTACACAGTATGTATAGAATTCGTACTCGTATTCACTATTCCTATTCTTCCTTCGTGCTCGTACTCGTTACAAGGCACCAGAGCAAGAAAAAGTGAACGGCCCCCCCTTCCCTTCTCTCCACCCAGATTAGCACTCGACCAATGCGTTTGACTCCACCGTGGCCCGGGCGGGCCTTCTCTCCCTTTGGCGCCGTCGGTCGCCCAGCGGAGAAGCCAACCGAATGGGGCATGCCGCATGTACTTGTTCGGAGTACGGAGAGTACTCGTGCCTTTGTGTGGCTTGCAGCTTGCAGCTCGCGGTACTCTCCCGTGTACACGAAAGCGAGAGTGCCACCCTGTGACCCTGGGCCGCGGCTGAGTTCCAGCGCCTAGTGGTGAGACCTCGTACTCGATACATGGCGAGGAGATGAACCGAAAAATCAAACAGAAAAAGGAAAAGAGGAAAAAAAACGTAAAAAAAAAGAACCCGAGTACGGAATAACGGACAGAGAATAGAGACAATAAAACGATCAAACTAAAAAAAGACAACTGGCCACGTTCCAGACTCGCATTCGTAATGCTGTAACGGGACAGCGTGACAGTCCCTCTGTTTCCTGCTTTCGTGCAGGCCTGGCCGCAGCTGGCCGCAGAGAGCCTATTCTATCTTACGTCGATTCGGCCTGTCCAAGTCAGTCATGCCGCGAGGCTGCAGAAAGAGTGGTCCACCCTCTTTCTGACATCCCCCCCCCCCTTCCCCTCCCCCCCGAAGCCCCCTTCCATCCCTTCTCTTTTTCCTACCCTCTTCCCTGCTCTTCTTTTATTTTTTATTCTTTTCATATTTAAAGCCGGACCGTTCCGTGCAGGGTTCCCCAACAGAACAACTCTTTCTATCATTGTCTCCCCAATAATACCAGATCTCTATTCCCATCCTCCCCCCCTCCCCCCTCTTCTCTTCTAGTCTTCTCACCCTCCCATCCCCCCATTCCCGCACACTCTCGTCTTCTACTCTTTTAGTCTTCCAGTCTTCCCCTTCCCTTACCCCTCTACCAATTCCATCATGTCCGGCAGCGGCGGCTTTTACAAGTATCACTGCAAATACTTCTTGACACACAACTGCCAAAACTGGGTATTCGTCAACAATGCACCATGCGCCGAATGTTGTGTATGTCTACACTCATTCCTTCCCTCACTCGTCTTCCTCTTCGCCTTTTCCTAACACTTCCAGGCTGCTGGCAGAGATGCATTAGACGACGACAGCGACCTCCCTACTCTGCATGATATGGAGATCGGCGTGCCGGTTTTCTATGACGGCGTCTTACGCTATGCCCTTCTCGAGATGGCCGTCCGCAGAGAACCAGGTGATTTGTTTGCTACTTGGATCCCGCGTTTCCAGCAGCAGCAGCAGCAGCAGCAACAACTACTGCTACTACAACAACCGCAACCACAACCACGCCAACAATTTCCGCCACACGCAACCTAGTCATTTGCACTCTGTCTTCCGTACTCCGTACACAAAAACAGCACCGGCACCAGCACCAGCACCAGCACCAGTACCTACAATCAAGTCACCGCACGGATAAAGAGCAGGGGCGAGTCCGCACATCAGTGGGCCTTGTCCCGCCCGGCTCGCCTCCGTACGATACGAATGCACCAATGCTCGATTGCAGGCATGGATTTGCTTCTGGGGACGCAAGGGGGGGCTATATTGGCGAGGAAGATATACGAGTAATGCACGCAAGATTGCGACGTAGGAACATTTGGATAGCTGGACATAAAAGTGGCTTTGAGCTTTGCGTCTTTTTTCTGTTCTTTTCCATTCTTTTCTTCTTTTCTTTCTTTTTCTTTCTTTCTTTCTTTCTTTCTTTTTCTTTCTTTCTTTCTTTCACCCATTCTTTTTCTTTTTCTTTTGTTTTCTTTTCCCCTTGTATTCTTTCTCCTCTTTTTCTCATTTCCATTTCTCGATATCTTCTCATTAGTACGGAGTATTGGTTTTTTTTCTCGCATCTCGCATCTCGCATCTCCTATTCTCCTATTTACATTTCCTTCTTTCGCATTAATTGCTAGTCAGCATGCTTATTTCATGAATATATGAACAATCACTTTTATGAATCGCTCATGAACTACGCGTTTCTAGTACGAAATACGAGCTTCTCATACAGCGCCATGTTCGTGTGGGTTGGGCAAACACGCATATGCCTGTTCTGTGCTAGTCGCTGACACCAGCTGTCCCCAAAGAATCACGGCCATGCCAACCTGGGCAAAATTGGACCCAATGCGGACATGTCCACTGTCAGCAGCTGACCGAAACCGGCATGGTCTCGTGTTGTGACCGGTTGGTAATACCACAAGGACAGAAACCAACCGAATCCAAGAACTCGCAGAGGGTGTAAGCTGCCGATGACAAGAACAGATTTTTTGTGTTCCCTCAAAGCTCTGACACCAAGTCCGTTGCACCATAAGTGGACCATAGTTGCAGCAGCTAATTTCTACTCCAGGTGGAAACGAAGGCGGGTCCCATTATGGAGTACGTACGAAGTAGGCAACCCTCCATCCAACCTAGAAGGCTGTCTCGCCGAGCTTCAGCACGAACGGCATCTTCCGCAGGCAGAGGCATGATGAACCTTGGTAACGCGCTTCTGATGCGGATGGCGTGAATGCCGTGACTGACAGAAAAGAGAGCGTGTCTCATAGGCGACGTGCCGCTTCTTGCCCCTTTAGACTTACTCGTATTCGGAAACGTCTTGTTCGGTCTCTGATCTGCGGCCTCCTCTCGACCGAGTACGGAGTCACAAAACGTTGTGTTGTGCGCTGTGGGGACCAGGGCATACATGCAGCAGCGCCAAACATACGACAGCTGGCGCACTCTGTGCTCCGTAATCTTCGACCTACTGCGTATTCCTTCTCCTTTTCCTTCTGCACCTGCTACCCAATACTTTGTATGTTAGCCATCTTCTCGAAAAAGAGGGGAGTGGATAAGAAAAGGGGAGGGGGGGAAGAGGGGGAGACTTATCCCCTGGAAAATAGGGGGGCTGCTCTCTACGCCATATTCCAGGCGAGAGAGCAACCGAGGACGGCTTTTCCCATAAAGTCCTGTCCTGCATCCAAAGATGGACAACCTGCCACCACGAGAAATGGCCTCTCCCAGTCTTCGACTCCCATGTTGGCTTGGATAGGGAGGCAAACCATTTGCTGTACTCGATAGACCCAGACGAGCACAAAGCTCTGACTCCAACTCATGATGGGTCCCGTGGTCTAATCTCGCATCGCAAAGAAAGAAAAGCTTGCTCCCCGTGCCACACCAACAAACAGGAGACAAGTTGGGCACAGAGCCTCGAAATCAGTGGCCGGCTTTGACCAACAACTCGAGCATGCACCACCCCAGCGCCCACCACTCGTCCCCACGGTCGGCCGGGCCAGAGCACAAGCTGTCTGGGATCCTCGCCCCCCTGCTCCTCATCGGCCGGGCCAGACTGGGCTTCTCTCAAGGATTTAAAACCGCGGAAGTCCGGGAGCCACCCGTAAGGATGACCTCTCCCGATTGTATCCCATCGCTCGCCTCCTCCCACTAACAAACTCTCGCACCCAAAGCCGGCAAAAAAAAAGAAGCTGTCCGTGGTTGCCACACTGCTCGCAAAGACTCAATTTTTTTTGCTCTCCGTCTCCGTAGTCATGAGACGAAGTAGCATGGTTTCCGCGCAGAAAAAAACGTCTGTAAAAACCGCGCTATCATCTCTACCAATCACGGCCGGATCAAGTGGTATAACCAGGCCGGACGAGAGGGGAAAAACGAGAGAACAGCGCCTTGTCCCGTCCTGTCTAGCAGAACAGGACCAGGCACTGTCCCGATAATGGCGGCCTGCCGAGCAAGTAGACAAAGCACACTAGCCGGCAAGGTTGATGCGCCCGATCAGAGGAATCGCACATCCCAGACATGGCTGGGACAAGTGCCACGTTCCAAGTTGCCAGCAAAAACAAGCCAGTTCTAGAACGCGGCCACTCGGACGTCAACAAGCGAGACAATGACGGGCCCGTTGGTCGGCTGGCGCGGTTGTCCAGTTCCCTGCTGGGTAGCAAACCGAGAGGGAGGAGTATGGGAGAGTGACAACAGGGAGCAAAAGAGGTTTGAGAATCAGAACAGCCGGCGTTTCCTTGTGTGGTCAGACAATCCTTGCTCAGCACCCCCGTCCAGAAACAGGGACTGATTCAGGCAAGATGAATTGCTGACATGTCTGTAAATGAAACGCCTCATGCTGTTCTGATCGTTGTAGCCCCCCAGGCTGCCCTCCACTCCCCCTCTGGGCGAAATTGACGGCACGGTGTGAAACCGCGCGTCTGGGAGGACACCGCGCAACGAGACCCGTCCATTTTGCTATATTGCTTCGGACTTCTGCACCGAGTGGCAATTCCTGGCATATGCCGTTTTGATCGTGGTGCTGGCCCCCAGCTGCAAGGCCTGACGAGCGACCTTCATTGGAAGGTTCTTACCATTTCGGCTCATGGGTCAATGCATTTGCCCACACCTCGTCCATCCTCCTCTCCCGAGGAAGAGGAAGACAGATACGGAGGCTTATGTGACTGGGGCTTCCCTATATACTGGTACCGGTCCCTCCACCTCGTCGCCAGTCCCTAGGCCACTTTTCAGCGGCCTTCGGGATACGAAGGCAGCCCTTTCGGGCCAGCCTACTCCAGCAGACAAGGCATGAGATAAAAGGCCAGAGAGGGAGACCAAAGACGCAAACCTCTCCCACTCACGAGGAGCGGGATCAGAACCATCAAAAAGCGTAGGGTTAAGTTCCAAAGCTCGAATGTCTATTTCAGCGGGGGCAGTCTCACGAAGAGTTCCCCCAGAATAGAGAATCCTTTTCAGGACATCGTACTTCAGGAAACCGTAGGGCAAGCGCGGTATGGCTTTGGTTCTCGGAGAGAGTGACAGCTTCTTTTTTTCGCAGGGGTGAATGGAGATATCAGTTCGCAGCAGATAGGAGAAAAGACAGATGGGTTGAGAGGAAAAAAAAAGACGTGGCGATAGTCCTAGTGAGAAGCTTTCTGGGACCAAGGATGCAAAGGCGTCGACGGGCTGTAGGTTAAGCGGTGGGTATCCGTTGCAGGTGGTTCGGCAGGCTCTTATCATTGACTGGGGAAAAAAGGAGGAGAGAAAGGTGAACCTGAGCACAATTTTGTATTTATATTCCGTATTGCGAAGAGCAAACAGCCAGACGCGTTCTTGTGCTCCCACACCGCGTTTCGCGCTAGTCTTAATGAGGAATAGATCCACCACGACCCCACGTGAGCTCTAGCCTGATTATTCATCCTTCAGCCTTCTTCTCGTGGCCAAGTCCCGGCTGACAATGGACTTCATGATGCATCGCAACACGGCACGGGAATGGAGTCGGCAGTCCCAAAATGCGAGTCGCGAGGGTCCGGCAAACCCCTGATCGAGTCTATCATCAACCTGGGCACCAAGGCTTTCGATCCGGCTGTGGCGGACGAACAGATTGTGGCAAACAATCGAGAGCTGTTTTTTGACTTCATACAAAGGTGAGGGAGTGTGGAAAGGCATGGCTTAATATCTTGAACTCATCTGACAACCTCAGCACTACCCCTGCGGCCCTTCTACCAGCTCTGAATGTGCTCATCCAGCCCGGTCGTGTGCCCTCATGGCTGCAGGCAGAATTTGTAAGCACGCTGGCTCTCTTGCCACTGCGTCCTGACGGCGGCGTGCGGGCCACGCTGGAGTTTGTTTTCTCGGTGCATCCATCGAGTGCGGGTGCAGCGACAGGCGTGCCTGAAGTGCAGCGTCAGGGCGCAGGCATCACACATGAGGCACTTAAGCTGGCCACGCAGCTGTTGGCAAGTCCCCCAGTACGGGCGACGGCCAACGACTGGTTTCGCGGAATTGCGCCACAGTTGTTGCAACTACTAGATGGCCATGATGGCTTTGAATTGGCCAAGGTGGCCGCGTACGTGATAGGATTTGGAATCCTTGGACGCAAGAGTTTTGGGGCACCAGGTACATCCCTAACTATGCACCGCCAGTCAAAAAGAACGGATCTATATGCTGACAGTCCAGGAACTCCTGGGTGGAGATACTTTGCCGAGCCTATTCTGTCGGGAATTGATCCAACCTCTGGAAACTCGAAAGATACCCTGGTAACGGAAGATGATGTCGTCGACCTCCGCCAGGGTGCCGCCACAGTATTGGTGAATGAATCAGATGTCTCGCAGAGCCTGCGGAGGCTACAGACACTGGTTATCTCTCATCCAAACCCTGGCCTCACACGGAGACTATTGGGACCGTTGGTCTTGCCACTCTGGGCATTGGCATCATGGCCGTCTAGCAACAAACACATTGACGACGAGTATGGCCTACCAGCCCGAAACATGCTCAAGATCTACCTTCGGATATCCTTCTCGACAGACAAGGTTCTTTCCATCATTCAGAATCTTCTTTTCAATGGCATGCAAGACGACGCACGACCACCATTGTGGGCGTACATGGCCACGTTGTCTTCCAATAGCATTTGCATTGTATCGGCTTCCAGCGAGCGAGTCTCTGTTATCGATGCAATGGAGTCCCGCTGGCAGGAGATCAAGCCTAAATGCAATGCTTTGCTGGATCTCCTGGACTCGATCTCAACGGATGACGATGGAATATCCTCTGTTTTTCTGAAGCTGTTCACACAACGAATGGGAAAGACTCCGAAGAAAATGGCAGATGAAAATACAGTGCTGATCAGAGAACACGACAATGACGAGAGCGAGGAGAACCCGCTGGCAGCTCTTCTCGAAAGCAGTGTATTGCAACAGATGATGGAGCGGTTCCCGGACCGGCTGGCACGGCGGCCAAAGGACATTCTCGAACTTGTGCAGGGACTATTGGCCGGCCCGGACAGCGAATCTACGCCAGTGTTGCTGAGCTTGCTGAACCTAGTTATCACGTCGCCTGGCTTCCGCCGAGCGCAAGTTGAGAGTGAAGTTCTCGCGTCGATCGAGGAAGGGCTGGAGAAAATTGGCGACAGTGTCGGCGACGATGGCACAGCTTCAACAGCTAGGAATTTGCTATTGTTTCTACGTCATCGTGATGAAATCGAGGAACCGGACGCTACCGCCCCGACACCAGAGGGTGACGCCAGACGAACGGAAGACCGCAAGACGTACCGACTTGCCATGTCTTACATCATGCAGGCAGATGCGCCGGCCCCGGTGCGTACCGAGGGCCTCAACTTGTTGCAGGGCCTGATCCGGGCTAACAGCGCCGTGCTTGACATCCCCGCACTGTTGGTGCTGCTTTCATCTATGCTGGGAGACAATGAAGATTATGTGAACCTGCGCATCATCCATATGTTTGCACTGTTGTCCGGACGCCACCCCCGCGCCACTACACAAGAGCTGTTAGATCATTATGTTGATGCTGGCGAGGCCAAGAACGTTGATGTTCGCTTGCGCTTCGGTGAAGCGCTGTTGCAGGTCGTGCAGCGCCTGGGGGAGACTTTTACAGGCGAGATGGCGCAGCAAATCGGTCGGACGCTGCTAGCAACGGCCGGTCGACGTGCATATCGGGCCAAGACGGCGGCCAAGCAGGCACGAGAAGACCGGAAAAGGGAGCAAAGTCGGGCGGGCGGTAAAGAAGAAGAGGAAGAAGAGGAAGAGGATGATGACGATGATGCCGATGAAATCGGTGAAATCAAGGGAATTGTCGAGGGCTGGAGAAGCAAACAAGGAAGCGAGGACGTACGAATCCGGGCATCAGCACTGTCCATTTTGGCTGTCAGCATAGAGACCAACATTGGCGGGTTGGGCGCAACAGCGACATCGGATGCCGTCGACTTGTGTCTTCATGTATTGGCGATGGAGCCGGAGCCATCAATGGCCATTGTACGACGAGCTGCTATTGTGCTGATCCTCAGCTTCGTGCGGGCACTGCATGAAGCGCGAGAGGCTCGCCGGCGACTCGGCTTTGGCCTGACACAGGCCAGCCAGGATGACATCTTGCGTATCCTGCGCTACGTTACTGACACTGACAATGATGGTCTGGTGCGCCAGCATGCCGCTGACGTCATCGAAAGCCTTGAAAATTGGCGACTGACCTCTCTGTTGCCGGTTAGGGCGGATGAGCAGGGATCAATACCGCTGTCTGCTGGCGGAGGACTGCCCAAGTTGGTAGGACTGTCTCTGAATCCAGGTGCGTCGAAAGAGACAACAAATAACAGACCGCGGATTGAAGAAGTGGAATAGCACATCACTCTTTTAAAGGCTGTATATATTGGAGAACGTCCATTGGCCATGAATTTCTGTTGCTACAAAACCAATAGCTTCTAGGCCATCTCAGTCTCGGTTCCAGTGTCCTCGACTCGGCACTTGTGTAGCTATGTAATTGTGATCCGTAAAACCATTTGAAGGGTGAATTTAACCCGAACAATACCTTTCTCTTTCTTCCTTCCCATTTTATATGATCGGGTTTGAGCCAGCCTCCCGGTAAAATGTCAGCCTTCGGTCGGCACCAGCTGTGCAGAAGCTTTCTGTGTCGGCTCCTGGCCGGTCGGACCGTGGCGGCAGCCACTTGACGCTCCACACTGTCGCCATATCGGCGTCTGCGTTGGTTGCCACGCACGTTCCCTGCTCAATGTTCCACACCCTCACCTTGCCGTCCATATAGCCAGCCAACAAGAACTCGCCCGACGCCGAGAAATCGAGGGACATGACCCATACTGATGTTTCGCTCGTTCCGTCTGGTGTCAGGTTGCCCACCGGCTCACCGTGCTTCATATCGTACAGTGCGATCACGCCGGCATCGCTACCGGCCGCCAGTCGTTTGCCCAGCGGCGAGAACGCCACGGCTCGCACCGGCCGTGCCAATCCCGGCAGCGCGTACACCAACTTCGATTCATCGTTGCGGAACACGTGCACGGCTCCGCTCTGGTAGCCTGCCGCCGTATATCGCCCATCCTGACTGAGATCGACGGACATGGCGAAGCTACTTGTCGCCCGGTTGTGTGCACTGTAGACAAGTAGTCGCGCCTTCGCCGCCAGATCCCATACCCCGATGCGTCCGTCGTGTGTTGTATAGGCCAGGTACTGTTCGTCGCTGCTCAGGGCCAGCGCCCAGGCGTCGCCGCTGGCGCTGCTGCCTCGGCTATTGGCGTCTGCAAGATCGCTCGGTCGCAACTCTGTGTCCAATGTCCAGTCACCCGCTTCACTACACCGCCACACCTTGACCTCGCCACCGAACCCGGCCGAGCAGGCAACACGTCCAGATCCACCTCGGCCTGTAGCCACATGATGGCAACCCAGCTTATGGGCGCCATCAAGCGACTGTGTGATGGGATACTCTGCCGAGTCGGTGCTGTGTATGCGAAGTGTAGAAGCACCCGAGCCCGATACGACTGAGTGGGAAGTTACCGCGATCGAGAAGATGTCCGTCTCGTGAGCTGAAACCACAAATGTTAGCCTGAACTGCTGTTTTCTGTTTTGTTTGGCGGGGCAGGTCCACAGCACAACTGACCATTCTCCACGGCTCGCGCAATGTAGTACTGCTTCGACTGGAAACGTGTTAGCAGAGAGAATGGCGAACAAGTCAGAGAAATCCCAAACTCACCATGGTCAGTTTCTGCAAGGCGATTCCGCCCAGACAAATTTTAGTTGCAGTTGAAGGAGTTTTGCGGCTGTGAAGCTCTAAAATCGATGTGGGGTTGTGGCCGAAAGTTGCTTCCGCGACAAAAGACAAGGTTAACATCTTATCACTTAAGCAGCCACCCCAGGGTCGCCCTTTCTATTGCAATATACTCGTACTATATTGCAAAGTATCAAGACTTAGGTCTTCGTGTCTAGAATAGAAAGTACAGCAGGCTTCAAAAAATACGTAGTTGCAACATTCAATATTACGCAGCAACAGTTCTCGTTTGCATTGCACATTTGGCGCAAAGCAATTCGCTTAGAATTTCTTTATTTCCTTATTGTACAGGGGAGACGTTTATAAGATAACGGCTCTTCCTCCGGAGTCTAACACTCGAGCGAGCATAGAAACATATCAACGTCTTCCTTTGGCGTACCATAGAACTGTTCTCAGTTCATGTCCAAACAGCCAGCCTAAGCCAAAACATTGTTCATTCGTACTTCTCATTCGTTGCCGGGTATTCCATGGCTGCTTGGCTTTTGTTCGCACGTTCCTGGTCTCTGCCAAAGAAACGCTTGCTCAACTCGACAGAACATGCGAAGGTTGCCTATAACTTCTTCTTCATCATTTGTTGTAATGCTGAAAAATTAGCAAAGTATAAATTAATGTGATTGCTATGCGTAAGAGGGCATGCGAAAAGAGAGAAAAAAAATAGAAAACGAGAACAAAGCTGCCCGGAGCAAGCCTGCAAATGCTGACTTACACTCCAAACAATATGGGCACATGTAGTGCATCCGCTTTGTCCGGCCGCATGCCGGGCACTTGCACAGAGAGTTGACATCTTTCAATGCCTTACCGGCCATCTGCCGGTGCCGCTTCTTCATGTGCGAAGTCTTTTTCTTGGGAACGGCGCGCAGAATCGACTCCCAAATGCCCTCAAGCAGTGACGGCAGCGACAGGGAGATAGCCGGAAAAAGGGGGAGTGAAACAAGCTGACGCATAAACAGCGACGCTGTCCGCAATGGCCGGGACGGTAGAAGAGAAGAAGACGAGGAAGACGAGACCGCCGAGGCTGCCGCGACCACAGACGAGGCCAACCGAGGCAGAGGAGCTGTCCGGAAGGACCCCGCAACGATGGTCGCCATGATGGATTGAGATTTTTCGAGGAGTTCTCCAAGGGCTCCCAGCTTCGCGCCGAGGGTAGTGATTGGCCGCGTTTCCTCCGCGTGCAATGGCAGCGTCTGTGCTGTTGGACTGTCGTTTCGTGATGTGGCTTGCCCACTCTCTATTTTCGAATTTTTCAATTTTATTTCGATTGTTCTCTGACGGCCAGCTGGACAGCGAATTTGAGTGGGGCAGCTCCTACTGCCGATCGTCCAATGAAGACCGGCTAATCGCACGGACCTTAATCGACCAATCACAAGCACTAGCTTCATTTCCCCTTTCCACCCCTGTTCATAAAGGAAAGAAGGCGGCAGACCGTTGGGTCGCACCTTCTTCGCCCCGTCAAAAGAGGAATAGGGGAAGCTACCCCCTAATATTAACGTACACCACAATCTGTTTCGCCAATTTCCACCTCAAAAACTTCAAACTTTTGTTTCTTTCTTTCAGTATCGCTGCAGCTGTCCTTGCACCATCGACTCTGTTTTCCCAAGCCCTGCCTTGACATCCCCTGCGTTCTCTTCTCGTGAAGACGACGTGTTCTCTGCATCACCAACTTCAAAGCTCCTATCCATCATCGGATCATCAGAAGCCATGGCTGCTATGCCCCCTGCAACTATCTACCCTCAGAGCCATGTTGGTTTTGACAGCATCACGTCTCAGATCGAGCGCAAGCTCCTGAAGCGTGGCTTCCAGTTCAACGTAATCTGTGTTGGTAAGTGCCCCATGTAGCGGTGGCTTTTTTGTCGCTGCCACGACGCGTTTCTCGTGATCGTACCGGTTTCGAGTCATGCTAATACTCTTCCTCAACAGGCCAGACTGGTCTGGGCAAGTCTACGCTCATCAACACCATCTTTGCCTCGCATCTGATCGAGTCCAAGGGTCGTCTGATGCCCGAGGAGACCGTCCGTTCGACCACCGAGATCCACACTGTGTCGCACATTATCGAGGAGAACGGCGTGCGGCTTCGGCTGAACATCGTTGACACCCCCGGCTACGGAGATCTGATTAACAACGACCGCTGCTGGGATCCCATCGTCAAGTACATCAAGGACCAGCACTCTGCTTACCTGCGGAAAGAGCTCACCGCCCAGCGTGAGCGCTACATCCAGGACACCCGTATCCACTGCTGTCTGTTCTTCATCCAGCCGTCGGGCCACTCGCTCAAGCCCATCGATATTGTCGTCCTGAAGAAGCTGTCTGACGTTGTCAACGTTGTCCCCGTCATTGCCAAGGCCGACTCTCTGACGCTCGAGGAGCGCCAGGCCTTCAAGCAGAGCATCAAGGAGGAGTTTGCCTTCCACAACCTCAAGATGTACCCCTATGACAACGATGAGTTTGATGACGAGGAGCGTGCCGTCAACACCCAGATCAAGGTATGCAGAATAGAGGACTGGCCACTTTCTGAATTACCGCTGACCCTTTCCAGAGCTTGATCCCCTTTGCCGTCGTCGGCTCGGAGAAGTCGATCATCATCAACGGCAAGCAGGTTCCTGCGCGCCAGAACCGGTGGGGTGTCATTAATGTTGAGGACGAGGACCACTGCGAGTTCATCCACCTTCGCAATTTCCTCCTCCGTACCCACCTGCAGGACCTGATCGAGACCACGTCCCAGATCCACTATGAGACCTTCCGTGCCAAGCAGCTGCTGGCCCTGAAGGAGAGCAGTGCCGGTGGGCACGGCAGCCGGCCCATCAGCCCTGCTGCGGATCGTGAGCTCAGCCGCAGCTCCCAGCGGATGACCATCAACGGTTACTGATCGGAGGCGGCCTGCCGTCTCTGATTCGAGTAATTTTCATGATCATTTTTACTGGGATTTCTTGCACTTTGCCCACTCATACCCCCGGCCCGATAATTTGTTAGCCTTTCCGACGGCATGGAACAAAAAAAGTCACGTTTTGATGGCCAATTTGGAATGGGAAGGTTGACTTCAGAAAGGACAGCTATAGCGTTGGAAGGAAAGGTCGGCGGGTGCCGTGGCGGTGTGTCTGCACCGTCTTGGCTGCGCCGTTCATCGGTTTAGCCTTGCCCTTAATTGTCTTGCAAACGACTTCTTTTACCCCCTTAGGCTGGACGTTCTTTACTCCCCAAGTATTTTTTTTAGTACCCCCTCCTGCCACGAAGCTTTTTTCGTTTATTTACTTATTTATTTGCTGGTGTTACTCTACTACTCCCGTTTTTGCGTTTCTCATGATCTTCTTCTCTTCATTGTCCAGCCACCGATGCCCACAGAAGTTTGATCCTTGTGATAGCAAGTAATGAGGTAGAACAGAAAAACAATAAATTGATAATGAAAGCAATAGCCAACAGCCACGTGTTGTGTTTTTTTTTCTTTTCTGATTTCTTATGTGCTAGATACATCAACTCAAAAGCCATGGGATATTCAGACAATACCAAAGTCCCGCCAGGCGTATGCCTACCTGTACGGAATACTCTGAATCTAATCATGTGTCGTCCACTCCCAGGGACGTCTTCCTCTAAGCAAATATATGAACCAACCCTGCTCTTCAAGCTTTGGGCGCCTGGAAGATGTACTCCTCGAGTTCCTTGTACGCCTTGTCGAGGTCGTCATTGACAATGACCTTGTCGTGCACGCCCGGCGTCTTGGCGTACTCGAGCTCGCGCTGCGCCTGGGTCAGCCGCTTCTGCACGCTCTCCTCCGACTCGGTGCCGCGGCCGCGCAGGCGCTTCTCGAGTGTGTCCATGGACGGTGGCGCAATAAAGATGTAGCGCGCCTCCCAGCCTTTACCCTTGACCTTTTGCTCCTGGATCTGCTTGACGCCCTCCATTTCAATGTCTAGCACAACAACGCGACCTTTAGCGGTCTGGTCGGCGACTGTTTGCTTGCTGGTGCCGTACCGGTTGCCACCGAACTTGGCGTGCTCGACAAAGGCATCCTGGCCGATGAGTTTTTCAAACTCCTCCATGGTCACAAAGTGGTAGTGCTGGCCATGCTGCTCGCCGGGGCGGGGCTTGCGGGTCGTGTGGGAGACGGCTAGCAAGAAGTTAACAAGCGGGTCTAGAAAGAAGCTGGAGAGGCTTGGAATGAGAGGAGACAGAACCCACACAAGCAAAAGGTGTCGGGATGGCGCTCAAAGAGGCGACCATAGAGGGTACCCTTGCCGACTGGTGATAGTTTAGTACGAGTAGAGGTACAAAGGAGGGAACGAGGGCTAGAATGTACCGCCTGAAGGCCCAGAGATGACAATGGGTCTGCGATCCGACGGGGGAGCCATGGTAGCGAAGCGGGCGAGAGAAGTAGCAGGCGAGAAAAAGGCACGCGGAAGGCAGTGGAGGGGACGGCGGCAGAGAGGACGGAAAGAAGACGAGACTGCTGCCATAAACAGAGAAACGTCGATCACACAAAAGGGCTGGCGATTGAAGCGGACAGTTTTCAGATGAGGCCAAAGTAGTACGGCGTATAAATTCTAGCGGGGTGTCTTAGGCGGTGAACGCTGCTGCAGGGGTCCTCCGTAGCGGGCTATGCAATGGCTTGCAGCTGCGCGCGATGCTTTCTGAAGAGCCACCTGGCGAGTTTCGAACAATACCGTACCATTTGTTCTCTTTGTTTCTCTTCAAGTTTCTGTATCTTTCGGTTTCTTTGACACAGCTTACGCTAGATTCCTGCTCTCTAGTCTTGCGTCAGAGTCACGTGCCCGGTCTTGTAACAATCACGTGTTTTCCCGTACTTTTGGCGTTGCCCCGCCAGCGGGTCTGATGGCTAAAAACCTCCCCTCCTCGTCTCGATACGTCAGCCAATGCGGATGATTTTATTACAGCGCTGTCATTGTCAACCCACCTAGAGTATATCTCCAAACAACTTTATTCGGGCATACTACAACGTTCGCAATGCCTCCGGCAAGAAAACCTACAGGCCAGCGAGTCGTTTCGGGCGGCCGCCAAGCGACACTGAGCTTCCACCATCGAGTGACCAAGGCTTCAGTGCCGAAGCCGTCAGCCAAGGAGTCGATTCATGCCGTGGCCAAGAAAGTCAACAAGACGGAAGAAAGGGATACGGCAAAGCCAGCGAAGCCGGTAGACGATGTCAGCGAGAAGGAAGAGACAGTCAGCGAGTTGGAGGCACAGAGTGTGGCAGAGACATCCTTGACCACTTCACGCGCACCAGCCAAGTCCGAACTGGAGATTGAGGCGGAGGCCGTCAGCAAAGCACAAATCCAACGCTACTGGCGAGGAATTGAGGCACAGCGGACGGCACCGCGGGTGCACCAGAAAGATCTGGATCTGGGCGAGCAGGTGCTGCGGTACTTTGACGTCAGTTCGCAATTCGGGGTAAGCCTTGTCTTCTTTATTTCCATCAACGTGTACAGAGAACTTATTTCTATCAAACAGCCTTGTGTTGGAATCACACGAAAGAAGCGGTGGTTGCGGGCCCACCGACTAGGCTTGTCCCCCCCGATCGAGGTGCTGGCTGTCTTGCTGGACGAGGAGGCTCACGGCGCTAGAGGGATCGAACGGGCATCGATTGACGCGATACTCAACCCGACGGTGGTTGTATAAGAAGAGAACGGTCTGGTTGGGCGTTGTGGCAGCATGATTTATGATAATTAGGGTATTTTGCATATATATTGTGTAAGAATTGGACATGGGCAACGGATGTGTGTGGTGTCCTGGAAATCTAAAACTTGGCGATGTCTATGCTAGCAGCAGTGAAGTGCACCAGCCGTAGAGGGTAAACGAGGAGGAATATCATGTGGTATGGGGTCCATCGGCCAAATACAAGCAGTTAGCCATCAAGCTGCAATTTGTCCGTCCTCAGTACCAGATGCTGCGTGTGCGGTGATGGGGCGTCTCGTCCTTGCCTGCGGCTTCGAGTTCCTTCATGGTATCATAAAGAAAGAAGTCGATGAGGACGGCGTTAACCTCTGCCTCGGGGTGGTTCCGCAGGATTTCCTTGCGGATCAGCTCTACGCACCAGATACTACAAGCTTGCAAACTGTTAGCACCGAAGATTGAATATCTGGCATTTGTCTGGCCTCACCTCGCAATTGCATCTCCCAGTTGCTGCCGCTCTTGAGCAATTTCTTCTGCTGGATAGCTGATAACAGCGGCGGGCTATAGTAGAGACAGCCTAAGCTTTGCAGGATTTGGGGCAGACGATAATCGGCAAAGATGGTCAACTTGTCGATGTCGTTGAAAGCGCCGTAGCTGGTGCCCTCGAAACAGGCCCACAGGTCAGCCACGAGGATCTGTGCGCGCTTAAGGAAGCGCACCGGACGTCGGCGGCCCGGATAGGATACTTCGTCGCGGAAGCAAGTAAATTCGCGGGCCAAGATGTTGACCAACCGGGCTGCCGAGCCGTTGGCAGCAGCGATGACATTGGTGAAGCTACAGTTGTATTTCTGGCAAGTGAGTGAGGATGGGACTAGGGAAGGAAGGAAAGGGATTCTCCAAGAATTTACCTCATACAACACACGTCCAGCTTCGCGCAGACAGTCAAGACGCTCGGCCAGGAGAGGCATCTCCTCGTCAGTGGCCGAACGGAAGACATGGCGCATGAGAGTCATGTCACACTCGTCCTCGCTCTGCCAGAAGTCGGAGCTTGTGATGGGAATGTCTACACAGGGTTAGACTGAGGGTTGAAGAGACCGCAAGGCCAAATGGTAGCCTACCTTCTTCCAAGGCGCGCTGCAGGGCAGCCACAAGGCTCGAGTAGCCCGTCCAAGTCTTGTCGCGATAGGCGATACCGAAGCGGTCTTCTGTAGACAGCTCTGACCAAAAGGAGAAGTTTAGCAAGTCCATGGTAAAGATGAACGCCACGGTGCTCTCATCACGCGCCGTGGGGTGCAGATCGTGCGTGGCCCAGGACGACGCCGAGTAGTGCTTGATCTGCATCTGGTTGTGGATGGCCGAGGCGGCATTCTTGCATGACCGCATGTCCAGGGCCACATCGATGGAGTTGTCATAGACATATTCAGCGCCTTCGAGAACGCCCGTCTCGGCATCCTCATCCACGGCCGGCTTGCCTAAGATATGCTGACGCAGCAGCTCTAGGAGCTCTGGATCGGCCTCGTCGTCCGACATTATAGAGCCAGACCCGGTTCAAGCAACACGCGCGTTTGCCGCAGACCGCAGTAGCTTGGGGGTAGTCTCTGCCTGCGTGCAAGGACTGCCTTTAATCGGTTGATGACTCGTCTGGCGGCACCCTATGGGAATCCTATGGGATCATTGCTTGCTGTCACGGCACGTATGCTTTGTTTGGATTCGATGCAGATGGAGCAAGAACAGGCCAATGGCCTTGGCATGAATGCTGGATCCTTCCTAGTCTCTTGAGACGATCCATCTCTCCTTCCAAGAAGACCCAACCAAGCGGCTTGGGCTGGCGCATACTAAATTTTGCCAGCTGGCAGGCTAGCCTATCGGCCCGTCAGAATAGCGAAGAGGTAGCGCCACTTTTACGGGACCGTAGACCGTTGCCAATCGCTTTCGCTGCTTCAAGAGCCTCACTTCACCTTCAGATACACCTGTGCTTCTCTTCGCCCTTTCTTTTCTTCCTGCCCCCCTTTTGCGCTTATTCTTCTTTTTCCTTTTTTCTCTTTCCTTTCCTTTGTCATACCATATTTCGGTCTACTACAAACCCTCGTTTGCGGCAACCGCTGTTTCTGTCATTTATTTTCGCAGGAAACCCTTCTGAATTTCTGCCCTTTCGCGCGTAACCGGCTGCCGTCTCACACAGACATTCCCGACTTGTCTACGCATCCCTGACCATGGCGACTGATGCGCTTCCACCTCCTGACGCGCCCGGCAAGACGGAACAGCTCGACCCCGCGCATGAGGCATCTGAACTTGGCATCCCAGGACGCGACGTGAGCAACTATAAAACGTTTGGCAAATCTCTCTACACAGAAGTGAAACAGGTGAGCAAAGGATTCTCTTTGGGGGGGATCTCCCCCTCTATCATTCTTGTATGGCTAATACGCTTCTTGGGGAACAACAGGCGCGCGTGCTCATGGTGGGCGCCGGCGGGATCGGCTGCGAGCTTCTCAAGACGCTGGTGCTGTCGGGCTTCGGCGAGGTGCACATTGTCGACCTGGACACAATCGATCTCAGCAACCTAAATCGACAGTTTCTCTTCCGCAATGAACATATCAAAAAGCCCAAGGCCATAGTGGCACGAGAAGTGGCACAGCGATTCAACCCCCACGTGCGACTGGAGGCGCATCATGCCAACATCAAAGACGACCAGTTTGACGTCCGCTTTTTCCGCCAGTTCCGCGTTGTTTTCAATGCGCTCGACAACCTCGATGCGCGGAGGCATGTCAACCGCATGTGTCTGGCCGCCAATGTGCCACTGGTCGAGAGCGGTACCACTGGTTTCAACGGTCAGGTGCAGGTCATCCGACGCGGCGTGACGGCCTGCTATGACTGCACACCAAAAGAAGCGCCGCGCTCGTTTCCCGTGTGCACCATCCGCAGCACGCCCAGCCAACCGATACACTGCATAGTCTGGGCAAAGAGCTACCTGCTCAACGAGATGTTTGGTGATAGTGAGGACGAGTCGGCCTTTGATCACTCAGACGACGCACAGAACGCAGATGAAATCGCCGAGCTGCATAAGGAGGCCGAGGCCCTCAAGGCCTTGCGCCAAGCTGTCGGAACGCCCGATTTTGCCCGCCATCTATGCCAAAAGGTTTTTGCCAACGACATCAGTCGCCTCCTCGCCATGGAGGATATGTGGAAGACACGTTCTCCGCCTACACCCCTGGTTTACGACACTGTCCTCGAACAAGCCCAAGCACAGGGCCTATCGTCTGGCAGCGACGCCCTTGTTGCCCTCCTGCACGACGGCCAACGCGTTTGGTCGCTTCCTGAGAGCTTGGCAGTCCTGCTCGACAGCATCGAGAGGCTCGGCCGGCGCGTGGCCGAGGCCCAGGCGGCGGGCGAAGCCACGCTTATCGAGTTTGACAAGGACGACATCGACACGCTCGATTTTGTGACGGCCAGTGCGAACATCCGTTCGGAGCTGTTTGGCATTGAGCGCAAGTCGCGCTTCGACATCAAACAAATGGCAGGCAACATCATCCCGGCCATTGCCACCACCAATGCCATCGTGGCTAGTCTTTGTGTGCTGCAGTCGTTCAAGATTCTACAAGGGGAATACGACCATGTCCGAGAGGTTTTCCTCACCCCCTTTGCGGACAACCATTTCCTGGCGGCAGACGAACCGCGCCGACCCAACGCCGACTGCCCTGTCTGTAGCGCTTTCCACGTGCACCTGCGAGCGAACCTGTCTGTGGCGGTACTTAACGACATCGTCGAGGATTTTATCAAGGAGAAGCTCGGCTTCGGCGACCGGGAGTTTGTGGTGAACAACGAGCACGGCATCCTCTACGACGTGGAGGAGACGGATAACTTATTTACGAAACTGGAGAAGCTCAGTACGTTGCCGTGTATTCAATTTTCCTGTTCACTTTCTAACAATATTAGATATCCGAAATGGCACTTTCCTCACGGTCATTGACGACGAGGACGAGGATCCCTATGTCAACATTGTCCTCAGCATCGAGGCTAGCAGCGAGTTGCCCGACTACAAGCCCATTGAAGTGGTGGATCTCGACGAGAAATTTGTGATTCCCCGTCGGCCTAAGAAGGCACCGCCACCGCCACCGCCAGAGACAAATGGCAAGCATGTGTTGGATCTCGAAACGGACGGTATTGCCATTGAAGACGAGCCGGCGGCAGCGAAGCGGCGGCGGGAAGAGGACACGGACGATGTGCTCGTCGCCAGCAGCGGCGGCGAGCCGGCGGCCAAAAAGAAAAAGGTCGAAAAGGCGCCAGCAAAAGACATTGCCGATGGCGGTGCCATTGTGATTGATTAGGGGGTATCGCCCACCGGTCAGGTAGCTGCGCTCAAGCCACCATCTAGGTTGAGCACACAATTGTTGGCGTAGCCGTTCTTGACCAGAAACAGGGCGGCATCAGCTACTTCATCGGGCTGGCCAAACCGACCCAGGGGAGTACGAGCCTTTGCGTCAGCGAGCTGACGTTTTGGCAGGTCTATATTGTTAGTCACTTCTCTCATTTTTTCCCCTCGTCGTTTTTACCATCTGCGTGTACAGATAATGCTGTATGTGTGACCAGACAGAACGTGCTGCTGAATGGGGACAAGGCATTGCACAGGAGGAGGGATATCAAGGGACAACGGGCAGGGCAAGGGCGGTGAAAACGCATGGCCGGAAAGACATTAAAAATCCATAAAACCATTAGCAAGCATTTGAACTTACTTGCAATCATGTCTGTCTCTATGTAGCCGGGAAGAATGACATTAGAACGAATTTTGCGGCTACCCCCTTCCTCTGCCAGGGCTCTTGTTAGCCCTGGGATGTCAGAAGGTTGAAGAAGCAAGGGGGATGGGGAGACCTAGAAAGCTCAGTTGTCTTACCAATGACTCCTGCCTTGGATGCGGCATAGACGGCCGCTCCGTAGCCGCCTTTGACTGCTAGTAGGCTGCTGATATTAATGATACAGCGGTCTGAACAATACTTAGCTCATGCATTTCAAGGTTCCAGTCCATGGCAGTCAGGACGCACCTGTGCTTCGATTCCCGAGCCACGTTTTCATAGCCATTCGGCAGCCAGCGATGGTTCCGTATAAATTGACATCAAGCACGTCGCGAATCTCGGATGGCGCCATGCGGACTAACAGGTTGTTATGCGACATACCGGCTGCGTTGACGAGGATATGTACGTCGGGCTAGAATGAGAAAATGAAGCAAGAGGTAGAATTCTCATATACATACCGTGTCGAACAGAGACTTCCATAAATCGGACTCGCGAACATCCCCCGCCATGTGACTGTGTTTGACAGTCATCCTGGATGGAGGTGATGGCGGTGGGAGAGCTTCGACGGCCCGTTGTAGGGCTTCCTCGTTGCGACCAACCAGCATGCATGAAACACCCTCGATGGCTAGGCGGGAAGCAATGGCCCAGCCGATGCCACGACTGGCACCTGTGATTATGGCGGTGCGGCCAGCAAGAGAAGGAGTTTGTTGGGACAAAGGTAAGGAGGGAAAAGAGTTGGACGATGTGGACAGCAGAGCGATGCCGTTGGCAATCCTTCGAGTGGTGGAGACTGCTGTGATACTTCTGGGCCACCACATGGGCATAGCAGCCCTCAGGTTGAGCCGCATGGGTAGCATGTCTAAATAAGAAGTAGTCGGAATGCACAGCCGGTACGAAGTATACAAGCAGTGTCTCGCCGTGAAGCGCATGGTCGGATTTCAAGCGCCAAATTCAACTATCCGGAGCTTCCATTGGCCCATGATTAGTCATCAAATCGATTGGCCACGGGAAGACAGAATAGGAGCAGGGATAGTTTACATTGTAAGATATCTTACATGATGGTGAGGTGGCTTTTACTGGTCTAATAAAATGCGTGAACAATGGATCACGGATAACAGCAACAGCACAATAACGGGAAGAAACCATCATGTTATGATGTTGCTGTCATCGTGTTATCCTATCAGACCACACTGAAGAGAGCAGCCACAGCGGTCAGCCACAGCCCCTCGGCACATGCAAATAGGGGAGAACTGGCCGCTCTTGGCAGGAACCTCTCGCCCGTCCGCCATTCCTTCCTCTGGAGATTTTCCACACGAAAAATAGTGTGCTTGTCTCTTTTTTTCAGGGGCCGTTTCCCTTCTAAGCCCCCCCGCCGGCAAAACTGACCAGGCCTGACCGCCGTCTAAGTTGTAACCCTCTGCCAAATTCAATTGTCGCCGACATCGTCGAATGTAACGACTTTCTCCCACAGAGCACGACAACCGGTCCGCAAGACCACACAACTGCACCCCTTGCCGACCAACGTCTCTTCACGCTCTCCCCACAGCGGCCCCGCTCAAATGACGGCGCCTCAGAATGGCGCAAGCGTCGGCGCCCATTCTCGGATTCCCACGATCCAGGAACCCGAGAATAAGAAGGAAGCCGTAGTCGTGGATGCCGGCCTGAAGAGCCTGGATCACTGTATGTTCGCGGCGCATCTTTTGGCGTAGTGTCTCCAAACATGGCATTTTTGACTGACCTTCTCCAGACAAGCGCGCCTTGCCTCGATGGCGGTACCGCCTGCGACAACGACTGCTTCCTCTGGTGCGCTGGGAGACGCCCTATCTTGCCTATTTCCAAGACAAGATGCGCACGCCGGCTCTTGACAGCTACTTTGCCATCACAGCCAATCTGGGTACCCATACCTTCTTCATGATCGGCCTGCCGATGCTCTTCTGGTTTGACTACCCAGCCTTCGGCAAGGGGTACGTATTGTCGCGCAGAGCAGACGAACTGCCAGCAGTCTGCCTGGAATCTGAAATATGTTCAGAGTAGACGAGTGGTCTGAAAATGTTGGCTAACACTATGCTAGCCTTGTTCATGTCCTCGCGTCCGGTGTCTTCTTCAGCGGCTTCCTCAAGGACATGTGCTCGCTGCCACGCCCTCTCTCCCCCCCGCTGCACCGCATCACCATGTCTGACTCTGTTGCTCTCGAGTACGGGTTCCCCTCTACCCACTCAACCAATGCCGTGTCTGTTGCCGTCTACGCGATTCTTTTTATGCAGGGCGCCGACTATGCGCCTGCCACCAAACTCCTACTCGAACTGCTTGGGTACTTTTATGCCGTTTCTATTGTCATCGGCCGTTTGTACTGCGGCATGCACGGCTTTTTCGACGTCATCTTTGGCAGTTTGCTTGGTGCTGCCCTCGCTCTGATAGAGTATTATGGCGGGCCCGCCCTCGATACTTACATGTTGCAGAGCTCCTGGCTGGCCCCCGTCACGGTTACCCTACTCATTGTCATACTTGTGCGCATCCACCCTGAGCCCGCTGACGATTGTCCCTGCTTCGATGACTCGGTCGCCTTTGCCGGTGTTATGATCGGGCTCGAGCTTGGGGCATGGCATCTGCCGCGCGCACGGCTCGCGATATCTTCCTTTGTGGGCAACGGCGGCAGCTCGCCCAACTTGTTGGTGGCGCTGGTGCGCGTTGTTCTGGGCGTGTTTGTCGTTTTTGCTTGGCGCGAAGTAATGAAGCCAATGTTGCTCAAGACGCTGCCGCATCTGTTCCGCATCATTGAAACTTGCGGGCTCAACCTACCGCGTCGCTTCTTCGTGCAGGCGAGCGAGTACGGAAAGATCCCCGAGGTGCTGCGTCTGCACACCGACAATGTCATCCCCAGCGTCAGTGACATCCCCATTATGATGCGTAATATTAAGAACGCCCGTCGCGGCCGCTCTGTCAGCATCGGTCCACAAAGCGCGGCCGATGCTTACGAGACACTTGCGTACCGCGAACGGCGGCGACGTGAAAGCGTCGACAGTCAGGCAAGCCTCCGAAGCAAGGGTAGTTTCTTGGACCTACGGGATCCCGCAGACTCAGGCCCCGACGCTATCGGCAGCGGTCGGAGCAGTCACGATGTCCCCTCTGGTGATCGCGAAGGTAGCGTGTCATTGGTCTCGGGCGTTCACAAATCGTCGCTCATGCAGTTCGAGGAGATGATGGGCCAAGGCTCAGTCATCGAGTCGCCGGCACTGAAGCCAAGCGGTGACGGCATTCTCGACAGCAGCGAGCCTGATCTATTTGTCGGGCGACAGGACGAACTGGGCGAGCGAGAGATGTTTGAAAAGTTGGTCAAACCGCGTGTGCGGTATGACGTGGAAGTGGTCACAAAGCTAATTGTCTATACCGGTAAGCCATTGTTTATTGTTTCGGTCCCTCTCTTCTTCAGCGGACATGGGCTAACTTGGACAGGCATCGGGTGGTTGGCTGTCGAGGTTATTCCTGTCATGTTTGATATTCTTGGGTTAGGGCCGGTGCATGTACTCGTATGAATAAGGGGGGCATTGCTTTGTTTGTCCTCTCTAATCCCCCCCTTCTTCTTTTTTTTTTTGCTGCCTTATATAGTATGTTACGCTGGGGGTGTTTACTCGGACGTTCATGGTCTGCTCCTGTGTCGGGTTTGTTATGGTGTGTCCAGGGAGGTAGATCGGGTGGCCAAGCTGGAAGACTTGCATTTGTATAGAAACATAACGAGCGATGTCCTTGGACTTGGATATCGGAAGAATGGTTCGACTTAATTTAATTTCTCTTAGGAACTACTTGCTTCTGCATCTTACTTGGGGTACAGGAAGGATTACTCTATGTAGAAGACATCATTCGTGCAAGCGTGCAATGATCATTACGGAATAATCCGTACAGGGTTCCTTAATATTGGGTTTGTGGTCCAGGTAAGCTTAAGGCCCGCCCCGGCGCTTGCCATGATTTCTAGCCAATTGCCCTCCACGCTACAAAACATTGCACTGGATGAAGCGCCTCCCAGTATGAGTAGACGCCGCGGGTTTCAGAGCTGCAGTCGCCTTTTCCCTGCCTACTTATCTACTCTGTGTGAGTATGTCTTCTTGTGCAGAACTGACGATTCTCAACAAGACTTTTTATACAGGAATAGATGAATAAGGGGATTTATCAACTGCTTGGCAGTGGCCAAATGTTGGCCCGTTGCTTACATCGATTGATTTTTTGGGCCCCTTGGCATATTCCATACGGATGATTTCTTTCGTCTGTCTTTTTGCGGTGTATGGAGTATGGAGTACACAGTACGGATTGCACTTTTTCTGAAGTTTCCCCATGGCAGTTCCTTTTTTTAGATACAACCACATAGGTCTACTCACGCCCCCTTATGTATACTCAATAGACCTGCACAGCCATACTCTGCATACCCACACACAGGCCGATCACTTCCCCATACTCTGCTTCCTTACCATATTCCCTCTCTTCCTCCTTTCTTTTTGCTCTTGATATCATTGTACCAGCTCTCAGCCTGGCTATAGATTTCGAGGCGGACGTATCAACAACGGCAGACAAAACTGTTCCCTTACAAACACGAGACCACTTTATTCCCATTTTTTACCGTGTCTTCTCCTGAAGAGACGCCACTCCCCTCTCCGCCAGCCGCCATGACAGATTACTTTGATAATTACTTCTTTACCTCCAACGTCTCGGATCACGTCTGTCCTGGCTTTGGTACTTTCGAGTGCAATCCCCCCAATGCTTGTGCGCGCGATCCCAATACCGGTCGGCGCTACTGCTGCGATTATAGAGATGTGTGTTGGACGGTGACGACAACGTGTGCTATGGACGGGACCACTTTGGACTGCGGTACCGGTGACTACTCTTGGTGTTGCTTAGACGATACGTAAGGAGAAAGAGAATGAGGCAGGACGAATATATAAGCACTGACCTTCTCTTTTTTTTTCCAGAGAAATATGCACAGAAACGGCCAATCAGATCAACATCTGTTGGAGCAGCAAGCATGACACACTTCTCAACATTTCCATTGACACCCTCAAAGACACGTACTCGTCCCTTAGCTCAGAGAAACCTTCTGCAACTTCGTGGGCCTTTACTCCCATCGATCTCGTTGCCTTGACCAATCCGGCCTTGACTGCTATCTCTACCACTGCCACCACAGCATCCACCTCTTCGTTCATTACCACAACCACAGTATCTTCTTCGTCCTCTTCGTCTACTGTCTCTCCTCCCTCTTCTGTCTCGGCTGGTGTTATTGCAGGAAGTGTGATTGGAGCCGTCGCTGCAATCGGTCTCCTGGGTCTCTTTTTTCTATGGCTCTACCGCAGGAAGATGGCAAGGAATCAACGAGTAGATGTGCCACCACCGAGTTTCAATGCCAAGGCAGAATTGGAGCCCCTATCGCTAGCCTCATACACGCCGATTCCTGGCGCACGACCGTCCGAGTTGCAGGCCGTCGTGTGTCACGAGCTGTTGGCGGAGTCAACACATGTTGTAGAGTTGGGAGTGACGGGGACGCCAAAGACCGGTTCACCCCTATGAATCTAAATACGAGTTCTGGTCAAGTAACTGGCATAATACATAGCACCTTTACTTTGTTTATCTTACATTTATTTCTTTTTGAGTTTTTATTTATGCGGAAAAGTGGGGGATATTTGGATGGGTACGAGTACAGAGAAAGAATATGTTGACCTGTTTTTTTTGTCAGGTTGTGCTCCATAATGTGATAGAATATCATGATTGCAGCCCATAAGAATTTACACGACTCTATGATACCTACTCCGTATAATCAAGGATTCGACGAATATAGAACAAGCCTATTGAATACATATTTTAACAGTTCTTAAAGGCTGTAATGAAAGATATAACGTTTACGAGCAGGACCAGGCAACGACTTATTTCCAAAAGTAATAAGTCTGATTAACTACCATGCTTTCAACAATAACCCGAGCGGTTCCGTGGTGCAGTTGGTTAGCGCATCGTACTAATATTCTCTTGGAATACAATGCGAAAGTCGAGGGTTCGAGCCCCTCCGGGACCATTCAATTCTTTCTTTTTTGTTCTTTTTGCCCTCACTTTTTTGTGCGCTGCCATTTTTATTCCCGCACAATGGAGCTCGGCCATATTACGTATTGGTTGGGCAGTGTTCGTGTGAGGATCCATTAGAGGAATGAAAATAATGAGAGAAATACGGATTACACCGTAAGATACGAGATTCTGGCTTGCGTGAAAGTGGCGAAGTTTGTAGAGGCCAAGTCGGTCGTGTTTAGCTACAAGCGTGGAGGACACTTTTGTGTAAAGTGCGTGTTTCCCAAGACACTTTAGCTAGATACCCGCACTCTGTTTGTGATATACTGGCCCATAAATATAAAAAGATACGAATAAGATGCCGGCACACGCAAACCCGTGACAAGGCGTTCATGCTTCTATTTTTCCTTCTTCCCCAATTTTTCCCTGTTGCGTCTAGGTAGGGAGGGCTTTGCCCAGATGGGATCTCGCGGAAACACGCCGAGCTGGCGCGTTTTGGAGGGGCATTTGCATTACGAGGAACTTCCTTTTTGTGTGGGTTTGGCGATGCGTGTGGGTGGGTTTTGTCGTCTGGTTGGGCATGTGATGGGATCATGGATGTCAATTGAGCGGTGAGCGATGGACGGCGCCGACGTCATTGGCCACTAATGGGCCATGGCTCGCGCTAGTGTCCGTTTTGAAGCAATATCGTGGGCAGTGCGACATGGGTTTCTGGGCAGATTCTCCGGGATAGCTTGATATAACGGGGCGTGGGTAACACAAGGAGAAGCTGCATCTTACTATATACGGAGGGTGTGAAGGGGTACGGAGTAAGATACACATACGGAGTACGGAGTATGGGGGGCGGGATGAAGAGGAGGGGAGAGGGACGTGGAGGGGAGAAAAGCAAGGAATGAGATGAAGACCAGGGCAGTAAGGCAGCGGGAACAGGGGAAAAGCAGGGCCAGCAAGGGCTGGACTCGAACGGCAAGACGATCCCTAATCCACACGAGTGCAGGTGTTCTGCACATAATTGCAGATACATTCTCCATATTTCCACACCACGAACTGGTGAATGCTTGGATGGCAATCCTAGAAGCTTTGCGGCTCTGAAGGATGGCAGTTGGTGGCCTATCATGGCGGCAGGTGGAGGATCAGTTTCCGTGAAGAGGACGATCCGTCCCCGGTTGATATTTGTTGGTAGTCTACGAAGTACGGCGTAAGATACCATCTTGGTAGATGGCTGCCCGCCCACCCCTTCAGACCGAAAAGACAAAATTCGATGTGTTTCTTTAGCTCTCGTGCAGGTGTGCCCAACCACTCGGCAGCTTGTTTCTCCGTGTGCCCTGCTCCTAGCAATAAAGACGTGACCGTGGAAAGTTGGTGGCATTTCGTCAGGCCACCAACAGATTACAGCGCGCACTCGCTGCGCCAGACGGGCCGTCTCTAAATGGGCATTTGGATATTGTTCCTTTGCTGCCCCGCCGGTTCTGGATGTGGGAGTTGGGTTTGGACAACGAGTTGCGAGATAATTATCCGCAAGCGATGGCGAGAACAGTGTATGCTACACATAGAATGCACAGTATACGGGAGATTGCGTGATTTTTGTGCGCCGCGGTTTGTCGCCTACAGTGAGAGCGAAGGCCTCCCAAACGCGCTTGCAAGCGGGCCAAGCCAAAAAGGCCAGAAAAGGCCAAAAAAAAGAAAAACAAAAGGGGGGGCCGGAAGGCCGCTGGAGATAAAGGCATGGCATCTGACAGATAGGACCGACAAATAAGGCGACAAGAGCGACAAAAACAGAGCTAAAAAAGTGACTCCCACGAATGTCAGCGCTACACGCTATGACTGGTTGGAAGGAAGTGGCTCCCTTTGTCGACGACCCTGTAGCATCTCACTCTTGCCAAATCCGACCTGCTCCTGTTTCGGCCGTCGGCGTTCTGGCCGCAGCTTCAGCTGGCCGGAGTAATTTGGAGGCAGGTACTTGGCGAGGCAGGCAAGTAGTGGGAGTATCCTCGTACGAGTACGAGAATGTGCACTGCATACTCCATACTCTATGAATACTTTACCCGTAATATCTTCAAACACTGTTACGTCAGAGACAACGAACAGCCAACAGCCAACAACTGAGGAAGGCAACGGAAGGCAAAAGAAGGCAAATCGAATAATAGCACCCCGTACAAATTCGTACTCGCACTCGCATGCGTAGGAGCACCCACTCGTAGTAAGCCAGCCTGAAACTTAGCACCATTCCTCATCCCTGTTGTACCGTACAGTGCTTTTAACCGGCACTGCGCCGGAAAAATGCGTAATACCACCGGCCATCGCTTCGCTGTGGTACTTCCATTCCACTGTGTGCGCACTGCCCCACGCACGTCCCAGAGCGCAGCGTGCTTCGTCAGTCCGTGGCTTCCCTAAGATCCCTCGCCCGTTCGAAGCTGCCTGCCCAACAGGAAAACTCATTTCGCAGGACCCATTCGTCGGCCGCACCTGCCTCCCTTCAACCCCCCCCCCCCCCCCCCCTACGTTTCTATCGAATCGCCCCTCTCCTGACGAGCGAAATCCAATCCCTTCTCGCTCCCAAGTTTTTTACTTGCATTTTTCTGCGACAGCGAGGAACCACAACATTGTTAAACCACCCCAAATCGACGGCGAGGGTGTATTGCACCCGCCAGACCACGAAATCTGCGCGTCGCTCGTTTCCGATTCTCGATTCTCGCCCCTCGATCTTCGCTTCTCGCTTGCTTCTCGCTTGCTTCTTCTCCTCTCCTTCTCCTCACTCCCGTCTCGCCTCTGCCTCTTTTTCAACTCTGCCTCCAGGCTACAACCCCCCCTTTACGATCGCATGTAGCCTAGCGGTTGACCATGTCTAATGAAGCGATCGGCGCCGCGGCGCTTGGGGGGGAAGGCGACTCTATCGCCGTCGCAAGCCCCCTCCGGTTCCTCGACTCGGCCACGATCACGACCACCCACCCCGAGAAGTCGACCGACCTACCTCCCGCGACGACGACCACCACGGCCATGGCTGCACCAGCTCCCGTTGCTTCTGCTTCTGCCGCTGCTCCCGCTGCTCCCGCTGCTGCCTCGGCGGATGCCACGACGTCAGCTCCCGATCGTTCCACCGGTCTCCACTCCCCCCCTGATAGCAACAATGCTTCCAAAGCCGACGGGGGAAGCTCGGACTCGGAGTTGAGCGACCTTGACGACGATGTCTTGGACGAGGCTCTCGGCGCCCACCCAGCTGAGACACCTGCTGCCATCGCTGGAGCCGTCGCCGGTGCTGTCGCCGGTGCCACTACCGGCCAAAATGGCGCGAACGCGGCAGACGCGGCGAACGCGGCACTTTTGGCTGCTCTCCCTGCTGATACCTTGGCCGACGGCCCTGCTCCCGACGATGATATTGGCGACATTGAGCCCGACCACTATTCCGGCACTGTCCCTGTTTTCCGGCCCACCATGCACCAGTTCCGTGATTTCAAGAAATTTGTGCGCATTTCTTTCCTTTCTTTCTCCCCGTGTTCCCACTTCTTTCCTCCACCCCCACCTAACTGTTGAACGCGTCTAACCTTTCTGATTTGTATCTAGATGGAGAAAATCGACCACTATGGCATGAAGTCTGGCATCGTCAAGATCATTCCGCCCCAAGAATGGAAAGATTCTCTTACCCCCCTCGATGAAATGGTCAAGACAATCAAGGTCCGCGAACCTATCAAACAAGACATCATGGGCTCCAATGGTACCTACCGCCAAGTCAACATTGTCCACCAGAGGACCTACAATCTCCCCCAATGGCGTCAGCTGTGCGACCAAAGTGAACATCAGCCTCCCGCAAGGCGTGGCGAGCGTCGTGCCAATGCGGACAAACCGAAGCCCGTTCGCGCGCGTACCACGGCCACGACCGCTTCTGCCACTACAACAACAGCAACGGTGAGCACCGATGAAGCTACCGCTCCCACCGCTGCCACCGGGTCGAAGAAGGCGAAGCGTGGCCGGGCCACGCGGAAAAGGACGCGCCGGACCGTGGATGAAGACACAGCGTCGGTCGTGTCTGAGCCACGCCCTATGACCCCCGAATCGCAGAGAGGCGATGATGACAAACTTATGATGGACGATGACAAGACTTGTGTGGAGACCCCCGAGGATACTGGAGAGACCCATGAAGACCAGGATGATAAAACAGAAGATACCGTCATGGTATCCGTGGAAGAGGACCAGGCTATCAAGAAGGAGCTAAACGATGACCAGGATGACGGCGAGGGCAGTTTCGCTGACGTGCCACCGGCCCCTCGCCGGATAGGCTTCACGCGTCAGGCGTCGGCCAAGACACAGCCCACGTCTGCACGCCGCAAATATGCCAAACGGGAGGGATCTGCCAAGATCGATGAGACCGCCTTCAAGGATTGGGACTACCGGATGGATGTCTCGGACTACACCCCGGAACGGTGCGAGGAACTGGAGCGGACCTACTGGAAAACCCTGACGTATGCACAACCACTGTACGGCGCCGATCTTCCTGGTACTCTTTTTGATGAGGCGACGGAGTTGTGGAACCTAAACAAGCTCCCCAACCTGCTGGACGTCTTGGGGACTAACGTCCCCGGTGTCAACACAGCCTACTTGTATTTGGGAATGTGGAAGGCGACGTTTGCGTGGCACCTGGAGGACGTCGACTTGTACAGCATCAACTACCTGCATTTTGGAGCCCCAAAGCAGTGGTACAGCATCTCCCAGGGCGACGCGCGGCGCTTCGAGGCCGCCATGAAGAACGTTTGGCCCGCAGACGCCAAGGCCTGCGACCAATTTCTGCGCCATAAAGCCTTTCTCATATCACCCTCGCACTTGCTGCAGCACTACAACATCAAGGTCAACAAGTGTGTGTCCTACCCTGGCGAATTCGTGGTCACCTATCCTTACGGATACCATTCTGGATACAACCTCGGCTACAACTGTGCTGAGGCCGTCAACTTTGCCCTGGAATCGTGGCTCCCCATGGGGAAGATTGCCAAGAAGTGCGAGTGCGCCCAGGCACAGGACAGCGTCTGGGTCGACGTCTACGAAATCGAGCGCAAGCTGCGCGGCATCTCCACCGACGACGAGGAAGACGAAGACGAAGAATTCGACGACGAGATGGAAGATGTCGATGATCTGGATGACCAGGAAGGCTCTGTCCTTGGACTGCCCACACCGCCATCAGGCAGTCGCGTTGTTCGCATTCGGGCACCAAACCGGAAGCGCAAGCGCAGAGACGATGCCGAAAAGGGCGACAAGGATGGCGGTGCTGATGAATTGGACGGAACCAGCCGCATGGGTGCGAGAAGACTCAAGAGAATGCGTTTGCGCTTGCAGTCTGCTGAGGGGTCACCCTGTTGCCTGTGTCCAAACGACATCCCATTCGCCGAGATCCTGCCTACAGATGATGGCCGCCGGGCTCATCGTATCTGTGCTCAGTACCTGCCCGAGACATGCATCGATGTGATCAACGGCCAAGATGTGGTGACCAACGTTTCCGATTTCACCGCCGCCCGCCTCGAGGTTCGATGCATGTACTGCCGGATGCGGAAAGGCGTTTGTTTCCAGTGCTCCTACACGCGTTGTTCGCGAGCATACCATGCGACTTGTGCGGCCCCGGCCGGTGTTTTTGTGGAAGAAGGACAGGTGCCCGTGTTTGGCGACGATGGCACGGAGTACAAAGAACAGGCGTTTGAGTTCACCTGTCGCTTCCAACGGACCAAGCGCGACAAGAAGTATGACGGCGAGGCACTCGAGAAGAATGACCGGATCCGCAAAGCAGCAGCAGCCTTGACACAAGGTTCTGTGTGTCAGATGCAATTCTACCGCAGCGACATCTTTGCCGGAGTGGTGCTGGAGAACCGGGCAGACGAGGAGATGCTGCTTCTGCACGTGATTCCTAGCGGGGACAAGGTGGAGGTGGAATGGAAGTGGCTGTTGCTCCCTGAAGCGGGCGACTACCGCTTGCCCAAGGCATCGCCCAACGCGCTGCCGCTGCCGTCGTCCCGCAAGGAGAAGGAGGAGATTGGGGCGAAGAAACGACCGGTTCCGGTTCCCGACGACGTCTTTGTTGACGGTTACAAGTGGAAGGAGTTCCAGGTCTGCCAGGATTTTGCCTGCCGCAACAAGGACCAGGCCAAGGTCGACCTGTCCAAGCCTGAGCAGCTGTGGTACTATCTCGGGCGACAGTCAACCGACACCAAAGCGCATTACACAGAAGATCCGGCACGCCGGGTGCACAATCCACGAAGCAACTTGCTCTCTTCGACGCCGAGACCCCCGATTTCGACCATGCAACCCCCAATGCGTCCTCCTGCCCTTTTGTCTCCAGGAGGCGCTCTTGCTTCGGGCGGCAATATGGCCATCCCCCCTCAGAATTCTTCTCTCTCATCTTCTTCCGCTGCCACCGCTTCTACGGCTAACGCCGCCGCCGCCGCCGTCGCCGCCGCCGCCACATCCTCTTCCTCACTGGAACCTCGACGATCGTACAGCGTCATCAAGCCACCGTATGTGCCGCACACCTCTCCAATCACGTCAGGCACTGCGACACAGCCAACTCCGAAACCATCGGACGGATTCCAAACACCACGACGGCCATCTGCCAAACACATGCACAGCGGCCTTCACCGCCAGGGGCAGCAGCAACCGTTCGGCTCGTTCTTTTCCATGCCGGCGGGCGGAAACGGGAACAAATTTCCGCAGATTCAACATCCGAATTTGTCCCATGGATATGCCTCTATCCCCACGGCAAAGTCGTCTTCGGGAGGACCGGGCACGTCCATGTCGCCGCCGGCGCTCAGCATGGATTCTAAAATCTCTCCCCCTCCACCCCCACCACCGAAAGCTACGCCTCTGCCAACCAGTATCGGCCAGAAGTACGCGTTTTTCCAAGTGCATTGCAATAGGTATGCGATACGTTTTTTTTTTCGTCTCTTTGCTGAAGCTAATGATGACCAATTATTAGGGACCCGAGTGGCTATCGTTCGCCCTATGCACCACCTGGCGGTCCTAACAAAAGCCACGACAGCCGCAGCGGGTCACGTTCTCGGAGCCGACAGAGCCTCTCGGGTGCGGCTGCACTGGCGGCAGCCTCGAACAAGCTCCACAGACGTGGCGGCAGTAGCGTCAGCAGTACCAACAGTAGTTTTGGGTTTGGGCTTGGATTGAAGGGTCTGACACGGCCGTCATCCCACACTAACTATGTTGGTCCGCCGCCAGCACCGTCCTCGACGGTTTCATCGCCTTTTCTGTCTGCGCACAACCTGCCATTTGGGGCGGGTCCAGGATCGTCCGTGTCATCGTATGCCTCGTACGACTCCGTGATGACGGGCGGGGGCCATATGTCACCGCAGTCGCCGGCGCTCGACGCGAGCCCATTTGTTGGTAGTCCGGGACCGCCGATGAATGCGTTTGACTTTTCTTCTGCACATCCAGGGATGCGACCGCAGTTCTCCACGGCCTGGCAACAGAGCTTTCACACACCGCTGTTTTCGCAGGATATGGGCGATATTAACTTTTCGCCGCCGTCACCGATGACGTCGGCTGCCAGTCTGCCCGGTGGGCTCGGGGCTCCGGCGAACATTGTTCCAGGCCACCATCACTCATTTTCCTTCAGTGGTACCACCATGGCTGGTGGCAGTCCTCTGCTTTCAGCCAGCGTGGGTGGCTTGGGAAGTATGAGCCCTCCGTTGTTGGAAGAATCGCCACTGGCGATGAGTCCCTCGTTGGAGGAGGCGGCGCCACTGGATGCAGGCACGGACCAATCGCCAGCGGATCAGCTCAAGCAGCAGCTGCGGAGCATTTCTGATTCTTCGCTGCCATCGACGTGAGTTTCTGTGTAGTGAATTCCTGAGGACCAGAGAACTGACCATTTAGATATCGACTGCGGTGTCTGCACCAACCTCGCCGTCGGCACCAGAGTCGCAGTAGCCTGAACCGCATCTTTACGAGCCAACTCTTGGACTTGAACTTGACATGAGGGCGATCCGACAATAGGCCGCCCCTCCCCGGGATGCTGCCAATCTCACCCACACACTCGAAGCCAGCCAGGGCTCGGCTCTGGTCCGGTTGGCTGCCTTGTTCTCCCTGATATAACTGGACAGAAATCGTCTCGACATCGCTACGAATGGTCGATGAGGCAATTTCTCAACGGCAGTAAAGGCTCGTCTTTGGACAGCGAAATTACAAGGCACAGTGCTTTGTGCTGTCTTGAGTTGCCAGTGGAGGAAAGGGAGGAAAACAAAAGCAAAAATCTGGAGAGGGAACAGGACTTGATGTTTTGTTCTACAGCAAAGGCGTCATCATACGGCTGGAACAGGGGATAGAGAAAAGTAAAAAAGAAGGATAAAAGTCACGCCAGTTGACGAAGATGAACGGCGACGAAGCAGAGCTCTTGGAGCCTTGCATACGAAGAAACGTGTTGGATGTGGACGACAAGGGGATGTTTGGATTTCTGGAGACAAGACAAGGGCCTCGGCCCTGTCTTGTCTCTCTCCCTAACAAGGAGATTGGAGCTGAGGGCCGTGGCATCGGATGATGCAGTGACGGCTGTTGTATATAGCTATGGGCCCAGCTATGAGCTGGCAGTCCCCAACATGATCAAGCGTGAATCATGAAGCAAGATGGAAGATCAAGATTGGGCTACAAAGTGATATGTAAAGAAGATGAACATGGCAGCGCGGGAAACATGCATGCCAAAAACGACAGACTCGGACAGTTCCTCCTCAGGCCTGGATGTAGCCGTGGCTGGTTAGCCACTGGCGCAGGGCAGCCACGTCGCGGGTGCGGTAGGCAGCACGGCCACGGATAGAGTCGCGCACGGTAGCGAGCGTGCGGTCGAAGCCGGCAGTGGAACGATTGGCAAAGAAGCCATCGATCTCGGCGAGGGCGGCCAGGTCGGTAAACTTGCTCAGAGCGATGCCGACAAATCGGTCCAGCAACACGGGGTTTCCACCGATGCGGGCGGCCACAGTACCGTCCCACTCGCGCTGTATGTAGGACCACAGATGCGTGCGTGACTCTGCCTGTGCTGCCAGCCCGGCCGCCATGAAGTGCACATCACCGGGTGGCACGTCGGAAAACAAAAAGGGCAGCAGCTGTGCATCGATGATGGAGGGTGTGCTCGTGTGCCCCAGCACGCCCGCTAGCACTTCGCGGCCGTCAACGGCGGCCGTCGTGCGCCACTCTTGCAGCAGCACGGGCACGGTAGCCTCAGGATCCGCGACTATGGCGGCTAGGAACACTGGCACGCGGTCGTCACCGCGTACAGGATGTGCTGTAGCATCGGCGGCCCAGGCCGTGTAGCGTGCACGGCACGCTGCTATGACATCTGCGTGGCCGTTGAGAATGGCTGCTGTACGAAGACGCTTGCGCAGCTCGGGAATGTCGCCAGTGTCCGGAGCCGCCGCCGTAAAGTGGGCGACATCCAACGCCACAATGGCAGGCTCCAGCAGTTTCCGACTAAACGCTTGCAAGCCGCGCTTGATGTCAGGATCATCACCAAAGACACTCGCCACCTGGTCCAGCGCATCCAAGGCCTGGCCTACGACGCGCAGGTGTGTCTCGTTCGCATAGCCTTCAAGTAGGGCCAGCAACGCCGCCGTCGAGCCGTGGCCAGAAAAGGCCAGCTCGGCAGCTGACCCCACGAGAGAAATCTTGTCGGCCGGGCTCAGACGATCTAGCTGCGTGCCCAACCGTGCCAGACGCTCTGGAGGGTACTTGACACGGTAGAAGCCAGTGGCACCGTCATTGAGCAGGTAAAAGTCGGCATGTGCCCGTAGACTCGTCTCCCGCGTAGTCAGGGATGTCTCCGTCGTCTTGTCGGCCGCCCCCTTAGGCCCCAGCGGGACCCACCACAGAGTCTCGTCCTCGGCGGGTTTGACATCACCAATTGACAGGAAACGCGACTGGTGCACAGCCAACTCGACAATGTCCTTTTGCGTGGCGCTCGCCGTTTCGCTGACGGTCACGACGGGGAAGCCCATGCGGCCGATCCAAGACGCCATAAGTGCATGCACATCGTGGCCCGAGGTTTCGGTTAGAGCCGTCCACAACGCAGATGTGGTGGCATTGCCATAGCGATGGTGCTTGAGGTAGGCTGAGACTCCAGCGAAAAAGGTGTCGGTGCCCAGGTGAGCGGCTAGCATACGGATAACGGCGCAGCCCTTGAGGTAGCTGATGGCATCGAAAACCTGGTTCACCTCGAGAGCGTCGCGTACGGGGACTTGGATGGGATGGGATGAACGTAGACCATCAAGCCGCAGCGCCTTGTCGAGACCCTCATGGACAAACTGGGCCCACACGTCCCAGTCAGGGTGCAGGGCTTCCACGGCCAGCCAGCCGGCCCAGGTGGCAAAGCCCTCATTGAGCCAGAGCTCATCCCACCAGTCCATGGTAACCAAGTTGCCAAACCACTGGTGAGCCAATTCATGGGCAACAATGTAGGCGATGCGGTTGCGGGAACGGCCCTCGGACTGCTGTTCGTCAAAGAGGATGGCCGTCTGACGGTAGGTCACGAGGCCCCAGTTCTCCATGGCACCGTGAGTGAACTCGGCCACGGCCAGGATGTCTGACTTGGGCAGCGGATAGTCGACGCCGAATCGCTCGCTAAACAGATCAATGTATGCCGGCGCATGCTGCAGCGCCCAGCGGCCTTGTTCGGCCATCCCGCGTGTGGCGTACACACGCACCGGCAGCGTCTGGCCATCCGCATAGGTGCGCTTTGTATGCGCTTCCACGTATTCAAAGTCGCCCACAGCCCATGCTAGCAGGTATGTGCTCATGCGAGGGGTGCGTGCAAACGTGATAGTCTTGGTCCGTTTCTCTTTCGTTTCTTCCTCCTTTGCCACGGGCATGTTGCTCAGGGCCACTAGGTCTGCCGGGATCGTAATGGCAAAGTCAAAGGTTGCCTTGAGGCGCGGCTCATCAAAACAAGGAAACGCTCGCCTGGCATCACATGCCTCGAACTGCGTGCTTAACATGTAGTGGTACTCGCTGTCGCGAGGTGTCGACGGTGCTACCTGCCCCTCCGCCCCTGCCGGCGGCCGGTACTGCGACCGGTAGAAGCCTGCCAAGTCGTGGTTCAACTGTCCTCGAAACGAAAGGTGCAGTGTTGCCTTGTTGGCTGTCGGTAGCGCCTTGTCTTCTCCGAAGCTCAGAACTGCTCGCTGCTGTTTCTCGTCGTACACAATGTTGGTGGCCGTGAAGAGATTCACAGCACCCGGCTTATTCTCCACCTCCAGTGTCGCACTGGAAATGTCCAATTCCAGTGCGTTCAGCACAATATCCTTGGATGATTCAGCCAGTCGACCTTCAATGTCGACACTGCCTTGGAATTGCCATCCTGCGAAGTCGAGGCTCGTGATACGGAGGTTGTAGTGGCTGGGCACAAAGGTGCCTGGAAGGATTTCGCGGTCCGTCATGGTCTCAACGGTATCTTGTTGTCCATAAAAATTGAACAATAGAAAGAAAGTGAGAAAATCAATGGAGTTGGTTGGCAACTAAAGTTGGTTATAAAGGAAGGCCTGATGTCATTTGGCGGGGTGAAGCTCCTCATCAGGAAGGTGCAAGCTGCATGACATTGTTTTTCGTAAAAGCCCCACCTCAGCAATTGACACACGTGATAACACAGAGGACAGTAGACTTCACCCGCCTGTTTACTCCGTACGTAATATCGCAAATAATATCCGATTTGCCATCATTCCATTTTCTACGCCACGGGTTTCAACACGACAATGTTTGAAAATATCATTCACAGGGTTTTCTGCGGTGCCCAGTACCCAACACGTCCCTGTTGAAATCAGCCTTGAAATCAACCCAGCGCAGAAAACGAGAATGCGGAAAGACACGGGTTAAAGAACAGCAGAAGAACATAGAAGAAGCGAACCGAACAGGAAACGATAAAAGAAAAGCCCAACACAACGAAACCCGATCCGCCCCAACCGAAAACCCGGAAAGCAACACAGAATCCCATCGTCAAACTCCCAGCCAACTCCCAGTTATTTGGTCGACGCTCAGTCAACCAGCCAACTTTCCGTCTAAGCGCGCTCTCTGCTTGTCTAGCTGCTTGATTCCCCTTCCTCCTTCTCCTTCCCCTTTAACCCATCCTCGGTCTCTACCTGCGATGCCACCTCCTCCCAGAACACGCCGTGCGTCTCCCGGTCAATGGTGCCAATGCGCCCAATCTCGTCCATCATCTCACGCACCCGATCCACAAACTCAGCCAGCCCTAGGCTCGTCAGCCGTTCACCTGCTGCACTGCTACTCTGTCGTCCCTTCTCAGTCGTTGTCGCAACTGCTGCCAGTCGCGCTACCAGATGTCCACGTAGCCGGTGTAGCAACAACCGAAAGACTGGCTCGGAAGGTGCCGAAGACGCCGAAGACGCCGATGCCATCTTAGCTGCCTCGCTGGCAGCAAGTGTTCGCTGCACACACGCCCGCAGCTGCGCCCGCGTCGCTGCTGGCATCGACCGTCCAGACTCGAGTGCTGCCAGCACACCGTCGACAGGTAGTGAGCGGCTATCATCTTCTTGGCTTTGTCCCTCCCGACCTGCCTGCTTCTCTGCTGCCTGGTCTGCTGCTTCCAGCACCGTCATCACGCGCTGTGCCTCCGTCTTCCACGGCACGCGCACATCGCGTTTCAGCAAATTCTTGCACTGCAACAGCACCGCTCCCGCTGTCACGATCCGTCTTGTCACCGCTCCCCATCGTAGTGCCCGCACATGGTCTAGCTGTAGCATCTCGGGCATGTTGGCCGGTGCTACTGGCCCCAGCTGAGTGAACACGTCTACCAACATGTGCATGTAGAACTGCGTCGGTGTCGGCCGAGACCGCGGGTGGTGATGGCCTTCGGGGTCGCGCTTGGCCGCTTCGGCCAGTACACGCGCCCGTGCTGCCCGCCAGGCTGCTGCGGCTGCCGGCAGTACTGGCCGGCCACTCTCGGGGTCGCGTTGTGTCATCTCAGAAAACCGTGTCGCTTCGTACTTGGTTGCCGACTGCAAAAGTTCTGGCGCCGCCACGCTGATCAAAAAGTTGACGTGGTCCGTCAACATAATGTCAATAAACCCGTGTAGTGCCTCTAAGCGATCCACATAATCGCCCGTCGCCAATGTGTGGTCGACCAGCTCGCGCACCTCCTCGTCACGGATCGGTGCGCACAGCTGCGGCAGCAGCTGGCCCATTGACGCAAAGAACCGCTCATACGAGAAACTGCCAATAGCAAACTGCCGCCGCGCCACATCCGTGTCAAGAAGCTCGCCAACAAATTGGTGCATCTTTTTGCCTGGGATCGTCATGCGCTGTAGCTTCATGCGCATTGTCTCTGCAATGGATAACAGGTAGAAAAAATGCTCTTCTTGCTCTTCGTTATTGCTGGTATCCATCGTCTTGCGCATGCGACGGAAGACTGGCGCCATCCACTGAGCTTGCTGATCCCGGAATTCAGTGGCCGATACCCGGTAATTACGGTCGAGCGCCAGCTCGTGTACCACCACCCGGTTCTCTGGCAGAGGATGGCTAGAGTATCGTTGCTGGTGCTGGTGCTGGTGCTGCTGATGCTGGTGGCGTTGCTGATGGGCAATGGCCGGCAGACCAGCTCCTTTCTCGGCCCGCACTTCGGCAAAGGAGCGTCCAAACGGTAGCGAGTCGTCGGCCGTACGTTCGGACTGGTCGGCGGCTGTCACCGCTGCCAATGACCCACCGCCGTTTGTAGAACCAGCATTTCCTCCGCCACCTGTCAGATCGCCCATGGCCGTTTCGATGGTGTGGTCGATCTCACGTGGCTTCAGGTCGCTGCTGGCGGCGGCTGCCTTTTTGCTAGCCTCAGCTTTGGCTCTCCGTGCTTTACGCACGGCATCAAACACTTTTCGTTTGCCCTCGTCCGGCCCAGCCAATTTCTTGATACGCACCATCAAGAGCAACTGATTCTGCTGGATGCTTTGCCGGTACGTGTCCGTCACTGATGGATCTGTACTGTCTTTGACTGTCTGCCAGATGGCGTCCAACTCCACAAACTGCTTGATCATCACGTCCACCAGTGCCGATGCGTCGCGTGCCTTCCATGCAATGAACGCCTCGTAGAACGTGTCATATGCTTCTACCAGTTCGCTTGACAAGGAAGGAGGCGGCGTGAACTGGTTGGCTGGTGTCAGACGTGACAGGATCGTCTCGAAGCAGATGAGCAAATCCCGGGCCTTGGCTACCAGTTCTTGCTCTTGCTGTCCTTGTGCTGTTTGGCGGCTGGTGTTGGAGACCTTTTTGCTCTTGCCGTTGGCCTTGGCTGCTGTACTATTTTTACTGTTGTTATTGTTGCTGTTGTTGTTGTTGTTGCTGCTGCTGCTGCCGCCCATCTTTCCTGTACTCCTTGTCTTGGCTTCCACTGGCGGGGCACTGCTGCTGGCATCGCCTTCTTTGTTGTTCAACACCTGCGTTGGGTGTCCGAGGATGAGAAAGGCGCTGAGGAATGCGCGGACAGCCACAATTTCCTTGACCGAGCTTGTCTTACCCTCCTGGAAGCCGCACAACCGCAGTACCTTGCCGGTGGTCAGAAGCACGTGGTCTTGGCCCAGCAGCTCTACAACGGCCTCAAATGACGTTTTGCGCACGTCGTCAATGGCCAGGCCAAGCTGCTGGAACTCGGCTACAGCCTTGCGTCGGTGGAACGTTCGCCACCAACTAAGGATGCGGAAGGCTGCCTCTTCCTGCGTCAGGCGGGTTTCTTCAGGCACAACACGGGCGTCGGCATCGGTGTCGGCGTCTGTGTCTGCCTCGCCCTCGCCGGCTTCGCTGATTTCGCTGCCTCCTTTACGCAGCGGGCTTCCAGTGGCCGGCTGACTGCTGGCCACCAGGCTGTGGCCGCGCGCCCGCGAGCTTCGCCCCACGTTGTTGTTACGTCGCAGCTGCTGCTCCTCGCGGCGCCGCTCTGCTTCATCGAGGCGGTCTTGGATTTGTTGCCGTAGGCGTTGCAGGTCCTGTTCGCGCTTCTCCTTGATGGACTCAGCTACGGCTTTGGCACGCTTGACTTCTTCGGCGCACGTTGCTGCAATCTCGGCCAGGTTCTTCTCGCGCGCCTGCGCTGCTGCATGTGCACGCTCCTCGCTTAGTGTCGTATCGCGCACGGCTGCCCGTGCCATGGCCGCCCGCAGTCGCACCTGTTCGACGTGTGCGGCTCGGTCGGCCAGTCGTGCCTTGCGGTCGGCGAGGATGGATGCTCGTCGCAGGTGCTGGGCGACATGCTTGCTCTGTGCGGCGGCAGACACGGAATCATAGCCATGCGACGACCGCGAATGCGTCGACGAAATGGAGTTACGCCGTGACGATGCAGCCGAAGCAGTCTTGCGGCGCGCGGCCGCAGAGGCCTGGGCGGCAGCCGAGGACCGGTAGAACCGGGCGGCAATGTGGGGCGGTGGCGTGAAGATACGCACAGGAACACGGGTCGGGGTGGCAATGTCGTCGTCGGTCTCGGTGTCGTCGCTGCCCAGAGGCAGAGACATGCCCTTGTTAGCGCGCTCTGGGGTGGTGTCCGAGTCTTCCATAGGATCAGCCATGGCGTCGTCGTCGTGGCGGAGAGAGTGTGGTGGTGGCTGGTGTAGCGCAGGTGGAGTCTGGGTGTTTCGAAGGGGCATTGTTTCGGATGTGACGCGTCCCCTGGGGCATGAAGATGGTGGACGTTCGAGAGGTCTTGGGTCTTTGCTCGCAGGTGATGTGGCCGAGTGGGCAGGACCGGAGCTGCACGTATAGGTATCGTCGAAACGAGAGGATGCGTTGATCGTCTGTGATTCGATGCACTCGTTGGCTGGTGGGATCGTCTGCTGTGTGGAAAATGGGAACCTGACAATCGATCGCGGTTGGGTAGGGAAGCATATGTCGACTGCAGGATGATACAGGGTAAACGTGTTGATGGCCCGTACAAGTAGCGATACCAAAGTATGGTATAATAGAGAAAGAGAAAGAGAGAGAGAGAGAGGAGGCCTAGAGAAGGCAAGAAGAAGTTCAAGGAAGAGGATAGAAGAAAGAAAGATGGAAAAGAGAAGAAATACGGAGTAGAGAAGAAGCAAAGGAAGAAAAACAAATCGATTCGACCCCGGGAAAAAAGGCAAAAGATCCGCCAGACTGCACCGCAGGACTCGACCAAAAGCGAAGGCGTATAGGACAAACGAGAGAGAGGGGCGAAAAAAGGGCGGCCGGCAGCGAACAGCGACAGTTGGCGGTGCGTTGGTGCTGCTGCTGCACGCGGCACACAATCAATGTGGGTTATGGAGAAATCCCGCCAGAAGGGAAAGGAAGGCTGGGGAATGACGATTTGAGCTGTGGATGTAGTAAGCAGCGCCCTAAGGCCATGCTAGGCCCGGATGACACTAAGCCATTTCCGGCCAGCTGGCAGCCAACAGTCGGCAGCTGTCACTGTACAGCGGTACTTTGTACCTCGTATTTTATGCAGTACTCGTGTTGTGAGACAGAGCCCAGTCACAAAATACAGCCTATGAAACACACCAAGAGAAGATACCACGCCTTTATTGCTTATTAAGACAAATGCATCTGCTGGCTAGGATGCTCAACCTCCCCATTCATCGCCCATGCATGGCACATGGCACTGTCTGGATAAAATCATGGTTGATCAAGCCCCTTGCAGGCCGCAGCAAGGCACACTGTGGAACCAGGTTGATGGCCACGCATCGTTCGGGAATGTCGATGGAACATGCATCCTCATCCTTGGTGCCCATGTTCTCCGCACAGTCGCGGTAGGAAAACGCAAGCAGAATTAGTTCCTTTCGATAGTAATCTGACATGCGTTGACATGCCAAAAAAGTACCCTGTCCCAGCCCATTCTCGATGGTGATGCCCGAGTCTGACTCGACCACGCGTGCTGGCGTGCCGCCGCCCACGTTTATGTGGACACTGTTCTGGTGGGATCCTCTGCCCAAGTTCTTCCGTGGCGCAGGTACAATCATGCCGAATGGAAAAGACCCGACGTCGCTGATGAGCGATGTGTCTGCTGGACTGCTGCCATTGAGGTAGAAAACGCGTCCCTCATTTCCTTTATCAAGGGTGTGTAGGACGGCCGCATCGGAGCCGGCACCCACATGGTAGCCTTGCAGAACCATGCCCTGTACAGACGGCTGTAAATCGTGGGCCGGGTTGGTGACGTTGGCGACGAGGAGAACACCCCGTGAAGTCGACCGGGACCACGGCCGAGACCCACGTGAAAGTAAAAAGGCCAGCACGGCAACTGAGGCGCTAATGACAATGAGGCTGCGCACGATGGAAGACATAATAGCGGCGAAAGAAGAGTCAGGCTGCGGGTAAAAGATGGAAGAAACAAAAAGGCGTTGGTGACGTAAAAGTTGCTTACTGTACGGAGTACTCGTACTCGTACGGAGCTTGTATCGATGCTTACATAATGAGATCTCTACATAATACTCACTGAAGAGGCAGGTGTACTAACGGGAAACAGCAAAAGACAGAACCACTTGTATCGTACTCTATAAACACTCTAACTTATCTCACAATATCATAATTAGTAAGCACTCTCCTGTGAAAAGTACTCTTCGATCAGGTCAATCACTTCATCATCACCGATTGGAATCATGCCGTACGCATTGCCCAACTGCATTGTCGTCTTGGTTGTGTTGCTACTCGCCACCCACTTTGTCAGATTACCACCATTGGGGTTGCCTGTGCTAATAAAGTTGACCCAATACTGCGACATGGTATCCGCAATGGCATAGTCCCAGCTTGTCCAGTTGAGCGTTGCGTTATTGAGTGTCGTACCCCAAGGCATGTTGGCAAAAACATAGTTGATCTCGCTGCCGTGGAATACGCCGTTGTCCTGGTCTGGTGGTGCATGTGTCCAAAAGTATGTGTACACACTACTCTCAGCACCTCCCGCGGCCCAGGCATTGGCCCAGAGCCACGTAGACACCATGCTCTGGTTGCGGTACAAGTCGTTGGTCCGGTTCGCCGCCATCTCGTCGGATTCTGCAGGGAAGAGACTGTAAAAGGTCGCATTGAGTTCAAGCGGATCGAAAATGGCGTCGTTGTTCAACAGATAGAGCGTCAAGTTACCCGTCGGGTTGTTGGATGCACCGCTTTCGTCCTTGTTGTTACCCGTGAGAATGGGCACGTCATTCTGCAGGCCGCCGGCGAGTGTCTCAGCATACGTGTATGGTAGGACATATCCATCAAGAACAGGACGGAAGAGAGGCGACTCCTCGTAGGCAGGGTTATCGGAAAAGGGAGTTCCATCAAAGAGGGTATCTGCCTGTGCTCCAGAGCCGATGATGACTTCCAGGTCGACGTCGCGAGCCTCTGACAATGTCAGGTTGAGCGAAGCTAGGTAAGCAGATCCCTGAGCTTCGGCGCGCTCCTGAGTGTTGTGGCTGCTGGCCAGACTACCGGTCAGAGGGTCATGGGGGGCGCGGGCACCGCTCTCGGCAATGGCGCCCTGGAAGAGACCGGCACCCAGCGGTGAGTAGACGAGATCGAGCACGGAGCCGGCACCAGCAGATTGTCCACCTAGCGTAATTTGAGAAGCATTGCCACCAAATTGGGCGATGTTCTCATTGGTCCAGTGAAGGGCGGCGATTTGATCCATGAGACCGTAGTTACCCGAAGCATTGTACTGAGTCGTCGGTGACGTTGATGCCTCACTCTCTATTGTCAGGTTCGGATGGGCCAAGAAGCCGAGGACATCGAGGCGGTAGTTGAATGTGACGACGACCACGCCACGTGAGGCTAGACCGGATCCTTCATAGGTCAGGTCCGCGCCGGAGCCACCCTCGAAGCGGCCGCCGTAGATCCAGAAGAAGACTGGATAGTTGGACGTGTTGGTGAATCCCTCAGGTGTCCAGATGTTGAGGAAAAGGCAATCTTCATCACCGACCACAGGCGCGTCCTCACCCGATGAGATCGCTGACAAGCTACGCTGTGGGCAGCCCGCAGAAAATTCGGTGGCATTAATGATGCCCTCCCAAGTGCCCGGATGCGGCGGTGCCTTCCAGCGGTTCTCGCCCGCCGTCGTGTTGGCATACCGGATGCCTTTGAATACATTGACACCATCGACATAATCCGAGACTGTGCCGCGGACGTAGCCATTATGTGTCTCGACTACAGGATCCGCCACGGCAGCCACGAGGCTGACAAGGGGGGCCAGGGCGAGGAGACGCATGGCTAGGGATGAGAAGAGAAATGTCTGAGAGAAAGAATGTGTAGCCACCGAAGAAGCGCGTGCGGAGGAGACGGAAAGAGAGATGGGGACTGAAAAAAGAAGGCCGAAGAAGAATGGGAAGAAACTCTCCCAAAGGGATTCCTGAAAAAAGTGCTCTCAGTCTTTATAAAAGGCATGGTCAAGGAAAACGTCCATCTACCTCATTTGTCTTGAGGCGTCGTCATCACTTTTTGCACGGACGCGGAGGCCATCCTGTATTTGGATGTCTGTACATTTTCTTCCCCCGCAACATCATCTATCCGACACCAAGATCGTCCAAAGTAGATCAACCAAGTCTTGTTTCTCGGCATTCGTCATGCCGTCCCTCGTTTTCAAAAAGTGGAGCGTTTCTATTAACGGTCTCGATTAGCCAGAAATGCACCTGCCAAATACCAGCAATTACCATTTCCCATCTCGGAGGCTGACGCAGCTCTCCCCCAGGAGTAGTATAAAAAAGGGCTAAGGCAGGGGTATGGCTGCCGATCACTACGGAGTAAAGGCTTGAAACCAAGAAAAGGAGCTTCTTCTGCCTATGCTTAAAATTAAATGCTTGTTTTTTTTTTCACTTTGTTGCGTACTCGCAATACTCCGTACATAGTTACGCTTTAGAATCGACCTACCAACAAACAGCTGAAACGGCCAAAGTGAAATGAAATGCAACGTAACGTAAAACAGAACAAAACAAAACAAAACAAAACAATGGGCGTGCGCTGTCTGAGGTTTCTTCAGCGGCCTTTTAGCGAAACACGAACTGTAGGAAAGGATTCCAAAAGATCCAAGCGTAAATTGCGAGACGAGAAAAGGAGAAAAGGGGGTTGGTTTTATCACTATTATCAACGCAATTTAATTTTCCGTCATCTCAGAACGCCTCCATTCTTTCCTCGAGAGAATAACACCTCATGGCGAACCTATGCATACCTAGCTTTCTTTGTATAATAATGATGGTTTCCAATCCGGGAGTCCTTTCTTCGAAAGTGCTTCTACCTCATATGTGAATGTGATCGGTACCGGTTAACATATTTTAACCAGACGATGTGAAAAGAGCGAGGTAACTTAATATTCATGCTGTACAACAAAGCTGTGGTTATTTTGGCTCTAGGGATTGAAGGTTATGAATACACCTGAGGTTTTCATATTTGAATGTCTGGAACGAAGCCTTTATAAAACAATCTGTGATATCATGTGCGTCCTAGATCACTCACAATGACATTCGTAAGCTGACCTAGTACAAGGCGTTACGTGTATCACAATGTGAGTATGAACTCGACGAAAGTGTAGACTTTTGAAGTAAATAATTGATTGAATAATGAGTGAATTGAGTGCGTGAGGGAGTTCATGTGGTAAATAAATACAAGGGGTTGATGTACCGTCACAGATGCAGCCACATTAGGATCCTGATCCACACCGATACGGAGTATTTACGTATTATAAGCAGTAGTGAACACACACAGCAAGCTCAGACTACCAAAAAGGGAAGCTGGCTTGTACTCGGTATTTTCAGATATAAAAGCGGATTGTATTTTTACTGTCTTGGCTCCATTACTCCGTACTGATTTCTATCTACTCATGATTTTGCATACTTTTATTACCAGTAAATTCACGACTTCTATCCAAGATCAAAATTGAAATCTGCAGAAAGGCCTTCTAGGCGAGATCACTGCTCGTATCTGCATATAGAGAGACGGAACTGACGAGGTTGGAGAGAGGATCAAGATCACGCTGCAGGTCGCCGAAGAAATGGATTGAGCTGCACAGATACAGAACAAACCATATCTTTTTGATGTTTTATTGGTCCTGTACCCCGTACCCCGTATTCCTGACCATTAGAATCAGAGGGTTATTGGACCCTCTCACTCAGCGACAAAAACACCGATTTGCCCATGGCTGTCCTAAGAGCCCCATTAACCCTTGCAGGTAAAATGTACGGAGTAAAGATTCATGGTTTGTAAGACTAGAGTGTAACGCTCAGATAGAAGAGGGCCATCATGGGCCGCTTAGATATGTTGTGGTCATCTAAACGTCTTACAGCAGTTGCCCTTTGCCCACAATAAATCATTATAGCCATACGAGAACAATCATCTGGCAACATGCAATCGGAATAACACCTACTTCCGCATTCCAAACTCCTGAAGATGTTTCGTGAACTTCTCTTCCTCGATCAGGAGATGGTTGTCATCTCCAGCGGGAGAAACAGACGGATACAACGCCAGTACGGGCACCTCGCGGATGTTAACAGTGTTGTTATCCTTGTTTCCAATCAGCATCGTCTCGATTAGGTTCCCGTCACCATATTGCGGCTCTGTGAGAACGCTCATCAAGACGGTGGCACACTGCTCAGGGGTGAGTGTTAAATCGTCAGGGTGGACCCGGTCACGGCAGTATTCAGGGTGAAAAATGGGAGTCTAGAGAAGGGCCCAAATCATTAGTAATATTCACCAAGGAAATCGAAATGACGAGCGGTCATGGCGAGACATCACGAACATAGACAGCACCCGGGCAAACAGCCGCATTTCTAATGCCAAAGAGCTTTCTCAGGCCAGCCAGAGATTTCACGAAGCTGCTGACAGCAGCCTTGCTTGCAAAATATAGAGGCGTTTGCAACGAGTGCACATGGGCACCCAAACTTGAGATCCAGAGGAGATTGGCCTCGATATCCCGGTTTTCTAGCCAGTAATCAATGGCAATCTGAGCGATCCGGATCGGACCCATGGCATTGACTGAAAAGGTTTTGTATACGCCAGGGTTGGTGTCTGGCTTGTCCTCTGCAAGTGGCGAGATGCCAGGAGCATTCCAAAAAGTGCTGTATGGGGGCTCGTAAAGTCCTGCACCGTTCACCACGATGTCAATCTGCCCAAATGTCTTGAGAGATGTCTCCCATAGAGAAGAGATCTGGGCCCAATCGCTGATGTCCGTCTGGCAGTAGTAGGCAGCGGGCTTGCTGCCATCCTTGGTGGTCCATTTGGCAAGGAGCTCCTCTGCCTCGGGCCGGAGTTTGAGATCAGCCATGACGACAGAACATCCTCCTTCCAAGAGCATCTTGGTAAAGGAGAGGCAGATGCCTTATTTTATAATTAGCATGCTCGAAAGGAACTGTGGAATTGAAGCTCGGTTAGACATACCTGAACCGGCCCCAGTAACGATGGCATTCTTGCCATTGATGTTGTATGAAGACATGGTATGAGTCAATTAATATGCAAGGAAGAATTGGTTACACGAAGAGCTCAATAGAAGAAGGAGAAGACATCGGGCTGTCTGGGTTCATTCAATTGCAACTCCTTTTATATGCGCCGTGACATCCAGCGACTCTCCACCCAGGCGTTGGTTAACAGCTAAATCACACCGCTTCACAGCAGATCGACGCAATGGTGGCTTGAAATAGAGAATTCCAAAGGAGTATTGGTGTACTCCATATATTGGCTTATTGTTTCACACCCTAATATTACGAGTACAAGTACAAAATATAATATCTATGTCTTTAATTCTGCAGTCGTAAGGTATTTGACCGCGCTTAGCTCGGAAGGTGCGCATTTTGGACACCAATCTTCCTGATTAAAATAAGAACCATGTATCAGTACTCCGTATACGAGTACGGAATAGGATATGCGAAACATCAGACACGCCTTCACATCGCTGACGTACTCCGTATCCTGCAAGACTCAGACCTCCAGCGCTTTCATTAGTATGGATTGTTCGCGTGAGTACTTTGTTGCGTATTCTTGTGCTGAATGGACCCCTGAAACACCTTTACGGATTTTACGGAGTACGGAGTACGGGCGGTGTTCTTATTTAGGAAAGCTATCGTGAAGGTCATTCTTCGCCATATAGTTATTTCCGAAGTGACCTGTTGGATTTGTCTTGTTTAGAGGTACTTCGTACTCCGTAGAGGTTGCTTCGATGTTACTCAACTAACACTCTAACCAACAACCCGAAAGGCACAACCAACAACACCCGGGAAATGAGCCGTTAGTGATCTTCGGGAGGATGACTGCACCCTCGTAGTGTGTTATTCTGTAAGGGTAAATCGAGTCTCACCCCTGGCGAAAAGATACGGAAAGTGTATCCACAGCCTGACTTGCACATGCTCATAGGCTTCAGTCAGGGCCGGTTGAACAGAGTATTATGTAGACGTGCGTATTTTGTAGCTCCGATGCGATTTTCTCGGCCGGATCCTGAGACGACATGCTGGGAAATAGGGGAAGCCTTGCCTTACAATAGAGTGCTCCATACAAGACGATGAACCCGTTATAAACAGCCAGCCTCCTTTTCTTCATCCGATTGTTATTAGCACTTGATCTACTCTATACACATGAGATTTTAGTCGCTGCCGAAAACGTTCGAAAGTATTGAATCTATAATCAAGAAAACCCACCATTGTTGGTTGAACGACTCCGAACATGGCGGACACGATACATCCAGAAGGCCTTGCCGCTGCCATTTTTGCGGTCACTGTGATCTTCATAATTCTATGCGCTGGAGTGGTTGGCCTTCGAATTTGGATCCGAATAACGTCGTGTGGCCTGGGTGCTGAAGATTGGCTCATGTGCATCGGGACAGTGAGTTTGAGACGTCTACAGAAGAAAGTGTGATAGAAACGGCGGACGACTTTTTCTAACTTTTCATACCAGTTTATTAACATGGTCCACAATGCCTGGATCATACACGGAACATTCACTGGTATTGGAACGCGTGACTCTAAACTCACCACTGCCATGATGGTAGAGGGCTACAAGGTACGGAGTCTAATTCATGAGACTGTTGGGGTTCGGTATTCTAACAAGCACTCTACAGAGTGTTCTTTTCTGGCAGATATTTTACGTATCTGGTTCTGTTTTCATCAAAGCCTCCATTTGCACTCAACTGCTACGCATCGCACCAAAGAAGAAACGCTACACAATCCCTCTTTGGACTTTGATTATTGTGTCGATTATAATCACATTGATCGCATTTTTTGCAGCACTGGCCCGGTGTAAGCCCGTTTCTGCATCGTGGACCGGCCAAGGAACTTGTATCAACCAAAGCATCATCATCGTACTAACCTATGTGGTTTCGGGAATGAATATTATGATTGATTGGGCGGTGGCCATAATTCCTGTCTTCATCTTACGCAATCTTCAGATGCGCAAGGCCTTGAAACAAGCTGCCATGCTAGTTATGAGTATCGGTGTTCTGTGAGTACTCTCGGATCATTCTGCCTAAGGAGTATCTGACTAATATGACATCTAGGGCCTCAATAGCAACTATTATCAGGTTGCCGTATAGTTCTGCATATTCCGCTTCTACGGATGTCCTTTGTAAGTGAAACAATAGTACTAGGACTCTTATTTAAACTTGGATCTTAACACTCTTCTCTGCAGACTACGTTGGAAATATCATCATTTGGACCGTCGTCGAATGCAGTCTGGGAATTATCGCTGGTTCTATGCCCATGCTTCGTATTCTCTTTAGAAGCCTTGCTAGAGACGATAGCACAAACCCGAGTGGCACAAACGACATCAACCTTGCTACGGTTGGACAAATCCGTGGAAGGCACCACCAGATCTACGATACAGATATTCAGGTGACTGTTCTAGGGGGCGAGGACAAAGATAGTGCGCGGGACGATGCGAGCACAAAGCAGTTCATCAAAGTGACACAAACCATTAACCAGTCGTCTATCATGCAGCAACACAACCAAATTTAAGGATGTGTTGAAATCTGCCGTAACAGAAGGCAGCCAAGAAGAGCCTGGCTCGATGTTCCTTACAGCTACTGTGTATTCCGTACTAGTCTAGAAATCGCCACTACAGAGTACTGTATACAACCTTCTGTATTTAGTGGAGAGTACGGTGTACCATACCTTTCGTATTTACTGGATGCCCCTTCTTTCTATCAGAAAAAAAAGTACGGAGTATGAGTAGACAAATCAACCAACCGAAAATCTCGACCTAAAATTTCAGCTATTATGGAGTACAAGCAGATACTCGTAACACCGTGACCCACCAAATCAAATTCAAGAGGAATCCGACACTCGGCCGACGGTCCACCTGCCATCCGGACCGCCGGCTCATCGCCGCGGGCTTTTCTCCACCATGAGTGGATTGCCCTATTGGTAATCACATGTCGCAACAGGAAGTGCTGTGGATATATTACAGAGCATTAGTGCAATGTTCAAGAACGGAGTACGAATACGAATATGCAGCAATAAGAGGTAATACTTCGTACAATGCACAAGGCAGCTTTCTTGAATTATGCTTGGGTGCCGATTCTTATACATAACGGTGACTGTCTTAGCATCGACCAATTTGATTCTTCGTGTTCTTATCGTCAAGCATTGAAGACTGCTGTTGCTAGTTGCTAGGACTGCTTGATCTCAAAAGTAACAGGACAGAATATTTCCCATGTGCTCCGTATTTAGAAGAGGCATAAACAGACTTCACTCTCCTTAAACTCACCATCAGAAGTTGTTATACAAATCTCGTTGTCCTCTACTCTAATAGCCCATGTGCTCATCTAAAGTGGTGCTGACAGAGATTCAGTAGTAGAACGTGTCGAGATATATACCAAATCTTAGTGAGGCTTCATAAGACTGTTTTGGGACAGGAGTTATGGCCGTCTTCTCTATTAACTCAACTACATGCCCATCCTTAATGAACTGCTATGACATTCCGTCAATAATAGTCGTAGCTTCGAGGCGTGAATCTTTTAGACAGTCCCTGGGGTTTTATGGAGGCTGTTAGAATCGTTCTCTCTAAACCACTGTAGAACTTGGATGGCCTACTCTTAGTCAAGCCGTTGACTCGCAAAACCGTATCAGACGAAATCCATCGCTAATAAAGTTCGATAAATTTGTGAAACGGAAATCGTAGTAGACAAAGAAAGTAAAGACTTGCCGGGCGTCTCGTTCGGAACATGCTTTGAAATTGGAATATCCTTCAACCCATCAAGATGCTTGGGTCATGGCCGGGTATCTCCGTCTTGGAATACTTTAGGTACGCCACACAAACCAATGACCAGTAATGTAAGAGTAATAAACTAGGTCTTGGGGCAATTAGGCTGCAAACTAAAGGCTTGCATCCACAAGACTAGCAGATATACTAGGCATTGTCCATAAGTGCAATGCCTCCATTTCATGCCATCGACAATATCTTACGAGTGTTTCAAAGCGCCTCCTGTCAAGATCGTTATGTAGTTTTGACAATAAACCTAAAGAATTGGCTTGCCACGCGGCCGTCTTCTTTCTGGGTTCTAGAACGCACCAATATCGTTTCCACGGATACTCTCGGCTCGGGACAGAAAACAGGATACCGCGATCCACCCGGCCCCATAAGAAACGACTCGATGCAAAGCAGGGCGGCAGGAATGATGTGAGCCTAGGTAGATAGAACGAGCGCAAACACCTGTGGATGGGGGCGGTTACGGGGGCACACTAAACAATCCTAATCACAAACGTCACTGTGAGGGGTTTCCGTCCATGTACGGAGTACTCTGCGAGTTCGTATTGACTGTTGTGGGGTGGTTTAACAAGACACGACAACTCGAACAGGGGAAAGAAAGGGTGTGTGGGGGTGATAAGGAGAAGATGTACTCGTACATTGTGCATGTTGGACATCAGCTGCTTCTGTCAATATCTCCATTTCCCCGTCGCCGCGAGATGATTCCGGACTTGTAGGAGGAAGAAGAAATAAACGACAAATGAGAGACTAGAGCTAAGGATGCGGGGCCAACCCGTGAGGCAGATCATACGACTTGGCCCGCAATACTCCATGCTGCATGTCAGACAGGTTTCTCTCCTAGCTGTGATCCAGACTTCCGATGTCAGGGAGTACTGTGTACGAGGCGATTCTCGTATTACTAGTAGCATGGGGAATAGTTATGCGCAGATTTGCTGAGGACATGAGGTACTTTTCCGGGAGACACGTTGAGCCAAGGGAGAAAAGACCATACGGAGTACAATCCGTGCAGATGGGCGAATCAGGCAAGAAGCGAGGGTCGCACGACAGGTGGCATCGGGTGCAAAGGAGATCGGATAGCAGCCATCGATACCACGAGCTTGAAAAAAAATCCATTTTTTTTTTTGAAAAAAAACCGAGGCCGACGAGAATAGAAATAGGGCTTTTGAACCATTGGGTCACGGGGTGTCGTGGAATAGTAAGATGCCAGGAAGGCGCGACGGCGTGCGACGCGCCTGCAGATGCAGGGTTGCGTCCTTACTGATGTGTCACCCTATGCCGCAAGAGGAAGTCGTCACAAGACGTGGAGCGGGAAGGAACAATCGCCCTGGAGCACGTCACGAACATGCTGCCTTCTCTGGCCCCCCCTGGTCTCCCTTCTCGTCTCCCCTCTTTTCTCTCCCCTCCCTTGCCGACGCATGCTTCCAGACCAAACACGGCACGGGCACATGGACCGAGTCACCGCCTCTTCGCTTCACTGGGCGCCTAACTCTGCATGTGGATTCTTACGAGTAGAAGTGCGCATCGAAAACCCTGGCGGAAGAGATAATTGAATATCTAGTTGCTTGTCACTGGTTTATCTTTCACACCTCTATTTTACGATACCGTTCTCTGAATCCTGCTACCCGAAGCCCCAAAACCGTGCCATGCATTGTTTCATTGAAGGAACTGTAACCCTTCCCGACCCGAAGACACTGTTGCTTTTTGCAAAACCCACGGGTCGCAAGGACTAAAAACAAACAAAACTAAAAAAAAAATAATACTCCGTACAGACCCGCGCACTTTTCTCGCAATTCATTGAGCATCCCACCACCCCTGCTGTTTTTGCGCAATCCAGCACTTTTTTGTACTCCGTACTCCGTACTCCGTACGAGTGTGGTAATGGTTGACACATTCTTCCAAGGGTGGCTGGATTGCAGATCCAAGGGCCCCAAATATTGATTTTCCCTGTGGAGCACAATTCGGCCCTCCTTCTTACTTCGTAAGATACCGTTCAGATTGCCCATGCACAATTCCAGATGCGGAAGCTGAGCAGCTCCAGACATACACACAAATGTGGCATTCACTTGTTCTGCATGTGCTTTCGGCCTCCCAATCCGGCTATGTACTCTCCCCTCTCCCGGCTGTTTTCAGTAATCAGAGGCAGAGCACTCAAAACCTCCCTTCATCTGATGCCGTACCATCATACCATACGCTACGCCGTAATCATCCTCGGAGGTTACGTCCGGCTGGTCAACCGACCTTCCACTTGTCGGTCCCATGCCCTCTTGCTCTTATCTTTTTTGTCATTCTTTTCTTCTATTCGTCTCCCTAACGGATCGCCACTGTGCAATCTTCCAACGCGCCTTTAAATGTCTAAATGAATGCTGCCCCCCTTCCTAGCGCCCCGAAAATGTTTATCTTTGACCTGTTTCTGGCGTATAAGTCGTTGTCTTACAACGCTGTCGGCTCTCGTGTAGTAGCACCAAACGACCAATTTCTTGCTGATCAGGGCACCATAGTGCTTTACTGCCTATCCCTTTGCTTCCTTTTTGCACCCATTTTTTTCTTCTTTTTTTCCCCTCCCTTTTTCGTTTCCTCATTTTTTTTCGAACTTTTTCCTCTTCACAGTTTCAGACCACCTCCTCCTAAAAGCATTTCAGTTCATTGATTCCTAGCTAGTGGGAAATCTTGTACTACACCGTGCTTGCTTTGTTTTCATGATATCCCATCTTATACAACTCTGCGACTACAAAGGAAAACTGTCTGCCATATACCTCGGATACAACGAAGCCAATGACAATATTATGTCGAATGTAACCAGCTCATTCTCGCAAAGACAGCATATTTTGAAGCGCCACAGCGCAACATCTCATCGTCGTGCTTTTTGCTAGATCATCTTTATTCCCACTGTTATCTTGGGCTGTCCTTAGAAAGAAGAGGAGAACGAAAGGTCCCCATTGCATCCAAAATACATCGACGGGGTCTTGGAAACATACGAGACCGGACACAATCATGCCGAGCTTCGTTGGTGTCCCGCCAATTGCTGCCAGCCATGGAAGCTTCTCGGGAATCGGGCAAGATACGGTTGAGAGTCTCTCCCTGGGAATAGAGCTCAAATTTCTTGTTCTGGGCATGCCGCATGATTGCGTGCTAGAGGCACAGACGACTAGCCGTGACCAGCAACAGCGACATACATACGCCGACATCGCCCGTATAATAGGCAGCAGCAGCTCATCTCCAGACAGTCTCATTAGCCCACGAGCTATCAGCCGAGACGAGATATTTGCTATAGGACGACAGGAACGAGAGTATTGGTCAACACATTGGATCGTCAAGAAGGCAAATTCTGTCGAGCATACGCAACACGACCCGCGCCCGGACATGCGCCGCACAAATGGCTTAGTTGTTCCAGTCGAAGTGAGCTCACCGAAGCTCTCATGGATGGACCCTCCATACAGCCTACTATTAGTCCAAGAGGTTGTTTCACGCATCGGTACTCTCCCTGTAGCTGTCAACCATACATGCGACTTCCACGTGCACATTGGCCGTTACGATGGCAAGGCTTTCGCATTGCCTACCCTAAAGAAGCTGGCCACAGTCTTTTGGTTAGCTGAGCCTATCATTCGCAGCGTCCGCAACCCCAAGTCACCTAACTTTGCCAATGTTTACACGTGGGGTTCAGAGCAGCGGCGCTACAGTCGTTTGGCCCTGGCCCTAGACCGATATTCTGGTTCTGACAACACGGACATTGCCGAGGCTATTTTGCACAAAATCCGCTCTGGCTGTGAAGGACGAGAAGACCTCGATGGTGACTGGAAACAACACATGGCTGGCATGGGCATCGCAGCTATGCGAAACGAGGCTCTGCGAGCTATCTGGAGCACCAAGTCGTCACGCGAACTAGGGCTCCTTCTTTCTGGTACACAACGTGAGCACCGTCGGCTGGGATTCAATTTCAGCGCATTTGGCGAGGAAGATGAGCGGGCACGCACGAATCCGCGCACGATCGAGTTCCGCATTCTGGAAGGAACACTGCAAACAGATATGATCCTCGGCTGGTTACAGATATGCGGAAAGCTCGTGGCGCTTGGCATGAAAGAAAGTCACACACACTTTCGCAACGTCATTCGCTACTTGTTAGCAAAGCAATGTATCTACGAAGATCTGCGCATGATAGACTACTGCATCGGCAAATTTGGCAGCCCGCACTTCAATATGCGTTTGGAGCAGCCAGTGAACCGGGCACGGCCTCCGCGCGATGTACTATTTGCTGAGCTCATGGGTCTTATAGGTGTAGGGGCTGCGACCTACAAGCCTTTTCAAGTCAAGATGCGGCAAGAATATGGAGCTTCCTGATGGAAAGAAAAGAGCAAAGGGAAATTTTTTCCATTGTTATATGATGCCTTTGACATCCGACCTCCTCGGTGGTGGTTGACAAATGCGTCAAAACTCCAAAATGTCGAGCTCTTTCGCGCCGACAAAAGCATAGCAACCCAATATATATTATGTAGGATAGTCACAGCAATAAACGTAGACGGGCTAGTGTTGGAAAAGTAGGCACCTCGTGAGGTTCTACCCTCCCCTCCCCACTTGTCAATACTTTTTTGAATTTTTACTCACTATATTGTTATATTGTATGTTTAACGTTTATTTTACATCAGCCATAAGTAGCAGAAAAACCCACCGAATCAAAGAAGCAAATTCAGTAACATTGGTAACATTGAATATTAGTAGCCAATCTGGGAGTCGACAGAGAAAGTCTACAGAAATTACAGTTAGCAAAGAATTAATATTCACATAGTGGATAGACATACATCGGTGTTCCATTTATAGGCACACGCTGTTAGAATGTTTTATCCAGAAGAGGCATATCTTGCAAGAGATAGGCCAGGCCAGAAACTTCGAGCCTTTTCACTACATGACAGGTATTTCGTATCTTCGTTGTGGCGGTCCAGAGTTCCAAGTTCTTCGTCAAGGCCAGTGAGCTATGTTGCAGTTAAAGGCAGGGGAAAGCATATATTAAATATAGAGACTCTAAATATAAGACACAACCAAGCCGATTGAACAAAGTCTAAGAACTTAAGTACTTTTTTGACTTCGATGCAATTCATGGTTAGGTATTTATGTAGCCTGGACAAGAACCCTGCAAATAAGACGATAGTGAGAGATAGCTATAATCCAACACTTAGCGTATGTCCTTAATTATGAATTATTGTTGATTTCTACTTATAGCTGCACTCGAAGTATGCGTTTCGTCTTTTTGTCGCTACGTATGAATGTGGAATACGAGCACGGGCATCTCTGATGGGTTGCTTGAATGCATCGGCTGATATTTAGCGTCCTTTTTTTTTTTCCCGTAGCATCCACCGTTTTCTTGCTGCGCACCTGCTATGCATTTGTCGAGAGAAAAACTACCACCACATAAAAAAGGTGCAGATTGCCGAAGGAACACATCCTAGGATCATGCGTGGCACCATGCTCGCTACGGATTAGTGGCACATTATATATATATATATAACCCCCCCGAAGGCAGTGCAAAGATGTCGCTTACACATTTTCTAATAAAAGACGCCAATTGATGTATTCCTAACGGTATGGTCACATCGCGAAAGATCGTTTCAGTCGAAGGACCCATCTTACTATCGTAGAATACACGAGAATGAGAGGGTGTACGAGAATAAAATATGCCTCAAGCACAGTTTACATTTAGTACTTATTGCCATAGTTGCCTTCTTTTTCGTATGACTTGGGAATCTAATTTTCCACACATCTTATACCATCATGGGCTCTGTCGAGAAATCTTCTATTTTTGATTACATCATTGCGGGCGGTGGCACTGCTGGTGTTGTGGTTGCAGCCCGCCTGAGCGAGAACCCCAACGTGCGAGTGCTTCTCATTGAAGCTGGGGCAGATCGGAGCAAAGACCCCCTTGTTCTCACACCGGGGCTGGTTGCAGCAACATATGGCAAAAAAGAATACGACTGGAACTTTTCGTCGGTACCTCAAACCTCTCTCCATGGCCGGATCATTAACCAAGCACGGGGCCGTATGCTGGGTGGTTCGTCTGGCATCAATTTTATGATGACAGTGTACCCCAGCCGTGGCATCCTCGACGCATGGGGCTCCTTGGGAAACGACGGTTGGACATACGAAATTCTGGAGCCCTACTTTCGCAAATTTGCCACTACGGAACCGCCGCCAACGTCGACGTTCTCGATCTGCCGCATGACTTCTCATTATGACGAAAAAATTACGCAAGCCGAGACGGGACCCCTGAAGGTATCCTATGGCGAGGGATACACAGCCAACAACGCGGCCTGGTTTGACACATTTGAAAAGCTGGGACTACGAATGGATGAAGATCCTCGCAACGGCAGTTCCGTCGGAGCTTTCCAACATGCAGCATCCATCGACCCTAAAACGAGGACGCGCAGTTATGCGGTGACAGCCTACCTGACCGCCGACGTGCGTTCACGTTCGAATCTGACCATCTGGACTGAGACCACAGTGACAAAGATATTGCTGGAGAGAGCCAGTACCGATGCTACATTATCTACAACAGACGTTTCCGCTGTGGCCAAGGGCGTCCGTATTCGCTCGGGTCAGAAGGAGCAGGACGTTTTTGCACGTGCCGAGGTGATCCTGGCCGCTGGCGCGTTGCAGACACCGCAGCTGCTCGAGGTGTCGGGCATTGGAAATAGCAGCCTCCTCGAGAAGCATGGAATCACTGTCGTTGTGGACAACCCCAATGTTGGCGAACACGCACAAGACCATCCAATTGTTTGCCAGAGCTTCGAGGTCGCTCCCGGCACCGCATCGGGTGACATTTTGCGCGACCCTAACATTCTCCAAGCCCTCGTCCAGCAATACGAGGCCGGTGGTAAAGGCCCACTAGGTCAGCACATCATCAGCAGTGCCTATGCCCCTCTCATCGATGCCAATGGCCCACTGTCGACAGATGCACTCCAGGACCTTTTTGGCCAACACCTTTGTAACAGCAAGAACGAACAGCACAATGCAGTACGCCAACTGATGTCCTCTCTCACGCAGCCAGCCATACAGTTTCTGCTGTTCCCAACGCAGGTCGCCATTAACAATAAACCTGTCTCGATGGCCGAGATCATCACCCCCGTGCGGCCCGAAAACTACATTACCGTTATGACGCTTTTGAATCACCCATTCTCTCGTGGTCATGTACACATAACCTCAGGAAACATTGACGAACTGCCAGAGTGGGACCCATGCTACAATACAGAAAACGTGGACCTTGAGATCTTGGCACGCGCTGTACGTTTTGTCGAGACTTTGGTCAGCACGAAGCCTTTTGCCGATCTTCTCAAACCGGCTGGCGAGGGTAGACGACTGCCTGACCTGCGTGCCGACGATCTCGACCAGGCACGCGAGATCGTTCGCCAGGCTCAGATCTCTGTATTTCACGTTTCTGGCACTTGCGCCATGCTGCCCAAGAATAAGGGCGGTGTGGTCGATAGCAAGTTGCGGGTTTACGGTGTACCGAATCTGCGCATTGTTGACGCCAGCGTCTTTCCTATCGAGCCCGCTGGTAATGTGCAGAGTACAGTTTACGCCGTGGCTGAGCGGGCAGCCGACATCATAAAGGAGGACGGCAAGATGGCCTGATGGGCCCATTGGAAAGTTCGGTTACATTGGTTGTCGTACTCCATAGCCTCTAACGTGTCCTTGATGCTCTGTAATTTCGAGACCCCTCCTATTCTTTTCGCCACGTCTGTAAGACATCTGTGAATGCTTCGTCCAGGATACGTAAACCTTCATCGATCTCTTCTGCCGTTGCCGTGATGGGAGGCGCCAACCGGAAGACACCGCCCATGCTAGGCAGGCTAACAATGTTGCAGGAGAGGCCACCGATCATGGCGCGCGTGGCGACGGCTTGGCCCAGCTCGGGACCGGGCGCGTAGGTAGTAGCGTCTGAAATAATCTCAATGCCCTGTAAAAGGCCCCGGCCGCGTACATCACCAATGCACCAATGCTTTTTCTGGAGAGCAAGTAGGCCAGCATGCAGCTGGGCACCGCGCTCGGCTGCACGTTCACACAAATGGTCACGTTCGACAATCTCCAAAACTTTGGAGCCTACAGCTGCCGGCAGTGGGTCGTTGAGGTGGGTAGTGAGCCAGAGGAAACCGGCCTCGGTACAACCGCGGGAAATCTCAGCAGTCGTCGTCACGGAGGCCAGTGGCAAGCCGCAACCAAGTGTTTTGGAAAGAGCGAGAATGTCGGGGACAATGACGCTGCCGTCGTCGCCTGTGTGATGCTCAAAAGCCCACATTTTGCCCGTCCGGCCGACGCCCGTCTGGGCTTCGTCAAGAATCAGCAGCATACCACGACGGCGGCATTCTCGCTGCAGGCGAGCCAGATAACCGGGCGGTAGCTCGAGGATGCCGCCAGTTGAAAGGATGGGTTCGAGAATAAAGGCTGCTAGGGAGCCAACACTCTGGCGGTCGACCATAGCCCAGCCGTAATCCATCTCTGTCTGCCAGTCGTAGGAACCGTCGGGCTTACGGAAGACAGAACGGTAGGCATAAGGCGTTGGAAAAGCCAGCTGACCAGGCATCGTTGGCCCAGCATTGCGACGGCCCGTGGAATAGGTGGCGGCACCAGCACCCATGGTGAGGCCGTGGTAGCTGGACGACAGTGCGACGATCTCGAAGCGCCCTGTGTACAGCTTGGCGATCTTAATGGCAGCTTCTGTCGACTCAGAGCCAGTGTTGAGGAAGAAGGACTTGTCGAGAGGTGCCGGTAGCAAGCGACAAAGGCGCTCAGCAAGGTCAACCACTGGACGTGTAATCATGTTGCTCAGCAAGTGGTCCAGCTCACCAATGGCTTGGCGTACCACTGCAACAATTTCCGGGTGTGAGTGGCCTAACAGCGAACTCATTTGGCCCGAGGTGAAGTCGAGAATCTGCCGGCCACGAGCATCGTAGAGACGTGTGCCCTTGGCGTGGGTGATCACAACAGGGCACGGTGGCACGCCGGTGTCCATGAGATATCGCTTAGCCTTGGCTAGTACGGCGCCCGTGTCGTCTGTTCCATTTGCAGACATGATGGCGAGAGAAGACATGAATGCAAACAGAAAGAAACTGACGGGAATTCCAGAGACGCATGGGCTGATATATATGCCATCCTTCTTTCCGCGGACACTACCGGGTTTCCGCGGCTGATCTATTAGTATTACATAATCATTTAGAAGCTCTCAAGACTGTCCCAAATGCTCGGAAACATAACGTCGGCAAACTCGTCGCTGTAGATTCCCTCCTCTGGTTGGACCACAGCTGTATTCCGGATGGACTCCATACTATTTCCACCTTCGCCTTCACTTTCACCTGCAACCAGCCGTTCTACGACATCGCCGTGTTGCGCGACGCAGATGTCTGCGAGATCCCAGCCGCTGTGCTGTTGGTGGCGGCGCAACGCAGCTAGCAGATTGACAGCCAGACACATCGATGGGTTGCGCGGCAAGTCGGCACGACAGGAGGCTTCCTCGAGGGCGCATCGCGTGAGAAAGGTGACCGTCTGAGAAAACGTCATGGCAGCCATGGGCAACCAAAAGTCGCCGAGCTGGACACCGTCGAGCTGCTGCACAAGCAGCACAATCTGTTCAGCTGAACGTCGAATCTGCATGTACCGGCTTGTAAGAGACAGGCCCTGGCGCTTCTCAGCGGCCAGAGAGATTCGATGTAGCAACAGGCAAACGGCCAGATAAGCCAGTCGAAGGTTGGAAGCGCCGGGCAGAGTGGCAAGGTCCTGAGGGCTAGCACGAACAACGATGGCGAGGCGCAGGGTACTGGGCAGACCGTCGACCCACGAATTTAGATGGAGGTCCAGGTCAGTTTCGAGCGGGGATGTCGTACGTGAGTAAATATGTTCCAGGCAGCGGGCTAACACTTCCGTGAGGCCAACCAGGGCTGTAAACACAACAGCGGCCGGGCTTTCCTCATTATTCACCGCGCTCGTGTTGCTGTCTTCCCTATCATATTGGCCCTCGCGGATATGTGGCGGTGTCCCATACGCCAAACTAGCCCAGCGGTCGTGTACCAGCAGACAGCGCCATACTTGTGTGCGCCTTCGCTTCTCCGTGTCTGACAGGTCCCACGTCCGCGAGCTGCGGTTGAGACCGAGCGCGTGCGCCAGTGACACTGCCGCTCCCAGTAACACACCGTTTCCCATCATTGCTGTTGTCGGCCGCCCACCAATGTTGAGCAGCAGTGCGGGAAGCGTGGACGTGCTGGGCATTGCGTGCAACTCGGCAAACAAAGCTTCGACAGCCAGGTTCCACACGAAGCGACTGTCGGGACGCCGTGACTCGGAGGCCAGCTGCGCATCGTTGTTCCAAAACGTCAGTGTATGGGCGTACAGGCATGCCAGCAACGCCGGTGACACGCGGCCGTGATCAGAACGGCTACGGAAGGTCTTCTCATCCACGAGGGGGAAACAGGGGTTGACCTTGGTGAAGTAGCTAAAAATTCAGTTGAAAGCCAATCTATCGGAGCCGTAGAGCTCACACATCTAGTATTTTCCCGGTGAATGGTTCTAACAGCTTCTCAATGATTTCCAGCTGCAGCGCTGCCGTATTCGTCCGTCGTGTTGTCAGTCCCAGCGGCCGCTTCTGTACGCGCGTGAATAGCACTGGCTCTGTATTCGCCACTGAACGTGTCAGACGTGTCAGCCGAAGCCCACTACTGGCCATGGTCTGTGTGCTTGTCAGGTAGTCGGCCAACACATGGCTGTCATAGCCAACCACAGGGCCGATGATGTGTGGGTTTTCCTCGCCGTCGTCAGCTAATGTGTTCAGTGGAGCCAGTGACTGTATTCCTGGTGACGGTGCCGTTATAGACTCTACAGATATGGTCGGTATAGACTGACGCCTTGTGCTTGGTCGGACAGCCGGGGCGGTGGATGTGGCCGCTGTGCGAGCGATCGGAAACTCGCAGTCTGTTCCATGGATGTTGCACATGGCACACACTGCCGTTCCAGCCACAATTTTACATCGTGACTTACGTCGACGGCAGGCCGTGCAAGCCGGTCGCAAGTGTGAACGGTATGGGCGATCCATCAAGGTTGTCTGTATAACCCAGAAGAAGAATTGACTTGTTGCAACTAATAATGAGACTTTCCGCGGGGAAGTTCCCGCGGAAATTCGGATGGTTATCTACGATCACGTGATTCACATCAAATTCCCAAGATGGGACATCCCAGTCCGCTACACAGTATATATATGACGTTCTCGCTCGTACTGTACATAACACACTGTCAAGGCGGTGTACGGAGTACTCTGCACTGCACATAGCCCGACATTTTTCTTCCTTTTTACTTGAGTAATGACACGGCCAGATATTAACAAGCCTGATGGACACCTAATGTTCCAATTAAGAGACTTTTTCGTAGGGTATGATTTGCGAATACTCCTGCATCATGTCATCGAAACTAAATAAATAGCATTTTTAAATACAGAATACGAATAATAAGATGAAAGAATAAGAGATATTCCACATACAACCAAGGTCTTGATACTCCTCTGCGTTAACCATTTCTTTACTAGCTTTGGATCTCATTTCTACAAGCAGCGCTTTAACTCCTTAATATACTGTGTAGGACTTTCTAGTTTGTAGTAGGCCGTTCATGTAACTACTCGTAACAGTTTCATAATCAATGGTGGCGCTTGGATACCAGCAGTCGTGATGTCAAGATGTAAAGAGTGTCGTCTCATACGGCCGGCTGCATGTACGGTATAAAGATATAACAATGTAAATGCCATTTTCAAGACTAATTATACAATACTCTTATGCCATACTCCGATAATGATGATTTTTTACCAATGAACTTCAAATATGCTCCTATGGCGTGACATCAACAGGGGCTTGAAGCGGGACACTGCCTGGAGAAAAGGGAACACGATGGTACACATTAGGAGCGTGATGCAATCACTCGATGTAGACTGATGGGTCTACGGCGTATGGTCCACTGAATATTACGAGCACTCCCATGTGGAGTTGTATAAAAGAAGCCTCCATGAATACTTAGATTCTACTTTGTATAGACTATGATATTATCTGCTGCACAGTCCGAGTCATTTTAATAATGTGGCGTGTACTATCGTCGTCGGCATCTCGTTCTTCTACATCAACGGCTTGCACCTCAGCCAGTACACGGTCACCATCGAACCGCCCCCGTACCCGACCAATTGTCACGAGTTCCGCATCGCCCGACTGGGCATACCCCCGATCAGTGCTCTCATCCTTGGCTAGATGTTTGAAGCACGCGCGCAGCATCGGCAAAGAGCTGACAGTAATGCTCAGACCACACTCAATAACAGTCCACAGGACAATGTTTCCAATAAAATAGAGGTTGTCCTGTCGTTCCATATATGCGTGAGTAAACGGTATGCGAATGATGCTCGCACAACCAGTCCTGCACAGAATAAGTCAGCGTCATGATGGGATATACTGCACTGGCAGACCATAGTACGTACAGGATTCCCAGTCCCAAAATTAAATGTAGATATAGCTTCAGCCTGCTTCGCATCTGCAAATTGCGAAGCAAAAAGAATGGAAGACTGGCAACTGTGAGATCTGTAATCACATTGGAAACAGATGCTCCGTAGGACAAGGCTATGGCAGCAATAGGAGACCAACACGTGCCCGATACCTTCTTATCCCAATATTTTTCCAGTGGGTGGCACTGGTTGAGTATGATGATGAAACTAACAATACTCAAACCAGCAGACAGAATGATGAGCCCACGGAGGATATAAATATGGATGTTATTCTGGGCAATTCGCAGGATGGTGATACATATGCTTGATTTGACGAACACTATGCACACGGCGTAAAACACCTGCCATAATAACACAGCCTGTAGAGTATAGAAGTAGCAATTAGTATTCAATATGTTCGGGCAGGCTAGAGTTGTATCATACTTTGTAACCTTCCTTTCTTGTCGCGTACTCGAGACGATTATCTTTTGTGCCAATACCCGTATACGTTCCATAAATCACAATAATGTATTGCCCCATGTTGATCAACTATGAAAGAACCTTTGGTTAGTCTTGCTGCTATACTTCCGACGAGCACCGCCAGGAGAAATTTATGACTAACATATCCAATCAACATGACGATGTCATCGACTCCGTAGTTTCTGGTTTTCACCCGGATAAAGAGGCGCATGGATATGACGAGCGTTGTCATCACAGAAAAGATGATTGTGCAGCAGAGAATGGCTAGTGCCAAGCCTCTTGGCTGCACAGCACTCCACACATCAATATCATCTTCAGTCATGCCGCCTATCCGTCCGTCGCTCGACTGAAGGTCAACAGGAGAGAATGTATATGGAAGACGCAAGCTGGCTATTCGGGTGCATCCAGGATTATAACTGTTCTAAGACGTGTTGTATGAAAACGCACAACCTGCTTCGAAACTTGTAGGTGTCTTTATGAATGTGACTAGTCGTCGTCCCCTTAACAAAAGCCGGGGTCAGGGCTCTTGGGAGGTATTTTCTGAACTGGGGCAATACGAAGTACAGGATATGTAATCGTAACGGAGTACTCCGTAATACTCCATACTCCATACTGTGTATTGACGACAAGGGGGCGATTACATATTACCCTGTACTCCGTACTCCGCACCCTGCATACCTAGTGCGTACAGTCAATACTCCGTATATGGTTCATAGTTACATATTTCCCGAGTCTCATAGCCGCCTTGAGTTCAGGATGAAAACGCCTCGAGCTAGGACAAAACAGAAGATTTTGTAAGATAACTAGAAAGCATTTTTTAGAAATTTCTAGGGGACTGATGTGAAGGTTCGAGGTACACCGTATTCCGAACGTTAGTAGTCAATCATGTAGAAAAATAAAGTGCTGCTGGATCTAAACACAGTACCGGAACTGATTGGAAGTGGCTTGGCTATCATTGACTACGGAGCACTCCGTATATCGCATAGCGGTAAGAACAAGCGGAAAAAGACAAGAAACTAAAGGCACCCAGCGAAATTGCTTTGTAGACCAAACGGACACGTCAAGAAGTTTTAAGAATAATCAACCAGGAAGTATAAATATGCCTTGGCATGCTCCCTTTTGATGAATTTGTACTCCGCACTCTGTGCTGTTATCATCTTGTCGCGTTTTTTTCTAGCTATTTGTATGGAGTGTTCACTGTATTCTTCCATACCCGAAGTACGGGGTACAATCGCTCATTTTTATTTGGCTTGCACATAACTAAGTTGGGTATTACCATACATTTGTATTTATTTTGAGTCACCATATGCAAGATAACTAGGATTTTAATGCATTCTACTATAAAAAATGGAAATTTTGTTCACGATGTAATAACAAGGATTGGATTCTTGTTGGCTTGTTTATGTATGCAGTACGGAGTACGGAGTACTGACTACTCCGTAGTACTCCGTACTCCGTACATCGTTATCAGTAGCGCCGGCATTTTTGATCCATGAGAGCCACCGTTTTGGAATCCTTCCGGAGTTTCGCCCGTGGCTAGGGATACAACTGATACCACCGTAGGCTCTTACTAATATTCTGTATCCTTAACTGGACGCCAATACTTCATCTAGCTGGCTCAGATGGTCATGGATTACTGGACAGAGAACAACCCCCATGGCAAACTTCTCCGAGTGTTCAGAACAGGGGTGTACTGCATACATTCAGCCCAGGTATCCTTTTACTTCGCTAGCAAGGCGGTGCTCCTCTTACTGCGTATGACCACTTCTCTGCAGGGTCTACGAGAAAGCAGGGGTATCCGAAATTCAATAATCTGTCCCGGACCAACGCAGACACCGCTGCTCCACCAAAACTTTTGCAAGGACCGCCTGGGCGAGGAGGACCTGACTTTCACCCAAAACGGGATGGGCAACCTGATGTCCTCCCTGCTAACTTATTTAAAACTTGGCAATGACAACATTCTGTATATAAGAAAGCGGGAACCAAGGAGGAGCCCGTTGTTCACAAGAGAGAGGCGCATCTTAGTTCACTTGACCCCCATTGTGAGCCCTATGGGAGTAGGCATGAAGGCCATGATACTCTTTTAATGCAAGATACGCGAGGCATATCAAGGCAGCCATGAAAAAATGACTTTGCTGCCCACCGCATAATACAGGGTATTGTGAATTGGCAAGGTGGAGTGCCGTATTCTTAAAACTTGAGCGGCTTGTCACTGCAACTCAGCTTCACGGTATGACACATTTCTGTGTATCCAGTACATGGACAGAAATTTACTGCTATTTTATTGTGCAAATATATCATTAGATTGTGCATGCACTCGTACTGGAAGCATGCCGTACCCTGTAGAAAGATATACAAATGCTATCTTTTCATTCATTTATTTTTAGTTCCTGGACACAACATACCACAATGCACTAGGTGAAAGCATAATATTCTCTTGGTGTGCCGGTCACATAGCAGTTCATTTGCGTAGGTGCAGTGTAGTGAGAAGAATACGTGCATCGTAAGCACTGACGAGCTGGCATGACAGACCAACAAAAGACGCAGAGAATGGGAAAACCGCAACCATATGCGAATAAGAAACGGATGTCTACAGATATGGGAGGGAGCTCATGCGCCACTGTAAACTCGGACAGCTCTTTTAAAATAACCATGTGCGCTCTGTGCAACTCTCTCAACAGCCATGCTACAGAGGAACAGTCGATGCATTCGTAGACCTCCATTGGTGTGTTTCGTTTTCATCCGCGATTCACATGCTCCTGCACCAAGTCCCAGCATCGCTGCATTCCGGTCCCCATCGTGTAGGCGTCTCTAACATAGACTTCCTCGGTTGTGACCCATCGGCAAGCATCAGGTGCTCGCAGGTCGGTCTTGCTGCCCATCTCAAAGAAGAACACATGCATCGTCTGCCGTATGTGAGAGAAGAGCCAAGGCACCGTGCCAAGGAAGGTGGCTTGAAGGCATCGTCTCTTCTCGTTTGTCCTGCCCGCGCTCTTGCTCACTCCCCACCACCCCTCCAGGACTGCCATGGCTTCTTTTTGGTATTGGCTGGCCCGGTCGATTTTCGTTTTCTCTGGCAAATCGTGGCTCGGTAACTGCCACAAGCCCGCCAGTAATCCGCGTTCCGGTCGACGCTGTAATAGGTAATGACCATCCATAGTACGTATGGCACATACAAGTGTCTGTAGAGCACGAGCAGCCTTCTTGGGGCGACGCAAAGGAAAAAGGCGCGCGTGGTTGATGGCTTTTGCGAGCGGATTATGACTGTCTCCGCTAGACTCGAAGAACACAGACGTCTTCGGGGGTATTTTTTTCGTCGTTTGCTTGGGCACCATTTCGAATGGCTCGCACAATTGGCAGGCATCTTCAATATCCGAGAGACAGTTGTTCGGCAGCTTGTCTTCTTTGTCATCGCCTTCTCCTAATAGCCCTTCGGAATAGGCTCGACAAGTGTTCCGGATTGGGCACACGACGCAGTCAGGTTTGGGCGTGCACACTGTGCTTCCAAGCTCCATGAGGGCCTGGCCCCAGCGGCCTGGGCGGTCACTGATAGGGGGGTCCTTAGAGTGGTCAGCTGGTAGCTGCTCCTCTCCCCATGCCACCACACGCACGAGGGCCTCTGCCGCCGCCCAGAGCATGTCAACCACGCCACTTTCAGTGGATGGATCTGCGTAAAGGCCCATCTGCCGACTTAGCACGCGCATCACGTTGCCGTCGACCATGGCAGCTGCCCGCCCAAACACAATGGCCGAGATTGCCCCTGCGGTGTAGCGACCGACACCAGGTACGCGCGTCTGTAGATCGGCTGCATCGGCAGGTAGTAAACCCTGTAGATCGGGGGCGTCCACAATGGCTTGTGCAGCCGCGTGCAGACGGGTGGCACGGCTGTAATAGCCGAGGCCACGCCAAGCTGAGAGAACATCGTCGGGCGCAGCGGTGGCTAGTGCAGCCATCGTAGGCCAGCGCGCTATCCAGCGCGTCCAATAGTCAATGACCACTGGGATACGTGTCTGCTGGGCCATGATCTCGCTGATCCAGACCTCGTACGCGCGCACAGCCAAGACAGCCCGGTCTGTTGAAGCTGGGCTGACCCATGGTTTCCTCCAGGGCATGCCACGCGTATCGCTAATAGAATCATACCAGGTCAACAGATTATGACGGACCTTACGACCATGCGTTCCATCCAACAGAAGAGGCCGATGGTACGCAATGACATGCTGGCGTCGTGGTGGACGGCAAGCATCGACGGAGGCAGGTCGGTCGAGGTTCGCCGTTGAGAAAAGGCGTTTGTATAGACGTCTTCTGACAGCAGCCGTAGCCGAATTACCGACTTTGCGGCGTTTGGGATACACAGGTACCTCGTCGAGAATGTTTTGGTGTTCTTTACCGTTATCGATGCTGCTGTCGTACGTGTTTTCGACTTTATCGGTTGGGCTTTTCCTTTTGGTATTGCGACATGGATTAGTTGGTTCCTCCATATCACTTTCCCAAGACTGTGTACATATCCTCCTGGCAGCAGCTTCCGCGCTGGCACGAATAATCCTGGTCATGGCGAGCAGGCTGTTTTGCGGAATGCATCTGTAGGCTTTGTCCACAAATGGCTTCCAACGCGTTGACACGTCGTAGACGCCAGCTCACGTGACATGGTTACCTGCTTAATCATCAGTCATGAGTTGACGCGACAATCGCAAACCTGTCCTCCCGTTCTTTTGGATTTAAGAGAATAGCAGACATTTTCCTGGGATATTTGATCTCGAAATAATATAAACATCTACCACAGGTTTTGATACATGGTTAGATAATGAAGCATCTTGCTGTTCCTACGAGTACAACCCCGCACCAATGATTCGTCAGCATTTCTCGATCACGTCATCACGGCTTCAACACTGGCCCAAAAATGGGTGACATGCCCGGCTTGCAAACCAAGAAACCAACTTGATTCTCTTAATATTTCCACCCGTCAGTACCCATGACTACTGCATCATTCCGTTACGCTGACCCGGCCACCATGAACGCCGCCGGGTCCCCGCTTAAGCCGTGGTCGAAAGTCGACACTGATGCTTCTTCCTATGGACGTACAGAAAGACGGCGGTCTGTGACTGACATCCGCACAGCCACCTTAGCCAGCCAGTTTGGCGTTGATGCTGTGGGGTTTTCCTTTTTGCAAGACGTGCCGGCGAATGAGCAGCTGTTTATTGACGACGTGGCTATCCGGACGGGCTATTACCATGAAGTAGAACAGTTACTCCGAGAACATATGCCGCGACTGTGCGGCGAGCGTGTCGCACGCATCGCCATCTTTGACCACACTGTCCGACGGCATAATCCGCAGTCGCCACGCCAGCCAGTGCAGCAAGTACATGTGGACCAGACGCCAGGGGCTGCCGCGCAACGTGTGCGGAAGAATGTAGCCACAGAAGCGGAAGCGGAAGCTTTAATGCGCAAGCGCTACCAGATCATCAACGTGTGGAGGCCAATTGGCCACGCGGCGTCTGACTTTCCTCTGGCGTTGGTGGACTGGCGAACAACAGATCCAACTGATGCTGTGGCAGTGGACCTGCTGTATCCTACATGGCAAGCAGATACGGGAGGCGAGGTACTGCCAGTGGCCGAGCGTGCACAGTCAACAGAGGGATATGCCATTAGGGGTAAGTATACAAACAGAGACGGACGAACAACACCGGCTAACCTTCTTGCAGGTGAAACGTACTCAATCATTCCCAATGACAAGCATAAATTCTATTATGTCAAGGACATGACGCCCGACGAGGTGCTCCTTATAAAATGCTTTGACTCCTGCAGCGAAGCCATGGTCGGCGGGCGGTCTACTGTGGCTGCATGGACGCCGCACACGGCCTTTTTTGATCCAGCCACCCCGGCAGACGCGATGGGACGGCAAAGCATCGAAGTGCGGTGTTTGGTGTTTTACGAGTAACACAGTGTAACGAGACAAAAAAAGAATTCCCTGCGCTCCAGGTAGCTACAGGACTCTGCCACAAAATATATTAGACAGAGTAGATTGTGGAAAGCGTATGCAGCTGTGCGAGACGACATGCAGGTACAGAGAAGGGGCACTGCTGGGTTGCCAAATGGCATCGAAGTGTTTGTTTGTGTTGCTGTACTTGCCAGTGGTTCGAGAAACGGGCGCGCTAATAAAACAAGTCCCACATTGTTAGGTACCTCTGCATACGTGTTCACTACACTCATTCTCTTCATTGGGATTGCCTGGCCCGCGAAGCTGAAGAAAAGGTTGAGGAACACCTCATTCATTCCGCCAAGGACATTTTCGCACGCAGCTTGAATACGCAAAAGTGAATAGCAGCAGTCTCCTGGTTTGGCCCATTCATCCCCAAAAAATTCGTGCATAGACTTCAAGCTGGATTTTACAAACAAACAACTACTAACAATTCTCTTGCCTTTTTATCTAACTTGCTACCTTTTTCTCGCCTAGATACGGCCATCCACACTGATACCTAGAATTTATCTTATTCTAAGGCAGAACTAAATCGAACATCAGAAGTGCCAACGTTCTTCAACTCTTCATGGCTGCCCCAAAGGAAACCAGCCTTGTAGGGGACACTCTCACCGAGCGTGAGCGCGAGATCATGAGCAAGGCTTGGAGATGCCTGAAAACCTCACCCGAGGTGGGTTCACCCAGATCAATAAAATAGAAGACAGACAATAGGCTAATTTCTGTATTACAGATTGACTTTACCAAGCTTGCCGCTGAGTGCAATATGACCAACGTTGGCAGTGCTTCAAATGCCTGGTCCAAGATCAAGAAGAAGTTATTTTCAGATTTACCGTCTGCTGGAATTTCGACCGGTCAGGCTTCCAATCGAAAGCGGAAGCAAGTAACCAAAGAAGAGAAGAACGCCACCGCGATCACTACCAAGAGCTCTGCTTCAGTCCCTGCGCATGCATCCGGAAATGTGCCTACAGAAGAAGCTGCCCCAGATAAAACCCTTGATGAAAACAGCCAGAACGACCCCATCATGAATGACACTACGTCGTTCACGCCCATTAACGCCGCCCCTAAACGCCGCCGTAATGCTGTAGCAGGTGGCACTGCACGGGCTCGCATGAGCAAAGAAGCCAAGGCGTCTGGCAGTGTTCGTGACAAAAAAGCAAACAAAGAAGAGGGAGAGAAATACAAGGCAGACGAAATGGGCCATGAGAATGGAAATATCGATATTGAGATGAAAGAGAATAGTGTCGACGAGAACAGTGGAATTTAGAACAACGGTAGAAGAGGAGCCAGGGGGTAAAAGCAGGCATCGTCAAAGAGAGATAGCTGCCGATTTTCTAGCTTGCATACACGTTTCTGATGATAATATACGTATCTCTTTCACGGAACATAATGACGGGAACTACTTATTCTTCACTCTGAAAGTAACCACAACTGAATGTACCGTCATCCTCGTAAGACCTCAGGAAAAACAGGAGTCACGTGACTTTTTGACATCACATCCCCAGCTGTGATAACTTCAGACGAGATTCAAGTTTTCCCAGCTTGCAGAGGGGTAACTATTTCTGATTATGTAACATGGAATGATGCCTTTTATTTCCTGACTTCTTGGAGGGGCCCTAATAATCTAAACAAGGTTGCCTACTACTGAGCAAGCCTTCGGTTTTTCTGGCACCCACCATATCCTCTCGGACGTATAAATTGTTTTTTTTGCAGCCTAAACACAATTTCTCCCTCTTCACTTCTTCCTCATCTCTTTATCGCAAAAAAACGACTACTTCCACACATACATACATCCATACTCTATTTATTCACATCGATACTGGCCATCTACAATGTCAGGCATCCCCATTGCAAGCCTTAGTCGTGACCGCAAGGTCGCCCAGGCAGTTTTAGAGGCTCTATTCCCGGACTATGATGGTATTTCTTCTTCTCGTCTAGACATGTCCTGTCGGCGCCGACCACTAATGCTCTTTATTTTCTTTTCTGCAGTCGTCCACTGTTGCCTGAACTCCGAAACAGCCCTTGCCGAACTACCTTTGCTTTTCGCTGGCTTGTCCGACATCAAGTGCGCCTCTGGAATTGGATCAAATGTGCCCCGTCCTGCTGGTCAGCGTGTTTTGCCCCGTGCCATTCTTTTTGGCGATGCCACGGACGAAGCCGTGGCTAAGGTGACTGCAGCTCTGACTACGAAGGAGGGCATTCAGGTCCCCGTTATTCGGGTGACTAAAATGGATACAATTCTGGCTGGAAGCCTCCACGCCACCCCGGCTGTCATCGCCAAAGTCTCCCGCAAGAAGCTGGACAAGGCGAAGATCAAGGATAATATGTGAAGACCAACTGAGAAGATTCTCTAAGCTGTGGATCCGGATATGGATATGACATGATTGGGGCTCTTTACAATCAAATCAGCTAGACATGCTTCTTATTCACAATTCAAACTCTATGCACACTATGAAACAAAGACACAAAATATATTTACCTAAGGTGATTTTGAAAAGTGCTTCTCGGAATTGCGATTAGGGCTCGTCGTGATTTTACGTCCCTCCGTTCCTTTGTATCGGAGATATCATCAAACAAACGAAGCCATATTCTTTAACGAGTAAACCATTCTACCTGCCTGCCTTGATCGTATCATAAAATTGCTCAAAAGGAAATTTCACATTTTCAGGGGCTACGACAATGAAATTTGCGGAATATACAAAAATGAGCAGAGCATATACGTAACAGCCTTGAAATACCCAATATGTTCATGACCCATCTGCAAGCCGAGTCACGCCGTTTCTTTTGACAAGATGTGTATTAGGAAGCACCACCAGCATGTAACGTGCTTGTTGCAGCAGATACTGGTAGAAGCACTAGCATAATTTTCTGTATATGCCACCGTATGAATGACAAGGGCACCGATTAGTACGTAACGACCACCCGGCCGAGGAATCGCACACAGTTAGCCCGCTAGTACGGAACAAATATTCCAGAACCGTTGGTGAGTACATAGTTGTACCGTTTATTGTAAGTAGATGCCCCAAGGTAGAATAATGCGATGGTAAGTATGTATTGAAGAAAACATAGAATAGTAAATACACAACGTAGATGACCGACTAAAGGCGGTAAATGACGAGCGTTGGAGGAGTAATTTGTTATGTTAAAAAGAGTTTGCACAGCATGAGTTTGATGGCTATAGAGTCGGTGTTGTAGTTTATTGCCATCAACACGACATCAACACGACATCACAGGTCTCTAACGAACTGGTCGTGAACGGTATCAAGCAGCAGTAGTGGCCAACTGAGATTTTGATAGCGTGCCCTAAGAAATGGGGCGGGCAGTGTTACAACGATGGATGGGCTGCGGAGAACCTTTTCGGAGGCCCCGTGGGCCCCGTCAAATGCCCCTTGGGAGGCCGGTTAGCTAGAGGTCTACGGAACTGCAGTGCCATTAATGTTAAAAATACTACTACTACTACTACTACTACTACCAATAGAATATTATTGTTCAGTATACGTAGTATTTGCACGGAACATATATCGCACACAATTTTACAATTTTACAATTTCATGCCATTATCGAACCAGAACATACAATGACAAATTTACACACTTCGATTCTATTGCATATAGAAGCACACTACCTAGTCTAGTGTACACAGTGACAAGCGCGGATATTTTATAAGCTTAAATTTAGGAGACAGACACTACTACTTAGGGTAATGTTAGGGTGATTATTCGCCGACGTTAGAGTTTTTGTTTAAAGTCATATTGACTTGATGCAGTACGCACTGCTCCATCTTCCCCTTTGTATCTCTTCTTACTTCCTACACAGACTAACCGTTTTCCATCTAGAATAAGAAAGCTTCAATCGGACATGTGTATAAATAGGTAAACCACGTCTCTACAGATAGTTAGACAGACAATGCACCTCTGATATGATTTCTAAATTTACACAGTGATGGCTTCCTACCCTCGAATTATCCCCCTACGACTTTTCTCTGAAAAGCATCCGACAGGGCTAGGACTACTAGGACTGGCGGCACTCGATCGGACCTCATCAATTCTGGCACGGAACACATGCGTCCTGGTGACTTGACTAAGACCATTTCTCTTGCAGTGGAGGTGACGTGCAAGGAGCAGTCGTCCCAGGCAGGAAGGGCTGACCCTCTTCGATATTCAAAATAATTCTTTTAGTCGACCGAAGTGACTTGCTCGCCTAGTTAGTAGTGTTGTTGATAAATATGTGGCGTGATTTAGTTCGAGTGGTAAAAAAACACAAGTATTGGGGAAGGGTGACATAGCATGTAGAGAGAAAATAAATGATAAAACTCATACAACGCTTGAGACTTTATGCTCTTTAGACTTACTTGCTTTGACAATAATGCATATCCCGGAGAAGCCCCAATAAACACGACCCAGTAAGATGTATACTCGTATATCTCCACCACAATAAACCTTTCTATCACGCCATGTTGAATATTTCCTATTATTACTCGGATGTCTCGGCTTCCGTGTCTATGATGACGTGACCGTACCATGAAGATGTTTTCTGAGCTGCCGTAAAACAGGAGCCCGACATATTATTTAGGAGATCTCTTATTTAGAAGTTTATATATGTGTATTTGCTAGCTCATACTGTCGCTGTCTTGCTGATTAATCTCGAAGAACGCGAAACAAAAGAGCATATTCCCACCAGTAAATTTTTGGGAAACAGCCATCGCATTGCGAACATTCATTAGTTGTGTCTGAACTAATATCTAGTCACTTGATTGCTAAGCCTCCCCGCTCGCCATGGATACGATACTCGTCCAGTATGGCTTAATATCAAGAAGGGGAAAATCTACGCGATAATGACAAAGGTGAACGGTGGTCGGCGGGCGCTTTTAGACTCTATGTGTGGCACGTGACGCTAAGTTAAAATTTGGAGTAATAGGTAATAATAAGAAATATTAAGAGGAACCCAACGAACGCTCTTTCTTGGACACACACGTGACCACTTTCCCAGTTAAATTTACGTCGGGCGCAGACAGTTCTACACCGCGTTTTTGTCTTCAATCACACTTTTGTAACTCCTGCTTCATCCGAGTCTGGGCATTGTTGGCGACGGAACAGTTGTTGCTGACTTGCTTCTTGATCGGATTTCTTAGCCGGATTGAGCAAGCCCAGCCCGTTCACACGACAGCCGGTCCGATATCGAGTTCTCCTTTACACTGATTGATGGTCATTTGATTGTCAAAACGGGCAAGCCTTAGCTGTACTACTTCTGCTGCGCTTATTCCCCTCAGGTAAGCTTCTTTTTAGGTAGGAGGCTAAGAAGCCATATGCATACGACGAACCGAGGGCGGCCCGAATGCAGCTGCGTCACCGGAGTGTCTCCGGCACTTAACCAAGTACGATAGCTGTGCTTGAACGGGACATCATCTTACTGGCTCGGGGCTGCGCGCCAGGGGCTGAATAGGCACCTGTGCATACCGTGCGCCGCGCATTTATACGAGGTGTCTCAAAGGACCGAAATCCCTCACGCCACAGTTTTCAAGACGTGTAAAAATGGAGTTCCAGAAAGGCAACTTGATAAGGAGAGGAAGAACCCAAAGCTGAATAGAGGCAGTTGGCGAAGACTTGGAATCTTGGAGACCCCGCATGGAGAGGAGGATCCTGTGGGGATTGCCGATGAAAGTGGGACGCTGAACGAAGTTAACCAGCTGCTAGCTTCGCTCGACTCGGCTTAATACAGATTCCGGATCACATGGTCCAAGAGCATTGAGGCTCCCTCACCACAACAACCGGGCCCGATGGCTGGTCTCGCAGCATATATAAAGGGAAGATTCCTTGACCCTCTCTTCTCCCGACAGAAGCTCAGCTTCATCACTACATTCACCGCAGCCATCATGATTTTCTCATACCCACTCTGTGCCCTGGCCATGAGCCAGGTCGTTTTGGGTGTCCCAGCCGACATGGGGCTGCTTTCCAGTGATGCGCTTGACAACTGGCTCGCCTCAGAGGTCAACATCTCTTTTAGCCGAATTCTCAATAACATTGGCAGCTCTGGCGAATATGCTGCCAGTGCTGCCAAAGGCGTCATTATTGCTAGCCCAAGTTTAGCTGGCCCAGACTGTAGGCAATGTTACTTCCATCTCAGCAATGACAAACATTCTGACCACTCAGACTACTACACATGGTCCCGAGATGCCGCATTAGTGACAAAGACCCTCGTGGAGCTTTTTCGAAACGGGGAAATGAGTCTGCAGTCCGTGATAGAGGATTACATCAACGCACAGGCGGTGTTGCAGACGTTGTCAAATCCGTCAGGCACATTTGCCGATGGCTCTGGCCTTGGCGAACCCAAGTATCATGTGAATCTGACAGCTTATACGGACAACTGGGGTCGGCCCCAGCGAGATGGCCCGGCGTTACGGGCGACAGCCATTATTGGATTTGGAAACTGGCTTCTGGTAGGCCTTCTACACGTTTCGCTGTTGTATACATGCAGGTAAATGCTAACTATTCAGGACAATGGCTACACGGCATACGCCCAGGAAACTCTTTGGCCTATTGTGCGCAATGACCTCCACTATGTGGCACAGTACTGGAATGAAACAGGATACGGTATGCCTTGTATCCATCGCAAGCAAATAATAATGTTAGTCTGCTAATTACCCCCATTTTGTATAGATCTCTGGGAAGAAATCAACGCTTCATCCTTCTTTACTGTGTCGGCCCAGCACCGCGCACTTGTCGAGGGGAGCGCCTACGCCAAACGAGTGGGAACTTCTTGCCCATTCTGTGATTCTCAGGCGCCACAAATACTCTGCTACCTGGAAGATTTCTGGTCCGGCTCATATATGATTGCCAATCTCGGGGATGTTGACAGATCTGGACTGGACGTCAACACGGTGCTGAGCAGCATCCACACATTCGACCCAGAAGTTGGCTGTGATGACACAACCTTCCAGCCATGCTCCGATCACGCACTAGCCAACCACAAAGCTTTCACAGACTCCTTCCGTACAATATATGACATCAATTCAGGAATCGCACAGGGCTCTGCCATAGCCATCGGCAGGTACGCAGAGGACGTGTACTATCTCGGCAATCCGTGGTATTTGACCACTCTGGCCATGGCCGAACAGCTCTATGATGCCATCATCCAGTGGAATGCGCAAGGGTCGCTCAATATCACGTCAACTTCGCTTGCCTTTTTCCAAGACATATACAGCAGTGCCACCGTGGGGGCGTACGGCAAAGAAACCACGGAATTCAACGACATAGTCAGTGCAGTTGTCGCATATGCTGATGGCTACATGAGCATCGTTCAGAAATACGCCATGGGCAATGGATCTTTGTCAGAACAATTTGACAAGACATCAGGAGTGCCATTGTCGGCACGCGACCTCACATGGTCCTATGCAGCTTTGCTGACAGCAAACTTACGGCGAAATGCAGTGGTTCCAGAGCCATGGGCGGCAGACATGTCTAGCGTGCCAGCAGTATGCTCAGCAACCTCAGCCCAGGGCACATACATTCCGGCATCTACAACGACCTGGCCAGCCACGTTAACAACGGGCACGCCTGTTTCTGTGACGGCACTGCCCATACCGACTTGCGGCTCCTATGTGGCAGTAACCTTTGAAGAAATTGCGACTACAGTCGTTGGAGAAACTGTTTACCTGACGGGATCCAGTACCGAGCTAGGTAGCTGGGACACACGTATTGCGGTGGCTCTAAGTGCCAAGAACTACACGACCTCCAACAATTTGTGGTACGTGACTGTGAGCCTGCCAGCAAGCACACAGTTCGAATACAAATTCATCCGCAAGGAATCAGACGACACCATCCAGTGGGAGAGCGACCCCAACCGAACGTATATCGTGCCTGACTGCGCGTTTACGGATGTGGTCAGTACGACATGGAAGTAACAGGAAGGAAAGCATGTCTTGAAGCTACATGCCGGTGATCTATCGGCATATCACTGGGTGGAGAAAGGCCTAGTTCGCTGTACAACGCTGTCAATACAAGTACTATACTATGTCAAGACATGTAGCTCCTATGCGTGACACGGAAGTAGCTTGTCTGGAGTTATTAATGTTCGGAGAAATTGATACTGGAGCAGCATTAGATACATATTTGAGGAATGACAAGATTTAAGACAAAGAAAGAAGCGTGAATTGTCCCACCAACATGCTTGGGAAATGGGCAAAACTTGAATCGAGCACGAATCTACAATGGTCGTCACATAGTGTAACATTGCCCAGCTCCAAGGGTCTGTCGACAGCATTGATCTCGCACGCAGGATATCTAACTGGCCTTAGCAACTTTTGCACAGCTGGTACTCCTAGCCCGCGTGCTGGCTCGGCTATGGCATTCACTCGTGGTACGCTCTACTGTTTTTCGGCCTGTAGAGATGTAGTTACGGCACCCCTTGAGGAGGAGTGCCTTGTGGCCATATACAACAGTCGAGGTGACGTCTTGGGAGCTCGTACACCCGGCTGAATCAGCTGCTGGATGCCCGGCCGGGCGCAGCTACCATACCATCACTTCCGATGGGCATGGCCCGACTTTTAGTCATGGCGACTTCCCTGAGACTGGCCATTTGTCGGATCTGTCGTCTTTCAACTTGGTGTAGTGTCGCTGGACCGAACTTCCTCTGGCACCGCCACCCGCAAGCGGCGATACAACCACAGTTTTCAGCGATGCCAGACTCTATCACAAGAATGGATTTGACTGGAAGACCAAATAAGGGGGTGTAGTAGACGCTTACTCACGGTGTCCGAAATAACGCAAAGTTCAACTTTATTTGGTGCCGGATGGCATTGATGAGCTGTCAGCGTGTAATGTGTGTGCGTTGCTATTATTGATAAAGAGATCTCTTGATAAATATGGCCGAAGCGTTCTGGGCCATTCCGGAGCCAGCAACATGCTCGGCGAGGTATGGGCATTTGACGATAAAATGATCGTATGGTTATGTATCAAGTAAACAGGAGCATGTCTGCTGCGCGGGGTTTGGAGCCAATGTGCTAACTAAGTGTATTAGTGTTGAATAATTGCATGATGATCTTGCAGACAATAACTCGACGTGCGGTACCTGTAATTTACCGAATGAAAGTTGCTTTGCGCGACACATAACTTTCGCACATTGATAAACGAAAGCTCGGCATTTCCGTGATGCTTAGGATGTTGATCATACCAATTATTCTTTCATTGAGAACCAGTATGCATTTTCTGTCTTAGTACCATCATAGTTCTCGCTCAAATTTCAAGTTTTCTCATTCATACATAGTTCCAGCCCCTGAGGAGAGGTTGTGCTCGCACCAAAGAGCGCTTTTGAATAGCCGCAATAGCTGCTATGGCATTGGCCTTGATCTGATCTTCATTAATCTTAGTTAAGCGACCCTCGTCAACGACCAGTTCACCATTCACGACGACTGTGCACACATCTGCACCAGAGAGGCTATGCACAATGAGCGCCGGTGTAGGCATCCCTCCGGCGAGTAGGGAGGTTGATGTGTAGGGCGCTGCATGCAAGCCAGATGGGTCAAGGACAACAAAGTCTGCCATTTTACCGACCTCGAGGCTGCCGAGATCATGGTCGATACCCAGGGCACGAGCAGCTTGAATGGTAGCCATCTCTAGGATATGTTCGGCAGGCAGCAAGGAAGCATCTGCGTGCAGGCCCTTGTGTAAGATACCAGCCAGGTGCATGTCGCGGAAGAGGTCGTGCGAATTGTTGCATGGGGCGCCGTCAGTACCGAGACAAACGTTTATTCCCTCGCGCAGAAGACGCGGAATGGGAGCAATTCCGTCAGCTAGTTTAGCGTTGCTTGTAGGATTGTGGGCGACCGAGGTATTCGTCTCGCGCAGAATAGCAAAATCTTCTTCTTCAAGATGAACCATGTGGCCGAGCACAACATGGGAGCCGGTGGCGCCTATATTTCGGCAAAATTGCACGGGCGACGCATGGTAATGTTCACGAATGAGCTGTAAGTCTCTCGGTGCCTCGGCAACATGCACCGTCAGACGGATATCATGGGCAGCGCAGGCGGCACCTATGGCTGCAAATCCCGCCTCATCCTGGCCCCGCGGAGTTTCTGCAGCCATCCAAACGTGTATGCGACTGTTGTGTGATCTGTGAAACTTTCCATGGGCTTCCAGTGCCGCTTCTATGGACATGGAATCCAACATGTCATCCCGGCTGTCGGGAATGCCAGCCGCAGGATCGCTACGGCGAATCTTGACCAACTTTCCGAGACAGGCACGTATGCCGGAGTCCCCAATGGCCTGTACGATGCTTCCAAAGTCTAGGTCGTCGTAAGACGGCAGCATAGGCTCTAGGAAGCACGTCGTGCCAGTCTTGAGCATCTCGGCCGCCGCCAGACTTGCTGCTGCTGCACCATCTGAGCCCCGGAAGGACACCTCTAAAGGCCAGATGGCACACGAAGCCCATGCATGCAGCTCCAAATTCTCAGCAAGACCACGCATGAGTGACTGAATAACATGCACGTGCCCATTGATTAGTCCAGGGATCACAATGCGGTCCTGAAGGTCCACCCGCAAAACCCCGACCGGCGGTTTGACCTGGTCAGCCTTCCCGATGGCAGCGATGCGTCCGTCGGTCACCAACAGGGCACCATCCGTGATAATACGCCTCGAGGCGTCTACCGTTACGATCGTAGCGTTGTGGTAGAATTGGGAGGACATGTTGGTTTGGGAACGACTAAAAATGTCAGAAGCACTGTCGGCCTGTCCATAATTAATGTCTAATTAATACACTAATTATCGGCGTGGCCGACGGCCAACTGGGATGCGTTCAAACTCTTCTCGCCTATATGAAGCATACCCCTTGGCCGTACATAGATAAGGCAAAGCTACTTAGTGCAAACTTACTATCTTGCATACTTGTATCTTTTACAACCACAGCATCTCTCGTCCGTGTCACGTCTCGCATTGCTTACTAAGCACATATCACCAAGTGCCATGGATTTCAGCAGAGAGCTCATTGGCCCCGGTTCTAGGCCAGGACTGCCAAATGTCACCATAATTACAACGGGCGGCACAATAGCGTCCAGAACGCAGTCATCAACGGCGCTGACGGACTACCAGCCCAGTATGGGTGCCCGAGGACTTGCCGAGTCGGTGCCGGAGATGTTTGAAGTGGCCAACCTCTGGGGTATCGAACTGTGCAACATTCTGAGCAAAGATATGACTGCAGAAACTGCACTTCAGGTAGCCCGGGTGGCTCGTGAAGAGCTAGCACGGCCAGATGTGGCGGGCGTTGTAGTGACGCACGGCACCGACACGCTTGAGGAAACAGCATTCCTTCTGGATATTACTGTGGCCTCGGACAAACCCGTCGTCGTCGTCGGAGCTATGCGGCCTGCGTCGGCGCTTAGTGCTGATGGACCGATGAATATCCTTCAGGCCGTATCCGTGGCTGCATCTAAGAAAGCCATCGGGCGAGGTGTGATGATCGTGATGAATGAGTAACCGAATCCCCATCCTGACAACTAAAAAAACAATGCACTAACGAACAGCCGCATTGGCTCGGCTTGGTACACGGACAAGAGCCATGCGAATACTGTCGACAGTTTTCACGCAGTCGAGCAAGGCTATCTTGGAACATTTCTAGAGCAACGGCCCATGTTCTTCTATTCGCCGGCCACGCCCATAGGAAAACTTATTTTCGATATTTCCACGTGCACTACTCTGCCACAGGTGGATATTCTGTACGGCCATCAGGACTGGAACAGCGCGCTTATCCACGCAGCAGTCACTTCAGGCGCCAAGGGAATCGTATACTGCAACGTTGGAAATGGCAGTTGGAGTGAGCAATCCAAAAAAGTGGCACGCCAGGTTTCGGAGGCAACTGGAATCCCCATGGTTTTCAGTCGACGGCCAGCCAGTGGATTTGCCGTGCAGCTGAAGGAAGACGACTGGACCATTGCCAGTGGTTGTCTTTCGCCTCAAAAAGCTAGGATTATGCTACAGCTCTGTTTGTATGACAAGAAGACGTTTTCAGAGATAAAGGGTGTATTTTTGGGAACAATGGCCTAGACTTTAGGGATTGCAAATTGGAAATATAGACAGAGCAGATGCTCAAACAGTGCAAAGCTTGCACATATGGAGTTTGCGCACTGTTTGAGCAAGTACATAACATCTCCTAACTGCACACATATTCTACTAACCTGCTACTCTACCTAAGGCCTTATTACTTGTATCCCACCATGACAAGTCTTTCGTTTGTGTCGGGAACGTCCACCCGGCAAATCAATATCTTACTGATCAACCCTAACTCGACACAGTCGATGACAGATGCCTGTCTGCGCAGCGTACAGAAGACACTTCCACCGCACGTACATGTTTACGGCTTCACGGGGCCTGCGACAAGTCCTCTAGCAGTAGAAGGCAAGGTGGACGGGGTGTTGTCGGCAGCAGACTGTTTCCGAGCGCTTTATCCAATTCTGCATTCCAGTGGCGACCAGGGCATGGCGGCTATCAGATTCGATGCTTTTCTGGTGGCCTGTTTCTCAGCACATCCGCTCATTGAGATGTTGCGAGAGGAGTACACGCAACCGTGTGTGGGAATTATGGAGGCAGCACTGCATGCAGCGCGTATGTGTGGTCACCGAGTGGGCGTGATTACGACGAGCCAGCGCAGCAGCATCGCCCACGGACATGCTATGGCGGCGGAGTACGGATTTTTACCAGATGTTTCAGCGGGCGGAGAAACTGGCCATATTTCCGTGTTGGAATTGGAGTCAAGACCACGAACAGAAGTGTATGCTGGAATCCAGGCGGCCGCTCAACGGCTGGTGGACGAGAAGGGCGCCGACTGTATCTGCATGGGTTGTGCGGGCATGACGGAGATGCGGGAGGCCTGTATAGAGGCAGTAGGAGGCCTGGTAGGCTCCACTGCAGAACAAGGGCGCAAGGCAATGGTGATTGATGGCGTGGCTATGGGCGTACACTTCTTGGCCGCTCTGGTGGCCGAGAATTTGGAGACGGCGAAAGGGGGCCTCTACCGAAGTGCGGCGGCAGGGCGGGCTCGGCGAGGGCAGACATATATTTAATTTCCGGATCTCGGCGACGAATAACTTCCTGGGGTTGTTTCCAATAGACCAAAAAGCAAGAATGAAACCCGCCGTCTGCATTGGCCGACGGCCAAGTTAGTCTGTTGTCAACTTCCCCGATTTCGCACTTATTCCCATGTCACTACTTCAATCTTATACCTTCCTATCCAAATCCCACACGACTTCTGGGTTTCATCACCCCGCAAATCCAACAACGTTCGTGTCCTATTACCATTCCCCCACTACTGTCGCCATGTCTCGGACCCTCACAGTCGGGGCTGCCCAACTCGGTGGCATCCAGCTAGCAACGCCCCGGGCTGACGTACTGGCGCGTATGCTGCAGCTCATGGAGAATGCCGCCAAGTCCGGTGTGCGCTTGCTCGTATACCCCGAGCTCGCTTTGACGACGTTCTTTCCACGCCACGTTCTCGACCCGAAGGCTGCAGATGCCTTCTTCGAAGCTGAGTCGGAAGGCCAGCCCGAAAGCCTGCGCACCAACGAGCACACAAAACCACTGTTTGATCGTGCGCATGCGCTTGGTATGGATATCGCTCTTGGGTATGCCGAGAAGTGGACAGCCGCAGACGAAACAACGACACACTTCAATACGATGTGCTACTACTCAGCCACGGATGATCGCGTCTTGGCTAAGTACCGCAAAGTGCACCTGCCTGGCACCAAGGCGCCCACAGGAAATGCGGAGGAACAACTCGAGAAGATGTACTTCACGCCAGGTGATTTGGGATACCAAGCCTTCCGTGCACCGGGCCTCGTTGAGACAGTTGTGAAGGCGGGGGACGTGGTCGGGAAAGACGACCAGGTAGCGGCCGGACAACTCGAGGGCAAGGGAGACCCTATCCTGGGCATGATGATTTGCAACGATCGGCGCTGGCCAGAGGCATGGCGTTGCTATGGACTCCAGGGTGTCGAACTCGTACTAGAGGGCTACAATACATGCTCGTACTATTCTCATCGACCAGCCAGCGTCGAGGAACAGGAAGCTCTAGCTATCTTCCACCACAGACTGTCGTGTCAATCTGGAAGCTACCACAATGCGTGTTTCAGTATTCACACAGGCAAGGCGGGCAATGAGGATGGTGGTCTGTTAATTGCGAACTCTTTGATTGTGGCGCCCGGGGGGCAAATCCTTGCGGAGACGAAGACGAACGGCGATGAACTGATTACTGCTACTATTGATCTGGCTGAGTGCCGGGTGCAGAAGGAAGGCGTGTTTGCCTTTGGGAAGCATCGGCGGGTAGAGCACTACGGTCGGGTAGTAGAACAGACGGGCGTTGTAGAACCCGCTTTGCTATCATGAAGGGTATTGGGAGGTGACTGTCGCAGGAAACCGAAAGAAAATAGGACTCGCCAAAACGCCCCAAAAATATGAAATATGGTGCATCATAGCACATAGCCAAAACGGCAGAAACCGCTCCACAGCTTATCAGGAATTCCTCGGAGTCTATTTCAACAGTGGTGCATTCCTTCGACCATTCATTGTTCGTTCGTATCTCTCGCTCTTAGCACGTCCCACCTTCGCTGCGCAACAGAAGTGGGGAGGCCAATCAAGAGAACTCCATTAGATGAAGACAGCTCAAAGTTGCGAGTTTCTTCTATAAAGGATGCAGGGCACGGCAAAGTATGCGAACGGAAATAGCATCCGCTCCTAACCCCTAAGTTTCGCAATGGATCTCTTTTACTACTTTATTCTGGCCGGCATGCTGCTGCCGGCCTGGGCTATCACTTACTGGATTGTGCCGTATTACACAACGTACAATCACCTTCAGCACATCCCAGGTCCGTTTGTGGCAAAGTTTAGCAACATCTGGCTGGCCCTCGCTGCTCGGCAGGGACAAAAGTTTTCCTGGGTCGATTGGGCTCACCGAAAGTACGGGAAAGTCGTCCGGGTTGGCTTCAATCATGTCTCTATTGCGACTCCTGAGGGACTGCGAACGGTGTATGCGCATGGCAATGGTTTCCTCAAAGAGTGAGTCTACTATCGCCTATTTGGTAGAATAGCCTATTAATAACGCAGCCACTTCTACAACGCCTTCGTGTCCGGCGTGCCGGGTGTTTTCAACGTCCGTGATCGTGCTGAGCACACTCGCAAGCGCAAGATCGTCGCGCATGCCTTTTCACCTGGGGCCGTACAGGATTTTGAGCCGCACATGACAAACAACTTGTTGCGCTGGGTGGGCCAGCTTGACCGCATGGCTGCCCATCCCGATAGCGATGGTTATGCTCGCGTCAATATGATGCCATGGTGTACCTTTGTGGCCTTTGACATCATCGGTGACCTGGCCTTTGGCGCACCCTTTGGCATGGTAATGCGCGGCCGTGATGAATGCGAATCGACCATGCCCGGCAAGCCAGTGGCATACGTACCTGGGGCTGAGACCCTCAACCGGCGTGGCGAGGTCAGCTCGACTCTAGGCTTGCTACCGCAGATACGACCCTTTGCGAAGCATCTTCCGGACCCCTTTTTTTCACGTGGCCTACAATCGGTCACTAACCTTCACGGAATTGCCGTCGCTGCTGTTGACAAGCGCCTCAACTCACAGGAAGTAGCCGAGAAAGGAGGCCTTGTTGCTCAAGGTCGTCACGACATTCTCGAGATGCTTTGCCGTGCTAAAGACTCGGACGGACAACCAATCTCACGTGACGAGCTCATCTCTGAGGCCTTGACACAACTCATCGCCGGCAGTGACACTGTTTCGAACACTGCATGTGCTGTCCTGTATTGGATCCTACACGGCGAACGCGCCCGGCCCGGCTCTGTGCTTCCACGACTGCATGCCGAGCTTGATGCAGCCATACCGGCAGATGCCCCCGTCGCCAGCTATTCCCAGGTTCGGGGACTCAAGTTCCTGCGTCAGTGCGTCGATGAAGGCATGCGTCTGCATTCGACATCTGCCCTTGGCTTACCACGCATCGTTACTGCCCCTGAGGGTATCTCTTATGACGAGGAACACTTCCCGGTTGGAACGGTCTTGTCTGTGCCAAGTTTTACTATCCACCACGATGCCGATATTTGGGGTCCAGACGTCAACGATTTTAACCCTGACCGCTGGCTTGATCCTACGCCCCGCCAGCGTATGGGCTTCAATCCTTTTTCCTATGGGCCACGGGCTTGTGTTGGCCAGAATGTGGCACACATGGAACTGGCTTTAATTATTGGAACGGCATTCCGTCGCTACGACTTCCGCCTTGACCAACCCATATTAATGTCGCATGAGGGATTCAGCAAGAAGCCGGTAGACTGCTGGGTGGGGATCCGACGCAGGTTGTAAGCAGAAGATATCTGGCACATTAAATTGGGGGTTAAGATGCAGGAATGTATACGCATTTAAAAAGGAGAATATCTCAAGCGGCTGTATGACGAACTTTTAGACAAGGCAAGCTACCTACAAAAGGGCCTGATAACAAAATATCGATAGTAAGGATAAGGAGTACGTATGGTCTCCCCATTCTTCCTGTATTATGCCGTATCAAACGGCGATCATGCGGAGCAAAAATGGGGGCACCCAATAATATGACTTCCCGATTTCCCGATAAGCGTCCTTTTCTACACCCACTTTCAAGATACGCTTAATCAGCACTGGATTTACTTTCGTCAGCTGTACTCCGTACTCCCGTAGCATTTTTTAGAAATCTTTGTGCTTATTCATGGCGAACATTCGGGGAGACGTAAAGTTTGGTAGTGTGAATTTCTCCGCAATCCAACATCAACACCGCCTCTCCCTTTTTTTTTTTGCCATGCAATATCTATCGACCAACAAAATTATAGGTATAGTTATCATGATTAAACCGGCCATATATTTTCATTTGCGTCTTGTCGCCGCCATTCTCTAAAACTAGAGTTGCATATACAGGTATTATCAATGTTATTTGTAGTATGAGCATTCTTAATGAAAGAACCAATCGATTATTTGTTCTTTTTGGATTTTCCACTGATGTTTATATGCTAATTGTTGATGATGCCAAAAACTATTGATTTCATAATATAATGATAGTTCCATATCAAGCGATTCAAATGAACAAAACAATGTCGCCCTTTGATTTATTTTTACAGTATGTATTCGTATTTGTCATTTTGGCTGGATTATTTAAGGCTGATTTTTTAAATCACGATACGTTGCAATATTCTCTAAATGACTTTCCAAGTACGTCATTTAAAGTAACAAGATGCTAGCTGTACAGAAGAATGTGCCAATTTAATAAGCAGAATAATAACGAGAAAAACGTCAATTGGCTCACGTGTACTCCATAGGAGTATTATAGGAGTACTTCGTAAGGTCATACGAGTACGAACAAACGAGTTTGCCACTACAAGGATGTTTGCAGCTTCCGAATGCAGTTTAACGCCTTGAGAGCCAAGATGTTGTTGCAATCTAACAATCTGTGGCTAAGCACGAAAACTCTTCCTTGGCTGAGAGACAGGCCGTATTAATACGCGTATGTCAACTTCAGGCTATCATTACCCTAAGCGGAATACGATTCGACAAGACCCCCACATGCCAAGGTTAGTAATGCGATGAAAGCGTCATCATGATGTCATTACAACCCTAACTATTCACTTAGCGCCGCCGCTCGGCCTCCATTTAGGTAATAGTATGCTCACGTGATCTAACTTCGGGGTCTAATAAAATTCTGCCAATGCCAAGCTCGCGTTATCTGCTTATATTCACACTGTGTTGAAAAGTTGGCATTTGTATAAGATAGCAACAATGGCCCTCCTCTGCCTGACCGGGGTTCTTTGAAAGGCATTTTGTCAGCTTGATCCACCAACTTTTCCTCGTCCTGGTCAAAATGGCATCCATCCCATCTGGTACTATTGTGGTCAACGACCGAAACAACCATGAAAACCGCAAAAAGTCATCCTTCGAACCCCTCGAACCTGTTTCTTCTGACGATGGCACTGTGTACGACAATACCGACGCGCTGGTCCGACGGTTGCGCAATCGCCAAATCCAGTTAATTGCCATTGGAGGCTCCATTGGCACGGCTTTATTCTTGAGCATTGGCTCCGGCCTGAGCAAGGGCGGCCCCGGGAGCCTTTTCATTGCCTACACGCTTTACAGCGTGGTGCTCGGTCTAATCAACAACTGTCTCGCAGAAATGACAGTCTATATGCCTGTCAGCGGCGGTTTTATCCGTCTAGCCGGGAAATGGGTAGACGATTCCCTTGGATTCATGGCTGGCTGGAATTTCTTCTTGTATGAGGCTCTCCTTATCCCGTTTGAGATATCGGCCTTGTCTGTTGTGCTCTCCTTCTGGCGAGATGACATTCCGACAGCCGCTGTCTGTGGAGCTGTCATTGCTGCATATATGTGAGTTCTCCATCCCACCAGGTGCAAACATTTTGGAGTGCGTATTCCGCTCTTTTGAAGTCTTTCACGTCTGTCTTCCTCTACCCAGCTACGTTCGCAACCGATCGGCCGAGGTAAGTAATGCGCTAAGGCAAGATCAACGCAAGGCAATAAGCAGAACTAGATACTCAAACCGCCCACATGCCACAAGCTATTGCAGTAGTTCAGACCTGTTAGAGGAATACAGACCCCCCTTCTTCCCCTCCCCTTTGTCCAAGTTTTTATAGTGCATATCATGTGTTTCCATGTTTCATTAATGCTAATGTACCTCTTATATGTGCATAAAGTCTTCTCAACATCTTTGCTGTGGATGTTTATGGCGAGGCTGAGTTCTGGCTCGCTATTGGCAAAGTTATACTCATTGTGATGCTCTACTGCTTTACCTTTGTCACAATGGTGGGCGGAAATCCAAAGCATGATGCATATGGATTCCGCTACTGGAAAAACCCGGGGGCCTTTGCCGAATATCTGTCAACAGGAAGCACAGGCCGCTTCGAAGGCTTTCTGGCTGCACTGTGGTCTGCATCGTTCACAGTAGTTGGACCGGAGTATATTTCTATGGTGGCTGCCGAGGCAAAGCACCCGCGCATCTATATCAAGGATGCATTCAAGACAGTGTACTGGCGATTTGGCACCTTTTTCATTCTCGGATCGCTCTGCTGCGGTATCGTGGTAGCCTACAACGACCCCATTCTGACGGGCGGCAAGGGTTCTGGCACAGCGGCGGCGTCGCCGTATGTCATCGCTATGTCGAACCTCGGCATCGGTGTGCTGCCTCATGTTGTCAATGCTCTGCTCTTTACCAGCATTTTCTCCGCCGGAAACACATACTGCTACTGCGCCACTCGCAGCCTTTATGGCCTGGCTCTGGAAGGCCGTGCACCCAAATTACTGACCAAGTGCTGGCGTGGCAACCCACTTCTGTGCTTTGCAGTTGTTGCCTGCTTCCCATTCTTGTCTTTTCTTTCCGTTTCTGACGGCTCCGATGTCGTCTTGAACTGGATGGTCAATCTGATCACGGCTGGTGGCATTATTAACTACATTGTTATCACGATCACCTACATCTGCTTCTACCGAGCTTGCAAGGCCCAAAACTTTGACCGGTCCCAACTGCCTTACGTTGGTCGCTTCCAGCCCTACTGTGGTTATATTGGTCTTGCCTGGATGACCATGGTGGTTGTTTGCTATGGTTATTCCAGCTTCCGGCCTTGGAGCGTTGAGAACTTTTTTATCTACTACACCATGGTCATCCTAGCACCCATTCTATTTTTCGGATGGAAGTTGGTTAAACGAACACACTTTCGACGCCCGCATGAGGTTGATTTGGTGTGGGAGGTGGACTCAATCCGTGCCTATGAAGCCCTAGAGACGGAGCCACCAGTTGGCTTGTGGACAGAACTCATGGGGTTGTTTGGCCCCAAATTTGCCAAGCTCAGACAAAACAAGGACCAGGAAATGTGAGCCTATAAAATATAGAACACATTTAGGAGAAATAGAATATTGAACGATTACTCACATTGGAACAAGTATCTGCGCCAGGATTCGCTGCGCGCTGTGCCATCAACCGAGAAGGGGAGGGGGTCACATGCCGAATGAGAGAGGTTCGAGAGTTCGTACGTGATTTATTCCCAATTCAAAAAGACGGTCCAAAAAGGTGCATTTCGGTTTAAACGAAACACCAACAATCACCCTATTGCACATTTCTTATTTTGACATGCTTATAAGCAGCGTCGGCCCGTCATCGGTTGGTCGGCCTTCTTTGACCACAGCCGTGCGTGCGCGTGCGTCAATCACAATATTGAATAGCGTTGAGCTTCGGTTATCAGGAAGGCTGCTGCAACGGTTGATGGCCGTCGGCAGCCCGACTTCGTCGGAGAGCAAGGCCCGTACCTGAATGGTATCCACTACGGTACCCTCTGGCAAGGCTTCCTTAGCTGCGCCCAGCAACTCCATGATACGTGCCTGGCGGGAATACGTGTCCGGCAAATGCGTATAAGGGGTATTAGAGGGGGCATCCGATGAATGCTTGGCCACGAAATGGTTCGTGTGCGCAATCTGCCCGCCGACAGTGTCCATGATAACGACATCCACGGCAGTGAACTCTAGTGAGGTAGCACTGGTGCCATCAACAATGAGGATGTGACCAGATGTTCCGGCAGCGCCACCAGGCGCTATAGAGAGCAGTCGAGCGACAGCCTCGGCACGCGATTGTGCCTCGAGAGCCACACGTAGGCTGATGTGAAGCGGCAGCGCGTTGTAATTGACGCCCGGTGCACGGATGGCATTCAAGAAGACAGAAACGCCATGCGCATTGAGCCCGATTTTCCCGACAATGCCAGCCTCGGTGACCTGACTGATTTTTGGTTTCGGATGATCCGTGTCGGGGGCTGGGCATATGTGGACGAGCACAAGATTGTCTTTTTGGGCGTCTTCCCACTGACGGAAAGGTTGTTAGGGATAAAAATGGGGAATTGGAGAAGGATAAGGAAAGAGACATACATCCCAATTTTGACCACAAACACTGAATGCATCCGTCGTCCATGCCAGTGCCGTACATCCGTCTTCCATGAGACCCATGGCGATCTCAGAGCGCACGTTGAGAGCAAGAACAGATAAGAATGGTACATTGGCTCCGTCAGCGATGCCTCTCATCTCTTCGACGAGGTGTGGTACATGTTCGTCTAGTATGGGTTGGAATCGGGAAGCGGCAGCTGAAGCCTCATCCCAGTCGAGTTTGCTCTTGCGTTGAAAGTATTCCTTGTAGAATTGGATGCTGCCATGAACAAGCAATGCTGCTTGGTGACCGTGGGCGAGGCCAATCTGGAAAAAAATTAATGAGATACCAGTAGGATTATTTAAAATGGATTTACTTCATAAGGCGTTCCAGAACAAGTAATCTCCAACATGATAGCGTTGCTTGCTATTAACGGTGATCTAGAAAGGCGGAATGTTTACTCGCAGTGTAAGAAATTATAATCTGACCCGTTGCTCGGTATATCTGATACTCGCCGGTCAAAGGAAGAAGGCAGTTAGCTTCCGAAGACGGCCTACTGTGATTTCAAGTACAAATGGCGTCAGATATTACCCGGGCCGGTGAAAAATGAACCTTCCAAGTTACATTAAAAAACCCCCGCCAAAAAACATTTTAATACTAAGAGAAACGTGCTATAAGCAAGGGACATCACCAAGACATGAATCAACACTTTTAGATAATGAAATAGTAGCTTTAGATTCATTATTACTGTATTCGCACAGAAGCTATTCTTGACAACATTCTGTACAAGCTAAATATCGGTTAATTGACCTACGAGGCGTAGTCCTTAATCGGACGTGGATCAAACTGTCTCGCAACATAATATTGATACCGCTTTGCGTTCTGAAATCGCCACTGCTTTCCCTTCCAGATGAACACGAATGAAAACAACAGAATCACTACACCAATTACACCAATGGTATTGAAAACATTGGACATACCAACATCAGCAATCCAAGGCGTCATGGAAAAGACGAAGACAGTACTCAGTGTGTTTCGTGAGAAGGTTAGCGCCACGAGAGAGTCACCGATAATCTATTTAATACGCGTTAGTAGTCCGTAACCTGACTGGCTATTATCCTTACTATAGGCTCACCTCGTTGTATGCATCCAGCATATAAGTTAGCGTTACACTGGAAATAGGTGCTTGACCGAAGTGGCAGACGGCTGTCGCAAAAGCAACGGATACCCATGATTGCCCTTCTTGAAGGGCATAACCAAACCAGAAAGGGCCAGAAACTTGGAAAGGAATAAAAGGAATCAGAGCCCAAAGCCGCATTTCGGGTTCGTAGATACCGTTGTTGCGCATGGCCAGCTTCAGGACAAGCCAGTCACTCAGAGGCCCGACAACAAGGGAGCCGAGGGTGTTGCCAATAAAAGGCGCCAGGTGCATTAAGCCGATCTGGGTCGAGTCGAAGTTGTACGGTGATTTGAGCATAAAAGTGCTTTGGGCGGCGCTCATCACAGTGCTCCACGACAAAAGGATAGCATACACGAGACATATGTAGCCGACACCAGGGATGGTAAACATGATGAAGAACGGCTGGTAGGCATGTCGCAAGAAAAGGTTCCACGGACCTTCAGTAGTGGTTACAAGGGCTAGACGTTGCCAATAAGGTTTTCGGGGGACAGAGTGGTCGATTTCGAGGACTGTAGAGCTCGAAGCCTCATCTAGATGGGCATCGGTAATGTTGGCATTGGCAACCGATGGACTTGATTTTTCGTCTCCGACGACAGCTTCTGGGTCGCTGATTCTCGTTCGCTGTGGTGCTGCGGCCCAATCGAATTTCGACTCCTCAAAGCCGAAGATCATGACAATCGTCTCGATGGCAAATAGAATGGCACACCACCACCAGACCCAGCGCCAGCCCTGAGAGGCAGTGATATAACCGGCAGCCACAGGGGCCAGGCTACCACCGACGCTAGAAGACCAGACATAGATAGTGTTCATCAAGCCGCGCTCATGAACAAAAAAGATGTCCGTGATGGTCATCTGCACCATGCACTCGCCCAGAGAGCCTAACCAACACTGAACAGCGTTGACACCCCACCAGTCGGCTCCAGTTCTGGTCTTTGCGGCCCAGATCATGACGGCTAGCTGGGCAGCACAGCTGATGACATAGATGGGCCGTAAGCCATACTTAAGGGCGAAAGGCATCAGCATAAAAGCGCCAAGTGCCAGCGTAGCGCAACCGATGGCGTAAGTGTTGTCAAGCAGGGCGTCACTAAAGTTTAACTCGGTGCCCATCTGATCCCACGTGGGCGTGGTAGCCGACACCTGAGCCGACACCATGAGAGCAAAGAACGCAGCGAGCCCAAAGTTGAGATACTTGCGCCATTTGGGCCAGTTCAAAGGATCGTTCGGATCGGCTGTCGGTTGTGGCTGCAAGATGATTTCGGTCGTGTGGTCCGACCTGAGCCTTTCCAACCGAACTGTGCCGGGAGGCCACTCAGGGTCGGTCCAGGAATGGTTCATGACGGCGGTTTGGGCAGGCATGGCTTCTCTTCAGGGGGGAAATTCGGGTTATGATGTCTGTTGGTATCTGTTGTCTACAATTTACTGCGGTATACCTCTGACTATCGCCTGTTATAAGAAACTCACCGGCTGGCTCAGTTTATGACAAGATACGAATCACCCATGTCTATCAAGATAACAACAGTGCACATGCCTGGACCTGGTGGTAAGTCGCTTAAATTTCGGCTCGTGTGATGCTTAGGGAGCTTGGCTATCGAGTTGAAAGGTGATAGGAACCCCAAATAGGAAATATTGTCGGTAACTCGTATCATTGCAGCCTGCAGGCCGATCACGGCCCACAATCACCAATCCCACAGAGGCAACTAGCCCGGGAGCTGAACAAACTCTTGTCGATAAGAAGATCCTTCCTCTCGCGTCTTCAGATAACCATCTCGATACCAATGCATTACCGAGTAGCAGTTGCATCGGCTACCAAAATGTCTCGCCTTTTGCTGTTTCTGCTCGTGGCCGCAAGCCAAGCACGCGACATTGTCTTTCCTCCGGTCGCTGCTATTCAGGCGAAGACTGACCAGCTGCCCCTCCGCTTGAATACAGACGCGGATGATGCAGATGTCGACCTGACTACAGATGCCATGGGTGGCCTAACCTCATTTGCTCGCCTTCCATATGTTCCGTGCTTCGGACCCCAGGCGGATGACGAGACCGATGGTTACGACATTGCTGTTCTCGGTGCACCATTCGATACGGCCACCTCTTACCGTCCCGGTGCCCGATTCGGACCACACGGTATCCGAGACGGATCACGGCGCATTCGCCCTGCTCACTCGTGGAATGTTTACACGGGACATAATCGTTTCGTAGAGTGGGCAAAAATGGTTGACTGCGGCGATGCTCCTCTGACTTATGTCGACAACACCGTTGCATTAAAGCAGCTGGTGAAGGCCCACAAGGTATGATCAGGCAAGAAGTTGAAGAGACTGAAGGACCATCAGATGAGCTGATTGCCGTTTAGATTATTTCTGGGAGGAAAGCGAACAATGTCTCCGTCGCTACCATTCCACGCGTCATGATGCTGGGCGGTGACCATACCATTACACTGGCGGCGCTGCGCTCAACATTTGAGCACTGGGGAGTCGTGAGCGTCATCCATTTCGACTCGCACATTGACACATGGAATCCGCATGTTGCCGGCGGTGGCGTCACTGAATATGCCTCGGTCAATCATGGAACTTTCCTGCACATCGCCCACGAGGAAGGGTTGATATCGAACGATTCATCAATTCACGCCGGGATTCGGGCACCTCTGGGAACACAATATAGCGACCTGGACAACGACGCGCATTGCGGCTTCGATATTATCACTGCCCGGGATATTGATGAAATAGGCACTAAAGGCATCATCAAAAAACTGAAGAACCGCGTGGGTGATGGCAAGGTGTATATTACCGTCGACATAGACGTGTTGGATCCTGTGAGCTTCTATCTTCCCTTTCCTCATTTTTTAATACTTTGACTCTTACCATATCGCTAGGCTTTCGCACCTGCTACTGGTACTGCCGAGCCGGGGGGTTGGACCTCGCGCGAGCTCCTGACCATTCTGGATGGACTTGTCGGCATGAAGGTTATTGGCGCTGATGTCGTAGAAGTGGCCCCGGCTTACGATAACACGGGCGAAACAACTTGTCTGGCAGCCGCTGAGGTTGCAAGAAGTCTGATCAGTTTGATGGTCGCTACGCCAGTTGCTTAAAACAGATCGGCGAGTCCCTGTAAATAGAATAATAGAATATACGTTTCTAAACATGTTGCATTGCGGTATGTAATCTACCTAATAAAGAGACTGCATTGATCTATGGATCATCGTTATCGTGGCACGGTTCGTGCTTCATGAGACTTCATTGACATAATGTATTAGTGTAGAAAGATCTATATTATCAGTGTTCCGTAGAAGAACGCAGTTGATTAGTCCACTCTTACGATTATCGATATGTGGAAATAAGATGGGCGCGGAACAACGCTGTAATCCTTGCATATTTCGGCCATCGCCGGTTGGTAAACGAGAACGTCATTCGACAAAATTTGGCTAAAAGATAAGAAGATTTAAAGTTAAGAAGGCAGTAAGGTAACGAAAAAGGAAGGTGAAAATAAGCACCGAAACAGAACAGTGAAAGGAAACCTTAGAGGGGAAAGAATAAAGCAGAAGACGAAAAAAAAATAAAAGAAAAGCAGACAAACAGACAACTACGGGCCATGGCGTCCTACATGCCGCTCCCGACATCCGCAGAGGATGCGAGCCCGAAGGAAGCCGATGAGAGAACTCGGCGCTTCCGACAGCCTGTCCTGACCATATCCAAGAGCATTGCAGCACTCATAGCCACGCTGGCACTTTTGAAATGTGGTGTTCTGCTGCTTGGCTACAGACTCACTATTTCCCTCCACCATCTCGAGCCCATAGCCTCTGACTGGAATATCCCTGATGCGGAACTCGCTACAAAGGCCCCAAAGCCTAATATTTGGGCTCCCATATCTGCCGAAGACAATTTGGCAGTTTGGAATTGGTTGCATGACCCAATCCAGGGCTTGAATCTCACGCTTCCTCAGTATGCCAAGATTAACGACAACAAAGTATACTGGATTGATACACTTCCCCTGAACAAGTCAGATGTTGTTCCCTTTCTTGATTCGGACGGCACGAGACCAAGGGCATATGCTCGTGTCATCCTCTACGAAGGGGGCAAGGTTGATCCGGTCGCCCAAGAATACATGGTGGGGCCATTGCCAGTGAGCTCAGACACCCGCATCGCGAAGTTGGATTACATTTATAATGGCGGTATGGGTGGTGCGATCCCTTACAATGCACGAGCCGTCGATTCTGCCAGGCGCGCGGCTCTTGACGAGGTTTTAGCACCGGCTATGGCAGAGGTTGCGGATATCACAAGCGTCATATTTTCGGGTGCGCAGTACTATGGACAGGACGACAACCGCACAACTGTAGCGACAACATCTGGTACTCCTTTGTCGTTTGATGGAACCCAGGCCCATATCAATGTTGTCTTCCACTTTCCCGGACCCGCAATGTACTTACTTCCCATCGACTTCTACGTGCTCATTGACTGGAAAGGAACGGATACTGCTCTCTGGTCAGTCCGGGGCTTCGTTACGAAGGAGCGCTTTTTCCCAAGTGCTGGACACCTGCGTGCTGCGTTTAATGCTGGCGAGCTGGAGCAAGAATTTCATCAGAGGAAAGATTACGACTGGGCGCTGGTAAAATACCAGCCTATGCTTGGTAAACGCCCTCTGGAAACCAGAGAAGCCCCCCAAAACACTGAAATCGGAGGCAAGCGGTACAAGATTGACACTGCCGAGAGGTACGTGGAGTACATGGGATGGTCCTTCTACGTGTCGCACACGCGGGCGTTGGGCCTCATGTTCTATGATATACGCTTCAAGGGCGAGCGTATCATGTATGAGCTCTCCATGCAGGAAGCGGCATCTCAATATGGGGGCTTCCAGCCCAAGGCAGCATCAACTGTTTACCACGATGCATCCTTCAGCATTGGAACTGATGTTTTCCCTTTGGTAGAGGGGTTCGACTGTCCCCCAGGAAGCACTTTTTGGGACCTGTCCTTTTACGAGGAGAACCGAACAGTTACGCACTCCAATGCTATTTGCCTGTTTGAGCAAGACCCCGGTCACCCACTATCGAGACACAGAGCGGCAGATCGCTCAAGCGATTCATCGGGGACATCTCCTTTTGAGAGTCTCGGTGTGGTGAAAGACGCCCAACTGAACGTGCGTTTTGTGGCTACGGTCGGGAATTACGACTACATGTTTACCTATGCCTTTGGCCTAGACGGCTCCCTAGAAATTACCGTGCGCGCATCCGGATACCTAATGTCGTCATACTACTACAAGGATCAGGGAAGATTTGGCCCGCGTATCCAGAAGGCAACACAGGGCTCTATCCACGACCATATAATCACGTTCAAGGCCGACTTTGACATCCTCAACGCTACCAACAGCCTGCAAAGGACTGAACTGAAGGCGGTCGAACAGACCCAGCCTTGGTTTCCTGAACTCGGTACATTTGAACAGCTGCAGCTCGATACCGGCATGGTGCAGGAAGAGCAGCAATTCAACTGGGCAGCCAACCACGAAGTTATGTATACAGTGGTCAACTCTGGGATCACCAATGCGTGGGGCGAGAAGCGGGGGTACCGAATCATCCCTGGCAAGTCTAATATCCACCTGACGACATTAAAGTCTCCCTGGTCGCGGCACAACATGGCTTTTGCCAAGTCACACTTTGCAGTAACGCACCAACACGATACAGAGCCATTTGCGAATAGTGTTCACAATGCAAATCTGCCGTGGAAGCCGCAGCAGGATTTCAACAAATTTTTTGACAAAGAAAGTGTTGATGGTCAAGACTTGGTCATCTGGTTTAATCTTGGCATGCACCATTTCACCAGAGCTGAGGATGTGCCTGTCACGCTGTTCTCAGAAGCTGTAACTAGCATTGCCTTTGCGCCACAGAACTTTTTCGATCGGGCTCAAGATGGCGACTTGACGAACAGCAAATGGATTGTTCCAGATAAGGGAGCAGGGACATCCTTTAAATGAGTATATTGATCCATAGCAAGAAGATATTGGATCGAATATGCGAGCTTCAATGCTACAAGCAACTGAGCTGGTAATGGCGACCAATAACAAACAAGGGAATTAACTTTACCCTGCATGCCGAATTTGGTTGCCGGTCTCTTGTTGGACACATCCACAGTGGCTCCAGTTCTCAAGGCTGCCCCGCTCTTCCCCACAGTGATGTATTAGAGTGCCGCGCGCTGTGGTTTCAGCAATCGGGGCCTGGAATTATTGAACGGTTTTACCTTTTCCCGCTGCCCTGGCGGCCGGCCGAACGTCCACCCAGGCAAGACCAGCCGGGCTTTATGTTTCTCCAAATACAGGCACCCGCTCTTTTATTTTCCCCGCATTCTCCACCATGAAATGATTGCATTGGCTACCATTTGGTCAAGTTCTTCCTGCTTCCGCCGCCACGGTAGATGTGCGTTATACCTAACGCACATAGTAAGTTGTCTATTAAAGAAGGAGTTCCCATGTCTGAAGAGGTTTCCTGTATGTTGCTTGTCATCCCCAACCCTTAGCACTTCACCTCTAGTTTTAAACAAACCGAATATTCACACGCCACCATGACTGCAAACGGGACCAACGGGACCAACGGGACCAATGGGACCAATGGCGTATCTAGTACTGCCGGCATCAAGCAAGGCATTGATAGATTTGACCCAAACTTCACAGACCATGTCATTGGGCTCATGAGTCCAGATACTGAACCACGACAGCGAGTGATTCTTTCATCTCTCATTCGGCACCTGCACGACTTCTGCCGCGAGGTAGAATTGACCCAGGACGAATGGGTCATTGGCGTAAATTACGTCAATGCCATCGGTCAGGCATACAAGAAGAACCGCAACGAAGCCTGGAGAGTATGCGATATCCTCGGCATAGAGTCGTGAGTACTATCCTTTGGCAGTTTGCCTCTGCCTGTTTGTAATTCATGACTAAACATGTATCGCAGGCTCGTCGACGAGATCAACCACAAAATCATCACGACGGACGGCGTCACGCCCACATCATCCGCAATCCTGGGACCTTTCTGGTCGCCGACCTCACCTTTCCGAGACCTTGGTGGCTCTGTCGTCCAGAATATGCCCAAAGACGGCCAACTGACGCTTTTCCACGGTGTCATCAGAGACGCTGAGACCGGAAAAGGCGTCCCAGGCGCTGTGTTCGATATGTGGCAGGCTAGCACGAACGGAAAATACGACGTGTTTGACCCAGAAAACCAAACTCTTCACAACCTGCGTGGAAAGTTCCGTGCCAACGAAGAAGGCAAGTTTTGGTTTTACTGCCTGAAGCCGACAGAATATGCCATCGACACCACTGGACCCTCAGCAGAACTGCTTCGCATCATGGGACGTCACCCTTACCGCCCAGCCCATATCCACATGATGATCACGCATCCCGATTATATTGGTGTAACGGCCCAACTCTACCCAAAGGATGATCCCTACCTCGAGACGGACAGCGTCAGTGCCGTTAAGGACGATCTTCTTCTAGACTTCCGCCCTATCAATGACGACCCCCACGGAGCTACACTGGATGTAGAATACAATGTTCGCCTTCTGTCAAAGAAGTACAAACCAGACTCAACAATGTTGATGGGAAATGCCAACCAGGACAAGTTTTAAAAATGGGGTTGCTAAGTTATTTTGCGTTTTCTTCTGATCAAATGTTAGCGCTTTTTTCTGTCTGCCGAGTTTCATATAGTTTATATATATTAGCTTCAGAGAAAATGGAAATCAAATAGTTTCATTATGAATATGTATGACCTCTTCCAACCACATTGGACGATAACGTAAATGACATTTTCCAGGAGCTATGATGTTTTTGATCCCGTGCTTATACTTTCACTGTGAACGTGAGACAAGGAGGCGTCCATGGTTGGAAAAAGTGGAAGACTACTATCAAAAGATTCGAATGCTAGTGTTCGTGGTGACGTAGAAAAGATTATATCCGTCAGGCCGGAAAATTCTGAGAAATTTTGGAAGCTGTCCTCGTAGTCCTCACGGTCCTCGTGGTCGGCATTCATCAGGAGATCCGGGTCAGGAGTGTTGGATGTACTGAAAAAATCATTACCCTGCCCCATACCGGAAATTTTATTTGTGTCGGTGAGAGGTGTGGTGATCGTGGCTTCTGGATATCTATTCAAAGTATGATCTTCCGTCGCCGTAGACATGTCGCTATGATGAGAACCGGGGGACGAGGTGATAGGAAGCGGATGTGGGTTCTCACGACTTTCTTCAATAGTGCCAAACATCCCGCCAATCAGCCTACGCTGACGCTCCATCTTTCGACGCACACGGCTTTCCAAATAGGCATTGCATGCTTCTTGTATATTAGAGATAATAGCCATATATCTTCGGGCGATGGGATCGTGCTGTCCAAAAAACGCTAATAGCCGATGAGCCACAGCCATACTGCTTTCAAGAGGGAATACACAGTCTAGGTCACCAAACTGAGCGAGACCCAGTACAAGAGCCGACACAAAAAGGGAGTTGATGATAAAAGGCAACCGTTTTGGGATGTTTGATGAAGACAATAAGTTCTGTAAGAGGTCCAGGGTACACACAGCGGAGTTGACGCAGGCATGCGTGAGGAGCCGGTCGGCGGAACTATGAGGGGACATCCAAGTGCCAGAGGTAGCCGTACATTCCGCTGTGGTCGAAATGTGCCTAGAAACAGTCTCGATTAAGAATGGCTGCGATATCAGCATAACGGTCCAGTAATAGGCCTCTTTGAGATGACAGAGGCCAATATTTAGTTGCTTGACGCCGTCGATCTCGAGGAAAGCATCAGCGGGAATTCCATCCGCAGAGAGCCCTAACGTATACCGAGCGGCCCAGAAACGGTGATGTTCGCTGATCTGCTCTAGGACGGTGGTCGACACCATACGGCGAGAGTATACATCGGTCAGAATGGCCTCGAAAATAGTGCATAAGTCATTGGAGGCCGAGTAGTTAGCATCATGCTTCGTGTCGCGGGTCTCGATGGTTGAAGGTGGCCGGCCCATGGAGGCGCTGAGGAATGTATCCAAGATGCGGAGAACCTTCCAAAGGCGTTCACGCGTTGCACACTCGACGTCATCAAATATGGCGTTGACCTGGGCGTGATGTATTCCCATGGAATGGGCAGCACGGATGGCGATTCCAAGGTACATGAAAGCGGCATTTCTGCGTGAAGCTCCGAGAAGGAACATGACGAGCAGAACGTAGGTCTGGACTGTAACGACTCTAGGCTCCTCAATGGCGTCGGGTCGTATTAGAAAACGACCGTACTCGAAGAGTTCTTGGGCGAGGTCGTCCTGGTCGTCCGGTCCGGTCTGAGCTCCAATAGCGAGGACGAGGAAGAAGAGGGCATCGGCTGATTCGCCATCAGAGCTATCGGTGCGAGGCAAGGAGGTATAGCTACTTCCGAGCGGAATCACATTCTGCCGTTCTTGCTGTTGCTGCTGCCATTGAGAGAGCCTGGCTCTTAGGTCGGCAGGGTCGAAAAGACCGAGCAAGCCGTGAGTTGCGCGTAGATACCATGTTACCAAAGCAGTGGCCTTAGCTGTGTCTGGTATAAAAGGGCGCTCGGTATCAATATTGGAACTGCTGAGACGGGTAGACGGTGTCGCCTCTACAAGCATATGACGCAGGGGATCTTCGGTGAAGGTGCATGGGCCGAGAGACTGATGAATGAGACGACGAATGATCTGAAGGAAACACAAATTTGCGGAATCGCCGATGAAGACGAGGTTTCCTGTACGGGCATGGATAAGCCGAGATAGGCGAGGAACAGGAGCGGAGCGATGGGCTGAAAATACTTGAGAAGGTTGGTGATGAGTGGCATTGACGGAGGCGGTGGCTAGGCTGTGGCCGTCGACGTCGACTGAGGAAGTTGGTAGAGGCAGATGGCCACAGTCCGGCTGGACAGGTGGTAGTTGAATAGAGGGTGCAGGAAATGCAGAGCCGGGACTAACCATTAGAAGCGGGTTGGTGGAAGCAGAAGATCGGACAGGACGCTGAAAGGTGCAACTGAGATGGACGCCGCGGCAGATGCAACGGCTACAAGGCTGACGGCCATCACAACGCTCTTTTCGTCGTTTACAGTTGCAACAAGCAAGGGGGCATCGTCGTCGTTCGTGTTTCTTGACCTTCCGCGAGGGCATCGAAAAATGTGAGTTCCACTGAAAATATCAAAGGAAACTGACAGGAATATCAAGCAGATGGCAACAGTGTTGGGGACCAAGGAAGACTACAGATGTCAGGACACATGGGTGGAGTATCTAAGTCGTAGAAACGAATGACAGTAATAGCATTCAGCTTTATGGAGCAATCACAGAAAGGGGGGAAGCCGGAAAACCAACGACTACCCCGCACGGTCGTTGCCCTCATTGTTCGGGGTCCCGGCTTCTTGCTAGCAACGGGCTGTATTAATAATAAAGGCCGACGTGCCACAGCACAGAAATATCAAATCCGTCTCTCCTACCATTCTTAACGAAGCCGCCTACGATTTAAAGTGCTACTATTATACTGCCATGATGGCTTTTCCAACCCCGCACGACTGTGTCGTGGATTTAGAAATTGCTCAGTTCTTCGTTGACTTTTACAAGACTTCTGACATCCCCTTTGCCCACGAGGACTACGCTCACCAATTTACCCCAGAGGCCGTCTTTATTCTGGCCTCGAAAAAAAGCACAGGCTATGCAGGCAAGTATCTGCTATTCCGTACAAGCGGACCCTTTGTTCACGGGTCCACTTCCCACTTACATACACGTTAGAGATTCTCACTACTCGACGTGCTATGTGGGTCGGCGTCTCGTCGCGTAACCATACCGTCGCCAAGATCTTCCCGTTTGGCTCCAATTCCCATGAATTCATGCTATACGGAATTGTGCGATACACGTCCAATGTTGGAGTCGTGTCGCAGAAAGATTGGGCTGCTAGGGCAGACATTGGTAGAGGAGAGGATGGGAAGTGGAGGATGAAATTTTATCAAGTCTATTTAGTAGGCCATCTTCATGAACTACAAGGCACGCCTACATCCTCGCCATTGACTAACCCGTAACAGGACACCGGGACCAGCACGAAACGTGAGGATTAGAAACATTCATTTTTCTAAGCTCCTCTAGCAAATTCCAGCAATATGATTCCAACTTCCTCATATGCTTCAATGCAATGCCAATGTCCGACGCCTTTCATTATTTCAAGCCGGACAGTCCCCGTACCTTTACTCCAGCTAGACGGACGGGTTAAAAAGAAAAGTTGTGAATCAATGATAATGAGACTCGCCTGTTCATTTCTCGCTGTATGCCCTCGAGGGGTGCTGTTTTATCGTCCTCGCCCACCACAAAGAGCGCACGACAGTGGATGCGGGAGTGGTCTGGTGACACAGCCGAGGAAATGGTCTCACAGAGTGAAGTGTAGCCTTGAGGGTCTTGGGCTAGCAGCAATGCCCGAATGAATGCATGATGTGTCGGTATAGATTTTGTACCTGTCGCAGCCGTCGGAATGATGTCTGCCATGGGCTCCATGCCCTCTGTTGCAGCAATATATCAGCCGAGGTCGCCCAATAAGCCTTGGGGGCCCCGGCAGAAAATCCTACGAGAATCAACTGTGTGGATTCGTTGGGCAAATACAGCCGTCACTGCCGGACTTGGTCTCACAGGGCCAAGCAGTACAACCCCCGCCAGGTTTTGTCGTGTTGCTAGGTGGCCAACGACCATGCCACCCATAGAATGCCCCACTGCAATCACTTTTTCGGCAGGGATTTGCAGGATCTCGAGAAGTGCTTCGGCATCGGAAGCAATGGTCTGGATGCTCTGCTTCTGTCCAGTGTAGCTGGACAAACCGCTGCCTATACAGTTAACACTGAAGAGAAATGAACCCTCCTCCCCAAATTCTCAGGCAGACGACTCCGCGCCTCTTACCATATATGTCAAATGCAAGACAGGAGAACCCGCTCTTTACTAAGGCAGGGATAACTGGTGCATAGAACGAGCTCGAAGAGCCTAGTCCATGGACAAAGAAAAATGTGGAAGTCGTACTGCATGGGCTGTCTGCGGTCCGCAATACATAATACAACTTCTTGGAATTGACTGAAATAAAAGGCATCTTGTTGTTGACTCCGTACTCTGAACAAGAAACTCTTTCCATGTTCCATAAGCACGGGGCCTAGTTTTCATATCACTAGAGACACGGGGTTTCGGATGTCGAGCATCGGGTACCGGGTCCTGAATCCCAATACCCGAAAGCTAACCAGGACCGTGCAAAACCCATGCCGGCTCCCGATGCAGTAGTGTTTAGGCGATCATAGGATTGTCTTCGGAAACCACTCTCCAGTCTCTAAGCCAGCGAGGTTAGAAACGTAATCAAACACATAAAGAATAGATAGATTTTCAAAATTTCAACTCTTTATCCGCTTTCCAAGTCTTAGCCCGTTACGTTGCAACCCTTTTGATATGGCTGAAAAAAATTATTCTTCAATAAAGGAAGCCAAACGCATTGTGGCTCTCCTCTTGAACCTCGTTTGCCTACCAAAAGAAGTATGTCAACTCGTCGAACACGTCTCGTTTACTTCATCTCAGGATTATCCTTACTTTCCCATTCCATTCAAGGAATCAGAAGTAGCATCGGCGCTCAAGGCAATCGAGGCCTCATTTGCCTGCGCACTTCAGAGCACCAAAGAGGTTATCCCAAGGCACTGTACGATTACAGTTAATCATGAGAAAGTCACTGCCTTTCTTTTTGAGACTTACCTTTCCCGCATCAATGGTTGCGGAAAAGTCGACAGCCAGGTGAAGGAATACCTCAAAGGTGTACCTCCGTCTATGCTTCCATGATTACACCTTAAATAAACATGCTAACAAACACAGATACCGACTTTCTTCAAGCGCAATCCAACCAATACAGGCGCATGTCAGCAAACCTTTACCAGACCAAACGCCCTCATGAATATTACCACATCCATGGTTCTCTTGAAGCTTCCACTACATTGCGTATGATTAGACTAGAGTCTTTCCGACCAGATCTCACGACCCATGAAGACATTGTCAAAACAATAGAGTCCAGAATACAGAAATACACAATCGAGGAGCTTGAGATGCTCAACGCAGAAAACAGGCAGGCCGGTATTCCGGCCTTCACTCACGAGGCATTTTTGCAAACTCCCCATGTACGTCAAGCCAACAATAATATTGCTCTCTGAGGCTTGGCTAGATTGACAGTTATGTTCCAGGGCCAAGCCAACTCAAACACTCCGCCCTGGACAGTAGATCAACTGGAGAATCAGACACCACCGCAGCCACTCCGCAGCGACGGTAGTCAACGGGTTCTCTCCGGAGTTAAGGTCCTTGAGCTTTGCCGAATCATTGCCGGTCCTATCATGGGGCGCATTCTAGCTGAGTATGGGGCAGACGTTCTGAAGATCACCGGTCCTACAACGAGCGATGTCCCATTCTTCCAGGTGGATGGAAATATGGGCAAGCACGCTGCAAGTCTGGACTTGAAGACACCTGAAGGCCGAAAGGTATTCAAAGACCTCATCAGTGAGGCCGACGTGATTTTAGATGGGTACCGCCCTGGCGTCCTGGAACGATTAGGATTTGGACCAGCGTACATATCTGCTATGGCAACCGCGAGAGGTTATGGAATTGTGTACGTCAACGAAAACTGCTTCGGTTATGTGGGTCAGTGGGCATCAAGGCCAGGATGGCAGCAGATTGCGGATTGTGTAAGCATGCCATGGACTCCTCAGATCCGAATCCTGCCTGCCGAATTCTGACAATGAGCAGGCCACAGGGGTTGCCTGGGAACAAGGAAAGTTCCTGGGCTTGGACGAGCCAGTTGTCCCACCTTTTCCCATCTCTGACTACGGAACTGGGTGCATGGGGGCCATCGCTGCCTTAACCGGTTTGCATCGTCGCACAACTATTGGGGGATCCTGGCATGGGAAGACTTCTCTCATGCACTACGATCTTTTACTCTTCAAGGCAGGCCTGTATACGGCAGAAGTACAAAAAGACCTACGCAACTTTGCGACGCCGGATCTCTGCACTATGCGCCACAGCAATAGTGTAGAGCAGATCTCAGGAGCAGCCATGCAAGGCTTGAAAGGGATATTCTACAACGATCCGGAAATTCTCGAGGCATGGTATTCCCAAGCCTACAGAGCCGAACTTGTAGTCGTCAAGCCAGTAGTCGAGATCGAAGGATTGGTTGTGGGCTTCAAGCGTGCCAGCAGACCGAATGGTACAGATTCGGCAAGTTGGAATTTCCATGACGACGAGGGGGATTGTCGACAGACGTTACAGCGTCCATAACGTTCAGAAAGAACCACGAAGCAAAATCAAAACAGTATTAGCAGTTATATAATATACAATATTATGCATTATCCTACTTTCTGATCTTAGCCATCCACCCTGTGCAAGAAAAAAAAGAGGGCGGGGGGGCAATTGCCGTATAAACCCGAAAACGGGGCGTTATTATGATATATTGGAAGTCATACAAAACACAAGCCGAGCCGAAGATATTAAGCTATGTCTTCGGCTTCTCGCAGGCACAGTAGTGCGATTCGTCGATCCCAGCCCCAGATTGTGACAGCCTGCATTCTCCGCACTTTAGGTTGGACTTGACCAAGCATTTAAGAATGCCCAATACTTCCGACTTAAACGCCTCGAGACCCAAAAATTCACTCATTGAAGCCTTTAACATCGTTTCATTATCTATACATCCATTCTTCTCTCTTTACTTTTACAATGGTTCTTGATGAAAATGCAAAAAAATCGGAGAATCGTTGTGGCTTTGGCCAAGACTTTACTGATATGGTGATAAAATCTATGGGTCCAAACACCAATCCCAGACTCAAGGAAGTAATGTCTTGTTTCATTCAACACATTCATGATTTCGCTCGCGAGACCCATCTCACGACAGATGAGTGGATGCTCGCCGTGCAGATTCTAAACGATGCTGGCAAGATGTCTTCTGATAAGAGAAACGAAGGCCAGCTTGTGTGCGATATCATCGGCCTGGAATCGTAAGTTTTATCACTGATTAAAATAGACGCTTTCGTGTGTTTTTCATGCATAGTGACTTTACACATAGACTTGTGGATGCCATCACATACGATGAGTCCACAAAAACCACCTTTCCAGTCACCTCTACTGCAATTCTCGGCCCTTTCTGGAGGAGTGATGTGCCAATCCGTGAGAATGGCACCACCATATCTTTTCAACCTCCCGCGGACGCTATCGCAGCTTTCGTGTACGGAAAGGTGACCTGTGCCAATACTAGTCAGCCGCTCTCTAATGCTTCCATTGACGTGTGGCAAGCTTCTACCAACGGTATTCTCCCACCATTGCGTAAACGAGTTGGTAAAATTCTAATGCCTTTGCGATAAGGTCTCTACGAGCAGCAGGATCCAAATCAGCAGGATTGTAACTTGCGAGGAAAGTTCATTACAGACTCGAAGGGAAATTATTCTTTCTACTGCATTCGCCCTACTCCGTACCCAGTAAGATACTTTTACACGATATTGGCTCTTTCTCTTGGAAAATATTGAATAATTCTAATGGTATGTAAGGTACCGAACGACGGTCCTGCGGGAAAGCTTCTTGGATTACTCGACCGTCATCCATTTCGACCAGCACATATCCATCTCGTTGTAAGTGATGCTTTCCGAGAAAATAATTGACTGATTTACATTGTAAATGCTCACTATTTTTAGATACAGGCTAAAGGGTATAAGTCGCTTACTACTCAGATATTTGATGGAGACTCTGAGTATCTCGGTGATGACTCGGTCTTTGCTGTAAAGGATGGCCTAATTGTATACTTTAAGCCATTGGAAAACGATCCCGAGGCCGATTTTCAGCTAGAATACAACATCGCCCTAGCAAAGATAGCGTAAGGAGTTCGATAAGAAATTTATGTTTATCTATGAATGCAAATCTTGTTTATAAAGAATATGTCTTAGCCTTTCTTAAATGTCTTGCTTGGAAAATATGCGATTGCCATGTTTCTTTTGAAAAAATAAATGAGTTTATTGGAACTACCAGCACTTGAAATTCTACACCCACTAAAGTGGAAAGTAACGAAGTGTCGGGATATCACTTCGGGATGTATGTACCGCTTCCGAAAAGAGCAGGATTCAAAGATTCTCTTTATGCATGCCCCTCACAATGCAGACCGAACCCCGCACAAACACTCCTATCTTCGGGACACACCCTTATACCTATCCCTTAATTCTATGTATGGCAGATAGATTCTTTGCTATTTAATCGTGTGCCGTGTTGCTTTAAATATTGTAGAAAGTTGATATTTGTCCAGCGAAGAGAAGAGAGTCATAAGAATTACTACAAAGAGAAAGAATCCTTAAACACACAATGACCTTAGAAAACCCTCGGGACTCTATCGACCATGTCGACGTCCTCATTATAGGCGCAGGCCCTGCTGGTTTGATGATGGCAATGTGGATGGCAAAGACCGGCGTGAGAGCTCGAATTGTGGACAAAAGAGGAACCAAGGTGAGTGAACACTCTAAGTAATGGAAAACTTTCAAACATCTTAGAAGGTTTTGTTTAGGTTTTCAATGGTCAAGCTGATGGCCTCCAATCTCGAACGCTTGAGATTCTTGATTCGTTTGGCTTTGGCCACCGAGCATGGAGGGAATCTAACCACATGCTAGAGATCTGTTTCTGGAATCCTGACGAGGAGGGTCGAATTCATAGAAGCGGCCGTATTCCTGATACAATACCTGGAATTAGCCGCTTTCAACAGGTAGTTCTCCACCAAGGCCGCATCGAGCGCTTCTTCTTGGATGCCATTGAGGCAGCAAGCCCCATTCGCGTCGAGCGTGGCGTATTGCCTACTAGTATCGAACTAGATGAATCCATCGTTGGGGATCCAGAAAAATATCCAGTATCGGTTCAACTGCGGCACTTGACTGAAGATGAGGCTACACCCAAATTGTCCTCAACTTCTTCCAATGGAGTTGTGGCTCAAGACGGGCTGTTCAGGAGTAATTTGGCGCCAGATGACACTGTCGAATTGATCAAGGCGGCAGATCTAAATGCCAAGGCAAACACCACCGAGATGGTCAAAGCAAAATATGTTTTGGGCGCAGATGGTGCTCATTCTTGGGTGCGGAATCAGCTTGGGTTTTCCTTAGAAGGTGACTCTACAGACTACATTTGGGGAGTACTCGATATTGTGCCCATCACAGACTTCCCGGATATTCGCATGCGATGTGCCATACATTCAGCCAGCTCGGGTAGCATCATGGTTATACCCCGCGAAAACAAACTGGTTCGCTTGTACATTCAGTTAATAAGCACGGCCAAGATGGAAAAAGAAGGGGGGGCCAAGGTTGATCGTTCCCATATCACGCCTGATCTGATTCTCCAGTCGGCCCAGAAGATCATAACCCCCTACACACTAACTTATCAGAAATTGGATTGGTGGACTGCTTACCAGATCGGCCAGCGGGTTGGAAATCATTTTTCAGCTAAGGAAAGGATATTTCTCGCCGGAGACGCCGTTCACACCCATAGGTAGGATCAAAGAGTGAAATGCAGTTGGCCGTCTCATACTAATATTACCGCAAGTCCCAAGGCTGGTCAAGGAATGAACGTCAGTATGCAAGATGGTGAGTGGCAACAACGGTAAAACCATCGGTCTATCTACTAACTCAATGCCACAGCATACAATTTAGGGTGGAAGGTAGCCAATGTCGTGAAAGGGCTTACAGATCGCACAATTTTGAAGACGTATGAGGCTGAACGGAGCGAGATTGCCCACGCCCTGATAAGATTCGACCACAAGTTTTCCCGATTGTTTTCTGGTCGACCTGCCAAGGATGTCATGGACGAAGAGGGAATAAATCTCACGGAATTCAAGGAGGCCTTTGAGAAGGGAAATCTGTTTGCAAGCGGCACAGGTACGTGTCGGTCATGCCTCGGGACATTGCTACTTACTTTTTTGGGCTAACTGTGTTTCTTGTAGCTGTGGATTATCCATCTAGTATAATTGTTTCCAAAATCCCGGAAACTACACCGGTCATGATGGATGCAGAGAAGGGCATATTGAGGACAGTTTCGGCTGTGCAGAGTCAAGAGCTCCTGGCCACAAACGTGAAAATTGGGATGCGAATTCCCAGTGTCAAGGTAGTGAGCCAAGCTGACGCCAGGCCATGGCACCTCCAAGAGCTTCTTCCGAGCGACGGGTCATGGAAGATGTTGTTGTTCGTTGGTGACCTGGGAAACGTGAAGTGCATGCAAGCAATGCTTTGCTTGTCGGAATCTCTCGCCAAGTCCACGTCATTCATTCGGCGTTTCACGCCGTCCAAAGCGAGATATGACTCTGTAATCGAAGTTCTCACCGTTTCTGCAGGCCACCGAACAGAGTACACTGTCTTCGACTACCCTGAAATTCTTCGACCATTTGACCCATTGGATGGCTGGGATTACCACAAGATTTTCGTGGACGATGTTTCATACCACGAAGGCCATGGACGTTTGTATGAAACATTTGGAATCTGCCCGCAAACAGGTTGTGTTGTGGTTGTGCGTCCTGATCAGCACGTTTCCTACGTCGGCGCTGTCAACGATTACAAATCCTTGGATGAGTTTTTCTCCGCTTTCATGATTGAGCAAGTGTAAATAGATGTAGAAGTTAGTAGTTTCTGCATACATTTGGTGGAAAGATGCATGAAGTGCACTCTGTACGGAGTACTCCGTACTGACCGTCACGTAGTCACGTGGGTGGGGCTCGTAAGGCCAGTTTTCTTCGGGATCTCGCTGACAAACACCGGAGCTCTAAAGCCGAACCAACCATCTCGCGGTATCTTCCCGTCTTTTGCTTTTCTACGGAGTACATGGTAAGCGTCTCGGCTTCCCAGGCAACTATGTGTATTTTGCCCCCGAGGATATCCCTTGAAATGATTCATGCTTGCCGCCGCTTGCGCAATACCTAGCAGCCGGTATCGGTGAAGTAAAGCCTGCCGGAAGATCGTTCGGCGAACCGGTATGGAACACGGAGGCGGGATAGCGTGGTATCGCGAAATAACGCGATCGCGGCTGTTTGTGTCGAAGCGTGTCTCAATTTAACCAGGGGGGGGATTCTGCCATTCAGGTAAGAGGTGTTACGGATTTCCCAGAATATTTTACCCCGCCATCGAAATTTGAGGGGTAATTGGAGCTGCACCAAAAAAATCCACCTTTTTATACATGCACTCTGTAATACCCTGTAAGATGCTTCGTACCTCCTGCGCCGTCTCTTATGATGTCGCACTTCCTTAGTTGGCTCGAAAGACAGCGCGATATCTGCTGATTACAAGGCTGTAGAAGAAGGTGGTATCATATGGCAACATTCGTTGCCCCTGTACACATACGTAGGCGTAGCGAAGAAACGAAGAAAAAAAAAGGCTCAATTAGTCTCAATGGGTGGAAAGTGACAACATGGCTGAAAGCCAACCGAAAACCTCATATGGTCCCCTCCGTCTCTTCCTCCGTCCGTCCTTGCGATGTTTGCCTCTCTAATTTTGGGTGAAGGGCCTTTTGAGATCCTAATCCGCCTAAGACACCAGTTAAAAAAAACTCTCGCTCTTTTGGGTTCTTTTGTTCATTCGCGCGAAAGCAAAAAGAATCATTCAATTCTCACTCTCTTGTTGGAGTCGGTGACGACGGTGGTCTCGGCGTTGGAGAAGTACTCCAGCTTGCCCTTAGGGTCGGCCTTGATGGTCTTGCTGCCGCTGTGCCAGCCAGCAGGGCAGACCTCGCCGTACTCATCGGTGAACTGGAACGCCTCGATGAGACGGATGGTCTCCTCGACGTTGCGACCAACCGGCAGATCGTTGACGGTGATCTGGCGGAGAGTGCCCTTGGGGTCGATGATGAACAGGCCACGCAGGGCAATGCCCTCCTCCAGAAGCACGCCGTAGTCGCGCGAGATCTTCTGAGAGCGGTCTGCCACCAGCGGCAGCTCCAGATCGGGACCCAGGCCGCCCTGCTTGCGCGGCTGCGCAACCCAAGCCAAGTGCGAGAAGTGCGAGTCGGTCGAGACACCCAAAACGGTCGTGTTCAAAGCCTTGAAGCGCGACAGGGCATCGTTGTACTGGATGATCTCGGTCGGGCAGACGAACGTGAAGTCCATGGGGTAGAAAAGAAGGACAACCCTAAAAAAGCAGAGGCCAAAATAAAGGCGGCCCATTGTGTCAGCCTTGGGTTTGCATATTCAAAGAGAGCTGGCCCGAATTGGTAAAATCGGGCAGGCCAAAGAAAAGCACAAAAGTATAGCTAGCCACCCGGAATAAAACGCACCATTGACCGAGGTAGTCGGACAGAGAAATGTCCTTGAACTCGCCGCCGGCAAAGACGGTGGTGGCCGTGAAGGCCGGGGCTGGGCGCTGGACGAAAGCCTTGGACATTTTGTCAATTGGTGGTTGAAGAGAAGAGAATTTTTTCGGTTCTGTTTCGGTTCGCGTTTAATGCAGTATTTTGTTTGCAGAGATACCCGGAGGAGATTCCTAAGCCTTTTATCTGCCGTCCCGCCGAGCTCCGCCGCAGTCGGAGACCGCTCGGATCCACTAATTGCCCCATAGCCTTCCTTATCTTAGCCCATAAACAAACACCGATCAGATCCCGTACTCGTAAGATATTATCCACACGGAAAATCACGCCTCTGACGGGCTTCGAGAGGCAATTCTTCTTATTCCATAGCCATTACGTCTCGGGAACGGTTTCTGCTCCCGGAGGAAACGTGGAAGGAAATACGACGTAGGGTTGCATTACAGCAGAAACTGACATCGGGGCTTTCGGCACCCATAATGAATTTATATTTCTTATGCGAAATTTGCTATTGACGTACTCCGTAGATTCCGAGCAATTCCAAGTTAAATGCGTCATGGAAAGCTGATTTTGCTCTTAAAACGACCTGCCGACCGCCACTGCTAAAATCAGCCTCTTACACTTACAAATTTGCGCGACAAGCTCCGTAACATATCCCGGTGGGGTAGTTTAACCCCGGTTTAGCATATCACGAAATAAGCTATGCCTCTGAGACTCCTGAACTAATGAACTTAAAACCCCGGTATTAGTCATTATACACAGCGCAGTGCGTTTATCCTTCGAAAAGCAAGTAAGTTCTGTATGTGAAAGGAGGTGTAGTCAGATGTATACAACAAAAGTCTGGTTATAGAGAATAGACCGCTTAAACATAAGAAACTTGATAGAGAACAATGCAGCCATAGAACCGAATTCCAGACACGTGAGACTAGACGTTCATGATGATAACCATCAGTCTAATGAATAATCTGGTTTCACGCAAGTATCTGGATCCGCGTCAAAATACAACAACATAAGAGGCGTCACCGATAGCGCAAGCATCCTTTACCTGAAATCTTAGCGAGAAAAGACTAGTCCTTTATTTATGTTAAGTTCAGCAACGGGTGATGAAGCTACATAAAGGGAAATTGCAATATTTCCGTTACTAAAACCAATCAAGGAAACATTTCATAAGTATCTGGCACAAAGCGCTCCTTTAACACGCAATCGAAGAGTCAGCATCTAGTTCTTCTATAGGACGTTACACCATTGGCATGCTTTGGTTCTTAAGCACGTAGCTTGGCAATCCAAAATCTCGGGAATGTTTCGAGACATTTCGAGAAGACGGATACAAAGATAAGTTGAGTTAGGAATATGGATAGATTTTTTGTCTAGGGAATAATTCTTACGCACTATATTAACACACTGGAATGAGAAAGGCTCAAATGAAAGAAAATCCCAACATCTACCTTTTGTTTAGCATCGTTGACTTAACGTGCCTGATAGTACCATCTCACCTCATGTGCAGCCGGAAATCATGTGACCCATTTTGACTTTACCCTGCACTCCGTACTCCGTATTACTCCGTATTACTTCTTAATACATGGTCGGGTTAATTCAGCCTACTCCATACTCCGTACATGTGGGCACTTTACTTGATCACGTTAGAAAGTGTGGACCCGTGTTATGGTCCAAATGCATTCTGTCATGAAAAATGTCAAGTACGGAATACATTTTAGTATTCCTCTCAAAAGCTAGTTTGGTTTTAACCAATTCCTTGATCCTTCGTTTGCATTTCAACCTTTTACTCCTCACAGTCCACTCTGACAACAAACGCAAGCAAATTCGGCATTGCAACGAACTCTCAACTCGCCGACGGCTGATCATAGGACGACATGGTTTATCAAGGTCCTTCACATGGTTGTAAATCATGCAGATTGCAGCGTAAAAAGGTCCCCTCCCCCATAAAAACGCCTTTTCAATCAAACTCTATTAACTATTTGCATCTATAGTGTGACGAAACTCGGCCCGTGAGTAATAATAAGTCAACTTATTCGTTTCTATTAAGATATATAGAAACTAATTCCGGGTTAGTCTTGCTTGCGTTGCACCAGAGCCCATCGCATATGTAGCGGTTATGGCGACAACGCACTATCCACGTGGCAACATTACAAGGCCGAGCGAGTGTGTGCCAATTCCACGAACGCGCACCTAGGCACTGGATCTAACGGAAGATTTAACCATGTCTCACGACTATTATCTTTGCCAGTGAATACGTCTCGGAGCCTATTGCTGCCATCATCAATGTCGCTAGATGCATTGTCATCTTTCATGTCTATGGGCCAAAAATGCACGCTACCGAAGCGCAGTCCTATCCCGGGAACAGACATCTTACCAAAAGATGGCTTACCTCATGAGACGACGGTTACGGATGTACATTTCTATGCGTTGCGTGTCTTTTTCTACGACTTTTGTGTTATCCCCACCAATACGAACCTTTCCCGTGGTTTCCTGGCTGGGATTGAATACACTGTGACACGTCGCCTAGGTTTATTGTCGAATCTAGCCCGGGCATGCGTCGCTGTGTCACTCTCATGCGATGGTAAACGGCTGCAACGTCCGTTCCTTATGCAGCTTGCCGCTTCGAATTATCAGCAGATGTTGCATATGCTGGCCATGGAAATAATGGCCGAGAAGGAAAAGGCTTCCACCAGTGAGGAGGCACAACGCATAGCCATGCTTTTAGGTCTATGCCAAATTGTCATGGCGAGCGATGTAGATCCTGGCTACCACGAGATTCACGCCAGGGGCCTTGCAGCTATGATGAATATTACACACTCGCCCCTCGATCTTTTGGGTTATGCGCCGTGGACTCCCGGCATCTTCTCGCCGCCCACTTTAGGTGGTCATGGCCATGACGAAGACGACAGCCTTGGGTGTTTGTTACGTGAACTTCATGGCCTGTGGATCAGGGCAAACGATGAATGCAATATCGAAAGTTTTGGCCAACGATGTTCAAGCCTACAGGAAGAGTGCATAGCCCTAGAGCAACGTTTCGCCACGTGGGAAGACGGACGCTCTGCCGTATTGAAACCTATTACTATAGGTACGGTGAAACCATGTACGACTGCTGCTGGATTTTGGCCTGGACCGATAGATATGTATTTCGACTTCTATGTCTCAGGCGTGTGGAACATTTTTCGAGCGGCACGCCTGCTACTTCTATCGTTGATTATGCGCTGGAATCCGCCCGTTGACGATGGCAGCGAGCAACACATTTATTCCGAATTGGCTATCAGAATTGTCCATGAAATTCTAGCGTCGGTGCCATACCACCTTGCCGAGAACCTTCAAACCTTTTTACAAGAAGCAGAAGCCGGTGCAGAAGAGATCCGAGCACCAGGTCGGACCCTGGGTGGACTTTTGCTGCTGCATCCACTTTACGTGGCCTTAAAGTTGCCATTAATAGTGCCTCGGCCGCTGCGAACATACATCCGTGTATGTTTACAATGGATGGATACACAAATGGGCATTGGCCAAGCTGGATTGCTCGCCAAAGAGGTATGGCTCGACCAATTGTGCATTTTAAACCCTGACTATTCCGCATATTCTGTAGAATAGACAAGAAAGCTAATAAAGTTTAGGGCACAGAACTCGACATCAACTATGTGTCAAGCAGCTGCATGATAATATGGGCGGGATTTCTGGGCTGATTAAGATAATTATGATATTCATAAATTCAAGCTTTGGAATGCAAAGCACTACTCAACTCCGTACGAGTAAAAGGAAAAGCTCCATTGGACAGGACTCCACAACCCGTAGCCGACCCGAGGCGCTACGCTAACCGTACTTGACCGAGCTTGCAACAGGAAGCGTTTCCTATTAAGGTTGGCGTTGCGAACGCATACATAATCATGACCTCTTCGGATCTCCTGTGCCTTCTTTCTGCTTCCTCGTGGCTCGTCCGTCGCAGCGTCTTATAAATCAAAATCTCGTTGAAAATTCCTAATTCTGTATATAAATAAGACATTCCCACAGCTGAGAAGCTTGCTTAACACCATCTTTCACTTCTCTTCCATTCCTAGTACGAGCAACTTCGTGATCCTTCTTTCTGCGTACAATCATGTCTGGGCCTTTTATGAACATGGCCGCGTGGTTGGTCGATGCAAAATCCCGTCCATTTGTTGTCAAGGAAGCGCCTGTGGCTATGCCTGGAGCCGATCAGGTACTGGTTCGAAACCACGCAGTGGCTGTCAATGCTGTCGACTACAAATTGCAGACATTCGCCTTTATGCCATTGGATTATCCTACAATCTGGGGACTGGATACAGCTGGCGAAGTTGTTGCTGTCGGTCCCAATGTCACGCGTTTCAAGGTGGGCGACCGTGTTTGCGGAGCACCTTTAGCCTTTGCGAGGAAGCGTTCCGAAGAGGCGACCTACCAGAACTACACGCTGTTGCACACCAACATGGCTTGCCAGATTCCAGACTCCGTGTCTTATGCGGACGCCTCTGTGCTCCCGCTAGTTATGACTACTGCCGCTTCTGCCCTGTTTGAAAAGAACACGATTGGCCTTGACCGCTTGCCGACAATTCCAGCACAGCCAAAGAAAACGCCGGCCGAAGTTGTTTTTGTTTGGGGCGGCGCTTCTGGGGTTGGCCTCTCTGCCATTCAGCTTGCCGTGGCTGCTGGGTACCAGGTCGTAACCACAGCATCGACTAAAAACTTTGATCTCGTCCGCAGGGCTGGTGCCAGCCACGTTTTTGACTATCATAATGTCGACACAGTGGTAGCTGACTTGGTGTCACTGTTCACTAAGACCGGCCCGCTTTCTAACGCTCAGCTTGTTGGAATTTTCGACACGATCGGCGGTGATGCTCTAGCACAAACGGCCGCATTTGCGAAACAATGCAGCATGGCTATCGGTGGCGACATGCCACACCACATCATCACTACCATCCCTATCGATATGGCCATGCTACCTGATGGAATTACTGCCTCTACTGTATTTGCCTACACTATAGCAAAGACGCCGACTAGTCGTACTATCTTTGAAGATTTTCTACCAAAGGCTTTGCAGGCAGGATCTCTCCAGCTAGTGCCCAAGGCTCTCGTCATTGGTAATGGCCTCGAGTGTATCCAAGGTGCCGTGGATCGCATTGCACAGGGAGTGTCTGGACAGAAGCTTGTGGTTACGCTATAGGGTGGTAGCACATGTAGAGCCGAGAATGAAAAATAGATAATGGGATGAGACATATTTCTGTTCGTATCAGACAAAACTATAAATACATCCCCTCCAGAGAAGGGCTGAAACCTCTCACGCCCTTGCAAGCATCTTGTAGTCGCATAATCCGCGAAGTCTCATCATCCAATTGTCTCGAACCAAACCATCCATCCCACCAGCTTCTCTTGGCAATCATGTTGTCCACGTACACTTTCCACGTTTCTTCTTCTGAAAGCGCATCTGCGGCTAAGCTACCAAGAATAACAAGTTGTTTCTCCAAACTAGAGTTTTCAAGAGAGAGCAGGTGTTTATTTGTGCCAAACAATGCCGAAGGTGCCCATGATCTCTTCACGGCCATCTGCTGCCATTGCAAAATGGCTTCAGATCGGAATTTCCAAGTGTCGGCGAGTACAAGCCGCCGAGCTTCTGGATTCAGCGTCACTATGTAGTTGAAATCAACTCCAAGCAGTTCGTGTGGGAGAATTGGCCACAAAATGGTAGGCAGGGCGTAGGTCGGTTTGTTGGACAGGAATGATGGCGGAGATGAGTCTGGTAGTCTAAGAAGCGTGGTGCAAGTGTGTGGATTATCAAGGTTCCAGAGACTAGATTGCAAGCGGCAAAGACTGTTCTAAACGTATGTATACATAGAATTAGCGATGGTGGTGTTAAAATACGTAAGAGGAACATGGCGAATGCCAAGGAAAAGAGGAAAGGTGGCTTAACGAGTCGCAACTGGGGAGATACAGCATCCGCATTAATGTTACTGCTATCTCTGATTCCCCATAAGGAGTACCACAACGCTAAAGCTGATACAATCGTGATATTCATATCCTGTGCATTCAGAAGTGTCGTAATACTGTTGATTGTGACGAGAAAAAATGTAGCTTGACGACTATGATACGTAGGGTAAAAACCTCACTCGTTGCTTTGCCCAAGACGCCGTATATTGCCACAGCTAAGCCAATATTAGCCAAATACAGGGGAAAGTGTGGGGCGAGAACAGACCACATCTAAGTTTTGGAAACCCGACCTTATTATGGAGTATTACAGGCACTTCAGCCAATGGCTCCGGTTTTATCATTTTGGGTTGCTAGAAGTTTATCCCATCCACGCCTTTGTCTTTCTGGCGTTGGAAGACGTACACCAACGATACACGCCACTGCCTGTCTTCATCTCAGAGTTATAAGACAGTAAGTTGGTTTCTACAATAAATTTATGAGTCTGTGTTGCCGTCGATTACAATTTGGAGACGGAGACAAAACAAAACTAACTGATCGCTTGACTAAAAAAGAGATCTTGCAACAATGAACCGCGAGACCAAGTCCCTACCGCTGCCGCTCACATCCGCAGCTTCCAGTCCGACATACCCCAAATTACTCGATGGTCCCTTCAAAACACAGGCAGTCACTGAGAACTTAGCAGAGACTACTGGCAGTGGTGAACATGGTAGCATCAATGAGTTTGATACAGAAAATGGGGACGGATGCACTCCGGTAGTCTTACGTCCAACACTTATTGGCCACGAAACCACGGCGCTTCAACGAATCGAAACGTGGAAAATGGAAGTTATGACTGGTGGATCTACCATGAAACTTTTTGGAAATGCAAGACAGCCGAAAAACACGTTGGGAAATCCCGCCGAGGAAAACATCAGCTTTGGCACTGAAGCTAAACGGAGCTTCAAACAGATCCTTGTGTCCGCCATACGCACGGCGTCTACAAACTTGATTATCCGCTATACCCTAGGCCTCTCTCTTTTAACTCCCTTTTCTCTGTTCGTCATTTTCTATGCCACTCCGTGGATTAGTGTTCTTGTTTTGAAAAAAAGTCTGGTGGCGGTATTCGACTATCTGCAAAGTCCAGTCTACATTTTCTGGGGATGGAGCAACAACGCCTTCTATATTGCCCAAAGCTACTCATATTCTTACATTTTTATCACTCTCGGTTCACTCTTTGGATTCATATCTCCTACGGTTCTACCCCCTCTGGGCGATGAATATGCTATCATCTTGCCGCCAATCCGAAGTGTGCCGCTAACACACGTTGACGGCATGGCTCTAGCGGCACAAGTTACAGCGCCACACGTGAACGAGCTCGAATACTATGTTGACATCGAGCAAGATACGCCTCGAAATGAATTGCACCTCCTGGATGGACTGGTTATCCAGTTGCCTTCCGAGCCATTTGAGCCTACCATCTCCACCAAGATTGACGCCATTGCAGCGGACAATAAGCTTCTAGGAGCCCGTATGAGCCGGAGCCTTGACGCAGAACGCAATGCCTTACACAACTTCCGCAGGGTGTTACGCAGCGAACCCACGGCAGGCCTACTGGAGAAATCACAAACATCACCGGGGCCATCAAAAAACGCCGTCGCTAGCAACAGATGGAGCACGATACGACAGACTATTCAGACGAAGCTCTTGAGATGGATTCGCCTTTCCGCAAAGAGCCACTTGCTCCGTCATTTAAACAGACTGGAGTCTATCCTGAAAGATAGCCAGATCAAAAGAGGAGAATGGGATCGGCATCTCTACGATTCCAGCCTATCGAAGCTGCACATATTGGTTGTGCCTTTGTGCCAAGCATCCAAAATGTTGTCTGACATTAAGTGGAAACTCGAAGCGAAAATAGATGAACTGCCACCGCCCTTGACGAGAGATGATGAAAAAGATGTCGCCAATCCACCAATTAGCAATAATAAAGTGGTTGATGTGGAAACTCTCTCTAACAACATTCGTGTTGTGCAATCCAACTACGGGCACATGTGCCTATTCGCTTTAGAGGACCGAAAAGTTGCCACCGAAATCATGTCAAAGGTTGCTGATGATGGGAAGCGATACCGGAAAGCTCTGGAGTCCCTCATTCGCATACGAGCACGAGTGGAGTCCAGCTCACTTACGGATTCTCGGAGTATACTGGCGTTTGAAAGAGAAATGGACAACATCGCCCTCTCTATGCTTGCAGGCATCAAGTACTGGGAAGAACAACAGAAAGCCGACTAAGAGTCATATATGCGAATTCAAGCATCTCTCATAAGTGATAAGAGAAGCAATAGCAATGTATTATTCTGTGTCATTTGTTGCCTAGTATTTCTTCCATTACTTGCGTGCAAGTCTCCTCAGTTGACTTGTGATATCTAGTGCTTGCTGTTTTACCCAACCCGGAAGATCAGTCCGGATAGAGAAGTAGAACCAGTCCATAGCCCATCTCCCTTCTTCATCTCGCACCATTTCAGTCCACCCTCTCCCGGCTATCAAATTATCTATCGAGCCTTTGAGTTTATTGACTTCTGAGCCAGTAATATTCAGAGCCTCGGTTGCTAGTCCTGAGAACTGAGTCTGCACGGCCTTAAGAACGGACAGTTTAGCATGTGCCTGATTTCTGAGGTTTGACAAGTGCTCGAGGTCCTTTTGCGACAGTGTCCGTGCATTTTCCTGGATTTTGGTTTCAGGAAGTCCGTTCTGGGCAAGCCACTGTTTCCATGTTGGCTCAAGCAATTCGTTCCCCAAGGTCACCACCCTGTCGATGGTCATGTTTAGAGTTCTAATGTTCTCTATAGCAAGAGCACTCCAATCTCGCGGTAATGTCACCTGGCTAGACAGTTCTTTCAAAACTGCAATGGCGAGAGAGGCATTCCGTGTTCGGTTGGCGTCCAGATCATTGTTTTCTGAATGGGACATTGGAGAAGCCGCCGGACTATCTAGCAACAACATGTCGTTCTTATGCTCGGCTGATAGTTTTGCAAGTCCGCTCGCTGCGCTTAGCATCGCAGTAACTGCATGGACTCCCCAGTAGTTGACAATAAAAGAATGAAGGGGCACCACTACCTCTGGAGCCAGTGGACGGAGTACGGTATTAAATTTGTCACACAGGTCCATGGATCTTTCGTATGCAGGGCCGTTAAATGTGGCGGTATCGTGTTTTCGCGTCCACCATGGCCATAGCTGCCGCCCCGTCACAGCCCCGACGTGCACCCAATCTGCAACGAGTCTAAGATGAAGCTCTCCGCAGTATTCATCTACATCCCACAGCAGATCTTTGTATATATTTGTATCAGTTGCATCTGATTGAACAATCGCAAATGGCAGCATGGCGTGCCGCTGAAGAAGCCCAATGAATGATCCGTCAGGGCCAGGGTCCAAGGGCTTGATGATCGTATATTCCGGTACTGGTTCTGGCATTGGTTGGGTCCTGTTGGGCGCCAAGAAAAAAATGGCGAACACGGCGAGGGCGATGATAGCAGAATGGAAGCTAAAGCTGCGTCGCTGTGGGTTTGCATTCAGCCTTGTTACAGGTGTAAGCAAGAAGGGAGTATTGTGTGCTTTCCGCCGTTTCGGTTGGTTTTGTAGAGAGTCACCACAAGTAACAGCATGGTCTTCTTTCTGTGAAATATGCTTCTTCATTCTTTTATTCGTATGCTGTTCCTTTTCATCTTCATCCAGAACACCAGAGGGCACAATATCGTATGTTTGTCGTGCAGTATCGGCAGGCGGCGGTCTCCCTAGGCTGACACTGTCGTAGCCCAGATGGACTGCAACAGGGCTCTCCGGGACAACAAAATCATCGTGAATGCAGAGGGTGACATCTCGAACGCATGTCTCTACTCCAGCACCAAAAGTATAGATGGAGTAGGAGTTGCGGTCGTGGGGGAATTCTTTGTCGGGCAGTGCGTCATTGAAAGACAAGTGCGACTTGGGTTTAGCTGCTTTGTGTTGTTTGGTAGAAGCTACTTTTTGAGGCATCGAGGAAGTAGTAAGTGTCGATAATAGCAGGTTATGGAAGTTGTATATTGCAGGGAAAACACGAAGATAGGAAATGGGCTGTATATGGAGATGTATGGAGTAGCAAAAAGCCAACTATGAAGTCTTTGTACTCCGTACGGATTAAGGTTTAGTGTTTATTGTGGAGTACTTTAATTACCGGAAGCGGTGCGACTGGTCTAATAGGCTGGCCATGATATGGATCCTGAATAAAGAAATGCCGTGACTTTATTTGCTGTCTCGTCGACGTGAAGCAAGGTTCATGCTAGTGATCACAGCCCACTGGCCAAAAATGAGCTTGACCAATATTGCACAAATAAAAACTTTCATTAATTCGTCCATCTACAAACCGCAATGCTTCAAAGTAGCACAGTTATATAATCTTACGCTGGTCCTCCTCTGTTAGTACAGATTGAATCAACTCAACAAGACCATCATCTTTCTGCTCCTTCCAATAAGACACCAAGCGTTTGACTGCCATGTAGAGACGCTCGACCTCCAGCGCGTGGTAACCGGCAAAATCAACATTCTTAGTCTGCTCGTGGAGCCACGTCAAGATAAAGATAATATCTTCCAAGTCCTGATTCAACTTAACAATTGAATACGGACGGGTGCTACCAATAAAGTTAACGCATCGCTTGATTTTCGTCAGAACCAGGATACCAGGCTCGAGGACAGGGATGCTCCCTGTTGCATTAGTACAGAAAATACAAGATAGTTTCCGTTTGTGTTATTACCTTCGCCAGGTCGCACAACCTGCAATTCACGCGGGAGGCCAAGCTGTCCAGCCGGTAATGTCTCGATAGGAATTAGCGGCCGCGACTCGTCAGCTGGGCGGAAGCAGATTTTGAGGCCGGCTTGTAGAAACCGTGGGTCACTCGCAGTGGCATTCAGTACTCGACGTCGCATCTCAATGCTATCGGAAATGTCGACCTCGACGTCGATGTCCTCTGTTTCGCGAGTGGAGCCGAGAAGGTTGACAGCAAATCCGCCAATGAAAGCATGACGGATCCCTTGGATTGTGAGGGCGCTTGACAGCGCCTCGGCAGCCTCGTATCGCGCATTAAAGGACCCCATTCCTGAGGTTACGGCTTTGCTAAAAAGGATGAAATGGTTTCCTATTTGTTTGACCTGCTTGATTTCCGTAACACAAATGTCGGTATCGTTTGTATTCACACGTCTTCGGTTGATTGTTATTCCGAAGAATATGTTGTGCGTCTTAAGCCACTCACAAATGACGTTTCTGAGCTGACCTAATGCAAGGCCTTACGTGCATCACAACGTGAGTATGAACTCGACGAAAGTGTAGACTTCTGGATAAAGACTGAATAATGAATATCTATTAACTTCTAAGTGTGTAAGGGAGTTTATGAGGTAAATACATACTGGGGTTGATGCAAACTTGGATCCTGATCTACAGTGTTAGAATGGTATTCACACATAGAGGTCATGTGATCTGGTGGGGCGCAACATAAATTCGAACAATTCCTCGCCTCTCCTTTCATTTTCATCTTTTCGTCTTCTCACATTAAAACAGGCGACATGGATTTAAGTGAACTTATTGCTCAATTTATCGCTCTTCTTGAGACATCTGGAATTCTGTTTGTGGAATGGGAAACTACCCTATTAATCCGCCTTGGCTATCCACTCGCCCGAACCAACGTCAGTTGCTTCTCTTACTTTACTTCACATACAGCCATTCTAACAAAACAGAGCCTGTTCCTGCTAGTCCTGGACGATGAACTTCCTACTGTACATGATCTAGCCACCAATTGTGGGTTACATCCTGCCGACGACAGAACACTGCCGCCAGTGTATAAATGCGAGTTTGCTACCGGTGCTCTGCGCTACTTAGCAAACAATTTGCGCTGCATGGGTCAATCTCCACGCGACCGACTTGTTTTTGTGCCCATGTCATGGACAGGAATACGTCGCAACGAGATCGTTCCAATAGCAGATAACGGCGAGCCCAGCCCACCTCCACGCACGCCAAGATTCAATCCCCCTCCTAAAATTCCGCGTAACAGCTGGACAGTCCCTCTTCCCGCAACATGCGCGGCTCTGGTCCGTATTGCTTCCCGTGAGAAAAAGAGCAGCCTCCAGCGAATAAATATTCTCGAAAACCTTTCGAGCGTTCTTGGCTATAATCTCTTTGACAATAGCTACGAGGAAGATTTCGCAGACATTCCTCTTAATAACATACCGCTGTCTAGTAAGGAGCAGCAAGAGATTGCTCAGGCTATAGCTAATATTAGGCAATGGAAATTGCGGCCAGACGAGGAATGGCTAAAGGAGGAATTTGTGTTAATGATTTGCGGAAAGAAACCGTATAATAGCTTGCCTTTTGCAAAGGATTAGTACCCTTAACTAAATTATTTTAATAAAACATAAAGTAATAATATCTTTACTATAGCCTTAACGTATAATTTATATATTATTATAAGGTATACACCCTAACCCTAGTCCTAACCTTAATCTTAATCTAATCTTAATACTACCTACCTTATATACTATACTTTTTTTTTTATTTTTAAAAGCTTATATTTTATTAATTATTATAAAATTAAACTTATACTTTTTTATAATTTTTATTATACTACTACTAATTATTTATTAAACTTTAACTATATAAAAATAAAAACTTAATATTTTATAAAAAAAAATTATTATATAAAAATTATTATTTATATATAAAGCTATTTCTTTTAAAACCTAATAAAAAACAAATACTTAATATAAAGAGGTAAGTATATAAACTATATATAATATTATATATAGCACGTACTACTTAATACTTGCTATAAAGAGGCAAGTGCACAAGCTATACACAACGTTGTGCACAGCACGTGCCACTTAACACTTACCTATAATTAGGCAACACTAAGCAGCTTGGTGTGCGATTAATCTCGGACTACATACCAGAAGGATCCCAACGCGAGATTACTTCTAAGGGACGCAGCCTACTAGACAAGCCCTCCTAACCTACGCATAGGCAGGGGTGCAAAAGGATCTCGCTGTAATTAAGTAGTAGTAAAGGAGTATTATATAACGCCTTATTCTATAAGGCGTATATAGCTTGCTAACCTATTAGTTAGTACTTGCAAATAGTTTATTAAGTTAAAGTTTTTATATTTACCCTTATATACTATTTACCTTTATGCACTTATTATATATAAACCTTATACTCTTTAACTTTTTACTAGAGAATAATACTTACTTAAAGGAGGAATAATTTATTATTATAAGGAACTTTAACCCTTATAAGTAATATAAAACTATTAGTAGCTAACTAATAAATAAGCGCTAAATTGCTAGCTATAATATACTTATATATATTCTTAGTATTAATAAACTTAGGCTATACTACTACTATTACTATACTTAAAATAATAAGTAACTAAAATATATAAGTACTAAAACTACTAGTTTAAAAACTAATTTATAAAAATAACTTAGTATAAGAATATACTAAATATAAAGATTACTAGTAATAGCTATGCAAAGAATAAGTAATAGCTAAATAAGCTAAGTAATAAGAAAAGAATACTCTTAAATAAGAAGTATATAAGGCTAAACTATTTAAAAATAATAAGCCTCTTAAGTATTATATTACTACGCTTAACGCTAGTAATCTTATAATAATAATTAAATAATAGCTTACTACTATTATTACTAGCAATAATTTTTATAAATAAAAATAAGCTTTAAATAAGCTAAAAATTAAATAAGTATTATAAAAAATAAATATAACTTTATAATTAAATTAGCTAATATATTATTAATAACTAAGCTATAAAAACTTACTAATACTTAACTTAACTTAAAAATAGTTTACTACGTTTATAAAAAAAAAGTATATTAACTTATAGCTATAAATATAATAGCTTCTTAATAACCTTAAGGAAATATAATAAAAAAAAAGTAGCTTAACTATACTTTTTTATTAAATAAGATAGCTACTCTAACTTTTTTATATATAAAAATAAGGGTTAAATCTAATTTTAAATTCTTTACTTTATATTTTCTACGTCTTATTTAATTTTATCTTATTCGATTTTATATAACTATGTAAATACTATTATTTTCTTTACTTTTTTTTACTATATATATTAAGTAAATTATTTATATTATAATACTATTTATTTTATATTTTTCTAATGTTTTCTTAAATTATTATAAAAAATAAAAAGTATAGTGTTTAGTGTTAGTGTGTTAGGTTAGGGTTAGGTTAGGTTAGGGTTAGGGT